>CAKKSZ020000023.1:0-1460653 GCA_920104245.2 Rhodotorula babjevae
CCTAGCCCGTCAGATTTGCGGCCGACCTCCCTCGCCCTCCCCCTCCCTCCGCCTCGACGTTGGCGGCGACGCACCCTCTCGCCGCCTCTTCGGCCGCACCAGTCACGCCCTCTCGTCGACCTAGCTGCACGCAGAGCACGACGCCGCAAGGTGCAGCCAAGCGCCGTCGCGTCGAGGCGCCGTCGCCACCGCAGCCCGCGCACGGACCTCGTCCTGCCGCCGCCGTCGCCGTCGTCGGCGAGCCGCCGAGGTGGCGCCGCCCTCCTCCCCTGTCTGGGCCCAAGTACGCGCGCATACTCGAGGCCGCGCGGAAGCTGAGGGAGCCCTTTGTCGTCGACGAGTAGGAGGGAAAGGGTGCGAGCGAGGTGCAAGGGCGAGGGGAAGGGGGCGCGCTTGAGGGTCTGTGCTTTTTTCGTTCTCTCTGTGTTGTTGCCATACTTTGCTTGCAACGACGTCCGCTTGACCTTGCGCCTGCGGCGCGACGAGCGAGCTCGAGAGCGAAAGCGAGAGCGAGAAGAGCGCCCGCAGAAGCCGTCGCGCTGCCGCTCGGACCTGTCGACGCCCGAGGCTTCCTCGTCCCCTGCATCTGCTTGCGAGGACGCTCGAGCAGTCGACGTCGCCGTCTTTGACGACGAGCAGCTCTCGAGAAAGCTCGCTGGCCGACAAGCTCTCGACCTTCTCAAGCTCGGCCTCTCCACGTCGCACGCTGAGCACGATCATCGTTACACCTCACGCTACTCGGCCTTGCTCCCGCACGTGTCCATCCACTCGCCGTGCGACATCTCGACCGTGCGCACCGCGTCGGCGAAGCCCTCGAACGTGCAGATCTCGGGCGAGCCGGCGAGGTGCTTGCCCTCGGGCGCACAGGCGGGCAGGTAGAGCGGCTTGGCGTTGTACCGCAGGCGGACGTAGTGCTGCGCAGAGGGTGCTCGGGTGAGGGCGGCGGGCAGGAGGCGAGACAGGGTCGAAGGAGGCGAGGGCGAGCGGAGCAGCTCTGCGAGCTCATGGGAAAGACAGTCAGCTCGGCGAGCCTCGAGTCGCCGGGGACAGGACGTCGTCTAGCGAATGAGGAGAGCACGCACCGACCGAGATGTGGGACGTGAACGGCGGCCAGCGCCGGTCGAAGGCGTCGAGCGCGTTCCTGCACGAGGGGGCCAAGCAGGAGTCAGCGCTCATCGAGACGGCGAGAAAGGCGCGGGAGCGACGGACAGGATGCCGGCCAAGCTCGTGTCGTGGCACGAGTAGACGTGCAGGCGCGACTTTTCGTGCTGCTCGAGCGGATCGGCCATCTTGGCCTCGAGCGTTTGGCGCAGGCCGCCGAGGAGCCGGCCCATGGCGAGCTTGCGGAACTCGAGATTGCTGTAGCCGTCGAACCTGCGTGTTGGGAGGGAGTGCGTCAGCTAGGCTGGGCGAGAGTTGCCGGAGAAAGCGGGGGGAGAAGGAGACGGACCACTCGTGCACGATGGCCGCCTCGAGCGTGCGCAAGTTGTGCTCGTCGTCGAGCTCGGGAGGCACCTTGATGCCGTGCGCCTTGCAGACGAGGACCGTGTCGAGGACGCCGCTCGCGCGCGGCGACGAGTCGATGCGGAGCGGGCCGCCGACGATGGGCGCGAGGACCGAGTCGAGCTGCTCGAGCGAGGGGTTGTGCGTCTTGGCGGCGCGTGCGATCGAGGCGACGTCGAGAGCTCGAAGTTTTCTGTGCGCGAGCGAGAGAGAGCGTCAGCGAAGCCCGTTTCGGCGAGGGGGTCCGTGCGCTCGATGTGGACGTCGTCGTTGAGCTGGCGGTCGTCGCGGCGCCGCCGGCGACGCGTCGAGCACACCTTCCAGCTCGAAGAGACTGAGAAGAGAGGGACGCACCTGCACGACTGGTTCGGGTAGAGGTCCTCGTCCTGCCAGCCTCGCAGCTGAAAGTCGACCTTGAGGCCGTCCTCCCTCGCCGACGCGGGCCACAGGCCTTCGACGATCTGGTGGAGCGACTCGATCGTGCGCGGCATGTTGGTCGAGCGGAACGAGACGGTGTCGATGTTTGAGGGCGAGAGCGTCTCGGGGAGGAAGCCGAGCGGGACGTAGATCTCGCGCAGGATGGCGCCGAGGGCGAGGGTCGAGCGGCGCCCGAGGTCGGTCAGCTCGCCCCAGTAGCTGCACGGCGAAGTCTCCTCGTCAGCAGCAACGAGGAGGAGAAGCGGGAGCAGAGGACGCACCAGTCTGCCGGGCCGCCCTTGTACCCTCGCGCGCTGTCGCCGACGTCCTCGGTCCACCGCCTGACGTCCATGGCCTTGACCTGCGGCGCTTGACGAGGAGGCGGCGCCGCGCTGAGGCCCGTCGCCGTGGTGCTCGAGCCAGTCAACGAGAGGACGGCCGAGCGGAACTCGCGGCCGACCGAGCAGAGCGAGAAGACGGCGGGGATGTCGCCGACGCCGACGAGTCGTTGGCGAACAGCTGCGCGAGCGCACAAGTGCAGGGGTCAGCGCGTGGCTCGCGTATGGGGGAGAGCGCTGCGATGTGGGGAGAGGTGCGCCGAGCTGGGGTCGGTGCGCCCACCGTCGGCCGCTCGCAGCGTCGAGTTCGTGTATGCGTCGTGCGAGCTCCTTTATAGCTCACGACGAGGCGCAGCTACCCTTTGGGCGCGATGTCGAGATGCCGGTTGACCCGGGTGGGAGGCGGAGGAGGAGAGGGGAGCGAGACAGAGGGAACGGGCGCAGGGTGCGACTCACGAGCGCGCTCGCCATGTCGGCAGTACCAGTGAGCCTGGACGAGCTCGAGGCCTGACGGGAGGTAGGGGCTGGCGGGGATGAGGTGCGAGTTGGGCGGGCGGCCGGCGAGGGGAGGGTGAGGGTGGTGCGCCTGGCTGGGGAAGCTCATGGCCCGGTCGAGAGCGCGGTGGCTAGTCGACTCGGTGTAGGCTCGCTTGCACGGGCAGGCAAGAGCGTGCTGTCGAGACGAGAGGACGACAGGCTCGGAGCCGAGCCGGACCTCGCTCGTCGTCGTCGTCCTCCGCTCGCACCTCGCCGCACAGATCTACCCACGAGCAGCATCTACCACCTCGCCCATCCCTCGGTACCACCTACACTCGCCAGCAACCCGCCGCGCCGCGTCCTCGTTCCGTGTGAGCGGCTTCCCCCACCCCGCATCGTCATCCGCACCTCGTGCCTCGCTCGACACCGCCGCCAGCGCTGCACAGCGCACACCACCCTCCTTCTCCAGGTCACTTAGCCCCACTGCATGCGCGACCGGCGCGCCGACGACGAGCAGCGGTCGACGCCGGCCCGAGGAGTGAGCGCGAGGCGAGCGGGTCCAGCACAGGGGCCAGCACCACTGGGCGAGGCTCGTAGGCGCCATGGCTTCTGCCCTGTCCCGTCTGCTGCCCGTGCAGGTAGCCGCGGGGCCCATGGCCGAGCGCCGCCTCGAAGCGAGAGCCTCCTCCGCCTCCCCTCCTCGCAGCCCGACCAGCCTCGGCACCTCCCCACAGCCTCGAGAGCCGCCGCTGACTCGAGCATCCCTCCCACAGCATGGCCAGCTCCCGCTCCGCTGCCCGCGGCGGCATCAAGAGCAACCCGGACCTCCTCAGCGTCTCGTTCAACCAGGACTCGACCTGTATCGCCACGGGCTCGCGCAAGGGCTACACCATCACCAACTGCGACCCGTTCGGCAAGGTCTACGGCCGCAGCGACGGCGCCACCTCGATCGTCGAGATGCTCTTCTGCACCTCGCTCGTCGCCCTCGTCGGCGCAGGCGACCGCCCGGCCTCGAGCACTCGCCGCCTCCAGATCGTCAACACCAAGGTGCGCTCGCGCTTCCACTTCCCTCCGCCTCACCCCGCTCTACCCACCGCTCACGCTCGCACCCGTCCGCAGCGGCAATCGACCATCTGCGAGCTGACTTTCCCGACCACGATCCTCGCCGTCAAGCTCAACCGCCGACGACTCGTCGTCGTCCTCGAGGAGCGCATCTACGTCTACGACATCAGCAACATGAAGCTCTTGCACGAGATCGAGACGAGCCCGAACCCGCAAGGTGCGCGCCCCTCCCTCCCTCGCACGCTTTGACCTCGCGCTCTTCTAGCCCTCAAAGGCTGACCCGCGCCTACGCTCGCATCCACAGCCATCTGCGCCCTCTCGCCGTCGTCCGAGAACAGCTACCTCGCCTACCCTTCCCCGCTCCCCTCGCCCGCCACGCCCTTTTCGGCGACCCCGCCCTCGTCGTCGAGCGCGGCGAGCAACTCGTCCGGCGACGTCCTCCTGTTTGACGCCGTCTCGCTCTCGGTCACCAACATCATCCAGGCGCACAAGGCGCCCGTCGCCCACGTCGCCCTCAACAGCGCCGGCACCCTCCTCGCGACGGCGAGCGACAAGGGGACCGTGATCCGCGTCTTCAGCGTCCCCAACGGCGACAAGGTGCACGAGTTCCGCCGCGGCAGCTACCCGGCCAAGATCTACAGCATCGCGTTCAACGCCGCGAGCACGCTCCTGTGCGTCAGCTCGGACACCGAGACGGTCCACATCTTCAAGCTCGCGTCGGGCTCGAGCGGTGCGGCCGCCAAGGGCAAGGGCGGTGCAGGAGGTGGGGCAGGGCCGCCCGACTGGGAGGAGCAGGACCGATTTGGGTCGGCGGGGAGCGGCGGGCGCAACGGCGGCGACGGCGCACCGCCAGGCGGGTACGACGCCCTCATCGAGAGCAAGCGCAACTCGAACCAGGGCGGCGTCGGGTGCGTCATCTCGTTCCTTTTCCTGACCCTGCGCCCACAGCGACAATGACTGACGCAGCCCTCCTCGCGCGCAGTGGCACCCTGCGGAAAAAGTCGCTCTCGCTCGGGCGCGGCCTCGCCGGCTCGGTCGGCGGCTTCCTCCCCGGCGCCGTGACGGGCATCTGGGACCCGCAGCGCGACTTCGCCTACCTCAAGGTGCCGACTTCGGGCGTCAAGAGCGTCGTCGCCCTCTCTGGGTGCGTCCACCTTGCTCGCGCTTGGGCCTCGTCCTGCGGCTCGCTCTGACCCTGCGCACACACCTTTTCGCAGCACGTCGCCGCAGGTCATGGTCGTCACGTCCGAGGGCGTCTTCTACTCGTACGCGATCGACCTCGAGAACGGCGGCGAGTGCGTCCTGCAGAAGAGCTACTCGCTCCTCGACGGCATCGGCGACGACTCGAACGGGTGCGTCGCCGCTTTATCTCCTCGTCTGGCACTTCCTCGGCATGTCGAGGCCTGCTGTGGCTCTGCGTGCTCGTTGGGGGACCGCGCGCTCACGCTTTCGCCGTCGTTCGCAGCTCGCCTATGGGCGACTGAGCCATGGCGCCGGCGCGCCCGCTTCCGCCTTCTTCACAGCTCGTCCTCGTTGTACCGTAGCCTCGTACCGTAGTATCACTGCAGTGTCCCTCTCTCGCAGCGAGCAGGACCGGAGAGAGACTGAGAGGAGCTGATTTCGCTGCACGTGCGCCCTCGGGGACGAGGAGAGGAGAGATGAGCTCGACTTCGAGTTGGCTCGACCACCGCTCGTCGCCACCGCCTGGGCCTACGCCGACTAGGTCAGCAGCCATGGCGAGCTCTTCTCGACCCGCCAAGCGCGCCCGCGTCCAGCCTGCGGCCGCCGTCGCCCTCCCGACCCCGCCCAAGCGCGAGTCGCTGTTCGCGCCGTTCCGCTCGCTCGGCCACGTGAGCACGGCCGCGCCGTTCGTGCTCCAGAGCAGGTCTAGCAAGTACCTCGAGCAGCCTGCGCTCACTCTTATCACGAGCCTGGGCCGGTCGTGGGCCATGTGGGAGGGCCAGTCGATGCGGCTCCTCTTCGTCGGTGCGCTCGCCTCTCTCCCTCGTCCCGAGCTAGGATCCCTGTGCGCCCAAGCTGATCCAGTCTACTTGACTCGCAGGTCCCGACATGGGCAAGGAGATCTCGAGCCTCGCCGTCCTCAACGAGAGCGTCTTTGCCGCCGCGGGCGACTTCGTCGGGCGTTACGTTCGCGGCAAGGAGGTCGGCCGTTTCGTCGTCGGCGACCTGCCCACCTACGACAGCGACAGCGAGTCGAGCGCGAGCTCGTCGAGCTCGAGCGCGTCGTCCTCGTCGTCGAGCAGCGACTCGTCCGACTCGGACGACGACGACGACACCGACCCTTCCGCCCAGCCCGAGTCGCTCGGCAACCTGATCCTGTTCGGCAACACGCTCATCGCCCTGTCGTCTACGGGCAAGCGCATGTACGTGTGGGACGTGCCGCCCTACGTCAAGCCGGCGTCCAAGGACCCGCTCGCCACGAACGGCAAGGCGGCGCAGGGAGAGGACGAGGACGTCGAGGGCGGCAGCGAGCCGGACGAGGACGCCGTGGACGAGGGCGCCATCACGCCGTACGCGACGCTCGAGTTTCCCGACGGGTTCTCGGCCACCAAGGTGGAGCACCCGGCGAGCTACCTCAACAAGGTCGTCGTCGGCAGCAAGGAGGGCGCTCTCGCCGTCTGGAACGTTCGTACTGGGTGCGTCTCTCTCGCTCTGATCCCCTCGGCGAGCGCTGCTGACCCGCTCGACCTCGCAGCTCGTGCATCCACACCTTTTCCGCCTCGGCCCTCTGCGGCGCGTCCCCCCCGTCCGCCATTACCGCCATCGCGCAGTCGCCCGCCATCGACGTCCTCGGCGTCGGGCTCGCGAGCGGCGCCTGCATCCTGTTCGACGTGCGGCTCGGCGAGGTCATGGGCAAGGTCCGCCTCGAGGGCGAGGGCGCGGGCGAGGTCGCAGGCGTCGCCTTCCGCACGGACGACGAGGCGCAGACGCTCTCGATTGCGTCGACCTCGGGCCACGTCGCCCTGTTCGACCTCGCCAACCAGATGCGCCTGCTGCACCTCGTCCGCAACGCGCATGAGGGCCCCATCGGCGGCCTCGAGTGGGTGCCCGGCCAGCCGCTCATGGTGACGAGCGCCGGCGACAACTCGCTCAAGGTGCGCTTCTCCTGCCTCTTTACGTCGCCCTGCGCCCGCAGCTGATTCCTCGACGCGCTCGCAGCAATGGCTCCTCGACACCCCGGCCTCGGCGCCTCGCCTCCTCAAGCAGCGCTCGGGCCACCACGCGCCGCCGCACCTCGTCCGCTACTACGGTGACGACGGCAAGTCGCTCTTGACGGCGGGCGCCGACCGCTCGGTCCGCTACACGAGCGTCGTCCGCGACTCGCGCGGCTTTGAGCTCTCGCAGGGTGCGTCACGATCCCGCCCTCTCTCCTCCCCGCGCGCTCCATGGGCTGACCCCGACGAGCATGTAGGCTCTATCGCGCGCAAAGCCACCCGCCTCGACGTCCGCCCTTCCTCCCTCAAGCTCCCCCTCGTCACCTCGCTCTCGTACTCGACCTCGCGATCCCGCGACTGGGACGACGTCGTCTCGGTCTCGGCCGACGAGTCGCTCGGGCGCACGTGGTCCGTCGAGAACAAGCGCGCGGGCAAGTTCACGTGCGCGACCGACGGCAAGGCGACCGTGTCGTGCGTGACGACGTGCGGCAACTTTGGCCTCGTCGGCTCGCAGGCGGGCGACGTCGTCCTTTTCAACATGCAGTCGGGCATCAAGCGCAAGTCGTTCAAGGTGCCGCATGCGGGCGTCAACGACGTGCGAGGGCGGCACGTGACGGGCGTCTCGGTCGATGCGCTCAACCGGGTCGTCGTCGTCTCGACGCTCAAGGGCGCTCTCCACGTGCGTCTCTTCTCTCGATCTTCTCCCGCTTTTCAGGATGTGAGCTGACTCTTCTCTCGGTCGCGCAGTTCTTCGACTTCCAGACGATGCGGCCCCTGTCGACCCTCATGCTCAAGGCGTCCGTCACCTCGATCCTCCTCCAGCGCGACAACGGCCTCCTCGCCGTCGTCTGCGACGACCTCGTCGTCCGCATCGTCGACATCGAGACCCGACGAGTCGTTCGTGAGCTCGTTGGCCCGCGAGGGCGCATCCTCGACATCGTGCGTCGCGCACGTTCCCCTCTTTGTCCAGGACCTTCCTAACTCTCCCTCGCTCGCCCTCTCCCTCGCAGGCCTTCTCGCCCGACTCACGCTGGGTCCTCGTCACGTCGCAAGACTCGGTCATCCGCACGTTCGACGTCCCGACGGGCCAGCTCATCGACGCGTTCCGCACCCGGACGGTCGCGACGAGCGTCACCTTCTCGCCGACCGGCGACTTCCTCGCCTCGACGCACGTCGACAGCGTCGGCATCTACCTGTGGGCCAACCGCGCCCAGTTCGCCGACGTCTCGCTGCTGTCTTTCGTCGAGGAGGAAACGCTCGACGAGGTTGCGCTCCCGACGGTGCAGGGTGTCGACGCCGATGCCTGTGCGTCGCTCCCTCTCTCTCTCCTCTTCTGCCGCAGTGACTGACTCGCGCTCTCTGCAGCTCTGTCCGCCGTCACGGCGCCGACCAGCTGGGAGGACATCCAGCCGCACACGACCCCGGACCAGCTGGCCGACTCGCTCCTCACCCTGTCGCTTATGCCGCGCTCTCGATGGGCGACGCTCCTCAACCTCGAGACGATCAAGGCGCGCAACAAGCCCAAGGAGGCGCCCAAGGCGCCCGAGCGTGCGCCTTTCTTCCTCCCGACGCTCCCCGGCGTCGACACGCGCTTCGACTTTGGCGCCGCCGCCGCGGGCGACAAGGACAAGAACGTCGAGGCGGGCAGTGCTACGGACAAGCGCAAGCTCGACTTTGCGATGGGCTCGAGCATCGAGACCGAGTTTGTGCGGCGCATGATGAGCGAGAAGCGCGACGGCAGCTGTGCGTCCCCTCCCCTCCGTTCCCGCTCTACCTCTCCGGGCTCTGACCTGATGTCCGTGCTCTCGTCCCGTCTGCAGATCAGGGCTTTTTCGAGTACCTCAAGTCGCTGTCGCCGTCCAACGTCGACCTGGAGATTCGCTCCCTTGCGACCATCCCGCACCTCGACTCGTTCCTCCACGCCCTCCTGCAGCGCCTGCGCTCGCACCGCGACTTCGAGGCGTGCCAGACCTTCCTCGCCGTCTTCCTGCGCGTGCACGGCGACCTCCTCGTGAGCAACCACGAGACGCGCGGTGCGCTCGAGGCGATCCAGGCCGAGCAGAAGAAGGAGGCCGAGCGCCTCATCGACTTGACGCACTACAACCTCGGCACGCTCGCCTTCTTGCGCGGCGTCGCTCTCACGTAGAACTGTAGATACCTGCTTGGCGTGCACGCAATGAAGGAGGGAATGCCGACGAGCGGTCAAAGCGCGCAACACGAGGGAGGCCTTCCTGCTCCGTCGTCCAGGGTCTTCCCGCTCGTCCGTGACGTCTTCGGGGGGCTGTTTACGAGCTTTGCGAGATCAGGAAGTGCGGAGCGCGACTTGCGTCGTCCTCCCCGCTCGGGCCTCCTCGAGCACAGATTCGGGTGACAAGCCTCTCGAGCGGCGCTTCGCCGGGCCTCCATCGTCGATCAGTCGTCTCGCAAGGTCGGTAGAGAGCCTCTGGAGAACAGAAAGCACAGAGAGGCGAGCTCTCGAGCGACGTCTTCCTCCCCGCTCGGGCCTCCTCGAGCATAGATTCGGGTGACAAGCCTCTCGAGCGGCGCTTCGCCGGGCCTCCATCGTCGAGCAGTCGTCTCGCAAGGTCGGTAGAGAGCCTCTCGAGAACAGAAAGTACAGAGAGGCGAGCTCTCGAGCGACGTCTTTCTCCTCGCTCGGGCCTTCTCAAGCGCAGAGTCGGGTCGTGAACCTCTCGAGCGGCGCTTCGCTGAGCCTCCATCGACGAGTGCCCGTCTCGCAAGGTCGGTAGAGAGCCTCTGGAGAACAGGAAGGACAGAGAGGCGAGCTCTCGAGCGACGTCTTCCTCCTCGCTCGGGCCTTCTCAAGCACAGAGTCGGGTCGTGAGCCTCTCGAGCGGCGCTTCGCTGAGCCTCCATCGACGAGTGCCCGTCTCGCAAGGTCGGTAGAGAGCCTCTGGAGAACAGGAAGGACAGAGAGGCGAGCTCTCGAGCGACGTCTTCCTCCTCGCTCGGGCCTTCTCAAGCACAGAGTCGGGTCGTGAACCTCTCGAGCGGCGCTTCGCTGAGCCTCCATCGTCGAGCAGTCGTCTCGCAAAAGTCGGTAGAGAGCCTCTGGAGAACAGGAAGGACAGAGAGGCGAGCTCTCGAGCGACGTCTTTCTCCTCGCTCGGGCCTTCTCAAGCACAGAGTCGGGTCGTGAGCCTCTCGAGCGGCGCTTCGCATCGCCTCCATCGACGAGTGGCCGTCTCGCAAGGTAGAAAGGCGAGCTTTCGAGCGACGAGAGATTGCAACGAGATCAAGCTGCAGGTCGACTCTGTCCCCGAGCGACTACTATGTGCGTCCTCCTTCGCAAGCGAGCCCTGATCCTCCTCTTGCTCCCCCTCGTCATGCCGCCGAAATCTTCTTGAGGATGTCCTGGTACTCGGCAGCGAGCGGGGACGTGACGCGCTGCTTGGCTGCGAGCGGGGAGAGCGAGAAAGGTCAGGACGGAGCGCGAGCGAGGAGAAATGGCGAGTCCTTGAGGGCGTACCGAGCTCGCGCAGGACGTCGCGGAGCAGGTCGCGCTTGGAGAGCCCGAGGACCGTAGAGGCCCAGTCGTCGCCGTCCTTCTTGCCCGGCTTGCTGCGAGCGGAAACCGCGCGACTCATCAACAAGGGGCTCGAGCGCGTGAGGAGCCGGAGAGGACGCACTGGTAGATAGGCCCGAGCAGCTCGCGAACAAGCTCCTCGGCCTTGCTGCGCAGGCCCTCGTCGGCGAGCTTCTTGGCATACTGGAGGAGGAAGATGCGGTACTCGCTCGGCGAGTCGAGGGCGACGGCGGCGTTGAGGCGCGTCTCGAGGTGCGCGAGCGCAACGGCGATGCGGAACTGGTCCGAGTCGCCGCTCGGCTCCTGCGGCGCACCTTGCGGCACCGTGCGCTTG
Source organism: Rhodotorula babjevae (assembly GCA_920104245.2). NCBI lineage: Eukaryota > Fungi > Basidiomycota > Microbotryomycetes > Sporidiobolales > Sporidiobolaceae > Rhodotorula > Rhodotorula babjevae. Next base: position 10,855 of record CAKKSZ020000023.1, read on the forward strand.
GCCGGCGTTGGTGCGGGCGTCGTCGCCGGGCTCGCGAGCTCGTCGCCGTCGACCGCCTTGCCCTTCCCCTTGTCCGCCGCCGCCGCCGCCACCGCCGCCGCCGCGTCGCCGTCAGCACCCGCAGCAGCGCCATCCTCGCCCATCTCGACGTCGCCGTTCTCCTTGGCGGCCGACTCGTCGCCGACCTCGGTCGCCGACTCGCTCGGCGCGTCCGAGCCGACGTCGCCCTCGCGCTCCCTGCGCGCCTGCTCGTCGACGACGATCTCGTTGACGGCGCCCTCGATGTTCTTGACGATGCCGCGCCCGCCGTGGCTCGCCGCCGCGTGCCGACCGCGACGACCCTCCCACGCCTCGGAGCGGGCCCACCACGGCTCGCAGACCCGGGTCCAGCTCGCGAGGTCGGCGTCGTAGCTGAAGGTGGCGCCCGTCGAGAGGGCGAGGAGCGGCGTGCCGTTGGGGAGGAGCGCGCTCGTCGTGATCGTCGGCGAGGGGTCGCGGCGAGTGGCCGACGACGAGAGGAGCGCCGAGATGTTGAGAGGAGGGTAGATCGAGCGGGGCTTGGGGATCGAGGGCGACAGGTTCCAGACGGTGAGGGTGCCGAGTGCCGTCAGGGCGAGAAGGTACGTGCCCTCGGCGACGAGGAACGAGCAGGGCGCGTCGAGGATGACGGTCGGGATGAGCCTGTCGAGCAGATCCACGTCGTCAGCGTCACGATGCGTCAAGAGGTAGCCTGAAGAGAGGGACGACGGTGAGGGAAGACAGGGAAGAGCGGGCGCACCTTCTCCCTGCCGGGCTCCAGGCGATCAAGCTCGCGTCCTCGAGGCAGACGGCCGTAAAGACCGGGCTCCCTGCCGCGCACACGACGTACTTGGGCAGGTAGTCGATCCAGAGCGCCTTCTTGGCCGTCGTTACCGTCACCTCGCTCTCGCCCTTGCCTGCAGAGCACACGGACCTCGTCAGTCCTGCTCGCGCACGTTCCGCTCGGGATCGACACAGACTGAGAGAGGGAACGAGAAAGAGAGACGCACGAGGTCCCTCGGCAAAGTTCCTGTACTCGAACGTGTCCTTGGCCTCGTCCTCGACCGCGAGCCGACCGTAGCTGACGACGGCCGGCACAGCGAGCGCCCTCCTCTTGCGCTCGCGCTCGCCGCCGCCCTCGCTCCCACCGCCGCCGCCGCCGACCCGGTTCGACACCTTGAACGTCACCTCGCGATCGTAGAGCGCGTACGCCGGCACGAGCTCGCGCTTGTCGGCCTCGTCGAGCTGCGCCGGCGCGTCGGGCGCGCGCTCGCCGAGCGTGTGGCCCTTGAGGCGGTAGTCGGCGGCCGAGATGCGCGGCGCCGTGCCGTAGCCGGGCACCTGGGGTGGTGGCGGAGGAGCGGCGGCAGCGTCGTGCTGCGCCGGGTGCGGGTAGGGGTAGCCGGGAGGAGGGTAGGGGTAGCCAGACGGCGGCGGCGGGTACGAGTAGGCGGTCAGGTCGACGCCGCCGTTGTGCATGGGCGCGTGCGACGCCTTGCGCTTGCGCGACGCCGAGAGGTCGTGGACGGGCTGAGCGACGGCGGCGCCAAAGCCGGGAAGAGGAGGAGCGCCGAAGCCCGGCGGCGGGCCGGCGTACGGCTGCGCCGACGTGCTCGCGAAGGTGTTCGCTGCGGCTGCCGCCGCGAGAGGAGGAGCTTGGCCCGGGAGTGTTGGCGCCGAGATGAACGGGTTCGCCGCCGCCGCCGCCCCGGGCGCGCCGAGGACGGGCGCCGGCTGCACGAGCTGGACCGTGCGTGGACGCTTGGCGCCGGGACCTTTGCGCGCGACGAGCATCTTGGGCTGCGAGAGGGTGCCCTCGTTCGGGTTTGGCGTCGAGGGGCGACCGAGCTGGAGCGACGACTGGGCCGAGCGGACGGGGCGGTTGCGGGGCTTGAAGCCGTGCGAGGCGTGGATCTGCGCCTTGGCGCTCTCGGGCGTCACGGTGGCGAACTCGGCGACGGCAAACTCGAGGACGGCGACTTGGCCGTCCGACGACGAGGCCCACAGCTGGGTGCCGTCGCGCGACCACGACAAGTCGAGGACGTCGCGGTCGAACAGGTCGGCAAAGATGGCGAACGGCTCGGAGATGTCGGTGAACCAGAGCGAGATGGTGCCCTGGGCGCACAGGGCGAGGAGCGAGCACGTGTTGGCGAGCGACGGCGGCAGGTTCGGGTCGCGCATGAACAGGAGCGGGCAGTAGGCGGCCGCCTGCACGATGTCCTGGTGGCCGATGAGCGACGCGGTCGACGTCCACGTCTGACGATCGACGACGGCGGCGCAGAAGACGGGCCCGTTCATCGAGTTGGGCGTGACGATGTAGGCGCCGTCGGGCGACCAGGCGGGGCGGATGACGGTCGCCTTGGGCGCGTCGTCGAACGGCTCGCGGATGTCGGCGTGCAGGCCCCAGTCATCGGTGCGCCACACCTTGAGCGAGTTGTCGTCGGCCTGGGTCGCGAGGTACTGCCCGACGGGGTCGAAGACGAGACCCTTGACGAAGCCCTGGTGCCCATCGATCTTTCGGACGAGGTCTGCGAGCACAGAGAGTAAGTGTGAGCGACGGCAGGCTCGCAGGATGAGGAGGGAGGACGAGCGAGCGCACCGAAAGTCTGGCCCGACCACACGAGGACGACGTTGTCGAGGCCGACCGAGGCGCAGTAGGCGTCGTCGGGGCTCCATGCGACACCTGCGACGTCTGCGTGAGGAAGCGCTGCAGGGTCAGCTGCGGTTCTTGGCTCGCTCGAGCAGGAGAGAAAAGCGCACCCGAGTTGTGCCCGACGAGACGCCTGACGGCCTTCCAGTTCTCAATGTTGGTCGTGTCGGTGCCCCAGACCTTGCCGCCGCCGCCGCTGCGAGCCGGGAGGAGCAAGAGGTCAGCGCGGGCGCACGACGAGAGCGGCTCGAGGGAGAGAGGACGGACCCCTCGTGCGACCAGATCATGACGACGCGGTCGTCTGAGCCCGAGGCGAGGTACGAGCCGGCGTTGTTCCAGCGGACCGACATGACGACGCCTGCGATCGAGGAGCAGAGGGCGTGAGTGAGGCCAAGTGGGGGAGCCTCGATGAGGAGGACGACGAGAGGGGGCTTGAGGGGAGCGAGAGGAGGAACGCACCCGTGTGGGCGGCGAGGGTCGAGAGGAGCTTGGGGCAGCGGTCGTCGTCCTGGGCCTGCTCGTGGAGGATGGGGACGGTGGACCAGATGCGGACGAGCGAGTCGAGGCCGCCGGTCGCGAGGCGCGAGTTGTCCGGGTGGACGTCGAGCGAGAAGATGGTGAGGTCGGGCTTGCTCGGGCGCGTCTCGTCTGGGTGGGCGACCCAGCTGGGCTTGACGATGCGCATGGTGCGAGAGCGAGCGACGCGTCGAGCGGGCGGGGGGAGGGACGAGGCGAGCTCGCGCTTGGGCGCGGCGGTGGGGGCTGAGCGGTGGGCTAGTGGCGTGTCGGTGTGCTGTGTGCCAGTGTCGCACGAGTCGCTGGCGGCTGGCGAGCGTCGTGTGGGGAGCAGGAGGACGGAGCAGATGAAGCCGGCCGCGACCTCGTGCTCGCTCTCGCTCAGGGTTGGATCCTTTGGAGCGACTCGCTGCATGACGAGCTCGTACAGCTACTACGTGGCAAGCAACACTACCTCGAGGCGAGGTGAGGAAGCGTCTCGGCAAACACTCCGAGGGGGACGAGGCGCCGAGAGGAGCGGAGCTTGACCTCGACCCGCTCGCGCTCCCTCGCACTAGTGCTGCCAGTCTTACACCCACAGACTCGTCCTCTCCTCTGTGCGTCGACTCGTCTTGTCCTCGTTCCCGGGCGAGCCGCCCACGTCTCGCCGTGGCGCACCCCGTCCTCAAGAGGTTCGGGTCGCGCTCGCCCACGACGGCTCGCTCGCCCCTCCGGACTGCAGGTCACGGTCGCGATCATCCACAGGAACCCTTGGAGAGCCATAGCTGACCCAAGCACCCTTGCCGGCCGCGTTGTCGCCAGTCTCCGCCGATCGAGCTCTCCGTTCGACCACCCCGACTGCGCAGCCCTCGCCTCCCGTCCACGAGCAGCCTACAAGCCTCGCGCACCTGTCTCGTACCCTCGCCTCGACCCCCGATCTCGCCCTCGACCGCCCCGCTCCGCCACCGACATGCTCCGCCTCGCCTCGTCCGTCGTCGCCCTCGTCGCCCTCTCGTCGCTCGTCGCCGCCCAGACGGCAGCAGAAGTCGACACCGAGCAGCAGACGCTCGCCACCGTCATCCCCGGGTCGTGCTCGGCCGTCTGCGGCACCTGGCTCTCGGCCCTCGCCGTGCGTCTGCCTCTCCTCCCCCCTCCCCCCCCCTTCGTCTCGCATTCTGACCTCCCTCTTGCTCCACAGGCCTGCCCCGGCCCGACCGACGACGCTGGCTACTCGGCGTGCGTCTGCGACGCCACCTTTGTCACCAACTTTGACACGTGCGCCGGCTGCCTCGCCACCGACCTCGCGACGAGCGACGCTGCCAACGCTGCGACCGCGAGCACCGCACCCGCCGGTGCGTCCCTCTCCTTCCTCGCGAGCACCCGCTCGGCAGCCTTGCTGACTCTCTGTGTACCCGCAGACCTGACCGGCTACTGCGCGGCGGCCGGCACGGTCGTCTCGACCACCTCGAGCGACCTCACCTCGTCGACCGAGACGTCGACCTCGGCCTCGTCCGACCTCGCCACGTCGTCGTCTGTGACGCCCGAGGCGGCCGCGAGCACGACGTCGACGGGCACGCGCACCTACTCGGTCCCGATCCCGACCATCACGACCCCGACCGTCACCTTTTCGGCGACGACGTCGACCGTGTCGCTGGCGTCGGGCGAGAGCGCGCCTCCGACCGACAACGTCGTCACGGTCAAGCTCACGGAGGCGGGCATGCCGTTCCCGACCCAGAGCAAGAGCGAGAGCGCGTTCGTCAGCGGCGCTCAGGGCGCGTTTGAGCGCGGCCCGCTCGTCGGCGCCCTCGTCGCCCTCGGTGCCGTCGCCGGCGCCATGATGCTCGCCTAGATGGGTGGTCCCTGGTCGTGCGCTGCGAGCGCTGTCGTCGCAGGGCGGCGCTCGAGGAAGACGGGGAGGGAGGTTCTCGGAGAACGGACACTGGCTTTCTCTCTCTCTCTCACGCATCTCTCCCTTTCCCTTTCCTTGTTCCTTTCCACCTGTCTCTCTCTCTCCTACATTGGCTCGCCCTTCCCCTCGCCGCCTATCTTCCTCGCCCTCATCCTCACGCTGCAACGACTCGCTCGAGATACCCTGTCCTCGTGCCTGTGTGCCTCGGTCCGTGTGCGAGAGAGTGAGAGCTACTGTAGGCAGTGGCTCGGGCAGCACAGAGCGTCGTGACCACGAGCGAGTCGTGGCTTGGTGCTCGTCCTCATCGCGTCGAGGTCTCGCGCTCGTTCCACAGCCTCGCCCACAGCCTGCGCCGGCCCTCTCAGCCAGTCTGCACACTCGGCCATGTCCCTGCGCCGTCCTCCCACCGCTGTTGCCCTCCAGCCTGCAGACGTCGCCGACCTCGCAGCCGCGATCGCTCAACGCAACGCCGACGCAGCCGCCCCTTCAGCCTCCTCCGCCACGACCAGTGCAGGTGCCGCCGCGGGCTCAGGGGACGCCGTGCTCGAGCGGGAGCGGCGCGAGGAGCGCGAGCGGCAGGCGAGGAGTGCGCGGGCGAGGGTCGTCGGAGGTGGGACGGCGTAAGCGGGTGGGCTGCGCACGGCTGGCAAAGGCCAGTGCGAGAGCTGCACAGTGCGTTTCCGCTCTCTGTGTCCTTCTCGGACGAGCGCACGCTGACTCTCCCTGCACGGCTCGCTCGCAGCGACCTCCACCGCCCGCTCCTCTCGACCTTCCCCTCGCTCCCCCTCTCGCGCCACAACACCTGCTCGGTACCTCATCACCGGCTCTACGTAGCACCTTCAAGCTTGCGGCGAGGCGCAACGAGCAGGGTCGCTGGGTGGAGGCTCGTCGAGCAGCAAGGCCCTGGAGTTTGAGCGCTGGACGAGGTGGCCTCGAGCGCGGCGGCAGCGCACGAGGAGATCCAGCTGTACCCGTACGGCAGCGAGGAGGAGCTGTGCAACACGACGAGGTCCTCATCTGCGTGCGTACGGCTTGCTCGCTTCGAGGAGAGCGAGAGGAAGCGGAGCGCCAGTTGCTCGCCGGCCTGTGCAGAGCCGGACCTCCGTCCACATTCTCGCAGATACACAGCGCACGGTCAGTCTCGCGAGTCCGCACGCCTCGCCGCCTCAGGAGAGTAGCGCGACGAGCCGAGGTGGAACGTCGAGCGCTGCTCCGTCGACTTGCCCGGGTTTGCCTAAAGCCAACTGAGCCTCTCGCGCGACTCAAAAGGTGCCACAGGCTGCTGCCAGAGCGAGCGGGAGGAGCCTAGGAGGGAGAGCAGCGTACCTCGAGGAGCCAGGGTCGACCGCGCCGTGCGCACGGACCTCCTTCAGCCACTCGCCCTCGCACACCTTGATAAGCTGCGCGCTCGCGGTCCTCGCTCTCGCTCTCGCTCTCAAGGGTGGCCACGAGGTCTGCATGATCGTGTATCGAGACCTGCGCTGCAAGATGATCCGTAATCGGGCTCCCGTCCCCTCCTCCACCTCTTCCGCGCCTCTCGCTCGGCCGCTCCAACGAAAAGCGGCGCTCGCACATCCTCCGAGAAGCTCATGCCAAGGCCGGCGCCTGGATCTTGGGGTGCGTCTTGCGGTACTCGAGCGACGTGGCGATCCAGCCGGCCATGTCGACCTCGCGCTTGTCGTCGTCGCGCAGCCACTCCGAGTCCTGCAGAGCAGCGAGTACGAGCGTCAGACGCTGCTCGAGACGTCGACATCCTCGCCGAGAGAGAGGGCAAAGAGAGAGGGAGAGGTCGACGCACGAGGAGCTGTTGGTAGGTCGGGCGACGAGCGGCATCCTTCTGCAGGCACGACTCGACGAACGCGTGTGCGGCGTCCGAGTACGAGTCGGGGAGGGTCGGCGCCTCGCCGTGCACGATGGCAGTGAGCTGGGCAAAGACGTTCGAGTAGGTCTCGGGCGGGTACGGGTAGTGCCCGACGGCCGTCTCGATGACCGTCAGGCCGAGCGACCACACGTCCGACGCGGCGCTGTACGAGATGACGGCGCCCTGCGACTCGCCCTTGATGCGCTCAGGCTGTAGCAGGACAGGTGTAGAGTCAGTGCGTGCGAGGGCAGGAAGAGCAAGGACGAGGCCCGTGCGTCCGAGGTCCTCGCTCGTTCGAGCGCACGAAACGATTGAGAGAGCAGGACGCACCGCCATGTAGCTCTGGCACCCGATGTTGGTCTTGGCGAGCGAGCGATCCAGCTGACCCGACACTCCAAAGTCGCACAGCCGGACCTGCCCGGCTGTGTTGAGGAGCACGTTGGTCGGCTTGACGTCTGTCGAACGAGCCGACGGGTCAGCTCGACGTCGACCTCGTGCAAGGCGAGAGAATCAGCAGGTGGGAGACGCACCTCGGTGCATGATGCGGAGCTCGTCCTTGAGGAACTTGAGGCCGGCGACGATGCTCTTGGTGATGCGCGCGAGGACGAGCTCGGGGACATCGCAGCCCGCGAAGAAGTCGAGCGAGCCGGCGTTCATGAACTGCATGCACAGGTAGACGCAGGACTGCGAGCGCGAGGAGAGCGAGTGTGAGCAAGGGTGAAGAGGGAGGGGTGGGAGAGGGAAGAAGGAGCAGAGGACGCACCTCGACGAAGAAGGCGCCGTAGAACTCGATGATCCAGGGGCTGACGGCGCGGTGCAAGATGTCGAGCTCGGTGACGATCGTCTTGAGCTTCGAGTCGTCGAGCTCGAGGCGGATCTCCTTGAGGGCCATCTCGACGCCCGTCGGCCGATGCAGAACCTTCTGCACCGTGCCGTAGTTGCCCTTGCCGAGCTCCTCGTACAGCTCAAAGTCGTCCATCTTGATCTTGAATGACGCGCCCGAGCTAAAGTCGACGCCGTCGGCGTGGAGGACGGCCTTCTGCGCAAAGTTGAGCCGGCCGGACGGGTCGCTGCGAGCGAGTGAGTGCGTCAGTCCCTGCGCTCCTGCTCGTGAAGAGATGACGATGCGGGAAGAAAGAGAGAGAGACGCACACAATCTTGCGGAAGTTGGAGAAGGGCGTCCCGCCCTGCTGCCCGGGTGACCTCAACCCGCCGTTGGTCGGGCTCCTCGGTCCGCCCGACTCTCCTCCTGCCGCCGAAGACGACGAACCTGCGTCGCCCGACCCAGGAAGGCGCATTCCGACGCCCCTCCTCGCCGCCATGCCCGTCTTGGGCGCCGGCGACGCAGCCGGGCTCGCGCCCGACGACGACGACGAGGCGTCGGCGCCCGCGCCGCCGCCCATCTGGCTCAGGGTGAGCCCTGCGCCGGGTCCGCGGCGCCGTGCGGCCATGCCCGTCGGCGGCCGTGCACCGCCGCCCGAGACGGGGCCAGCGCTCGCTCCTGGGCGCGCGCCGGGTGCTGCCGCGCCGGCGCCGGTGGGGGTGGCGCCTGCGGGAGGGCGGGGAGGAGGGCGGTGTGCGGGGCCGGTGCCGGATGTGGAGGAGGAAGAAGAGGAAGAGGCGGCGGCGGTCGAGGTGCGGAGGGAAGGGAGAGGGTTGCTGCCCGAGCTAGAGTTGCGCGACGTCATCTGCGGCGACGGGGCTCGAGTCAGCATCATGCGGAGTCGTCGAGGACGGTGAGAGGGAGACGCACGGCGGCCATCTTTGCAGCCAAGGACGGAGGCATCTTGAGCGGGCCTGCCGAGCCGGGGACGGCGCCGCGGACGCCGGCCTTGAGGGCGCCGCCTGCACCCGGTGCGGGCGGCCTGCGCAAGGGTGCGCCGGATGATGCAGGCGGTGCGGATGCGCGCGGATACAGCGGCGGCGGCTGTGCGGCCGACGAGGTGGTGGTGGTGGTGGTGCTGGGAGGGACTGGAGGCGACATGGGCGACGAGGCGGTCGGGGTGCTCGTCGACGGGGCAGCCGACGGAGACGGTACTGGCTGAGCCACGACGGGCTCGCCCTGCCTGGCCGAGGGCGATGCGAGCGGGCTCGAGGCTGGAGCGGCGTCGGCCGCCTCGGTGTGCGACGGCCGAGGTGCGCCCGGCGCGTCGTCGAGCGAGAGCGACGAGACGCGCTCGCCGGTGGCCTCGAGGGCGGCGCCGGGGCTGTGCGGTGGTGGCGCGGGCTGCTGGTGGGTGTCGGCCATGGCGTCGGGGCTGGCGAGAGGCGGAGGCGAGGGCGACGACGTCGACTCGGACTTGGACGAGCGCAGGGACGACGCGGCCGAGGTCGAGGGGCGGGACGAGGGTGGCGGGGACGAGTAGACGAGCGAGTCGGTGGACGAGTACGAGCTGAGCGAGTCGAGCGAGTCGGAGGACGCAGTCGAGGCCAAGAGGGACGAGGGGCGGAGGCCGTCGCTGCCGTCGCTGCGGCGAGCAGGATCGACGTCGAGGTGCGACCGTGCAGGCATCGTCGTACAGCGAGGCTTGCAGTGCACCGAGAGCTCCCCTCTCTGTCGTCTGCCCGCTCCTCCCCTCCCTTGCAGCACCACCCTCGCTCTCCCTCGCGCCGCCGTGGACCCGCTGAGGATCTTCGCACCAAGCGAATCTTGATCACGGCCGCATCGATCCATACTCAGAGACACGCCCTGCTGCAGCTGCACACCGCTCCGTTACACTGTCCTGTCTGCCGAGGTGCTCGCAGCAAACAACGAGGAGCGACGAGCTCGGCGGGCGAAACTTGATTGCGGCCAATCGTCCCCCTTTTTACCGACGCGGCCTCGTCACTCGTCCACGCTCCCCATTGCGTACTTTGCACTGCGTCTGAGCGTGTGCGATCTTCTCTCCTAGCCGGCTAAAGGCCCGGCGAAAGCGTCCTTCGAGAGCGGCGAGGGCGACGAGCTGCATCGCCTCGTCCTCCTCCCTCGTCGTCCGCCTGCCCTCGCCCTGCCCGAGCGTGCAGCTGCGCCATGGCCGGCTCGCCCTTTCGCCGTCGCCCTGCCGCCACGCGCACCTACGGCTCGGCCCGCCCCTCTGCCGCGCCGGCTCCCTCATCGTCCGACGCGACCTCGCTCAACCCGCGCCGCACCTCGGCCCACGCCCCCAAGGGCACGCAGCCGTACCTCGACGACAGCACCGACAGCAGCAGCGACGAGGCGGAGGCCGTCGCAGCCAGCCTCGGCGTGAGGACGAGTCGCCCTCCTCCCTCCCCCGCACCCGCACCAGCACACGCCGCCGCCTCCACCGAGGGCGGCAACGACGCAGCGCCTTCGCAGGACGGTGCAGCATCGGCGCAGCAGGCCGGCGGCGAGCTGGAGACGGTCGCAGTGTCGCGACCCGCCCGCAAGGCGCGCTCGCTCGGAGCAGCAGCAGCACAGCCCGAGCATGCGGCGAGCGCGGGCGGCAGCGTCGTGTGGGACGAGACGGCGGCGCTCGCGACCAAGCCCGCTCCGAGGCGCAGGGCGAGCGTGCGGCTGGCCCAGGGCGCCGACGCCGCCGACGCTGCCGTCGAGGTCAACGGCGAGCGCATCATCTCGCCCGTCAAGCGGCGCAGCCTCGCCCCTGTCGCCGCCGACGACGCGCCTGTCGACTCGGGCTCGCCCAACGGCGAGCCTGCACCGCCCAAAAAGCGGGCTCGTCGCTCGGCGCCGCTGCCCTCGCGCGCGACCGCCGCCGCGAAGCGGGACCTTGAAGACGACGTCCCTGCGCCGCTCGACTACGTCCCGCTCGCCGAGCGCCTCAAGCGCGCCACGCTCGACAGCGGTCCGCCGCAGCCCGGCGCAGCTGCGCCAAGGATGCGCCGCACGCGCTCGACATCGCGAGCCGTCGGCACCGCATCTCCTCCTCCTCCTCCACCAGCTGCGCCGACGCCTGCCACCGCGCCCGCCGCACCTCCCCGACCTGCGTCCCCCCTCCGTCGTACCTCAGCTGCCGCACCTCTCCCTCGACCTGCCTCGCCGCTACGGCGCACGACGTCCTCGTCCTCGACCCGCCCCGCAGCGCCCGCACTTGCCGCCGTCCCCGCTCGGCCCGCCACCAAGGCGAGGCCGCAGCCTCCCGCGCAGACGGCTCCTCGACCGCCGAGCCCCGCAAAGGACCTGAGCGCCATCTTCTCGCGCTTTGCGCCCGCCGTCGCCGACCAGGGCTCGAGCGTCACCGGCGAGGCGGGCGCGCGCGCGGCGGTGCGAGCGGCGGGCTCGATGAAGCCGCGCATGATGCTCAAACGGGGCGCGACGACGGGCAGCGCTGCAGTCGGCGAGGCGGGCGACAAGGGCGCGGCAGTGGCGGGCCCAGACGACGAGGACGACGATCACGCGGGCGATGCGCCGGCCTCGCCGACGCGCCGCGCCCTCGAGCGCATGCACTCGGGCCCGACGTTCACCTCGTCGTCGCTCGCCTCGCCCACACGCGTCGCCGCCCTCGGCGCCTCGCTCTCGTTCCCGAACCTCGGCTCGCCCTCGCGCGCGGGCGCCGCCTCGCCCAACCCGTTCGCGCGCGAGGCGAGCCCGTCCCCTGCGCGTGCGGCCGCAGGCGTCGCCGTCGCCGCAGCGAGGGCCAGTGCAGGCCCTGCGCTCGGGTCGGCGTACCGCCCGCTCTCGTTCGCGCCGCCGGCGACCACGGCGTTCGCTTCTGCGGCGGGCCCGACGCGCACCTACGCCGGCGGTGCGCGCACGCTGCGTCGAGATGTCGACGAGGAGGCCCTCTTTGCGGCGCCCGCTGCGCACCCGTCGTCGTCCGCCGCATCGTCGTCCGCCTCGACCTCGACCTCGGCCCTCCCCAAGCTCCCGCCAGCGCTCTCGCGACGCACCCGCCCCGCAGGCGGTCATGCAGCGCCGGCGCAGCAGCAGGACCTTTCGACGCTGCGCGCGCTGTGGGGCATCGATGCCGAGGACGCCCTCGCCGACTCGGAGGAGGCTGACTCGCAGGACCGCGGCGCGCGCGTCGTGGGCGGCGGGTTGCTCCGCAAGCAGGGCGAGGGCAAGCGGTGGATGGACGAGATGGGCTGGTGCCTCGAGGGCCTGCGCGACGGCGAGAAGAGCGCTGCGAGGGCGAGGTGCGTCGACTTTCCCCTTTGCGCGCTCGGACCCCTTCCTGCCCGAGCTGACTTCCCTCGACCCGACCTCACAGTGCCCTCGACCTCCTCAACAAGCTCCTCTCTCGCGACTGGCTGCGCCGCCTCAAGTCGTCGGGCCAAGCCGAGACCGTCTACCTCGCGTTCCGCCTCGCCTCGTTCCCAGCTCCCTCCCTCTCCGTCTCGCCCGAGCACGACGACGCACCTGGCCCAGACCGTATCCTCGACACGGCCTTCGCCGTGCTCCTCACCCTCCTCGTGCGCGACCAACGCATGGCCGAGCCGCTGTTCCGCCTGCGCGCCGCCGACGTCGCTCGCGAGGCGGCCAAGCGGCGCGCGCCGCAGGGCCCCGACGACGACGGCCTGCCGCCGCAAGGACCTGCACCGACCGTTCCGCAGAGCGACGGCGCAGGCCCGCTGCGCAGCGAGGCGAGCGCAGGCTGGTGGTCGTCGTCGCCGCGCAAAGCGGGCCGAGCGGGCGGAGCCGAGGACGAGGTGGACGAGGACCGCTGCGACCTTCTCGAGGTGCTGCGCGAGCTCGGCGAGCGCGAGTGGGCGAGTGAGACGATCGGGACGGCGAGGCGCGAGGGCGAGGCGGGCGGGGCGGCCAAGGGCAAGGGCAAGAAGGCGCTCCGGGGTGATGCGCGGCACGTGCGTCCTCCTGTCCCGCCTCGTTGGCTCTCTCGTGCAGCCTGCTGATGCTACCGGTCTTCGTTCAGCTCCAAACCTTGCGCGACATCATCGACTCGGCCGACCTCTTCCCGTCGAGCGACGAAACCGCCGCCGTCTCGTCGCCCGTCACGCTCCAAGCCCTCGCCCTCGCCGCGACGCGCTCGATCTCGTCGTTCACGCCTCGCGCCATCTTCCAGCCGCAGCACATGTTGTGCGAGTCGGGCGTGTTCGGCCAGGTCGTGCAGGTGTTCGTCGACGAGTGCGCCGCGATTCCGGACCGAGTCACCAAGTACGAGAAGGGCTTGGTACGTCGCCCTCCCCGCCTCTTCTTTTGCGCGAAGAGCTTGCTGTGCTGACGAGCATAACCGTTGTGCAGGACCTGCTGCCGCCGCCTGTCGACTCGGCCGTCGGGTCGACCATCTCGCTCTCGTCCCTCTCGACCTGCCTCTCCATCTTCGAGTCGACCTCTCTCGCCACGCCCTACGCCTTCCACCTCATCTCGTCTTCCAACGTCCTTCCTCAGCTCGCCGCAGCCCTCGAGGACCTCACCCTCTTCACCTTCCTCCTCGCGCTCGACTCGCCGCCGTCGTCGACCGACTCGCCCGCCGACCCGACCCGCACCGAGGCACTCGGCGCGCTCACCGCCGTGCTCGGCATCCTCTTCGGCCTCACGACTGAGAGCGCCTGGGGCGTCCCGCTTGTCGCCGACGGCGACAAGCTCCTGCGCACGCTTCTGTGCGTCGTGCTCGGCTGCAGGCGCGCCGCCGCACCTTTGCAGCCGAGCGTCCCCTCGTCGCAGATTGTCCCCTTGGCGTCGACTAGGGCGCGTGCGGCTGCACCGCCGTCGATCGAGGGCGACGTCGACCTGAAGCGGGAGGACGAGGAGGACCTCGGCGAGGACGACGAGTCCGCCGGCGACCATGCCGTGTGGGACGTGCTCTCGCTCGGTCTCGGCGTCCTCGCCAACCTCGCCGAGTCGGCCGACGACGACCTGCGCGTGCGGGTCCGCGAGCTGCGTGCGCTCGAGCCCCTTCTGCCTCCTCTCCCTCGCAGCGGGCTGACTCGCTCTCTATCATGGTACAGGCCTCAACACGTCGTGCCACGGCAACCACAAGTGCTCACGCAGGTGCCAGTGCTCGCTCGCTGGCCAGGACGAGCCGTCGTCGACGGCCCTCGAGATCCTCGCGCACCTCGCGCTCGATCCCCTCGCCGACTCGCCCAACTCGGTGCGCCTCTCTGCCTCCTTACTCGCCAGCCTCAAGCACACTTCTGACTCTCGTTGCTGCGCGCAGGTCTACCGCCACTCGATCACAGGCTTCCTGCGCCTCCTCCTCGGCCTCCTCGTCCTCGACTCGCCGCAGAACGAGGAGCTCGTCCTCGCCGCCCTCTCGAATTCGCCCTCGGCACTCGCGCCCGTCCTTGAAGCACTCGAAGAGCTCGCCTCACTGCACGACGACCAACAGCGCGCGATGGACGAGATGGCGCTCTCTGCGCCGCTCGACGAGAACGGCGACGAAGACCTCGTCGGCGAGTCGCAGCGCACCGAGGTCGACGAGGAGCAGCTCGTCGACGACGACATGCTCATGGGCGAGGTCGGCGGAACGAGGTGCGGTGCGGGCGAGCAGGACGGCTTGCCAAAGCGCATGAGGGAGCTCGTGCAGCGGCTGCGGAGGCGAATCTCGTAGTCGAACGCCGTGCAAATACCGCTTGGTCTACCTCGTTGCACTCCTGCTTCTGGCTCGTCTACAGCGCGAGATGCGTCCACCGTCCGCCGAGCATCGTCCCTCGCACCTCCATGTTGCGCAGCTCCTCGGCGCTCACCGTGAGCGGGTCCTGGGCGATGACGATCAAGTCGGCGCGGTCGCCGACCTCGAGGCGCGCCTTGCCGCTCGATGTGCACGCCGTCCAGGCCTGCAGCGGCGTGATGGCCTGCTCGGGGTGCCAGGGCGGGAGGTGAGCTTGGCCGCGGCCTGAGCGCGAGATGGCGACGGCCATGGCGTCCCAGCTGCGGGCGAGCGGTCGAGACGAGTCAGCTCAGACGCTAGCCTATGTGAGAGAGGTCGAGAACGCACGGATCGACGGGTGCGACAGGAGCGTCCGAGCCGAGCTTGAGCGTCGCGCCGGCGTCGACGAGCGCCTTGAACGAGAACGCGCGCCCGGTCCTGCCCGGCCAGAACTGCTCGGCGAGCTCGCGGTCGTCGGCCATGTGAGTCGGCTGGATGCTCGCGACGAGGCCGAGGCGGGCAAAGAGGGGCAGGTCCGACAGGGCGAGGAGCTGGGCGTGCTCGATCGTCGAGCCGGGGAGGGCCGGCGGGTCGAGCTGGTCGAACGCCTGCAGGCAGAGCTCGTTGGCGCGGTCACCGATGGCGTGCACGGCGAGCGTCATGCCGCCTCGGGTCGCCGTCTGCATGCCGTCGAGGAGCGTCGCAGGCTCGTACTCGAAATGGCCAAAGTTGTCGGGCTCGCCCGGGTACGGGTCGTGGCAGCACGCCGTGCGGCTGCCGAGCGAGCCGTCCGTGATCCACTTGGACGGACCGACCGTGACGAGGCCGTCCGTGTCGGGGAGGACGTCGCCCGTGCGGTAGCCGGCGGCGAGAGCTGCTTCGAGGTGGGGCCAGTACATGCCGCAGCGCACGCGCAGCTGGTTGATGCCCTTGTCGCGCACTCGACGCTGCCATGCGGCGATGTTGAAGTCCATCTCGAGGTCGAGGATCTCGGTGATGCCCTGCGTGCTGTTGCGGAACGAGTACGAGCAGGTCAGGTTCGGAGTCGAAAAGGGGCTCGAGCTCGAGACCCGGCGGCGAGAGCAAGAGGATGAGACGCACGCCGTCCTGCGCGCCGTCTCTGCGACTGCTGCGTCCTTGACGTCCTCGGGCACCTCGTTGATGATGGTCCAGGCGCGGAAGCAGTCGGCCTCCTCGAGGACGCCGCCGTGGCCCTCGGGCTCGATGCCGAGCTTGACGAGCGCCTGCGAGTTGGCGCACAGCGAGTGGAACCCGGCAAAGAAGATGGCGAGGGGGCGCTCGTCCTCGAGGCCGTCGAGGGCGAGCCGGTTCATGTCGACGAGGTCGGGCCACTCACCGACGCGCATGCGCTGGCCGACGAGGAACTGGGCCGGGTCCGGCTGGCGCTCGCGTGCGCCGGGGAGCCACGTGCGCATGCGCCCGAGGACCTCGGCGGCCGAGGTGGCCGTGTAGAGGTCGACGCGCTGCTGGGAGAGGGACCACGACGCGAAGTGGGTGTGGTGGTCGGCGAGCGAGGGGGCGACAAAGGATGCTCCTGCAGCCAGTGGGCCCTGGTCAGCTCTCAGGCTTTAGGCATGGTCACAGAGCTGGATCTGGGCGCACCTGCGAGGTCGTGAGCCTCATCAGCGACCACGTCGGGAGGTGCTCCCTCCTCGAGCGCACAGACGACGCCGTCGCGCACGAGCACCGTGTACTCGCGCTCTTGAGGGTAGCCGACGAGATGCGCGCGGCGGAACAGCGTCGAGCGAGCCATGGAGAGCAGGGTGAAGGGGAGAAGTGGGATCGGCGGGCTCGGCCGGCCCGCGGGCCTCCGCACCGGCTCGTCGCGAGCTTTCGAACGGCCGCGAGCTTTCGACGCTTGCGCTCGCTGCTGTACTGTAGCGACGACGACAAGTACAGCGACAGGAGCGGCGGGAACAGGTTCGCGAACGACGAACGCAGCGCAGAAGGTTGCGCGAGGAAAGGCGGTCCGTCCGCTCGAGACGGCCGGCTCTCCTCCGAGGTGCAGGCTTCTGTTCCTAGCTCGACAGCGACGACGAGCCGAACGTGAAGAGACTGCAGCTGGAATGAGGCGCTGCAACTGAAGAAATCGCGGCGCGAGGAGACGAGGAGGTGAGGGTGCACGGTCCCTCCCTGCTCGCCGACGTCGACTTGCGCGCTCTTCTCGCTTTCTGGACGTCCAGTTGAAGCTCGCGCAGAGACGCCGGTAAGTATCGCTCTCTCTCGGTAACGGCGGGTCGTCGGTGGCTCGTAACGACGGAGGAAGTCTGAGCGTTCGATGACGGCCTCGCGAGACGTCGCAGCCGGCGCACGGTACGGCTCGACGAGCCCTGTGACTTGCAGATGCTCTTGCGGAATCTTCGAGAGGAGCAGGTGCGTAGTGCGAAGCGAGGAAGAAGCAAAGAGCGCCGTGTCGAAGCGAGCGAGCGAGCGAGTGAGCAAGAGTGAGCTTGTACGAGCGCAGGCGCCAGGCGGCAACGGCGCGGTCATGGGACCTGGCCAGGAAGCAGAAAAAAAGTGCGGCAATCCGGGGAGAAGGGCGATCTCGTGGGCGCCGGGGCCAAGGCGACGCGGAGGACGAGGTCACGAGCCAATCTGCAGCTCGTCGACTCTCCCCTCTCCCTCTGTCCACCACCTGCACAGCTGCACCCAGAGCACAGCATGCAGACCATCAACAACGCCTTTGTCGCCCTCGGTCTCGCCCCCGCCGCCGACTCGCCCGCCTCCGCCGCGTCGTCGGGCACCGCCAAGGTCTCGAGCGAGGACGCCATCCACCTCGAGGAGGAGTACAGCGCGCACAAGTGAGTCTCGTCTCCTCTCTCGTGGCTGCAGTGCGGGCACGGCGTAGCTCTGGGGAGTGGCGAGCGAGGGAGCTTGGCTCGCCCGCCGTCTGTCGTCCTGGGTCCGCGTGGGCAACGACGGGTGGCCTCAGCTCGCCCAGATCGCGCTCGAGGGGAGCACAGCGGGCGCACAGCGAGTCTCAAGGACCATGGCGCCGCGCTCCTGTGCAGTGTGCGACTTGTCGCGCCGCAACCCGTCCTCTCCTCGAGGTGGACCAGATGAGCGACGCGCACCGCTCTCGAGCACCTCCTAGGCCGTCAAACTCCCATGCTGACCTCGCCACTGAACTGCGCACAGCTACCACCCGCTGCCCGTCGTCTTTGAGCGCGCCGAGGGTGCGCTCGTGTGGGACCCTGAGGTGCGCTCTCGCGCCATCTCGCAGCTCCTCCCCGCGCAACAGCTGACTCGCCTCGCTGTGACCACAGGGCAACGAGTACATCGACTGCCTGAGCGCCTACAGCGCCGTCAACCAGGGCCACTGCCACCCGCACATCGTCAAGGCCCTCACCGAGCAGGCCCAGAAGCTCACGCTCAGCTCGCGCGCGTTCCACACCTCGTCCCTCGGTCCCTTCTCCAAGTACCTCACCGAGGTGAGCACTGGTTCTCCGAGTCGGCGGCAGAGCGCTCGTGCCGCCCGCGTCGCCTCCCTGGGACCGGCTTGAAGGGCGCCTGCTCACACCTCGCTCCCCTCTCCGTGCAGCTCACCGGCTTCGAGATGGCGCTCATGATGAACACGGGCGCCGAGGCGGTCGAGACGGCCATCAAGGTCGCGCGCAAGTGGGCGTACAAGGTCAAGGGCGTCGAGAAGGACAAGGCCATCGTGCTCTCGGCCGCCGACAACTTCCACGGCCGCACGTGCGTCCTCCTTCTCGCTGTCCTCTCCGTCCTGTCCATCCTACGTGCGAGCTGACCCTCGTTGGCGTCGCCCGCAGCATCGGCATCATCTCGATGTCGACCGACCCCGACTCGACCACCGGCTTCGGCCCGTTCGTCCCCTCGGTCGGCCCGCAGTGCCCCGTCAAGGGCGAGGCCGGCCGCATCCCGTACAACGACGTCGACGCTCTCGAGCGCGCCCTCAATGCGCACGGCAAGGACGTCGCTGCGTTCCTCGTCGAGCCGATCCAGGGCGAGGCAGGGTGCGTCCTTCCTGCTCTGAACCTCCTCTTGCCGCGCACGATCCTGACTCGCTCGCCCCGTCCCTCGTGCAGTATCGTCGTTCCTGACGAGGACTACCTCGAGAAGGTCCAGGCGCTCTGCCGCAAGCACAACGTCCTTCTCATCTGCGACGAGGTCCAGACTGTGCGCCTCTCTCTCGGTCCCAGCCCTCTTCCTGCGCCTGAGGCTGACGCTCCCTCTCTCTCACAGGGTCTCGCGCGCACGGGCAAGCTCCTCTGCTTCCAGCACAACCCCAAGGTCAAGCCCGACATGG
This sequence comes from Rhodotorula babjevae, assembly GCA_920104245.2. Classification (NCBI taxonomy): domain Eukaryota; kingdom Fungi; phylum Basidiomycota; class Microbotryomycetes; order Sporidiobolales; family Sporidiobolaceae; genus Rhodotorula; species Rhodotorula babjevae. The sequence continues at coordinate 29,587 of CAKKSZ020000023.1, forward strand.
TCCTCCTCGGCAAGGCGCTCTCGGGCGGCATCTACCCGGTCTCGGCCGTCCTCTCGCGCAAGGACGTCCTCCTCACTATCCTCCCTGGCGAGCACGGCTCGACCTACGGTGGCGTATGTCCTTCTCTCGTCGTCTCGCACTGTCGATCGTCGAGCTGACCCTCGTCCTCGCTGCCCTCCTACAGAACCCGCTCGCGTGCGCTGTCGCCCAGGCCGCCCTCGAGGTCATCGTCAAGGAGGACCTCTCCGCTCGCGCTCAGTCGATGGGCGAGAAGATGCGCGCCGGCCTGCGCGAGCTGCAGAGCGTCGGCCCGGACGGCGGCTGGATCTCCGAGGTGCGCGGCAAGGGCCTCCTCAACGCCATCGTCATCGACCAGGCCAAAAGCAAGCGCGGCAGGTCGGCGTGGGACCTGTGCCTGATCATGAAGAGCAAGGGCGTCCTCGCCAAGCCGACGCACGTCAACATGTGCGTTCTCGCTCTCCCTCTCTCCTCCCGCCCTCTGTCCGCGTCTCTGACCTCGCCCTCGGCCCTCCTCCTGCAGCATCCGTCTCGCGCCGCCCTTGATCATCAACGACGCTCAGCTCGAGACGATCCTCGCCCGCATCAAGGAGTCGCTTGAGGTCCTCGACGAGGTCCGTGCGCACCGCTCGGCTCTCGGTCGTCGACCCGCTCCTGACCCTCTCTCCCTTGCCACTGCAGCTCGAGACCATTCCCGGCGCCGACGACCACCACAAGGCGTCGGACGAGCCGCAGGTCGACCTCTAAATGTCGCGCTCGCCGTCAAGCTTCTCTCCCTTCCTCTCGCTCTCGTTCTCCCAGTTCGCGCCTCGTACTCGTCGTTATAAAGCACCCACACCTCGCAGAGATTGCACATCAGTACCCCTCCTTGTAACTCACTCGTCACTCGGCCACGCCTGCGCGCGCTCGATCGAGAGAAAGCGAGAAGGAGGAAGAGGCTCGAGCGTCCGAGTCGTCGGCGCTTATCTGCGCCCGCTCTCGTCCACCTAGCCGACCCCGACGCCCTTGTACGTGAACCTGTGGTCCATGAGCTCGTCAGCGAGTGCGCTCGCTGCGCCTCGGCGAGCGAGGTAGGCCAGAGAGAGCGAGGAAAACGAACTTGTCATCGCGCTCGCCGGTCAGGATCCACGACACCTCCTTCACGACGTCGTTCTTGTCGTCGGTGGACGAGCCAAAGAGATCGGCGAACGAGCCGTAGATGACGTCGATCGACGCCGGCGTGAGCACCCAGCTGCGTCGAGGAGGGACCGTGAGCCTGAGAGGGGAATCGAGAGGAGAGGCGCGAAGAGGCCAGCGCACGAGTCGTCGAACGCGTCTGCGATCATGAGCTGGGTCGTCTTGCCCGTCTTGGGCGAGTAGACGCTCGCCCACTGGCCGCAGAACCCGGTTTTGGCGGCCTCAGCGTCGCCGGAGAAGGACGACAGCATCGTCTTGAGCGACGGCGCAAAGCCTGGCACCGAGTCGTCGTCTGGAGGAGGCCAAAGGTACACAGCGTCAGTCATTAAGAAGCTCAGAGGTGCGCCGCTGAAGGAGGAAAAGCCGAAAGGAGGCAGAAGAGGAGGGAGCCCGTCGGGTCGACGCACACGGGAACTCGCACCAGGACCGTCCTGCGCTCGCCGCTCCGTCAGCCTCGAGCAAAGTAGAAGAGAAAGATGGCCTGCGCACCATTGGTGCTGTCCTTGGACGAGTCGGTGTGGTACCACGAGGCGATGCCGCCCGTGTTGTTGCCGAGGAACGTGCTGATGCCCTGCGCCTTGAGCGTGCTTTGGTCTTCGTCGCCTGCATCAGGCATCGAGCTCGACGAGGGCGATGCTGCGGCGGACGTCGACGAGCCGCTCAAGGCGGCGCTGCTCGAGCTTGTTGCTGGCGAGTTGCCGACGCTCGGACCGCCAGTCGACCTCGCCGCCGCTGCAGAGGCGCTCGCCGCAGTCTCGCGCGAGCTCGGCGTCGACGCGATAGTCGTCGGGCTAGAAGTACTGCTCGCCAAAGCGCCGGGCTTGAAGAGGACGTAAGCCGATGCTCCCGCCGCGACGAGGCAGACGACGACGACTGCGCCCAGGACCTCCTCTGTCAGCTCCGGTAGATGCACAGAGCATGTAGGCGTGCGCACAGACGACGAGCATGCCTGTGCCGCGATGCTGACCGTCTTGCGAGCGAGTCGCCGCCAGTTGAGAAGGTCGCGCTCGGGCCTCGTCTTCTTCGCTCGAGCTCGCGTCGCTGTCCTCCTCTCCCTGCGCGCGCTGTGGGTCAGCTGCAGCTTATAGGTGCTGTGCCTGCGAGAGGGACGCACTCGACGACCTTTGCGCAGCGAGCGGTAGAGCATGTCGCGCGTGAGCGACACAGGGGAGGAACGTGCGCACTTGACGGAAGCGAAGCAAAGTGTGGCTCCGCTTGGCGTCCTCGGAGAGGCTTAAGCTCGGCGACGGACGACGGCAGCTCCACGGACAAGCCGCTGCTCGCCGCCGTCCGTCCGCCGACCCGTCGTGCACGGGCCTCTTCTCTTCGACCTTCTCGCCGTGTCGCGGCTCTTGCTCACGAGGCGTATGCAGCTCACTCGAGCCCTGAAACAAGAGGATAGAAGGGAGAGAGAGAGAAAGCATGTGCACTGCAGCGGTACTCAGAGAACCTCGGCTCGCTCGCGGTCGTCCTCGACCTCGTGCGGCACGTCGAACCCCTCGTACCCTCGGCTGCGCAGCCATGCCCCAAAGTCCCAAACTTCGAGCGGGATGAGCGCACGGGCAGCGACGACGTGCCGCGGGCGGCGCGGCGCCTTGACGGGAGCGGGCGAGCCTGCTGAGGAGGCTGAGCGCTTCTGCTGCGCCTCGACGACCCTGCCCGAGGCGCCCTCGACCTGCTGGCCGCGCCGCCGCTCCTCCTGGTGCGCCGTGAGCTGCGCGTGAGGAGCTCGCACGCCGTCGTCGCGCTGTACGGCTTGCGCGGCAAGAGCCTCGTCAGCGGCGGCCTGAGCGGCCTGAGCGGCACTTGTGGAGGTTGGCGTATTGGCGACTCGCCGCCGCGCAGGCTGCTGCGGCTGCGGCTGACAGTCTGCGCCCGCAGGCGCGGGTGTCGGGGAGGTCGAGCGCGGGACGGGCGCGAGAGCGAGAGGAGGGTCGGGCTCATGAGCATGTCGAGGTGGGGAGGGCGCGGGCGGGCGAGGAGGTGCGCCGAGAGGAGCGGCGCTCGAGGTGCTGGGAGGAAGAGAGGGACGCTGCTCGATCGTCGGCAGCGGTTGGAAGGGGAAGGGCGCGGCAGAAGAGGCCGACGATCTCGGCGGCCGGGCGGGCGAGCTCTCGTCGCGCATGACGACGTCCTCGTCGAGCGCGTCGACTGGCTCGCTCGCCTGCGAGCGGATCGAGAGGGCCGGCGAGAGCTGACGAGGCGGCGGTGGGGGTGCGGCTGGCGGCGGCGACGAGGTGCGAGCAGGAGGGGCCCTCGAGGATGAGGCACGCGCGGCGGTCGTCGCGCCGGCAGCGGTCGCCGCTCGAGCTGCACCCTCGCCGCTGCGATCGACTCGCGCCCTTGACCCGCTCGACGCGCGGCGCACGTCGCGCGCGCGCAGATCCGCCTCGCGGTCGCCCCTCTCGCCCGGCCGCTCCGTCTTGCCCGGGCGCCCCGCCGCCTTCCCCTCGCTCCCTCCCGCAGTTGCAGCCCCTCGAGGCGACGCGCTCCCACCCGCGTGCGCCTTGCGCGCACTCTCGAGCACCGCTGCCCTCGCCGCCGCGCCGCCACCGCCGCCGACGTCGGCGAGCTGCGTCGCGAGGAGCCGCACGCGCTCCTGCTGCCGCTTCTGCGCCGCCGCATTCTTGGCGGCATCGGCAGTGCTCAGCTGCGGCTGCGGCTGCTTTGCGCTCGGCGAAGAGCGCTGCGCCTGCGTCTGCGCTTGCGCTCGAGCGCGCGCACGGACCTCCTGGTCGAGCAGCGCCCGATTCGACTCGAGGACGGCGGCCGACGACGACGAGGCTGACGCCGACGAGGTCGAGCCTGTGCCGAGCGAGGGTCGAGCGCGCTTGCGCGCCGAGGACGAGAGGAGGGACGCGGCGGCGGACCAGTCGAGGGCGACGGCGGCGGTAGGTGCGGTTGCTGATGCGGGCGCCGGTGCGCTCGGGCGGGATGCGGCAGCGCTCGTGCTCGTCGAGGTCGAGGGTGCGGGTGCGGGACCCGGGCTGGGAGACAGCTTGACGCGCTTGCGCGCCGACGACGACGTGAGGAGCGAGCTCGCCGCGGTCCAGTCGAGCCCGACGGCGCCGGCCGGCGCAGGTGCTGGCGCAGGTGCGGGTGCCTCGGGCTGCTCCACGCTCGGCTGCACGGGCGCAGGTGGCGCGGCATGCGCCTCGCTGGCTCGTCGCGCGGCGCTCGCCGCAGCCGATTTGGCCGTCGACGAGGACGAGGCCCGCCGATCGAGGAGCGAGGCGGCGGCTGCCCAGTCGAGGCGGACAGGCGTGTCGCCAGCGGGCCATGACGGGCGAGGGCGCTTGTACGGGACAGCGGGCGCGACGTCGAGGGGAGGTGCGACGGAAGAGGAGGTCGAGGCGGCGGGGAAGAGGGGCGGGTTGCGCACTGGTGCGGGCACAGGCGCAGGTCGGGTGCGGCGAGCGGGATCAGGAGGAAGCTGCGAGAGCAAGAAGAGCGTCAGGAGAGGCCGTATAGAGAGGAGAGGAAGAGGAAGGAGGCGCACGTCTGCCGCGTAGGCCACCTCGGGAGCTGCCCTCGTCCCTGCGCCGCGCTCATCGAGTGCCCCTTGCTCGACCTTGCGCACCCACATGGCCCTCTGCTTGTCGGCCTCGCCCCTCGCGCCGTTGCCGCCGGCACCGCCGCCCTCGTCGCGCGCCGCTGCGTCTCGGAACGCAAAGCTCTCGGCAAAGTGGCCGTCGCCGGTCGAGTGGCGGTCGAAGCGCTCGATGCGGAGGCACACGCGGAGCGACTTGCGCTGCTGATGGTTGGTCGAGAGGTGGCGCTTCGAGGGCGAAGAGCGCGCGGGGACGAGGGGCGAGGCGAGGACGAAGCGCCACGAGTGGGCGCGGAAGAGGCACTTGGACGCCGACGAGGCGGTGAACTTGAGCGAGGTCGTTCTGACGGGCGGGAGGAGAGGGTCACCTCATGACCACGTGCAGAGTAGAGCGAGGGGCGAGAGAGAGGGCGCACGAGTCGAAGGCGTCGACGAGCGAGGTCGGGATGCAGCAGTCGATCCAGCACTCGCCGTCGGTCATCTCGCACCACAGGAGGGTGTCGCCGGGGTCGTTCGAGATGCCGGTGGCCTGCGCGCAGGGAGCACGACGTGAGTGATTCTGAGAGGGGAGGGGGGGGAGGAGGAGAGGAGGGCGCACAGTGACGAGTTGGAGGCGCTTGGTCTCGAGGGTGGGCTCGGGGATGAGGATGGGTCCGTGAAGGTTGCGGTGCGAGAGCCACTCCCTCGTGAGCCACGGGGTGAGGGCGCGGGTGGCCATGGTCGAGGGTCGGGGGTCGGGGTCGACGACGAGGTGCAGGCGGGCACTCGAGGGGTCGCCGGTCGGTGAGGGCGATCCCTGGTGGATGTAGAGCAGGCTCAGGGTGGCAGCAGTGCCTCCCAGAGAGCGTGGCGAGAGTAACGGCGAGGAGGACGGACGCGACTCGGCGCGGCTTGTCGTCTTGATCTCGCTCGCTCTCCCCCTCGACCACCACGGCCCAGAGCCACGCTAGAGCACCGCCCACCGCACGAGTACACCCTGGGATGCAGTTCCCAAAAGCCAAACGCTTCCCCGACAAGCGTGCGCCCTCTCGCTCCTCGTCTCCCCTCCTCATCGCTCAACCCTCGCTCACCCCTCGCCCCGCCGCACCGCAGCACCCGACTCGATCCCCCCACCAGGAGCCTACGACGTCCCCGTCCACTCGCCCCAGCAGAACTACAAGCGTGCGGCCATGACCGACCGCGCATCCCGCTTCGCCGACCCACTCGACCACAACAAGCCAGGTCCGTCCCTCTCTCCCTCCCTCTCGTCGTCACCCTGAGCCACCGCGCTCACCATCGATTGCCCGCACAGATACGTTCGGCCTGTACATCGAGGACCCGCTCGCCAACGACAAGGAGAACGCAAAGCCTCGCATCCGCACCACCTCGACCACGGCCAACCCTGCAGAGCGAGAGCGCCACAAGGCCCAGGTGCGTGTCTCTCCTTGCCCCGGTCCAAGCGTGCTTGGTTACCCTGTGCCCCTCGCTGACGCCTGCCGTCGCTCGACCCGAAGCTCGAAGAACTGCGCGCCCGCCTCTCGGCCGCCCACGACAAGGAGACGGCAAAGCTGCGCGCCAAGGTCGACAAGCTCGACGAGGCGCGTCAAGAGCACCGCAAGGAGCGAGAAGAGCTGTACAAGGAGGCCGACAAGCTCAAGAGCGAGAACCGTGCGTCGGCTTTCTGCCTTCCTCCTCGTCGACCTACGAGAACTGACTCGTTCCCTCTCTCTTCCCTGCCGTCCCTCTCGCCCGTCGCCTTCCCTCGTCGTGCCCCTCCCTCGTCGTCTCTACCTCGACATCCCCGCGTATCCTGCCCGCTCTCGACCTCACCTTCCTCGCGCTCGCGCCTCCCCTCGCGTCCTCCCTCAAACCCGCGCACCCTCGACTCGCACGACCAGGCCACCTCACGTCCAAGCTGTCGCGCTCGGCGGCGCTGCAAGAAAAGTACGAGGCGACGCTGCCCTCGCTCCAGGCCAAGCTGTCGACCCTCACGACGCAGCACGCCGCCTCGTCGGCCAAGAAGGACGCCGACCTGTCGCAGCTGCGCGTCGCCCTCTCGCGCGCCGAGGCCGACACGGACGAGGCGCGCATCCAGGCCCGCGCGTGGGAGGATCGTGCGCGCGCAGAGCAGCGCGCGAGGGACGAGGCGGCGCTCGCGGCGGGCGAGCTCGCGGCCCAGCTCCGTGACGAGGCGCGCCTCCCCCGGGCCGACGAGCTGTATGCCGAGCGACGCCGATGCGCAGGCCTCGAGCGCCGCATCGCTGACCGCGACGCCGTCCTCGCGAGCGTCGTCGCGCACGCCCAGGCGCTCGAGGAGCGCCTCGCGCTCGCCGACGCCGAGCGGGCCGAGGCCGAGTGGCGCGAGTGGCGCCTGCGCGACGCGTGGCGCGAGGACCGGGCGCTGCTCGTCGGCCCGGGCCGCGACGAGAAGGAGTGGCGGCAGCGGGCGAGGGCCGACGGGCGCGAGATGGACGGGCTGCGGGACGACGTCGCGCTCGCCGAGCGCGAGCGCGCTGACGAGCGCGAGTGGGACAAGGCGCGGGGCGAGTGGGAGCGCAGGCGGGACAAGGCGGCGAGGGAGGAGAAGAAGAGGATCGAGCGCGACTTTGAGGTCGTCGAGGGCGAGTGCGTCCTCCCTTTCCTCCTCTCGACGTGCGCCTACTGGACGGAGCTGTTCCTGACACGCACACGCACGCGCGCAGGCTCGACCTCGCCGTCAACAACGAGATCCTGCGCCTCGAGGCGCTCCTCGCCGCGTCCGAGTCGTCCCTCTCGACCGCGCGCGCGGACCTGTCCAACGCAACAGCGCAGCTCGCTCAGCTCGAAGCCGACCTCGTCGACCTCGAGACGCGCCGGCAGGACGACGCCGAGCGGTTCGAGGGCGAGCTCGAGGAGCAGCGCCGGTTGCTCGGCGAGGCCAAGCGCGAGGCCGAGCGCGAGAGGGTCGAGAAGCGCAGGGTTGTCGGCATCTTGGCGCAGACGCGTGCGAGCGAGGGTGCGCTCAAGGACGAGGTCGACAGGTGCGTCCGCTGCCCGCACGGTCCCCTCGTCACCGCCCTCGCTGACTAGGTCCCTCCCATCCTCGCTTCCTCCCGCAGCCTCGCACAACAAGTCGCGCAGCTCGACCCGCTCGTCACCATCACGGCCGACCTCGAGCAGAAGGTCGACCACCTCGAGCGCCTGTGCGCCCTCAGCGAGGCCGAGGCGCGCGACCTGGTCGCGCACAACTCGGAGCTCGCCGGGCACGCCAACTCGGGTCAGAAGATCCGCCACGTCGCCATGATCCGTGAGGAGCTCGCCGACACTCGACGGGTGCGTCCTCAGCTCCCTTCCACTCTCTCTCCGAGCACGCGAACCTGACGACCTTCTCGCCCTCGCGCAGAAACACGCCGCGACCCAGTCGCAGCTCTCGACGGCGACGACGCGCATCAAGGCCCTCGAGCTCGAGCTCGACCTGTACCGCCCCGTCGGCACGACTGCGACGCCGACCTCGGTCGGCACCGTGTCGGCGGCGCCGGGTGGGCGCACGAAGGTCGCGCGCCCCATGATGGCCGACGTGCTCGACGCCTCGGCAGCCGCACCCGTCGTTCGTGCAGCGCCTCGCCCTCGTGCAGCTATGCCCGTCGCGACGCCGACCACTGCACCCATCGCCGCTTCCACCGCCTCGGCGCCACCGCCTCGGCTCGTCGTCGTCCCCGCCAACGACTCGCTCGCCGCCCCGTCTCACCTTCCCTCGTCCTCCTCAACCAGTGCGACGGTCCAGTTCGCGCGCTCGACCTCGGCCTTGCCGCCGCACGCGCACGAGCCCGCGAGCACATGGTCCGTCGCGCCCGACGAGCCGCTCCTGCCGGCCGGCCTCGCGCGCTCGGCCGGCCCCGCAATGGCGGCCGCGTCGAAGGTCAAGGGCGGCGCAGTGCCGGTGCGGTCGGCGATGGCGGGAGCGGGAGGAGCGAGGACGAGGCGGAAGAGCATGAGCGTCAAGATGGAGGGGACGATGAGCGTGTCTGAGCTGTTCTGACGGGGAGGTGTTCGGTAGCTGACTCTTCTCTTTGTACCTACGTCTGTGCCACGTACGAGGACTGAGAGAGCGAGCGAGGCCGTCGTCAGTTGACGAGGGGAGCGAGCACGCGCATCTTCGGCTGGCCCGGAACCGTCTCGCCCGCCCGCGGCAAGCTTCCCTCTCGCCCTCGACTACAACACTTCGCCTCGAGCAGCGAGCCAGCACCATGCTCGACCAGCTCGCAGGGCGACCCAGTCCCTCGTGGCGGCGGTCCCAGGTGCGCCTCCCTTCGTCCCCCGGACGGCATCGCCGATCCGCTCCCCCCTCCTCCTCCTCGCCTCGCTCGTCTCGCTGACCCTGCCCCGCCCACAGGTGTGGCTCGTCCTCCTCTCCTGGGTCTCGCGCATCGCCTTTGGGCCCTCGAGGCCGCCCAAGCTCCCCTGGCTGCGCCGCCTGCACCGCGCCATTGAGCGCCGCTGCTCGCCGTGGCAGATTGTCCTCTCGACCTTGACCCTCCTGTACGCCGTGCGCCATGGCGACGTCCTCCTCGGCCTTCAAGCACCAGAGCCGCTCGCGAGGCTCTACTCGAGGGACTACTACCGGTGCGCCTCTCCCTCCCCCTCGTCCTCCACGGGCGGGCAGGTGGGGAGCAGCCCACTCGGGCGTGCTGTCGCCTGCCCTGGCCACACAGGACTCGAGCTGACCTAGATGCACACGTTCTTGCAGCGCGACCTGGATCACGACCGCTCTAGATGCCGGCTTTGCGACCGCTATGAGCATCCGGTGGAAGTGGCTCCGAGACGTCGCCTCGCTCGCCTTCTCGGGCTACTACCTCCTGTTCGCCAACGAGGCTGACGAGAAGGTGCGCTCCAGCCCTCTCGAGCTCGCCTTGCCCTCGTCGTCGAGCCCTGCGGTCGTGCGAGCTCCTCGAGGACCAAGAGCTGACCCGTCCTCTCCTCCCTCTTCTCCCTCCGGCGCACAGCTCCGCAAGTTCCGCGCCTTTTGCACGGTCGAGATGCTCCGCGTCACGTGGGAGAAGCAGAGCAACCCGTACATCAAGTTCGCGACGAGGCCGCATCGTCCTCCGGTCGGCGTCCAGCGCAAGCTCTTCCTCGCCAGGCCCAAGGGCAGTCGCTACAGGTGCGTCAGGCTCTGCGGCCTCCTCAGGCGCTCTTGCTCGGCGGGAGCGCCGCACGGCGACGCTGTTCCGCATGGTGAACGGGGCTGATGCTCCTCCCCCTCGCCGTCCACAGCAAGCCGATCACGCTCCACCTCTACTACGCCGGCACCGACGTCGACCTCGCCTCGGCGCACGAGCTCGTCATGGACATCCCCGGCGGCGGCTTCATCTGCATGACGCCCGAGCACCACGCCGAGCGGCTCCTGCGCTGGGCCAAGCAGCTCGGCCCGTCCAAGGTCGTCATCAGCTTCAACTACGGCAAGGTGCGCGTCACCGCCCTGTTCCGCATGCGCTCACGTGGTCCCCCGATGCCGACGAGCGCTTGGGCGAGAGATAGGCGTCCTGACGCCGTCGCTCTCTTCCTCGCAGGCGCCCGAGTACCCATTCCCGTTCGCGATCGACGAGATGTACGACGCCTACTCGCTCCTGCACGAGACCAAGGGCAAGTGCATCGGCATGAACTCGAGCGGCGACAAGGACCTCGAGGTCGTGCTCACGGGCGACTCGGCGTGCGTCGGCCGTCCTCTTCTCGCTGCGAGTTGAGCGCTCTCGTTCGAGGACCTCTCTCGCTAGCGCCGGGCCGTGAGCCTCGCACTGACGATCATCTTCGTGCTCACAGCGGCGCCAACATAGCGACGGCGATGGTCATCAAGCTCCTCGAGGAGGCGTCGACGCCCAAGCCCTCTTCCTCTCGCGCATCCTCCTCGTCCCCATCACGACCTCTTCCCCTCCCCGCCGGCCTCGTCTTCGCCTACCCAGCCCTCTCGTTCCACTTTACGTCCTGGATGCCCTCGCAAGACCTGCGCGTCCTGCGCTCCGAGTCGCACCCGGACGTCGCCAACCTCCTGCGGCAGAAGGACCACCTCGAGCACCGCTCGCCGCTCGCCGTCGTCGAGGACCTCGAGCGCCGCAGCCCGAGCAGCGAGCGCGGCCGGCCGACCGTGCTCAGGCGCCGCAGGACGACGAGCTGGGGAAGGGGGCTCGTGCGCAACTTGCCCGGGAGCGCGAGCCTCTCGGCGATCCGCGAGCTCGGCGGCGCGGTGGCGGGCGAGCATGGTACGGGTGGTGCGGCCGAGGAAGAGGGTCGCGCCGAGGGCGGCGAGGAGGACGAGGAGGTCGCCGTCACGGACGAGCGTGAGAAGAGCCTGTCGGAGCGGGTCCTGTGGTGGGACAACGGCTCGAGCGCAGGCGCGTCGTCGTCGAGGACGACGGCAGCCGAGGAGCACGAGCAGAAGCGGCTCGAGGGCAAGGTGAGGGAGGACGAGGGCAAAAAGGAGGCGGAGCTCGAGGGCAAGGGGCAGGGCAAGGGCAGGAGCGCGCTCGCGGGCACGAGGCTCGCCATGACTAGCAGGACCGCCTTCTTCAACGGTGCGTCTTTCTCTCCCTCTCCATGCGCGTCCTTGTCCCCGTCGAGCGGCGAGGCTGACTCGCTCCTGCTCCTCGCACAGACCGCATCATCGCCCCGTCCATGGTGCGTCCTCCCTCGCCACCTCACCCACTCAATCTCGAGCTGAGCTGATGATTGGCGCTCCCCTGCAGCTGCGCGCCATGGCGCTCCTCTACATTGGCCCGCGCAACGCGCCCGACCTGCACTCGGACTTCCACATCTCGCCCATCTTCACCCCGCCGCACATGCTCGCCCGCTTCCCGCCCGTCTTCATGTCGTGCGGTGAACGTGATCCTCTCGTCGACGACGTGCGTCAGCCTCCCCTCCTTGCGCCCAGCCGCTCCCGCCGACCGCGCACTGACCCCGTCCTCTTCGCGCCCGCAGACCGTCATCTTTGCCGGCAAGCTCCGCGAGGCCAAGGAGGCGCGCAAGCTCGAGCTCCTCGCGCGCGAGTCGCGCCACGGCGCGGGCCTGCGCATGTCGTCGTCGTCGAGCGTGCGCGACCCGATCCTCGACGAGGACGAGGACGACTGGGTCCGCACGAGCATCATCGCCGGGTGGAGCCACGGGTACCTGCAGATGGTCAGCCTGCTGCCCGCCGCCGACAAGGTCATCGCCATGCACGCCGACTGGATCGCCGAGGCGTTCGAGCGCGCCGCAGCCGTCAAGAATCAGGTCGTCGCCGCCAAGGTCAACGGGTCGACCTCCTCGTCGACGTCTGCTCCTCCCCCGCCTTCGCACGCTCCGACTACCGCATCATCGCGCAAGGTCGAGCCCGCCCAGCCGATCCAGATCGTCCCGCCGACGCCGACGCTCGAGCAGGCCCCATGCCCTCGCACTTCCCGCGGCCCGCACTCGTCCGACATTGCCGTCGCCGACGCCGAGGACGACGAGGAGGTCCTCAGCTTCACGCCCAAGCGCCGCCGGGGCTCGAGCAACACGAGCCGCACAAGGTCGCCCGGGCCGGCGATGCAGCTCCCGACCAAGACGATGCCGTCGATGGACGGCGTCCTCCTCGGCCGCCCTCGCACGCCGAGCGGCGGCAGCAGCGACCTCCCGTCGCCCTCGACGGCGCCGACGTCGCCCGTGCGCGCGAGCCACGTGCCGAGCCACCTCGTCACGCCCGTCGAGCGCGCCCTCCGCGAGGGCCTGCGCGACTCGTCGCTCGCGCGCCCGCACAGCTCGCCCTCGACGCCGGCCCCTCCTCGCGCACAGAGCGTGACGCCCGGTGCCGGCGCGGCGGGCGAGCGCACGCTGTCGCCGCAGGGCAAGGCCGGGCGCTCGAGCTCGTCGGGCTCGCTTCCGGCGCCGCAGGGCGCCGTCTTCATCGACGCCAAGGAGCTCCTGCGCCGCCGCCGCGACGATGTCGTGTCGGGAATCTCGGTGCACAACAGCCGCAACGTGAGCCGGGCGGGGAGCGGCAGCGACGGAGAGGGCGCCGTCGACGACGACGAGGGGTCCGAGCGCGCAGCCGGAGCGAGGTTCGCGAGGAGGCGCACGTCTGAGCACTAGCGAGTGCGACCGTGTGCACTGTATGTAGCTTTCCCTTCTTGTCTCGCGCTGTGCAATACCTCGCTGTTGTACTCTCTCTTGGGTCAATCTCGTCCGCTTTCTCGGAACGTCGTCGCCGACGAGCGAGGGTACAACTCGTGTGTGAGTTGCAGGTCATCTAGCGCCGCTCGTCTACAGCTTGACTGTCAGCTTGCTGTCGTCGCCGTACCGCTCGATCCAGGCCTTGATACCGCCGGTGAGGACGATGGCCTTGCTCTCCTCGCGCGAAATGCCCGCCTCGTCGAGCGCGTCCTGGTACCACCCTGCGCAGCGAGGCCCTCGCCCATTGGACGACTGACAGTGGAAGACGACGGTGCGGTAGCTGTGAGAGAGCGCGAGTGAGTCAGCTCGGCAGCGAGGTGCGAGAGGGACGAAGAGAGGAAGGGCGCACCGGCTCAGGATAGGCACGAGCGACGGCAGCGTCGGGTAGAATGAGTGTGCCGGCAGGTTGATCGCGCCTCGGATGAAGCCCGTCTGGTGCGCAGAGGAGAGTCGTCAGCTGCATCCGGCGCACCTCGACGAGGAGTCGAGGAGGAGGACCGGCTCTCGAGGGCGCGGCGAGCGCACCTCAAAGTCTGTGCGGCGCACGTCGACGACGAGGGTGGAGGTCTTGGCGTCGTCTGCTGCGATGAGAGCGTGGTGGAGCTCGTCGACCGAGAGCAAGGCGAGGGTGCCGTCGGCGAGGGTCGCCCTCGGGGCGGGGAAGGCGGCGTGCCAGGGTGCTTCGGGCGCGGCGGCTTGGCTCGACATGACTGCAGCTCGTCTCGTCAAGGCTGAAGGGCGAGCAAAGGTGCGAGAGCGAGCGAGCATTCGGGCTTTACAAGCTCTTGCGGCGACGGCTTGACCTCGGAAGCGGCGCCCTTACTGAATTCGCAATGGAGCCCGGGTCGAGGCGGAGCAACGCAACGTGTGCGGCCGAGCGCATTTGCAATCTGAAATCCTCATCGCCTCGCTAGCTTGCAGTTGACCCCGCTCGTCCGTCCTCCGTCGCGCTCTCTCTCGCTCACGACGCCTCGCACTCGCCCCTTTACTCCGCCATGGCCGACTCGAGCTACATCAGCAGCGACAGAGCCGCCAAGGCCATCCCCTCGTCCCCCTCGTCCTCGGCCCCGTCGACCACCTGCGAGCGACCAGCGTGCGACCCTCTCGCCCCGCCGCCGACCAAGCAGGGCACCATCGGCGCCATGGGTCCGTCTGCTTTGCACCGAGTGCTGCCTGAGCTCCGCTGACGCCGTCATCGCCGCGCGCAGAGCTCTTCCGGTCGCTCAGCTGGGGCGACCGCCTCCTCGCGCCACTCGTCCTCGCCGCCATGATCCTGGGCGTCGGCCTCGGCAACGCCATCCCGCAAGACCGCCTCGACAGTGTCTTCTCGGCCGAGGGTGGCTCGGCGTCGTGGGAGGGTGTCTCTGTCCGTGCGTCGAGCCTTCCCCTCCTCCTCCCCTCCTCGTCGCCGGACATGCCGATGTCGCTCGCCAGGCTGTCCCGGCGTCTGTTTGGCTGTCCGTCGCGTGCAAGGAGCAGCACTGACTGGCTCCCGCCTCTCGTAGCTCTTCTCGTCGGTCTACTCGTCATGATCTGGCCGGCCATGAGCAAGGTCCAGTGGGAGCGCCTGCCCGTTCTCTTCAAGTCGCGCACCATCTACATCCACCTCGGCATCTCGCTCGTCCTCAACTGGGTCGTCGCACCCTTCATCATGGCGGCCTGCGCTTGGATCGCTCTTCCAGAGGCGAGCATGGACCGCGAGCGCCGCGGCGTCCTCCTCGTCGGCGTTGCTCGCTGCATCGCCATGGTCATGTGCGTCTTCTCGGTCCTCTCACACGGTATTCTCACCGTCGTCGATGGAGCGAGGCTGACCCGGACTCGCGCCGCAGCATCTGGACCGGCATCGCGCAGGGTGACGGCGACTACTGCGCCATCCTCGTCGTCTTCAACTCGATTCTGCAGATCGTCCTCTTCTCGCCGTACGCCATCCTCTTCTGCGACATTCTCGGCGTGCGCGCCGGCACCGACCTCGCCCAGCTCAGCCTCGCGTACGACAAGGTGGCAAAAGCGGTCGGCATCGTGCGTCCAGCTCTCTCTTCCCTGCACCTCCCATCCCTCCTCGTGCCCGGGCTGACGCTCTCACCTCTCCGACGCAGTACTTGGGCATCCCGCTCGCCGCCGGCGCCTTTACGCGCGTGATCGCCATGACGACCCTGAGCAAGAAGCGCCGCGACCAGTTCTTCGGCTACTTTGGCCTGTTCGGCATGCTCGGTCTCCTCTACGTCATCATCGTCCTCTTCATGAGCCAGGGCCGCGCCATCATCAACAACATTGGCACCGTGTTCCGCATCTGCGTCCCGTGCGTTCCCGCCCCGCACGGACCTCGCCCTCGCTCGACTCGCTGCTGACTCTGGCCCTCTCTTCGTTCACGTGCAGCCTCATCATGTACTTCACGATCGTGTGGACGACGACCTTCCTGTCGTTCTGGAAATTCTCGCGCTCGCGCTGGGGCCGCCACGCCGGCGGGTACGACAAGGCGGTCACGCAGGCTTTCACGGCCGGCTCGAACAACGTGCGCACGCCTCTCTCGTCTCGCTCGAGCTCATTCTCAAGCTGACTCGCACATTGCGCTCGCAGTTTGAGCTCGCCATCGCTGTTGCGACGGCCTCGTTCGGCACCGACGCTCCTGAAGCTCTCGCCGCCACGTGCGTCTCTCCTCTTCCCTCTTTGCGCTCGCGCTCTCGTCGCCGCGCTTCGCTGACTCTACAGCACACACGCAGGCTCGGCCCGCTCATCGAGGTACCCGTCCTGCTCGTCCTCTCGTACGTCGCGTTGTACCTGCGCGACAAGATGTCGTGGGAGCCCGTGGCGCCTATCGGCCCGAGGGACATCGAGTCGGTCGCAGAGAAGGGCGGCATGCATCGATGAGGAGGTCGTCGACGATCTGTAGATCATGGTTGTACCGTCGCAGCGTATTTGGGACTTGTCGGCTCGACGAGGCGGTTTGAGAAGGCCCCGCTTTCGGCTCGCTCGCTCTCTCGATGAGAGATGCAGCTTGCTCTAGAGAACAGCGAGGATAGCAGACAACCCGAGAGCTACGCAGAGTGACAAGAAGGTAGAAGACAGCTAGAACAGAGCGACCCGCAGACCCAGAAACTCCGCCGACCTTGTCCTCCCTCGACTTCGCCTCGTCGATCGACGAGCTCTACTTCTCGCTCAGCGCCAGCTCGCGCTCGAGATCCTCGGTCGCCCTGCGCAGCGCCTTCCACCTCGACTTGCGCATGGTGCCCGCGACGTGGACGCCGTTGGCGTTGTCCGTGAGCATGAGGAGGTGATCGACGTTGATCGGCTCGACCCAGTCCATCTGGAACGAGAGCAGGTCGAGGTCGAGCCCAGAGCCGTCGCCCCTCGGGAGCCTGAGCCCGGCGAGCCCGAGCCCCATCTGGTTCGACGTGCCCCAGTAGGTCGCAAACTTGCCGCTCGTGTCGCCCGTCGCGCCCGGCCCGTCCGAGACGGCGCGGCGGAAGAGCGCCGGCCCAGGCAGCTGCGGCCAGTCGCGATGCGGGAGCTGGGCGCCCTTGCGGATCTCGCGCCACGCGTCGCGCAGGACCGGGCGCGTCTTGGTCGCGAGGAGGTTGCGGCGCATGTGGAGCGCGAGGGTCGACAGAGGGAGGGCGGCGAGCGTCGAGAGGGGCAGGGGCGAGATGAGGAAGTAGGGCGCGATGGCGTTGTGCGGGTAAAGCGGGACCTCGGCGCCGAGGAGGGCCGTCGTGCGCCACACGGCACCGGCGCAAACGGCCGAGGACGACTTGTCGGCAGAGTGTGCGGCCTGCAGACGTCGCACGGCATAAGCTTGAGCCCAAGTGCATCGTTCGAGCGAGCGAGAGGAAGCGAGAAGGGAGAGAGAGAGAGAGCGCACGCACCTTGAGAGCCCACGCGAAGAGGATGTCGCCGCTCGAGACGAACTCGGCGCCGCCCGTCTCGAGCTTGATCTCGGCCTTGACCTTGCGCACGAGCGCATCGACCGTGTCGTGGTTGAGGAGGATCCAGCCGCGGTGGCTGCGGCGAAAGACGTTCTCGACGAAGACGCTGCTGAGGAGGCGAGCGGCGGGCCAGGTCGAGAATGAGCGCCACATGCCGGTGGCAGGCAGCGCGGCACGTGCTGCAGCGTCCTTGGACGACGCCGACGAGCCGGCGAGGCCCTTCTCGGTCAGGTCGAGCTTGAACTCGCTGTCGCCGCTCGGAGTGCACGGACCGCTCGCCTCGGCGCCGTCCTCGTCGACGAGCCGGTCGAGCGCCTGCTGCCACGGGTTGACGTCCTCGAACGGCGGCGGCACGTCCCACTCGTTGCCGTGCAGCTCGGCCGTGAGCCCGCGGAGGACGATGCCCATGCCCGTCCCGTCGACGATCCCGTGAGGAAGGTTGACGCCGACCGTGATGGCGTCGGCGAGCACGGTCGCGTGGACGTGCAGGAACGGGTAGAACGTCTTGGCGTGTCCGGCGAGCGACTTGGGGACGCCCTTTGGGCGGAAGAGGGCACGCTTTGGTCGCTCGAGAGGGGCCGAGGCGCGGCCGTTGAAGGCGGGCGACGGCGACGTGAGGCCCGAGGCGGCGACGTAGTCGACAGGGAGCGTCGTGGTCGTGAAGCGGTAGTGCGACGAACGAGTCGAGGCATCGTTGGGGACGTCGATGGTCCAAGTGCCCTGCGGTCGAGCGAGAGAAGGGGAACGGTCAGCCGTAGCTCGCTCGGCTTGCGGCAGGAGGACAATGAGCGCACCTTGTTCTTGCTCGCGAGGCCCCTCATGAGCGGCCACTTGAGTGCGACCTGGCGCGTCGCCTCGGCGAGTCGAGCAACGAGAGCTTCGCTCTGCGCCGGCGTCCAGTCGGGCGGAAGGCTGAAGGCGAGGCACAGGACGTTCTGCGTGAGCTCGCAGGTCGCGTCGGTCGCCGTGAGGGGGACGAGCATGGCTGCGTTGGTCGGAGAGGCGTGCGGCAGGGATCGAGGAGCGAAGAAGCGGGAGAAGGTGGGAAGGAGAGGGAGAGAGAGAGCGGGGGAACAAGGCTCGAAGCCAGCGTGCCAGCCCAGCTCGTGCAGGAGCGCGCACAGAGCGGAGCGATTGCTCGCGCGGGAGCACTGGCGCAAGTGCTTGAGGGCGGAGGGTTGGCGGTGCTCCGCCGAGCGAGGCTCGACTGGGAAAGGCGACGGCGAGAATGAGTTGGAACGCTAACTTAGCGGTTTGCGCTCCAAGTGATGATCAAGGGCCGTCCCGGCAGTCACAACCGCCGGCTCGAAAGTAGTCCTGCGCCGGCGAGAGCGGTGGAAGAGGGGGGCGACGCCGCGAGAGGAAGAGGTCGCGCCGAGGCGAAGGGCAGCAACGCAGAGCGTGCGCCGCTTGCAGGGCTGTATACCCAGAGCACGAGCTGACGCCCAAGCTCGCGCAGAACGACCTGCTGCGCGTGAGCCGAGGGCGAGGGCGGCGGAGGGAGGAGCGAGGTCGAGGTCGAGGGCGGAGGAGGAGAGGGACGAGGCGAGGCGGGCTCGCAGCGGTTTGCGCGGTCGGCAGACGGGTCTAGGATAGAGCTCAAAGATGTGCAGACCCACCGCTGCACTGCTCGTGGCCGTGAGAGCCGAGACGAGGCGCACAGCTTCATCCAACTCGCTCCGTCTCGTTCTCCCTCGCTCCTCTACCTCACCCCGGTCCAGCCTAGATCCACCATGGCCGAGCTGAGCGCACTCGCTGCCGTCCTCGTCGCCACCCTCTCGCCCGACGCGCCCACCCGCCGCCAGGCCGAGCGCGACCTCCTCCAGGCGCAGGCCCACCCTTCGTTCGGCCCGCTCGTCCTCCAGCTCGCGCAGGATGCTGCCCAGAACAGGGCCATCCGCCAGAGTGCTGCACTCAACTTCAAGAACTGGATCAAGGCCAACTGGGCTGTGCGTCGCGTCTCGCTTCATCTCCCCCTCCTCCTGCTCGACGAGGCCGCCGCTCGACGCCGTGCTTGACCGGCGAGGCAAAGCGCGTCATCCTGTGTGACTGCTGACACTCACCCTCGCGCAGCTCGAGGACGCGCCGACGCCGTTGACGACCAGCACCGCCGAGTCGCTCAAGCAGAGCATCGTCTCCATCATGATCAGCCTCTCGGGCGAGCAGGCCCTCCAGGTTCAGCTCGGCGAGGCCATCGCCATCATGGCCGCCGCCGACTTCCCTCAGGACTGGGACAGCCTCATCGACGTGCGCCCTCTCCTCCTCTCTCCCCCCACCTCGCCTCGATCCGGCCGTGCTGACGCTCTCACTCTCCCTGGTACCGCAGCAACTCACGTCGCAGCTCACGCCCGACAACTTTGTCGTCAACAATGCCGTCCTCCAGACCGCCCACTCGATCTTCCGCAGCTGGCGGTCCGAGTTCCGCACCGACGACCTCTTCCTCCAGATCAAGTTCGTCCTCGACCGCTTCTGCGAGCCCTACTTCAAGATCTTCCAGGTACGCACGCATCCGCTTGGCCTCTGTGCTAGTCGACCGCCTTGCTCACCTGTCACCCGCCTGCAGCAAACCGACTCGATCCTGTCATCCGGCACCGCTCTCTCGCCCGAACAGCTCAACCTCCTCCTCCGCACCCTCCTCCTTCTCCTCCAGCTCTACTACGACCTCAACTCGCAGGACCTACCCGAGTTCTTCGAGGACCGCCTGCCGCAGTTCATGCCCCTCCTCCTCAAGTACCTCGACTTTGCGCCGCCGGGCGCACCCGCAGACGACGACGACGACGAGGACGAGGCGGCGGGCGACCTCGAGATGGCCAAGGCCGAGATCTGCGACATCGTCCAGCTGTACAGCCTGCGGTACCTCGACGCGTTCGGCGAGGGCGGCTTCATGGGCCCGTTCGTCGAGAAGACGTGGGGCCTGCTCACCAAGCTCGGCCCCGCCGTCAAGTACGACACGGTGCGTCCCTCTCCTCTCCCTCTCTCTCTCTTTGATGCTCGTCGACCCGACCCGCTGACGCCGTCGTCGCCGTTCCGCAGCTCGTCGCCAAGGCGACCGCCTTCCTCGGCACCGTCGTCAAGATGCCGACGCAGCGCGACCTGTTCGACAACCAGCAGACGCTCGAGGCCTTCTGCGAGAAGATCGTCCTGCCCAACATGACGCTGCGCACGTTCGAGGAGGAGCTCTTCGAGGACGACCCGGCAGAGTATGTCCGGCGCGACCTCGACTCGTCGAGTGCGTCCTCTCTTTCCTCTTCTCCTACCTCGTGCACAACGAGCTCACGCTCCTGCTCCTCTGCGCCTGCAGGTAGCGAGACGAGGCGGCAGGCGGCGAGCGACTTTACCAAGGCGCTCATGGAGCAGTTCGAGACGCAGGTGACGCAGATCGTCACCCAGTACATCGGCGCCTACCTCCAGGTGCGTGCCGCAGAGCTTCCTCAAGGCGACTGAGCAGGAGAGCTGACGTCTTGGGCCTTCGCTGCAGCAATACGCCTCGTCGCCGCAGGCCAACTGGAAGTCGAAGGACACGGCCATCTTCCTCCTCACGTCGATCGCGACTCGCGGCTCGACCCAGCAGCAGGGCGTCACGTCGACCAACGCGCTCGTCGACGTCATCAAGTTCTTCTCGGAGCATATCCTCGCCGACTTGCAGGCGGCGCCCGGCTCGGTCCACCCGGTCGTCCAGGCCGACGCCATCAAGTTCCTGTTCACGTTCCGCATGCAGGTGCGTATCTGCCTCTTCTGCTTGCTCACAAGAAGATGAGCACGCTGACCCCGGCCTTGTGCCTCCACCGCAGCTCACCAAGGAGCAGCTCCTCTCCGTCCTTCCCCTCCTCATCCCGCACCTCAAGAACCCGTCGTTCGTCATCCACACCTACGCCGCCCTCACGATCGAGCGCATCCTCTTCATCAAGACCAACAATGCGTTCATGTGCGCTCGCCGTTGCTTCTCGTCCCGACGAGCAGCTGAGGCTGACCTCTCCTCCTCCTCAGGTTCGGCCAGGGCGACATCCGCGAGCACGCCGCGGGCATCCTCCTCGCCTTGTTCGAGGTCATCGAGAGCGGCACGTCGCCTCAGCAGGTCGCCGCCAACGAGCACCTCATGAAGTGTGCGTCCACCGTGATCGCGCTCGGACCCCTTCTTTTCTCCAGCCCGGTGCTGACGCAGTCTTGTTCCTCCTGCAGCGGCCATGCGCGTCATCGTCACCGCCCGTGGTGCGCTCGCGCCGAGCTACGCGACCGTCCTGCAGCACCTCGTCGCCATCCTCGGCGAGATCAGCAAGAACCCGTCGAACCCCAAGTTCAACCACTTCACGTTCGAGAGCATCTCGGCCCTCATTCGGTGCGTGCCCCTCTCTGACGCTCCTGCTCCTGCTCGAGCCTGGACGAGGCAGAGGCTGATGATCCCCTCGACGCCCGCACAGCTTCGTCGTCGCCGCCGACCCGTCCGCCCTCTCCGCCTTCGAGACGGCCCTCTTCCCGCCCTTCCACGCCATCCTCCAGCAGGACGTGTCCGAGTTCACGCCCTTCGTGTTCCAGATTCTGTCGCAGCTCCTCGAGCTGCGCTCGGCCGACGACCTCCCGCAGCAGTACACGGTCCTCCTCCCGCCGCTCCTCACGCCTGCCCTGTGGGAGTCGCGCGGTAACGTGCCCGCCCTCGTTCGCCTCTTGCGGGCGTTCCTCGCTCGCGGCGCGGCGCAGATCGTCCAGGGCGGCCAGGTCACGCCCATGCTCGGCATCTTCCAGCACCTCATCCAGAGCAAGGCCAACGACCAGCACGGCTTTGACCTCCTCGAGGCGCTCATCGAGTCGCTCCCGATGTGCGTCGTCCTTCTCTTGCCGTCGCCTCGACGCCGCACTGACCGCCGCTGCAAACCTTGCCCGCCTTCTCGCTCTCTCTCGCCCGCAGCTCGGCCCTCCAGCAGTACCTCTCGACGCCGATCTTCGTCCTCCTCCTCACGCGCCTCCAGACCTCCAAGACGGACAAGTTCACCCAGGGCCTCATCCGCTTCCTGTGCTTCGCGGCGGCGATCCAGAAGGACGACTTGGGCGCCGACCGGGTCGTCGAGTTCATGGACGGCGTTCAGCCTCAGCCTGGGTGCGTCGCGCTCGCTCTGCTCGCCAGCATCAGTCTCCTCGATGACGCTGACGCCGGCTATTGCTGTCTTGCTCCTCGAGCAGTCTCTTCGCGCAGGTCCTGCCCATCCTCCTTCCCGATGTGCAGAAGGCGCCGACCAAGGACCGCAAGGTGATCGCTGTCGGCCTCGCCAACTTCCTCACCAAGAGCCCCAAGATGCTGAATGAGCCGCACGTCCGCGCCTGGTGCGTCCTTGTCCTCTCCTCGCTCGCCTCGAGCTGAGCTCGAGAGCTGACTTTGACCCCTTCCCCGCCGCTCCTGCAGGGCACCCGCGCTCGAGGCCCTCCTCAAGCTCTTCCTTCTTCCGCTGCCGATCGCGCGTAACACGTCTGCGGCCGACGACGAGGTCGACGTCGTCGACCCGGACGAGGCGGTCGGGTACCAGGCGTCCTTCTCCAAGCTCGGTGCGAGCGAGCGTCCGAGGGCCGACCCGGTCGCCTACGTCGACGAGCCGAGGATGTGGCTCGCCAAGGGGCTCGAGGAGGCCGGCAGGCGCGAGCCGGGCAAGGTGCGTCGGCCCCTTTCTCTCCTCGTCGGCGTTTCGCGGTCGAGCGTCAAACTGACTGAGCCTCTTTGCGTCCGGCACAGATCCCCGCGCTCATGCAGCAGGTCAACCCCGAGTTTTCGACGCCCTTTGCGCAGTACCTGCAGCAGAACGGCATCGACCTCTCGTGATCGTCCTCCTTCCTCGTTTCTCTCCCCCGCTCGAGCCGCATCATCCGCATCCTTCGTCCTCCGCCTCTGTACCCCTCCTTGCGTTGGCAGCATCTGCTCGTCTGCAAGGGCACCTGCGCCGTCTCTCTCTTTTTGCTATCGCTGCGAGAAGAGCCCTGAGAGGTCAAAGCGCTCCTCGTTACCTTCTCCTCCTCCTCTCGAGCGCAGAATCGCGCAGACCTGTTCCCTGAAGGTGTCCAGGTTCCAGGCTTATCGTCGACAGGGCATCCTGAAGAGCGCGGCGAAGGAGGATCAGCGGAAGACGAGCAAGCCCAGAGAGAAAGCGCTCCTCGTTACCTTCTCCTCCTCCTCTCGAGCGCAGAATCGCGCAGACCTGTTCCCTGAAGGTGTCCAGGTTCCTGGTTCATCGTCGAGAGTACACCCTGAAGAGCGCGAAGAAGCAGGAGCGGCGGGAGGAGAGCGCCCCCCGAGAGGTCAAAGCGCTGCCTACGAGCTTCTCCTCGTCCTCTCGGTTCTCTCGAGGCCGGCTTCGCCTTGAGCTGCAACTGAACGCCAACCTGGAAGACCTTCGAGAGCAAGTCGAGAAGATCATCCAGCACGCTCTCCAGGTTCTTCACAAGTCGCAGGCGCAAGCGTGCCAGAAGGAGAGTCCGAGAGCAAGAGCCTCGAATGCAATTGACTACGGCGACGGCACAGATCCGTAAGGGCGCAATGATGAAAGCCAACAAGGCAAGGCGAGGGAGAGAGAGAAGGAAGGAAGCTCTAGAAAGGTCAGGTCACCCCATCCACGAGATCTCGGGCGGGCTCGAGCCCACTCCTCCTGCGCCTCGCGCAAAGTAGCCAGTCGCTGCAGCTGACGACGGCGCCGTCGTGGTCGTGCCCGAGCCGCCTGCACCACCCCCAAGCCTGGCTGCAGCGGGCGTCGCGTCGCGGCTGTGCCGGCCCGGCGCCGCCCGCCCCGAGTGCGAGTGCAGCCGCGCAATCTCCTCCTCGTCCGCCTCTGCGCCGCCCCACCTGCCCCTCCTCTCGGCCTCGAGCTGGAGCTGCGCTTCGTGCTGCTGCTCCTCCGAGTCGTCGAGCTCGAGCCGGCCGACGGGCTCCTCCTCGCACCGGTACGACGACGACGACTCGGCGCCACCGTCGACATCGGCGTCGACGTCGAAGCTCGCGATGCTCGCGGCAGCCGAAGTGTGCTCGGACCCGAGCGCGGGCGTCGCCGGCTGCGTCGAGCTGCTCGTGCCGCGGCGCAGCTGGTGGTACACGACGACGCTCGAGCCTCCTCGGGCGGCGGCGCCGGCAGACGAGGGCCGCATCGGCGCGATCGTGACGGGCTCCGAGGCCGTCGTCATAGTCGTCGTCGCTGCGTCGCCGAGAGCGTGCGAGGGCGAGTCGGCGGCCGAGTCGGCGGCAGCAGGAGGGTAGGGCAGTGGTGGGTAAGGCTGGGGCACGAGCGCGGCGAACGGGTAGGCGCCGAACGCGGCACTCTGCAGCGTGTGGTGGTGATGGTGGGGCTGCGGGGCGTGTGCGCCTGGCGAGGCGAGGGGCGAGGTCGTACTCGAGAGCGGGAGAGGAAGGAAGCGCGGCTCGACGCCGCCCGTCGACGGCTGCGGCAGCGGCGGGATGGCCGTGCTCGTGCCCGACGTCGCCGACAGCGTCGGGCTGGCGCGGCCGTGCCCGTGCCCGTAGAGGGTGCGCAGAGGAGCGCGGGGCGTGCGCTCGGTCACGGTCGCCGGCCGCTCTCGGCTTGGCGAGCGCGCCGCCACCGCTGCTGCCTCAGCCGCCGGGTCCTCCTCGATCGAGAGGCGGCTCGTCTGCCTGCGCAAGCTCGAGAGGCCACTCGAGGTGCGGGGCGAGGGGCTGACGCCGCTCGGGCCCGCCCACCCTGCCGAGCCGCCGAAGAGGACGGGCGGGCTCGGGCTGTCGCCGCCGCTCCCGGCACTGCCCGAGCCGGCAGCTCCGTAGACGCTGCTGCGAAGGAGCCGCAGGTGCTCGTCGACGTCGCGCTTGCTGACGAAGCCGCCCGCCGCGACCGACGACCTTCCCAAACCGCCGCCGAGGCCGCCACCACCGGCGTCCGACGCGCGCAGGTCGGGCTTCGAATCGAGCATGCCGAGGAACGCCTCGATGTCGTCTGCGTCGTCGGGCGCGCGACCCTCGTGCACGAACCGGCGCCGCTCGACAGGAGGTCCGTGCGCGCCTCCTGCGCCTCCTGCGGCGCCGGCGCGCGCCGCGGGCGACGATGCCGCGTCGTACTGGGCCATCATCGTGCCGAGTCGACTGACGCCGCTCGAGCCCGCCGCTGCGCCTGCGCCGCCCGTCGTCGCGCCTCCGACGCCGACGCCAGGCGAGCGCCCGAGGCTGCCCGCGACGCCGAAGCTGAGCGCCCTCGACGCCGCGCCGCCGCTCGGCCTGCGGGCGAGGCCCGAGCCCTGCCCGTGCCCGTGGACGTGCGCGTGCGGGTCGTCGAAGCTGCCGCTGCCGGCGCTCGCGCTCGCGCTCGACGCGCGCAGGATGCCCGAGCGCGTGTAGCTCCCCTGCGAGCCGTAGCTGCCGAGGCCCGGGCGCGCGCTCACGCTCCCGCCGGCGAGAGGCGAGCCGCTCAGCTGCGTGTGGCCGTGTGCGCCGGCGGGCGCGGGCACGGCGACGGGGAGCGGGAGCGGCTGCTGCCGGCCGATGGGCGCGCCCGAGGGCGATGACGATGTCGCGAGCGCGCTCGTGCCGAGGTAGCTCCCAGCGCGGAAGATCGGGCTCCCGCTGCCGCCGCCGCCGCTCGTGCCCGCCGCGCCGTAGAAGGCGCCCGGCCCGCCCGACGACGAGCTGCCGCCGCTCGCGCGCCGGAAGAAGCCGCCCGCCTGCGCCGCCGGGCTCGCGCTGAGCGGGCTCGCGCGCGGGATCGAGCTTGAGCCCGAGCCGGCGCCGACGCCCGAGTACGACGCGCCCCTCGCGCGCGCGAGCGAGATGAAGGCGGGCTCGACGCCGCCGGCGTCGGCCGAGGTCGACGTGCTGGGCGCAGCGGCCGCCGACGCAGGCGACGGTGCGGGGCCCGAGCCGGCGTAGGCAGCGAAGCGCGGCGCCGACGAGGACGAGTAGGCGGCGCCCGGGCTCGCGGCGGCGCTCGTGTACGAGCCGGGGCGGGGCGACGACGCGGCTGGGGACGAGGCCGAGGCGTGGCTCGCACGTGGGACGGCGACGGGTGCGGGCAGGGCGTTGCTCGGGCGGGGCGAGGTCGAGAGGGGCGAGGGCGCGTGCGGCGTCGTGGCCGTGGGAGGAGGTCCGTGCGGGGCATACGGGTGCCGCGACGAGAGCGAGCCGTAGCTCGGGAGGGGCGCGAAGCCCGTCATGCCCCTCGCCGACGAGGTAAGTGCGGCGGCGGGCGGGCTCGCGCGCGCGCCGCCGCCGGGGGCGAGGCCGCCGCCTGGGCTCGTCGACGTGAGCGGGAGCGAGCCTGGCTCTGCGCGGTGCGCGTGCGAGGCGTGCTCAGGATACTGCTGCTGATGAGGATGAGGGTACTGCTGGGCGTGTTGCTGCTGCTGCTGGACGTGGCTCGGGTAGCGCGCGACGGTCGGGCGGAAGAAGTCCTCGTCGAGGAAGCGTGACGACAGGAGCGTCTCGATCTCCTCGACCGAAAACTCGGTGTTGAGGCGGTACGTGACCGACAGCGAGAGGGTGCTGCGCGACGACGAGGGCGGGTCAGTGCGGGTCCCGAGTGAGGAGCTCGAGCCCGTCCTCCACTCGACGAGCTGTGGGACGGGCGGCGGCTGCGAGACTAAACGCACCCGAGCGGCGTCTCGATCCCAGGAAACACGATCCTCTCCGTCTCGCCCTCGCCGCCCTCGAGCGCCTCCTCGACGCCGACCTCTCCCTCCCTGTCCTCCTCTCCTGCCTCCCGCCTTCCCGCTCCCGCTCCCTCTCCTCCTCCCTCGCCCCTCCCCATCCTCACCCTGATGCCCAAGCCTGTCCCTCCCGCAGTAGCCGCCGCAAACGGCCGGCGCGCGAGGCGGCGGTGGAGCGCCCATGCGGGGAGCGTGTGCGCGAGCGTGAACTGGGCGCGGAAGTGCAGGATCGCGTGCTTGTACACGGTCGGGAGCTCGGGCGTCGTCGTCGTCGTCGTCGGTGCAGGTTGGGGAGGCGGGGGAGCGGTATGGGCGGCGGCGGAGGTCGAGGGGTAGCTGGTCGAGGATGACGTGGATGGCGACGAGACCGAGCTCGAGGGTGACGCCGAGGTTCTCGAGGTCGCTCGCGGCGAGAACGAGAGGACCCAGCGCTCGAGGACGACGCTGGGCGCGACACCTCCTGCGGGCGCGGCGCCGCCCGACGTCGCCGCAGCGGACGAGGGCCGCCGGTGGCCGAGTGCCGCTCCCGCCGAGTGCGGCCGCGGCACCGGCGACGCCCTCCCTCCCGACATAGCGTGTGCCGTAGCTCGAGCGTGCCGCGGCGGAGCTGAGACGCGCAGACGCTTGCCGCGCTGGTCGGCGAGGACGAGGACCTGGTTCGGCGACAGGTCGGACGTGTCGAGGATGACGTCGAGGACCATCGGCGGGATGAGGGCCCGCGCAGCCGACGATGACGACGCACCCACGCCGCCGACGCCGCCGCCGAGTGCGCTGCGCGAGAAGGACGACGAGGTGGACGAGGGCGAGGGAGCGACGAGGCGGGACAGGTTGCGCCACGTCTTGAGCTCGGCACGGAACTGGTCCGTGTCAGGCAGCTCGAGGTTGAACTGCGGGGCGGGCAGTAGGGAGGGAGAGCAAAGTGTGAGCGGAATAACTCAACCCGAAGAGGGAGAGGGACGAGGGAGGGAGCGCACCCATTTGTTGGTGCGGCGGGGCTTGTCCTTGGCCGTCGCGCTCGCTCTCCGAGACTGGCCTGGAGGCACGAGAGGGGTGCCGGGCGAGGTGGCAGCTTGTGCGGTCGAGCTGGTGGGTGCGAGTGCGCCGAGTGCGGGCGAGAGCGGGTGAGGGTCGTCGGTCGGCGGTGCAAGGTCGGTTGAGCGCGCTTGGGCGACGACGGCGCACGTCTTGGCGTAGAAGTGCTGCGGGCAAGGGCGTGAGTTAGCTGTTGAGTGCGAGGGGCGAGAGCGCGAGTGGGGGAGATCGGGAGGACGAGGGGAGGGAGAGGCGCACCTGAACGAGCTGGTCGACTTTGGCGTGGTCGGCGGGTGGTGGCGGTGGCGGATGAGTGCGTGGGCCCGGTGCCCCTGCCCGCTCTGGGTCCATGGCGGTGTCGAGCCGGGTGCCGAGCGGGCGACGACGACGCGGCGGCGGCGGGCGGCGGGCGGCGGGCGCGGGTGAGGGCGGGTTTGCTTGCGGTGTCGAAGGGTGGTCGGTTGAGTGAGCTAGAGAGCCAGCAGGTGGCCGATCTCGCTCTAGCGGTGAAGGAGGAGAGCGAGGCGGTGCGAGTCGTCGGCTCGTCGGGTGGGGAGGAGCGACGGCGCTCTCGTGCTCTCGCTCTCGCCGCTAGATGAGACGGCCGAGGCTCCTAGCCCTCCTGGCTGTCGTCTGCGCCCTCCCCCTCGTCGCCCTCGTCGTCACGTACCGCCACCGCGACTCGCTCGGCCTTCTCAGCTCGTCATCTCGCGCCTCCCTCGACCTCGCCCCTCTCTCTCCCTCTCTCCCCTCACTCGAACCACCACCACCACCACCACTCACACCGCACATCATGGCCGCAAAGGACGCCGTCGGTGCGCTCCCTCTCGCGGTCCCCGCCGTCCCCCACCGCCTCGCTGACCTCGCCTCCTCCCCTCCCGCCCACAGAGAACAAGATCAGCTCGGGCAAGCACGTCGTCGTGTTCAGCAAGAGTTACTGTCCCTACTGCCAGAAGACCAAGGCGCTTCTGCGGGAGCTCGGGGCCGACGTCGACACGTACGAGCTGGACCTGATGGAGGAGGGCTCCGACTGGCAGGCCTACCTCGGCGACAAGACGGGGCAGCGCACCGTCCCCTCGGTCTTCATCGGCGGCAAGCACATCGGCGGCAACTCGGACCTCCAGGCCCTGCACAAGTCGGGCGAGCTCAAGAAGCTGCTCGCCTGAGCGCCCTGGGCTTCGGCCCTTCCCTCCTGCGCGTCGCGCCCACCTTGTCCTGCGCTCCTCTCGCCCAAATGCAACAAAGCAGCAGTTCCTTGTCCCCGTCCCGTCGAGCGTGCGAGCAGAGGGATCGCGAACGAGAGTGAGAGCGGCAGAGCGAGAGAGGATCGTCGAGCGGTCGAGGAGCCACTCACGCGCTCGCGGCGAGCAGGCGGGGGGGGGCAGACCGCTCGAGCAGGATCTTGGTGTACGTAGCTCGGTGCACAGAGCGCGGTGATCCGTACAGGGCTCGCGCTCGGATGCAGCACCGTAACGAGCGAGCCCGAGAGCGAAAGTCGAGCGGTTGCACGCCACCGCAAGAGCTCGTACGGCTCGCACCCACAGCTGAGCATGTGCCGCGGCTGATGAGCCTCTGGGAAGGACTCGCCGGAAGGGTACTTGGCGATCGAGGGTCAACTCGAGCGCAGAGCAACGAGCGAGGAGAGGGTGGAGCGCGCGTACGAAGCAGAGGTCAGCGCACGCATACCGAGGGCACCAAAGCCACCCTCTCGACCGAATGAGCAGGCTCAAGGGTCTGCAGCGCCCATATCGAGGCCGGCAAGGACGACAGACGGTTCGAGCTGATGAGGATGGCGCTCGACGAGCGCTGGTCGAGGCGGGGTGACGGCGGGTGTGGGCGAGCCGTGCGGAGCTGAAGGGAGAGTTATCTGGGCCGGAACAAGGCTGGAGGGGACAGGGGACGCTGGCGGGGATGGCGAGGGTTGTGGCGGCGAGTCGAGGTGGGCGAGGTGAGGCGACCGGCGCGGGGCACTGGCTGGCCCGGGGCGCATGAGGCGGCAGCAAGGTAGACGATCTGGCAGCTGTGTACACCTGCTGGTGCAGGAGAGGGCGAGCGAGACGAGCCTCGAGTCCCTGGTGGTCGTCGTCCAACCTCAGCGTCCTCCGTCGCACACAGGCTCAGCAGGCTGTGCAGGACAATGCCGGCTCGCTACCTAGCACTCTGCGCAGCTCCACAGCGCGGCTAGCCACCGCCCGCCGGTCTCGTCGCCTCGGACCCAGGTGCCCCCACTCGAGCCCCCAGTTGGCCCTCTCGTCCGACCCTGCGCACGCCTAGCTCCACCCCCGCACCCTCAAGAGCTATCAGCGACCCGCTCCAAGGGTCCCACGCCCTCGCACGCCGTCTATCTCGGACCGCACCGCCCTCGACCCTCTATCGCGCTCGACCTTCCCCTCCTTTCCCTCTCCCCTCTTCGCCCTCTACCTCTTCATACCCCTCGATACGCACCGCATGGCCTGGACCAACGCTCCGACGACTCGGCCTCGCGACCTCGACTCGGCAGAGAAGCACTCGCTGCGCAAGGACGACGGCACGGCTCACGACGTCTCGCTCGTACCCGCCGAGCGCATGAACAGCGCCGACAAACTCGAGCACGGTGGCGTCGATGGCGATGGCGACGAGGTCGACGGCGTGTTCGGCAAGCAGGGTGGCGAGGGCACCGTCAACTACCGCACGTACGTCGAGAGCTACTCCCCTCGTCCTCCCGCCTCTTCTTCCTCTCGCCCGCACCGCGAGTCTGACTTTCACTTCCTCCTTCTTCTCCTTCGCGACTCGTCTGCAGCGTCGGCTGGAAGACGGCGACCGTGTTCATCGTCAAGAGCCAGATTGGCATCGGCGTCCTCGGCCTCCCCGGCGCCTTTCTCACGCTCGGCCTCGTCCCGGGCCTGCTCGTCTTTGCGTGGATCGCGGCGGCGACGATGTGGTGCGACATCTACGTCGGCACCTTCAAGCTCAAGCACCCGCAAGTGTGTGCGTCGCCGCTCGGCCCGCTCGGTCCCCCTCCCTCAGGCGCCTCGAGCTGACCTTCTCCACCCGCTCTGCAGACTCGATCTCGGACTGCGGCACCCTCATGTTCGGCAAGTGGTGCGGCGAGCTCTTTGGCGTCGCCTACTGGCTCTGTGCGTTGACATCCCGCGAGCGTCAATGACGAGATGGAGGACCGGCTAACTCGAGCCCTCTCCTCTTAAACTTCCTGTGCGCAGTCTGCACCTTTGTCGCCGGCTCGGCCCTCCTCACCATTTCGACCGCCTTCAACGCCGTCTCGCTGCACGCCATGTGCACCGCCGGCTGGGTCGCCATCTCGGCCGCGATCGTCTTCGTCCCGGCGTCGCTGCGCACGTTCGGCAAGCTCACCTGGCTCGGCTGGGGCGCCGTCGTGTCGATCCTGGCGGCCATCTTCACCGCGCTCATCGCCATCGCCGTTGCCGACCGCCCTGCGCTCGCCCCGCCGGCACCCGAGCCGTTCGACCTCGGCGTGCGCGCTTTCGCCGACCCGTCGTTCACCGACGCCATGAACGCCGTCAGCGCCATCTTCTTCGCCTTCACGGGAACGTCGAGCTTGTGCGTCCCTCCCTCTCTCGGACGAGCTAGCCCTTTCGTCCTTCGCTGACCTCGCTCGAGTCGCAGCCTTCCTATCGCGTCCGAGATGCGCAACCCGCGCGACTACCCTAAAGCCGTCCTCGTCGGCCAGTCGTTCGTCACGCTCGTGTACCTCGTCGTCGCCGTCACGGTCTACTGCACGGCGGGCAACTACGTCGCGAGCCCGGCGCTCGGCACGGCGGGGCCGCTCATCAAGCGCATTGCGTATGGGTTGGCGCTGCCCGGCGTCATCTTTAGCGCCATCATGTACACGCACGTGCGTCTTTGGTCTCTCTGCTCGACCCGCCGCAGCTCTTTGAGGAGAGTCGGCTAACCTTCCTCCTTCTCCTCACGACGATGCAGCTTCCCGCCAAGTGGGTCTTCGTACGCGTACTGCGCGGCTCGCACCATCTCAACCACCCGACGAGGACGTCGACCATCGTCTGGCTGTCGTGCACGGCTGGGTGCCTCGGGTTCTCGTACATCATCGCGAGCGCGATCCCGGTCTTCGGCGGTCGTGCGTCCTCTCCTTCTCTCTCCCTCGGCTTTCTCTCTCTGCCTATCCTCTCGCTCGTCAGCTGACGGTCGAGACGTCGTCGATGCAGTTGTTGGCTTGATCGGCGCGCTGCCTGCGCCCATCATCACGCTCCACGCCGAGGTGCGCACGAGCCCCTCCTCCTCTCGAGCGCTCCTCGCGCAGCCTGCTGACCCTCTCGACGCTCGCTCCCTCGCACACAGGCCCTCATGTGGCTCTACGACAACAAGCAGTTTTTCTCGTCGCTCGAGTACCGCACCCGCAAGAGGTGGTGCGGCGTCGTCCTCAACATTGGCCTCCTCATCCTCGCCACGTTCCTCACCGTCGCGGGCACGTACGGGTCCATGTGGGGCTCCCTGCTCTTCTTCTCTGCCACGTGCGTCGGGTGCTGTGCGAGCGGCGAGGCTGACGACGTGCCCGTGCTTGCCCGCAGCGTGTACATCATCGACTCGGAGGCGGGCAAGCCCTTCTCGTGCGCCGACAACTCGGGCTCGGTCTAGGGCACGGCGCCACGTTCCTCAAGGAGCTTGGGTGAGGCGTCGCCGGCGTGTGTGGGCGGAAGGTCGAGGGATCTCGGAGCCGGCAGGCGAGGGGGACGAGGGGCGTCTCGTCGACCGGGTTCTTCAGCTTCCGGACTCTCGAGCAGTATTCTCCGTAGACTATAGACCGTGTATAGCCTTCAGTAATATCATCTGTGCCCGAAGAAGCAACGCCTGCGCCCGTGTGAGCTGCCCTGCCTCGCGCTCGACTTGAGAAGGCCGAGAGCGCGCGCGCGTCGAAAGGCCGCACGAGAGCACGCGCGCGTCGCGAGCTGTAGCCTCTCGGCTTGACTTGATTTAAGCAGCGAGAAGATAGCAGCTGGTAACGAAGAGCTAGGTCTATGAGGGGGTCCGAGCGCGCCTCGTGGCTCCTTTTCCTCCTCGAGCGCAGGGTAGAGTCTTCCACTCGCGAAAGCCCAGGTGAGCAGTGCAGGTGCAGGAGAGGAGAACTAGTGATAGTGCTACAAAGTCGAGCAACCGACAAGACGAGGACCTGCGAGCTGAGACAGCCGCCGCACGGACCTCCTGCGCCTCGCCCGAGCCCTCCACCGACGCCTTCTCGAGCAACGTCCTCGCGAGGCCCGACTACCGCCAAGGCCAGGTCCGTCGAGTCTCCTTGACGTCCTCGACGCGCTGCAAGGGCGGGCAGAACGTGCGGGGTCAGCTCGAGAAGGCCGAGGACGAGACGGTCGCCGCAGAAGCAGTCGACGAGGAGGGACAGCAAGAGGGAGAGGGGAGCGCACCTCGAAGACGACCCACTGCAAGGGCCTCGCAGTCACCGTTGACGCGTGACCCACCCGCTCCTCCTCGTCCCGCCGCGCCTGCCGCCCCTGCCCGCCGAACCAGCTCATGACTATCCGCCCGTCCGCCTCGCCCTCCCCGTCCTCGTCCTCGTCTTCCTCGTCGATCGCTCCTCCGAGCATTCGCGTCGTCTCGTCGACCTCCTTGCCGCTCGCGCTCGCACGCCGCCCCGAGCGCGACGCGCGCGTCGTCTGAGCCCGGCCCGACAGCGCCGGCGCCCGCCGGCCGCCATGCCCAGCCGCGCCCTCTCCGTCGCTCAGCGCCGCAGCTCCATCGGTCTCGTCGAGTGCTGCGCGCGCCGCTCGGTCCCGCCGAGCGCGCTTGAGGCGGCGCGCCTCGGTCGCCTCGACGCGGTCGAGCCTCGACAGGAGCGCGACGCCCGTCTCCTCGCCGTCGGGCGCACCTGACGGGCCGGCGGTGTGGTAGCTCGAGCGGTGCCCTGCGGACGTCGCGAGGGCGTCGAGAGGCCGGCGCAGGAAGTGCGCCGAATCGGCGGCGCCGTCGAACGAGGCCGAGAGGCCGAGCGCGGCGGTGAGCGACGACGAGGCTGGGCCCGCGGCCATGTCGGAGCGCGAGCGACGGTGACGAGCGTGACGGACGACGATGGGTGCTTGGACGGTCGGCGAGGATGGTGCGGGAGCGCGGGGACGGTCGTCGTCGGCGACGATTTGCGGGAGGGTGTCGGCCGGGGCCGAGCGCCGCTCGGGCAGGGAAGGGCGCTCGAGGGTGACCCTAGATTCGACAGGTGCGGGTAGTCGAGGTTCCGAGTCGAGGCGGCGCAAGTTGGGCGAGGGAGGGGGCGGGTCGGCGGGCGAGGGGACGAGGCGGTGCTCGTCGATGACGAGCTTCTTGGGGCGGCGAGCGAGCTCGACAGGACCTGCAGTACGTGCGAAGAGTGAGGTTAGCAACGTGGACGATCAGAGCAGGAGAGGACGAGGAGAAAGGCGCGGCCGACGCACCTTCGTCCTCGCTGCGCAAGCTCTCGAGGAGCACGACGCCCTGGCCCTTAACGACGCTCCACTGCCGCTCCCACATCTCGTCGCTGAACGCCCGGTCCCTGCGGAACTCGCGCCGCAGCCGCACCTTGAGCGCGCTCCACCACTCGGGGTCGGCGAGGAGCGGGACAAAGTGGGCCCTCGCCGCGGCCGACCACGGCTCGCCGATGAGCGACAGGGGCAGGTACAGCCAGCCGTACGTGTAGGTGCGCCATCCCGACGGGTGCTTGTGCGGGAACGCGAGCGAGTTGTCGATGGCGGCGAGGTGCAGGTGCGGCTTGGGCGGCGACGAGGACGAGCAGGGGACCGTGCACGGCCTGAGCATGAAGTTGTCGAGACCTCGGTCGCTGCAGCAGGGCGAGCTGCGTCAGTACGTGCTTGGTCGCGGGGAAGAGAGGAAGAGAGACGCACGTATTGCGAATCAAAAAGTCGAGGACGACGAGCTTCTCGAGCTCCTCCCTGAAGCTCTCGACCATCTCAACCGTCCACGCGAACGCCGCGCTCGCCGCTGCACCGCCGACCCGCATGCTCCTCGCCGGCTTCGGCTGCTCTGCGAGCCCGTCGGCCGTCGGCCTCGCGCCGCTCGGACCCTGCCCGTCTGCGCCCTCTCCCTCACGCTCGTCCTCGCGCGCCTGCTCGACCTCGTCCCGCTCGGCGCCGCTCCGGCCGCACAGGCACAGGAGTGCCGTCGTGCAGCACCCTCGACGGTGGCGGCGACGGCGGGGCTGCGTCGTGCGGCTCTGCTCCGTCGAGGACGGGGCGACTAGTCGGCCGGGGAAGGGGAGTCGAGCGAGGAAGGCCGAGGCGTCTGCGTGCGGGTGCGCGAGGTCAGCTTTGTGCGGAATGGTCCTCGCGCGCGACGGCGCGCGGGCGAGAGCGAGCTCGACGCGATTCGAGGCGCGAGCGGAACGCACCGACAAAGCCGTCGAGAAAGACCTGGAACGAGCCCTCCTTGGCGCGCAGCTTGCCGTCCTTGCGCCGCTCGCGCTCGAGGTCGACCCAGTCGTAGAAGAAGGCCGGGCTCGCGAGCTCGGCGACCTCGGTGCGCGGGACGATGTGCGTCGCGAGCGCGTCGTCGACGATGGACGCGGCCGCCTCGCTCAGGTACGACTGACCCGGCAGGAGGCACGCTCGACCAAATGGGATGATGGGCGCGAGGAAGTTGCGGTGGATCCACTTGCTGAGCTTGGGGTTGAGCGTGCCATAAGGCTCCTCGTCGGCGGGCTTGAAGATGCCGAGCGTGCGCCCGACGGCGTTGCGCGCAAAGTAGCTGCCCGACGAGCCCTTGCTGTTGAGCCGAGGCTGGACGCCGGCCTCGATGGCGAGACGTACTTGCTCGACGAGTCTGTGCGTGGGCGCCGAGTCAGTCGAGGTCGGGGCAGGAGAGCTCGTCGAGCGAGGTCGAGGAGAAGAGAGAGACGCACCCTTCAAAGGTATCGTGCGTCATGGGCTCCCTGTGGTCGAGCGTCATGAGTTCGAGTCGAGGCGACGCCTTCTCCTGGTCGTCGCGCTCGGTAAAGACGCTGCGGAAGACGGGGATGGCGGCGTCCTTGTCGAGGACCGGCGGTGGCGGCTCGTCGTTCTGTTGCGACGGTGCACTCGGGGCGAAGCGTGCTGCGACGGCGGCGCGCCACTTGTCGAGGAGGGTGTCGATGTGGGCTGTGGTGGAAGGGCGGCGGCGGGAAGGGGCGGGTGGCCGAGCGGGCGGTGGGGACGCGTCGAGAGCATGCTCTACGTCGCTTGGCGCCATGCCGCCAGTCGACTGGGGCGAGTCGGCGGGCTAGGGCGCTCGAGAACCGGCGAGGACAAGGCGGAAAGGGAGGTCGTGTCGGGGAGCGAGCGGTGGGGGTCAAGTCGGTCTCGGCGGGGCGGTGTAGGCTGTCACTCAGCGTAAGAGTCAGTTCTGTCGACTCCTGGGCCTGGCGAGACGAGCGAGGGCGGGACGCACGCGGATTGAGCGATGACGGGACGAGGACGACGCGGCGGGCTCGCTCACGATCTGGCCGGCGTGGAGAATGATGGCGCGGCCTCGGACAGCTCTGTTTATACCGCGGCAGAGCTCACTGAAGCAGCAGGTGCGAGAGCGGGTCGAGGCAGCGAGGACGAGGTGGCCGGCCCCACCTCGTCTCGGTCGCTCCGTCTCGACAGTCGCTACGCACCTCGCAGACAGCCAGCGAGTGCCCGCTTCAGCAGCAGATCACCTATCGCCCGCGTCCCGCCCCACTCTGCGACGTCGGCAGCCCTCGCCGCCTCGCCCTCCTCGTCCCGCGGTCCGCCTCATCTCCCATCTCTGCAGCGCGCCTCACCACACCAAGGTGCGTCTCTTGGCCTCCGCACAGTCGTCAGAGCTGACTCTCGACCCTGCAGCATGTCGACCAACGCCTCCCCGAGCTGCTCTCCCTCGACCTCGACCGCCGTCCCCTCGACCTCGGCCCCGCCCGTCACCAAGCGCATCTCCAAAGCCTGCGAGCCCTGTCGAGCTCGCAGAACTCGGTGCGACGGCGACCAGCCGTGCAAGAAGTGCGTCGCCGCGGGCGGGCTCACGTGCTCGTACCGCACCAAGGCGCGCCCTATGCGCCGCGCGCGCCTCGTCCGCCCCTTCTCGCTCGCCCAATCGAGCGGCACCGGCGCGGCAGACGGCGAGGGAGCGCTGCAGGGCATGAGGACGATCGAGGCGTGCCTGGAGCGCCAGTACGAGGAGCGGACAGGCAGTGAGTCCTCCTCGTCGCGCACCTTTCCCCACCTCGTTCAGGCTCAAGAGCTGACCTGTGCCTGCCGCGCAGCCTCGATCTCGCTCGTCCTCCCCGACATCGACACACACCCTGCCCTCGCCCTCGACACGCCGCTCCCGCTCCTCCCGACCGTCTCGGACCCGGTCCTCGCCGCCCTCTGCCAGACCTTCATGCGCGAGGTCCTCGGCATGTTCTCGTCCCTGTCGGCCGACCGCATCTACAAGCTCGAACAGCGCCGCCGCGACATGCCCAGCACGGTCACGCCCGAGCAGCGCGCCCTGCTGTACGCCATCTACGCCATGGGCTACCTGCGCACGGCGTCGACGCTCCGAGCGACGAGCGACACGCTCCCCGTCCCCATCGACCCGACCCTCGCTCGCATTGACGTCGCCTTCTTCCGCCACGCGCTCGACCTCGTCCAGGTGCCGGCGAGCCCGACCGCGCTCGAGGCGCTCAACGTCCTCCTCCTGTTCGCCCTCTCGACCGCCTCGATCCGCACGACGCGCCAGATCATGTCCAAATTGTGCTTCGGCATGCAAGAGCTCGGTCTGCACAAGCAGGTGCGTCTCGCTCTCGGGCGCTCGAGGTGAGCGCGGTGACTCGGACGAGCGCACGGACCCTGACGCCCTCCTCTTCCCCGCTGCAGGCTACCGCCGAGGCGTACCCGGCCGAGTACAGCACGTCGTCGATCCTGTTCATGGTCGTCTGGAACGACACGTACCTCGCCGGCCTGACGGGCCACGCGCCGTTCCTGCGCGACGTCGACATGCCGCTCCTCACCGACGCGCCCGACAGCGGCGGCATCGTCGCGCCGGGCATGGCGCAGCTCGTCAAGCAGGAGGCCGACCTGCTGCGCGAGGCGCACGCCAACCCGGCGCGGCTGCGCAGCGACGCCCAGCTCGTCCTCGCGCACGACGCGCGGCTCTTCGCGTTCCTCAAGCAGTTTGGCAGCTCGACCGACGACTACCAGAACATGGCAAACCGCTTTACACAAACGCAGTGCGTCCTTCTTCCTTCTTCTTCGCGCTCGAGACCGTGCTACCGACGAGAACCTCGAGGCTGACGCGCTCGGACCCCTCCTCCTTGCCTTCCCCGCCTGGCCGCCCTCCCGCCTCACCCCGCCGCCGTCCCCGCTCCTCCTCGTCGCCCTCCTACCTGTGCACATCATCCTCGACTACCCTCCTCCAGCTACCACTTCCTGCGCCTCCTCGTCCGCGCGCCCTCGTCGACCGACCCCGTCCTCGGGCCCTCGTCGCTCTCGATCCTCTCGCGCTCGGCGATGCACCTCCTGAGGCACTACGAGCAGACGTTCCGCGAGACGCGCTACAACAACGTCGTGTGGCCCGTCCTCGTGCGCGTCGTCGGCGCCGGGCACGCCGTCCTCCAGGCCCTGTGGCACGGCGAGATCGTGCGCGTCGAGGCCGAGGAGGCCATGGCCAAGGTCGTGTGGCTCGTCGACAAGCTACGAGTCAGGTGGGACATCGCGGCGGCGCAGGCGGCAGCCAACTTTGCTGCTCTGTGCTCAGCTCTCGGTGCGGCTCGCTTCCCTCTTGCCCTCGGGGCCCTTCTCTCGTCCCTCGTCCTCGAGCAGCGAGCTCTTCCTGCTCCTTCCCATCACTGACCTCGAGGTACCTCGCCCGCAGAACTCGACCTGCCCTCGACCTCGACGCCGGCGACTACGCCCCTCGAGCTTCCCCTCCCACCTACTCTCGCGCACCCTCCCACGCCCGCACCCGGTCCCGCACTCGCAGCCGCTGCCGTACCAGCACCCTCAGCAGCGCGCTCGACCTTCGACGCCGCCGAGCTCCCACCCCTGCCGCCGCCGCACCCTGCGCACGTCCCCTCGCACGCCCCGACAGCGCACGGACCCTCTCCCGGCTATCATTCGATTTTCGACCTCGACCTCGCGCACGGCTCGAGCACGTCGCCGCTGATGTCGGGCTTGACGCCGTCGGTCGTCGAGGGCGGACTCGGGGTCGAGCTCGACGAGGGACGAGCGGGAGGCGCAGGAGGGGCGGGAGGGGGAGGGGCAGAGCTGGGCGGGCTGCCCGACTTTTGGGGCTCGGCAGGGCTCGACGGCGAGCTGGGAGGAGGAGCTGAGAGCGCTCTGGGGGGTGCGTGGTGGATGGCGTAGCTGCGGCGCGACGAGCGAGTCCTCAAGCTGGAACTCGAGCCTCTTCGCCGTCTCTTTCTCCCTGCGCCCTCTCTCTCGCGCTCTCTCTTCCGTCGCTCGAGAACACGCTACTGTGCAGCAGATACATCGCGAAAGAAGAAAGAAGTTCTACTTGCCGTCGTGCGAGCAGCCACAGTCCCCGCCCGCCTCCTCGCCACCCGTCCTCGGCAGCACCTCGTCGATGGCCCTCATCGCGCCCTCGGCGCCGATCGCCACCATGTCCTTCTTCCACTCGCGCCGCATCTCATCCCGTAGCGCGCTTGAGCGAAGCACCTCGAGCGCCGTAAGCGAGAGGGCGGTCGAGACGCGCAGGGCGGCGTCGTGCGAGGAGGGGAGGGCAGCGGCGGTGGCGTACGTGTTCGAGTCTGCGCGAGAGAGCAGACCGAGTTAGCCTCGTGAGGACTCGGGACTGGAGAGAAGAAGAGAGGCGGGGAGGACAGGGAAAGAGCAGGGAGGGAAGGGGGAAGGGGGAGGAAGAAGAAAGGCCTCACGAGGGTGCTCGTCGGCAGAAGCGCCCGGGAGGAGGAACATTGGGTGGAGAGAAGGGCAGGCGTAGGACACGTTGCCAAAGTCGGTGCTGCCGCCGAGCTCGAGGTCGTCCTGGATCTCGTACGCCTCGCCGCCGTCGACGTCGCCCGAGTCGAGGCAGCGCACGGCGGCCGACTTGAAGAGGCACGAGAGCGACGACGACGGGCGCAGGTCGAGGTAGACGTACTGGCTGTCGACCGTGTGCGTGCAGCCCGCCGAGAGAGCGCCGGCGGCGAAGCAGTTCAGGACCCGCGGGATGACGGCTGCGAGTGCCCGGGCCGATGGGGCACGCATGCCATAGCGCAGGACGGCTCGAGCCGGGATGACTGCGAGTCGGGGAAGCCGGGCGAGTCAGTCGAGGGCGAAGAAGGGGAGGAGGCTCGAGCGGGAGGAGAAGCGACGACGGCCCGATCGAGAAGAGGACGCACCGTTGACCGACATGTCCTCGCCGCCGGTGATGATGCCATGCACGCGCACGTCGCTCGGGAGCTGCTGCCGCAGCGAGTTGATGGCCGAGTAGGCGCTGACGGCCGCGTCGAGCGCGTTGATGCCTTTCTCCGGCGCGGCACCGGCGTGCGCAGGCGCGCCCTCGAAAGTCGCGACGACGTTGACCCTGCACAGCGACGTCATGACGCCGGCGCCGTGCCGACCTGCGCTGCCCGCGCCCGGGTGCACCATGAGGCACGCGTCGAAGCCGTCGTACGCGCCGCGCTCGAGCATGACGACCTTGCCGCCGCCGGCTTCCTCGGCCGGCGTGCCGAGGAGGACGACGCGGCCGGGGAGCTCAAAGTGGTCGAGGGCGCGGGCCGTCGCGATGGCGCTCGCGCAGCCGGCGATGGCGATGAGGTTGTGGCCGCACGCGTGCCCGAGGCCCTTGAGCGCGTCCATCTCGCTGTTGAAGCCGAGCACGGGGACCTTGTCGACCTTGGACGAGGCGGACGAGGTGAAGCTGGCCGACCATGCCGTCGCGAGGCCGTACGCGCGACGCTCGACGACGAAGCCGGGTTGGCGCTCCATGTAGTCGGTCAGGAGGTCGTGCGCATGGTGCTCAACCCACGCGAGTTCTGGGTGTGAGTCTGCGAGGGTGAGAGTTGAGTCAGCTGCTGCGCCGTCTCGAGCGCGAGCGGCGAGGAAGTCGAGGACGCACGGATGGCGAGGCTCAGTTGGCGGAGCTCGACGTCGAGTTGGGCGATAGTGTCGCGCACAAAGGCGTCAAAGGTGGCAGAAGTATCGGTTTCGGTGGCGTGAGGCATGTTGCAGTCGACGAAGTGAGGTGGAGGGAAGGAAGGAGAGGGCCGAGGGAGGGTGGGGAGGAGGAGAAGGGCGAGAGTGCGTCGTGCGGGGCGAGGGAGCGTCGGCCGACAAGGGCCCGCCGGTCCACCGGTACGAAAGAGGCCGCCGTGCCGCCTAAACAGCGCTCAGCGCCGCTGTGCCGAGCGGAATCCGAGTCGCGCGTCTTCATCTGGTTGCGGTGGAGGAGGGGGGTCGCTGCTGCTCCCACGGCTCGCGCGCTGCCATGGTCGAGGGCGGTGGTTGCTGCTGGCAGGCGTGCGGGTAGATTGTGCCGCACTTCTGGGCGAATAGGGCGGAAGAGCGAGCTGGAGCGACAAGTCCATCGAAGTTCCGTCGCCTCGTACCCGTGTATCCGGCCCTCTCTCGCCTCGCTCATGCACTCGACGAGCGGCAGATCTTTGCAGCCGATGCTGGCCACAGCAATCTCGTGACTCGGCTCCCCCGCTGCGCGCCCCCCTATCCTCCACGCCCACCTCGTTCGTTCTCTTCTCCTCCTTCTCCTCCTCCTCACTATCTCGGTCCTCGCCTGATCAACCCACGCCCTCAGCCATCATCCGCCTCTCGCTCAAGCTCTTCCACCTCCCCGCCATGTCGCTCAACCGCTCAAGCTCGACCGGCGACAAGACCCTCGACCTCGAGAAGGACGACGGCACCTCGGGTGTGCGCGACGTTCATGACGGGGCCACCATC
This sequence comes from Rhodotorula babjevae, assembly GCA_920104245.2. Classification (NCBI taxonomy): domain Eukaryota; kingdom Fungi; phylum Basidiomycota; class Microbotryomycetes; order Sporidiobolales; family Sporidiobolaceae; genus Rhodotorula; species Rhodotorula babjevae. The sequence goes on from CAKKSZ020000023.1 coordinate 70,926, forward strand.
GCCAACGTCGACGGTGCCGACGCCGGCATCTCTCACAGCGAGAACCGGAGGATCCTGCGCAAGATCGGTGCGTCCTGCCCTGCCGCCTGCATCGTCGTCGTCGTCGTCGTCGAGCCGGGGACCGAGCACTGGCTGACCTCTCTCGCCTCGCACAGACCTGCACATCATGCCGTTGATGTGCGCCGTCTACCTCATTCAGTTCCTCGACAAGACGAGCCTGTCGTACAGCGCCATCATGGGCATCCGCGAGGACAACAAGCTCTCGCTCAGCGACTACTCATGGTTGTCGTCGATTTTCTAGTGCGTTTTCCCGGCCTCTGATACGCTCACCCTGAGCCGAGCTGACTCGGTCGCGCTCGTACAGTATCGGCTACCTCGTCGGGCAGTGGCCGACCAACTGGCTCCTCCAGCGGCTCCCGCTCGCCAAGTACACGGCCGCCAACATCATAATTTGGGGCGTCGTCCTCGCCTGCACGGCCGTCACGCACGACTTCAAGGGCCTCATGGTCGTTCGCTTGTGCGTGCCGTCCCTCCTCTTTGTCCCCCTCCCCTCCTCTTTGTCCCCCTCCCCTCCTCTTTGTCCCCCTCCCCTCCTCGAGGCTCTCGCTGACGCTGTCTCTCTCGATCCTCGGCGACACAGCTTCCTCGGCCTGTTCGAGTCGTGCATCAGCCCGTCGTTCGCCCTCGTGACGTCGATGTGGTACCTCAAGAAGGAGCAGGGCTCTCGCACGGGCATCTGGTTCGCGCAGAACGCCGTCGCCAACGCGCTCGGGTCCTTCCTCGCCTACGGCCTCGCCAAGCACGACGCGGCGGGCGACTTCTCGATCCCGGGCTGGAAGGTCCTCTTCATCCTGCTCGGCGGCCTCACGGTCGTCCTCGGGCTCGCCGTCCTCTTCTTCCTCCCCGACACGGTGCGCTCGGCCCGCTTCCTTTCGGTCGAGGACCGGGTCCTCGCCGTGCGCCGCATCAAGAGCAACCAGACGGGCGTCGGCTCGCGCTCGCACAAGTGGTACCAGGTCAAGGAGGCGCTGCTCGACCCGCTCACGTGGCTCTACTGCCTGTACGCGCTCGCCGTCAACATCTTCAACGGCGCCGTCACCAGTTTCTTCAGCATCCTCATCAAGGCGCTCGGGTTCAACGGCCTCGACTCGCTCCTCCTGTCGGCACCCGGCGGCGCCGTCCTCTTCGTCGGCGTCATCAGCCTCATGGCGCTCGGCGACCGGATCCAGAAGCGCCTCCTGTGCGGTATCGTCGGCCTCTTCGTCGGCCTCCTCGGCGTCCTCCTCATCTGGCTCCTCCCGACGAGCATCCAGGTCGGCCGCCTCATCGGGTACTACTTGTGCGGCCCTCCTCGCCTTCTCGACGACGACGAGCGCACGCTGACTCGCACGTGCCCCTCGAACGCGCCCGCAGGTCCCTCATCGCTACCGTCGGCTTCATCGTGATTTTGTCGCTCATCAGCTCGAACGTGAGCGGGTCGTCCAAGAAGACGACCGTGTCGGCGCTCTTCTTCATCTCGTACGCCGTCGGCAACTTGATCGGTGCGTCCTCGCTACGCGCTCGAGCCCCTTCCTGTCGTTCCTCCCCTCGCCCCTCTCGTCGCTCGACGGACCCTCCCTGACGCTCCCTCTCGTCGCCCACAGGCCCGCAGACGTTCCGCGCGCAGGACGCACCGCGCTACGGCCCCGCGCTCGCCACCTTTACCGGCGTGCTCGCGCTCGGCATCGTCGACCTCGCGCTCATCTGGGTCCTCAACGCGCGCGAGAACCGCCGCAGGGACGCACTCGCGCTCGAGGCCGAGGGCGAGGGCGACGCGCAGGGGAGGAAGCGGGGCGAGGACGCCGACGAGCTCGACCTGACGGACCGGTGCGCTCCCTCTCTCCGCCTTCTTTCCTCGCTCGATGAGGCGCACTCGCTGACCCTCTCGCCGCCGCAGCGAGAACCTGGCGTTCCGGTACGTGTGCTGAGGAGCGAATCGCGAGCGCTATTCCTCTCGAGCGGCCTCAAGGGTTGTAGTTCCTCCTCATCGAGCAGTTCATAGGCAAAGCAGTTTATCAGTGCCCACCGCCGAGCGAGAGAGCGTCCGAGCGAGAGAGCGTCCGAGCGAGAGAGCGAGCACAGCAGGAGGGCGGCAGCGCACGGCCCTCGCCCTCTAGGTGGGTCTCTGCCGCTCGGCGCAGCGCTCGTCGCGCCGCATGCAGCTGTGGAAGGTATCGCTGCCGCAAGGCAAGAGACTCGGCGTCTGCACGACCGAGAGCGCGACCTGGTCGAGGCAGGAAGGCGAGGACGAGAGCGCCTCCTCCAGTCATGAGAGCAGCTCGCCGCCGCCGCAGCCCGAGCCTGTGAGCCTGCTACAGGCCGCCGTGCGAGCTGCGAGCTGCAGCGAGGGCGCTGTGGCGAGGGGATCGAGGTGCGCGAGAGGGGAGCGGGGGAGGGGTGCAGTTGGAGGTCGTCGCTGCAGCCTGGGCAGGGTTGCGGCTGGTGGCTGGCCTGGGCAGTAGGGCCAGGCATGGCCAGGAGAGCTGGCTGTCCATGCAAGGCGACGCGAGGGCGAGGCGAGGAGGGTCGGGCGAGAGAAGTCTCGAGCCTGGACGAGGCCAAGGTGCCGCTTCCCCTTCGCCCGTGTCTCCCGCGTCGCCATCTCCACAGGTGAGCTGCCCCTCTGTGCACCCGTGCTCCTGCCCTGTCACCGCACCCGCCTACCCGCCACCGCCCCTGCGCCAACCCGACCCGAGCGAGCCACCTCTGCGCCGTCCGCACTCGCCGTCAAACCCTGCCCCCGACCTCGACTCGCCCTCGCACCCCGCCAGCACCGTCTACGTGGGCCCAGGAACCTCTGCTGTCGTGCAAGGACCAGGCTGGAGGCGGAACCAGGCCCGCAGAGCGAGGGGGAGGGCCAGCCGAGGGCGACTTCCGCTCTCGCCGCCGACCACGACCAACAACGCCGTCTGCGCCGCACTCGCAACGGCGCATCCACTCGAAGCAGACCAGCTGACTCTCTCCCTCTCCCTCCCTTCCCTCCTACCCTCTTCGCCCTCGACCGCCCGCTCAGCCATGTCTGCCGACACTACCTTCAAGCGTTTTGTCGAGGTTGGCCGTGTCGTCCTCGTCAACGACGGTCCCGACGCTGGCAAGCTCGCGACCATCGTCGAGATCATCGACCACAACCGCGTGCGTCCCCGCTCCCGCTCTCCTGCGTGCTGTCCCCGTGCGCGCGCTGACCAGGTCGTCCCCTTCCCGCCCCGTCCGCCAACCTCCTCGCCGCCTCGACCTCGACCTCGCACTCGCATGCACATCTCATGCGCACCTGCACTCCCCTGTCGCCTCTATCGTCTACGCCGACCCTCCTCCCGCTCGCCTGCGCCGCCGCACGCCCGCCCCTCCGACCTCGACCACCCGCCCCACCTCGCTCGCGCGCGACGCTCGTCACCTGCAGGCGCTCATCGAGGGCCCGTCGACCGGCGTCACCCGCCAGTCGTTCACCTACCGCCGCCTCGTCCTGACGCCCTACGTCCTGAAGAAGCTCCCCCGCGCGGCGGGCACGACCGTCGTCAAGAAGGTCTGGGACGCGTCCGAGGTCGAGGCCAAGTGGAACAAGAGCGCGTGGGCCCAGAAGCGCGCCGCGCAGCAGAAGAGGCGCAACACGTCCGACTTTGAGCGCTTCGAGGTCATGCTCCTCAAGAAGCAGCGCAGGCGCCTCGTCCAGGTGCGTCTCGCTCGCTCACACTCCCTCGCCGTCGGCCGTGCTCTCGTGCGGCCTTCCGGCGCTCGTGGTACAGGATGACGCGCTGACGCTCCTTCCCATCATACAGGCCGCCGCTGCCAAGGCCAAGAAGTCGGCATAAAGCCGCCCGCGCTCGCCGACCCTGCGCACCCGAGCCTGTGCTCGCTCCCCTCTCCCCTCGCCATTTTCGTCCGCCCTTTCCCCCCCTCCTCGTCTCGTCGCGGCATGTTAGTGAGCTGGAGTCGTCGCCGCTGTCGGGGGTTTTCTTCGGGCTGGATGAGGGCGAGGACGAGCGGGAAGGAGCGTGGGCTTGGACTGCCGTGGGGGAGGTTCGTGTTGGCTGCTGGAGCTGGAATGACGGCGTTCACCGAATGAGCGCGCGCGAGGGCGGGAGAACTTCGTCACGGGCTGGCCTGCTCGCTGTGGGCGAGGAAGCGAGAGACGCGAGAGGAGGTCCGGTCGCCGAGCGGTGCTTGACGACGCTCTCCCTTCGCGTGCGGGTCGCCAAGTTGTGGTTGCCTGTGCGAATCACTCAGAGAGCTGTCGCGCGGCGCTGCATAGCCTCGAGAGGAGGTCCGGAGGTAGCGACATCTCCGCGCCGTTGGCCTCGTCGTCGGCCGGCGGGCGCGTCGCTCTCACTCGTCCACCTCGCCTCGTGCACCAGCTGCGCACGCCAGGTCCTCGCACAAGGCAGCAGCACTCCCACCTCGAGCTCCTCGCGCCGCCCGTCCGCCCCCTGCCCGCGTCCTCGACCTCATCGCCCGCTCGCTCCTTCCGACGACGACGACGATGGACCCGATCCACAACATCCCGCGCCATGCGTTCCCCGTCCTGAGCGAGCCCTTCCTCGTCGACGAGACGTACGACTTTGTCAAGGAGCTCGGCCAGGGTGAGCCCTCCTCTCCCTCCTCGAGGTGGTGACGACCGAGGTCGCGAGGAGTGTGCGCTGACCCTTGGGCGGCCCGGCTGTGCGCGCTCGCCCTGCAGGAGCCTACGGTGTCGTGTGTTCGGCCCGCAACAAGCTCAGCGGTGACCAGGTCGCCATCAAGAAGGTCCGCCGTCCTCCCCCACTCGCTCTCCCCCTCGTCTCTCCCGCTCCACGAGGACCACGCTGACCCTGCTCCTCGTCACCTCTCACAGGTCACCAAGGTGTTCCAGAAGAAGATCCTCACGAAGCGCGCACTGCGAGAGCTCAAGTGCGTCCCTCTCTCGGCTGTGCACCGCCCCCTCCCCTCGAGCTGACCCTCTCTCCCTCGCACCGACAGGCTCTTGCACCACTTCCGCGGACACAAGAATGTACGTTGAGCTCTCTCCAGCCGTGGTAGAGCGTTCGACTGGCGAAGCTCTGCCTCTTGCTGTGGAGGTGCTGACCCTCGTCCTCTCTCCCTGCAGATCACCTGCTTGTACGACCTCGACCTCGTCGACCCGGTCAACTTCGACTCGGTGTACCTGTACGAGGAGTGCATGGAAGCCGACCTGCATGCTATCGTGCGTCGCCTACCCAAACTTGACTTCTCGAACGGTCCGGAGGAGCTGATTCACCCTTCCTCGCGCTGCAGATCCGCTCGGGCCAGCCTCTCTCTGACGCACACTTCCAGAGCTTCATCTACCAGACCCTGTGCGGCCTCAAGGTGCGTCGAGCCCTTTCTCGGCCGCGCCCTCGAGGGCGCCGCACTGACCCCTCGAGCGCACCGACCGCAGTACATCCACTCGGCGCACGTCCTGCACCGCGACCTCAAGCCGGGCAACCTCCTTGTGCGCTCTCAGCACTCTCTGTCGCTGCTTGCACACAACGCACGCTGACCCTGCCCGTCGTACCGCGCCCGCAGGTCAACGCCGACTGCGAGCTCAAGATCTGCGACTTTGGCCTCGCGCGCGGGTTCGACCAGGCGGCGACCGACGGCCAGAACAACCAGCAGGGCTTCATGACCGAGTACGTCGCGACGAGGTGGTACCGCGCGCCCGAGATCATGCTCAGCTTTGCCAACTACACGACGGCGAGTGAGTCGGCCGCTTCCTCTTTCGCTCGGCGCTTTCATCACTGGCATGCACGCTCGCACGCACCACCGTGCGAGTATGTAGCCTTCTCGAGTAGGTGGACCGCCGAGACTGACGCACCGACTCGTGCTCGCAGTCGACATCTGGTCGGTCGGGTGCGTCCTCGCCGAGCTCCTCGGCGGCCGCCCCATCTTCAAGGGCAAGGACTACATCGACCAGCTCAACATCGTCCTGCACTTCCTCGGCACGCCGAGCGACGCGACGCTGCGACGGGTCGGCTCTCCTCGGGTGCGCCGACCTCTCTCTTGCGCTCGAGCCCCTTCCTGAGCCGAGTCCGAGTTCCTGACGCCCTCACGCCGCTGCAGGCCCAAGACTACATCCGCTCGCTCCCCTACAAGCCGGGCGTCCCCTTCGTGTCGCTCTTCCCGCAGGCCAACCCGCTCGCGCTCGACCTCGTCGCCAAGCTCCTCGCGTTCGACCCGCACGAGCGCATCTCGTGCGAGGACGCGCTCCTACACCCGTACCTCTCGGTGTGGCACGAGCCCGCCGACGAGCCGACGTGCCCGACTCGGTTCGACTTTGGGTTCGAGAGCGAGGACACGATCGAGGGCATGAGGGCCCTCATCGTCCAGGAGGTCGAGGAGTTCCGCCGCATGGTGCGCCCCTCCCCGTCGTCACACTCTCCTTCCCGCCTCGACACTGACTCGTTCTCGTCGTGCGCGCCTCGCAGGTCCGCCCGCAGATGCGCCCCGCTCCGCCCCCTCCCCGGCGACAGGACTCGCTCCCCGCGCCGCCGCCGATCCCGGCGCGCGACGCGCTCGGCGCGCACGCCCACGAGGGCTACGGCGCGGTGTACGGGCGCGTGCCGCAGCACGGTGGCGAGGAGGGCCCCGTCGAGGAGGTGCCCGGTATGGAGCTCGACCGCGAGCTCGAGGGGCAGTACCACGGCAAGGCGAGGTGAGCTCGACGACGGGCTCTCCGAGGCCGACTAGGTGCTCGAGGAGGTGTGTGTACAGCGCTACCGGTGCAACGGACGTTCTTCTCTATCTTCTTGACCTCGCCCTCCTCGCTCGCGAGACGGAGAACTTGCTGGCTTTGCCTCTCGCTCTCGCTCGTCTACACGTGGAACCTCGTGCACGATCTCGTTCCTGGTCTCTACGACACGCTAGCTACTCTGCGCTCGACCAAGCTCTGCAGGACCGCGCCCGCCTCCTTTCCTGCGAGGCGACGAGGAGAAGAGGGGTCCGTGCGTCAGCTTGAGCGCTCCCTGATCTCGCCCTCGACCGTCGTCTGGGTCTCGAGACGAGTCAGTGGACGCACCGAGGCCCCATCGCTGCTCACTCAGGAGCGTCGCCATGGCCTGCATAAACGGCGGCAGGTCGTCGCCGTGCCAGGAGGCGGGAAAGTCGGCGAAGAGGGGAAAGAGGGGCTGCGTGCGCACGTCTTGCGCTGTCGGCAATCTGAACTTACCTGTGAGGGAGACTGAGAGGGAGGAAGAAGGGCGCACAGCTGCGTTTAAGCCGACGAGAGGCGGCGGCTCGCGAGAACGACGCAGCGAGGCGAAGGTCCAGATGGTCAGCTGCAGGCGTCGAAGCTCGTCAGCTCGCCGTGAGAGTGCTGCAGTACGCTCGAGAGGGGAGGAGGAGCTCACGGTAGCAAGGTAGAGCGACCACGGCGCCCACAAACCCTTTGAGAAGGTCCACCCCTCCTCGAGGTCCGCCACCTGCAGAAGCAGCTCGTCAGCGGCGAGGTGCAGAGAGCGGATCTAAAGACGCACCGCCAGTCGCCGACGAAGGTAGGTCGCTGCGAGGCTCGCGGCGTCCTCGGCGTCGCGGCTCGAAACCCACTTGCGGATCGACCTGCTCGCGAGCGCAAAGTCGTCCGGCCCGACGTTCCTCGAGCCGATGCGCATGACGCCGGCGAACGTGAGCATCGACGTACTGCATGCGAGGCGCGGGAGGGGACGTCAGGGGTGCAGGAGGAGAGGAAGAGCGAGACCTCAACTTGAGAAGGTCAAAGCGCACAGGTCGGCGACGAGTTCGAGCTCAGAAACGAAGAGGAGGTCGAGCGACGCGAGGCTGATGGTACGCTCCGATGCCGTGAGGATGCTCTCGCCGAGCGTGTCGAGCACCTCGCGCCCGAGGCGGCCGTACGCGCTCTGCAGCGACCCGCGCCAGTTAAGCGACTTGTGCAGGGGCGCGAGCGCATCGGCTCGCAGCGTACCCCGCCACTTGACGTCCCACGCGAGCGACATGAGGCCGTGGAGGATGGTAGAGAGGCCGAACGGGCACAGGGGCTCGGGCTGCGACGACGACGCGGTGCTCGGGGACGAGGTCCGTGCGAGGAGGACGTCCTTGAAGACCTGGCAAAAGGGGGCCGAGGACGTCGCAGGCTGTGCCGCCCATGCTTCTGCCGAAGGAGCGACCCATGAGGCCTCGCTCGCCGGCATGCGCAGGCGGATGATGAGCATCGAGAGGGCGCGGACGGGAAGGTGGCCAAAGACGGACGAGAGCTGGATCTGCGAGCACGCTCGGAGCGGGTCAGTCGCCATATTCGTGAGCTTGAGAGCACGAGAGAAAAGTGCGCGCACATCTCGCAGCATGATGGCGTAGCATAGCCGAGACCACGACTCGCTCGCGGCCCACGCTCGCCACCGCTCCTCGTCCGAGCCGCACGACATCTCGAAGCGCTTGTACCATCGAGGGTACCAGATGTCCATGTTGCGGCTGATGCCAAAGTCGTGAGCTGCCGTCGAGTACGAGAGGGCGTGCTCGCGGCCGTCGAGGAGCATCTGGCCGGCCTGGCCGAGGATGACGAGCGCCTGGAACGTCTCGAGCGGCACATCTGGCCCGGACACCTCGTGCTGCAGAGCGACGTCGTCGAGTGAGCCTTCTGAACCAGGGAAGAAGGGCGAGCGGGAAAGGCAGGGACTCACGAGCAGGAGAAGCGGCCGCATCTTGCTGAGAACGGTCGCGCCCAGGTCGTACACGGCCTTCTCGGGCGAGACGCACATGCCGACGATGATAAGCGACGCGAGAAGTCCTGTCGAGGCCTGAAGGTCGAAGGTGGGTCCGTGCAGAAGGGGAAAAGTCGGGGCAAAGCTGGTCCAGTAGAGCTCGAGCGAGGTTGAGAGGGCGTCGCAGGCAAAGTAGGTCGAGCTGGCGAGTTCGGGAAGGGCCTGGTCGATGAGTCCGTCAGCGGGACTTGGTGAAAGAGGCTCGAGAAGGTCACGCACAAAGAGGAAGGCGAGCAACCGCGAGCGCAAAGTCTCGTCGACGGCGAACGGGCGATTCTGTGCGTATAGTAGCGGGTGCGGCGGCTCTGGAAGCACGTCGTCGACCTTTGAGGTCACCTCGGGGACTTCGACGTGCGCAAAGTCGTCGAAGGAGGCGTCGGCGAGGCCGTCGACCGTCGGGACGAGGTCGGACGAGCCGTTCATGAGCCAGACGTAGAGCGCCTCGAGATCCTCGGGCGCGCACTCGTCCATCTCGTTCGGCTTCGTCATCTCGGGCTCAAAGAAGGCCGACTCGAGGTTGTCGCCGACGTGGCCCGTGGCCGAGAGGCCGGGGTCGACGAGAAGAGCGGGAGGTCGTGCCGACGTAGCTGCATCTTGCTCGTGCTTGCGAACGTGGGCAGCGAGTACATCTGTGAGAGACGGGCGCGATCAGGACGGCCCGAGAGAGCAGAGGCTGCGAGCAAGGCGCAAGGGAGAGGTGCGAGCGCACCTGGTCGTGCGAAGCCACGGCCGCAGTCTGGACAGTGACGAGCTCGGCCCGGATCGTGATTTGCCGTATGTCGCCGTAGGTGATCTGCCGAGCGTGCTAGAGCGTCAGCGGGAGGGTGCAGAGAGAGCCGCGAGGAAGCGAGGACGCACCTTGACGGGTGAAGGACCGGCCGCAGCCAGGCTCGGGGCAGTAGTGGCGGGTCTCGGGGCAAGCAGCAGGCCGGCTCCGGCCCATGTAGCGCGGTGCGAGACAGCTCGAGTGCAGAGGGAGAAGGCGAGAGAGAAGCGAGTGTGCGCGAGTCGTGAGATACGCGGTGTCGGCTACCGAGCCGCGTTGCTATCGGCTAATCAGGGCTGCGATCGGAAGCTCGCGAGGAAGGTCGAGGCCCGTCCGGCTTGCGTCAAGCCGACTTGGCGGGGCAAACGGCTCGGACTCGGCTGCTTCTCTCCTCGCCCTCACTCGCTTCGCCCTTGCTGCTCGTAGCCCTCTGCACCACCATGATCAACTTGACTGACGTGCGTGCACCTCTCGGCGACCCGCACGCCTCTCGTACAAGCTGACCCGCCGCTCCCCACCGCAGGCCTCCGTCACGACCCCGGCCTTCGTCAAGGACCCCTCGCCTGCGCCCGGCTCTGCGCCGAGTCGGGTGTTTGACGTCGACGTGTCGTCTACATGGTGTGTGGGCAGCGTCGCACACGGCGGCTACCTCCTGTGCATCCTCACCGACGCGGTCATCCGGCACCAAGGCCTCGTCGGCTCGGCGCACCACGACCCGGCCCACCTCACGAGTCAGTTCTTCTCGGCGACCGTGCCCGGCAAGGCGCAGGTCGAGATCCAGGTCGTCAGCACGACCAAGCGCTGGACCCGTCTCGACGTCGACCTCTACCAGTGGTCGCCCGACGCCAACACCTCGACCTACATCTCGCCCGCCAACCAGCGCATCCTCCGCATCCGCTCGCACTACCTCGTCACGACCCTCCCCGAGCACCCAGAAGCCGGCGTGCTCAACTACCTCTCGCGCCCGTGCCCGCTCCTCGAGCACCCGGGCGCGATCGCTATGAGCGACGGCGGCGACGAGGTGCCCGCCAAGCTGCGCTTCCACAAGGGCCTGCGATGGAAGATCGTCGACAAGGTTGAGCCGAACGACGGCAGCTTGGCGTGGGGCTGCTGGATCGAGATGAAGGGCGGCGAGGAGGTCGACAAGCTCGCGAGTGCGTCCTCTTTCGTCTCTCTCTCTCTCGCTCTTCCCTGCGCGCCGAGCTGACTCTGTTCCTCATGCTACAGCGCTCGTGCCCTTCTTCGCCGACGTCGCCAAGAACGGCCCCGAGATGCTCCCCGACGGCCTGCGCCCTGGCCCCTCGTGAGCTCGCTCGGACCGCTTTCTCCCCCCGCCTCGTACGAGCTGACTCGTGCCTCTCTATCTGCAGCTGGTACCCGACCATGTCGCTCTCGCTCGACTTCAAGTCCAAGTTCCCGCTGTCGCCCTCGTCGCGCGCCCAGTACGGCACCCGGACTTTTGGCCTGTACTCGACGACCAAGACGATCCACGACGGCCGACACGACCTCACGGTCGAGGTGTGGGCCGGTCCGGCGGACCTCGGTGCGAGGAAGCCCGAGGCGCGAGAAGGAGAGCTCGACGAGGACCGGATCGCGAGGTGGAGGCGCGAGGGGGCGAGGCTCGTCGGCGTGAGCACCCAGGTGCGTCTCCCCTCCCTCTCCCTTGACAGGCCCCGACTCTCTGCGAAGCTCTCTGAGTAGTGCGGCCCCGGTGAGGACGTAGCTGACGCTCTCGCGCTCCTGCAGATGGCGCTCGCGGTCCCGCTCGAGGTCAACCGCGCTCGAGGGCGCAAGGCCGGCAGCGACTCGGACGCGGGCGAGAGCAACATTACGCCGCCGGCTGAGGACAAGAAGGCGCGTCTGTAGAGCCTGCTCTCGAGAACCTTAGCGGAAAGATAGCCTGTTCGTGCTCGCTCGAGAGGCTCGAGCGCGAGAGCGGCATGAGGAGATATCGCTGCATTGCGGTAGTGCGGGGGGGAGCGAGGGGGTATGTACGACAGGGTATCGAGCGCCATGGCGGCTCAGAGCAGCGGGTCCTGCACGACGACCTGCGGGAGGGGAGGAAGGCGGGTCAGCACGACGAGCCAGCTTGAGCTCGAGGAGAGACAGAGCAGGCGCACCAGGATGTACTCGTCGTCTGTCAGGAGTGTGCATCGAGGTCAGCGATTGCTCGACGAGCTTTTACGAACGATGAGCCCGCGAGAGAGACGGAGACGAACCGGGCGTGATGATCAGCTCGTGCCGCTTGGTGCGGATGCGCAGGAAGCGCACGTCGTCCTGGCGCGAGCGAGTCGTCAGCTCGGCACGATGCTCGGGGCTGCTCGAGAGGACAGACGCACGGGCTGGTCCTCGTCGACGTCCTTGACCTCGCCTGCGACCGCCTCGACGATGTTCACGGCCGCCTTGGCGTACCTGCGCGCGAGCTCGCTCGTGGTGGGTACGACCACCTCCTCTCCCTCGACCTTGTCGTCGTCGGCGACGGGCGTAGGGGCGGGTTGAAGCGCAAAGAGGGAGCCGGTTGAGCGAAGGATGATGCCGGTCGAGCGGGCGAGGATGAGGACGCCCTGGACGTCTGCGCGCGTGCAGGATCCGTCAGCAAGGAACAAGGTGTCCGCCAACTGCAGGCCTGCTCACTCTTGTAGGACGCGAGGCGAGCCAGGGTGGCCTCGACTTCGGGCGGAGAGGCGGGTGGGGGTGCAGCCTGCGCAGGGAGCAGCGGGGTCAGGCTGGGTGGCTGTGCCGGTGCGCGAGAGCCAGGCTGTACGCACCATGCTAGCAGTCGGGCAGCCTTGTGCGAGAGACGGTCGAGGTCGAGGAGGGGAGCTGCGTCGTCGTCGTCGCCGGCCTCGCTCTCCTCCGACCTCGGGTGCACCGGGTAGCAGGGCGACGATTGCACGACCTTGACCTGCTCTCGATCCATGGCACCTGCGCAGCGAGAGGCACCGCCTCACCGGCCTGCGCTGACGCCTCTGCCCTCCTCCCCCCTCCCCTCGTCCCACCCCGACCCACCTCTCGCACGCGGGACGGGAGAGCGCACTCAGGGGCGGAGGCACACGATCTCGCCAGGTCAAGCTGATGCCGAGCCCCGGTATATCACGCCAGCCAGAGGCTCGGGTCCGAGGTGGATCCTCCTCGGCGCCGACGCACCTGTCGCTCACGAGATGCGCAAGCCGAGAACCGCCTCGACTGGGCGATGGCCTCGAGTTGAGAGCACTTCCCTTTGACCTGCTTCCCGCGCCCAAGCAATCCCAAGGTCGATCTGGCGTGGAACTTGCCCTCGTCGGCGACCTCTCGCGGCCGCACGTGAAGACGGTCCGCTTCGACGCTCTTTCCCCTCCTTCTCTCGCCCCTTCGCACCCCATTGCCGCCCATGCCGCTCACGTCTTGGAGCGGGACCGTCCCGCACAGTACCGCGTCGACTTTGGCCGTTCCCGCCGAGCTCGTAGAGCGAGTACGACTCGCCCCTCTTCCGCCCGCCCGGGACACTCGGCGGAGCGAGGTGCGTTCCTCCCCTCTGTCCTCCCTCCCTCCCTCCTTCCTTCTTTCCGTCCTTGCCACTGCACAGCGAGCTCACGCCTCCGAGTCCACCTCCCTCGCTCCCGCGCCGAGCAGCTCGACAGCAGCATGGGCCAGCGCCGCACCGCCTCTCCGCCGGCGCCTCGTCGCCGCACCCAGGCCGAGGTCGACGCCGCCATCTGCCGCCTCATGCTGCCCATCCTCCCCTACATGGGCCCGGGCACCTCGACCCTCGAGGACGCCGCCGATGCGAGCGTCGCCGCCCTCGCAGACGCCCTCCCCACCGACGAACCTCCGCCCACCTCGTCCTCCCCTTCGACCCGCCGCCGCCTCGCCGAGCCGACCGCCGCCTCGTGGACCCTCTCCTCCTCCGTCCTCGACACGCCGACCGACCCTCCTCCGGCGTACGACGACCTGTACGGCCGCCCCGCGCCAGCTCCTCGCCGCCGCTCTCTCTCCTTCTTCACCTCGACCCACCCTGCATCCTCCTCGTCCTCGCCCGCCACAACCCCCTCCTCCTCGACTTCGACCTCGCCCACCGACAGCGACTTCAGCTGGCCGCGCCGCCCGTCAGCGCAGCTCGAGCGCCTCGACTCGGGCTACGGCTCGCTCGCGTCGACGCGGTCGCGCGAGAGCAGGGGCAGCTGCGCGAGCGTGCGCGACGGAGCGCACGGCGACGAGGGCGGGACGGCGGGCGAGCGCAAGAAGCCGGGCGTGCTCAAGAAAGTCAGCAGGGCTCTCGGTCGTGAGCGTGCGTCGACGTCCTCTCCTTCTCCTCGCCCTGTCTCGCGCGCTCTCTGCTGACGCTCCCCGGTCCTCTCTCTCGCCCGCAGTGACTCGCCCTTGGTCGCACGTCGACGAGAACACGCTCGGGTATGCTTCGCTCTTCGGTTGAGCAGCTCGGCGAGACGAGGAAGGAGGGCGCAGCTTGGGGGGGACGAGGTCACGACGGCACGAACGACGCTTTGCACGATATACCCCCCGCTTTGCAAATCCAGGCCACGTCTACGTACGCACGGCGAGAAGGACGAGCGAGTGGTGGCTGTCGAGGGCGAGCAGGTCGAGTTGGTCGGAGGCGAGGTGGGGGACGAGGAGAGACGGGCGAGGAGAGATGCCTGCAGGGCTTCGGCGGTCAGCGCAGGCTTGCAACGAGCGTCTGTGAGGCTCTGACGCACCGCTCGAAGCTGCTCGTGCGCAGTGCCCGGCGCCAGAGCTTCATCTGCGTGACGACGAGGAAGAGGGCGAGGCATGAAGACCCACGACTCGGGGTGTCTTGCGCGAGCTTGAAAGGGTTCCAGGCGAGCCCTAGAGCTAGTCGGATGCACTCCCTGCGCAGCCTGTGCCGAGTGAAGAGCGCGAGAGGAGTCGGCGCCTCCTCGGCGACGACGCGACGCTCTCGTTTTCCTCGACACACCGGCTCGCCCTGCTGCTCGACGCCGTGCAGTGCAGCACTGCCACTCGAGCTCACCACCGCCGCCGAGCTGGCACCCCGCCGCCCTTCGCCGTCCTGGGCAGGCGCCGCCCCGACCCGGACTCGCTCAACGGCACAGTCGCTCGCACCACCACGGCCGCCTAGCTGAACCAGTGCACGGTGCGTAGCTGTACACTCGTCGCCTGCAGTGAGCACGCGCTGACTCGCTCCCTACAGGTCGTCATGGCTGTCGAGATCATCCTCACCTCGTCCTCGGACGACGAGCCGGCCAGCGCAGCGCCCCGCACCACCTCGACCATGATCCTCTCCGACTCGAGCGACGACGACTCGAGCATCTCGCCGCCGCCCCGCCCCTCGTACAGCCAGGGCCTGCCCTCGCACCCCGCTGTCGCACCTCGACCCCTCGTTCCGCCTGTCGCTGGGCCGTCTCTCGCCGAGGCGCCTCAGCTAGGCGGCGCCGCACGCAAGAGCAGCTTTGGCGGTGCACGAGTTCCACCCCGGCGCACCCTCGTCACCAAGCACGGCGCGCCGCAGCCGTCGCAGCGCCCGTCGACGCCGCGCACGGTCGTCAAGCCAGAGCCGGACGACGAGGCGCCGCTCGCTGCGCTCAGAGCCTTGCGGTCCGAGGACTCTATCGCAGATGTACTCGATCCGCGCGTCGAGGCCATGTGCGTCAACCCGTCTCCTCTTTCGCTCGCCCGCCGCAGCCCGCTGACTTCTTGCGCCCGTCCGCAGCCCCTACCCTTTCGACGTCTCGGTCCGCCTCGAGGAGGTCCGTCTCGCGCTCAACAAGATTCCGACTCGGCCCATCGTCAAGCTCGACGTCGCCTTTCGCCACGTCGACCAGTCGGCGAGCACGGCTTCGATCGCCGCCTCGACCTCGTTTCTGCTCCCTGTCCCGCCGCACCTTGTCATCAGCTCGCCTGTCGACTTCCCTCTCGACGAGCACCTGTCGATACAGACCTTCCACATCCCCGGCAACCCGTCTCTTCCGCTCGGCGCGTCCGACCCGCCCTCGTCGTCCGCCTCTTCTCGCCGACCGCCTCGACCTGACGTGCGCGACATCGTCATCCGCGTCTCGATCGTCGACATGGTCGCCGGTGGGGTCGCCGAGCGGCTCTACGAGAGCGCGACGGCCATGACGGAGGGCTCGCGGTTGTCGCTGCGCGGCGAGAACGGCCTGCGGCGGTCGGCAGCAGGGTCGCAGGTCGTCGTCAGCTGGACGGTCGAGCTCGAGAACGACGGGAGCAGGGCCGGTGTGGTGACGGACGAGGCGCTTGTGAGGTGGCTCGAGCAGGAGATGCGGCGGTGCGAGATCGAGTGGAGGAACGAGGCGGCCGAGCGGGCTCTTGTGCGTCGCTCTCCCTGTTTGCCTCGTCTCGGTGCACCTCCTGACGTACATCCTCGCACGCAGCAACAACTCGAGATCGAGGAGCAGCCGCAACCGACCTGCGGCCCTCCCTCACACCTCGTCCTCGACCCAGCCGCACCTTCCCCTGCCGACCTCATCCCCGGCCTCGCCGCCCGCGTCCCTCCCCTTCCCCAGCCCCTCGCGTTCGCGCCAATCCCTCGCTACCACTACACGGGCTTCGCCAGCCGCGGCGTCCCGCTCGTCGGCACGCTCCTCGAGGCGTTCCCGCAGACCAAGCACTGGGAGGACCCGAGCGCGGCAAACGCGCACGTCGAGGCCCGTGTCCGCGACGCGTTCGACCCGGGCTCGGAAGAGGAGGACGAGGAAGGCGCGAGGACGGACTCGGACAAGGCCGAGCGGGAGCGAGTCGTCGAGGCCGAGTGGAGGACCAAGAACCTCGTCGACTACGGGTCGTTCAACGCGCCGGATCCAGGTCGTGCGTCTCGCCACCCCTCCTCACTGCACCTTCAGCTCGCTGACTCGTCGTCGGTCATCTGCAGGAACCTCTCGCGACTTTGCCGTCCTCAAGCGCCTGTTCTCGCACCTCAAGGTCGACCTCGTCGAGCTCGCCAAGCTCGAGCGCGAGGCCAAAGCGCACGACGACCTCGAGAACCGCGTCGAGTTCGAGCGCTTTGCTTTCGAGCGCTCGTTCGACGAGAGCCACGTCCTGAGGCGGGCGCTCAAGCTGTTCGAGGAGCGCACGGGCCGCTCGGCGTTCCGGGTTCAGCAGGAGTGCGTCCGCTTCCCTCTCCCCGCCCCATCGTGCTCGTGCTGACTCTCTCGGACGTGCAGGCACCGTCTCATCGACGACGAGCAGATCATCCCGACCGACGAGAGCGCCGACTGCTGCTGGCTCTGCGGCGCCTACCTCTGCTCGGTCCACGCAGGCAGTGCGTGATCCTTCGTCCCCTTCTCGTGCCGCACGAGCTGACGATGCTCATGCAGCCCTGTGCGCCTTCAACGAGCCTACTAAGGACCCGTTCGACCCGACCGAGCCGGAGCGCGACGGCTGCTACGACTGCGGTTCCTCGACTTGCCTGCACGACGCTCAGCAGGTGCGCCTCCTCCTCCATGTCAGCTCACAGATCTTGCTGCTGACGCTCTCGCCTCGGTGCAGATCCACGATGCAGCTCGCGACAACTCGGTCGACGCCGTTCAAGATGCGCTCGAGAAGGCGCTCCTCGAGGAGGGCATGCCGCCGCTCGATGCCTGCACGACAAGCCTCCTCCTGCAGCGCTCATCCAGCAAGGTGCGTCGTCCTCGGCGTCGAGCCCTCGAGTCGATGCTGACCCTCTCGCACGCAGCACCCGTCCTCGTCCGCCGCCAAAACTCGACGACGCACTCGCGCCAAGAAGAACGAGACCAACAAGTGGCACAAGCTCGAGCTCCCGCCCAACCAGTCGGACGGCTACTCGCCGTGCGCGTGCGTCGAGCGCTGCTCGGCCGACTGCCAGTGCGTCGGCGCCAAGACATACTGCGACCGCTGGTGCGCCTGCCCGCCGAGCTGTGCGTGCCCTCTCCTTTCCGCTTCTCCTCGTCGTCCTCGTCCTCGACGCTGACCGACCGTTGACCGAGCAGGTTCTCGCCGCTTCCGAGGCTGTTACGACCACGACTGCGCCGTCTCGAGCAAGTGCTGGTGCCTCGACCGCTCTCGCCAATGCGACCCCCAGATCTGCGGCTGCAACGCCGGTGCGTCCCTCTCGAGCACCTCCTCCCGAGACTTGAGCTGATGTACACCCCTCGCAGCGACCTGCACCAACAGCGCTATCCGCCTCGGCCGTCGCAAGGCGACCGCCGTCGTGCGCTCGCAGATCCCCGGCGGCGGCTTTGGGTGCGTCCTTCCTCGCTGTACTCGACGAGGTCCTCAAGCTGACGTTCCAGAGCGCCTGTGTGCAGCGCCATCCTGTTCGAGGCGGCCGAGAAGGACGAGTTCGTCGACCTCTACGCCGGGGAGCTGCACCCGCAGGGCTTGACGGACTCGCCGACGATGGAGAACAAGTGGGGCCACTGGCGAGCGTGCGTCGGCTTGTTTCTCGTCGTTCTCGAGCGTGTGGAGGAAGCTGACCGTCGTCCTCGGCCGTGTGCAGGACTTTCGCAGACGCCGTCGAGCATGCACGTCCCTCCTCCGCCTCTCTGCGTCGGTCCAGCGCTGACTCGTGCTCTCGCCCCGCCGCAGTCCTACTGGTTCGACGTCGACGGTGGCGATGCGGTCGACAGCCTCCTCCTCGGCAACGTGATCCGGTGCGTCAACCACGACCGCGAGCTGGCCAACGTCGTCCCGAGGAGTGCGTCCTCCTGCCCTCACCGCCTCTCGCTCAGGTCTGGCTTACTGACCTAGTCTACCCTTCCCCTTGCAGTCGTCAACGTTGCCGGCACGCACCAGATCGCGCTTTGTGCATCGACCTCGCCCTCCTCCCCTCCCCGCTCCTGGTGCTGACCTTGAGCCTCCCTCCCTCTCGCAGATACCTTGCGCGACCTCGAGGCGGGCGACGAGCTCCTTCTCGACTACGGCGACGCGTATCTCGAGCCGTGGATGGAGACGAGCGGCGGGTCGTAGCTGTGAGGAGAGCTCTTTCCCCCCTTCGCGCACGAGCCACCCTTTTGCTTCGCGCTCGAGCCTCTCTCCCTTGCGCGTGCGAGCTGTCCTCGAGAGCTGCCCGTCGAGAGCCGACAAGTTGCTCACAGACCCTCTCGGCGACCATCGCTATTTCCGCACGTGCGGCGCAGCTGCGCCGCGATGGAATCCCCGCGTCATGGACCAAATTCAGCCGGCGGACGAACGACGTCCTCTGCTCTCCCTCGCTCGCACACGCTGCGCCATGCACGTCTCGCTCGACGTCGTGCACGCTCACGCTCACCCGCGGCGACGCGCGTACCGCACCGAGGCCGAGAGGAAGCGTGCCGAGGCGGAGCGCCGCCAGCAGGTTGTACGGCGCGGGACGAGCCTGCTCGCCCAGCTGCTGTGCCCGCTTGCGCCGCTCTTCAGCTTACCGGGCTTGACCGAGCACTGGTGCGTGCGGCCCTTCCTCTCGCGAGCGACGCGGACTCGCTGACCTCCTCCTCCTCCTCCCTCGCTCCTCGGCAGGTATGTCAAGCGCGACCCAGACGGCCAGATCATCACGTCCAGGCCAGATCCTCCGCTCATCATCGCCGCTGGATCCGTCACGTTCGCCCTCGCCGTGCTCGCCAACCTCGCCATCCTCCTGCGCCTCGTCGAGACTCATCCGGTGCGTTCTCCTCCTTCTCGCTCTGCAGGGCAGCGCTGACCCGTCTCTACCTGTAGCGCTTCTTCTCCGTCACGACCATCACGTTCCTCTCGATTCATATCGCCGTCAATGCCGTCGCCCTCACGATCTTCGGCGTCGAGCACGCCCAGCCCGACGGCTACGTCCTCTCGACGGCGTTCTGGCTCACGGCGGCGAGCGGGTGCGTCGCTCTAGCAGCCGTCGTCTGCCTCTTTGTCGACGGGCTCGCGACGCAGTGGTACATCAGCGGCGGCACGGGCATCTCGGGCAAGCAGCGCTCCCTCGTCGTCGCGTTCGACTTCTTCATCGCCTTGATCCTGGTCGGCTCGGTCAGCTACCGGTACCTCATCCCCGACGTCACGTTCCTCGACACGGTCTACCTCTGCGTCCAGAGTCTCTTAACGATCGGCTTTGGCGGTAAGTTCAAAAAGCCGCTCGGACCTCTTCGACTCTGGCTCGCTGCTGACCTTCTCGCGCAGACGTCGTGCCGAGCACTACGGGCGCTCAGGTCTTTTCTCTCTTCTTCAACACGATAGGTATCCTCACCTTCGCGCTCCTAGTCGCCTTCACGCGCGAGACGGCCCTCGAGGCGATGCAGACCGAGTGCGTCGACCCGGCTCTCTCTCGCTCTCTCTCCCTCTGCGACTCGACGGCTCACACTCGTTCTCCGAGCAGGTACAAGGCGCAAGAGCAGGTGCTCCTGAACCGCCTCAGCCGACGCTGGCACGGCGAGCGCACGCATCACGCCGGCTTCTTCGCGCACGCCCTCGCCTTCCTCTCGTTCGGCCTCTACCACACGCGCGAGCAGCAGCAGGAGGAGCAAGATGCGGGTGTAGAGGACGAGGGCCGTCGACGTGGGAGCCTCGAGGTCATCGAGGAGGAGAAGGAGCGGATCGACGAGCAGCGGTACGAGGAGGCCATCACCGAGCTCAAGAAGGAGCGGGACCGCGAGTTCCGCTCGCAGCTCGTCGTCTCGTTCACGCTCTTCCTCGTCTTCTGGCTCGTCGGCGCCGCAGCATTTTCGGCTCTCGAGGGCTGGTGAGTCTCCCTTCCTCCTCTCCTGCTCTCCTCCTTCCTCCTCTCCTCTCCTCCCTCCTCTCCTCTCCTCCCTCCTCTCCTTGACCCTGCTCTCCTCCTTCCTCCTCTCCTTCCTGCTCCCGCACGCTCCGATCCAGCACGCTGACGCTCGCCCCTCGACAGGTCGTACTGGATCGCCTTCTACTTTGTCTTCATCATGTCGTCGAGCATCGGATTTGGCGATTTCTCGCCGTCGACGCAGGGCGGGCGGGCCTTCTTCTGCGTGTGGGCCATCGTAGGGGCAGGCACCCTAACGGTACTCTTCTCTGGTAAGGCTCCTCCTCGTCGATCTGGCTCGCGAGCAGGCTGCTGACGCTCGAGCCTCTCCGCAGTTCTCGCCGACGCCTACACCTCCCGCTTCAGTCCGCCCCTCTCCTCCTCTTCGCCTACCTCCTCTTCGCGCTCCGGCTGACGGAGAGGACGTCCTGCAGAGGAGACGTTCCAGCGCTCGTGGGTCAACAGACTCTGGATCCGCCTCACGCACCCGGCGCACAAAGTCGCCGACGAGCTCGCCCGCGAGGAGAGCCAGGCCTGTCCTCGTGCACCGGCCACTCGCCCATCGACGCCGACGTCCTCTCGACCGCACGACGGCCAGGGCAAGGAGTTCCTCGAGCTGGCGCCGGCGCGGAGCTCGAGCACGGCGACCAAGGGCGGGCGCGGCTCGACTGAGCTCTCGCCGCAGGCCAAGATGCTCGAGCTGCTGCAGCTCACGAGGCAGCACCTCGATCGGCTCATCCTCGCCGACGGCGACGAGAAGGACGAGCATCTCGACCGCGTCGTGCGCAAGGTCATGGGTGCGCTCAGGCCTCGCGCTCGCCTTTTGGCCGATTCGTGAACTGACGCCTCTCGTCACGCAGATAACGAGGGCTTCTCAAGGAGGAACAGGGAGCACGTCGAGAACGACAACTCATTCAAGGAGTTCATCTGTGCGTCGCTCGTTCTCTCCCACTTTCTGCACGTCCTCTCGCTCGCGAGCTGATCCGTCTGAGCACGCCTGCAGACCTGCGCAGCTTGCGCACGAAGCTCGCCGAGCTCGAGGAGCTCGCTCATGACGCGTTCGAGCCCGAGGTCGAGCCCGGTGAGCGCGACGAGGCGAGCTCGCGGCGGAGAGCGGACTTGAGAAGGTCGAGCGGGAAGGACAGCGAGAGCTTGTGATACGTGTTCGATGACATACTATGCAGTCTACAGCGCCTTATGAGAGCTATCTACATCGTCCGAGTGAAGAGAGAGAGCGTGCGCCGCCGAGACCCCGAGCGCGAGTCGAGAACCTTCATAAGTCCCGCTCGTCTTCGTCCCCGCCCCCCTTTCCCCCGCCCTCACACCTCGATGAGCCCAACCATCTCGACCGCCTCGCCCGTCCCGCCGCCGCGCAAGCGCGAGTAGAACCCGCGCTGCCGCCTGCGCTCCTCGAGGCCCAAGCGCCGGTACATGCGCAGCGCGACGCCGTTCGTCGCCTCGACGTGCAGCGACAGCTTGACGCTGCGTCGTGCGGTGCCCTCGCCAGGGTGCGCAGGTGGCAGGAGGGCGCGGCAGGCGCTGCGCACGAGGTGCGCTGCGAGGCCGCGGCCGCGAGCTGCGGGGTCGACGACGAGGCTGAGGAGGTAGACGGCGGGTGCTGGCGGAGCGGCGCGGGAGGAGAGGGCGCAAGGGGGAGGGTAGCTGAGGTGGGCCGAGACGCAGCCGAGGAGGGTCGAAGGGGACGAGGACGAGTAGGAGAGGAGGCAGATCGAGGTCGGCGAGGTGAGGAGGACGGTGTAGAACGACGGCGGGTAGCTGACGGGGAGGCACTCGTCCTGTAGGGCAATCGTGTCAGCTCGACCTGTGCGGAGCCGGCTTGAGGGCAGACGGGCGCACCTGGAGCTTGCGCACTCGCTCGACGTCGGCTCGCCGCAGTTGCCGCACGACGACGTCCTCGTTCAACTCATCCCTCGCCGCCTCGTTCTCGGGCGCTGCGAGCGCAACGAGCTCGAAGCTCGGCGTTGCTCGGCGCGGAAGGCGCAAAGGGAGGGCGAGAGAGGCCCGGAGCGCCTCGAGGGAGCAGCTCGCCGTCGCGGCGGTCGAGTTGACCGAGTCGGAGAAGGGCGACAACGCCTCGCCGAGGTCGAGGGGGGACAGTGGGCTGTTGAGCGCGGTGTTGTAGTCCATGGCGAGGGGCTGCAATGGCAAGAAAGCCGGCGCGACGTCGACCATGGCGAGGCGAACGAGCGACGACGAGATGGTGTGGGGGCGGGGGATAACGACGAGGGGACGACGAGTGCGCGCGTGCGGCTGGGCGAGCTCCGTGGGTGTGCAGAAGAGCCGTCGTGGGTTGCCCAGGGCGCTACAGGGCGAGACGAGCGAGAGCTGGACGCTTGCTCCCTTTCAACGATTCTCCTCGGGCGAGGTCGGGCAACTTCGTCTCTTCGGCACCGGCGACTAACCGCGGCTCGTCCTCCATCCTCGCAGTGCAGCACGGGCAGCTCGACAGCAAGGGCATGACATGACAGCCTCTCGGGAGACGACCGCACCGGCGACCGGGGACGAGGCGAGAGAAACCAAGTCTGCGCTGCAAGACGACGGCAAGGAGAGCGCGAGCTACGAAAGACGAACCACCTCAAGCTGCACCAGCACGTCGTCCACCTCACCGCTTCGACACCCTGCGCTCGCCGCTCACCCGCCGGTCGAGCGCCCTCGCGCCCGAGGGGATCATGCCCCTTCCGAGCTCCTCCTCCAGCTCGACGAACCCGCGGAAGCTCGCCTCGCGCCCCTTGCCCTTGGCCGAGCCCGAACCCGACGCCGTACTCGCACTCGACACGTCCTCTGTGCGCTCGCGCAGGTCGCCGCCGGCCGCGCGCCGCTTGGCCGCCGACCCCGAGCGCAGCAGCTCGATGATGCGCGACTCCTCCTCCTCGCGCGACGACTCGGCCTCCTCGATGGCGTCGACGGCGGCCCACACGCGCCCGAGGCTCGTGCTGTTGCCCTCGCCCGATGAGCGGCGCCGGCGCCGGCTCGACGAGAAGGAAGTCGACGAGTTGGCCGACGAGCCCGACGAGTCGGCGGCGCTCGTCGTCGACTCGTTGGCGGTGGAGGTGACGGCGACGACGTCGAGCGTCGAGTGCGAGGTCGAGGCGTCCGAGCGGTGGTGCGGGAGGGGTTTGACGACGCGGCCCGCGACGGGCGGAAGGGGCTTGTGCGTCGCGCTCGAGGGCAAAGGCGGGTACGGCTTGGCGGTCGAGGCGAAGCGCGGCGTGACGAGCGACGCCGAGAGCTGCACCTGCTGCATCTCGGGCGAGGGCGAGGGCGAGGCGGACGAGTCGGCGGGGAGGGCGCGTGTCGACGAGGCCGGCGAGGGCGCAGGCGCAGGGGAGCGGCGCACGAACGAGCCGAGGTACGACATGAGGCGCTGCGCCGATGACGGCGACCTGGGCGGCTCATTGTGGTCGCCTGCTGCACCGGGCGTCGACTCGCGAGGGGCCGACGACGTGAGGTCGCCGCGGTCCTCGTCCTCCTCGGCTGCCGAGCTCGAGCTCGACGACGGCGAGTCCTCGCGCAGAATGTCCTTGAGCGGGAGCTTGGGCTTCTCGGGCTGGAAGTCGTCGTACAGGTGGCGCAGGGCCGGATTGGCGAGCGCCGTCGGGACGTAGACGGGCTCGACCGACCCTCGGCGTTGGCGACTCGAGCGCTCGCGCTTGGACGACGAGAAGAACGTGTCGTCGCCGAGCTCGCCGTCCTCGTCCGACTCGTCCGACTCGACTTGAGGGGAGGCCGCGCCGAGGTCGTCCTCGTCGCTCAGCTGCTCCTGCTTGACGACCGGGTGCGCCTCGGGCGTCGGCTCGTGGTCGCTCGCGCCCTCCTCGCTCGACGAGCGAGGCGCCTGCTCGTGCTGCGCCTCGATGTGCTCGGAGAGCGATGCACCAGGGCGGCCGGAGCCGGCGCGCGAGGTGCTCGCGAAGGAAGTCGCGCGGCGCTGTCGGGCGTCCTTGCTGCGGCGGGCCTTGAGCGCCTCGACGCGGATGACCAGCTTGTTCCTGCGAGACGCAGCATGACAGAGAGTGTCAGTGTATCCACAGGAGAGAGAGAGTCGTCGGGAGAAGGGAAGGCGACGCACCGAGCCCACTCGCCGACGCAGTCCTCCCTCGTCCTTCCGACAGAGCGCAAGAACGCCTCGACGACCTGCTCGGGCTCGCACTCGTCGCCGACGACCGACGCCATCGCGATCGACTCGCTGCGCATCGACCTCGCGGCCGATGACGACGCCGCGCTCGTCGCGCGCCGCTGGCGCCTCCCGAGCTCGACGAGCGCCTGCTCGAGCTTGCGCCACTCGTGCGACGTCCAGTGCGCACCGGCGCCTGCGACGGTCGTCGTCGTCGAGGGTGCGGCGGTCGAGATGGAGGCGGAGCGGGTGGCGTGCGGCGCCTGGTCGCGCAGCTCCTCCTCGGCGTCGAGGAGCAGGGTGCGCAGCTCCTCGTCGTCCTCGCTGTCGCCGTCCTGCTCGCCGGCCGCGTCGGCTGCGTCGAACGCGCTCGCTGCGGCACGAGCGGCGTCGACAGCGGTGAAGCCCTGCTCGACGTACTTGTGGTGCACCTTGAGGATGGCGGCGGCCCGTGCGGCGGCCCGAGGGTCGGTCGACGTGATCTCGATGACGGGCAGGGTCGGGTGCGACGGGCGACGGCGACGGTGGTACGAGGTCGAGGTCGAGGCCGACGAGGCGAACGAGGCGTGCGAGCGCGAGTGCGAGAGCGAGGTGAAGGTCGAGTCGGCGACGGACGCCGGCGCGCGAGAGCGCTGCGCCTTGGTCGGAGCTGGCTGCAGCTGGAACGGCTCGTCGTTGTCGTCGTCCTGCTCCTCGACGCGAGCCTCGTGAGAGGGCTCGTCGAGCGCCTGCGCCTCCACGCGCGCGCCCTCGTCGACCTCGACCGACGCAGCTCGCGGCGTGCTCGCCCTCGGGCCGAACAGCAAGCCCTGCAGCTTGGTCCTGCCGCCGCCGACGAGCTCGCCGATGCGCGCCTTGAGCGGGCTGCCCTGGCGGGCCGGGCTCGGCGACGCCATGCGCGCGTCGTCGTCGTCGCCGAGGAGGCGCCGGCCCGGCGTCGACGCGAGCTGCTGCGACTCGGCGCGCTCGCGCTCGTGCTCGACAGACGGCGGCGGCGAGCCGGGCGAGCGCGCCTGCGAAGGGCCAGCCGTAAAGGCGGCGACGACGGGCGAGTTGCGCGGCGACGGCGACGACATGAGGACGTCGCCGTTGGCCGAGCGCGCCGGCGACGCGAGCGACGAACGGCAACTGCGCATCGAACCGGTGGACGATGCGGGCGAGGCCATGGCCTCGTCGACGTCGTCGGCGCGCGGCGGCCAGACGATGGCGGCGTCGGCCGGGGACGAGTGGCGGTCCTTGGCGGGCGTCGGCGGGCCGACGTCGTCCTGGTCCTGCGACGGCGACGGCGACTGCGCGAGGGCCGCGCTCGCACTGCGGCTGAGGCTAGCCGCCTCGCGCTGCGCGCGCTCGAGCCTCTCGGGCTCGATCCCGACCTCGACCTCCTCCTCGTCCCGCTCCTCCTCCTGCACCTGCTCATGCTCGTCGCGCACCGCCTCGCCCTCGCCCACCGGCATCGGGCTCGTCGCCGTCAGGTCCGCAAACCGGTGGTACTCCCTGCTCCCCTCGTCCGCCTCGTCCTCGTTGCGCTCGTCCTGGCCCTGGCCCGGGCGCCGCGCATACAGCGTCGCCGTGCGCGGGAGGGCCGCGTGCGCCGGGGGCGAGAAGCTCGACGAGCGGAAGAAGGCGGGGCCGCGCGTCCAGGTCGAGCGGGCGTGCGGGCTCGCACTTGGGCCCTGCGACGGCGACGGGTCGCGGGCGGGTGCGAGTGCGGGCGCGGCGGCGGACGAGGAGGGTGCGGCGAGTGGAGAGGGTGTGCGCGAGTGGGCGCGGGCGGAGGCGGGCGAGGGCACGACGAGGTTGGTGAGGTGGTCGAGCGTTTTGCGCGGCGAGACAAAGTTGAGCTGCGGCTGCTGGGGCGAGCGCGACGAGCCACTCGGGCGCGGGATGGGAGAGATGGCGGGCGAGGGCGAGCGGAAGGCCGAGAGGAAGAGGAGGTTGGACGGCGTCGAGATCGAGGTGGACGCGGTCCGAGCGGCCGAGGTCGACGTGCTCGGGACGGGCGTGCTGCGCCTCGGGGCGAGGAAGGCGTCCTCGACGACGTCGTCCTCGACCTTGACGTCGGCGTCGACCTCGTCGCGCCACTCGCTGCTCGCCGGCTTGCCCCTCGCCGCCTCGCCATCGAGCTCGCCGTCGTTGCTCCCGCCCGGCGAGGGCGGCGGCGAGCTGCCGAGGCGCACAGGGCACTGTGAGTCGAACTCGCCCGTCGTGTTGGGCGACAGCGGCGGGTAGCTCGGTCGGCCCCTCGCGCCCGCGCTCGCGCCTGCGGCGCCGACGACGCTCCGCCTCCTCGCGCCGCCGAAGCCGGGCGTCGGCTCGCGCATCGGCGGCGGCGGCGAGCTGCCGAGCTCGACGGCGACCGTGCTGTCCCACTCGCCCGTGCGGTTGGGCGACAGCGGAGGGTACGAAGGGCGCGTGCGGCGCACGGTCGGGATCTGGCCGAGGGCGTAGAGCGAGCTCGGTGCTGCGCCGGCATCGTCGTCGTCCGACGCCGACGAGTAGGCGGCGAGATACGCGTCGGCGTTGGCGTCGCCGTTGTCGCTGGACGAGTACCCGCGGGCGGACGAGTCGGCCTCGTCGAGGTGGGCGAACCCGCCCTCGTCCTCCTCGTCCATGACGTCCTGCGCAGCCGGCTCGATGACGTCTGCAGCTGCTTGAGCGACGAGCGGCTCGGCAGCGACTTGGCCCTGGTCGTCGTGGTAGACCGGCGCGTCGAACCCGCCGAGGTCGGCCGGGTCCTCACCGTCGCCCTGCGCCGCCTCGTCGACGCCGAACACGAGCGGCTGGTACACGGGCACGACGTCGTCGTCGTCGTCCTCCTGCGTCGCCGGCGGCGACGGGAGCCGGGCTGCCGCCGCCGCACGGCCCGCCTCGAGCGCCCTCGCCGCGCGGCCGCTCGAGCCTGCGCTCGCGCTCGCGCTCGACGTGTACGGCACCCGCCCGTGCACCTGCGCTGCCATGCCGCGCTTGCGCCTGCCCTCGCCCCTGCCGCGCGTCTGCTCGGGCCCGAGGAGGAGGAGCGGGTCGATCTCGCCGTCAGCGTCGATGGCGTCGGGCGCGGCGAGCGGGGCGTCGAGGATCTCGCTCGCGCGCGGGCGGAGCTTGGTCCGCTTACCCTTGGGCTTGGCGGTGGGGGCGGGCGCCGCGGAGGAGGGCGCGGCGGACGTCGAGGCGATGGGCGCGACGGCGGCGGTGGAGGTCGGGGGAGGGTGCGGCGAGACGCTCATGCTCGAGCGACGGCGGGCGGCGAGGATGTGCGGCGCGTGGGAGGGACCGTCGGGGACGATCTCGACGGCGGGCGAGCGCGAGGCGCGGCGTGAGGAGGCCGTGGTAGCGGCGCGAGAGGTCGAGGGCTGAGAGGAAGGGGAGCGGGTGCGACGCGTGGTACGAGCGGGTGCGAGGAGCTGTGCAGAGAGAGCTGAGTCAGTGTCTGCCCCCTTCAAGCTGTCGTAGAGAGCGAGAGAGGGACTCACGCCTTGGTCGCCCTGGTCGGTCCACACGGCCTCGCCGAACGACGAGGTCTCTTGCGAGTTGGGCGGGGTGGGCATCTGGAGGGTGCGGTTCGAGTGGTGCTGCTCGTGGTCGCCGTCGTCGTCGCGCTCGTCATGGAAGGCCGGCCTGGCCGTGCTCGTCGCGAGGTCGAGCGAGTCGGGGCCGTCTGCGGCGGGAGGGTCGCTCGAGGGGCCCTGGATGACGACGTGGGCGACTGGGCGTGGGCGTGTGGTGCTCTGGCGAGTGCTGCTGAGGGCTGACTTGAGCTGGGCGGCGCTGCGGGTTGCTGTGGTGGCCGGTGCGAGCGGGATGGCCGAGACGCGGACGCCCTTGGCGGCGGCGGCACCGCGAGTGGTGGGAGCAACCGGGCGGGCAGGAGGAGCGTTCTCGTCGGCTGCTGAGGCTGCTGGCGGTGCCGTCGAGGTCGAGTGGGCGCGAGGGATGCGGGAAGGAGGGCGAGGAGCCATCCGGGCTCGACGCGGTGGAGGACGAGGAGCGTGCGGAGTTGGGGCGACAGGCGGCGGCTACCTGCACGCGTCAAGGCAAGCTCTAGAGCTGTCAGCTGTGCCGCTCGTTGGCTCGAGAGGGCGGGTCAGGCTCACCCTGGTCGAGGATAAACAAGGCGAGCCGGCGGGGGTCGACGAGGCGAACGAGTGGTGGGGTGGCTCGGCTGGGACGATAGGGCGGGTCTGTAGGGAGGTGGACGCGTCCTTGCGAGGCTGCTTGGGCGGGCGAGCGAGCTGTCACGAGCGAGCTTCCTCCTCCTCGTCGAGGCGAGGCGGGGAAGGCGACGGAGACGCGTCGCCTCTCTCGAAACAGCTCGGCTGGTCCTACAGGCACTGCAAGCTACTCCCTGACTACATCACACACCACTGCAGCCCTTCAGCCAAGCGACCGAGAGCGACGGCGTCGATTGACTTTGGGCGAGCCTCGTCCGACCGCTTGACCTCGTCCCCCTCGTGCCCACCCGCTCCTGCGACTGCGTGGTTGCGCCGAGAGCCCTCCCGAGCCCCACAGATGGGCTCGCCGCCGATCCCCGACCGCGGCGTCGTCCCCCGAGGTCGCTCGCCCGCCGCCGGCTCCTCCTCACGAATCCCCGGCCGCTCGCCTCCTCGCCCGCACCCGGGCATCCGCCCTGCAGCAGCACCTTCAGCAGTCACCTTCACCCCGCCCAAGCGCCGCACCGGCGGGTCCATCAAGGGCAAGGAGCGCGCCCTCGGCGACGACGACCACGACGACGACGACGACGAGCGGCCCACAGCTCGAGACGACGACTTTCCGCCGCAGGTCAAGCCGACCTACCGCCATGTACTCGGGCAGGGCAACGGCGGCGCAGCCAATCCGCTCAGAGTCATCACTCACGTCGAGTGAGCCGTCCCCCTCGTCCTCCCGACTGCACCGCCTCGCTCCTCGGCTGACTTCCTCCTCCGCCACTCACAGCATCGATGCAGCCTAGTGCGCTCCCTCACGAGCTCGCCGAGAGGACTGAGCTGACCCATGCCCTCGCTCACAGCGCCGCCATGGAGATGGCTCGGCTCAGCATCCCCGCCGACCAGCCGATGGCTGTGCAGCAGTGGAACGGCCTCGTGCGTCTGCCTCCTCTCTCCTACCCCTTCCATGACCCTCTCCTGACTCCCGACGGCTCCCCACCCGCTCAGATCGCCGTCAACTACCCCGCTCGAGCGTACGGTATCACGCGGCATGAGGCGCCCGCCGAGGCGCTCAAAAAGTGCCCGCACATCCGCCTCGTGCACTGCCAGACGTACAAGAACGGCGAGACCGAGCCTGGGTACTGGGACGACCCCAAGCCCGAGACGCACAAGGTGCGTTCGGCGCGCGCGCACGCACCCCTCGAGAGCAGGACGACGGCGACGAGCGGGCGCTGACTCCTCTCTCCTTCGACGATGCGACTCGCGCACACGCAGATCTCGCTCGACATGTACCGCAAGGAGTCGCGCAAGATTCTCGCCGTGTTCAGCGAGTTCTGCCCCGTCGTCGGTGCGTCAGCGTCTCGGCTCGTCGTGCGACGTTGCGTCTGCATCGCTGCGCAGCGCTGCTGTGAGCCGCGACGACGCTGACGCAGTCTACCTGTGTCCGCAGAGAAGGCGTCGATCGACGAGTCGTTCCTCGACCTCACCCTCCCGGTCCGCCAACTCCTCCTCGAGCGCTACCCCGCCCTGGCCTCCCTCCCGCCCGACACGACGCTCGACGAGCCCCTCCCTGCACCTGTCGACCTCGGCATCACGCGCGACTCGGTCGCCTGGGCCGACCTGTGCAACCTCGTGCCGTTCGCCGGCCAGAAGCAGGACAAGATCAAGCGCCTCGACGCCGAGGGCGCGCCCGTCCCCGCCTCGTCCTCGTCGCCCGTCAAGCCCTCGACCCTCGGCGCCGGCGCCGACGACGGCGAGGACGGCGAGCCGCCCCTGTCGTGGTCCGACGTGGCCCTGAGCCTCGGCGCGCTCCTCGTCGGCGACATCCGCAACGCCGTGCGCGCGCGCCTCGGCTACACGTGCTCGGCCGGGATCGCGACTAACAAGATGCTCGCCAAGCTCACGAGCGCGTGGAAGAAGCCCAACGCCCAGGTGCGCCAGCTCGACCCTCATTCGGCCCTTCTTCCTCGCCCAAGACGAGGTCGCCTGAGCTGATGGTCGCCCGAGCCGGGTTACGCACAGACCGTCCTTCGCCACTGCGCCGTGCCGGCGTTCCTGCGCCCGATGGGCTTCCAGAAGATCCGCAACCTCGGCGGCAAGCTCGGCAACGCCGTCAAGGAGACGTACGAGGCCGAGACGGTCGGCGACTTGCTGTGCGTCCCTCTCCCCCTCCCCTTCCCTCTTCTCGTCCTCTCTCTGGAGCCGCTCGAACCTGCGGGTGCCGCGGCTCGAGCTGCGGCGCGCTCGATGAGCCGCGCACTGACCTCCTCCTCGACACGGGTCCGTGCGCAGGCGCTTCTCGCTCCCCGAGCTCAAGGTCAAGCTCGGCGACTCGAGTGGGACTTGGCTGTGGGAGATCGTGCGCGGGCTCGACTACACCGAGGGTGCGTCGCCGTCGTCCTCTGCTTCTCGCTCCTCGAGTTGGGCGCACGGGCCGACTCGAGGTTGACGAGCTGGAGACCGGCTGACGCTCTCTCACCGCCTGCAGTCGACACCAAGACTCAGGTCAAGAGCATGATCTCGAGCAAGAATTTCCGGCCGTCCGTCAGCAAGTACGGCGAGGTGGCGCGTCACTTTTCCCTCTCGCTCGCTCGAGCTCCAACCTGCGCTGCCAGGCTGACGCTCGACCTCCTCCTTGCGCATGCACAGATGCACTGGCTCAACATCCTCGCGACCGAGCTGCACCTGCGCCTGCTCGACGCGCGCGCCGAGTCGCCCGGCCTCTGGGTGCGTCGCGCTCGGACCCTCTCTTCTCGCTCACTCGCACTCGCTCGTCGCGTTCTGACCCGCTCTTTCCCGACGTTCGCAGCCAAAGACGATCACGTTCACGCACCGCTCGCCCTCGTTCGTCATCCGCTCGCACCAAGCGCCCTTCCCCTTCACCTCGTCGCTCAGCATCGCCTACATCCTGCGCGCGGCCGACAAGCTCCTGCGCGCCGCCCTCTCGTCGTCGACGGCGCCGACGGCCGCACACGGCAACGCGCCGCCGCTGTCGAGCGAGAGCGCCGTCGGCCCGTACTCGAACATGATGCTCAGCTTTTCGGGCCTCGAGCGGCTCGAGGACGGGCAGAGGGGCATCGAGGGCTTCTTCGCGGCGCAGCAGGCGCGCGGGACGGCGAGTGGCTCGGCGGGAGGTCGTGCGGCGTCCGTCGGCGTAGGGTCGGGCGGCGATGGGCGGGTCAAGCGCGAGGTCGAGGAGGGCGAGGGCGAAGACGGGCGCGCCGAGAAGCGGCGCAGGACGGGCAAGGGCAAGGCGCTCGAGGGCAAGGGCTCGTCGACGTCGACGCGCTCGCGCGAGGCGACGATCGAGGTCCTCCCCGACGGCACCGAGGCGCTCGTCCTCTCGTCGTCGGAGGATGACGACGGCGCGCCCGCTCCCGCGCCGCCCCGCCGCACCAAGCGCTCTCGCGCCCCTACCTACACGTGTGCGAGGTGTGCGCGCGTCCTGTGCGTGCCGGACGGCGTGGCGGAGCGAGGCGGCGAGGACGAGGTGCGCGAGGCGCTCGAGAGGGAGAAGGCCGAGCACGCCGACTGGCACGTTGCGAGGGACCTCGTCGGTGCGTCTTCTCCTCTCCACCTCCTCTCCTGTGCAGAGACCAGCTCGCTGACCGTGTCTGATCACCCTGTGCGCGCAGAGACGGAGCGCAAGCAGAGCGGCTGGACCCTCGGCGGCGCGACGTCGCGCTCGTCGGCCTCGTCGCACGGCACCAAGGGCAAGACGGCCAAGGGCTCGAGCTCGTCGACGTCGACGAGCAAGGGCACGAAGAAGAAGCAGAAGCAGGACGAGGGGACGTTGAACGGGTTCCTGCGTCGAGGGTGAGCGGCTCGAGCAGGCGTCCCTCCTCTCGCCCGATCGCGTTCGCGTGTGTAGCTTTCTCTCGTGTTGTCGTAACTAGACCGAGTGCAGCAGTCAGGACTGCTCAGGAAGAGCCGAGAGGGGCGAGCGAGGCGCCGAGTTGTGCGACGAGCCGGGCGCGCGCCCTCGCTTTGTTTGCGCGCCTCGCCGCCATCTGCTCCTCCTCCTCCTCCCACATCCCTCGCTCGCCCGCTCTCGACCGATGGCTCCCACTCGCCGCTCCGAGACTGCACCCAGGCGTTCGTCGCGCGTCACCGACCACCAGAAGGCCGCCGAGCGCGCAAAGAAGCAGGAGCAGTCGCTCAAGGACAAGGCGGCCAAGCAGGCCGCCGCCGCCGCTCGCGCTGCCGCCAAAGCCGCAAAGGAGACCGAGAAGGTCGTCAAGCGCAAGGTCGTCCGCCCCGCCGCCAAGGCCGTCGCAGCCGCCGCTGGCGTCGACGTCAAGGACAACAAGGCCGCCGCCGCCTCGTCCGCTGCCCCACGCCGCAAGGCGCCGACGAACCGCAACAAGCCCGCCGCAGCCTCGACCAAGAAGACCAAGTCGACCGCGACCGCAGCAAAGACCAAGAAGCCCGCCGCACCCGCAGCAAAGAAGCCCAAGGCGGCCGCCGCCCCGAGCGGCAAGACCAAGGTCGGCCAGGTCGTCCCCGACGTGACCCTCCGCGACGGTGCGCCCTCCCTCCTCGCTCCCTCTCCGTGAGCTCCTGCTGACCTCGACCACCTTGCAGAGGACGACAAGGAGGTGTCGCTCAAGAGCCTGTACAGCGAGGCGCCGCTCGTCATCTTCTCGTACCCCAAGGCGCGTCTTCCCCACCTCCTCCCTCTTCCGGCGCTCGTCTCGCGCCCGCGCCGCATGTGCGAGCGCGTCGACCGCTTCAGCAGCTGACTCTCGCCCTCGTCCATCCTGCCCGCAGGCCGACACGCCCGGGTGCACGACCCAGGCCTGCCTGTACCGCGACTCGGTCAAGGAGGGCGCGTTCGCCGCCGTCGGCTACACCGTCCTCGGTCTCTCGCGCGACAAGCC
This sequence comes from Rhodotorula babjevae, assembly GCA_920104245.2. Classification (NCBI taxonomy): domain Eukaryota; kingdom Fungi; phylum Basidiomycota; class Microbotryomycetes; order Sporidiobolales; family Sporidiobolaceae; genus Rhodotorula; species Rhodotorula babjevae. The sequence goes on from CAKKSZ020000023.1 coordinate 104,262, forward strand.
GACGGCGCAGAACAAGTGGAAGACCAAGCACACGCTCGGGTACAAGCTCCTGTCGGACCCCGAGGGCGAGCTCCTCGGCCACCTCGGCCAGACCGCCGACAAGAAGTGCGTCCTCCTGCTCTCTCGCGCGCTCCTCGCGCTCAGCAGCTGACTCGGGCGTCGCCTACTCGCGCGCAGGCGCTGCCACTGGGTCATCGAGAAGGGCGGCAAGCTCCTCGAGGCCAAGCACGGCGTCAAGCCGGCCGACGACGCCAAGAACGCGTCCGTCTCGCTCTCTCCTCCTCCCTCCTCGCTCACTCGCTGATTCACCTCTCTTTGACATGCAGGCTCGAGTTTATCAAGTCGCTCGCCACCAGCAAGACCGAGTAGGCGTCTACCCGCACTCGATTCCCCTGCGCCACGCCTCTTCAAGATACCCTCTCTCTCGTCGTCCGTGTTGCCCAGCCTGTTGCGCCTCTCTCTCCCTCTCCCTTTCCTCGACCTAGTTAGCCCCCTTTTACCCCCTTCGACCTTTCTTCTCGTCCCGTTGTGCCTTTTTCCGATCCAGCTTGCTCGCCCTCTTCGCCGTCGTGCGCGCCATCGCCGTAGCTTTCTCGGCTGGACGCCGCGCGTGTCTGTCCCGTCTGAAACGTTGTCGTCAGCTATCGCGTCGCTCCTTCGCCCTGCTGCCGAGAGAGCGACAGAGCACGACTCGCTGCGAGGAGAGCTTCCCTTCCTCGGTCGCCCTCTCTGCTCGACCTCGTCTTGTCGAGATCCAGCCGCTTGGCGCCGCCGTGCTCGACGAGTCCCTGAAGTCGCACCGAGCGGCGCTGCAGGCTCTGCGACTCACTGCCCGGCACGAGGAGCGCTCGCGCCCCTTCTCTGCGAGATCCGCTTTCCTCGCCCTCGCTTTGGCTGAGCGCTTCGAGCATCGTCAGCCCTAGTGTGTAGACCTTCTGCATGGACGACGGTGTGCTGCACGGCAAGGAGGAGGTGCTCGCTCGTGCAGAAGCAGCGATTCTGCGACGAGCGCTCGAGCGACGCACGGGCCCTCGCCCGCAGCAGCCTCGTCACCTCGTCGCCAGCTCGTGCGCATTCCTCTCGAGCTTGCGCAGGGCGAGTGTACTGCCGAGCTCGATGCTCGAGCAGGTGTGAAGCGCCGCTCGCGAGGGCGTAGCTGTCGCCGCGGGAAAAGAGCAAGCCCGTCGTCGAGCGCACGGTCCTCAACCAGGCTGCTCGACGAGGTCACAAGAGCGATGCGTGAGGTACTTTGTGAAGACGTGCTTGCTGAAGAACGAGCTCGCGGGGAGCTTGTCAGCTCACGCGCGCACGGACCCTTCGCCGCGGTGAAGGATGAGCGGCAAAGCTCGAGGGTCGTCACGACGCGCGCAAGCTCCTTCTGACTCGTCGCGACGCTCCAGAGTTCGCTCACGGCCTCTCTCGAGCCGTAGCTGTCATCGTCACGACGCGGCGAGGGCCGTGCGCCTGAGAGCGCCACCCAGACGACTTGAGAAGGTCCCGGAGAATGCGATAAAATGCAGATGGGTATGGCCGCTGAGGGGTACAAGGGGATGCAGGACGAGATGCTGTACATGCTCAGGACGACCCGCTGTTGTCGGCGCACGTCCAAGGCGAGCTCTGCTCCGAGTCGATGATGTAGACGCTGCAGGAGGAGAAGGGCGAAAGAGGAGCGACGAGCCACGAGCGGCGGTCAGCATCGGCAGCTAGGGCACGACGAGAGCGAGAGCAACGAGACGTACATGGAGCCGTACGTGCCCGCGACGGTGAGGAACGTGGCGAGGACGAGAAGGCCGATGTTGAGGACGACGCCGCACCACCTCATGCGGGTGCGGTACTCGGGCGACGAGAAGAACTGCTTGTTGTCGTAGAGCCACATGAGCGCCTGCATGCGAGGGAGCGAGCGTCGGGAGGGTCAGCAGGCTGCGCAAGGAGCTCTCGAGCGGGAAGTGGAGGAGGGGCTCGTGCGCACCTCGGCGTGGAGCGTGATGATGGGCGCCGGCAGCGCACCGATCAAGCCGACGACTGCATCGACGACGTCTCGAGCGTCAGCTGACGAGCGAGGGGATAGGCAGAGAGAGAAAGCCGAGGGAGAGAGAAGGAGAGGACGCACGACCGCCAAAGACCGGGATCGCGCTCGCGATGATGTACGAGAACGTGAGGCAACCGAACGTGCACGACAGCCAGACCATCCAGTGCTGGGGCGTCGAGTGGTTGAGGTGGTGCGAGCCGCGCAGGACGCGGACGAAGATGAGCTTGGCGGGGAGCTGTTCGCCGGTTGAGAAGGTCAGCCGGGTTGGTCCTCGAGCGAGCGTCGGCGGCTCGAGGGGAGGGAGCGAGGACGCACGTGAGTGTACATGATGGCGGTGAAGATGATGCCGGGGAGCGAGATGCCGAACGCGATGCGCTTGATGAGCGTGCCGGCCGTGCCGAGCGCCGGGCTCGCGACGTAGATGCCCGCCGTGCAGTAGACCGTGACGGCGACGATGAAGTAGATGAGCGTGACGAAGGACTGGCCCGTGAGGACGGCCTTGGGGTAGTCGCGAGGGTTGCGCATCTCGGACGCGATGGGAAGGCTGCGGACCGAGCGAGGTCAGCGAACAATGGCGGGTCTAGCTCGTTCGAGAGAGCGTGAGACGCACAAGCTCGACGTGCCCGTGAAGGCGAAGAAGATGGACGAGACGGCGCTCATGCCCTCGGCGAACGACGGGCTGCCGAAAGCGCGAACGCCGAGGTCGTACGGCTCGGGCGCAGGGGGTGCGAGCGCAGGACGGTCGCTCAGGCCGACGGCGATGACGACGGTGAAGATGGCGACGAGGATGGACACGACGGCGACGTAGCCGAGCCACTTGAGGTTGCCGAACGTGCGGAGCGACGCGAAGGGGAACGCGATGACGGCGGCGATGGCGACCCAGGCGGCGGTGCAGATGGCGTGGAGCGACAGCGCGTTGAACGCCGTCGAGATGGTGAGGAGCGCAGAGCCGCAGGTGAAGGTGCAGACTGTGCGAGGAGGGCAGGACGAAGCGAAAGTCAGCCCGGCGCCCGTCTCGTCGACGACGGTCGAGGATGGAGAACCCACAGAGCCAGTACGCGACGCCAAACAGCTCGCCGCACCACTTGCCGAACATGAGCGTGCCGCAGTCCGAGATAGAGTCTGCACAGCGACGGGGAAGTCGAGGAGGTCAGCCGCAAGCGCCGGAGGGGGACGAGGACGACCATGGCGACGCACAGACCTGAGGGTGGTTCAGTTTGAAGAATCCTATTTCCAGGTCGGTCCACATCGTGGCCGATGCGAAGAGCGCGAAGACGAGGATGCCCGGTACGAGACCCAAGGTTGCGAAAGCCGAGGGGAGGCCGCTGGAGGGGGACGAGCGTCAGCTTCGCCACGACGTCGGCGCGCGCTCGAAGCTGGACGCACAGCACGCCAATGCCGATCTGGCTCTTGATGAGGAAGATGACGGTCGTCTTCCAGCCGACGCTGCAAGGGGAGGAGGGAGACGAGGTCAGCGAGGACGGCGGGGAGGGCCCGAGCGGCGGCGGCGGGCGGGCGCACCTGCGGTAGTTGACGGTCCCCTCTCCCTGCTCGCCAAAGACGCCGTCGACCTCGTCTGCCGAAGCGTTGTCCTCGTCGGCGAGCGTGAGCTTGACCTTGTCGGCCGGCGCCGAGTCGCGCTTGAGGGCGGCCTTCTCAGCGCGAGAGAGCGAGTCGGTCGAGCGGCGGAACTTCATGGTGGTCGCGTGGAGCTCGAGCCGTCGGTCGGAGGACGACGATGTGGAGCAGCAGGAGAAGGAGCGCGGCGGCGCGGAGCCAGATGCGAGCTCAAGCAAGCCGCGCGACCACCCCGGAAAGTCGGTCGAGCGTGAGGCCGACCCCGCGGTCCGCCGTGTCGGAGTGTCGGAGGCACGGAGCGTGGGCACCAGCTTGGCTCTGGCGCTGGAAGTTGCACCGTCGATGCGGCTCCTCGATGAGCGTGATCGTCGCTACGGTAAAGTGGCACCCGCCGCAGGCGAGGGAAGACGCATGGGGACGACGCAGGCGACCTTTGAGCTCGGTACGATGACGTCGTTACGACCGACCAGTCTCAGAGCTTGTTTGCGTGCGTCTTCTCGAGCGGAGGCGACACGTGCGACGCCCGATCTCGGTGCAAGCGAGTGGAGGAGGAGGGAGGGGTGCGAGCGCAGAACCTTCCCCTCGCGAACGTAGTCAGCTCGACCGCTCGAGCGCAGTGACGAGCAGGCTCAGCAGCAACGAGTTCTACTGCACGATCCTAGCTCGCAAGCAGTGGCGAAGCAGAGCTGCGCGACGAAAGAGAAGGAAGACGAAGACGGTGCGAAAGAGTGGTACATCGACCCTCGACGAGCGCTACGAACGAGCCCGCCCTTTCTCCTGCGCCCCTCACACGCGAAAACAGTCTATGACACCAAGAGAACGAGGCAAAGAGAGCGCGCGAGACCGCGCTCACGACCTCCTCCACCACCTCCTCTTCTCGTCCGCGCTCTTCTCGCTGTGCTCCTGGCTCTCGATGCGCGCCGCGGCCGCCTCCTCCTCGGCCGAGGGCGCAAACATGCGCACGCGCGCGTGCGGGATGTACTCGCCCGGGTACGACGCCGTGAGGATGAGGCCGGCGAGGAGGATCGGGCCAAACTCGAGGCCGTACTGCGGGCAAGGGGCCCGTGCGCTCGTAAGCGCTCGTCCTGAGTTGACTTTGGAGAGGAGGCAGAAGACGCACGAAGAAGCCCTCAGTGCTGAGAAGGTAGCCCTTGTCGTCGCCGCCGTTGCCCGTGCCGAACTCGACGCAGCGGAAGATGCCGCGGACGAGGACGCACACGCTGCCGGCGTACAGCGTCCACAGGCACTTGGTCCAGTCGCCCTTGGGGATGCCGGCGCGACGGGCACGGACGTGGTCTGCGAGCGGGGTTGGGCGACGAGGTGAGCTGAGCGCAGGCGTCAAGGAGGAGAAGGGGGGACGCACAGATGCCGGCGAAGCAGGCAAAGAGGCCGAGGCCGATAATCTGAATGATGAAGCCGACGAGGAGGATGGCCTTGGCGGTCGTGTACAGGTTGACGTTGTCGGACGAGAAGAGCTGCACGAGGTGAGGAGGCGAGGGTCAGCTCGAGGCTCACGAGCAGGCCGGCGAGGGATCAAGGCAGGGCTCACACTGCCTCCTGCGCCCTGAACGACGAACGAGACGACTGCAGGCGGGAGAGGGAGGCAAGAAGTGAGCCTCGAGAGCGCGGCAGGAGCGAGAGAGAATGGGAGGACGTACTGTCGATCGTGACGAACGTGAACGTGACCCACTTGCTAGGGATGGGCGTCCACTTCTCGCCGACGAAGGTGATGATGCGGCCGAAGCACTGCAGGCGAGAGGCACGGCGTCAGAACGGCGGGCGGGGCGGAAGGAGGGCAAGAGGCTCGAGAGCGAGGCGCACCACTGCGAGACGACGAGGGAGGGCAGTCAGCGCAGGTTCACCGAGCGCAGGGTAGAAGCGAGAGGGACGCACTGTAGTAGGACGCGCACATGAGGGCCGGGCACAGGATGAGGAAGAGCTCCTGGAGGAGGTACCACGTGAGGGCGCTGCCGCGGCCGCACGAGTTGTCGGCCGACACGCGGCGGAAGATGTAGCCGCACGACTCGCCGAGCATGCCGATGACGAAGGGGATCATCTGCGGGCGGGTAGGAGACACGGTCAGTCGGCGAGTGGAGGATGATGAAGAGGGAGAGGGTCGAAGCGGGGCTCACGTAGCGGGTGCGGTACTTGATGGTGAGGGCGACCTGGATGATGAAGATGACGGCAAAGAGCGACAGTGCGACGTAGGTCATGCTGCGCATCGGGTCGTACGCGTAGTAGGACCAGACGCCCGGCGGGCAGACGTTGACCATGATGAGCGGTCGAGGGGGGATGGGCGGGGTGCGAGGTAGAGCTGGAGCTGGGCGGGATTGAGGTCTGCAAGGCGGCGACGACGGCGAGAGGGAAGACGGTGCAGAACGAGCGAGGTTCAGGTCAGCGATGCGCAGGCTCTATGGCTCGCCACGGCGCGGGACTTGGAACGCACGACGAGCGAGAGAGGCGGCGGCGGCGGGGCGTAACTGGGCTGGCTCGAAGGGCAGGCGGTCGACTAGGTGTGATCTGAGTCGGGTGCGGGTGTTTGTGCCGGTGCTTGTGCGAGGGGTGGAGGCGAGGGGTTGGACGAGGTGGGCTTGCGTTGATCGCGGCGCAGAGGGCGAGGCGGGAGGCGGGTGACGACGGCTGGGCGAGTGGCGCAGGCGGTGGTGGCTGAAGTGGGAGACGCCGAGTGCTAGGGTGCTAGACGAAGGAGAGCAGGGCCCTGTGCAGAACGAGGGAGAGGGAGGAGGGAAGGAGCCAGGTGGATGGGTCGACGCGCCGGATCCTGCGCCGGCTCCTGCAGGAAAAGGCGAGATCCTCTACGCAAATAGTTGGCGAACCCGTGGACAGCGGCACTCTGACGAGCAGGTAGAACGATACGAGATGCAGGCGACGCCGGGCAGAGCCAGAGGCGAGAGGCGAGTGTCTGCAAGTGAGACTCGGGGCGAGGAGGAGAACGGGGCGAGCCTCGTCTCGCTCGTCGTTCCCACACACCCTCTGCTCGGCTAGACACCGTCGCAGCACCCTCTAGCACACCCACTCGGTCCACCAAGCCACCCCTCGCAGCCGCCGCGCCAACCCTCGCCAAACCTCGTCGTCGCTCAACTCGCCGCGTCGACTCCTCCTCGCCCTCGCCGCCCACCCTTGCCTCGCAGGCAGCGCACCAGCACCACCGACCAGCACACGCACCCTCCGTACACCGCCACACGCCCTCGCCCGCGACCTGCGCCTCCTCGCCGCCTCGGCCGCCGTGAGCCCAAACATGGCCCCCGTCGCGTCCACCTCGACCAGCCTGCACCTCGTCCCCTCGCGCAGGGCCACCTTCAACAAGTCGCGCAAGGCGGCCGCCACAAAGGCCCTCAACTGGCCTTACCCTCTCGTCGGCGCCGCCGCCAAGGCCTCGACCATCCACCCGGACCGCCTCGCCGAGGCCGGCTTCCACTCGACCCCGAACAAGCTCGACCCGACCGTCACGACCTGCTTCCTGTGCAACGTCGTCGTCGGCGAGTGGGAGGAGGACGAGGACCCCGTCTTCCGCCACAAGGCGGCCGCCGACGAGACGGGCACCCGCTGCGGCTGGGTCACGGTCCACACCCACTCGTGGGCTCCGGGCGACGTCGACGAGCGTCCGCAGACCGAGTGGGCCACCCTGTGGGGCGACGACGGCGACCTGCACCCGAGGGGCGGACGCATGGGCGCAGCGCGCGAGCACACGTTTCGCCTCGGGTGGCCCCACGACGACGACGAGGGCGTCCCGACCAAGGAGGAGGTGCGTCTCTCTCTCGCTCTCTCTCTCGCTCTCTCTCGAGCTCTCTCGAGCTTCTCTTCTCGCGCCCTGCTCCCATGCTGACCCTGCCGGACCTCGTGCGCCGCAGATCGCCGCCGCCGGCTGGTACTTCCGCCCGGGCGCGACCGCCGAGTCGGCCGACCAGTGCGAGTGCATGTACTGCGGGCGCACCGTCGAGGGCTGGGAGGCAGGCGATGACCCTGTGTGCGTCCTCCTCGACTGGCTTGGACGTCTGCGCACGAGCCCCTCGCTGACCGTCTCTCCCCGCTCTTCCTTCCTCGCGCGCAGCGCGCTCCACAAGCGCAAGATGGGCCTCAAGTGCCCCTTCTTCCTCGCGCCCGACTTTGACTCGACATCCTCGTCGACCGCCGCGACGAAGAGCAAGAAGAAGGCCAAGGCGTCCAAGGCGGCGCCTCCACCGCCGCAGGACGAGCCGGACGGCGACGAGGACGAGGCCGAGGTCGAGCCCGAGCCGGTCAAGCCCAAGCGCGGCAAGGCGGCCTCGGCGGCGAGCGTCGGCAGCGCGGCGCTCAAGAAGAGCACACGCGGGCGGGCCAAGGTCGAGGTCGAGCCTGAGCCGGTCGTCGAGGCCGACGAGGCGGTCGAGGACGCGCCCGAGGACGCCGAGCTCGAGCAGCAGGACGACGAGGACGAGGTCGTGCCGGTCAAGCCTGCGCGCGGCAGCAAGAAGGCGGCGCCCGCCGTCAAGAAGCCGGCGGCGAGGGCGACGAGGAGCAAGACGACGCCGGCGCCGTCGGACGTTGAGGACGAAGTCGAGGTTCTTGTGCTCAAGAAGTGCGTCTCTCCCCTCTCGCTCTCTCTGCGTCTGTGCGACAAGGCACTGACTCGGGATCCACCTCTTCTCCTGCAGGTCGACCCGCTCGCGCGCCGCCTCGACCGCCTCGACCACCGCCTCGGCCGCTGCGCCCTCACGCGCCTCGGTCCTCGCCAAGTCGCGCTCTCGTCCCGCCAAGGACGCCGACATCTCGGTCGAGATCGAGGTCAAGGCCAAGAAGGCGTCGTCGTCGACCGCCGCGGCCAAGAAGAGCAAGAAGACGCCCGCACTCGCGCCCGAGCCCGAGCGCGACGGCGACGAGGACATGGCCCAGCTCGCCGCCATCGCCGACCTCGCGCTCGAGGCGCAGCCGGCGCCCGAGGAGGCCGAGCCGACGCCGGCTCCGGCGCCGAAAGCGGCTCGAGCGTCGGCCAAGGCGCAGAAGGAGTCGAGCTCGAGCAGCGGCAAGGGCAAGAAGGTGCAGCAGGTGGTCGATGCCGACGAGCTGATGGAGGAGGACACGCCGGCGCCCGCCGAAAAGGCGCCGACCCCGCCTGCGCCCGCGCAGTCGTCGGCGGCCGTCCCGCCCAGCGTCGCCTCGGCGCGCGCGCCGCTCTCGCCCACCGTGTCGCCCGGCAGCAGCTCGCGCGTCATCCGCAGCCTGCCGTCCAAGGTGCACCCGTCCAAGTCGCCGTCGTCGACCTCGCTCAAGGCGACCCCGACCGAGCTGGCGCCGCCGCTCCCGCACCACAAGGCGGCCTCGGCTCCCGCAGCCATCCCTGCACCCCTCGAGCAGGCTGCTTCTGCACCTTCGAGCGCCGCCTCGACCCCATCCACGACCGCCTCGTCGGCCTCGACGCCCGTCGTCGTCGTCGACCCCTCGCAGCCCTGGTCCCCTCCGCCCAACGTCTTCGCCTCGACCGCCTCGCTCCTCGCCCTCCTCCCGCCGCCGACAGCCTCCGAGCTCGCGTCGCACACGGTCGAGTCGTGGTACGCCCTGTGCGCCTCGCGCCTCGAGGCGCGGTTCGCCGCCGAGAGCGACGCCCTCCGGGTCCAGCTCGAGGCGCGCGTCGCTGCGGGGCGCGAGCGCCTCGAGCGCATGGGCGCCGAGGCGAGGGAGCGCGAGGAGCGCGAGGACAAGGAGCTGCGCCGGCGGGACAAGAAGGAGCGTGCCAAGGCGGGCAGGAGTGCGAGCAAGGTCAAGGGCGCGGCGGCCGTGGCTGGGGCGGCGGCGACGGGCGGCGGCAGCGGTGGCAGCGCGACGTCGACGAGGAAGATGCGCTGATGACGTCTGAGCGAGCGACGAGATACCCTGCCCGGCGCCGTGCGAGGCGGTCCGTGCGCCCTCCCCTCTTCGACTTTCTCCCTCTCTCCCTCCTTTCTCGACCTTGTCCTACATTACCTCTGTCCTCTTGCCTTCTCTCCTTATCCACCTCTCTCTTCGTCTGTATTCTTCTTGCGCTCTGCATCGTCGACGTTGCGTCACTATCTCGCCGACTTTCCGAGAGCAAAGACGACTTCTCGCTGCTGCGGATCGTGAAAGAGCTCGTTCCCTGCGAGACGTGGCTACCAGCGCCCGTCTCTCCTCCTCATCCCCCTCTCTATGGCCCCGCCTCGCCACCAGAGCGCCCCTCTCGCTGCTCCTCGAGCGTGCGCACGAGCCCCTCCTCCTTCTCAAAGTCCGCGAGCGCCCTCGCCTTTGAACCGGTAGCGCTCGTTGCGGTTGCCGGTGAACTGCCACGACGCACGCTTGACGACGTCGAGCTTGTTGTCGGTCCAACTGCCAAACAGGTCGGAGAACGAGCCGTGGATGACGTCGAGCGAGGACGGGGTGAGGACCCAGCTGCAGGTCGACGAGGGTCAGCACGGGTCCGAGAGCTGCTCCTGCGCGTCGTGACGAGAGGGACGCACGCGTCGTCGAAGGCGTCGGCGATGTACATCGTCTTGTTGCGCCCGTCGGGCGTCAAAACGACGAGCTCGAGGCCGCAGTACGCCCTCGCCGCCGCCTCGTAATTGCCGCCAAAGTTGTTGAGCATCGTCTTGAGCGACGGTGCGACGCCTGGGACGTCGTTCGTGTAGGGGTAGCTGCGGGCGAAGCGAGGGAGGGTCAGTGCGCGCTCGAGGAAGGGGTCCGAGCAGGAGGAGGAGGAGAGTGCAGGACGCACCCGCACCACGAGTTGCCGTTCGTCGAATCCTTGGCCGAGTTGGTGTTATACCACGAGAGGATGGCGTCTGCGAAAAGGAAGAAAGAGGAGCTAGTCAGCCCTCGAGCGCGTTCAAGGAGGGAGAGGCTCGAGCGCACTCGTGTTGTTGCCCTGGAAGCCCGTCACGCCCGCCGCGACCATGGCGTTCGGCGTGATCGTCACAGTCGGACTCGGAGCAGCGCTCGACGTCGTCGAGGAGGGCGCCAAAGTCGTCGAGGTCGAAACGACCGCAGACGACGACGAGCTCGTCGGGATCAAGGTGCACTGCCCGACGCGCCCGAGCGTCGCCGAGTAGCCGTCGAGGCACACGTAGCCGCACGCGTTGTCGATGCAGGTCGCGACGCTGTTGGACGGGCGGTACAGCGTGCGGCACTGGAAGGTCGACTTGCAGCCGACGGCGCGCTCGGCGAGCGAGGTGCCTGTGGGAACGTCGGCTCGGCCAGGTCAGCTCGTCGTTGAGTGAGAGAGTTTGAGAAAGAGCGCGAGGCGCACCGGTAGGAGCTGCGAGAGCCGGGACGATGGCGAGGAGAGCGGCGGCGGCGGAGAGGACAAAGCGCATGGTCGGCGGGTTGAGCTGGCGAGGTCGTGAGGGTGTCGATGCTTGGCGCTCGAGAGGTGCAGGACGTCGAGAGAGTGGTGGATCCGCGAAACGAGCAGGCGGAAGAGCTCGAGGAGGAGGAGGAGCGACGAGGAGGACCGTGCGACCGGCGCGGGTTGGGGACGAGGTGCGAGGGGGACGAGCGAGGGAGAGAGGAGAGAGAGGACGAGAGAGCAGCAGCGACGGCCAAGGCGGTCGACGACGAGCAATGTCAACGCCGGACACGAGAGCGAGTGGCATTCCGCCCACTCAGGCAAGGACGAGGCCGATCGGCGACTGCCGCTTCGAGGAGGCGGAGGGGTCGGCCAGATCCCACCTGAGCGCCTCGACGCCCGCCAGAGAGCGAATCGGCTACCGCGAGCAGCGCACAGACGAGCGTCGAGACGCAATGAGGCGTCCGGGAGCAGCCGGGGCGAGGTGCGGGTGAAAGGGAGGCGCGAGGAGGGAGCGTTCGCCGACTTGCGAAGGCCGCCGACTCGCCGCATCGCGCCGGATCCGGACGAACACTCGAGAGAGGACCAATCTGGGCATTTCGACGCAAGAGGGAAGTATTTACGAACGTGGAAGAACAACGACAAAGGATGGGGAAGGGAGCGGGTCAGAAAGGGGAGGGCCGAGCGTCGACGACTGCCGAGGGGCGAGTCGCCGGCGCTGCGGCCGTACAGAGGGGGTAAAGGAAGCTCAGAAGGCGGAGAATGTGCGAAAGGGAGTAGGCTGTTGCAGGCAGGCTTGCAGTCAGCGCGAGGTCAAGGTCGAGGATGAGCAAGAGGGAGGGGAGGAGGAGAGAGAGACGCACTCGAGGTGAGCGGTCCTAGGCCTCGCGCATGTCGCCCTGCTTGCTCTGGGCCGCCTCCATCTTGGCACGGATGACCTCGGCACGCTGCTCAAAGTCGGCGCGCTGCGACTTGCGCTGGCGGAAGATGAAGACGACGGCCTGTGGGGGAGCGACGGCGGCGTCAGCTCTCGGGGCTGAGAGGGGCTGTATAGGACAGAGAGGCGTACCAGGACGGTCAGGAGTGCACCGAGGCCAAGCCCGAGGCCCAGGCCGAGCGCGAGGCCGTCGACTCCTCCACCGGGAGATGAGGACGGGGACGACGAGGCGGCTTGCTGCACGACGGCCGTCGAGCCGGCCGCGATCGAGAGGCCAGGGATGTTGCTCGGGCCCTCGGACGCCATGGACCAGGTCACGCTGCTCGTGCGCGGCGTGTACGAGTAGCTCGAGGGGGGCGTCTGCGACGACGAGGGCGATGACGCCTGGGCGACCACAGGGGTGCTCGAGGGCGTGGGGAAGGTCGTGTACGAGCGCGTGAGGTCGGACAGGCTCATGGTCGACTCGGCGCGGTGCTCTGGTGGGTTACGGGCGCGGTGAGGGAGCGGGCAGATAGCCGAGAAGGCGGAGAGGGCGCTGCGGAGCTCCGACTTGGGGCTGGCGCCGAATCCTCGCTCTCTTCCTCTCCTTCTCGCTAGCCAGGCCATCGCCAGAGACGTCAAGGAGCGTTACTTTGCGGCCGAGAAGAGATGCACACCTAAGCCAAAGAGAGAGAGAGAGAGAGAGAGAGAGAAGGGCCGGAAGCGCACTGCAGAGGCTCGACGACGACGACGACGCGCACAGCGCACCGACGACGACGCCCAGACCTCCCGTCGCTCCCTCGTCGCAAGACCGAAGAGGGGGGCATAAGGCAGAAGGAAGAGGGGGTAAAAGTGGGGGAGCCAAGGTCATGAGAGAGGGAGGAGGGGAGAAGCGGAGGAGAAGAGCTACAGGCGACTGGCGCGATGACGAAGAGGGGCGAGAGGCGGCATCAAGCCGGCCTCAAGGTGGTGAGGGACGAACGAAGAAAGTGGAAGAGATGCGAGTGCGAAGGAGGGTAAAGCAGGATGTCAAAGAAGGGGAGCGGATAGGAGAGGTCGACGACGGGTTTGTCGACGACGGGGCACGGCAGAGAGGTCGGCTCGACGTTTAGGAGAGCGAGTTGGTCGACTTGAACTTGTACCTGGGCAGCGAGACGGAGAGTCAGTGTCTGCAGCGAAGGGGAGCGTGCGAGTCGAGGAGAGGGAGGGCGGGCTCACTTGTCGTTGCGGTTGCCCGTGAACTTCCACGACGCGCCCTTGACGACGTCGTTCTTGTTGTCGGTGTACGAGCCGTACAGGTCGGTGAACGAGCCGTGGATGATGTCGAGCGACGACGGCGTGAGGACCCAGCTGTTTCGAGCAGCGACGACGGTGGCGAACGGCGTCAGCGTGGTGCGCTCGCGCGACTAGAGAGGACGAGCATGATGGGGAGAGAGAGACGCACGTGTCGTCAAAGGCGTCGGCGATGTACATCGTCTTGCTCTTGCCGTCCGGGGTCGACACGACGAGCTCGAGGCCGCAGTAGGCCTTGGCGGCGGTCTCGTAGTCGCCACCAAAGTTGTTGAGCATCGTCTTGAGCGACGGCGCGACGCCCGGGACGTTGTTGTCGTACGGGAAGCTGCGCGTGAGGCGAGAGGGTCAGTGCGCGCTCGAGCCTCAGGGCGATGTTGGCGCCTCGACGAGCGGAAGGACAGGAAGGCGCGACGCACCCGCACCACGAGTTGCCGTTGGTCGAGTCCTGGCCCGAGTTGGTGTTGTACCACGAGAGGATCGCGTTCGAGTTGTCGCCGAGGAAGCCCTGAATGCCGGCCTTGGACAGGAGCGAGACGCTGCCGCTCGTGTCGGCGACCTTGGTCGACGCGGCCGCCTGCGACGAGGACGTCGTCGTCGGGGCGACCCACTGCGACGTCGTGGTCGTGGTCGGGGCGACCCACTGCGAGGTGGTGGTCGCGGCGGCCTTGGACGACGGGGCGACCCACTGCGAGGTCGACGACGACGACGGGGCGACCCAAGCCGAAGAGCTCGACGACGCCGTGTCCTCCTCGTTGTCGCAGACCCACTCGTCGTCCGAGTCGTCGGTCGAGGCGGACGAGGTCGACTCGTCGCAGACCTCGTCATCATCGTCGCTCGACGCGGCCGAGGTGGCGGCGGGAGCGGCCGAAGTGGTGGTCGGGGTAGCCGAGGACGACGAGGGCTTGACGGCGGCCTGGACAACGGCGGCGGTCGTGACGGCGACGCGCTCCTGGGTCGAGGTCGTGGTGGTCGGCTTGGGCGCCTTGGACGAGGTCGTCTCGACGGCGACGGGCGCCTCGCTCGTTGTCTTGACGGCGAGGTTCGACACGTCGACGTTGGAGCCGTCGAGGTAGTACTCGATGGCGAGCTCGCCGGCGTCGAGGTCGCCCTCGAGGGCGACGTAGGCCGACTTGGAGAAGGTCGTGTAGTCGTCGCGGTTGGACGCGCCGACGACGGTGGCCGAGATGGTCTTGCCCGACTTGGTCGACGTGACGGTGACGGTCGAGCCGCAGAGCGACGACTTGGAGCGGACGTCCGGGTAGAGCGAGAGCGGGAGGGCGACGACGCTGTCCGACTCCTTGATCTCGACGCCGCAGCTGCCGACCCAGCCCGCCTCCTTCCACCAGATGGCGGTCGACGTGTACTTCGAGTCGGTCGACGAGGTCGAGTTGGCGGCTGCGGAGCGGGAAGGAGGAAGCAGGCGTCAGCAAGTCGATCTCTGCTCGACGGACACCGAGGGGAACAGGGAGACGCACCCTGAGAACGGCGGATGCGGGCCATGCGCGGTGCGACGGGACCCTTGAAGGCACGGCGAGCGAGCGCGTGGTGGTCGCGGCGAGCGTGGTGGTGGCCCGAGCCCGAGGCGGCGGCGAGCGAGGCCGCGAGCGAGAGGGTGACGGCGGCGTTAACGAGCATCTGCAGGCACGTGTTCAGAGCACCGTCAGCACTGTGCCCTCGCTGCTCGAGACTCGCCTCGTCGCCGTCGCCGGAGACACCGAGCCCACGCGCCCCTCGTCCTCCAACGGCTCGACGCGCAGGCGAGGGGGGAGAGCTGGGAGAAGAGAGGCTCACCTTGGTGGATGTTGGTGAGGGCGAAGGCTAGAGTGGGCTGACCGGCAGACCTGTTGAGCGCTTTGCGGAAGAGAGGCGAGAGGTGGCGGACGGTGAGGGTCGGCGACGAGGAAGGCGCGTGCGTTGAGTGACGACGAGGGCCGGGGGCGAGGTGGGTGCGGCGCAAGCTTGAAGGAGAGAAGGCGAGGCGCAGGACCGGGCGAGAGAGCGAACGAGAGGAGGGAGACTTGAAGACGAACTGGCGAGAGGGGAGAGAGGGAGAGGAGGAGGAGGGGGCGCGAAGAAGGGAGCCGACGCCGAGCGAGGGCGAGGAGAAAGGGGCGCGCGCCCGGACGCGGGGCAAAGGGCGAGCCGGCGCCAACGGACTTCGCGCTCGCACCGTCTTCCTCTCGCCTCGTTGAGGGTGACCCCAGCGCCAAGCTCTTCCTGAGGACGCTGTGATGCTCCCAGTGCCTGCAATCACCTGAAGAGCGAGCCGTGGGAGGAGGAGTCGACGCGACAAGCGAGCGACGCTCTCGTCGCGGCGCCGGACTTTCGCTCAACACTCGTCTCTTGGCAAAGGCGAGCTCCTCCTGTGCAGGCTCTGTGACGATGCAGAGCACACGGACCGCCCTCTGCTGACCGTCGGACGGTCGAGAAGCTTGTGCTGGTGACCGCTCGTCCTCGCGGACAAAGTTGACCTTCCCAACGAGCGGCCGTTCACCGGCTCGAGCTGCTGCGCTTTCGCTCCGCAACGGCGCGCTCCTTCATCGAGCCACGCGAGAGATCGAAGCGCTGGCTTTCCCTAGCGCCGTCGAGACGCTGCAGATCAGGAGAGAGGCGAAGCTCGTCGCGAAGAGACAGCTCGAGGACCTCGCTCGCGCTCTCGTACGTGCAGCAGCAGACCCAGAACATGGCGGCAGGGATACACGTGTATGTGAGGGAGGTGCTACAAGGTGGGCGAGCCGAGGACATGCTTGCGAGGCGGGTACAGAGAGGAACGAGGAGAGGAACGAGGAGGGGAACGATGAGGGGAACGAGGAGAGGAACGAGGAGAGGAACGAGGAAAGTGTCTTTTGCGCTGCTGCGCTCGACGAGGATGCTCACACGGCCTAGTCGCCGCGCTCAGCAGCACACCTGTGACGGGAAGACGACGCCGTCGGGCCGCACGAGCGCGACGCGCCTCGACTTGTCGAGGCTCGAGCTGGACGTCGGGCGGACGGGCTCGTCTCGTCGACCGTGCGAGCGCTTGAGCGTCGCCAGCGGTGGGTGCACGAGGATCTGCTCCGAGCTGCGGAACTTGACCTGGGCGCACGGCGAGTCGCCGATCCAGACGGCGAGGTCGGGCGAGAAGTTGCGGCCGCGGACGACTGCAGGACGAGGACCGAGCGGGGCGCGAAATGGTCAGCGCTCGTCGTCGCGAGGCACCCTTTCCGACGCAGAGAGAGAGAGGGAGGGACGCGACGCACCGAGCATGCCGGGCTCGCCGTCACGAGTGGCCGAGACAAGGGGGCCGTCGACCGAGCAAACGGTCGGCACGTCGGGCCCGATCGGGACACGAGGACGAGGCGTGCGGTACGACGAGGCGCACGTCGAGTAGCTGTGAGCAGGAGGAGAGAGCGTCAGCGACTGAGGGAAGGCTCGGCGAGATTGAGAAGGCGTACTCGATCGGCGAGGAGGGGCTCGTGCGGTCGACCGACGGCGGGACGAAGAAGGTGTGGCGCTCGACCTCGACTTGCACCATCGACCAGACGTGACCCTCTGCATGCAGAAGAACGTCTTTGGTCAGCTGAACGATCCCGAGATTGAGGAGGAAGGAGAGGTCGAGAAGATCGGGAAGCGCACCTCCGAGCGGCAGCGTCCACAGGCCCGCTTCTGCACCTCGCACCTCGCGCTCGGCCGCCGCCGTCAGCTCGGCGAGCGCCGCCGCCGACATGCCGCGCCGCTTGCTCTTGACCGCAGCCGACGACAGCTTGCTCGCCTCGGCGCTCGGGCGACGAGCAGCTCGAGGCCTCGCCGACGCTCTCGGCGCGCCGTGCTCGGCGAGCGGGTCGACCCGGGCAATGTCATGCTCGCCCATGTCGCCGTGATGGTGCTGCTGCATGGCGGAAAAGACGCCGTCGAGCGGCGTCGTCGGCGTGATGGGCAGGCTCGGCTGCTCGTGCGCCGCTCGCACGTACGTCCTCGCCTCGTCCAGCTGGTACATGCCGACCTCGTCGTCGATGACGCCGAGGAACGAGTCGCGCGGGCGCGCATCGTCGCCGGAGCGCTGCTGGCCGAACGACGAGGAGCACGCGACCTCGAGCGCGATCGGGCGGTACTGCGAAACGGGCTCGCCGAGGTGCTCGCCGGGGAGGGTCGGGTGGAGCGGCGAGTTCATCGGAGGAGGAGGGACGACCGTGTCGAGGGAGCCGCCGCCGGAGCAGACGTTGCCGGCGTCGACCTTGCGGAGGACGAGCACAGGCTGCGCGCAGAGTCGAGGAGGGTCAGCGAGGACGGCCTCGATGCGGGGCAGGAGGTACGGTGAAGCGCACCGAGACGACGCCCGTAGCGAGGTCCTGAAGAACGACCGTTTGGTTGTAGTAGAGCGAGCGCGGGATCTTGCTGTCGATCGAGAGGGCGTTGCTCGGCGGCGGCGGGAAGCCTGGCTGCGGCTTGGCGATCGACTGGCGGCCATGCTCGCCGTCGACGTTGACGGCGTAGACGACGAAGGCGTCCCAGGTGCTCGTCTTGGAGACGAGGCGCAGGTCGCGAGCGTCGGGAGCAAAGGTGCGCTGAGCGGTCCCGCCCGTCATCGCCGCCCACTGCTGCGTCGGGAACATGGACGCGATGCCCGACGTGCACAGGTACCGTGTCGAGCCGCTGTACGTCTTGGTGCGGTTGTACAGCGAGACGATGCTGCCGTGGTTGAGGCCGGCGACTGCGAGCGGGCGACGACGCTCGTCAGCATCCACAGCACGAGCTCCGCACGACTCGATGGACCAGGAGGAGAACGCACTGTTGCCCGAGACGATGGCCCGCTTCTTCGAGGGCTTCGAGATGACCGAGATGGGCTTGCCGACGAAGCGCGCCCAGACCCTCTGCTCGAGCTCGGCCTCTCCCGGCTCGCACAGCGTGACGACGGTCGTCACGGTCGTGCTGGAGTCCTTGTTGAGCTCGCCCGTGACGTTGACGGCGAGCGACTTGCTCATGGCGCGGCCGGCGAGCGGCGCCGAGTCGGTCTCGGTGCGCTCGAGGACGAGCTTGCCGTCGTCGGTGATCCACTGAGACGAGGCAGCGACCTTGGGGAACACCTTGTCGGTCGAGATCGAGAGGAAGACCTCGGGCGCGAGCGTGAGGCGCTGAGGCGGCTCGTCGGGCGAGGGGAGCTTGCCCGAGACGAGCGACAGGGCGCTCGATGACGCGTGCGTCGACCACCACGACGAGCCGAGGAGGAGCGCCATGGGCGGTGGAGCGAGTAGGCTGCGGGCGAGGAGGGTCGCAGGTCAGCTGGAGCCGAGAGGGAGCGCGAGGCACGAGGAGGGGTCCGAGCGCACCGTTTCTCGGTACCGTAGCTGCGCTGCGCAATCTTGGGGTTCATGACGACGACCGTCTTCTCGCCGAGCGCCATGCCGTTGTCCGCAGCGAGGTACTCGCGGACCTCGCGCTGCACTTGCGCCTGCTGCCCGCCGTCGTGGCGAGCGAGCGCGCGCGACTCGGCGACGAGCAGCTCCTGGTACGCCGCCTCCTGCTGCGCCTCGAGGACGCCCCTCGCGTCGTACGGCGCGCCGAGACCAGGCCTACCGCCGCCGCCGCCGTACATGGCGTCGGGCGCGACGCAGGCTGCCTCGACTGCGAGCCGGACCTCCTCGAGGCCCATCTCGAGCTCGAGGCCGAGCCCGACCGTGCCGTCGAGCGGCAGGCTCGCACTTGCGCCGTCTGCTGCGACGTCGAGCGAGCCGACGGGCGCCATGACCGACCAGTCGTCGGGGCCGACCGTCGGCGGGATCGTCGACGAGGACGAGGTCGACCAGCCCATGCTCTCGTCGGCGCCGGCGTACGCCTGCTCCTGGCCGTACGCATGCTGCGACGAGTGCGGCAGCGGGGCGTGGCTCGCGAAGCCCGAGAGGCTCGAGCTCGCCATGGTCGTCGACGCCGGCGGCGCGGCGGCGATCGTCGCTCGTCGCATCTGCTCGTGCGAGCGGCGCGCCGACGACGGGCGATAAACGCTCGCGGCGCCGTTGACCGACATGGAGTACGGGTCGGTGTAGCGCCGACCGTGCGCGTCGTAGATCGAGGGCGCTGCCGCCGCCGCGGGCGAGTACTGCTCGAGCGGGTACATGGCCGACGAGCAGC
The DNA here is from genome assembly GCA_920104245.2 of Rhodotorula babjevae. Lineage (NCBI taxonomy): Eukaryota > Fungi > Basidiomycota > Microbotryomycetes > Sporidiobolales > Sporidiobolaceae > Rhodotorula > Rhodotorula babjevae. The sequence continues at coordinate 123,477 of CAKKSZ020000023.1, forward strand.
CGCTCGCGATCGTCGCCGGCGTGTTGATCGAGCTGCTGGTCGTGTAAGGCGACGAGGGCGAGAAGGGCGAGTAGTGCGGCGAGCGATAGGCGCCCATGCCGCTCGTCGCGGCGGACGAGCGGCGCGACGACGAGCCGCCGACCGAGATCGACAGGTTCGGGTGCGGGCGGCGAGAGGAGAAGGAGAAGGCGGGCGAGGCTCGATGAGGGTGCGCTGGGGAGCCGGTGCTCGAGTCGGGCGCGTACGAGGTCCGGCAAGAGGTTGGCGTCGCCGGGTCGAACGAGGTCGGCGGCGTGTACGAGTCGGCACTCTCCTCGACAGGCTCGCGGCCATGCACGACGCGGTTGACGAGTGCTGCAGAGGGTGCATCGGACGAGCGCCGACTCGAGCTCGGCGTCCAGGTCATGCCCGACGCACGGACCGGCGAGCCGTACTCCTGCTGCAGCGCCGCCTGCGACGATCGCCGCCGAGCCGCCGCCGACGGATAAGGCGCGTAGGCGACGGGCGAGCCGGGCTGCATCGACGCTCGCCGACCCATGTCGCCCTGGACCTGCTGCGGCGGGTCGAAGCGCGCTTCTTGCTGCGGCGACGACCACGAGTTGTGCCGCGGGACGCTCGTCGGCGCGACAACGACGGGCGACATGTGCGGCTGCGCGACGAACTCGGGGCTCGCGTTGGTGTGCGCGCGCACGAGGCCCGGGCGCAGAGGACGAGCGCTTGCCGGGACCTGCTGGCTCGGCGAGTTGAAGCCGACAAACGGCGAGGCGATGGGCGTGTCGGGCGCCGAGGACGAGAAGGTGGGGCTGACGAGGACGGCATGCTGGAGCGCTCGCTGCGGGATCGGCTGGGCGACCGTGCGAGGTGCGGCGGCGGAGCTCGACGACGACGACGCCGCCGGCTGGTACGGCGAGTGCGACATGGGCATCGACGGTGTGTACGGGACCGTCGAGTAGGCGCCGCAGTGCGAGTACGCCGACTCTTCGACGCCGTCGTGGGGCGCCGAGTAGTCCTGCCCGTACACGAGCGCGGCCCGAGGGCGCTGCTGCTCCGCCTGCCAGTGCTCCCTCGTCATGCGCGGGAACGACGCCGAGCTCGGCGAGACCTCGCCGTGCGCGAGGTGCGCCGGAACGTAGACGGACGAGGGTGCGGCACTCGGGGCGGCGGCGGGTGCGAGCGTGTAGCCCGAGTCGAAGAAGGTCGGCTGCGCCGACGCGCTGTCGTACCCGTGCGGCTTCTGCAGGTGAGCGTCGACGTCAGCTCGAGTGTGCCGGGGAGCGGCAGGAAGAAGGGAGACGACGCACCGAGCCGAAGGAAAGTCGGTCGCTCGTCGGCTGGCCGCCCTCGCTGTGCCGCCGGTACGGCGACGGCTCGTACACGGGCTCCATCGGGTCGTCGCCGAACGCGAGGACCTCCTGCTCCTCGTCGCCGTAGCCATAGTCGAACGCGCCCTGGCCGAACTGGCTCGTCGACGGCGGGGCGACCTGCGGCGTGAACCACGCCGGGTCGCGCGGATCAAAGTGCGACTCGCGCGGCGGGGTCGGGGTCGGGGCGTGCGGCGAGAGGAGGTAGGGCGAGTCTTGGACGAACGGCGGCGCCAAGCCGGGGTGGTGCGGGTGCGAGCCGGCGGCGTACATGGCACGCTGCGGAACGGCTCGACGCTCGACGACGGCGGGCTGCTGCAGGAGGGTGCGGGCGCGGGCACCGTTGTCGAGGGGGGCGGCGGTGATGGGTGAGGTCGGTCGCGAAGGCGGATCCACTGATTATCGCCGCGCGCTCGAAGGTGGGGCCGGAGAAGGAGGGCGCGGGCGCTCGAGGCGAGGCGAGGAGCGACGAGGACGACGAGGCGAGGGCGACGGCGGCGAGCGGTAGGCGGTAAAGGCGGACGAGCAGGTGCAGCCGAGCGAGATGCACTCTGCGCAAAGGCTCCATGACCCTGCGCTGCGCGAGGGGCGGCCGCCTCCCCGCCTGCCCCCGGCCGCCGCTCGTCGTCGGCCCATGGCTTTGAGCCCTGTGCCCGAGGCTCCAGCTCCGCAACGAGCTAGCCCCAGAGGGCGGAGATCCATCCACCCCAGCAGAGCCGAGCAGGAGCCCTCGATGCGCAAGGTTGGAAGCGCGCCCGACGAGGAAGGCGGACGAGGCGGAGCGCACCTCTCCATCCCTGGGAGGGAAGGCAACGCCGAGTGGGCCGGCGGGCGACGGCCTTGCCAGGGCCGCTCTGAACAGCTCTGCCGCGGCGACCGGCCGAGCGGCAGGGCGAGAGGTGCGACGGTTCCGAGAGGAGAGCGAGAGGCGAACTTCCACGCCCTCGTCGTCCTCGTCTCGTTCCGGCCTCTGGCTGGCCCTGAAAAGCCTCCTGCTCGAGTTGTTCTCGCTTTCGAGGGGGACGTCACTGCACGACCTCGGACCGTGGATCCTGCTCGGGCGCCTCGTGAGGCCGGGAGCAACTTGAAGCGCTCGGAAGCTTCTGCGGCCCACCCCGTCATCGTCAAGGCGTGTTCCTCGCAGCGCGACTCGCCATGTCAAGTACTCGCTCGACGATCCCCCGCCGGCTCGAGTCCAGAAAGCGCGACGGAAGCGAGAGAAAGACGCGAGGTCGACGCGACGGGCCGAGGAGGAGGACGACGGACGACGTCCACCACACGCTCGCCAGCTCTCGCCCGCCCACTTGGGACAGCACGATGAGCTCTGCGGCGGACCACGCACCCGCAGCAGCCCCCAACCCAACCTCGGCGCTGTCGACGGGCCCGGCGACGCCCACCTCGCCCGCGGTCGCCGCTCTCGCGCCCAACTCGACCACGAGCTCGACCAAGGCCCTCGTGGCGCAGCACGACACGCCCATGGAGGTCGACTCAGTCGACAGCGAGCCGCGCGCACCGCCACCGCCAGCCCCGAGCGAGGACGAGCTCATCTTGCGCTCGTCGCGTCCGCTCGACCGCGTCGTCGGGCCCTTCACGCCCGCCCAGGGCACGCCGTCCTCGCCCGCCACCAACGGCGACAAGCACGCCGCCGCCGGCGACGCGTCGACGAGCAGGGACAAGCGCCCGCTCGAGGCCGACTCGCCGCCGCCTCTCGACTCGACGCGCCCAGCTCTCGCCGGCGAGGACAAGCCCGACAGCGCTGGTCCGCCCAAGAAGAAGGCGCGCAAGTCGGTAGCGACCAAGCCGGCCGACACGCTGTACTGCCACCAGGGTGCGTCGAGCTGCCTCCCTCCCTCTTCCTTCTCGTGCACCTTTAGCCTGCGACTCGCTCTCTCGCAGCTCTTCGAGCTAACTCTTATCTCGTGCCGGACACAGACCACCAGGCGCACGACGTCACCAAGGTCACGCTCCTGCGCTGCACGGCGCAGAAGGTCGCCCCCGCCAAGCCCAAGCCCGGCTCGACCGAGGCCCCGACGCGCCCCTGCTCGCTCACCTACTGCGCCCGCTGCCTCGCGAGCCGGTACGACATCGATGCCGAGGCCGTCGTCGCGTCCGGCGCCGATGCGTCGTGGACCTGTCCGTCGTGCCGCGGCGAGTGCAACTGCTCGTCGTGCCGCAAGCGGACGGGCCTCGACGCGCCGGGCCCGCTCAAGGAGCTCGGCATCGACCCGGAGCGCGCCGTCGGGCCCGTCACGGGTGGGCGCAGGGCGGCGGCGGCGGCGAGGACCAAGCTGTCGTCGGGCTACACGGCAAGCGGCAAGGTCGCGGCCATGGCGCTCACCAACGGCGACGGCTCGTCGAGGAGCCCGGCGGCCGCGCCCAGCGCCAAAAAGGGCAAGGGCAAGAAGGTCGTCCAGCCCAAGGCGACGACGTCCGCCCTCGACGGCTCGCTGTCCGACTCGTCCCTCTCCGAGCTCACCGACTCGGACGAGGAGCAGCCCGCGCGCAAGCCCGCCGCCGCCGCCAAGGGCAAGGGCAAGGCTACGTCGGGCAGCCCAGCACCTGTCGGCCCAACCGGCAAGCGCGCCATGCCGCCGCGTGCGCCGCCCGTCCTTCCCCTCCCACCGCGCTCGCACATCCTCGCGAGTGTGTGGGCGCCAAGCCCGACCCTCCCCTGCGACGAGTCGATCCGCGCCCGCCTGCACCTGCGCGAGTGGTTCCTGCGCTTCCTCCCCTGCCTCCCGCCGCTCGACCCGACCGCGTCGACCTCGTCCTCGTCCAAGTCGTCCTCGTCGCGCGCCAACTCCAAGGCGCACGTCCTCTCGCCGCACCTCGTGCGCGTCCTCTCGGCCCTCAGCGACGACGTCCTGTGGCTGTGGCGCGACCGCGACTCGGCCGCCGAGGCCGTCCAGCTGCGCCTCCTCCAGGCCCTGTGCGAGGTCCTCGTGCGCGAGAAGGCCTACACGGGCGTCGTCCACAAGCTGCAGCGCGAGGACCTCGACGACCTGCGCGTCGAGCTGCGCACGGCGCTCGCCGGCGTGCAGCGCCACCGCGACGTCTTTGACCGCCCGTGGCGCACGGCGCAGAAGGTCGCCGAGGGCGGGCTCGGCAGCTACTGGGTCGACGAGGGGCCCAAGTGGCACAAGGACGCGCTCGAGCGGCGCAAGCGCGCCGAGGGCCTGCGCAAGGGCGACGGCGCGGCGGGCTCGGACGGCGAGGAGGAAGAAGGAGAAGGCGGCGAGGTCAAGAGCGAGGGCGATGGCGACGGCTCGGCGGCGGGCGGGGCGGACGGGTCCGAGAGCGAGCTGAGCAGCCTCGCCTCGAGCGACGACGACGACGAGGTCGGCGCGCCGACGTCGAGGAAGGCGCGCGGCACCGACGACGAGGTCGACCAGCTCGCGAGCGACTACGAGGAGCCGCCGCCCAAGCTCGACAAGGCTGGGCGCCGCATGAAGGGCGAGCGCGACATGCCCGGCGAGGAGCGTCTCGCGGTCCTGTGCGCCCTCATCGAGCTCGCGAGCTCAACCGAAGCCGTCCGCGCCGAGATGACCAAGGTGCGCACGGACCTCCTCTCCTCTCCCAGCAACGAGAGCTCGCCTTGCTGACGCTCGTCTCTCTCCGCACTCGCAGGGCGTCGACTACCAGTACACCGAGATGATCGCGCTGCGCAAGAAGCGTGTCCAGCAGCGCAAGGAGCTCCCCGTCGAGAAGGCGCGCCTCGAGGAGTCCAAGCCCGAGAAGCCGCCGGGCAACAGCATCTCGACCAAGGTCAAGGAGTGGCAGGACGCGTGCGACGACGTCGAAGCCAAGATTGAGCAGCTCGCCGACGACGCCGTCAAGAACTCGCTGCAGCTTCGTGCGTCTTCGTCTCCCTCCTGCGCGCGCTCGAGCCCCTCGCTGACGAGTAGCTGCTCGACTGGCAGAGAGCGACTTCTTCCTCACCATGGCCAAGACCCGCATTCGCTTCACCTCGCTCGGCCGCGACGCGCACGGCACCGAGTACTACACGCCCGCGCCACCGCCCGACGAGCTCCTCGAGTCGAGCGCCGGCTCGGCGACGTCGGGCTTCCCGCTCGACCGCAAGGACAGCGACGACGGCGTGCGCGACTACCCGCTCAGCTGGTGCATCATCGGGCACGGCCGCCGCCCCGCCACCGCCGCGGCCGCCGCCGTCAAGCGCGAGGACGACTCGGCGGCGCCCGGCGACGACCAGGACTGGTTCGTCGTGCGCGGCCTCGACGACCTCGACGCGCTCGCCGAGTGGGTCGACCTCTCGGCGCGGCACGCCGAGTACCAGCTGCGCCTCGCCCAGTTCCAGCTCGAGCACCCCAAGACCAAGACGAACGGCGTCGTGCGCGCGCCGCCGACGCCGGCGCAGGTGGCGGCGTACGAGGCTGCGGCGGCGCGCGCCGATGACGGCCTGCCCGACGCGCTGCGGCAGTTTGCGGACGCGGTCAAGTGGAGGGCGGAGCTGGCGAGGCGCGAGAAGGAGGGCGAGGGCGCCGGGGTCATGGCGGAGAGGACGCGCGCTCACAAGGCTTGAGGGGGATGTAGCGCTTGCTGTATGTCTACGATGCAACTAGCGACGCTTGCACTCTGTCCAGCCTGCACCTTGAGCGAGAGCGACCAAGCCGGGTGTGCGCAGGCCGATGACGCCGACGAGAGGAGCGGGGAGGAGGAGGGGAGCTCTTTCTCCTCCAGCACGACCTCTGCCGCCTGCGAGAGCTCGAGCAGCATGAGCACGACGATGCAGCAGCGTCCACGACCAGCCGTCCACGCCCACACGGCCCCTCCCCGCCCTTGGTCGCCCAGGCGGCGGTACATCAACCTCCTCATCCTCACCGTCGTCGCGGGCACGACGTGGAGCGTCTACACCACCTCGGCTGCTGCCACCGCCTTCCGGTCCCGCCTGCCCGCCCACACGCTCACCCGCCTGAGCGAGAGCGCGACCAGGTTCCCCATCTCGCTGCCCTTCTTCGCCGACAAGGTGCGCCCTCGGCCTCTCTCGTGGAGCCTGCACAGCTCAGCAGCGACTGATCGAGTCCCTCCTCCCTCCCTGCAGCGCAACGTCCTCAACCAGTGGTTCGTCAAGCGGTCGTGGGGCTGGATCACGGCCCTCTTCGTCGCCTTCAACCTCGCCGTCCTCCTCTTCCCGACCCCGCCTGCCGCCCAGTCGGCCTCGCCCTCGACCCCGACCATCGCCAACGGGCGCAACGTCCCTTCCACCCGCACCGCCGTCAGCTCGGCCCACCTCCTCGCCTCACTGCGGCGGTACCTCCTCGCCTCGCTCGCGTGGTTCTACCTCACGCAGGCGACCTGGTTCGGCACCACCCTCGGCCCGAGCATCGCGTTCCGCATCCTGCGCTCGTCGGGCGCCGTGTGCGTCCCGAGCGCGATCGGGAGCGACCCGCTCTCGTCGCGCGCGGCGGGCGCAGGCCTGCACGCCGACGGCCTCGGCGACCCGGCGGGCCCGCCCATGGTGTGCACGGGCGTCAAGGGCGAGTACTGGCGCGGCGGGCACGACGTGAGCGGGCACGCCTTCATGATGGTGCACTGCTCGCTCTTCCTCGTCGAGCTCGTGTACCCGCTCCTGCCGGCTCTCTTCCCCGGCCTCTTCTCCGGCGGCGCCCGCGCCAAGGTGCAGCGCGTTCACCCGGCGGTCAAGGCGGTCGGGTACGCGGCGGTCGGCGCGGTAGTTCTCTGCTGGTGGATGCTCCTCATGACGAGCCTGTTCTTCCACTCGCCGCTCGAGAAGGTGACGGGCACGGCGTTCGGAATCCTCGGGTGGTACCTCTCCGGGCTCTAGACAGACCCTCTCCCCCTCTGTAGCTTTGCCCTCCCCTACTCTATCTCTATCATGCCATGCAAAACGTGAATTGCGGTCCGCGCGACTCTACTGCGCTCGAGCCTCGTACCACCTCGAGCGCCCGTCCGCCCGCCGCTGCACCGCCGCTCGCTGCAGCTCGTACGAGAGTCGCTCAGCGACTGCTTCGAGCGCCTCGTTCGGCGCCCTCGCGACGCTCGCGACGCCTTTCCACGTCTCGCGCCCGCCCGCCGCGCTGCGAAAGGGGAGGAGCGCTCGCGCCTCTCTCGCCTTGAGCTCGACGCGCACGTCCTCTCCTCGCACTGTGTCCGCTGCGCTCCCCGCCGCCCCTGCTGCAGCACCCGCACGCGCCGCCGCCGCCGCCGCCAAACTCGCCGCGACCAAGTCCTCGCACCGCGCCCTCGGCTGGAGCAGGTTCCACAGGTCGGCGCGCTTCTCGCCCGGGACGAGGCGCAGCGCGTCGTCCTCGCTTGTAAAGAGGAGCGACGAGGCGCCGAGGCGGGCGAGCGACGTCGAGAGGGCGACGAGGAACTGGTCGAGGACGGCGAGCTCGCGGGAGCGGGCGGCGAGGGGCGAGGGGGTGCTGGCACCTGGCGGCGGCGACGCGGGAGCAGTGTACCCCGGCGATGCTGCAGTGCCGCGCGGGTCGGTCGAGGGCGACGACGAGCCGTGTGGTGCACCGCCGCCGCCTCGTGCCGCCGCCGCCGCGCGCACCTCGTCGTGCCACAGCGGGAGGCCCTGCATGCGCGCGAGCGACATGGCGTGGACGTAGAGCGCGCGGCACGCTGGTCGCAGGGCGAGGACGAGGTCGGGGAGGGCGAGGTGCGCAAGGATGCGGAGGAGGAGGTGCGAGGGGAGCGCGTCGAGCTTTGGGGACGTTCGAGCGGCTTGCGGCGTAGCCTGGTAGGCTGGCGGAGCGTCGCTGAGCATGGCTGCTGGTCCACTGTCGAGCGAGCGGGGGCGGCGGGCGGCGGGTCCAGCCTCCGCCGTCGTGCGGGGAGGCAAGCGAAAGTCAAGCAGAAAGTCAAGGGCAAAGTCAAGCGAAAAGGTCAAGCGAAAGTCAAGCGAAAGTCAAGCGAAAGTCAAGCAAAAGTAGAGCGAGCAAAGGTAAGCAGGCGTGAGGAGCGCTTTGACCTCTCTGGGCTTGCTCGTCTTCCGCTGCTCCTGCTTCGCCGCGCTCTTCAGGACGCACTCTCGACGATGAGCCTGGAACCTGGACACCTTCGGGGAACAGGTCTGGGCGATTCTGCGCTCGAGAGGAGGAGTAGAAGGTCGCGAGGAGCGCTTTGACCTCTCGAACTCGCCTTCGTCGAAGACCAGAACACGACTTGACTTCGTTGCAGACTTTCCTTGCAGATCAATGACGAGAAGAGGAGGAGGAAGAGGGCGAGTGCTGCGAGGCCGAGCGCTCACTGCTTGAGCGTGCAGACCATGACCTCCTTCGAGAACAGCCCTGTGACGAGTAACGAGCGTCAGTACGGCTCGAGGCGGCGACGAAGGCGCACGGAGGACGCACCGGTGAGGAGGAGCTTGTCCTGGTACGGCGCCGCCGTCGTCGAGCCCATGACAATCTCGCCCGAGTCGCCAAAGACGCGCTCGGACCGGTACTTCTTGCCGCCGCTGCTCGTTCAGCTCGTCGTCAGTGCGTGCTCCAGAGACTGCCAAAGTGGAGGAAGCCATCGAGGGAGCGCACCTCTTCTTCTCGGGCTGCTCGCGCACCCTGAACACCTCGACAGCCGGGAGCGGTCCACTCCTGCCGCCGTCCTTGCCCGCCGCCATGAAGTCGAACAGCTTTGTGAGCGCCGTGAGGTAGACGTCGACGCCCTTGGGCGTGACGGCGACGTGCACGTTGTCAAAGTGCCGGTTGATCTGCGAGCGAGCGAGTGCGAGTTTGAGAAGGTCAGTCTTGGCGGGATCCGAGGCGACCAGCCTAGACGCACGTGGACCTCCTCGACGGCGGCGAGCGTGTGGTTAGGCTGCGCCTGCCAGACTCGCATGAGGCCCTCGATGGTCGACGCCTGGTAGACGAGGCCGTTCGGGCCGCTCGCGAGACCTGCGCGTCGAGAGCAGCTCGTCAGCGCCGCCCAAGGAAAGACGAGGAGAGAGACGCACCGTTCGGGTAGATGACCTGGTCGGCGGCGATCAAGCACTGAGCGTCGCCCGAGCCCGACGCGTCGCAGAAGATGATGTCGCTCGGGTTGCTCTTGAGGATCTCGAACTTGCGCGACCAGTGCACCTTGTGCCGGTGGTCGTTGGAAACGTAGAACGAGCGGTCGGTGACGGCGGCGATGCTGTTGGGCGTGCGCACGAGCGGATGCTGGACCGTCTTGACCCATCGCGCCGAGTCGCTGCCGACCTCGGTGTCGAAGATCTCGACGACCGAGTCGGCACCCTGGGTCGGGGCGAGCGAGCGGTCCGAGGGAGGGCGGTGCGAGTTGATGAAGATGGTGAGCTTGTTGGGGTTCGAGGGCGAGCGGTACAGCTCGATGGCGTGGACCCAGATGCCGTTGGCCGCGGCGGGAAGGCCGTCGAGGCGGACGCGCTTGTGCTGGCGCGTGTTGATGTCGAGGAGGGCGATATAGTCGGTCGAGACGGTCGGCAGCTGTGTCGCGTTAAGGTGCGAGGTTGCGGGTACCCACCATTTGCGAGCATTACGGGACGAACAGGCTCTGCGAGGAGGTTCTCGTTCGTCAGCTCGCCGCTCGACGCCTTGTCCGTCAGCTCGCCGCTCTACGCCTCCTTCAAGCTCTCCAGATGCCGCAGAAGGAGTAGGAGGGCGCAGAAGGACTCACAGGTAGGCGAGCCCGCTCTCCTGGTCCACCCACCGAGCATCCTCGCACGCCTCGAGCCCTGTCGCCGGTCGCGCCTCGTTGTCAGCTCGCCCTCGCGCAGACTCGAGAGCAGGCGGGACAGAGCTCACCTGGCACGGCAAAGCAGTTGTCGTTGTTGAGCGGCGACACGGACCGGGTGACGCCCGCCCGGTCGAGCTTCTGGCCGACGATGACGGCGAGGAAGGCGGCTCCGAGCGCGAACGTGCCGACCTTGTAGCGCTTGAGCGTGAGGAAGCTCATCGGGTGCGTCTGGCAGCGGGTGCGAGAGGCTGGCGAGAGGGGAGGAGGAGGAGAAGCGAGCCGATTCAAAGGCCGAAGGCGGGGAAGGGCTCGCGTGTGGGGCAGCGTGCTTGCGGCTGCCGTCGGCGACGTCGGAAAGGCCGGGCAACGTTCCAGCGGAGCGCACGGCATCGTCTACAGCAGCACGAGGGGCGAAAGACAGGGAGGGGGAGAGAGAGGAGAGATGGCGAGGCAGGATGCGAGAGGCAGGCGGTCGTTGAGGGAATGCAGCTCGAGAGGAGGGAGGAGGGCAGGAAGGGGTATCTGGCGGGCGCGAGTCTATATAAGAGGAGAGCGAGGGGTTCCGGGGAGTGGTACACGAGGAAGGGGCGTCGCTCGAGGCGAGCGGCGGGAGGAGGGTCGAGAGGAGGTCCTAGCGCTTGGCGCGGTCGGTGCCGACGAGCAGCTGCTCGAACAGGCCCGTCGCCGACTGCTCCGTCTTCATCTGCGCGCACGAGGGCAAGAGCTGTCAGAGGGGAGGCACGAGGAGGACGAGAGGAGGAGAGAGGACGCACCTGGAGCATGTAGACGATGCCGGTGCGGTCGCCCTGGTCGCTCAGCTCGATGGCGACGCCCGTCTTGCCGACGCGCTCGACGCCGTCGGTGAGGACGATGGTCGAGATGACCGTCTTGCCGCCGCCCTTGTCCGAGTCGACGACGAGCTGCTTGGTGCCGCTCGGCATCGAGTGGAACAGCTTGAGCTTGCCCGTCCCGAGGCTCTTCCACACCGAGTGGTGCTGCTGCAGGAAGATCTTGCACCTCATCTGGGCGACGACGCTCGTCTTGTCGTCGGCGCGCTGCTGCTGCTGCTGCTGCATCTGGCGCTCGCGGTCGTCCGAGGTCGGGCTCGTCGGCGGGCTAAAGTCGAGCCCGACGCCGCGCTCGGCGACGCCCGACGTGCGCGACGAGCCGGGCGCAGACGCGCTGCGGTCCTCAAGCAGCGTCTGCGACGGCATGCGGTACTGCGAGCCGAACCCGGCTGCGCCGTCCGCCCCGCCGCCGCCGCCGCGGTGCCCGAGGTTGTACTGCGCCGACGACGACATGGGCGGCGACGAGCGCAGGCCCTCGGCCGAGCGCGCCCGGTGCACCTGCTGGTGCGACGAGGCCGGCGCGAGCATGCCGCTGCCGGAGCGCGACGCCGAGCCGTTGAGGCTCGTCGGGTACAGCGGGCCGCCTCGCCCGCTGATGTCGACGCCGTTGTAGCTGCGCTCCTTGGGCAGCGGCGGCGGCGCGGCACGAGGGTCGAACTCGGGGTAGGCCTGCGACGACTGGTACGAGCCGTTCGACTGGCGCGACGACGGGCGCGACGAGTTGGGGCGAGACGACGACGAGAAGTCGTGCGCCGAGTGCGGCGAGCGCGGCGGCATGGGGTACGCCGGGTAGCCGTTCTGCTGCTGCTGCTGCTGCTGCTGCTGGAGCTGGAGCTGCTGCTGCTGCCCGTACGGCGACTGGCGGCCGTACGCGCTTGAGTCGCTGCCCGGGTACGGCGACGCGCCGCGCGAGCTGCTGCCGCCGCCGTTGCCGATCGGCGAGTGCGGGAAGGCCGACCCAGTCGGGCTCGACACGAACGCGCTGCCGGTGTAGCCGCCGTGCGACGACGCCGAGGCCGAGGCGGACGGCGGCGCGGCGTGCGACGCGCTCGAGAGCATGCTCGCGTTGCGCTCAGGCCTGCTGACCGTGGTCGGCGCCGCGCCGTTGCTGCTCGCGCTCGAGTGGGTCCTCGGCGGCAAGGCCTGGCTGCTGGGCGGCATGAGCTGCAGGGCGGGGCGGCCCGTGCTGCTGCCGGTCGAGCTGAACCCGGGTGACGGTGGCGGCGCGGCGCCGTAGTTGGGGCTCGAGGACGACAGGGGCGCGGCGAGGTGGGGCGAAGGAGCGGTCGAACTGGGTGCAGATGGCGGCTGGACGCTCGCCTGGAAGTTGGGCGACAGCGGGCTGCTGCGGTACGTCGGCGAGATGGGCGACGCGCCGCCTCCTCCTGCTCCTGCCGCGCTCCCGCTCGCCGCCGAGTTCTGCCGGCTGCCCTGCGCCGTCCCGAACCGGATCGCCTCGTCGAGCGCCGTGCGCCACTCGCGCGCCTGCTGCTCGTCGCCCTGGGCGCCCTGCGCGTCGAGCGGCCGGAACACGAGGCGCTCCTTGCCCATGATGGCCACCTCGAACTCGCCCTGCGCCTGCTGCGCGCCCGCCGCCGCCGCGTCGCGCACCCGCAGGTGCTTGCCCGCGAGCGGCGGGTACAGGAGCCAGAAGTCGGCGCCGGGGCTCGCGGCGTGCTCGTCGGCAGGCTCGACGGGCGCGCACACGAGGAACAGGTCGGTGAGGAGGACGAGGTGCGCGCGCGCGATGCGTACGTCGCGGCCCGAGGGGTCGGACGAGGGGACGAACGAGAGCGAGACGGGGCCGGCCTTGCGCAGCTGGCGCTGGAAGGTGAGCGACGGCGGCTGCATCTGGAGCTTGCATTTCTGCGAGCAGGGCACAGGGACGCACAGTCAGTCTCTCGGGCTGGAGGAGAGAGAGAGAGAGAGAGCGGCGAGGGAGGACGCACCCGAGGCTCCATCGTAAAGATGTCGAGCGCCCTCGACGGGTCGAGCCGGTGCTCGAGGTCCTCGACCCTGAGCGGGCTCGTCGCCGCGTACCCGCCGCCGTGGATCGCCGACGTGTTGGCCGTCGAGATGCCCGTCGCGCCCGACGAGCGGTAGCTGCTGCTCGACGGGCTGTCGAGCCCCGCCGAGCCGCTGCCGCCGCCTCCTCCTCCTCCTGATCCGCCGCCGCTGCCGCTGCCCCGATCACTGCTGCTCCGCTCGTGCACGTCCCGCCCGAGGTCGAGCTCGAGTCTCGGCGGCGGCGGCGCCCCTGCTCCTGGCCTGCGCGCCTCGCCGCCGCGCTCCTCACTCCTCGAGCTCGACGGCGCCGCGGGCACGCTCGGCACAGCGGGCGCGAGCACGAGCGGCCTCGTCGTGCCGAGCGCGTCGCCATCGAGAGAGCGCGTGCGCGCGTCGTCGCACATGGCGGCGAGGTGGCGCAGCTTGTCGTTGGCGCTGACGAGGAGCGCGTGGTCGCTGCGGCCCTCCTGCGTCGAGCGGAGGAGCTTGGCGTACAGGCGCTGGTAGTAGGCGACGCGCACGACGGGGAGGGTGAAGAGCGTGTCGAGGGTGACGAGGGGGATGTTTGAGGAGGACGAGGAGGATGGCGGAGGGAGGGTGTTGGGCCAGGGGAGCGCGGCGAGGATGGGCGCGAGGCGGTCGTTGGACTGGACGGGCGCGTGCGTGTCGTAGCCGTCCTGGAGCGTGGCGGCGTAGCGCGAGTAGGCGGGCTCGATCTCGTCGATCCAGCGCATGAGGAGGTCGCCGAGCGCTTTGGGCGAAGAAGGCGACGGACCGATCTCGAGCAGTTGCTGCCGTCGACAATGTGAAGGAGAGTCAGTGGCTGAGGAAGCCGCAGGGGAGGAGCGAGGAGGGAGGGAAGGAGGGCGCACGGCGAGCAGGCTTTTGTTGACGCGATAGACGGCCTCGACGGCGCGGAACATCGAGTCGAGTACAGGTGGAGGAAAGTTGGCGCGGCTCCATGCTGCTGCGACACGCTGCAAGAGGTGAGAGCGTCAAGGTCAGTCCCTCAGAGCTCGAGTGAGGCGACGAAGAGGAGCGAGAGCGCACCTTGATGATGGCGCCTAAGTCGGCGACGTACGCCGTCTCGGTCGCGATCAAGTCGGCGAGCGGGTTGGCCTTCTTGCCCGGCGTCGCCGTCGCCGACGACGCGCTCCTGCTCGGACCCTGCTCGCCGCCGCTCGGACCCTCGCCCGCCGCCGCCAACGCCGTGCCGTCGAACACCTGCTCGCCGCCGGCCGAGTCGCGCTGCTGGTGCACGCTGCCGCCGCTCGTGCTCGCCTGGTGCGACAGGGACGTCGACGACGAGCCCGAGGGCGGAAGCCGAGGTAGCGGCGGGTGCGCGTGCTGCAGGCCGGACGCGCCGACGCCGCTCGCGTGGCTGTCGTGCGCCGCCGAGAGGGAGCTCTTGCGCGGGACGCGAGGCCCGTCGCTGGCGGGCGCGTGGTCGTAGGCGGCCGACGAGGGCGAGGGGCCGTCGCGCAGCTGGTAGGCGCGGGGAGGGGCCGAGGTGATGACGGGCGAGAGCTGGGGGCGAGGGCGGTTGGCGGCCGAGTAGGTAGACGACGAGGAGGAGGAGGACGGCTGGGGTGGTGCGAGGGGAGCGAGCGGGCCTCGGGCGCGAGGGTCGCCGAGGTGAGGCTGCTCGGGGTGGGCCATGCTGAGGCTGCCGAACTGGCCTGCGAGCGCGTCGCCGTTGGCGTACCCTGGCCGGTGGTGCTGCTGCTGCTGCTGGCCTGCGCCGTGCGGCTGCTGGTGGTGCTGGTGGTGCGACGACGAGGAGGCGCTTGGTGGTGCTGGCGGAAGCGACGGGGCGTAGGCCGAATAGTCGGTCATGGGCGCAGGGGGGGTGCGCTGCTCGTGGCAGAGCTGCACAGGAGCGCGGTCGCAAGCTCGCTCGAGGCTCAGGCCGAGGGACGGCGAGTTGTTTCGCTGAGTGCGCGCGGGGTCGATGAAGGGGAGCGAGGCGACGACGGGGACCGTGGCTCGCGGGCTGGGTGGACCGGGGGGCGACAGGTGGGCGTGTGCCGGGTGCTGTCGGGGTAGCACGCGCCAAGCTCGTCGCTGTCGAGAGCGAGGGCGAGGCGGTGAGCTCGAGAGGACGACGAGGGCCAGACGCTCGGGGCGACGCGATGTTGCCCACAGAGAGACAAAAGCGTCGCACTCTTTCTCCCTGCCGTGGGCCTCAGATCAGAGCCTCTCTCCAGTCTATCATCAGGCCACGGTAGCACTCGAGCGCGCAGCGAGCAAAGGGTGAGGACGACGACGGAAAACCCTCGACCTCGTCGTCCCTCGGCACAGCTGCTGCTGCCTGTTCGCAGCGAGCATACTCGAGAGTCTCTTCGGCACACACGAAAAGAGCCAGAGAAGCAGCGAGTTGAGCGACTTGTGCGTCGTCGACCTCATCGCGACCGGCCGAGCGGGTCTAACCTCCCGTCCTCGTCCCTCGCTCGCCCCGAGACCTCTCCTGTCGAGCCGTCTGCGTGCACAGCTGCACTAGAGCAAGCCCTACCCGCCCACCATGGTCGCCTCGGTCCTCCTCATCGTGCTCCCCATCGCGGCCACCCTCCTCGCCATCGCCAAACCCCGGATGAACGTCCTCGGAACCCAGAGGATCCTCTCGTCCGCCCTCCACATCGACCAGTGCGAGCCCATCCACGGCCTCGAGGCGTGCGAGGACGCCTGGGTCCACCACGACTCGGGCCTCGCCTACCTGTGTGTCGTCCTCCTCCTCGTCTTCCCCCAACGCCCACCAGCTGACTCTCGCTCCCCGTGCAGCGCCTGCTCATCGGTCGACATGCGCGCCCACTGGTCGCCCACCCTCGAGAACTTTGACGCCCTCGCCCTCCCGACCGTCTCGACCGACGAGCTGCGCCTCTTCTCGTTCGAGAAGCGCTCCCACTGGCCCGTCAAGCTCGTCGGCCTCCCCGCCGGCCACCCGGGCGTCTGGATGCACGGCATGGACGCCCTCCACACCCCGACCGCCGCCGAACCCGACCTGTACACCCTCTTCCTCGTGTCGCACCCGCCGCCGCAGGACCGCACCTCGGCCGCCCAGGACGGCGCGGCATCCGTCGTCGAGCTGTTCGAGACGGTCCTCGGCAGCGACGAGGCGCGCCACGTCGGCACGGTGCGCCACGCGCTCGTGCGCACGCCCAACAGCCCCGTCGCGACCGGCCCGAGGTCGTTCTACGTGTCGAACGACCACCGCCGCAAGGTGCACTGGACCCGCAAGCTCGAGGTCGCCTACGTCGAGACGTCCGAGATTGCCCACTGCACCCTCCTCGCGTCGGGCGAGTCCGAGTGCACCGTCGCCGCCGAGCAGACGTACCCGAACGGTGCGCTCGGTCCCCTCCTCTCTCTCTCGCTCTCTAGCTGACTCTCTGCCTCCTCTTCAGGTCTCGCAAAGGGCCCCAAGGACCTGCTGTACGCTGCGTCGACCTACACGGGCGAGGTGAGCGTGTACGAGATCCAGCGCGAGGACATGTCGCTCGTCCCGGTCGGCAACATCTGGGTGCGCCTCTCTCTCCCTCTTGGCCTACGAGACGAGCACTGACGTCTCTCCCTCCTGCAGCTCGAGCGCCCGATCGACAACCTGCACGTGTCGCCCTCGACCGGGTCCGTCTGGGCCGCCACCTTCCCCAAGTTCTTCTCGTTCGCCTCGTCGGCGCCTCTCCCTGCCTCGCCGTCCAACCCGCACCACAAGCGCTCGCCCGTCGAGGTGTGGCGCATCTCGAACGAGACCGACATCACCGAGCGCTACATGGGCCGCAAGTACCGCCACGCCGTCGCGCTCGCCGACCCGCTCGGCGAGGTCGTCAGCGCCGTCACGACGGCCGCGCCCTGGAGGGACGAGCTCCTCCTGACGGGCTACTTTACCCCGCACGCCGTCGTGTGCAAGATGGGCGAGACGCTGTAGACAGCCCTGGTCCGAGCCCGATCCGAAAACTAGACGTTCCTCTCCTTCTCCTCCTCGAGCCCGTTTCTCTCGAGAGCAGGAACGCGTGCGCGAGAGAGAGAACCCTGACATCCGCTGCACGACTCGATAAAGCGAACCTCCCTTCAGCCCCACAGCGCCGCCTGGCTGTTGCGCTTCCTCGTCGCGCCGCCGTTGCGGCCCGCGACAGGCTGCGACGCGCTCGGCCTCGCCTTCCTGCCGCCCGCCTTGCCCTTGCCCTTGCCCCTGCCCTCGAACTCGCTGTCGCTGTCGCTCCCTCCGTCGCTCTCCTCGTCCTCGTCGTCGTCGCTCGCCCGCGCGAGGTGACTCGGCTGGCTCGCGCTCGCGCTCGGACCGCTCGCCGGCGCGAGGCTCTGCCGCGTCGAGCGCCGCGCCGGCGTCGTCCCAAGCTGCGACAGCGACGGCATCATGCTCGCGCGGCGCCCACCAGCCGGCGTCGCCGTCGTCGTGGCCGCGACGACCTTGGCCTGCGCGGGCGTCGCGCGAGCAGGCGTCGCCGCCTTGCTCGCGCCGTTGGCCATGACGGCCCTGCTCGCGCGCGGGGCACGCGACGAGGTCGGGAGCGTGGCGCCCTGGCTCGCGGCGCCGAGGTGGTGCTGGTGCGACGGCTCGGCCGACGGCGAGCGGCTCGCGAGGCGCGCCGACGACGCGCGCGTCATGCGCGCAGGGGTCGACGGCGCTGCGGCGCCGGGGACGAGGAGGTGCTGCTTGGGCGCGGCCGGCGTGGGAGCGGCGGCGGCGGGTGCGGGAGCGGGAGCGGGAGAGGGAGAGGCGGCTTGAGCGGGCTCTTGCTCGTCGTCTTTCTCCTCGGCGACGTCGGCCAGCGGCGACGACGCGCGCACTGCAACGCCGTTTGAGGCCGACGGCTCGGGCTCGACGATCGAGGGCGCGGCAGAGACGACCGGCGAGGACGGGTCGGCAGGCGCCGGGGAAGGAGGTGCCGAGGCGTCAGGGGTCGGGGGAGCCTGCTGCTGCGGTGAGCGGGTCAGCAAGGTGCGCTCGACGTACGAGGAAGCAGGGAGAGAAGCGCGGGCGCACCTGGACCTCGGGCGAGCCGTTGACCTGCGGCGCCTTGTCGGCGTCGCCCTCGGAGGTCGCGTCGAGCATGTCGACGTCCTCGTCCTGCTGCGCCGGCTCGGCGTCCTCCTGCTGACCGGCCGTCTCCTGCGAGTCGCCGCCCTGCGTCTCGAGGAAGAGCGGCTTGTCCTTGACGAGCGGCACGAACTGGCTCTCGGCCGGAAGGTCCGCCGCCGCCGCCGCCGCATCGTTCTGCTCCTCTTCGGCCTCGCTCTCGTCGTCGACGACGCGCGACAGGTTGTCGACCTCGATCGGCGGCGAGCCTCGCTGGCTGCTCGACGGGATGTTGCCGATGCTCGAGAGGTCGCGGTACCCTCCCACGACGCGGCCGTTGGGCGAGCGCTGCGTCGCCGAGAGGGCCGTGCTTGCGGGAGGAGGGAGCGGCTGAGGCGAGGGCGAGAGGTGGTGCCGGCGCGGCGAGGCGTCGACGGCCGTCGTGATGGGCGGGGCGGTGCCGTCGTCAGCGGTGCGGCGAGGCGCAGGACCCGGTGAGGTCGCGAGGACCGGCTCGCCGGCGGTCGGTGCGCCGACGGCGGCCGTCTCGGACGCATCGACGGGCTCGAGGTCGACGGCCTCGTCGATGACGGGCGGCGCCGCCTCGTCCTCGTCGTCCGACTCGGCGCGGCGGCCCTTGCCCTTGCGCTGCTTGCGCTCCTCCTCCTCGCGCTCGGCCGCCGCCCAGTCGAACGCAGCCGCACTGACGCGGCGCGTGCTGCGCTGCGTCTGGCTCAGGAGCTGGTCGACGTCCTCGGCGTCGTCGATCGCGCTGCTGTCCCGCGCCGCTGCGACGGGCGACGAGCTCGCGGCCGTCATCGAGGCGTACTTGAGCGGGCTGCCGACGGCTGCGGAGCCGGGGAGCGGGCGCGAGCGACCCTGCGACGACGACGAGCCGCCCGAGGCGTACAGGAGGGACGTGCGCTTGGACCCCTTCTTGGCGCTGCGGCCGAACGCGTTGGCGGCGAGCTGCGCCATCGACTCGCGCCGACCGCTCTCGAGGCGGCTCGCACGGTCCGACAGGAAGTTGGTCGGCGCGACGGCGACATCCTCGTCAGAGGACGAGTCGTCGTCGGAGGACGAGTCGGACGAGTCGGACGACGTGTCCGCCTTGCCCCCGATGCGGGGCAGAGCGGGCTCGGGCGATGACGAGGGCTGACGAGGGCTGTCGACGGCCGCAGGAACGGGCGAGGACGGCGGGAGGGCCGTCTCGGCGGCGCGAGCGAGGACGTTGTCGTCGGCGCGCTCGTCGTCCTGCGCCGCCGGCTTGGGCTTCTGAGCCGACGGCGGCGCCTCGTGCACCTCGTCGACGTCCTCCTCGTCGCGCGCCTTGACCTCGTCCTCGTTGAGGCCGCGCCTCGGGCGCTGCCGAGAGCTGCTCGTCGCGCCGAGGCTCGCCGCGATCTCCTCCTCGTCCGAGCTCTCGGCCGCCGGCGTGTGCGCCGCACTCGCGCGGTCGAGCGCCGGGTGGCGCACCGAGACGAGCTCGTCGGCGTCGGCGACCTCCTCGGCGGCGGCAGGAGCCTGCTCGACCGAGGCGGGCTCGTCGACGTCCATCGCGTCGACGGCGGCCTCCTCGCCGATGACGACGACCGACTCGTTCTCCTGCTCGGGCTCGGGCTCGGTCGACGGCTCGCGCTCGTCGTCCTGCGGCTGCGGCTCGACGTCGGCGGGCAGCGTCTCGGGGACCTCGAGCGTCTCGGCGTCGTCGTCCTCGACAGGGGCCGAGCCGGCGCGGCTCTGGCTCTGGCTCGCCTGCGCCGCCTTGCGCTGCGCCTTGGTGAGGCGCACGCGGCGCCTGTTGCGGCCGGCGCGGGCGGCGCTGCCGCCGGTCGCCTCGCTGTCGTCAGCGTTGTCGGGCGACGACGAGCGCGCGCCGCCGGCGGTCGAGGAAGGGGCGAGGAACGGCTTCTGCTGCGACTGCGAGGGAGCGGGCTCGGGCTCGGCGGCGGCAGTGGCGGCGGCGGTAGGGCGAGGGCTGGGCGCAGCAGGCTTGGGCTCGAATGAGGAGGGCGGCGGCTTGATCGCCTTCGGCGTCGCAGCGGGAGCGGCAGACGAGTCGGTCGAAGGCCCTGCGGCAGGAGCCGGCGAGGGCGGGACGGCGGCGGTCGTCGAGGTGGAAGGCGCGGCAGCTGCGGCGGGCGCAGCCGCGACGGTCGCGTCGTGAAGCTGCTTGGCCTGCTCGCGCACGACGACCTGCTCCTCCTCGGCGTCGGCCATCTCCTCGTCGTCCTCGGCCTCGGGCGTGCGCGCGCGCGCCTTGCCCTTGTCCTTGCGCAGGCTCTTCGCCGGCGCACGCGCCGGCGTCGCCTCGACCTCGACCTCCTCCTCGCGCACCTCCCTCGAGCGCTTGGTGCCCCTGCTGCCCTCGAGACTCGCCTCGAGCACGTGGCCGAATCCGGCATCGCGCAGGCCGTCGACAAGCGCACGGACCTGCGCCTCGGTCTGCTGCGCGTCGACGCCGAGCGCCGGCACGACGAACGGCGCGAGGACGAGGCCGAGGAGCGACGCGCCGGCGGGAGCGGGGCGTGACGCGAGCGCGGCGGCCGACGCGGCGTGCAGGACGAGGGCCTGGCCGGGCGCGGCGGCCGAGGAGGCGGCGGCGGCGGGCGCGTCGACCTTGCGCTTCTTGCTCTTCTTGGCCGGCGAGGAGCGCTCGCTCTGGCTCTGCGAGGGCGCGAGCGTCGCCTTGCTCGTCGACGCGACGGGCGCCGGGTCGGGCGAGTCGGCGCGCTTGCGCTTCTTCGAGGGCGCGGCGGCGATGGGACGCTGCTGCTGCGAGGCCGACTGGCTCGCTCGCGCAGGCGAGGACGGGACCGACTGCGCACATGACGAGCTGATCAGGACGGCGCTCGAGGCAGGGCTCAGGCAGAGAGAGGAGCGCACCTCGACCATCTTGGCCTTGCCCTTGTCCTTCTTGGCCTTCTTGCGCTGCGGCTCCTCGTCCTCGACAGCGCCCTCGTCGGCCGCCGCACTCGTCGCCGCCGCCTTCTCGGCCGCCTCGCGCTCCTTCTTCTTCTCGCGCCTGCGCGCCTTCTTCTCGGCCTTCTTGCGCTCGGCGTCGGCGTCGGCGTCGGCCTCGCCGTCCGAGGTGCTCGGATCCTGCTCGTCGGCGGGCGCAGGCGCAGGAGCGGGCGCAGGCGAGGATGCGGGTGCGGGAGCGACCTCGACGGGCTTGACCTTGGGAGGCCGACCGCGCTTCTTGGGCGCCGGCGCCGGCTCGGCCGCCTCGACGGGCGCAGGAGGAGCGGGCGTCGGCTCGGCCTCGACGACCGGCTTGGCCTTGGGCGGGCGGCCGCGCTTCTTGGGCGCAGGCGTCGGCGCCGGCGCGTCCGAGTCGTCTGCCGCCGCGGGAGGAGCGGGCGTCGGCTCGGCCTCGACGACGGGCTTGGGCTTGGGCGGGCGGCCGCGCTTCTTGGGCGCAGGAGCAGGCGAGGCGGCGGGCGAGGGCGAGCGCGCGGGCGCAGGTGCGGGTGCCGCCTCGACGACCGGCTTGGCCTTGGGCGGCCTGCCACGCTTCTTGGGCGCAGTCGCGGGCTCGTCGGCCTCGTCGGCCACCGCAGGAAGAGCGGGTGCGGGCGTCGCGTCGGCAGCGGGCTTGACCTTGGGCGGACGGCCGCGCTTCTTGGGCGCCGGTGCAGGGGCAGCGGCGGGCGACGGCGAGCGCTGCGAGCGGGATTGAGACGAGGCGAGTCAGTCGCCATCGCAGCGGCCGGCAGGGGAGTGGACGACGTGACGCACCTGGCTCTGGCTCGCGAGCTGGTCGACCTCGTCCTCGGCCTCGAGCTGCTCGAGCACAGGCGCCTTGCCCTTGCCCCTCGGCGTCGGCACGGCCGCAGCAACGGGCTGGACGACCTTCTTCTGCGCCTTGTCCTTCTTCTCGGCGCGCGCGACGACGATCTCGGCGTCGCGCTCGTCGTCGTCGTCGCTCGACTCGGCGGCGGGCTTGCGCGCCGTCTTCTTGACGGTCGGCGGCGCGCGCTTCTTGGCCGGGGCCGACGCGGGCGTCGCAGCGTGCGCAGAAGCGGATGCACGCGCGGGTGCGGGCGAGGCGGCGACGTCGGGCGGCGCGGCTGAGGCCGCCGCGGCCTGCTTGGCCTTGATGGCGGCGAGGGCGCGCGCTGCGACGGCTCGGCCGTACTCGATGTCGGCCGGGGTGGACGGCGTAGGGGGCGGCCTGTCCTTTTTGGCGGGCTTGGCCTTGGCGGGCGGCGTGCTGTCCTTGGTCTTGCTGGTGGACGCGGCGGGCTTGGGCTTGGGCTGGTAGGGCGGCTTGTAGTCGTCGTCGTCGCTGCGGCGCTTGGACGGCGAGGGCGGCATGGTCCGGCGGGCTGGATCGAGGGGTCGTCAGGTGGGTGGGTCGCGTCGGTCAGGCGAGGAGGAGAGCTGCAGAGGACGAGCCGCGTGAGCTTGTTGACGCACGCGACAGACGAGCGAGGGAGGGGACGCACGGGTTCAAAGTTGGCGTGGGTCGTTACCTGGCACTAGGTGCGCGTGTTGAAGGGTCGCGGTACTCGCCGAGAGTGGTGGTGGTGGAGCGAGATGAGGATCGAAAAGCGCAGGCGGGAGACGAGGTGATCCGAGTCGGGCGCACGACGGGGCGGTGCGAGGGCGGCGCGAGGCTGCTCGCAGTGGTGCTGCTGCTCGAGTGCACGCTACCACGCGTCGGCTCAGCGGGAGCGAGGCGGGTTTGACGACCAAGAGCGAGCCTCGGGGGGAGCTGCACCCGGTCGACTCGTCCTCTGGCTCTCCCCTCTCGCTCGGCAGACCCAGTCGACTCCCAGACCGACTCGTACCATGGCCCCGCCCAACTCAGTCGCAGCCCAGCACAAGGGCAAGCTCGAAAAGGACGACCCGACCCTCCTCCCCTCGGACGACGACGACGACTCGGACTTTCACCTCTCGGACGCGGGAGACGCCGGCTCCGACTCGGGCGACGACTCGGACGACGACAACGACGCCGCGCAACCGGCAGCAAAGCGCGCAAAGCTCGCAGACGAGGCCAAACCAGCGTGCGCTTCCTCCTTGTCCCTCGTCTCCCTCGTCTTCTCGACTCCTTGGCTGACTTGAGCGCCCCGCACAGCCTCGACAAGGCCGCCGTCGACGATCTGTGGGCCGCCTTCAACGACCCGTCCGCCGCCGACCCTTACGCGCCCTCGACCTCGACCTCGTCGAACGCCGCCGCCGCTCCTCCAGCTTCAGCCGCAGCCGCCTCCTCTTCCTCGACGGGCACGAGCAAGAGCACAGTCGACGTCAAGGGCAAGGGCAAGCGCGCTGACGACGACCTCGTCGAGATCGAGGTCGAGTACGGCTTTGCCGGCGAGTGGATCAAGTGCGTCTCGCTGTTCTCCCTCGCTGTGTCCCGCCAGGCGCGCTCCTGCAGCTCAGGAGGGACACTGACGACGTTTGATCTCGTGCGCAGGCAGAAGAAGCGCGTCCCGCGCTCGTCGATCGAGGCGCAGGCCTACTTTGCGACGCACGGACCGCCGCCTTCGTCCGCCTCGTCCTCCTCCGTCAAGCCCATTCCCGCTGCCGCCGCTTCCGCTGCGCCACAAGACCCTACGACAGCCTCTCTCGACGCACTCTTCGGCCCGTCTTCCTCGTCGGCCGACCCGCCCGCCGCTTCCTCCTCCTCGACCGCGCCTTCAGCAGCACCAGGTCCCGCACCCGCACCGAGCCGCGCACCGCCCAAGCGCAAGGCCGGCGGCGGCCTCGCGGGCATGGCGGCGACGCTTGGCGTCGGCAAGAAGCCTGCCAAGCTCAACACGCTCGAGAAGAGCAAGCTCGACTGGGACAGGTGCGTCGCGCTCTCTCCTGCTCTCCCTCGGCCTCGCCCAGGCAGAGTGCCTAACTCATGCCCTCCCTCGTCGCGCACAGCTACGTCTCGACGCAGGAAGGCCTCTCGGACACGCTCACGCACGCGCGCAAGGACGGGTACCTCGACCGGCGCGACTTCCTCGACCGCGTCGAGGACGCCAAGGAGCGCCAGTGGGACGAGTCCAAGTCGAGGAGGCGCTGATTGGAGAGGCGCATGTTGGGCGTCGACACGCTTGAGCACGGGGATGAGGAGGAAGAGGAGCGAGGAGGGCGAGGAAGGAGGGGAGGACGAGCGGGCTTGGCTTGCTGCAGAGAGGGCGCTCGTCGCTCGCAGTGCGTGGCATGATCTTCTCACAGCTCACTTTGCGTCTCGATGTGAAAGAGAGAGGACGAGAGGGGCGACTGGCAGAACAAGGACCTCCTCCTCCCGGCTCTACTCGACGACGACGACCTCGGCGCTCTCGCGCTCCGCGACCCTCAGCTCCTCGACGAGCACCCCGAGCGCAAGCCACGCCCACGTCCTAAGGCCAGCTCGGCCCGCCCTCGTCGCCCGCTCGCCATTTCCGCCTCGCGACCGCAGCGTGCACGGTCCTCGCCTTCTGACTCGGGTCGCTCTCGCAGGCAATTTTCGCCGCCAAAGCTCGCAGAGCGGTCCAGGAGTGTATCAGCGAGGGTGCAAGACGGCCAGCTACTTCTCGAACCGCTCCAGAGCTTTGAGCCTCATGCGCTCGGCGTGGCTCGTCGGCACCTCCTCGCCCACCGCGACGCCTGCGAGCACTCATGCAGGAGCGTCAGCACAGGTTCCTGTCAGGAGGAGAGCGAGAGACGCCGAGGGACGCACCCTTGGTCGAGCCGAGGCCGGCGCCCTGCTGGAACTGCGCCGCCTGCACCGGTGCGACCCGCCCGTCGCCCGTCGCGCCGAGCCCTGCTCCAGCCGTCCAGCCCTGTGCCGAGGGAGAAGGTCAGCTTCGCCTCGAGCAGCGAGAGAGAGAGAGAGAGAGCGAGGCGGGCGAGGCGCACCATCTTCTCGAGCATCTTGCGCCCGGCGTTACTCTCCTCGAGGCCGTCCTTGTTGGGCGCAGCAGGCGCCGGCGCCGGCGGCTCGGGCCCGTCAAACTTGCGCTTCTTGGCGCCCGCACCGCCGACGGGGCCCTCGTCGATCGCGCCGTGCACGTCGCGACGAGCGGCGGCGCGGTCGACGTACTTGGGCTTGGTCGGGGCGGAGGCGGCGGCGGCGGCGGGAGAGGGCGACGCAGCGTGCTTCTTGAGCGAGGCGACTTTGCGAGCGGTGCTGGCGGCAACGACGTCGGGGTTGGCGAGGTTCGTCTGCAGGCGGGCAGAGGGGAGGACGAGGGGGAGGAGAGCGGGGTTAGCGTAGGCTGACGACGGGTGCGCGTGTAGAGATGTGCCTTGTGCAGAGCCGACAGCTTGTTGTGCTTGCGCAGCTCGTCGACGCCCCTGAACTGGCGCTGGCAGAGCAGGCACACGAACGCGATCGGGTCGCCATGAGCAAACTCGCCGTCGTCCGCCGCCTCGGCGGCCGGCGATGCTGGTGCTGACGCAGGTGCGGATGGTGGTGCATCGACAGGAGGCTGGAGCGAGCAGGGGAAGCAAAATATGCGAGGTCAATACGCGTTCGAGAGCGAGGAGATGAGCGTGCTCGAGCAAAAAGTACGAGGTTGGCCGGCGCGGTGGCAGCGGTGCTCGCGCTCGGCGTGCTTGCTGCCGCCGAGGTCTTGGTAGCGGAGGTGCCTGCGGCGGCGGCGGGCTTGCGGATCTCCTTGGCCTTGACGTTCCACTTGGCGATGTTGGGCGCCGCCTTGCGGCTCGCGATCAGGTCGCTCTTCTTCTCCTTGGCTGCGCGCACGTCATCGAGCTGCGTCAGCTGAAGCTCGAGAAGTCGAGACGAGGAGGGAGGAGCCCGACGCACCGCCGAGGGCAGCTGCCGAGGCTGCGGAAGGCGCATCGGCCTTGGACGCAGTCGGGCCGGACGAGCTCGGCGTGACGGCGGCAGGCATGGCGGTGACGGTTGCCGCGGTCGCCGAGCTGATGGGCTTGATCGATATGGGCGCAGTCGAGCCAGGTGGAGGAGGAGGCGCGCTCGAGGCGGCGGCGACCAGAGGTGCGGGGCTCGGCGGCGGCGGCGGCGCTGCGGCGCCTGGTGGTGCCGACGTCGCCATGTCCGACGTTGCGGCGGATGCGGCTGCAGCGTCTGCCCCGAGGGCGGCGGCCGACTCGACGCTCGTCGGCGCCTCGTCGGGCGGCAGCTCGGCCTCGAGGTCGTCGAAGAAGGCGGCGAGGTCGGCCTCGGCCTTGGCCTCCTCGTGCGCTCGCGGACCTTTGGGCACGTTCTGCATGATCTTCTCGAGGTCGGCTGGCGGCGGCGGGGTCCAGGGCGCGAGGTAACCCTTGTCGTCCCAGTAGGCGAGCTGGCCGCCGGCGTCGCCGCGGAACGACCAGTTGGAAGCGGCGTAGACGGGGATGAGCGAGTTCTCGTGGGCGAACGAGGCGGCGACGATGGCCGAGCGGATGCGGAAGCCGGCGGGGTGGAAGCGCGGGTTGAAGATGGCGCCGAGGACGTCGGTCGCGAGCTGCACAGTGGGTCAAGGTCAGCTACCAGATCTGGGCGAGGGAGAGAGACGCCGAGGAGGAGAGGCCGACGCACACGAACGTCGGTGAACTGGACAAAGGCGAAGCCCCAGCTGCTCCTCGACGCTCGGTCCTTGGCGAGCATGACCCGCCGCACGCCGCCCTTGGCGATCTCCTGGTTGGCCCGACCGCCGACGCGAGCGAGCGTGCTGAAGACCTCGTCCTCGCCCGTGAGCGGGTCGAGGCCGCGGAGGAGGAGCGTGCTGCTCGGCGCCGAGCCGATGTCGCGCGTGCCGTCGTTGACGTAGAAGCTCTGGCTCGCACCTGCCGGACGCTCGACGAGTCAGTGCGACGCTCGAGAGGCAGACTGAGAGGAAGGACGCACCCTCGGCCTCGCGCAAGTTGTCGGTGAGCCGAGCCGTCGCACCCTGGTCCTCGCGCCAGCCGCCGGTCTTCTGGCTGTAGTTGATCTTGACGCGCATGCCGTCGTACTGCGCCGGCCCGCTCGGCTCGCGCCAGGGGATGCTCGGAAAGTTGGGCTCGACGAAGGCGCGAGCGTGCTCGACCGAGCTGAACTTGGCGAACCCGAAGCCCTTGGAGGCGCCGAGGACGCGGTCCATGATGACGGTCGTCGAGTCGACGGACGCGCCCATGTTCTCGAGGAACTGGCGCAGGTGGATGTCTACGGCGTGAGGCGGCAGGCCGAGGAAGATGACCGACGCGGAGACGGGCTCTGGCTGGACGGGTCCTTTGGCGCGAGGAGGAGGTGCGGCGGCCGCCTCGGCCTGGAAGCCGGGCGCGGCGGCGTAGCCGACCGGGGACGGCTGCGCCTGCGAGTAGTGCTGCTGCTGAGGCGGGTAGGCGGGCTGGGCGTGGGGCTGGTAGGCGTGAGAGGACTGAGCCGAGTGGCCGTGCTGGGGCGGCGGCGGGTGCTGACGCTCGTCGCGGCCGTAAGGCGAGCCGCGCGCTCGATCGTAGTCCTGCAGAGGTCTGAGTCAGCATCTGTGCTTGGGTCGTGCAGCAGGGACAGCGGCGGCGCACCTCGTAGCGCCCTCGCTTCGAGTCCCTCCCGCCGTCGTCGTCCCAGCCTCGGCCTCGCCCGCCGCCGGCGCCACCATAGCCGCGCTCGTCGTAGTCCCTGCGCCCTCCTTGACCGCCACCGCGCCCGCCGCCGTACCCACCGCGTCCTCGTCCTCCTCCGCCTCGCTCATCGCGCTGGTCGAAGCCGCGTCCTCCTCGGTCGTCGCGAGGGTGCCGGTACGGGTCGCTGGGCGGGGAGGCAGGTCAGCAAGGCTGTGGGTCTACTCTGAGCTGGTGCGCAGCTCACCCAAAGCCAGACATGGCGGGTTAGTCGAGGTGGTCGAGGAGAGAGGACGGAGCTCATCTGCTCGCCCTTCCCCCACCAGCCCCGCACAACAAGCTGTGTGTCCAGGGCCCGGGCTGCCGTCCACAGGCTTGCTCCAGCGTGCAGACGCAGCGGCCGCTCGCCTGGAGGTCTGGCGGGGCCTCCCCGCGCGCCCGCACCTCCTCTTCTCCTCCCCTTGTCCTCAGAAGGACCGCCGAGCCGAGCGAGCGCTTGTCCTGAGCGCTGACGCCTGCTCGGCGAGGGGCTCGGACTTCTGCTCGAGCACACCGAGCTCTGCCCTTGTCCTCGAGGTAGCCCGTGTCCTCGGCCCTCCTCGAGCCGGCCAACGTCGTCCTCGCTACCTTCCTGCCTCGCTTCTCGCTGGTCGAGCTTCTCCCTCTCTCTGCCTACCGACTACCCGCTTTCGACTGACTCGAACGACCGGGTGTCGCCGATCGAGGTGCGCAAGCCACCCTTCTCTCCTCGTCCTCCTCTGCCCTGCTGACCGTCTCGACCTCGCAGGCCCAGCTCTTGAGCCTTCCCTCCTCTCCTTTCCGTCCACCTCCCTTCTCATCGTCGTCAGCATGGCCACCCGCAAAGCCCCTCCCCGACCCATCCGCGTCTCTGGGCGTCAAGCGCGCACGACCACCTCGCCCGCGTTCGGCCAGATCCCGACCTTCTCGCACCGCCTCCCCACGCGCAAGCGCACCTCGACTCGCCCCGCTGCCTCTACCACGCACGACGGTGACGAGAGCGCCGTCGAGGACGACGTGAGCGACGACGACGCCGAGCTCGAGGCGATCGCGGCGGCGCAGGTCAGCCAGCGGGCCATGGCGCGCCTGCGCGCACGCCCAGCTGCAGCCGTCGTTGACGTGCAGCCGCCGACGCCGGACGTCGCGCAGGTCTGTGCAGCGTCACCTGCGCTCAGCGCACTCGCTCCCACCGCGCAGCCACGACCGGCCGGTCCTTCCTCGCTCGCCTCGCTCAAGCAGACGCGCCGCACCGCCTCGGTCTACTCGGCGTCGTCCTCGATCGGCGTCGTCGGGATGGCGCCCTCGGTCCAAGGGCAGCAGCGTCAGCCGGTCTACCTCCGACCGGACCTGAGCGGGTGCTCGGGCCTCTCGCTCGACCAGCTTTCACGCACGGCGACCTGCGAGGCCCTCGTCGACGAGGTGACGAGCGACGCTGCGGCACCACGTCGAGTGCGCCAGGCGGCGCCGGCATCGGTCCTCGTGCAGATGCACCAGCTCGCCTCGACCTCCTCCCTCGCGCTCGGACCCCCTCCCTCGTCCGACTTCCCCTCCCACGCGCACCTCGCCTCCCTTCCGCTCCACTCGTCGACGCACACCCTCCCGCCGTCCTACCCGTCCGTCGCCGTCCCTCGTGCCGCAGCCGAGCGCCGCGAGACGCCCGCCGAGCGGCTGAAGAGGCTCTACCTCTGCCCCTGGGAGGCCTTGTCACCTCGCTCGGCGCGCCGCCAGGCGCTCGCGTCGCCCGCATACAGCGAGAAGGCCGGTCCACTCGACTCGAGCGTTGTCGTCGCGCAGCGTCCGGCCGCCGAGGGCTTCTCGAGGACCAAGCGGCGGCTCGTCGTCGCCGGCGCCGTCATTCTCGCCGTCGTTCTCCTCGTCGACCTCGTCATTCTCAACATCCGCATCTTCTCGATCCGCGACGCGTACTACGACGAGTAGAGCAGCCCTCCGTTGTAATCTCTCCCTTCTCCTCGTTCGCTTTCTCGACCTGGACGAGTGGACGAGAGGAGGCCTGAGCGCTCGAGAGAAAGCAGAAAACCGAGGCCATGCAGGCAAGTGGGTCGTGATGGCAACAACAAATTGAGAGTACAGGTAGCCCAGTCGCGCAAGCCGCGCCTCCTCCTCGAGCGCTAGTCCCACTCGCCGGCCTTCTTCCGGCCGCGCCCTCGACCACGCGCTTTGCCGCCTCGTGCGCCGCCGCCACGACCGCGAGAGGAAGATGATGCGCCGTCGTTCGGGCAGGAGGAGGAGTAGTGGCCCTCTGCGGGCGAGGAAGGAGGTTCAGAACGAGGACGAGGAGGAGTCGAGGAAGGACAGGGCGCACGCTCGCCGCACTGCAGGAGGGCGAGGGTTAGGGGGTCGTCACAGACGTCGAGGTGAGGAGAAGAGGGGCGCACCTTGTAGCACGAGTAGTCCGAGTCGCCGCCGCCGCCGCCTCGTGCACCGCCTCCGGCTCTTGAGCCTCCTCCGCCGCCGTTGCGCTGCGGGCAGTCCTTGGACCAGTGGCCCTCTGCGAGAGCGCAGAGAGTCAGTGCGCATGGTCAGGTGTGGAGGAGAGCCTGAGAGAAGGCAGACGCACCCTCGTGGCAGATGAAGCACTCGCCCGTCGCACCACCTCCTCCTCCTCCGCCCGAGCGCGCGCCGCCGCCACCGCCACCGCCACCGCCGCGTGCGCCGCCATCAGGACAGTCCCGTGACCAGTGGTCGTCTGCAGGAGACCTCGAGTCAGCTGAGCGCTGGAGGAGCGGCGGAAGAAGGACGAGCAAGAAGGAGGAAGCGCACCTGCGCCGCACTTGAAGCACCCTCCTCCGCCGCCGCCTCCTCCACCACCGCCACTCCCGCTCGCGCGCGCGCCGCCCGACCCAGAGCCCGAGCCGCCGCCGCCGCCAGGACCCTCGTCGGCCCACGCGAAGAAGCCGCACTGCGCGTCCTTGCTGACGTTGGGGCACTTGTAGAAGCCGCGACCTTGATTGGGGCCTGCGAGCGCGTGCGACGTCAGCTGCACGCCTTGCAGTGCCCGTGAGGAGGGAGGGAGACGGCGCGCACCTTCTTTCGAGACGGTGAGGAGCTTGGGCGTGAGGTCGCACTGGCAGCGCTGCGGCTCGTCGTCGGCTGCGGCGTTCGAGCGGGCGAGTTGACGCTGTAGGAGATAAAGCTCGTCAGTGACTGTACGAGAGGGCGACCGAGGGAGAGGGAGCGAGAGACGCGCATCCGAGGTCGCTCGCCGCTTGGGCGGTGCAGCACCGCCTCCTCCTCCCGGCTGCGGGCCGACCATAGCTCGACCCTGGTCGTCGGCCCACGCGAAGAACCCGCACGACTCCTCGCGCGGCTTGACGCAGCCGAAGAAGCGGCGGCCCTTGTTGGCGCCCTCCTTGGTGACGGTGCGCTCGGCGGCGGGCTCGGGGCAGTTGCACGTCGGCGCGTCGGCGTCGGCGTCGGCGTCGCCGTCGAGATCTGCAGAAGGCGGCATGAGCGACCTGCACGAGAGGTAGTGAGAGGAGAGGAGCCATGAGCGCACCGTCGTCGTCCCTCTTGCGCTTGGCCGCCGCCGCTCCTCCTCCTCGTCCTCGCCCGCGAGCCGCACCTCGTCCTCGCTCGGCAGCTGCGCCTCGTGCCACCCCGCGCCCTCGACCTCGACCGCGTGCGGCTGGAGCGCCGCCGCCGTCTGACCCGTCCGAGTCGTCCGAGCCGGCACCGCCGCCCGGTCCTCCTCGTCCTCCTCCTCGACCGCCGCCGCCGGCTCCTCCACCACCGCCGCCGCCTCCTCCTCCTCCTCCTCCGCCGCCGCCTTGACCTGCAGCACCCTCGACGTAGTGGCGGACGGTCTGTGCGCAGGACGATCAGGTCAGCCTCGGCGGCGCAGAAAGAGCGAGAGCGAGCACGAGAGAGCGAAGACTCACGTTGACGAACGTGTTCATGAGGGCCCTCGTGCGGTCGAACACGTCGCGGTACTCGTTGAGCGACTGGGCGACGACCTGCGCCTTGGTGCGCGTGCCCTCGCAGATCTGGACGAGGCGCTGCTCCGTCTGCGCGCAGTCGACAGCTCGTCAGCGAGCCTCACTCGATAGAGGAAGAGGAAGGACGCACGAGACGGCGCAGGTGCGGCTTGCTGAGCGAGTTGTTGAGCCCGAGCGCGTCGTACGCCTTGACGAGGCCGATGCCGAGCGTCGACGGCACGAGGTACTCGATGGCACCCTCGCGCTGCTTCATGACGTACTGGCGGTCGATGATCTTGGCGATGTGCTCGGCGATGGTGGCGTCGGTCCCTGCAGATGAAGCTCGAGGTCAGCTCGAGAGCCCTGCAGACGACGGCGAAGAGCGTGCGGAGGAGCGAGACGCACCGATCTCGTTCTTGTCCATGAGCGAGACGAGGTCGGCCTCGGTGAGGAGCGAGGGCTGGGTCGTCTGGCCCTCGCGCAGGGCGAGCTCGTCGGGCTCAAACTGCTCGCCGACGGCAAACTCGGGCAGGTGGTTGCCGTTCCACTTGTCGTAGACGTACACGTCGAGGTAGTTGCGCTCGCGGATGACGAGGCCTGCGAGCGAGGAAGAGACGGCGGGTCAGCGAGGGAGGACGGCGAGGGTCGAGGTGGCGCACGGACCCTTTGCCGAGAAGACCTCGCCCGCCATATCGATCTCGACGGTCGTCTCGAGCCCGCGCGCGTTCTTCGAGCAGCACCCGAGGAAGCGCCGCACGATGAGCTCGTACACGGCCTTCTCCTCGCCGTTCAGGTTGTTGACGTGCGCCGTCGGGTGGATGGGCGGGTGCGCCTTGTCGTTCTTCTTGCCGTTGCGAGGGCGCTCAAAGCCGTTGTTGTTGAGGAGGCTGCGAGCGAGCGCGAGCAAGTCAAGGTCGAGCTCGAGGGAGCGAGGAGGGGAAAGAGGGCGCACTTGTCGGCGAACGTGCCCCATCGAGCGTCGCCCGTGTGCTTCTCGATGAGCTCGTGGAAGTTGAAGTCGCGGTCGAACTGGTCCGTCTCGGTGCGAGGGTAGCTCAGGATGCCCCGCTGGTAGAGCGCCTCGGCCATCTGCGCCGGACGAGGAGGTGCGTGAGCAAGGTGCGCGAGGTCGAGGGAGGAGGAACGTGCGCACCTCGAGCACTCGCTTCGGCGTCATGCGCAGCAGGCGCGAGCCCGTCTTCTGCAGCTCGACCGTCGTGAGCGGAAGCGGTTTCCTGCGCGAGGGTGAGCGTCAGTACCTCGAGCGTGGGGGAGAATCGAGTGCAGGAGCTGGACCCACCATTTCTGCGTCGGCTTGGTCTCCCACTTGGTGACGGTCGCGACCGGGTCGTCCTCGATGATCGAGTAGATGGCCTCGGCGATGTCGTGGTCGTAGAGGCGGCCTCGACGCCAGGTGAAGGACGTGGTCGCGTCCTCGCGCACGAGGCCGACGTGGATGAACCAGAACGGCTCGGGGACGAACGCCTGCACGCGCTCGTACTGGTCGACGACGAAGCCGAGGGTCGGGAACTGGCAGGGACCTGCGCGAGGAAAGAGTCAGCGAGAGGCGAGAGGAGGGAGACGAGGGGTGCGAGCGCACCGTAGCTGACGAGGCTCTCGGCGACGGCGCCGATGCGGCGCTGCAGCTCGAGCGTCTGCGTGCGCGTAAAGATCGAGCCGACGCGCAGGTCGAGCTCCATGCGCGCTGCGACGGCTTGAGCCTGCCGCATGTCGAGGTCGACCGGGTTGCGAGCGGCCTGGTTGATCTGGCTGCAGACGGGCAACGAGGTCAGTCTCTCGCCGGCGAACAGCAGCGAGAGATGCAGAAGACGCACGCAGGGATGATGGCACTGAAGCGGGCGCGCTTCACGATGATGTTGGGGTTGGCCTTGCGACAGACCTCGGCGACCATCGACCCGATGAACTCGCCCTCGCGGTCGCAGTCGGTCCAGATCATGAGGTGCGTCGCCGTGCGCGCCTCGCGCATGAGGTTCTGCTCGATGCCGCGCTGGTCGGGGTCCTGCAGGCGAGCGCACGTCAGCTCGGCTCAGGTTGACGAGGGGGGTTCAGAAGGGAGCGTGGCGCACCTGGTTGACGAACGTCTTGACCCGAGCGTCGAAGAGCTGGATGGGCTCGCAGCTGTGCCACTTGCGGTGGTCGTCGTCAAAGTCGTTGGCCGTGAGGTGACCGGCGACGGCGGTGACGGTGAAGTTGGTGTGGCCGGGGCCTTGGCCCATGCGGTACGAGAAGCTGTAGTTCTTGATCCATTTCGGGCGTGTAGCATCTCGCTGCGGTCGTTCGAGCCGGGTCAGCTACAAGGCTCGAGGCTGCAGGGATGAGAGGAGGAGGAAGAGGAGGCACCGTGTTGAACTGGCCGCCCGACAGGATCTGCGTGATGGCCTTGGCGATGGACGGCTTCTCGGCGACGCACAGCCACTTGACCATGATGGCTGGGACAGCTGCAGGGGGTCGGAGCGTGGTCAGCGCCGCTCGGCGAGGCGATGAGGGGCCGGGTCCAGGAGGGGGAGGCGGCGCAGGTCCGCGCGGGCCCGAGGGTGGTACGACGCGCGACAGAGGGGGTAATAGAGCGCACCTTGAGCCACCCGCCCCTCGTCTGCGAGCTCCTGCGCCGCTGCTGGCCGGGTGGAGGTCGCCGAACACACGAGCTGACGCGGGTGGTCGACAGGCGCGAGCGACGGGCGTGTGGCCGGCGTCGGCTCGTAGGTGCACGTAGGGAGCTTGCCAGGCTGTTCGAGCCTGCGAACGGCGGACCTGGGGGTGAGGGAGGCAAGGAGTGAGCCGCTGTTGATGTCAACTCGCGACGGCCGACCTCCTCCTCGACCTCTCGCCGCACAGGTCTGCGCTGACCTTGCAGACGGTCCATCCGAGCTTCACACGCTCGACAGAAGCTACCGTCACCCGCGAACGAGGAGGAAGAGAGCGAGCGACGAGCTGTCGCGGCATTTCTGCGACACCGAGAGCAGCTGCCGTGTGGGCGGCGCCTGCGCCCGGGCTACGACAGTGAATTAGATCCTATGCACAGCCTGCTCTTGCAAGCACACACTCTGCCGCTGCAGAGTCAAGAGGACGACCCCGCGTTTGGCGAGCCGAGAGCTCAAGCTCAGCCTCGCTCGCTCCGCCCTCGTCAAGCCTACGCCTAGCTAGCTAGACACCTCCCGCCAGTCTTACAGGTGCGTCCTGCCATCCTGTCATCCTCCCCCTGCACGCGGTGTGGGACGAGGAGGCGGTGAGGGGAGATGAAGCGCTCCTCTTCGGCTCGCCACAGCGGGCCACGCACTCGGTCAGGGCCAGCCCTTGCTCGGCAGGAGCGCTCCTAGAGGTGCTTGAAGGTGCTGGGCGTGTCGGTGCGGCAGCAGAGTCGGGTACGCAGGAGCGGCGGTCGACCGCCTACGCATCCCGGCCGCAGGCGACGAGAGGCAGCTTCTGGAGCAGTGCGGGTCGTTGGAGCTGCGCAGCAGCAGCTAGCTGACCTTCTGCTACCCCGCCACAGCCGGTCGGGTCGAGTCTGCTTCTGGCTCCATCGTCCCTCGTTCACCTCGAGCACCTGTGCGTCTCCATCTCTCTCTCGCTCTCCTCCAAGCTTGCGCAGACCTGACTCAGTGCTCCCTACAGCTCCATCTACAACGTGCGCATGCGCTCGCAGACCCGCTCGCGCACTACAAGCGCTGACTCGCCGCACCTGCTCGCAGATGCTCGTCCTCGCCGGCGCCTCCGTCTTCCACCCGCCGCAGCGGGCCGCTCTCCTCGCGCGCGTGCACGCCGCGGCCCCGCACATCTCGTCGGTCGACGCCGTCTACGCCCACTTTGTCGAGCCGGCCTCGGACGCGGCCGCCAAGGCGCTCGCCGACCCACAGGCCAAGGAGCGCAAGGTCCTCGACGCCCTCCTCAAGTACGGCGACGACTATGCGCTCCCGAGCACCCGCAGCGCCGTCGACACGGCCATCGACCTCGGCTGCGCGCCCGGCGTCATCTGGGTCGTCCCTCGCGCCGGCACCATCTCGCCCTGGTCGTCCAAGGCGACCGACATCGCCAAGATGTGCACGCTGGACGGCACCGTCCGCCGCATCGAGCGCGGCCTCATCTTCGTCGTCGAGACCGAGGGCAAGGCGCTGCGGGCGGCCGACCTCGGCCTCGTCGCGCACCACCTCCACGACCGCATGACGCAGATGCTCGCCGACAGCAAGCCCGTCGACAAGGCCCTGTTTGAGCGCGGCACGCCGGCGCCCCTCACGACCATCGTCCTCAAGGACAAGACGGTCCAGGAGGCCAAGGACAAGCTCGTGCGCGCCAACCAGGAGCTCGGCCTCGCGCTCGGCGGCGAGGAGCTCGACTACCTCGTCGAGTGCTTCCTCGCGTCGGCGGCATCTGGTCGCGACCCGACCGACGTCGAGCTCTTCATGTTCGCCCAGGTCAACTCGGAGCACTGCCGCCACAAGATCTTCAACGCGGCCTGGGTCATCGACGGCCAGGCGCAGGACAACTCGCTCTTCGCCATGATCCGCAACACGCACAAGATCACGCCCCAGCACACCATCTCGGCCTACTCGGACAACGCCGCCGTCATCGACGGCTCGGTCGTGCCGCGCTTCGCCGCCGGCCCCTCGGACGCCGCCGCCCTCCCCGTCTACCAGGCCAAGGACGAGCACATGCCCATCCTCATCAAGGTCGAGACGCACAACCACCCGACCGCCGTCTCGCCGTTCCCCGGCGCCGCGACGGGCTCGGGCGGCGAGATCCGCGACGAGGGCGCCGTCGGCCGCGGCTCGCGCCCCAAGGCCGGCCTCTCGGGCTTCACCGTCTCGAACCTCCTCATCCCCGACTGCGTTCAGCCGTGGGAGACCGACTTTGGCAAGCCGGCGCACATCGCTTCGTCGCTCGACATCATGCTCGAGGGCCCGCTCGGCTCGTCGGCGTTCAACAACGAGTTTGGCCGCCCGGGCCTGACGGGCTACTTCCGCACGTTCGCCGAGGAGGTCCCCGCGCTCGACAAGGACGGCAACCGCGCGAGCGAGATCCGCGGGTACCACAAGCCGATCATGATCGCCGGCGGGTACGGCACGGTCCGCCCCGAGTTCGCGCTCAAGGACAAGATCACGCCGGGCGCTCGCCTCATCGTGCTCGGCGGGCCGGGCATGCTCATCGGCCTCGGCGGCGGCGCGGCGTCGTCGATGGCGTCGGGCTCGTCGTCGGCCGACCTCGACTTTGCGTCGGTGCAGCGCGAGAACCCCGAGATGCAGCGCCGGTGCCAGCAGGTCCTCGACACGTGCGTCTCGCTCGGCGAGCACAACCCGATCCAGTCGGTGCACGACGTCGGCGCCGGCGGCCTGTCGAACGCGCTCCCCGAGCTCGTTCACGACGCCGACCTCGGCGGCGAGTTCGAGATCCGCGACGTCCTCGTCGACGACCCGGGCATGTCGCCGATGGAGATCTGGTGCAACGAGTCGCAGGAGCGGTACGTGCTCGCCGTCGGCCCGGCCGACCTCGAGCGGTTCGAGGCGATCGCGCGCCGCGAGCGGTGCCCGTACGCCGTCGTCGGCACGGCGACGCAGGAGCAGAAGCTCGTCGTCAAGGACCGCCTCCTCAAGGAGGACGCCATCAACCTCCCCATGTCGCTCCTGTTTGGCAAGCCGCCGCGCATGCACCGCGAGGCCGTCACGCTCGACCAGCCGCGCGACGCGTTCGACTCGTCGCTCAAGCAGTACCTCCCCGCCGCCGAGTCGGCGCGCGACGTCCTCGACCTCGCCGTCGAGCGCGTTCTGCACCTGCCCTCGGTCGGGTCCAAGTCGTTCCTCATCACGATCGGCGACCGCTCGATCTCGGGCCTCGTCGCGCGCGACCAGATGGTCGGGCCCTGGCAGGTGCCCGTCGCCGACGTCGCCGTCACGCAGGCGACGTACGGCTTTGACGTCGTCGCCGGCGAGGCCATGGCCATGGGCGAGCGCACGCCGCTCGCGCTCCTGTCGCCCGCCGCCTCGGCCCGCATGGCCGTCGCCGAGTCGCTCCTCAACCTCGTCGCGGCCGACATCCCGACGCTCGACCACGTCAAGCTCTCGGCCAACTGGATGACGGCGGCGTCGCACAACGGCGGCAACGAGGGCAAGGCGCTGTTCGAGGGCGTCGAGGCGATCGGCATGGACCTGTGCCCCAAGCTCGGCGTCAGCATCCCCGTCGGCAAGGACTCGATGTCGATGGCCATGGGCTGGAACGACGCCCAGGGCGAGCGCAAGACGGTGACGGCGCCGAGCTCGCTCGTCGTCACGGCCTTCTCGCCCGTCGTCGACGTCGCCAAGACGTGGACGCCCGAGCTCCAGGTCCTCGACGAGCCGACCGTCCTCGTCTTCCTCGACCTCGCGGCGGGCAAGCAGCGCCTCGGTGGCTCGGCGCTCGCGCAGGTGTTCAAGCAGCTCGGCTCGGACGCGCCCGACGTCGAGGACGCCAAGGTGCGCACGGACCTCTTCCGCTCTCTCGCTCGCTCCTTGCTGTCGCTGACGCCTCGTCGCTCCTCGTCCTCGTCTGCAGGTCCTCAAGGCCTTCCTCACGGCGTGCCGCGAGATCCGCGTCGAGCACCCGGACCTCGTCCTCGCCTACCACGACCGCTCGGACGGCGGTCTCTTGACGACGATCGTCGAGATGTGCTTCGCGGGCCGCATCGGCGCCGAGATCATGGTCGACGCCTTCAAGAAGGACGACGACGCCGTCGCCGCCCTGTTCAACGAGGAGCTCGGCGCCGTCTTCCAGGTCCGCCAGGCCGACGTCCCCGCCTTCTCGCAGGCCTTCATCCGCGCCGGCGTCCCCTCTACGGCGATCCACCCGATCGGCCGTGTCGCCTCGAGCCGAGACGACCAGGCCGTCAGCATCGCGTCGGGCGGCGCGCTCCTGTGGTCGTCGACGCGGGTGGCGCTCCAGCAGCAGTGGGCCGAGACGTCGTACCGCATGCAGGCGCTGCGCGACAGCCCCGAGGGCGCCCTCGAGGAGTTCGAGAACATCGCCGACGACAAGCACCGCGGCCTGTACTACGACCTCAAGTTTGACCCGGCCGAGGTCCTCGCCGACCCGCTGCTCGAGAAGCTCACGAGCCTCAACGACCGCCCCAAGGTCGCCATCCTCCGCGAGCAGGGCGTCAACGGCCACATCGAGATGGCCTGGTCGGTGCGTCTCGCCGCTCTTGCTCTCGCTCGTTGTCATCGTCGTCGTCGTGCAGCGCACTGACCCTCTCCCGCTTCTCCCTCCCTCTCTCGGCCTCGCCTCGCAGTTCGCCCAGGCCGGCTTCGCGTCGGTCGACGTGCACATGTCGGACCTCATCTCGGGCCGGGTGTCGCTCGCCGACTTCAAGGGCGTCGCCGCGTGCGGCGGCTTCTCGTACGGCGACGTCCTCGGCGCCGGCAACGGGTGGGCCAACTCGATCCTGCTCAACTCGAACGCGCGCAAGGAGTTCGAGCACTTCTTCAAGGAGCGCTCGGACACGTTCGCGCTCGCCGTCTGCAACGGCTGCCAGCTCTTTGCGCAGCTCGGGCCCGAGCTCGTGCCCGGCACCGAGGACTGGCCCTTGTTCAAGCAGAACCTGTCGGGCCGGTTCGAGGGCCGTGCGTGCCTCGTGCGCGTCGAGGACACGCCCGCGACGCGCGGCAGCGTCTTCCTGTCGTCGCTCGCCGGCTCGACGCTCCCGATCGCCGTCGCGCACGGCGAGGGCCGCGCGACCTACGTCGCGCCGGCGTCGGTCGCGTCGGGCCGCGACAGCGTCGTGCTGCGGTACGTTGACCCGGCGACGAGCGCGCCGACCGAGCGGTACCCGTTCAACCCGAACGGCTCACCCGAGGGCGCGACGGGCGTGAGCGCGCTCGGCGGGCGCGTCCTCGCCATGATGCCGCACTCGGAGCGCGTCACGCAGAAGACGAGCAACAGTTGGTACCCGCGCGAGGTGCGCGACGAGTGGAAGGGCGTCGGCCCGTGGTTCTCGATGTTCGTCAACGCCCGGAGGTGGGTCAACTAGAGCTCGTCGGCGCGAGCAGCCCTTGTAGTCTTCTCTCTCTCATTATATCGTCTTTGACAACGTGCTCCTTGTCTGGGTCAGCGAGCCTGGACGAACGATGGCGAGAGCGCGAGCGTGAGCACCACCGCGAGCGACCAAGCCACTGCGCACGAGCCGCTTCCACCTTGTCGAGCGACTTTCTCCCTCTCGTCTGCTTGCTCGTTCACGGAGTCGCCGAGGGCGAGGGCCTGCGTCGCTTTCGCTCCGCGTTAGCTGAGCGGGAGAGAGCGAGAGCGAGAGCTTGCGAGAGCCGCATGAGATGCTGCGCTCAGGCCTCCGACTTGCCTGGATCGCTCTCGCTCGCCCTCACATCTCGGGTCAGCTCGCTGTCGGCGCTCTTACAGCACGCCGTCGCCCTCACCGCATCGTCGACCAGCGAGAGCGAAAACGCGAACGTGAGCGCCAGAATGAGCGACAGAGGCACTGCGCTTGAGCCTCTTGCTCGTCGAGCGCTCTCTCCCTCTCTTTCGCTCATTCAGTCGAGGAGTCGCGGCCGGCGCGGTGTGTAGTGCGTCGCTCTCGGTCAGGGTTCGGTAGAGGGAAGAGAGCGAAAGCGAGAGCCGAGCGAGAAGCTGCGCTCGAGCCTCTCGCCCTCCTGGACGGCTGTCGCTCGCCCTCACACCTCGGTCCAGCTCGACAGCGGCGCTCCTGCAGCACCTCGTCGCGCTCACTGCACTGTCGATGCGATAGAGCGAGATCGCGAGCGCGAGCGACCAGGACGTTGCGCAGGAGGATGCGCTCGGACCCCTTCCTCCTCGTCTCGCTCTCAGTCGCTCTCCTCTCTCGCCAAAGCTCTCGCACTCGCCGCTCCTGCAGCGCCTCGAGCACCTCGTTGCACTCGGTCCGCCTGCGCTAGACGAACAGAGTCCTGCCCTTGGTGCGCTCGGCGCGCTGCTGCGCCTTGAGCACCCTCCACCGGCTCCACAGCTCGTCTCCGTCCATGTACGCCCCCTTGAGCCACCGCCCCGCCTCGTCCTCTGCCCCCTGCGCGCCCTCGGCGGGCCGCACAAATTCGAACGCCGTGCGCGCGTGCAGCACGCGCCGGTTGTCGAACACGACGCACTCGCCCTCGCCGAGCTGGTGCGT
Organism: Rhodotorula babjevae; assembly: GCA_920104245.2. Lineage (NCBI taxonomy): Eukaryota > Fungi > Basidiomycota > Microbotryomycetes > Sporidiobolales > Sporidiobolaceae > Rhodotorula > Rhodotorula babjevae. The sequence continues at coordinate 163,970 of CAKKSZ020000023.1, forward strand.
CCACCGCCAGCGGCCCTCGGCGTCGTCGCACAGGGCGGCAAACTGGCCGAGCGCGTCGTGCAGGCGCGCGAGGCGCTCGGCGTCGTCGCTCACCGTCTCGGCGCCGTGCGGGGCGCGCGTCACGCGCTCGAGCGTGAGCGGGCCCTGGAACGGCGGGCTGTAGTTGACGGCGTGGACCCTGCCGCCTGCGCCCGTGCCCGTGCCCGGCGCCGAGGGCTCGGCGGCGCCCTGCCCCGGGGCGTGCGCGAGCTCGAGCGTCGGGCGGACAAAGCGCGTGTGGTGCGGCCCGTTGCGGTACTCGAACGTGACGTGCTCGGTCGCGAGCGTGTCGAACGCCGAGGGCGAGTGGGTGCGCAGGTGCTCGGCGAGGGCAAACGTGTCGACAAAGTAGGACGTGCCGCCGACGACGTGGCGGTTCTGGAGCGAGTGCAGGAACTGGTACCGCGGCGGGTTGTCAAAGTGGCTGCGGGCGAGAGCGTCCTCGGTCAGCTCGAGCTGCGTAGGAGAGCGTGAGAGAGAGGGAGAGGACACGCACGTGAGGTCCATGTGCAGGCCGAGATCGAGGTTGGTGTAGGCGATGTTGAGGCTGCCCTCCTCGGCCTTGACGTCCCACAGGTCGCCGTACCACGTCCTCCTCAGGCTCCCAATGCGCTCGACGAGCTTGCGCAGCTCGGGCTTGTCGTGGCCGTCGCGCTCGGCGGTCGGGACGCCCGTGACGATGCAGATGCCGTCGCGGATGATGCCGGCGAGGGTGCGCTCGAGGTGGGCGTCCGACTGCTGAAAGTCGGCGTACGGGACGCGGACGAGGGTGCGCTCGAGCTGGGCGCGGTCCCAGGGCGTCGCGGCGGGGAGGTGGCCCTGCTTGTCGCGAGCGAGGCTGTCGCCCTCGAGGATGCCGACGAGGAGGTCGAGCGGGACGACGCTCAGCTTTGCGGCCTTGGACGAGGGTGAGGCCGAGGCGAGCGGGGTGGACCACTCTGTGACGAGGCAGTCGCCCTTGCCCGGGATGTCGTGGACGCCGTAGCCGACGAGCTGGCCGTCGAGCGGGATGTCGGTGGTGCGGAAGAGGCGCTGCTGGGACGCCGGGTGGACGTGGTCCGGGTGGATCGAGCTGTCGCGGAGGAAGAGGTTGGGGAGGGAGAGGGTGCGCCTGGGTGCTCGAGGGTCGGCCGGGTTGACAAAGTGGAGGGTCGAGTCGGAGAGGGGCGAGTGGGGCGAGGTCGAGAGCGACTCGAGCTGGTAGGAGCGGGAGCGCGGGCGCAGGACAAAGGGCTGGGGCTTGAGGTCCTGGTCGGCTTGTGGGCGTGGCGGCGGCGGTTGCGGCCGAGGTGCGGCGGGCGACGAGGGTCGGGGTCGAGGCGACGACGAGGAGGAGGACGAGGTCGAGGCGAGGCGCGCCAGGAGGAGGGGGAGTGGGTGGCGGGCAGCCCTGGGTGGTGCGGCGAGTGCACAGCGGGCGAGCATGGCTGGCCAGTCGGTGTAGCAGGAGAGCGAGAGAGCCGGAGCGAACGAGACGAGGGCGATCCGCCTCCGGTCAACTCGCGCCTCGCACCCGGTCGACTGCAGGCGAGTGTAGCATGCTCGTGAGTACACTGTGAGCAGCCTGAACGAGCCAGGGATGGCCCGAGAGGTTGTCGACGGTTGCCTCGTCTCGTCTTGTCGTCGCCTCATCACCTCGGTCCCTCTCCTGCTCTCGCCTCGACCGCTGCACTCGCCATGGCCACCTTCGCCAAGCGCTCGTTTGACGCTGCAGCCTACGCAGCCTCCCGCCCGTCCGTCCCTCCCCTCTCCCCTTGCTCCACCGCCTCGCTGACCCCCACACTGCCTCGGCCGACGCTCGCAGCTCGTACCCTCGCGCCCTCCTCGACCACATAGTCGCCTTCCTCGACCGCGCACCACCTGCAACGACCGCCGCACCGACCACCCTCGTCGACTTGGGCTGCGGCCCGGGTCTCTCGACCTTTGACTGGCTCGACCTCCCCTCGTCGTCCACCTCTTCCTCCTCGTCGCACCGCTTCTCGCGCATCATCGGCGTCGACCCTTCACCCGGCATGGTCGCCGCAGCCCGCTCCATCCTCGCCGACCGCGCCACCTCCGCCGGCCAAAATGTCCGCTTCGAGGTGGCCCGAGGCGACAAACTCTCAGCCGTCGTCGACGACCACAGCGTCGACCTCGTCATCGCCGGCCAGGCCGCACACTGGTTCGATGCACCGGCCACCTATGCAGAGCTCGCGCGCGTCCTCAAGCCTGGAGGAGCCTTCGCCTTCTGGGTCCGTCCTCGTCCCCTTCCCCTCTCTCTCCCTTCCCGCCCGACGCACCTGCTCACGTTCTCGCCCTCCTGCACCCTCCCCCTTCCGCACACGCACAGGGCTACGGCGAGTTCTTCTTCCCGGGCAAGCCCGAGCTGTCGGCCTTGATCCCGCGCTACTCGGGCGGCACCCTCGGTGCGTCGCCTCGCTCCTCTCCCTCGCGCTCTATTGCTCCTCCTGTGCTCTCGCTCACCTCGACCTCGCACACTTCTCACACAGGTCCGTACTGGGAGCAGCCGGGCCGCTCGATCGTCGAGGACCTCCTCGTCCCCTTCCCGCTCCCCGCCACGTCATCCTCGTCGTCCATCCCCTCGTCGACAGCCGCGCAGTTCGACCCGGCGTCGCTCACGCGCACCTTCTTCCTGCGCCCCGACGCCCCCGACGGCGCCCCCGCTGAGCCGCACGCGCTCCCGCCGCTCCTCGAGCCCCTCGCCGCGCCGCTCGGACCCCCTTCCTCCTCGTCCTCCCGCAGCACGACCTGGCTCGCGCCCTCTCCCTCCTCCTCGGCGTCGCCCACGCCCACCAGCCTCGCCCGCCTCGAGGTGCACCGCACGCTCCTCCTCACGCGCCGGTGGACCCTGCCACAGCTCGAGGGCTACCTCCGCACGTGGAGCGCCGCGCATGCGTTTGACGAGGCGCACCCGGGCGAGGGTGAGGGCGGCGTCGTGAGCGGATTTGTGCGCGAGCTCGAGGCGGCCGGGCTCAAGGAGCTGGGCGAGGGCGAGACGGTCGAGGTGGCGTGGGAGATGGGGGTCGTCATGGGCAGGAAGAAGGCGTGAGGGCGGTGCAGCGGCGCGAGGAGTGATCGTCGAGAGGGAGGAGATCTGAGCGTCGGACGGGCGCTACGAGGACGGGCGTCGAGCAGCACACGTGGAGGAGAGACCGGCTCGAGGCGACGAGCGGCTCGCGAGCGACGAGCGAGGAGGGGCAGCCCGACGACGTAGATGCCGAGCAACCGCATAGAGACGTTCAAGCAGTACCTCTCGCCAGCCTGTCGACTGTACCGAGAGCCTCCCTCCCTCTCGCTGCGCTCGGACCCCTCCCGAGCTCGCGCTCGCTCGTGCAGGCGCACTCGTCCCGTTGCACGCCTCGCGTTCCTCCTCGCTCGACAAGCCGACGCCCGCACGACGTCTCGACCGCGCCGCTCAGTCCGTCCCCAGCCGCTGCCCGCTCCCCCACCGGTGCGTCGCCGTGCGCTCGTCCCTCGCGCTCGTGCCCGGCGCGCCCCGCCCCGCCGCCGCACTCGGCGCCTGCTGCTGCTGCGCCCCGCCCGCCCTCGCTGCTGCCGCGCCGCCCGCCGCGCCCGCGCCCGCGCCAGGTGTCCCGCCGAGCGTGCGCCCGCCCGCCGCAGGGCGGAACGCCGTCCCGAACGCCGTGCGGTAGCTCGCCGCGCCGCCTCCTGCCGCCGCGCCGGCCGCGCCCGAGAAGGACGACGGGACGGCGGGCCCGTTGCCGAGCGTGTTGATGAGGAACTGGGGCGGCGTGAGGAGCGACGAGAGGAGAGCGGGGAGTTGATTGTTGTTCTGGCGCGGGTAGATCTGCACGTGCCACGAGGGCGGGTCAGCGAGCTGTCTCGGTGAGGCTACGAGGCCTCGGGAAGGCCGAGATGCGCTTGAGGAAGGAGGGAGAGGGACGCACAACGGCGATAAAGTAGTAGGCGTGCGCGGCGACCATGCCCGTGAACGAGCGCAGGACCACACTCGGCCCACCGTTCAGCAGGTCCATGCCGAGCATCGCAAAGGGGAAGTAGGGCGCCGGGAGCGTCAGGATGCCGTACAGGTTGACCCTGCGCGCGAGCGAGAGCGAGGGTCAGTGCGCGACGCAGCGCAGAGGAGCAGAGAGAGAGAGAGCGGACGCAACTGGTTCGTCGAGTTGACCTGGGCCCACAGGTGCACGACGGCGAGCTGGAACGCGCTGTAGAGCCAAGGGTTCTGCAGCGGCGTGTTCAGGCCCTGCGAGCGCAAGTCGAGGGGCGAGTCAGCGTCGCTCGCGCAGGCGCAGGAACGCAGAGGATCGAGGGGCGCACGATGATGCCGGCGCAGATGAGGATGAAGGCCCAGGCTGCCCGGTGACGAGAGTCAGCATGCCGTGCGCCAAAGAGGAGGAGAAGCGCGCGGACGCACTCATGTCGGCGAGGCGCATCGCAAAGTGGCCCTCCTCGAGCTCCTTCAGGCTGCGGTACAGCATGATCAAGCTGAAGACGAGCTGGATGCCGCCGCCGCCAAAGAGGAAGGGCAGGACGAGGCGCTGCAGCTCCCAGTTCTGCGCGATGCGGTGGGGCACAAAAGCGACGCTGTAGGGCGACACGAGCTGCAGGATGACGGGGAGAGTCGTGGCTAGGACGCCGAGGACGACGGTGCGGGTGAAGGGCGGGACTTTGCGGATCTGCGTGCGGGTGAAAGGTGGAGCGGAGGAGGAGGAGCGAGGAGGGAGGGGAAGGAGAGGGGCGTCAGCATCAGGAGCGCTTCTTCAGCGGGCGTTGCTGCTCAGGGTCATGCAGCATAGCCTCCTTCGTTCGACTGCCCGCCGCTCTGGCCGCCTCTGCGCCGTCTACGAGCCGTGGGCCAGGTGCGAGTTGCCCGAGGGCGATGAGGAGGCGCTCGCTGCGACCGCGACAACGCTGGCCGCCAGGCGTAGGTGGAAGGGCCCAGGGCTTTGAAAGAGCCCCTTGGAGCTCGTCGCCTGGTGCGCACAGCCGCACTGGCGGCGGTCGCGCAGCGCTGACGAGGGCGACTCGAGGTGGGGCGACGGCGACAGTGAGGGGCGACCGAGGACTGAACGAGTGCACAGGCTGAGTGGCGGCATGTATCCGAGAGCTCACCTCGTCCATGGTGCGCGGTCGGGGAGCGTGACAGGCGAGAGGTCGACGAGTGGGTGCGAGAGCCAGGCGAGCGGCGACGGCGAGCGAACGGCGGCGAAGCTCTCCCCGTCCTCGATCTACTGAAAGTTGCCGCTAAGCTCATGCAGTGCGAGTATGCGACACAGTCTCTCCTCACACGGCCCTCTCTATCGCGCCCGCCCTCTTCCTCATGCGCTCCCACGCCCCTCGCCGCTCGACCCGGTCCTCCTCGGCCTCGCGGTCGAGCGTCTCCTTCACCGACGCCCAGTACGACAGCTCCTCGGCCTCGGTCGCCGGGTCGGCCGGCGCGTCGGTCCTGCGCGACGTCGACGACGGCTGAGCCCACGACGGGACCGACGGCCGGTGCTCGTCAAACACGCCCGGGAGGCGGTGCTGCAGCGCGAGCGCGAGTCCTTCGAGCTGTGACGGAGCAGGAGGAGAGGCGAGCGTCAGTGAGAGCTCTCGTGACCCGCCAGAGAGAGGGAGAGGGCCGCTCACGTCATCGACCTCGAGCCACTTCATCACGCCCCAGATGCCGGCGCCAAAGACGCTGAAGGTGATGGCCGACGCGATCCCGAACGCCTTGGCCGCGTACACGGCCGGGTTGAAGCCGTCCTCGATGGCCGGCGGCGGGCCCTCGCCGTCCTCGTGCAGCTTGTCGAGCTTGTCGAGCTGGGCCGCGAACGCCGTCGACTGGGCCGTGAGGGCTGGGTTGGGCAGGAAGTAGGACGACGGCGAGGGGCGCGACGAGAGGATGCTGAACGGGGTATCGGCGCCCGGCGAGGAGGTGGTGCTCGACGAGGAGACGAAGGAGGGGAGGAACCGGCGGGGTTTCGGCGCGGCGAGCGAGTTAGGGTGGAGGAACGACATGGGCGGCGGCGTCGGGAGCCTGGTCGAGACTGGTGGCTGGACTGGCTCGGCGGCGGCGGTAGGCGCTGGTCGTACGTGAGCGGGCGTGGGCGCAGGTCGAGGTGCGCGAGGAGGAGGAGGCGGTGCGGCGGGTCGAGGTGCGGCGGCTGGAGCAGGCGCGGCGCCTTCTGCGGCTTTGGCACGCTTGAGGAGCTTGCCGCCGCTGCGACCGGTGACGAGCAGGGTGACGCCGACCGAGACGAGGAAGACGGTGGCCGCCTTCTTCTGGTCCTCAGGCGAGAGGCTCTCCCACAGGCCCTTCTTGACCTTGGGCGCGGCAGACTCTTGTGCGCTCATGCTGGGGGATCTGCAGACGGCGCACACGGTCAGCTCGGCGGTCCCTGCTGGCTGACGGGCTCATATGCGAGGAGCTCGCGGAGGAGCGATGCGGAGGTGAGGAGCGGAGAGGACGAGCTGCGCGCGCCTCGTGTAGCCTCGACGAGTCTGCCTGGACGTAGAGCGCGGTCGCCCTGCTTGGTCGAGCGAGCGAGAGGGCGAGGCTGCGCGCCGACCTCATCTTCCTCCTCGACCCGGGGCAACGACACCTCTCGGCCCGGCGCCGCTCCTCGCTCCCGTCCTGAGCTGCTGCTGAGGCCCTTCATGGGCCAGGTAGAGCCTTCTGCGCTGGCTGCGCCCCTCTCCGGCCTCGCCCTCGCCCCTCTCGCTCACTTGCGCGGGCCGCCTCTCCTCATCAGCCTTTCCCCCCACCCGTCCTGTGTGGTTCTAGGAGCTCGCGCTCGCCGTCCAGCCCGCTCGTAGAAACTCGGAGACACGGCGGCGGCGAGCAGCACGGTCTTCGGTGGAGTTGCCGCGGAGCTGTCGCCGGTCTCCTGTTCGTCTCGGTCTCGAGCGGCGAACGTCCGGTCCAGCTTGCTCTTCGCCCTCTTGCTCGCTCTCGCCCATCTCTGCTCGACCAGCATGCGCGTCGCCGCCGCCAAGCTCGCGTGCGCCCTCGCGAGCCTCGTCGCCGTACTCGCCCAGACGTCGACCACCTCGGACAGCTCCTCTACCGCCGCCGACGCGTCCGCCTCGCTCGCCACCACCATCACGGGAGGGGGCACCGTCGTGTCGACCTCGGCGGCCGCGTCGAGCACAGCCTCGAGCACGAGCGCCGAGATCCCGAGGCCGACGGCCAACATCACGACGGGCGCGAACCAGGACTTGCGCCTGTGGCCACCCGTCGGCGGGCTCACCATGTGCGAGAGGGTCACCTTTGCGTGCGCCTGCCCGTCTCTCCCAGGTGACCCTGAGCGAGAGCTGACCGGGTTCGTGTGCCGCCTGCAGCTTTACCGGCCCATCAGTCCCCAAGACGGTGCGCGCCTCCTCGTCCTGCTCCCCTCGTCCTTGCCCTCGCTGACTTCCTCCTGCGCTCGCAGTGCGGCGTCTACGTCAGCAACACGTCGACCTACATCCAGCAGATCCCGCTCGGCGGCTCGTACACGTCGCTCACGGCGGGCGAGTTTAGCTGGCTCGTCGACCTTCCTGCCGGCCTCTCGGTCGTCGTGCAGTTCTGTGCGCCCGTTCTTCTTCGCCCTCAAGCATCTGGAGGAGCTCACTGACGTCCCGTGAGTGCAGGGGTTACGCTCAACGGCGCCGTCACGCAGTTCTCGCTGCCGCCGATCATTGTCGGCCCCAGCTCTGACAACTCGTGCCTCGGCACCGGTCAAGGCGCGCTCTCAGCGCTCTCGCGCGGGGCAGAACGTTTAGCTGACGGCGCCTCTCGCGCTCGCAGGCCAGAATACGCAGAGCATCATCTCGTACGCCTCGTCGCTCAACGACAGCTTTGTCTGGACGCCGTCAGCTTCCTCTACCTCGCTCTCACGCCTTGGCTGCCTCTCCTACTGATTCTCCACCGTCCTCTGCAGGCCCTCTGCGACGTCGACGTCGAAGGGCAGCTCGACCAACGTTGGCGGTCCGTGCCCTCTCCTTCTTCTCCTCGTCCTCTTGCACCTCGACTGACCATTTAGCCGCTGTTCCCTTTCGCGCAGCCATCGCCGGCGGCACGATCGGCGGCGTCGCCCTCCTCCTCGCGGCGCTCCTCGGCGTCTACCTCCTGCGCACGCGCCACCGCGCACGGACTGCGAGCCCGCCGCCGCCAGACGGCGAGGACAAGGCGTGGGAGCCGGGCACGGGCTCGCTCAGCTATGCGCAGCTCGTCGCCATGAACTACTCGGGCCACGGGCAGGCGCAGCCGCACGGTGGGGCGCACGTCGAGCCGTACCAGAGCCACCATCCGCAGCAGCCGAGCGCGTTCGCTGCCGAGCCGGTGCGTCCTGCCGCCTCTCCTCCCGCTCAGCGTAGCACAACAGCATCTCGAGCAGGCGCTGACGTTACACCTTGCCCCTTGTCACCGCGCGCAGATGCCCGCCGAGCCCGCTCAGTCGACCCCGTCTCGCACGCCGCTCTCGCCCGGCGGCACGACCGACTTTGGCGCCTCGTCCTCGACCGGCACGGGCACGACGGGCCTGGCAAACCCGTCGAGCTTTGCGAGCAGGAGCCAGAGGGGATGAGCGTGCGCGGAGCGAGCGAGACGCCTCGGGAGGAGCTGCGGTCGGGCCTCGAGCGAGGTGAGCGATGGCGCCGACCGAGGCCGGGCGCAATCTATCTCAGTCTACCCCGATGCAGCGCGTGGCTCGATGGAGCTCGCAGCGAGAGCAGCGCGCTGTGCACGTTCCGCTCAGCTCGAGCGGCGACCGACCCGCTTGCGCCCCCTCCTCGCCGTCAGACTTGTGTATGTATCTCCTTGCCCAGCTCGATCGACCCTTCTTCATCAGCATCGTGAACCTGCTGCCGAACGCTCTCGGCAGCACCGGGAAGCGGGTCCTCTCGATGTCGTTCCCCTTCGACCCGGCTCCGTCCCCGTCAACCCCTTGCAGCACTTTGCTCCCTCTCTTTCGGCCGAGCAAGCTGAGGATCGAGCTGCGCCTCGAGTCTGTGCTGTTGAGTCTGCGCCCTTTCAACGAGAGCAGCAAGCGAGCGAGTTGTGCGTCGCCGGAAAGGCCGCGGAGTGCGCAGGGACCTCCTCGACGGCTTGCCGACATCCGCTTACATCGCGGTTGAGGCCGTGGGTCGTGCGTCGAGGGAGCGGGGGACAAAGGATTTAGAGTCGTCTCGGTGATTTGGGTAACGGCGGGTGCCTGGCTGACGGAGGAAAAAGCACGTGAAGCTCTCTCGGCGAGGACGACGTCGCGAGAGGCTCCTGGAGGAGAGCTCGCCATCGTGCGGCAGCAGCTCGCTGACCCGGGTGAGACGGCGGTGGCCACGAGGCGAGCGCTTGGTCACCAGAAAGCGGTGGTGCCACGAGAGGAGGAAGCGGCGACCCAGAGCTGCGGGCGACTCGGAGCGAGCGGGCTCGGTCCTCTCGCGGCTGTCGCTCGCTCGCTCCTCGTCCCTCGCTGCGAGTCGCGCGCTGCACACCAAGTCGCACACACAGCAGAGCCAGGCGCACCCCTCGCAGCTCACCCCGCACCTCGCACGTGTGCTCACCGCCGTCACCGGCCCCATCTCCCGACCTTCTCCCGGCCGCCGGGCCAAACCCACCGCCGCCTCACGCCCTCTCGCCCTGCGCGTGTGCACAGCTCAGCAGCACGCACGTCTAGCGGCCACCCACGACACGCGCCCTACCGCCCTCGCCAGCGCCCAGCCCCATCAGCGCCCCGCTCATCTCACCCGCTCCGCCCGCCCGCCCGCCCTCTTGTCCCGGCAACGCCGCTCTCGACCCAGGAGCCACCCGCCAGGCCTTGTTCGGCGCGTCCCACCCGCAGGCCTTCCCGAGCCCGCACGGCCTCGCGGCGAGCAGCATGGACGACGAGGACGGCGGCGAGCACTCGCTCTCGACCGCGAGCAGCGCGCCGACCATGTCGGCGGCCGACGCGTCGTCGAGCCTGGCACAGCAGCCCAAGCGGATCAAGCGCTCCGAGTTCATCGACAAGCTGCACGCGTGCGTCCCTCTTTGACGCCCCACTTGCCAAGCCGCTTCGCCGGGCTGACCTCGTCGCACCTCGCTCAAAACGCCGCAGCCTGCTCGAGAACCCGCTCGACGAGGAGTCGTTCCACTGGACTGGCGACGGCAAGGCGTTCGAGATCACGACCAACGAGCTCAAGGCTCGGCACGCGCTCTCGCCGCAGTATGAGTTCCGCTCGTCCGTCCCCCTCTCGCGCTTCCTCGTCTCGAGCGGTGGCTGACGCTTCATCCTGCAGGCTCAGCAGCTTCATCCGTCAGCTCAGGTGCGCTGTATTCTCGTCCCCGTCCGACTGGCGCTGTCGCTGACCCTGCTCGTGCGCTCGCAGCTACTACAACTTCAAGTGCGCCGCCACCTCGTGCCCGCCTCGCTGCAGCAGCCGCTGACTCGCCCTCCTCCAGGCGTCTCACTGATCGCAGGAAGTCGGTCGAGCGCAAGAACGGCAACGCAGGCTTCATCAGCTTCATGTGCGCCGTCCGCCCCTCTTCCCTCCCTCGACCCCGGCGCTGACTCCTGCTCGCCTCGCGCCGCCGCAGGCACCCTTCCGGCTTTTTTGTCAGCGGCGACACGAGCCAGCTCGACGGCATCATTCGCAAGACCCGCGCTCGCCGCGTCGAGTCGGGCCGCCGCGACAGCCTCGCCTCGACCACCTCGGCCGACTCGGCGTCTTCGCCCTACCCGCAGTACGAGGACGGCCAAGGAGGCCCGTCGTACTCGTCCGCACCTCGGCACTCGTTCAGCTATGCGCCGCCGCCGTCGAGCGCCTACTCGCAGCAGCAGCTCGGGCTCTCGCACGACTCGAACGCCGCTTGGACCGCCTACTCGACGTCGGCCGGCTCGCAGCCTGCGCCCATCGCCTCTGGGTCCTCGTTCCCAGCCTACCTCGGCGCGCCGTCGTCGTACGGCACGCAGTACGAGCCCTCGCAGTGGGCGCAGCCGGGCTACCGCCGCGCGAGCCTGACGCAGTTCCGCGTCGACACGTCGCCTCGGACCAGGCCCGCCGAGATCCCCGGCGCGCCGGTGTACCACTCGACGGCGCGCTCGGACTCGCCGCCGTCGCAGCACGCCCTCACGTCGGTTCCGTCCGGCGGCGACTTGCGCTCGTCCTACAACTCGGTCGGCTACCCGGTCGAGCTCGGCGGACGACCTCCCGCCCCGGCGGGCTACCACTACGTCCACCAGCCACCTGCGCCCTCCTCCTCGTCGACCCTCCCGCATCAGCACGTCGTCCCCTCGGGCCTCCCGACGTCGCAGTACGACCCGCACCCGCACCGCCCATCATGGCCTCCCTCGTCCGGGTCGTTCTACACGCCCATGCCGCACCCGAACGACGAGTCGTCGACGCTCGCACCTCTCCAATCGTATCACGCGCACGCGCAGCCGCAGGCGCACCCGCACCATCCGCAAGAGGACGAGCCCGCGCCCCACTCGCCCGAGGAGGACGCGCCGCCGACGCACGCTCACGCCCCGCCGCACCCTCTCTCGCAGGCCTACCCGTCCTCATCCCTCCCTCGATACGATGTCCTTCCGCCGAGCGTCCAGCCGCAGCCGCACCTCGCGAGCCCCGCCGTCAACCTATTCCCCAACCTGACGCACTTCCACCTCCCGCCTCCGTCCGCCGCCGACGCAGCAGCCGCCCCACCGCACTCGCACTCGTACGAGCAGTGGCGAGCCCACGCCCAGATGCTCCAGCAGCAGCAAGAGCGCCGCTCATCGCTGCAGCTGCCGCCGTTCGCGCCCGGTCCGGCGTCGTCGACCGCACAGTACTCGCACGCGCCGCCGCCGCAGCAGCAGCACTACGCCGCAGAGCAGCCACACTACGGCGACAGCGGCAGCTCGGGTCGCACGACGCCCGTGCACGGCGTGGGCTCGGGCGCGAGCGGCAAGCTCGGGTGGGCGCCGCCGCCGACGTCGACGCACGTCCCGGGCGCGGCAGCGGCGGGCGTCTTTGGGCAGTGGGCGGGCTTCGGTGTACACGCAGCGTCGAGGAGGGAGAGCCCTGAGCGGGGAGGCGGCGGGCGGGAGGGCGGCGAGCGCGGTGCGGGGAGCTAAGGAGGAGAGGGCGGGGAGCGCTTCCTGGGTTCGGTTCACGCGGCTTTGCATGCCTGTGTTGTTGCATATCGAAGCAGTGCGTTATCTAGAATGAGTGCGCCGCAGCTGAAGCCTCCTCGAGAGCCTGCGCATCTTGAGAAGGTCGCCCGCTCGAGAGGGTCCGAGAGCCGCCCTCCTCGTCCGCGCTGCGTCGGGCCGCAGCTAGCGGCAGCGTCGAGCCGGAGCGTGAGCGAGACGCTCAGCATGTTCGCCGCAGCGGCGCTCGCAGCGCTATCGGCGCGTTCAGCGGGGCGAACCTGGGGCACCGGCGACAGCACCGCGTCACGGTGAGGGGGAGGGGGGAGGAAGCCGTGACTGCACTCCTTCGCACGGACGAGCGCGCGCTCTCGCAGACGAGAGCACATCGAGTGAATCGCCGAGGGTCATCTGGAGCTCGAGCGCGAGGAGAGTCAAGTGGGGGAGCGAGTTGGACGAGGAGGCGAGCTGAGCGGCGCGGAGCCAGAGCTCGTTCGAGGTGACTGAGCGCGTGTGCGGCTGCTGTGCATGGCTGTGAGTGCATGCCGAGCTCGAGCACGAGCCGGACAGAGAGCGAGAGGTCGGCGGAGCGGTTCGCGGCGGCCGAGCTGCTGTCGACCAACGTTGCCCTCCGTCCGCACCCCTCCGCTCACTCGAGGCAGCGCTCCCTGGGCACGAGCTGGCCACCACGGCCGCTCGCATCTGCCCTGCCCCGCCCGCCCTCGCCCCTGCGCCGCCGCCGCGCCCCCAGCACGCTCCCTTCTCGGCCTCCTCCCGCACAGTCCGGCTCCTCCGCCAGGCCAGCTCGCCAACCTCGCGGGCGACACAGTGCACCGGTACGCACTCTCACAGCTCTATGGCGCGTGCACCCGCAGTCGCTGAAGCCCCTCGTGAGCAGGTCCCGCCGACCCGCCTCCTCGTCCCCCTCAGCTCCTCGCGACCCCCCACAACCGGGCCAAGCGTCAACCTCCTCTCGACCCGATCTCCCTCGTCCATCGACCTCGACGCACATCTCGCCAAGATGGCCGCCCTCGTCGCCACCCCGCCACCGTCACCGCCCTTCCCCTCTTCCCCCGGCTCCCTCTCGTCCGGGTCGACCAACACGCTCTCGTCGTCCTCGGCCAACGCCGACGCTGCGCCTTCGAGGCCGCCGCCGCCGCCGACCGTCACCTACACCTCGTTCGACACGGCCAAGACGTCGATCGCCGCCCGCCAGCCCTTCCCCGTTGCCTCACCCGCCTCTCGAGTCGGCCGCTCGCCCGGTCACCGCGCCACCAAGTCGATGAGCCGCGTCTCGTCGGACAAGGGCAAGAGCAGGTCGAGCGCGTCGTCCAACTCGCCGTCGATCGGCCGCAGGCGAGGCCACCGAGCGTCTCAGTCGGTCAGCCCGGCGCCATCGTCCATCACGGCCGTCGAGCCGAGCGCGAGCAGCTCGTCGAGCGGCACGCCGCAGCGCCGAGGCATGCCCGCCCGCTCGCGCACCTTGTCGTTCTCGACGGCGCAGCAGGCCTTCATCCCCGCACGGCCGAGGCTCGCCCAGGGCGGCGCGAGCAGCTCGGCCGTCCTCCCGTTTCCCTCGCTCGACGAGGGCAAGGTGCCCTCGCTCGTCGCCCTCGACCGCACGTCGTCGGTCGGGTCGTCGACTGCGGCGCCGCTGCGACGACCGCGCCCGTCGAGGCTGTCGCAGTCGACGAGGAGCGCGCACACGCTCAAGGTGCCGCCGGGTCCGACGACTGCGGGGCGAGGGCGAGGAGGAGGCGACGCGTCCGAGTACCTCGAGGCCAAGGTCGTCATCCGTGCGTCCTCCCACCTTCATCTCGACGTGGTACAGGCACAGGACAAGCTGACTCGAGGTCGTTCCCCCCCTCGTGCAGTCGGCAGCCAGGGCGTCGGCAAGACGTCGCTCATCAACCGCTCGACGACGGGCCACTTCAGCCCCTCTCGCTCGTCGACCATCGGCGCGAGCTTCCTCACCAAGAAGCTCACGGTCGCCGACACGCGCGTCCACTTCCAGCTGTGGGACGCGGCGGGCCAGGAGCGCTTCCGCGCGCTCATGCCGCTCTACTACCGCGGCGCGCAGGCCGCCATCCTCGTGTACGACGTCACCGACGAGTCGAGCCTGCAGGACATCAAGTTTTGGATCGAGGGTGCGTCCCTCCCTCGCCTCGATCGCCGCACGGACCCCTCGCTGAACCCTCTCGCTCCTCGCTCGCAGAACTGCGCAAGAACATGTCGGACGAGCTCATGATCATCGTCGTCGGCACCAAGGCCGACCTCGCCGGCTCGTACCCGACCGTCCCGCTCGCCGACGCGCAGCGCAGCATCGCCCTGAGGCTGCACCAGCTCGACCACCCGCCGTCCGAGGCCGACCCGCCCTCGCACCCGCCGCCTGCGCCACCGCCTCTCCAGGCGCGCAACGCCTTTCCCTCGCAGGCGCCCCTCGTGCGCTCGCGCACCTACTCGACGCCGCTCTCGTCGACGACGATCCCGACCATCACGACCTCGGTCCCGTCGGCGCCCAACTCGCTCCTCCGCTCTGCAACCATCGCCGGCGCCTCCTCCTCATCATCTTCTACCACATCCGCCCCGCCTGCGGCACCATCGGCGAGCGACACGTCCATCTCGGCCCGCATGCGCGCCATGTCGCACAAGCTCGTCCCGACCTCGTCCTCGACCAGCGGCGCCGGTCCCTCGCCCGCACCACGGCCCACGAGCGCGCTCGTCTCGTCGGCGACCATGCCCGACTTTAGCGCCTACACGCTCGCCGGGCTCAACCTCGCAGCGTCGTCGGCGTCGGCGAGCGGCTCGAGCGCAGGGGCCGGCGGCAGCGGCGGCGCAGCGAGCGCAGGCCTTGTCGGCGCCGTCGAGGCGCTCAGCATGGTGCGCTCGGCGTCGTCGACGAGTGCGGGCGCAGGGACAAGCGGCGCCGGCGCTGGGACGAGCCCCGCGTCGGCCGGGTCGTCGGCCCTCACCACGGCGGGCGCCCACGGGTCGTCGCCGCCCGGCGTCGGCACGGGCATGACGAGCAGCACGTCGTCGTTCGGGCTCGCGAGCATCGGTCACTCGCTGTCGCTCGTCGGTGCGCACGCCCTCGGCGAGTCGATCTCTGCGCTCGGCGCATCGAGCGCCTCGCGCCGGCGCCAGTCGCACGACGAGCGGCTGCGGCGCGACTGGGAGGCGTACGCGGCGACGCTGCGCGCGCGCGAGGCGGCCGAGGAGGAGCGCGTGCGCGACATCGTCGACGCGTGCCGGGTCGAGGTGGTCGAGGTGAGCGCCAAAGACGGGTGGGGCATCGAGGAGGTCTTCTGGAGCGTCGCCGAGCGGCTCGTCGAGCGGCGCGAGGAGATCGAGCGCCGCAGGACGCTCAGGAGCAGGGACTCGATCGTTCTGAGGGAGGAGGACGCCGTCGACACGACCAAGAAGGGCTGGTGCGGCTGCTGAGCCTCCTCCTCTCGCCTCACCCCGCCTCGCCCACCCAGCCCATCACCACAAACACACCTTCTTCTCACTCATCTCCACGCCTCTCGCCGACCGACTCGTCTCACCGCCTCGCCAAACTGTCTCGTTGTCTCCATCACCTGCTCCTCTCATCGTTTTGCCCTCGTCACGCCCCTCTCTTCACGACCGCACTCTCACTCTTTATTCCCACTTCATCCTTATGCCCTCTTCACGACGTCTGTACATACCTTGCCCTCCTCTCTGCGCATCCCCTCGACGTCGCCTCACGAACCCCTCGCTCCCCCTCCTCGCCTTTCCTCCTCGCTCGCGGCGAGTCGTGCTGGACACGGCTCGCCCGTGACTATTGTCCTTAGCCTCTCCTTCACCTCGGTGCCAATCACCCTAATCTGTGAGCGCTCGAGAGCGAGAGAGCAGACGAGGGAGAGGAAGCGGTCCGAGCGGCGGCGAGGAGCAAGCGAGAGCGGGCGCACGCAAGCTCAGGGCCTCGCCGACGCTCGGGCAGGGCACAGGGAGCACGAGTGGCACGTGCAGAGCGGGACAGGGTCTCGATGCGGTTGCAGGAAATCGTTACATTGCTCGACCTCTCCCCTCCTCGCGTACTCGCTCCCTCCTCCGCCTCGACACGATCGAGAGCCGCCTAGTCGAGGGCGACCTCTGCGCCGATGGCCTTGAAGAGGCCTTGGAGCTTCTCGGCCTCGTCCTTGGTCGCGCCCTCCTTAAGCGTCTTGGGGAGCGACTCGACGAACTTCTTGGCCTGCGAGCGGGCGGAGGAGGGCAAGAGAAGAGTCAGCGACGAGTGCCTGGCGCCATCATGTGGGACAACACTCGTGCGGCCATCGAGAGGCAAGTCGAGAGCGGCCCGAGAGAGCCGTCGAGGCCTTCAGGCAAAGGAGACGCACCTCGACGAGGTTCATGCCGGGCATGAGCGCCTTGACCTCGCGGATCGCCTTTGCCTTCTGGGCCGCGTCAATCTTGGTCAGGTTGACGTTGAAGACGGTCTTCTCCTTGGGCGCGGCGGGCTCGTCGGCGGCTGCTGCTGCAGGCGCGGCGGCGGCGGGCGCGGCCGACGCGGCGGGGAGGGCGACGTCGACAATGTTGAGGCGCGACTGCGAGCGTGCGTGCAGAGGACGTGTCAGTCGCTCGCAGGCCCCGCAGGAGCTGCAAGAGGAGGAGGCGAGAGACGGACCTTGAGGGCGTCGACGAGGTCGGCGGCCTCGAGGAGGGTGAGGGTCGAGATCTGGTCGACGATGGCGGCGAGCTTGGGGCTCAGGTTGGCTGGAGGCGGGGGCGGGGACGACGAGGCGGCGGCGGGTGTGGGCTCGGCGCGGAGGATCGAGGTCGACGCGAGCGAGCGGCGAGCGCACACGCGGCTGCGAGTAGGGGGGTCAGGGTCAGCATGGTGAGCTGTCGGTGCTCTCTGCGGGTCGCAGGAGCGGGCTGGAGAGCGAGTCGAGGACGGACGGCGAGGGCCTGGCGGCGCGGAGGATCTTTTGGGAGGCGCTGGCGATGCGGGACTGGGCGGTGGCGGGGCAGGGGTCAGCGTGGGTTGAGTGTGAGCAGAGCGAGGACGTGAACGCACGCTCATGGTTGCTGTGGGTTGAGGGACGGCGAGCGAGGCGATGAGGACAGGTCTGAGCCGGGGTCGAGACCGTGGACCGCCAGCCGCCCAAACGCTCCAAGTCCGCGGAGGAGCAAGCCAGCCAGCCTCCCTCCCGCTCTCCACCCACCACAGAGAGCTGGTCTCTCGCCTGCCTGCTCACGTTCGAGCTCGACTCGCCCGGCCCCACCTACGCCAGCAACCCCCCGCCGCTGCGCCCGGCCCGCCCACCGTGGCCTCGCTTCGCCCCACCTCGTCCTCTCGCCTCGCCATGCCCTCAGAGTCGCCCTCGCTCCCCTCCTACTCGCGCCTCGACGGCAGCGGACCTCCCTCACAGCGACCCTACCACCCGCCCCATCACCGCCAGCCGGGCAAGCTCGCGTGGCACGCCCAGGCTCTCTCGCTCCTCCGCCGCCCCGCCGTCCTCGTCCCGACCCTCGCCTTCTGCCTCGTCCTCGCCCTCGTCTCGCACCACGCCGCATCCCCGACCTCGTCCTCGACCGCCGCCGCCGACGCCCACGACCTCGACCGCGCCGGCTACCGCGACCGCCTGCACGACTCGTTCGACCGCTTCGCCTCGTCGTGGCGCACGGGCGCAGCCAGGCCCGACTCCGAGGCCGACCGCGAGTGGGCGTGCAACCCCTTCGAGGCCAACGGCCGCCTCCACGTCGACCTCGCCGACCCGCGCAACACGGTGTGGACCCCGTTCGACGCGCGCTGCCCGCCCTCGAACCTCCTCGCGAGCCTGTACCGCCCGCCCGGCGACACCGACCCTCTGATCCCGCCTCACGCCCTCGACGGCGGCGGCGCCAAGACCAAGTCGCACAAGAGCGGCGGGCGCGACTTCCTCCCCTGGTTCCGCAACCGCACCGTCGTCCTCCAGGGCGACTCGATCGACCGGTTCCACCTCAAGGACTTTTGCGAGTTTGTCGGCGGCCGCCTCGAGCTCGTCACGGTCGACCACCCGGCGTGCCCGGCGCCCTACCTCGTCGCCGACGCCGACAGCGAGCGCCGCGAGTGGGAGCAAAAGTGGGCCAACCGGCCCGACGACGGCCAGGCGTTGACCCAGCCGTGGGTGTGCGACATCGAGGAGTACGGCACGACCATCGTCAACGTCTTTACGTGGGGGCTCGAGGGCGCCGAGGAGTTCTTCCGCACCGAGAGGTGGTACTACCCGCCGGGTGCGTCCCTCTCTCCCTCCTCTCTCTGTCTCTCTCTCTGCCTCTGCGTGTCGACGCTGACTCCTGAACACCCGCAGCTCGATGGCTCGACCGCACCGAGGCCGTCACGGTCCCGCTCCTGCCGCTCCTCGCCAAGCACCTCGACCGCCCGCAGATCGAGCACCCGGACATGATCGTCGTCAACTCGGGCTACTGGGACTTGCGCAAGTACACCGAGGGTGCGCTCGTCTCTCTCCTCCGCCACCCACCCCTCGTCGCTCGAGCTGACCGTCCCCTCTCGCCCGCCCGCAGAGGACTTTGTCGCCGCCGGCTTCCTCACGCGGCCCTACCCCGAGGACTCGCCCATCCCCTACACGCCCTTGACGGCCGAGCGCGAGCAGACGTGGGAGCGCGAGGCGCGCAGGGCGCTCAAGCACCTCGCGCGCACGTTCCGCGGCAAGGAGG
This sequence comes from Rhodotorula babjevae, assembly GCA_920104245.2. Lineage (NCBI taxonomy): Eukaryota > Fungi > Basidiomycota > Microbotryomycetes > Sporidiobolales > Sporidiobolaceae > Rhodotorula > Rhodotorula babjevae. The sequence continues at coordinate 182,737 of CAKKSZ020000023.1, forward strand.
GCAAGGCCAAGAACGGGCCGGCGCTCCTTTGGCGCTCGCTCCACCACCCGCCGAGGCACAACTATGCGCCGTTCCCCGTACGTCTCTCTCCTCTCTGTCTCGTGCGACGCTCTCCTCGACGACGAGCAGGAAGCTGACCTGCCGCCGTCGCTCCTCCCCGCCCGCAGCGCGTCGCCCAGCTCGATTCGCTCGCGCGCAAGGTCCTCTCGGACCTGCGCGCGTCGCAGGACCCTCCCTCGACCTCCTCCTCGCACCGCATCGCGTCCTCGTCGCCCGCCTCGGCCGCCCCGCCGCTCTCGTCGCTCGCGGACGAGCCCCTCGAGGCGGAGGACCTCGGGCTCGCGCACCGCCTGCGCGTCGACGACTCGGGCAAGATCATGCTCGGGCAGGAGCACCTGTTCCGGGACCTGCTGCATCCGCTGCCCGTGCCGGGGAGCTGGGTGTGGGGGAACGTCATGCTGTACGAGTGCGCTCGGACCTCTCCTCTCTCCCCTCCCTCGTTCCCTTCTCCTTCCCTCTCTCTCTCCTCCCGCTCCTCCTCTTGCCCCTCTCAGCTTCTCACAGTCAAGCTGACGCACCTCCCTCCTCGCTCGCCCGCAGGCTCAAGCGCGCTGTCGAGGGCGTCGACCGGTGACGCGGATCGAGGAGGACGTTGTCGTGCACGAGCTGGAACCCGCATCTAGACCTGCTATTTATCAAGCATACCCCTCCTACTCGTCTCTGAGAGGGCCTCGAGGACGTGCTGGCGAGCGTTCTGCAGCGAGAGGAGCGCGAAGAGCGGCAAGTGGAGGCGAGAGGAGGCGAGGTGGAGGACGACGAGGACCACTCGCTGGGCTCGTTCTCACTGCAGACGTTCGACGATTGACTGCACGCTGTTGCTGAGGACGTGCTGAGGAACGTTTAGGGAGCGCTCGCTCTTGCGCGAGGAGAGCGAGCGGGACGTTCAACTTGAGAAGGTCGACCTCTCCTCCACCCGCTCACGCTCTCGCTCGCTCCTCAGCTGAGCACCGCTTATAGCGTCGATCGCCGCGCAAAGGATCGGCAGAACGGATGGGCCGGGTCCGCGGACAGGCCGCAAGCCCCTGTCCGCGCCGCACGGACCTTCCGGTGCGTCCGTGACGAGGAGGCGGAGGAAGCTCCGCTCACGGCTTGCCTCCGCATTTGACCCTCGCGCTCTCGAGCTCCTCAAGCTGCTCAGTCGCTGCTGCGTTCACCTGCACTGCGCACCGTCCACTGGCTGTCGCTCGCCGCCGAGCGAGCGCGCCCTCGTCGCACCCGGCCGACACGGCGCTCTCGTCGACACGGCTTTCGTTTACTCAGCTCTGCCGCGCAGAGCTAAGAGTGCCCCGGCTAGGTAACTCGCGAGGTGGAGGTGCTCGTGCGCGGTCCGTGTGGAGGTGAGTAAGCTGGTGGAGGTGTCGGGGCAAGTCGACTCGGCTCGCTCGGCCGCTCTCCTTCTCTCTTTCTTCCCTTCAAGCTCAGCGTAGCTGACGACCGTTTCAGCAGGCTTATCGACCTCTACTGCCCCTCCTCCTCGACGACACGCCTCGACGTCCGCCGCTCGTGCCGACCCTCCTCCTCTTCGGCAACTCGACCTCGTTCGCCCATCGATGGCTCTCCCGAGCTTGACCTGGCCTCCTCTCAGCGTCCCCCACCTGCACGACACGGAACGCTTCATCCCGCCTCGTCAGCTGCGACGCTCAACTCTGCGCGCGCGCCGGCGCATTCTCCTGCTCGCTGCGTCCGGTTCGCGAGCGAGCCGCGGCAGCGTCGGCGAGAGCGCGGGCTGCTGTGCTCCGTCGTGTCCGAGGGCCACGCGAGCGCCGGCGCTCTTCCTGCTCGGAGCGATGTCGCTGGACGATGGTGTTAGCCGCGGAAGAGGGCGTCGGGCCGGCGAGAAGGAGCGCGCGACCTTCTCAAGTCGACGGCGGGTGAGCCTGCGCGCTCAGCTCGGTCGAGCGCCGGCGGCTCAAGGCTGCAGGGCATCGGCGAGCGCTGCGAGGAGGTCGACGAGTCGTGCCGGCGGCGGCGCTTTCTGCGGAGCGAGGCGCGGCGGCCAATTTGCGCTCGAGCGCCGGCGCGGACCCCCCACCGCCGCCCTCCCCTCTCGCCTCTCCCCTCGGCCCCCAAAACTCGACCCCGCCCAGCCCAAAGGCGGCCGACGGTGCCGTGCGAGGAGCCCTGCGGCTGAGCGTTCGAGCAGGCCGGTGCCCCGACTCGTGGGGCCGCGAGTTGTCCTCGGTCGAGTTCAAGGCGTCGCTCTTCTCGCTCCCGTCGCGCTCCTCTCCTCTCTCCAGCAGCTCTACACTCTCGGGTACGACCTCAAGATGAGCAAGACCTTCCGCGACATGCCGAACAACACGGTGCGCACGGCCCTCGAGAAGTACCGCTCGCCGCCGTCGGCCGCCCGCTAACTCCTCTCGCTCCTCGCCCGCAGGCCGACTCGTGGTGGAAGGACCCCTCGTTGCGCAAGAACATCGGTGCAGCTGTCGTCGTGCGTCTTCGGGCTCGCACGGCGCCTCGTATGAGAAACCAGGACTGACCCTTCCCCTTCCTCGACCCTCTCGCCTTCCTGCCGCCAACTTTGGCTCGCTCACAGTGCTACTTCGGCAGTGAGTTCTCGACCCTGTCTCGAAGACTTGGGAGGACTTTGGTCCTCGTCGACGACGACGAGCAACGGCACTGACCCGCACTTCCTCCTGCTCGCAGCTTTCGCCCTCGGCTACGACGGCAGCTACATGAACGGCCTCCAGTCGCTGCCGTCGTGGAACGCCTACTTCGACAGCCCGGCCGGGAATCGGCTCGGCATCATCAGCGCGTCGAGCTACCTACCCTCCCTCGTCCTCCTCCCCTTCTACTCGCTCGCCTGCGACTACTTCGGCCGCCGCCCTGCCGCCATCGTCGGCTCGGTCGGCCTCGTCGGCGGCGCCATCCTTGGCGCGCTCGCGACGAACGAGGGCATGCTCATCGCCGGTCGGGCCATCGTTGGCGTCTTCGGATCGCTCATCGCCCTCGCGACCAACCTCCTCTGCAACGAGGTGCTTCACCCTCGTCTACGCTCGGTCGGCGCCGCGTTCTTCCTCGTCTTCTGTATGTGTACTCTCCTGCACGAGCAAGGACGAGCCGAGGCTGACGCTCGAGCCCCTTCCGCAGATTACCTGGGGTCCATCGTCTCGGCGTGGGTCACGTACGGCGTCATCGCTGCAGACTGGCAGGACGACTGGGGTTGGCGCCTGCCCACGCTTCTTCAGATCCTCGGCCCCGTCGTCGTCGGCATCGGCGCGTTCTTCATCCCCGAGTCGCCGAGGTTCCTCATCGCCAAGGGCCGCCGCGAGAAGGCGCTCGAGGTCCTCGCCGACCACCACGCCAACGGCGACAAGGACGACGCTCTCGTTCTGCACGAGCTCGAGGAGATCGAGGACGCGCTCGCGCTCGAGAAGCGTGAGAAGACGGGCTTCCGGTCGTTCCTCAAGACGAAGGGCAACCGGCACCGCCTTCTCATCGTCCTCACGACGGGCACGGGCTCACAATCAAATGGAATCTCCCTCTTCTCGTACTACATTGTACCTGCCCTTCGTATCGCGGGCGTGACGAGCGCGCGCGAGCAGTCAGCCATCAACGCCGGTGCGCTCCCTCTTCCCGGATCCTTCTTCTCGCCCGAGCCCCCTCCCTCTTCCCTCGCTCTTCCGCCCGGTCGCCTTCCCTTCCTGTGTCCTGTACCTGACACACGACATCGCGCAGGCCTCTCCATCTACAACCTCGGCCTCGCCATCGTCGGCGCCTCGCTCGTCGAGCGCGTCGGCCGTCGCCCGCTCTGGCTCATCTCGACCGGCGGCATGCTCTGCTCGTACGTCATCCTCATCGCGGTTTCGGCTACGTTCGCCAACGAGGGCACCAAGGCTCTCGGTCTGGCGTCGGTCGCGTTTATCTTCATCTGCGTGCGTCGTCGTCGTCGTCCTCGACCTCCTTCCCGTCCTGAAGCTGACCTTGTCCCGCTTCACCCACGTGCAGTTCGGCTTCTACGACATCGCCTGGACGCCGCTCGCCTTCTCGTACACGACCGAGTAAGCTTCCCGCTCGTCGTCGTCGTCGTCACGACGGATCTGACGCTTCTCCCACAGAATTTTGCCCTACTCGATGCGTGCCAGTGGCATGGCGCTCTTCGTCTGGATGCAGAACGCCGCGCTGTGCCTCAACCAGTGGTGCGTCCATCCGCATTGGCTCTACCTGTCTCGAGGTTCGAGCGCTGACTCGAGGTTCTCCTCGCGCCCCAAAGGGTTAACCCGATAGGGCTCGAGGCGGTCGCCTGGAAGTACTACTTCGTGTTCCTCTGCACCCTCATCAGTGAGTCCTCGTCCTCGTTGTTACGGGCCTCGTCATCATCCTCAAGTCGACCTTCCCAAGTCGAGCTCAGGCTCCTCGAGCTCCTTTCGCTGACCTCTCTTCGTCACACAGTGTACCTCGCCCTCATCTGGTTCCTCTTCGTCGAGACGAAGGGCCTCGCGCTCGAGGAGATCGCGCTCCTGTTCGACCACAACAAGGCGGGCACGCTCGCCGACAAGAAGGAGGCCGTCGACGCGCAGCTCAAGATGTCGAACAAGCAGATCCGGGCCGACATGGCCCACATCGAGGACAAGGACGTCAAGGACGTCGACTCGGTGTGAGCTCGCGCTCGAGCGGCGTCTCTCGAGCTGCGAGGTCGGCGGCCAGAGATGCGTCTCTCGGCTCTCCTCTTTCCGTTCTCCTTGCTTCCACGGTCCCAAAGCCTCCCTCGTCTGTAGCCACGATACTCGAGACCGTAAATCAGTGCTCCCAGCTCGCGCAGGAGAGACAGAGTCGACGAGGAGGCGCAGGACGTCGAAGAGGTCCGTGCACGGACCGCCTCTCCCAGCTCGCTCGGACCGCCTCACCGCACAACCTGCGCGTCCTCTCTCGGTGCTCGTCGACGCCATCTGACCATGAGCAGCTGGACGAGGCGTTGGAGCGAGTACTAGCCCCTCGCTCGCCTCCTCGCTCTCCTCGTCCGCGCTCGAGCGAGAGTGGTATTGGTTTTGCTGTCTATGTGCGACTGTACAACGCGCCACATCGTCCAGCGACGCGGATACCGATGCTGCCCGGTGACGCAGACCCGACGGCGCCGCAGCGAAGCAGGACGACCGACGAAGCAGGGCGACAAAGGAGGTTCCCGCTCCGCTGCCGTCCGCCTCCTTGTCCTCGCCCAGCTGCTCAATGCCGCCGCGCACCGACCTCGACGACACCTTTGTCGACCTCGAGCCCGCAGCGCCGAAGCCGGCCGACCTCGCCGGCGTCGCGAGGAAGCTCGCGCGACGGACGAGTGCGCTCAGGGCAGCTCGATGCGGCGCACGGCCTCGGCGACGTCCTTGGCCTCGGCGCGGTCGCCCGTGTGCTCGCGGACGAGCCTGTAGCGAGGGAGGAGACAGCCGTCAGCAGCCGTTCTCGAGAGCGAGAAGGGGACGAGGGGAGGCGGACGCACGAGATGATGCGGCCGACGTCCTTGCCGGTCGCCTTCTTGATGCCGTTCGACTTGAGCGTCTCCCTGACGAGCTTGTCGAGCTGGTCCTTGCTCATGGCGGCGGGCTTCTTGGGCAGGAACTCGGCGAGCATGGCGGCCTCGTCGTCGTACTGGTCGGCGAGGTCGGTGCGGTTGGCGGTGCGGAACGTCTGCGCTGCGTCGGTGCGGCGCGAGATGGCGACCTGGAGCGTCTTGATGGGCGAAGGAGCGGAACCGGCCGAGTGCGAGGCGTTCTGGAGGTCGGCGAGGACAGACTGCGGGCGAGGACGAGGTCAGCGGGGGCGAGCTTGACGAGGGTCTCGTCGGTGCAGAGTGGGGCTAGAGGCGCACCTTGATGACACCGGTGCGGGCTGTAGTCCTGGCGAGCATCGACTGCTTGAGGGCGGCGCGGAGCGAGGCGACAACCGGGTGAAGAGCGTCGGTCGCGTAGGCGCGGCGGGCGAGGAGCGGTCGCGGGACAGCGAGCGGGCGGAGCATGGCCTGGCTGAGCATGTCGAGAATGCGAGGAAGCAGGCAGGAGCTGCGGCGAGGGGCCAAGTGGGGGCCAGACGCTGGACCAAGCTCGCAGGACGAGTGCGGGGGAGACGAGCGAGCGAGGCGGCGCAAGCTCCCCCTCGACCAACACTCCCACCACCCCCTGGGATCCGCCAGACGAGCAGAGGAGCAGCACTCTCCCTGCCCATGTCCACCATGGACACGGCCGACCCACCACGGCCGCCCTCGCCCGCGGCCGCACCACCCCTCGACTCTCCCCTCGAGACCAACCTCGCGCACCGCACCCACGCCCTCCTCCACCGCCTGGGTTGCGCCACCACGGCACCCACTGCCGTACCGGCATCCCTCATCAAGCCCGACGCACCCGCCACCCACCTCGCGTGGACCCCGCTCGTCCCACTCGCCGACCTGAGCTCGCTCGCCCACCTCCTCACCCTCGACGCCCGCGCGGCCTCGCCCCACCTCGAGCACCTCGCCAGCCAGCTCTCCGCCCCCACCAACTCGACCGAGGCGCGCACCCGCACCCTCGACACGCTCGCCCGCCTCGCACTCGAGCCCGCCCTCACCGTCGAGGTCCTCGCCCACTACCGCCCGCTCGCCGTCGTCCTCGTCGGCAGGTGGTTCGACCTCCTCGGCCTCACCGACACGGGCTCGTGGCGCACCGGCGAGCCAGGCCTCGAGGCGGCCCCGGGCGAGCGCGACGCGGTCGACAAGGTCTGGTCGGCCCTCGTTCGCGCCCTCCCTCTCCTCGGCGATGATGCCATGCCGTGCGTCCTCTCTCCTGCCCTCTCTCTGCGTCTTCACGAGCGGACTCCTGCTGACGCGGCGACCCACGACAGGTACCTGCGCCTCCTCCTCCGCCACCCCCTCCTCGCGCTCGGGCCCCTCCTCCCGGCACCCGACTCGCCCGAGTACGACTCGCGACTTGCCGCCAGTCTGCTCAAGCTCTACTCGGTCCTGCACCACCTGCCGTCCTTCCCGGCCGTCAGCGGCTGGTCGCTGCCGCCCCAGATCGAGCAGACCATGAAGACGCACCCGCACCGCGGCATGCGCCTCGTCGCCTGGCGCGTCCTCCGCGCCTGGCTCGGCCTCTTCGCCGCCACGGGCGACGAGCTCAAGCGCCAGTGGGTGTGGCGCGCTGCCGAGCCCCGGGCGTCGACCTCGACCGCGCTCGCGCCCGCCCTCCCGTACCCGACCGAGTACGCGGCCGAGTACGCCGCCACCTTTGGCGCCGACCCGGCTTCGCCCAACGACGCAGACGACCTCCTTCCCTCAGGGTTTGGGGAGGAGCTCGTCGCCGCGTCCGCCGGCGAGGAGACGGCCCGCCTCGTCGAGGGCGGCCTCGAGGTCCTCGTCCGCCGCCGCGGCGTCGACCCGTGGGTCCTCCCGCTCGTCGAGGACGTGCGGGCTCGCGAGGACCGCGCGCGCGCCATTGTCGCAGCGCCTGCCGTCGCGCCGGGCGAGAGCGTGCTCGGCGCGTTCGAGCCCGCCGAGCTCGGCAAAACGATCGTCGTCGTCGCCGGCTCGGTCCTCGTCTTCCGCGAGGGCCTCGTCCCCTCGCTCACGTCGCCCGCCGCGCCCGGGCCCTCGAGCTCGCTGTCGCTGTCGCACGCCGCAGCGCCGGCCGTCACGCCCGAGCCCGAGGCGTTCGTCGCGACGCCGGCCCACTCGGCGCTCCTCGCCCAGCTCGCACGCAACGTGGCGCGCCGCGTGCCGACGCTGGTCACCGGCGCGCCGTCGTCGGGCAAGCAGAGCGCCGTCATGCACCTCTGGAACGAGGTCCACGCCGCGCCGACCTCGACCTCGAGCACCGGCCCGACGTACGAGGCCAAGCGCCGCGGCCTCGTCGTCATCAACCTCGCCGATCGCTCGCTCGACAGCAAGTCGCTCCTCGGCTCGCTCTCGTCGGCGCCGTCGGGCGCGTCGTCGTCGACCAACGCGGCGAGCGGCGCCGGCCAGTTCACGTTCGTCGAGGGCCCGCTCACGCGCGCCATCCGCCAAGGGCGGTGGACGCTCCTCCTCAACATCGACCAGGCGGCGCCCGAGCTGCTGAGTGTCATCAAGGTCGTCGCCGAGCGCATGCACACGGCGGCGGCGTCGCGCGCCGGCCCGAGCGCCGGCGCCGCAGGGCGCGCGTACGGCGGCATCGGCGCCGAGGAGCAGGACGGCGGCGTCGGCGTGCGCGTCGGCGGCGGCGAGGGCCGCTGGGTCAAGGCGGCCGAGGGCTTCATGCTCTTCGCGACGCGCTCGCTCCCCGCCTCGTCGCTCGTGCCGACGCCGGCCCAGCCCGCCTTCTTCGCGGCGCACTTCTTCGGCGAGGCGCTCCTCCGGCCGCTCGAGAGCGCCGAGGTGGGCCAGATCGTCCAGGGGCGGTACGGCGCGCAGCTCGACCGCGTGCAGGGGCTCGCGGCGCTGCTCGTCGAGGCGTGGGAGGCGGTGCGGGCCGAGGCGGCCAAGGTCAAGGAGGGAGGACAAGGCGGCACGAAGAGGGAGGCTGGTGTCCGGGACCTGCTCAGGTGCGCGCTCTCTCTCTCGCGCCGGCGTCGCGCGCCTCCTCGAGGTCCGTGCGCTGACCCTCTCTTTCCGCCTTCTCTCTCCTGCAGGTGGTGCCGCCGCGTCGCACATCTCCTCCCAGCCGGTCTCGCACTACCCTCGCTCGCCGCCAACCCCACCCTGCAGGAGGAGGTCTTCGTCGAGGCTCGAGATGTCTTCCTCGGCTCCCTCATCCTCCCGACCACCTCCTCTTTCGCGTCGCCCACCGCCGCCGCCGCCGCCGCGCTCGAGGACGCCAACTCGACCCTCGCGCCGCCGCTGCCCCGAGACCGGTTCTCGGTCGTCACACGCTCGCTCGCCGCGACCCTCGGCCTCTCGACCGAGCGCGCCGAGTGGGCCCTGCGCCAGCGCATCCCCGACCTCGTCCTCCCGACCATCGACACGTCGTCTGGCCTCGCGCCGTCGACGAGCAGCGGCGCGCACACGGTCAAGGTCGGCCGCGTCACGTTGCCCTTCTCGGCGCCGTCGCGCCGCACCAAGCACTCGCGCCCGTACGCGCTCACCAAGCCGTCGCTGCTCCTCCTCGAGAAGCTCGCCGTGTGCCTGTCGCTCTCTGAGCCGGTCCTCCTCGTCGGCGAGACGGGCACGGGCAAGACGGCCGGCGTCGGGTACCTCGCCGAGCTCATGGGCAAGCGGCTCACGGCGCTCAACCTGAGCAACCAGACCGAGGCGGGCGACCTCGTTGGCGGCTTCCGACCTATCGATGAGGCCGAGGAGGCAAGGCGTGCGTCTCGCCCTCTCCCTGCATCGTCGCCGTCGTCGAGCAGCCGGAACTGACTCTCCTTCCTCTTCCTCCTTCTCCTAGGCGCGGCGTCCGAGCTCGTCAACCGCTTCGTCGAGCTCTTCGGCGCCACCTTCTCGCTCACCCGCAACGCCGACTTTGTCACGCACGTCCGCAAGGCCCTCGACAAGAAGCGCTACCCGCGCCTCGTCGGCCTGTGGCGCGAGGCCAACCGCATGGCGTCGTCGCGCGTCGGCTCGCCGGCCGAGGCCGTCGACGACGTCGGGCCTTCGGACGCGCAGGCGCAGCGCAAGCGCCGCCGCGTCGAGAGCGCCAAGGCGCAGCTCGGCGAGCGGTGGAAGGACTTCATGTCGGCCGTCGGCGACTTTGACCACCGGCACGTCTCGGCGGCGGGCGGCAAGGCCAAGGCCAAGTTCGTCTTCTCGTTCGTCGAGGGCCCGCTCGCGCAGGCCATCCGCAACGGCGACTGGGTCCTCCTCGACGAGGTCAACCTCGCGTCGTCCGAGACGCTCGAGTCGCTGTCGACCCTCCTCCAGGCGCCCGACTCGTCGCTCGTCCTCACCGAGCAGGGCGACCTCGAGCCCATCCCGCGCCACCCCGAGTTCCGCCTCTTCGCGTGCATGAACCCGGCGACCGACGTCGGCAAGCGCGACCTCCCCGTCGGCCTGCGCGCCAAGTTCTCGGAGATCTGGGTTCCGCCACCCGACGAGGACCGCGACGCGCTGCGCACCATCGTCGAGGGCTACATCGGCCACGTCGCTGTCGCCGACCGCCAAGTCGTCGCCGACGTCGCCGACCTGTACTCGGCCGTCAAGACGCTCGCGCTCCGGGCCCAGATCGCCGACGGCCAGAACATGCCGCCGCACTTCTCGATGCGCACCCTCGCTCGCGCCCTCACGTTCGCGGGCGAGTTTGCGCCGACGTTCGGCCTGCGGCGCGCGCTGTACGAGGGCTTCATCATGGCCTTCACGATGCTCCTCGACGAGCGGTCGCAGACGGTCGTGCGCACCCTCATCGACAAGCACGTCGTCCAGGGCGCCAAGAACCCGCGCTCGCTCATGGAGCGCGTCCCGACCAAGCCCGCCTCGATGGACGCCGCCATCCGCCTCAACCACTACTGGCTCGAGCAGGGCCTGTTCGAGCCCGAGGAGCCTGACGACTACATCCTCACGCCGAGCGTCCAGGCCAAGGTGTGCGACCTCGCGCGCGCCGTCCTCACGCGCAAGGTGCCCGTCCTCATCCAGGGCCCGACGTCGGCGGGCAAGACGAGCGTCGTCGAGTACCTCGCCAAGCGCACCGGTCACCGGTTCGTCCGCATCAACAACCACGAGCACACCGACATCCAGGAGTACGTCGGCACGTACGTCTCGGACCCGCACTCGGGCAAGCTCGTCTTCCAGGAGGGCGTCCTCGTGCGCGCGCTCCGCAACGGCGACTGGATCGTCCTCGACGAGCTCAATCTCGCGCCGACCGACGTCCTCGAGGCCCTCAACCGCCTCCTCGACGACAACCGCGAGCTCGTCATCCCCGAGACGGGCGAGGTCGTGCGGCCGCACCAGCACTTTATGCTCTTTGCGACCCAGAACCCGCCCGGCCTGTACGGCGGCCGCAAGGTCCTGTCGCGCGCGTTCCGCAATCGGTTCCTCGAGATGCACTTTGGCGACGTGCCCAAGGACGAGCTCAAGACGATCCTCGAGCGCCGGTGCCGCATCGCGCCCTCGCACGCCGAGAAGACGGTCAACGTCTTCCTCGAGCTCCAGCGCCGCCGGCAGGCCGGCCGCGTCTTTGAGCAGAAGCAGGCGTTCGCGACGCTGCGCGACTTGTTCCGGTGGGGCGGGCGAGGCCCCGTCGAGACGGTGCAGCAGCTCGCCGAGGACGGCTACATGCTCCTCGCCGAGCGCGCTCGTCGCGCCGACGACAAGCAGGTCGTCAAGGAGGTCCTCGAGGACGTCCTGCGCGTCAAGATCGACGAGGCGGGCCTGTACGACTTTGCGCGCTTGCCCCAACTCGGCCTTCCCGTGCCGGTGCGTCCTCGTCCTCCCTGTTCCGCTCCCCTCTCCTGCCCTCCCGTCTCTCTCTCGCTCTCATGCTGACGATCCTCGCACCTCGTCGCGCTCCCGCTCGTGCCTGCAGCCGCAAGACGCCGAGCTCGTGTGGACGTCCGCCATGCGCCGGCTCTACTTCCTCATCGCCGCCTCGCTCCTCCGCCACGAGCCCGTCCTCCTCGTCGGCGAGACCGGCTCGGGCAAGACGTCCGTCTGCCAGGCCCTCGCGCACGCCCTCTCGCGCCAGCTCCACATCGTCGGCTGCCACCAGAACACCGAGACGGCCGACCTTCTCGGCGGCCAGCGTCCGCTCCGCAACCGCGCCGCCATCCAGGCCGGCATGCGCGCCGAGGCGTCGGCGCTCCTCGCACCCGCGGGCCAGCAGGTCCCGACCGAGGACGAGGCCGACTTTGAGGACGTTCTCGCGCTCGTCGACGACCTCGTCGCCGAGACCAAGGACGCCTCCGCCAAGGCGCTCGGCAACCGCATGCGCTCGACGACGGCCCTGTTCGAGTGGCACGACGGCCCGCTCGTGCAGGCCATGCGCGGCGGCGACTTGATCCTCCTCGACGAGATCTCGCTCGCCGACGACTCGGTCCTCGAGCGCCTCAACTCGGTCCTCGAGCCGTCGCGCACGCTCGTCCTCGCCGAGAAGGGCGGCCTCGACCTCGACGACATCCGCGTCGTCGGCCGCGACGGCTTCGAGATCCTCGCGACGATGAACCCGGGCGGTGACTTTGGCAAGAAGGAGCTCTCGCCCGCCCTGCGCAACCGCTTCACCGAGATCTGGGTCCCCGCCGTCGACGACGCGACCGACCTCCTGCACATCATCGGCAGCCGGTGGGCTCGCGAGCACCGCGCCCGCCTCGAGCCGCTCGCGCCCAAGATCCTCGAGTTCGCCAAGTGGTTCGCCGGCCAGGTCGGGCAGAGCGAGGGTCTCGGCATCGGCCTGCGCGACATCCTCGGCTGGGTCGACTTCCTCAACGTCGCAGCGCGGCGCGGCAGCACCAGGTGCGCCGCCCTCCTTCTCTTCCTCTCCTCCTCGTCGAGGAGAGCCTCGGGTCGATGACCTCTCACTGACGCTCGCTCTCGCCCTCGCCTGCGCAGCTCTCTCGACATGGCCGACGCCTTCTGCCAGGGCGCCCTCATGACGGTCGTCGACGGCCTTGGCGCCCTGCCGACGACGTCGGGCCTGTCCAAGGACGGCCTCGACAAGCTGCGCCACTCGTGCTGGCGCTACCTCGAGTCGCTCGTCCCGGCGACGATGCGGCCCGAGGCGCTCCCGCTCGACGTGTCGGACGCCGAGGGCTTGTTCTCGATCGGCCCGTTCGGCGTCGCCAAGGGTGCGCTCCCGCCGGCCCAGGTCGACTACACGCTCCTCGCGCCGACGACCCGCCTCAACGCCATGCGCCTCCTCCGCGCGCTCCAGCTCGCCAAGCCCGTCCTGCTCGAGGGCAGCCCCGGCGTCGGCAAGACGAGCCTCGTCACGGCCGTCAGCGCCGCGACGGGCCATGCGCTCGTCCGCATCAACCTTTCGGACCAGACCGACCTCATGGACCTCCTCGGCAGCGACCTGCCCGTCGAGGGCGGCAAGAGCGGCGAGTTCGCGTGGAAGGACGCGCCGTTCCTCGCCGCCATGCAGAACGGCGACTGGGTCCTCCTCGACGAGATGAACCTCGCGTCGCAGTCTGTCCTCGAGGGCCTCAACTCGTGCCTCGACCACCGCGGCGCCGTCTACATCCCCGAGCTGGACCGCACGTTCAACCGCCACCCCGAGTTCCGCATCTTTGCGGCGCAGAACCCGCTCGGCCAAGGCGGCGGGCGCAAGGGCCTCCCCAAGTCGTTCCTCGACCGGTTCAGCCTCGTGCACATGGAGGAGCTCGACTCGACCGACCTCAACGCCATCGCCGCCGCCCTGTACCCGGACATGGACCCGGCCGTCCTGCGCAAGATGATCGCGTTCAACACGACCGTGCACCGCCAGACGATGGACGCGCGCGCGTTCGGCGTCGAGGGCTCGCCGTGGGAGTTCAACCTGCGCGACGTCCTGCGGTGGTTGACGCTGGTGCGCTCGTCGACCGGGCTCGACGCTCGGCAGCACGAGGCGGTCGAGTACTTTGGCCTCCTGTACCTCCAGCGGTTCCGCAACTCGCGCGACCGCGAGCACGTCGCGCGCCTCTTCGCCGACGCGTTCAGCGAGCACGTCGACCCGTCGTCGCGCCCGTCGCCGTTCATCTCGGCCGAGCACGTCCAGGTCGGCCACTCGCTCCTCGAGCGCGGCGACTCGTCCATCGCCGTCGAGCGCGCGAGCACGGCGCTGCCGATCCGGCGCGAGGCGCTCCAGCCGCTCGAGGCGCTCGTCAAGTGCCTCGACATGGGCTGGCTCGCCATCCTCACCGGGCCTCGGGCGACGGGCAAGACGGCGCTCGTGCGCCAAGTCGCCGCGCTCGCCGGCAAGCGCCTGCGCGAGTTCACGATGAACGCCGAGGTCGACACGCTCGAGCTCCTCGGCAGCTTCGAGCAGGCCGACCGCCTGCGGGACCTCGACTCGGTCGCCCGCGACGCCATCGTCGTCCTCAAGGACGCTGCGACGGCCCAGCTCAAGACGGACGCCGTCTCGAACGTCTACTCGGCGCTCGCCCAGCTCCGCCAGGTGCGCCTCGTGCTCGCCACCGAGGCGTCCGACCTCGATGTCGTCGCCCTCGGCCAGACGATCCGCCTCGTCCTCGACGCCCTCGCCTCCTTCTCGCCCTCGCTCGCCGCCGATCTAGTCGCTCGCCTCGACCTCGCCGTCACCGTCGCCGACTCGTCGGCCGCAGCCGCACGCTTCGAGTGGATCGACGGCCCGCTCGTCCAGGCGATGAAGAACGGCGACTGGCTCCTCGTTGAAGACGCTAACCTGTGCAGCCCTTCGGTTCTCGACCGTCTCAACTCGCTGTTCGAGACGGGCGGGCGCCTCCAGCTCGCCGAGCGCGGTCCCGTCAACGGCGAGATCCAGATCATCGCGCCGCACCCCGACTTCCGCCTCGTCATGACGCTCGACCCGCGCAACGGCGAGCTGTCGCGCGCGATGCGCAACCGCGGCATCGAGATCGCCGTCCTCGCCTCGTCGAGCCCCGACGCCGATATCGCCACCGCCGCCACCGCCGCCGGTGCCTCGGCGCACGGACCTCTTGCCCTCGCCGGCGACGACTTTGCCGAGCCGGCCCTCGCCCCGGTCGTCCGCCTCGCCAACCTCGCCCGCAGCGACGTCGCGCCAGTCGCCCTCGTCCAGCAGCTCGTCTCGACCTTGTCGGCCGCCCACCTCGCGCTCGCGACCCGAGTCCTTCGGACCCTCGACCTCGTCAGCGACGAGCTCCCCGCCGAGTTTGCCTTGCGCCGACTCGCCCAGCACGCCCTCGTCCAGCACTCGACCGAGGCCAAGGCGAGTCTGGCCGAGTCGCGGAAAGTGCCCCTCGATCTCCTCGTCGACCAGGTCCGTGCTGATCCCTCTCTTCCTCCCTCTCGCCGAGCTTCAGGTCTCTCCTCAGGACACGAGCGCTGAGTCTTCTCCTGTTTGCCTCGCGTCCTGCTCTTTGCAATTGCAGCCCGTCGATACGTCCCTCGTCCCGCTCGCGGTCGCACTCGGAAGCGGTTCGGCAGCGCCCTTCCCCTCCCTCATCTCGACCCTCCTCGAGGCCCTGTCGTCCCTCCTCCTCTCGGCCGCCTCGAGCCCGCAAGGCCTTCGCCGGGCGGCGTCAAAGACGGCACGGTCGCTCGCCGTGTTCGACAAGTCGCTCCTCGCGGCCCACGGCAAGTTCAGGCTCGACGACGCCGACTCGACGATCGCCGGCCTGTTCCCGCTCTTCGTCGCCCTCCAGGGCCTCGTGTCGCGCCTCGCGAGCCTTGATGCGGCGTCCCTCGCCGACGAGGACCGCCTCGCGCTCGGCAAGTCGGCCAAGGCGGTGCAGGCGCTCGCGAGCGAGCTCGAGGCCGTCTCGGGCTCGGCCGAGCTCGACTTCTCGACGGTGCAGCACGTCGTCGCGTGGCTCGACACGGCGCTGTCGCAGCTGTCGCCCGCGCTCGCCGCCGTCGCCGGCGACGCCGTCGAGCAGCTTGCGCCGCTGCGGCAAGCGCTCACGCTCACGAGCGGCAAGGCGATGGAGCCGATCTGGCGCTCGTCGCTGCCGTTCAAGCCGAGCAACGCGGCGCTCGCCGACGCGTACGAGCGCCTCCTCGAGCGCGGCAGGCACAGCGTCGGCGAGGTGTGGGAGCCCGCCGTCTCGGCCCTCTTCCTGGAGATCAGCATTGTGCTCGGCGTCCCGCAGAACGCCAAGCAGGCTCGCTACGAGGGCCAGGTCATCGACGTCGTCGAGCAGCTCCTCAAGCGCATCCCGGCAGCGCCCGTCGAGCGCGACGAGGACGAGCGCGACCCGGTCCTCGCCCTTACCGACGCGTCGAACGCTGCAGCGCTCGTCATCGCCGAGCTCGCCGCCGTCTCGTCGGTCCTGCAGGGTGTTCCCTCGGTGCGTCGTCTTCCCGTCCGCCTCGCAGCTCGCGCGCGCCGACGCTGACGCTGCCCACACGCCTCAGGCTCTCGCGTCGTCTACGCTCGTCAAGGTCGTTCAGCAGAGCGGCGCCGCATCCCTCTCGGACGTCGTCGCCGTGCATCAGCTCGCGCTCTGGCCCGCAGGAAATGACGACAGTGCGTGCCTGTGCCCCTGTCCTCGAGCCCCTCGAGGCCATGTCGACCTTCCCAAGTTGACCTCGCTCCTCATCTCCCTGCAGCCAAGTCGGCAGCCCTGTTCGTCACCCTCCTCAACTGGTCTGAGCACCTCGCTCGCGGCTCGATCAAGGTGCGCCCCTACCGTCGCTCGCCCGGTCGTGAACAACAAGCTGATGTCCTTGCTCTCGCCCTCTCGCAGACTGTCGCCGACGCCTCGCCGGCAGATGTCGCTCGTCCTCTTCTCTTGCGCAAGGTCATCAACCTCCGGTGCGTGCTGCATCTGCACGAGCTTCAGCCGAAAACGCAACAGCCAAGCTGACGACGACCTTGTGCAGCCGAGGCGACACGCCGACGCTCGGCAACCTCGTCACCCAGTCGGCGGCGCTCGCTCAAACGGCCAACCTCCAGCTCGCCGCCGCAGCCGCCGATGCCTCGTCTCGTGTCGAGGGACTGCGCGCAGCCCTCTTTGCGCTCATCTCGCTCGTGCGTCGACCGGTTCCCTCCCTTTCTTCGTGCAAGCCGCTCGCCCTCTCTTGCCCGTGCTGAATCTCCTCCTCCTTTGCAGGTCGTCACGAGCGTGGACGAGAACGAGGACGAGGAGGTGCCCCTCTCGATCGCCAACATCGACTTCGAGGTCGCTCGTCGAGCCGAGTCGTCGGCGCCACTAGCAGAAGCCGCATCTCGGTACCTCTCGAGCGCGCTCCCGCCTCTCAAGACGTCCAAGGTCGACCTCTCGGCGGTGGGCGCCGGCTTTGTCGCCTTTGCCCGGTTCCTGTGGCTCCTCTACGTCCCCAACCTCCCGCTCGACCCGGCCGTCGGCCTTCGAGCCCACGCGAGCTTCATCCGGCGTCAGCTCTCCGCCATGAGCGGCATCCTCGCTGCCGTGCGCCTCGACGAGCTCGCCCTCACGGGCAACGTCGGCAACGCCAAGCTCGACCGCGTCCAGCACGAGGTCGACCAGCTGCGCCGTCAGCTCGAGCAGGCCGGCGTCGCGCCCGTCACGCGCGAGGGCAACACGGCCCTCCTTTCGGCGCTCTTCGCCGAGCTGCGGTCCTTCCAGGAGCAGATCGTGAGCGACTCGCAGCTCGACGGCCTCCTCGCCGAGCTCGCCAAGTCGTGGTCGTCGGCCGCGAGCAGCCGCGAGTCGAACCTCCAGCGCTCGGTCGACACCCTCCTTCGCCGTCTCGATCACGCCTACGCCGAGTCGTCCGACATCGTCGCGCCGATCCGCCTCGCGCTCGCCGCGTTCAAGATCGGCTTCGCGCTCCTCGCGCACACGGCGCAGGCGGCCTCGCAGCCGACCTCGCACGGCCCCTTCCGCACGCTCGTCCGCCGCCTCACGACGTTCCCGAGCATCGCCGAGCTGCCCGCCGTCCACGGCGACGAGCTCCCGTTGAGCATCAAGGCGGGCGAGGCGCCGCTGCACCCGGCGCAGGCGACCCTCCTCCAGGTCGCAGCCCTCACGGCGGCCATCGTCGACGAGACGTCGAGCAGGAGCGACGCCATCGTCCGCCTCACGCAGCTGTACGAGCGCATGCACTTCCTGTGGGCGACCGACCGCCACCACGACGAGGAGGCTGCCGAGGCCGAGGCGTCGCTCTACAAGGCCAAGCTCGACGTCCAGCAGGCCCAGACGGACGAGGAGCTCGAGGCGGCCGAGTTCGCCAAGCTCTTCCCGACCTTCACCGACGTCATGGCCGACGACGACGACGACCTTCTCAACTCGTCGGCCGGTGCCGCCGGTGCAGCGGCTCCGTCCAAGCCGTCGCGCCTCGTGCAGCCCGGCGACCAGACCCTGCTCGCGCAACTGCACCTGAGCCTGTTCGCCGAGAAGCCGGCGAGCGCGGCGTCGGCGTCGGCGTCGTCATCGTCGGCGTACGACCGTCTGCGCCAGTCCGGCGTCGACGTCCTCGTGCCCAAGCTCTACGAGGCGCTCGACGAGTCGCTCGACCGCGACAGCGCGGCGTACCGCATCCGCGCTCTCGTCGCCCTCAGCCAGGCGTCGAGCCCGCCCGAGTCGGTCGACGCGCCGCAGCACGACTTTTACAACGAGCCCAACGTGCGCGAGACGGCCAAGGTCGTCCCCGTCCTCCTCGACTTTATCGCGCGCCTCGAGGTCATCATCGCCAAGTGGCCCGAGCAGATGGTCCTCCACGCGCTGCGCGACCGGTGCCGCGGCATGCTCAACCTCACGTCGTCGGCCTCGATCGCGCTCGTCCTCACCAACCTCGAGCAGCTCCTCCAGCACACCGAGGACTGGGAGAAGTTTGCCGACCGCGAGCACTCGATCAGCGCCAACCGCAACGCCGTCATCGCCCTCATCGTCGACTGGCGCCGCCTCGAGCTCACGTGCTGGTCGCGCCTGCTCTCGACCGTCCAGGACACGTTCGGCGACACGGTCGCCAAGTGGTGGTTCCGGTTCTACGAGACGGCGATCCGCAGCGCGCCCGGCGTCGACCGCGAGGCGCCCGTCAACCCCGAGGCCGACCCGGACGAGTACTTCCGCGACCTCGTCAAGCTCCTCGACTCGTTCTTCCAGTCGTGCTCAATCGGCCAGTTTGGTGCGCGCCTCGACCTCGTCCTCGCGTTCGCCAACTATGCCGCCCAGCTCGGCTCGAGGCCCGACGCCGTCAAGGTGCGTCTCGCGCGCCTCTCTCTCTCTCTCTGTGTGTTTGACCCTCGCTGATCACCTCTCCTCTCCTCGTGCACAGGAGCTCGGCGACGGCGCTGCCTCGCTCAAGCGGGTCGGCAACCTCCTCATGAACGTGCACGGCTTCTACTCGCAGTACGAGCCTCGCATCGCGGCGCACCTCGTCAGCGAGCGCGCCCGCATCGACAAGGACGTGCAGAACGTCATCAAGCTCGCGAGCTGGAAGGACATTAACGTCGCCGCCCTGCGCGCGAGCGCCGTTCGCAGCCACCACCAGCTGCACAAGTGCGTCCGCAAGCTGCGCACGGTCCTCCAGAAGCCGGCGACCGACCTCTTCACGGCCGGCGAGCTCGACAAGACGGTCATCACCGCAGCGTGCGTCCCTCACTCTCACTCTCCCTGAGCTTCTCCTTTGACGGCGATGGCGGCAAAATGAACTGACGCCGCACGGACCTGCGACCGCTTGCAGATCTGCCTCGGCACCCTTCGTCACCATCGCTGCCGACCGCATCCCGGCCTTGCCCGCGCAAGTCGTCACCGACAACGACGCCATCCATCTCGTCAAGCTCGAGCAGACGGCCACCCGGCTCGGCTCGCTCGCCGCGTCGACCCTCGCGCCCATCGTCGGCGCCGAACACGCCTTCCACCTCGACAACTTCGCCGTCGAGATCATCGCGACGGCCAAGGAGCTACGCGACGAGCCGCTCGGCGCCGAGGAAGGCCGCGAGCAGCGCGTCAAGAACCTCATCGAGCGCAAGCGGCGGGCGTGGCGGGACCTCCTCAACGAGCTCAAGCGCGTCGGCATCTCGCCGTCGCCTGCGCCCAAGATCGTCGCCCGCCTCGAAGACGCCGGCGCCGTGTACAGCTTGACGCCGTCGCACGCGCTCCTCGCGCTCGACCAGGCGACGGTCGGCGGCGACGTCCACTCGCGCGTCGTCAAGGCCGACGCGTATCACTACCGCCAGCTCGCCGAGCTCCCGACGCTCAAGACGCTCCCGGCGGCCCACCACGCCGACGTCCGCACGCCCGACGTGCAGCGCGCCCTCGGCCACATCCAGAGCGGCATCCACCTCACGTTCGACCAGCGCTCGCTCCTCCTCGCGGCGTCGGCCACCCAGGTGCACCTCGAGCTCGTCGTCAAGCGCCTCGAGGGCGTCCAAGGCGTCCAGCCGGCGCTGCCGGCCCGCCAGCTCCTCGACTCGCTCCTCACGGCGACGTCGACGACGCTCCACGCCCTCGGCGAGGCTCGCGCCGAGCTCGCCAACTACCGCTCCGCCAACGCCGGCGCAGCGAGCGTCGACGCGACGAGGCCGAGCCAGGTCGTCGACGAGGCCATTGCGACCGTCAGCCGGGACCAGTCTCGCCTGCGCGACGCCTTGTCGGCGATGGCGGGTTACGAGCCCGTCGTCGTCACCGACCACGAGCTCACGCTCGCCCAAGAGGCGCGCAAGCACCTCGTCGCCGTCGCCGAGATGTTCGGCAACCTCGAGCAGCCCGCCTCGCTGCGGTACCTCCTCGCGCCGCTCACCGTCTTCCTCGGGTCGGTCGGCGTCCCGAGCGTCGAGGCGCAGCCAGCCGTCGGTGAGGCGGGTGACCTCGCGGCGCTCAAGACGGCCCACGACGACCTCGTCAGCGCCGTCCTCATCATCGCCCAGAACCTCAAGAAGGTCGCCGTCGAGGGCGTCAAGGTTGCTCATGACGACGAGCTCGTCGACGGCGCCGTCGGCGTCGCTGGGCGCTCGTACCGCTCGCTCTTTGCGACGTTCCGCCTCGACGAGATGGTCATCAAGGTCGAGGACTTTGCTCGCCGAGCTCACGCTGTCCTCTCGCAGCCGCCACAGGTGCGCTCGTTTCCCTCCTTCCCCCTCGCGACCCCGTTCGAGATCATCGCTGACTATCCGTCCTCGCCTTGGCAGACGTCCGCCGCCGCAGCGCTCGTCGCTCGGGCCTCGCCCTTCCTCCGCATCTACGCCGACCTCCTCTCGCGCCAGCTCGCGTCCTTCTTTGACTGGCACAAGGCGTCGCTCAAGCTCAACCACGTCCTCGCGTCGATCCTCAAGGAGCTCGCGGCGGACGGCTTCTGCCGCCCGCCCGAGGACGACGGCAAGGGCGAGTCGGACCAGACCGACGGCAAGACGAGCGAGGGCACGGGCATGGCCGACGGTACCGGCGCCAAGAATGTCTCGGACGAGATCGAGGACGAGTCGCAGCTCGAGGGCCTGCAGAGCGACGTTCCGCAGGAGAAGCGCGACGACGAGCAGCAGCCCGACGAGGACGACGACAACGCCGTCGAGATGAAGGGCGACTTTGAAGGCGACCTCGAGGACCGAGGCGACGGCGCCAAAGAAGACGGCGACGAGTCCGAGTCTGAAGACGACGAGGACCAGGCCGAGCCCGAGGAGCAAGTCGCCGACGTCGACCCGCTCGACCCGTCGTCGGTCGACGAGAAGTTCTGGGGCGACGACGAGCCGCCGCAGGAGAACCAGGACGGCAAGACCGACGAGGTCAACCAGGAGACGACCAAGTCGGCCGGCGAGGCCGAGATGAACGCCAAGGAGGACGAGGCGCCCGCTCCTCAGCCCAAGGGGCAGGAGGGCGAGGACGCGTCCAAGGGCGACGACGAGCCGGCGTCGAAGGACGAGGCGCAGGGCAAGGAGGGCGAGGAGCAGGACGGCGAGGCGCCCGAAGGCGAAGAGGCTGAAGGTGCTGACGCCGAGGAGGAGGCGGGCGATGGAGACGGAGAAGACGGCGAGCAGGCCGACCAGGAGGCGGGCGAGCGCCTCGACAACGCCATGCCCGAGGCCGACAACCTCGACCTGCCCGACGACATGAACCTCGACGGGGACGACAAGGACAAGGACGCCGGCGAGGACGAGGACCTTGATCTCGACGACATGGCCGACATGCCCGAGGGTGCGCTCTCCCTTCCCCTCGACCTTCTCCCCGCCCTCTCCTCCCTTCCTCCTCCCTCGAGCGTCGCGCTGACGCTCCGCCTCTCCGTGCTGCAGAGGGTCCCGAGGGCGAGAACGACGAGCGGCCCGACCAGCTCGACGAGATGGGCGACGCCAAAGAAGAAGGCGCCGAGGACGAGGGCGAGAACCCGCTCACGGCCGACCAAGGTCCCGCGCAGCAAGAAGGCGACGACGAGCAGCTTGAGCAAGATCAAGCGCTCGACCAGTCGCTCGGCGGCGCCGACCAGGGCGAGACGGGCGGCGAGGGCGAGCAAGATGCGGCGGCGTCCAAGCCCGACCCGGCCACCGCTCCCGACACGTCTCGTCAAGCCGGCGCCCAGTCGGCACCGCAAGAGTCGGACGAGGCCAACGCGCAGCGCGAGGCCGCCGCCGACGACGAGAACGGCGACGACGAGATGCAGGACGACACGGACGCGCCTGCGCCGACGGCTCCTTCCGCCGCCGGCACCGGCCCCTCGAAGCAGCGCGCCGCGGCCGACCCGTCCGCCGACCCGTCGGCGCAGCCCCAGGACCAGCAGGACCGCTCCGCCGCCGAGCCGCAGCGCAGCCTCGGCGACTCGCTCCAGAACTGGCGGCGTCGCCTCGAGGCGATCGGTGACCTCGCTCAGCCCGACGAGCAGGAGTCGTCCGAGACAGCGCCCGAGCCCAAGCAGGACGGCGCCGTCGAGTACGTCCAGGACGGCGACGAGCAGGAGATGGACGAGCAGGCGCTCGGACCCGCGAGCGAGGAGCAGGTCCAGAAGCTCGAGCAGCTGCACCTCGGCGAGGAGACGGCGCCTGCCGACGACTTCCCCGCCGACGACGACATGGCTGTCGACGGCGCCGACGAGACGGCGCAGCAGCAGCAGCCGGCGACCATGCAGCTCAAGGGCTCGTCGCTCACCGAGGCCGACGCCAAGGCCATCCCCGCCGCCGAGCTGCGTCAAGACCGGTCCTACGCCAACGAGGACCGCGACATGGACGACGAGGAGCGCGCTGAGGACGAGGACGCGCTCGGCCACCCGTCGTCGACGTTCGCCCCGGCGCTCGACCTCGAGCAGGACCAGGTCGTCGAGCAGGCGCTCCTCCAGTGGCGCTCCGGCGACGACCCCAACATGTCGGCCGAGGGCGTGTGGCGCCTGTACGAGTCGCTCACGCGTGATTTGTCGTACGCGCTCACCGAGCAGCTGCGCCTCATCCTCGAGCCGACGCTCGCGACCCGGCTCAAGGGCGACTACCGCTCGGGCAAGCGCCTCAACATGAAGAAGATCATCCCCTACATCGCGTCCGAGTTCACCAAGGACAAGATCTGGCTCCGCCGCACTCGTCCCTCGCAGCGCGAGTACCAGGTGTTGATCGCGATCGACGACTCCAAGTCGATGGCCGACTCGCACTCGGTCCACCTCGCGTTCCAGTCGCTCGCCCTCATCTCGCGCGCCCTGACGCGCCTCGAGGTCGGCGGCGTCTCGATCAGCCGGTTCGGCGAGGCGACCGAGGTCCTGCACCCGTTCGAGGCCGGCGTCCTCTCGGACGAGGCCGGCGCGTCCCTCATCAGCAAGTTCACGTTCCAGCAGCAGTCGACCGACGTGCGGCTCCTCGTCGAGCGCACGCTCGTCCAGCTCGCCGAGGCCAAGGACTCGGCGCGGTCGGGCAAGTCGTCGCTCGCCGCCGGCGACCTGTGGCAGCTCGTCGTCATCATCAGCGACGGCATCTGCCAGGACCACGACAAGCTGCGCGCTCTGCTTCGCCGTGCGAGCGAGCAGAAGGTCATGTTCGTGTTCGGTGAGTCCGCCGCTCCTTCCTCCTCTCGGTCCTGCGCACGGACCTCGTCCTCGTCGACTCGCTCTCCTTCCTCTGCGACGACCCGAGCTGACCTACCTTTACCTGTCCCACCTCTCCCAGTCGTCATTGACAGCCTGCATCGCCGAGCTTCGGACGCGCCAAACGGCGCCGCCGCCGCCGCCGCCAACCCGGCTGTGGACCAGCAGTCGATCCTCGAGATGAAGTCGGCGTCGTACGGCTACAACGCGGCGGGCCGCCTCGAGCTCAAGCTCGACCGGTACCTCGACAGCTTTGGCGCCACGTTCGAGCACTTTGTCGTGCTGCGCGACGCAAACGCGCTCCCCGACGTCCTCAGCTCGACGTTGCGCCAGTTCTTCGAGTCGGTAAGTGCGCCTTTCCCGCCTCTGGCACACAATCATTGACGTGCTTGCCTTCTTGTCACGCAGGTGTCGTCAGATCGGTAGGTCGAGGAGGGTGGACGTGCGCGAGGTCGGGTTTGGGGGTCGAGGAGGGACGGGCCGAGCCTTTATTTTGCTAGAGCATCTCTGTCTGTGTGCGTCTCATTGTTGTACTCTCCCGCACTGCACTGTCTGGTTTCTGCTGTCCCCGGGAACGACGAGAGAGCGGCCGGGCATCTGCTCCACCAGACGTCGCCGTCGCCGGGTTGCGCTCACCGCTCACCCTCTTCTCCACCTCTGAGCACTGCGCGAGCAGCTCGTGCGCCCTCTGCATCACCCCCTGCACCTTCAGCAAGCGCGCACACGCCCTCCAAGGTCGTCCTCGTCGCCCTCGCCTCCTCATCGCCCTCGGTGCCCGTCTCGGTCGACATGGCCAGCTCGACTCAGGTTGCGCAGCTGCAGGACACGCAGAAGAGCATCCTGTCGCTCCTCCTCTCGCTCTCGCCCCTCTACTTCCTCGTCACGGCACGGTGTGAGCTCCGTTCCCCTCCCTCTCCTCCCCACCTCATCGCTCCTCGTCTGACCTCGCCCCTCACCCTCCCCCACTCCCCGCCTGCGCGCAGCCAAGCTCGGTCTCGATGGCCTGCACGTCGGACTGCTGCAGGTCCTCCTCCTCCTCGTCCTGCGAGCAGGGCTCGACCTCATCCCATCCGGCCTCAAGCGTCGCACCTCGGCTCCCGCTGCCTCGCCCGCACCCGCACCTGTCGTCGTCGTCGAGGCCCCGTCATCCGCGCCCGTCGAGGTAGCCGAGCGCGCGCAGAAGATCGGGCACGCCGAGCGCAAGGTCAAGGAGCGCACCAAGCGGCGGCGGATCAAGGCGGCGCCCGCACCAGCTCCTCCTCCGCCCTTCCCCGCCGACAAGCTCGACGAGACGGTCGCCAACTTCCTCCACATCACGGCGCCGGCCTTCCTGCTGCACATCTCGGCGTCCCCGACCACCTCGATTCCGCCTGCGCCGCTCGCCGAGTGGAAGTCGACCTTCCAGGGTGACAACGTCGAGGTCCTGCAGCACCCCAAGCTCGCGAGCCTGTTCGGCATCTGCGCCACCTTCCCCGACGTCCCGATCCGCCAGCTGTTCCAGGTCCTGCAGGATATCGGCAGCCGCTCGGCGTGGGACAGCATGTCCGAGGGCGCCGACGAGATCGAGCGGTTCGAGGTCGATGGGAGGAAGGGCAACTGCCTGTGCGTCCAGGTCCCCTCTTCTCTGCAGCAGCTGCGCTGCACGAGGCGAGCGCTCCAGGCGCAGCTCAGCAGCTCTTGCCGGCGCACGGACCAAAGCTGACGCTGCCCTCTTCGCCCCGCCGCAGGCACATGCGCATGAAGGGCATGGCCATGGTCAAGGCCAAGGACCTCGTGCTCCTCTCGGTCGCGTCCAAGCTGCCGACCGCCGCCGACGAGCCCGCCCCGGGCAAGCCCGTCGCCGACAAGCTCCAGATCTTCGCCGCGACGACCTCGGTCGACCACGAGCGCGTGCCGGCGACGCCGGCGTACAACCGCATGCAGCTGAGCGTGTCTGGGTTCCTCATCGAGGAGGTCGGCGCAGGCGGGAGCAAGATCGTCCAGATCACCGACCTGTCCGGGCTCGGCTGTGCGTCTCTCTCGCTCTCCTTCTTGCCTCGAGTCGCAGGCTGCTGACGCTCTTCTCGTCCCGCAGCTTGGATCCCTGGCGCCGTCCTTCGCACCATCACCCAGACGATGCTGCCCAAGTCGCTCGTCAAGCTCGGCATCACGGCGGCGGCAACGACCAACCTCACGGCCGACTTTCCTCCTCCGACTCTCGGCGTTTACGCGCCGTCTGCCTCGGCCGCCGTCGCAGCAGACGCCGACTCGGATCACGATGACGACGCCTCGTCAGGCTACGACTCGGACAGCGACGCCTCGTCGACGTCGTCCGTCCCGCGCACGGACCCCGCCTCCTCTTCCGACCTCGTCCCCGCCTCCTCGGGCCCCTCCTCGTCCGCCCTCTCGTCGCCCGCCGCAGCACGCGATGTCAACTTCCTCCTCTCTCAGCTGCGCAGCATCACGTCGCGCCTCGCCGCCCTCGAGACGCTCGTCACCTCGGCCAACGCGCCCTCGAGCGGCCGCAGCGGCAGGCCCTGGTACGCGCTCGGCCTCGGGTCGGGCGCACGTGGCGCAGGCTCGCCGCAGCGCAAGATTACGGGCGGCGCGGGAGGTGGCGAGACGAGCACGGCGCTGCTCGGGCCGGGGACGCTCGGTGCGCTTGCGACCTTGGGCAGCGCGGCAGCGGCGGCGGTGGCGGTTGCTGCGGTGGCGGCCTGGGGCAAGAGGAGGAGGTAGACGCTCGGCCTGGTCGGCGTAGAACGCTTTGTACTCTATTTTTCGCATCTTGACGCCGAGAATCCTCGTCGCGCACGAGGTCGACCTCATTTTTCCTCTCCGATGGTGGGGTCCAGGTGACTCAAAGAGAGCTTGCGTCTCGCTGAGGCTCGAGAGGTAGGCCAACCCGGCTTTGAAGCGGTATTGGAGCGGCCAGAGCGCCTTTTGAATGCGAGCTCCTCCTCGTCGCGCACGAGGTCGACCTCATTTTTCCTCTCCGATGGTGGGGTCCAGGTGACTCAAAGAGAGCTTGCGTCTCGCTGAGGCTCGAGAGGTAGGCCAACCCGGCTTTAAAGCGGTATTGGAGCGGCCAGAGCGCCTTTAAAAGCGAGCTCCTCCTCGTCGCGCACGAGGTCGACCTCATTTTTCCTCTCCAATGGTGGGGTCCAGGTGACTCAAAGAGAGCTTGCGTCTCGCTGAGGCTCGAGAGGTAGCCCAACCCGGCTTTAAAGCGGTATTGGAGCGGCCAGAGCGCCTTTAAAAGCGAGCTCCTCCTCGTCGCGCACGAGGTCGACCTCATTTTTCCTCTCCAATGGTGGGGTCCAGGTGACTCAAAGAGAGCTTGCGTCTCGCTGAGGCTCGAGAGGTAGGCCAACCCGGCTTTAAAGCGGTATTGGAGCGGCCAGAGCGCCTTTAAAAGCGAGCTCCTCCTCGTCGCGCACGAGGTCGACCTCATTTTTCCTCTCCAATGGTGGGGTCCAGGTGACTCAAAGAGAGCTTGCGTCGAGGCGATGCTCGAGAGGTAGCGCTGTCGATCTCTCTCGCGATGCGTGACGCCGGACAGGCGACGTCGAGCTCAAGGCCCTCGAGCGGGCGCTTCTGTTCCGAAACAGGTGGAGAGGAGGGAGGGGGAACGACACGACTACATCGGGAAAGCGAGACGGGGAGCACCGAGGAAGATACGATGAGAGGGTAGGGGAGGGAGAGAGAGAGGGAGGGGTCCGAGCGGGATTAGGCGTTCACTGCGAGCGAGGGGGAAGGGCGTCAGCACGAGAGGCTCGAGCGAGGCCGACGAGTGACGATACAGGAGAAGCGCAGCGACGCACTGTAGGTCGAGGGCTCGATCGTCTCGGGCAGCTCGGTGATGGCGACCTCGAACCGGCTCTGGATGCTCTTGAGCACCTCCTCGTTCTCGTCGTTGGCGACGAACGTGATGGCGAGACCCTTGGTGCCGAAGCGACCGGCGCGACCGACGCGGTGCAGGTACGAGTCGGCGTCGCCCGGCGTGTCGTAGTTGACGACAATGTTGACGCGCTCGACGTCGATGCCGCGGCCAAAGATGTCGGTCGCGACGAGGACGCGCTTCTCGAACGCCTTGAACTGCTGGTACCGCTTGATGCGCTCGTCCTGCTGCAGGCCAGAGTGGATCGCGATCGACGGGAAGTTGCACTCGCGCAGGAGGCGGTCGAGCTCGGTCGCGCGCGAGACCGACTTGACGAAGATGCAGACCTGTGCGAGGGGACGACGGCGGACTCGTCAGGACTCGTCGAGCGACGAGGGCGAGACGAGGCAGCGAGAGCGACGACGCACCTGGTTGAACTCGAGCGAGTCGAGGAGGTCGTTGAGCTTGCGGTTCTTGGCCGCTTCGTCGAGGCGCACAAAGTGTTGTTGCAGGCCGTGCAGCGTGAGCTTCTTCTCGTCGTCGACGTAGATCTCGAGCGGCTGCGAGGCGAGCAGGACTATCAGCGTCGGGGACTTGGTCGAGGAAAGAGGGGGCGTGACGCACGCTCTGCATGAACTTCTTGCACGTGACGCGGATCTCCTTGGCGAGCGTCGCCGAGAACATCATGACCTGCTTGTGGTGCGGCGTCGCCTTGAAGATCTCCTGGACGTCGCGGCGCATGTCTGAGGCGGACGAGGGCGATGAGGAGGATGGCGAGAGAGGAGGACGGCGGCGAGGAGGTGCACGAGGATGGCGTGGTAGAGAGGCGGGGCGTGCAGGGTAGTCGGCCGAGGGCGAGGCGACGATGAGGAGGCGGCGAGGGCGAGAGGGAAGGGAGGAGAGCGAGAGTAAGCAAAGGTGGTCCAGGTTGCGCGGTCGTCAAGTTGCTGTGGCTGCTGCCGCCGCCGCTCGGCTCGGTCCGAGGCCATCGTCGTGCTCGACAAGACTGCGACAGGTGCCGAGGGTCATCGAGTCGGTCGCGCCGGCCGGTCGTGCTCTCGATCTTGCGCCACAGGTCGACCTCGAGTCGAGAGGGAAGGGTAGGAGGATGTGAGGGAGGATAAGGGCTGAGGATGGGCGAGTGACGATGCTGTCGCTGTCGGCGGCGAGGGACGAAGACCGAGGAGGACGGGGTGGCGAGACGAGGGGTGGATGGGCGAATGGGGAGAGAGAGGCGGCGAGGTGGCGGCGACGCGAGGTCCTTGAGCGCCGCAGGATGACGGGCGCGACTGGTCGGCTTGACGAGCCGACTCGACATGACGACGACTAGTCGGGCGACGGCGGCCTCGCCCTGGGCGACCGGGAGGTGGCTACTTGAGCGCTCCTGGCCGGCCTCGACTCGGCGTCGAGGACGTACGCAGCGCCTCGGCCGAGACGAGTACCTCGACGAGGCTTGCAGCGCGTGGCTGGCCGACGAGCACGATGACGAGGCGCACGGGCGCGCGGGCGAGACGAGGGCGAGTCGAGGGGCAGCCGCCCCGAGGACCGAGATCGCGCGCGAGAAAGAAGAAAAGTAGGGGCGGCGGGGCCGATGAGGATGTTGGAGGACTAACCGACAGAGTCGAGCATCTTGTCGCACTCGTCGAGGACAAAGTGGCGGACGCTGCCGGCCTTGAGGCTCTTGTCGCGGACGAGGGCGTTGAGGCGACCGGGCGTGCCGACGACGATGTGCGGGCACTTGTCCTTGGACTTGAGGAGGTCCTGGTCGACCTTGACGCTCGTGCCGCCGTAGAAGACGCCGGTGCGCACGTCGGGCATGTACTTGGAGAAGCGGGCGTACTCGTTCTTGATCTGGTACGCGAGCTCGCGCGTGTGGCACAGGACGATGACCGACACCTCGCCGTCAACCGGCTCGATCTGCTGCAGCGTCGCCGTGACGAAGACGGCCGTCTTGCCTGCGAGGGAGGAGGCGGGCGGGGGAGGAGCGAGGGCAAGGGCACGATGGTCAGGGCCGGAAGCTCGACAGCGCGTCCTCTCCTGCCACCGCGATCGCCAGAGAGAGATGGAGCGACGACGCACCCATGCCCGACTTTGCCTGGCAGAGGACGTCCATGCCGAGGATGGCCTGCGGAATGCACTCCTGCTGGACCTCGGACGGGTGCTCGAAGCCAAGGTCCGAGATGGCGCGCAGGAGCTCGGGCTTGAGGAGGAAGTCGCGGAAGCCGGTCGAGTGGACGCCGACGTACGAGCCCTTCTGGTCCTTCGAGTCGGCCTGGGCCGGGGCAGCCTCGCCGTCGGCAGCGGCGGCCGGGGCAGCGGCCGGGGTGGGCTCGAGGACGTCCTCCTCGTAGTCTGCATGGACGGGGGGCGGGGCGGGACGAGTCAGCGCGTGCTTGGTGGGAGAGTGAGCTCGAGGGGAGCAGGGACGGACCGATGAGGTCTTCGGTCGGGAGGGTGGACCTGTGGTGCGAGGAGGGTGGAGGGGCGAGGTGGAGAGGGTCAGGGAGGGGTCGCGCCGGTGCGGGAGTAGGCCGAGGTCGGCAGTGTGGCCTCGTGGACTGACATGGTGCTAAGTACGGGCGGGCAGAGGGTGCACGAGGCGGTGGGGAGCAGACAACGAGCGAGGCGAGGTTCATCTGCGACAAGCTCCAGCGCCGCTCACCTCAGACGGCTCGGGCAGGGTCGAGTGGCCTGTTGAGGAGCACAGTATCTACTCAGAGGACTCTGCAGCTCAGTAGCGTTACCTCTCGAGGCGGCGAGGTCGACGCGCCTCCTCGAGACGGCCAGCTCTCGCTCTCGCGCTCGCCCACCTCTCTGCCTCGAGCCTGCGACCAGGGCATGGCGCGCAAGCCGCGCACAGTGCCTGAAGCCGACCCCTCACCCGCCGCCGACCAGCTCGCGCCGTCCTCCTCCAAGCGCTCGCACTCGGACGCGCGCCTCGACGAGCACTCGGCTTCCACCGCCGCCGCCTCACCAGGCCGAGCCGAGCCGAGCACCGCCAACGACCACGACAAGCCCGAGCGCAAGAAGACGAAGCGCGTGCACCGCACCGACTCGCCCACCATGAAGTCGCCCTCGGACCCACCTCCCGCCCCACCCTTCGCTCAAGTTCCCTCGACCACATCCAGCCAGACCGTCCTCCAGGACGCCGACGCCGGCAGCACGGACGAGAGCGACGCCGCCGAGCAGGGCGCCGCCGCCGTCGCGCAGGACGCGCCCATGCGCGCTCCCAGCTCGCTCGACGACCTCTCGCCCGAGGAGCGCAGGCGCCGCAAGGGCAAGGGCCGCGCCGACCAGGACTCGGCGACTGCTCAAGATGCCGGCGGCGACGACACGGCTACAACGCCCGAGCTCGCGCGTCTGCAGAAGGAGCTGGCGTTCAAGGAGGAGGTGCGGCCTCGCCCGCTCTCGTTCCCTGCCTCGACACGCCGCTGACGTCCCCGCCCCGCACACATTCTCGCAGTTCATCGCATCGCAGACGGCCATCCTCGCGTCGCTCCACTCGGCCGTCAGCTGCACCGTCTGCCTCGAGACGCTCGACCGCCCGTACTCGCTCCAGTGCGGCCACGTCTTGTGCGTCCGCCCTCTCCCTCTCCCTTCGCCGCCTCTCCTGACAGCCCGCCCTCCCTTCCTCGCAGCTGCCGCAAGTGCATCGTCAACTGGTTCTTCCGCCCAGACCCAGACGCCGAGGACCGCGCCGCCGACGCCGCCGCACGGGCCGCCGCGAGCGGCAGCGGCTCCGACTCGGACGACGCCGGTGACGGCTCGTCTTCGTCCTCGTCGGCGAGCAGCACGGGCTCGTCGTACGTCGGCGGCCAGATCGGCGGCGCCGACTTCCGCATGCGCGGTGTCGACGCGAGCGCGCCGCTGCCCGACCTTCTGCGCCAGCTCAACTCGAGCGGCGCGTTGCAGCAGCAAGTCGCCGGTGCGGGCACGAGCACGAGCACGAGCACGAGCGGCGCGAGGGCGGCCGACGTCGACGCAGTGCGGGCAGCGCGTCTCGCGCGTTTCGGCGGCGCAGGAGGGTCGGCAGCGGTCGAGGGCGGCGCCGAGGGCCGCTTCGAGGAGCTGCCCGATGGCGACGCCGACGAGGGTCCTGCCGCACCTCGCGCCGCTTCCTCAACGGCGCCGGACCGCGACGTCGCGCAGCCCCCGCCCGCACGGACCGCCCCCTCGCCCGCACCTGCACCCGCACCCGCTCCCGTCGCACCTCGCCCCGCCCCGGCCCTCCCGACGGGCGCGCACCGCACCAAGAACCTCGTGTGCCCCTCGTGCCGCACGCCGTGCTCGCAGCGCGCGCCGAGCCGCGTCTTTGCCCTCGACGACGTCGTCGCTGCGCTGCGGCGCGGGCGCGTCGGCGAGTCGGGCGAGCTCGGCGGCCGCGGTCGCTGTGCGAGGTCGGCCTCGAGGGGCGCGACGGCGAGCGAGGGCGCGGGCGCAGGCGAGCCGGACCCGCCCGTCGCGATGGACGAGGGCGACGCGAGCTGGGGCGGCTTGTTCTCCGGCGGCGGCGGTGGCGGCGCCGAGAGCGCGAGCGACAGGAGGAGGAGGCTCGCGCAGGTCGTGCGGGACCGCGAGGACGGCGTGAGGAGGTGCGGCGAGTGCAACTGGGAGCTCGACGAGCGGACGGGGACGTGCGAGGGCTGGTGCGTCGCTCTCTCTCTCCCTTCCTACGTCCCTAAGTCCGCTCCCCTGACTGACGAGCTCCTCCCTCCTGCTGCAGCGGCCGCGAGTGGGGGCCACCGTCTTCATCTGGCTCGGACGCCTCGTCCTCGGACGGCGGCTTCGTCTCGTTCGGGCGGCGCAACCTCGGCCGCCAGCACCACGACGTCGGCATGTCGCAGTCGAGCTCGGCCGTCGACTCGGACTCGTGCGAGGACGGCGACGCCGTCGGCTCGCAGGACACGTACGACAGCGACGACGGCTTCCTCGTCAAGACGGACGACGAGGACGAGGACGCCGACGGTGATCGAGCTCGGCGCCGCGCTCGTCGTCGCAGTCCCGCCCCGACGAGGGTGACGCGCAGGGCTGTGCCTACCTCGTCGTCGTCCAGCTCGAGCAGCTCGTCGTCATCCTCTTCGTCCTCCTCTTCTTCATCGTCGTCCTCTTCGTCGAGCTCGGCAGGCGGGCTCGTGCGGCCGCACGGCGGCAGCCGGCGTCGTAGGCGGCGTCACCGCCACGTCAGCTCGAGCTCGTCGTCGTCGTCGTCCCAGTCAGAGGGCGAGATGGCTTATGCGGCGGCGAGTCGGCGACGCAAGCGGCGCCGGGACCTCGCGATGCGCCTCATCCTCGCCCGCCGCGCCGCCGACGAGGAGCCCAACACCGACTTTTCGGGCTCGGAGAGCGGCAGTGGGTCGGGCTCGGCAGGCGTAAGCGAGGAGGAGGACGACGACGACGCCCGCTCGAGCCGCCGCGGCCGTCGAGCCGCAGCCGAGCGCGCGTTCGCCGAGGTGTCGGCCGACGAGGCGAGTGACGACGGCACGAGCCCGAGTGCGGAGGAGGACGACGAGCAGGAGGAGGAGGAGAGCGAGGACGAGGGGCCCGTGCGCACCTCGCCGCAGCGCAAGAAGCGGGTCATCCCCGAGTCCGAGTCTGAGTAGCGCTTCCCTCTCGTACGTGCCGTGCCGTGCAACCAGCCTACCTCGTAGCTCTCACACGCTCGAGAGGGGCTGGGACGACGAGAGCGGCCCTGCATGACGCTCTCTACCGCCCGACGACCTCTCCGTCCCTCGAGCCCTCCCTCCCTCCTTTACCGCCGTCCTCCTTCCTCTCCTTCGTCGGCGCATCCACCACCGCCTCGGCGACGCGGCCCATCCACTCGCGCGCGAACTCTGCGACGCTCTGGCCCTCGCTCATCTCGACGACGTCCTTCGGGTACCGGTTGTGCGAGTACCGCGGCATGCTCGACGCGCTGTCGCTCGCCGAGGCGATGACGCGCAGCTCGGGGAGGCGCTCGTCCAAGGAGGAGGCGGAGGAGGATGGAGGAGGGCGAGCGAGGGAGAGGGAGAGGAGCGAGTCGTAGGTGAAGAGGAGGGGGTCCGTGCGCGGTGCGTAGGGGTTCAGGTCGACGATGAAGACGCGCGAGGCATCGCGCGTGATGTAGACGTCGAGGGCATCTGTGGTGAGCGTCCTGGAGGTGAGCACGCGCTCGGGGAGCCAGGCAGGAGGAGCGGGAAGGACGCACAGCTCGACACGGGCGCACGGTCCCTCACCTCGTCCTCCCAGAACCGCAGGATGCGCCGCCGCAGATCCAGCTGCGTCTCTGGAACCTGGAGAAAGTCGTAGAAGGTCGTGTCGCGCTGCGAGATGCCTGTGGCCCCAGAGCAAGGCGAAGTCAGCGGCGCGCTCAAGAGGAAGAGCAGCGAACGCGGCGCACCGAGGAGCTCGTTGTCGCGGACGAAGCAGCGCCACTGCTGCGAGCCGGGCATGTCGAACCACTTCTTGAGGACGAGCTCGAACGTGTACGGGCGCGGCTTGATATCGGGTGCTCGAGCGTCGGCGGACGGAGCTGAGGGCGAGATGGTGAGGCGAGCGAGCGCCTCGTCGTCGAGCTCGGGTTCGGGCGTCGTACTGAGTGCAGGACCTGCTTGTGCCGGCGACGGAAAGTCGACGCAGTCGTCGAACGCGTGGTCGAGGTCGTGCGAGATGAAGTCGCTCGACTTGAGGAGGAGGTAGACGTCGGCCGGGTTCTGGCACTTGAGCGACTGGCCGGGGATCATCCAGGCGGCATCCTGCGGACAAGGCGAGGCGGACAAGTCAGCGAGGGTGCACTACGGGCAGCACGAGCGGCGAAAGGAGAAAGAGCGGCACCTGCGGCGACGACCAGTTGAGCTTGGGGAACACTGCGCCGTCGTACCGCTCGAGGACGGCGCGGATCTCGGCGTCAAGGTGCGGGAAGGTGAACTGGCGCGCAGGCTCGTCGTCGTCGTCGCTGGCCTGAGACGAGGCGGACGGGTCGGCGGGCGGGTCGTCGTCGTCGTCCGAGTCGCTGAGCTCGCTCAGGCTGTGTGCGCCGCGCTCATCGTGTCAGCTCATGCTACTTGGAGTCGAGCAGGGCGAAGCAGGACGCACCCCATGGGCCCGCTGCCCTCAGGAAGGAAGAGGCCGTCGCTCTCGAGGTAGTCGAGGAAGTCGGCCTCGTGCGGGATGGGTCGCACAACGGTGGCTTTTGGCGAGTGGCGTTTGAAGAGCGGGTACCAGCTGGAGAACTGGCAGGCGAGGACGTCGCGCGTGTGCAAGGGCGGGAACAGGGCCGAGTCGGCGGAGGTCGAGGGAGGCGAGGCGGCAGCGGCGTGTGAGGGGGCAGAGCTGGTGCTGGCTCGCGAGGTGGAGGCGTAGGGCGGCACGGCCATGATGGTCGAGCTGGCCAGGCGCGGCGGTGGGCTGTGGCTGTGTGAGAGGAGCGAGCTGATGAAGAGCGCTCCTCCCTCCGCGGAGATGGAGGGAAGGGCGCCTGCTCACCCGCTCCTCGTGGGCGCTTCGGTCATCCGTGCGGCTCTCCTTCAAGCTGCACCAAAAGTGGCTGCACAGCTGTCTCCTCTCGCGGTGCCGTGGCCGCGGCTCGGACGACGGGCCGCCTCAACCTCATCGCGCCGCTTCTCGCCGCGACCTTTCGCTCGCCCGCCACTCTCTCCTTCCACCGCCCCTCTTGAGCCAGCTCCTGCTGCTGCCTGCGCCCCTGCCCACCATGGACGCACCACCGCCGCAACCCCGCCCGGCGTACGACGAGCGCACCCCGACCCAGCACTCGCTCCTCAAGCGCTCGACGACTCAAGACGACCTCGAGCCGGCAAAACCCCTCCCCTCGCTCGACTTTGACTACAGCCAGCCGACTCGCACACGGCCGACCACCTGGTACGGCCGCACCTATGCGTGGCTTATGAGGAGCGAGAACGTCGAGGCGCACGGTGTGGGACCCCTCCTCGAGGAGCAGCGCACCGATGCCCACTACCTGAGCAACTTTACCATCTGGTTCACCATGAACCTCACCATCGCAGTGTGTCCCTCCCTCCTCGAGCCGTCCCGCCGCCGCCCTCGCCGCGAGCCCTTGCTGACGCCCCTCCTCCCCCTCCTCCAGTGCTTCTCGACCGGCACTCTGGGCCCGCTCTACTACGAGCTGTCCATGCGCGTGCGTCCCACGCTCACGACAGCCCGGAGAGGAGGCGTGCGAGCTAACCGCTGCACCCGCCGCCGCAGGACTCGTTCCTCATCATCGCCTTCTGCAACCTGTTCTCGTGCGGCATCCCGGCCTACGTCGCGACTTTCGGCCCTCGGCTCGGCATGCGCACCATGGGCATTGCGCGCTACAGCTTCGGCTACTACCCGGCCATCCTCCCCGCCCTCCTCAACCTCGTGTCGTTCATCGGCTTCTGCGCCGTCAACTCGATCGTCGCCGGCCAGGTCCTCGCCGCCGTCAACCCGGGCGGGCTCAGCGTCAACGCCGGCATCGTCATCGTCGCCATCGTCAGCATGTTCATCTCGTTCTGCGGCTACCGCGTCCTCCACATGATTGAGCGCTGGGCCTGTGCGTCGCCGGTCCTCCTCGTCCTCTTCGCTCGACCCGAGCCTAACCGTCTCTCTCGCGACGCAGGGCTCCCCATCTTCATCTCGTTCATCCTTCTCGCCGCGTTCGGCGCGAGGCAGCTCGACGCCGCGCCCTCGTTCGCGAGCGACGTCCCGGCGACCGCCGCCAACGTCCTCTCGTTCATCTCGATCGTCGTCGGCTTCACCAGTGCGTCCTCTCTCCACCTGAGTCTCTCTCCCTCGCTTATGCACTGACTGGTGCTCCTCGCAGTCTCTTGGTCGGGCTGCTCGGCCGACTTCTGCACCTACATGCGGCCCGAGGTCGGGAGCCTGCGCGTCTTCGTCCTCACCTTCCTCGGCCTGTACCTCCCCTGCGCCATCATCCAGATCCTCGGCGCCGCGTTCGGCGCAGCGGCGCTCTCGGGCCTCGTCCCGACGTGGGAGGAGGCGTTCGCCGACGGCAACGTCGGCAGCCTCGCAGGCGTCGCGCTCGAGCCTCTTCATGGGTTCGGCAAGTTCCTCCTCGTCCTGTTCTCGCTCGGCATGATCTGTGCGTCACCTTTCTCCTCTGCTCACTCCTCGCGTGTGGCCCTCGCCGGCTGCGCGCCTGGCTGTTGCGCCGGTGCGTCGTGAAGCTGACCCTCCTCGGCGCCTTCCTCGACAGCCAACAACGCCCCGACGCAATACGCCTTCTCGCTGTCGATCCAGATCGTCTTCCCCTTCCTCACGCGCCTGCCGCGCTTCTTCCTGCCCATCGTCGGCACGGCCATCTACCTCCCCATCGCCATCGCCGCCGCCGCCCACTTTGCGGCCGCGCTCAGCAACTTCCTCGGCATCCTCGGGTACTGGAGCAGCATCTTCGTCGCCATCCTGCTCGTCGAGGTGCGCTTTGTGCCGTCTCTCTCGCTCTTTCTCGCCTCGTCACATGTGAGGGTCCGAGCGCGAGCTGACGATGTTCCCCTTCCTCCCGCCCTCACCGCTCGCCCTCCCTTTCCTCGCCGTCGCCCTCGGCCCTCGCGCCCGCAGCACTTTGTCTTCCGCAAGGGCCGCTTCTCGTCGTACGACCTCGCCATCTGGGACCGCTCGTCCAAGCTGCCGCCGGGCCTCGCCGCCCTCTTCGCCTCGCTGTGTGGCGCCGCCTTCGTCGTCCTCGGCATGGACCAGGTCGTGCGTCCTCTCTCGCCTCTCTCCCCACACGGCCGAGGCGCTGCCGTCGAGCCCGAGCGTCCCCGGCACGATCTCGAGCTCGACTGACGCTCCCTCTACGTCTCTCTCTCTCGCTCGCAGTGGTACCGCGGCATCTTCGCCAAGGCCATCTCGGGCCCCGACGCACACGCAGGCGGCGACATCGGCTTCGAGACGGGCATGGCCGTCGCCGCAGTCGTCTTTGTGCCGTGCAGGTTCCTCGAGAAGCGTGTCTTTGGGCGGTAGAGCGGGCGCGAGGTTGTTACACTGTCTTGACTAGATTGTCTCGCAGACTCGCAGGTATGAGTGTGTCCTCGGCGGTTGTCGCTCTCGCAGCAGAGCTCGCGGAAAGCAGGATCCACGACGGAGAGCCGCACGTGAAAAGGCACGACGAGCGGGCTGGCCTTCTCCTCTCCGACCCACCGTCAAAGCGCGATGAAGCATGCTTAAGTGCCACGCTGGCCTGGGCGACAGCTGCGACGACGCCATTGTCTTGCTGCGAGAGCGATCCGTCTTTGTCTCGTTCGACGACGAGGCGAGACAGAGCTTCCCCTGAGCCCGGCTGTTCTCGCTCGCGTTTGGCTCCTCGACGAGGGGTGACGATGAACCAGATGAATCGGAGCGCTCGTTGCTGTACTCGCCTGCGAGATGGGGACGAGCGGCGAGGGGCGGGGAAAGCGACTTGGGAAGGTCGCAAATGCGCGCACGGACCGCTCAGCGAGAGGCGCGCGCTCCAGCACTCGCCGTCTGCCCTCGCGTACGCCTCGGAGAGGGCTCCAAGCTCGTCGAGGAGCCCGCACTTAGACTTGGAGGTTGCTCGCCGTGCGCAAGCGAGAGGCGGCTCGCCGAGTGCGCCCGCCTCCTCGCCGGATTGAGAAGGTCCGCTCACCGTCACCCTCGCCGTTCGACCTGTCTCTCGCTCTTTGGCGTGTCGTCTCGACCCTGAAGCAGGGGCGGGACTGAATCGGCGCAGGCGGGTCACTTTGCGCCCCGCGCTGCCCGAGCGATCCGGTAGTCGGGGCCCGCATCATCCTCGTCGCTGCGGGTCGAGGGGTGAGCCAGCCCCGGCCAGTGATCTACCTCCCGCCGGCAGGCTTAGGTTCGGTACCGACGCCTTGCCCGACGCGTGAGTGCCTGGCCAGACTCTCTGCGCCGCCCGCCGTCGCCGCGCTGTGACGGACCTCGGTCCCTCCTCCTCCTCCCTTCTCGCCGTCCTCCTCTCAGCCTCGTCCGCCTCTCTAGCCTGCGCCCGGCTTCGTTCGTCGCTCCTTCCGTCGGTGCTCGCCCTACACAAGTCGCCCACTCGGTCCCTCCTCTGCGCGCTCGAGCAACGAGTGCCCAGCCCGACCTCCCCTCCTGTGCCAGGCCGGTCCTGCCACCCTTCCCGCCGTCGTCCCGCGCATCGTGCCAGCACCAGCATCGACACCTAGCACCCTCGACGCCAGCAGCCGCCATGCCCGTCGTCTACCTGCACGACACGTCGCCCATGTCGTCCCACCTGCGCCGGCGCAGCTCGACGTCGCACTCGAACCTGGCGTCGCTCGTCACGTCGCCTGCACCATCGTACAACGAGGCGACAGGCGTCATCCAGCTCCCGCCGTCGCCGCCGTTGTTGGCGTGGGACGACGACCGAGCCCGCAAGTCGGAGAAGAGCGGGCTGGGCTTGCTCGACCTCGGCGGCGGCAAGGGTGCGCCGCTAGCGTGGCGGTCGGCGCCAAAAGGTCGGGCGTACAGCCTGCCACGACCATGGTACACGGCGATGGCGCTCACGAGCGTGACGGTCGCCTTCGTCTTCCTCCTCTCGTACCTCGTCCCGCCCGAGTGCGTCTCCCTCGGTCCTTGCTGCGCCTCTCTTCCCGACCGGAAGCGGAGCTGACGAACTGCTCGTTCGACTGCAGGTCCTCGTACCAGCCCGCCTCCCTCATGTCGCGCGTGCGCTCGTCCAAGCCCGCCTGCGACCCTTACTCGTCGTTCGGCACGCTCCAGATCGACGACGACGACGCCGACCGCTCCTCTTGGGCACCGTTCGACGCCTCCTGCCAGCCTCCCAACTTCCTCGCCAAGCTGCGCGACGTCACCCTGCACCACCACCACGCCTCGGAGGCGTACGCCCACGCGTCCGACTTTGAGTGGCTGCACAACAAGACGGCGCTCTTGATCGGCGACTCGGTCTCGCGCGAGCTCGTCGAGAACTTCTGCATCCTCATGGGCGAGGAGTTCGAGGTCCTGCGCCCGGGCCACCACTGGTCGCCGCCGGCGCCGCTGCGCGAGCCGGTCAAGGCCAAGCACGCGCCCGGTCGTCCTTCGCGGCTCCATTCTCGCGGGTTCCGCGTCGTGCGCGATGCCAGTCGGCCCAGGATCTGCTACGTCCCCAAGCTCGACTTCCTCGTGCGTCCCCCTCCTGTCCGACCTTCCCCGCTCGGACCCCGAGGTCCGTGCGCTCAGCTGACGCTCCCCTCTCTCCCTCGCGCCCTGCAGCTCGTCTCGGTCTTCCACTTCGGCCTCGACCAGGAGGACTACTGGCGCGACTCGCCGATGCGCATGCCGCAGTACGAGTCGCCGGGCATGTTCGAGCACCGCCTCCACGACTCGATCCAGCCGCTCGTCGAGAACATCCGCGCCGACGGCCGCCGCACCGCGCCCGACTACGTCGAGGTCTCGAGCGGCATGTGGGACCTCGCTCGCTGGGCCGAGCAGGACATGGCCGCCGGGCGCAGCACGACCGACGAGCTGAGCAAGGACCGCGTGACGTGGTACCGCTTCCGCGTCGGCCAGGTCATGGACCGCGTGCGCACGGCCTTCCCGCAAGCCAAGTCGCACGTGTGGCGCACGATGCACTACCCGACCGACCAGGTCGCCGAGCAGGACTACTTCCTCGTGAGCCTCTCCCCTCGCTCTCGACACTCCCTCTCCTTCTTGAGCGAGTGGCTGACCCTCTTGCTTCCTCGCTCTCTCTCTCAGGACAAGATCAACCCTCGCTCGGCCAACGCGTCGACGCCCGAGCCGCCCTTGTTCGCCCACAGCCGCGTCCACCAGATCGACCAGCTCGTGCGCGGCCTCGTCCTCCCCTCGACCTCCGCTCAGGCCGCCTCGGCTTCCCCTCGAGTCGGCGACGCCGACGACGCCGTCGTCTCGAACGTGCCGCATCCCGAGTTCCGCCTCAACGAGTTCGGCACGCTCCTCAAGGGGCACGAGGCGCACGCTCGGGATCGCCTGCACGGCGCGCCGATTCCCGCGCACGTCTTGTGGAGCGACATCATGCTCTACGAGTTGTGGCGAGGCGTCAAGAGGTAGCGAGTCTCCTTGGGTCCCGGCCAGGCGTCAGTCGGGCTGCTCGCGGAGGAACGAGGCAGGTCGTGCACGGCCCTCTCGGGTTGACCTCGCGCCTTTTTGACTTCTCTCCCTGTCGCTCTCCCTGTCGCTCTTCCTCCTCGCATAGCATCGCCTTGTACCCCTTGCATACCCTGCTCTTGTAGCTCTCTCCACGTGCACGCATTAGTCCTGTCAGCTCGTCCGCTTACCTCGACTCCCTCGTCTCGAGAGGACTCGGACCTCGTCGCGAGCTCTCTCTCAGCAGGACTGCGGGCTCGACAGACCGGGTTGCACATGCTCAATAAGGCCAGAAGCAGACGATGGCTAGACAAGGCGACTTGTTCGCGAAGGAGGAGTACGAGAAAGTCGAAGGGGTATCGGGGGGAGGGGCGTCGCTCAACTGCAGCGAGCCACTCGAGGTCCAACAGAGCACGGAAGCGAGACGTTCATGATAAGGAGAGGACGAGAGAGATGCGGGAGGCGAGAGCTGCTCAGGACGAGTACGTGAAGGGGGTGCTGAGCCACGACTCGTACGACGACGAGAGGGCCGGGTCGGCCGTGATCTTGAGCGCACTGCGAGCACGTCGAGTAGGGTCGCCGTCGTCAGCGAGAGCAGGTTCGGGAGGTGCGAGCGAGAGGAAGAGAGGGCGAGGACGAACCGGATCAGGACGCGGTAGCTGACGCCGGTGGCGGCGGTGCCCGGCGAGCCGTCCTTGTTCGTGTACTTGCCGTCGAGCGTGTACTCAAAGTCCGAGTAAGGGTAGGGCCCGTTGACGAGGTAGTCGCGAGGCGGGTAGTAGTCGGGCGCGAAGATGCTGCCGACGGTCGGCACGTCGTCGAACAGGGTCGCGGTCGCGCGAGGGCGCAGGTCGTTCTTGGAGCGCTTGGCGAGGCGCGAGGTCGGGTTCGTGACCGAGGGGATCGTGCTCTGGAAGTCGATGTCGCCCGCGACGAGGTCGACTCGGAGGCGGCGAGTTCCGGCTGCGGGGAGGGAGGAGGTCGGCCCAGAGTAAGAGGCTGAAGCGCGAGAGCAGCACGCACCGGCGAGACGGAAGATGACGGTCGGTGCGTTCGAGCGAGAGACGGTGATGGGCGCAGTGGCGATGTCCTGGCCGACCGCGAGGAAGGGCAAGTTGGGGCCGAGAGCGGCGCCGGTCGTGTCGAGCACTGCAGTGCGAGGCAGGTCAGCATGAGCTCGAGATGCACTGCGCAGAGAGAGAGGAGGACGCACCAGGCATGTCGAGCATGCGCGCAGCGAGGCCGAAGAAGGGGACTGTGCGCACGAGGAGGTTCGTCAGCTTCTCGCCCTGCTCGACGACTCGAGGCAGG
This sequence comes from Rhodotorula babjevae, assembly GCA_920104245.2. Lineage (NCBI taxonomy): Eukaryota > Fungi > Basidiomycota > Microbotryomycetes > Sporidiobolales > Sporidiobolaceae > Rhodotorula > Rhodotorula babjevae. Next base: position 224,439 of record CAKKSZ020000023.1, read on the forward strand.
CTCGAGACGCACTCGTGAAGGCCTGCACTTGCTGCGACGAGGTCGTGCCGCGGATGTTGACGAAGCCCGAGTAGATGGGGAACTCGGCCGTCTGCTGAGCCGTGTAGCGCACGGTCGTGAAGGTGACGGTGACGACGGCCGAGCCGCCGGCCGGGACCGTGACCGAGTTGACCGAGTAGCTGACGCGGAAGAGCGGCGAGTCGAGGTCGTCGGGCGAGGTGGAAGGGATGACGTCGCTCTGAACGCCCTGCGCGAGGAAGAAGGAGGGAGGAAGGGGTCAGTGCGCGCCCTCCTCGACAGCTCCGAGCGAGCGCAGACGCACGTTGTCGTAGGTGACCATGCCCTGTGCGATCGTCGAGGTGAACGTGTAGGTCACGGCGTCCGAGTTGCGGTTCTGGAGCGTGATGCGCTGGGTGCGGCTCGGAAAGCCGGTGTCGTTGAGCTCAAGGACGGCCGGGCTGATGAGCGTCTTGGCGGCAAGAGCAGCGGCGACGTCGATGCGTCCTGTATACGAGATGCGGGTCAGGACCGAGCAGGCAGGGACGAGTGCGAGAGGGAAGAGAGAGGCGCACCTGCGCCCTGCGAGATGACCGAGTCGAGCGTCGAGCTGCCGTACGTGTTGGGGATCGGCGCCGACGTCGTCATGAAGAGGCTCTTGAGCTGCTGAGGCGACAAGTTCTCGCTCTTGCGCTGCGACAGGATGAGGGCGTAGGCGCCAGCTGCGAGGGAGGCAGGGGCAAGCTAGGTCAGCTCGACGAGCTCGCCCGCATCGAGTCGCTGAAAAGGGGGCGCACCGACGAGAGGGCTCGACTGGCTCGTGCCACGCATGATGCCAAGGCCGCCGGCCACCGTCGACAGGATGTTGGTGCCCGGCGCCGCGATCGAGGGGTACAGCGTCAGGTCGTTGGTCGGGCCGTACGACGAGTAGTACCTGCAGCACAGGAGCGTCAGCATGCTGAGGCTCGGGAGGAGGACGGAGAGGGACGGGGCGCACGAGGCAGTGCCGCCCGTGACGCCGTCGACGACGCCCGAGACGAGCGGTCCGAACGGGAACGTGATGATTTGTCCCCTCGGCATCGACAGGAAGAGGTCGAGGAGCTGCAGACGTGTACGACGACGTCAGGAGGCTGCTCAGGAGGGCGGGAGGGAGGAGCTCGGGACGGACCCGCACGCCGTCCTCGTAGCGCAAGCCGCCGACGGCCTCGAGCCCAGTCGTACCGACGTTGAACTGCGGCAAGGTGAGCGTGTTGGGGCTGTTGTAGATGAGGACGATCTTGCTGTCGCTCGGGAGGAGGGGTGTCAGTCTCCCATGAGAGGAGGCGGAGCGCGAGAGAGAGCGACGCACGCGCCCGCCTTGGCGAGGTTGTTGAGCTTGACGTTAAAGTCGCACCCTCCTCGGCGCACGACGACGACGCGGCTCGCGAGCGACGGCGTCGAGGTCGGTAGGGCCGTGCACGCGTCATTGACGACACTCAGGTCGGTCGAGGTAAAGTACAGGATCGAGTTGCGCGTGATGCTGAACGGCGTCGGCGACATGTAGGGGACCGTGCCGCGGTTGCGCAGCGTCGCGTTGTACGCCACCCAGTAGATCGGGTCGCTGCGGAGGACGGCGCCAAGTCAGCCAAGGAGTGAGAGAAGGAGAGAGGCGGAGGGAGCAGACGCACGTCGCGCCGACCGCCGTCGTCGCCAATCCGGCAGCAGGACCCTCGGCGAAGAACAAGCCCTCGGTGCGGTCGTTGCCCGCCGAGGCGACGACGGTAACGCCCTGGCTCGCGAGGTACTCGGCCATGATCTGGGTCGGCGAGTTGTTGTTCCAGCTGACGACGCTGCCGAGCGAGACGTTGATGACGTCGACGTCGTCCTGCACGGCGCGCATCATGGCGGCGACCATCTGGGAGACAGCTCCGACGTCAGGAGCGGTCGAGGCAGCAGGAGAAGAGGCTCGCGACAAGAGGACCGTGCACGCACAATGTCGTCGCTCGCGATCTCGTTGCAGCCCGTGATCTGCGCGCCGCAGAGGAGCCCATTAGCGCTCGAGCAGAGTGGGTCGAAGCTGACGAGGAGGGCGTACGCGGTAGTGCCCGAGCGTGGCTTGCGGAGCGACGCCCGAGAGGCCGTACTCGTTAGCGAGCGCGCCGATGATGCCCGTCACGTGCGTGCCTGCGGGACGAGCCGCCTCGTCAGCGACCCGTTCAACGTCATGAAGCACTGAGGAGACGACGTGCCGTGGCTCGTGCAGGTCGTGACTGCGCAGGAGGACGAGCAGGGTCAGGTCAGCGAGCACTCGAGAGCGAGTTTGGGGCGACGAGGCGACGCACAAGGGTCGCTGTCGGGCACAGGCGTGTTGTCGCCGGTGTAGTTGTCGCCCACAAAGTCGTAGCCGAACGAGATGTGGCACCCGGGGCCAAAGCAGCCGCCGAGGATCGGGTTCGTGTAGTCGACGCCCGAGTCGAGGACGGCAATCTGCGGGTGAGGGCCTCGTCGGCAAGGTCAGCGAGCGAGCGCGTGATCGAGGCGAGCGTGAGGAGCGCACCTTGACGCCGGCGCCGAGGACGCCCGAGTTGTGAAGGCTGTCGATGCCCGTCTCGACGTGCGGGTAGAACGTGTCGACGGCATAGGCGGACGCCGGCGGGAAGGTCGTGGCGCGCTTCTCGATCGGCGAGGAGGTCGAGGTACGCTTGGCGAGGCGCTGCGCCGCCATGGAAGAGGTCGAGACATAGTCGTCGACGGCGGGCTCGCGAGGGAGGTAGATCTTCTGCACGGGCCAAACGCGCTGTGTAGTCGAGGCTGGGTCAGCTCTCCGCAGTCGTGGATGCTATAGGGTGCAGGAGGGCGCACCTTGACGCCGTCGATCTTGGAGAGCTCGTCGAGCGAGACGCCGTCGGGCACCTGGATGCTCGCGCCGTGGAAGACGTCGGGCAGCGTCTCGAAGCGCTGGCGGACCGTGTACTTGATGCCCTTGCGCTCGACGGCAGCGAGCGTACGGCTCAGGGCCTGCGAGGGGCATGAGCAGGTCAGCCCAGGGATCGCCGCCAAGCCGGTTGAACGAGGGGGAGGGGAGGAGGGGAGCGGACTCACCGCAAACGGGGTGAGGCCGCGCTTGGACCGGGCGCTGGACGAGGCGTCGACCTCGACAAAGTAGCTGTTGCGCACGTAGCGCGAAGTGGCCGCGTCGTGCTGCTGGAAGGCCGCCGAGACGCCGACGAGGGCGAGCAGGGCGAGGGCGAGCAGCGCCATCTGGGGCGGGCGTGCGGTGGGGCGGGGCGAGACGACGGCGAGTAGGAAGGAAGGCACAGCCAAGGCGCACGCAAGCAAGTCTAGAGGGCGAGAGAGAGATGAGGACGACAACAACTCGGGCGATGCGGTGCCAACCTCGACTTTCGACGCACGTGCACCGTGATCGACCTCGCCTCTCGCCCTCGCAACAGAGTTCGCTCGCAGCACACTCGCTGATGCAGGGCACGAAGGGCCGTCAGGTACAAACAGGCGAGCGGCTCTCGCCGTGGCTCGCACGCAAAGTCGAGGCCGACGCGCCCGGACCTCTCTCGCCCAGCTCTCCTCCGCCACCCACGCCGACGCCAGTCTAGACGCCCGACAGCGAGCGCGAGTACCTCATCCAGGCCTGCCCGAATCTGCGCGGCGGGAAGTGCAGCGTCAGTGCGGGGAAGAACAGCGACAGCACGACGAGGGCGCAGACGCACTCGATCAGCGACGCAGAGAGACCCGCCCAGCTCTTGACGGCTTCTGCCGAGCGCTCGAGGTCGAGGGCGTCGTACGCTGCGGGCGTGAGGACGCGTATCAGGTTAGCACGAGGCGCTGAGCGCGCGGAAGAGGGACGGACGCACCGGCAAAGATGCCCTCGGCGACGAGCCGTACCCGCTCGACCCTCGACTCTCTCACCTCGCCCCTCAGCTGCTTGAGCCTCCTGCGTTCGTGCTTGACCCGCTCCCTGAGCCTCTTCTGCTCCTCGCGCCGCTCGTCGTCGGTCCCGGCTCCAGCTCCTCTCGCGCCTCGCTCGCCCTTGCCCGGCGCCGCCGCGTCCTCCCAGAACTCGTACTCGTCGAGCTTCTTCTCAGCGTCGACCGTCCTTCGCCGCGCTCGCCGCCCTGCAGCGTACAGCTCGCGCCGCTCGCGCTGAACCTGGACGAGGCCGACGAGGGCAGCGCCGAGGGCGGCGTAGTCGGACAGCTTGTCGGCGCACGCTGTGTCGCGCGCCGAGAGCGGAACGAGGCGAAGTCGGGAGAGGAGGTACAGGTTGTCGGTGATGACGGCGACGAGGTCGAGGGTCGCGCAGACGAGGTGAAGGAGGCGGGAGAAGGGTGGAGCGGGGTGGGAGGGCGGCGGGTCGACAGCCTTTTGCGTCGGGACCGAGGGTCGTCGTAGAGGAGAGGGAAAGTAGGGCAGGTCGGCCGCCGTGGCGAAGAGGTCCTGCAGGGCGAGAAGCCGGCGGATGGCTGCGAGGGTCGAGACGACGGCGAGGAGGCGGATGAGGAGGGGTTTGGGGAGGGCATGTCGGCGCAGGTGGAGCGAGAGTCGTAGGGAGTACTGGACGAGGCGCTGCGAGTACAGAATCGGTCAGGAGGGGTCATTGACGAGGTCGCCGCGGGCAATGTGGGGAGGAGGAGGGCTCACGAGGGTGGCATCGCGTCCCGGCGAGCCGTGCAAGAAGCGTGTGACCCTTTGTCGAGTAGTCAGGGCGGCTGGCTGGACGTGCACGAACTGGGAGGGTGCGGCGAGAGGGTCAGCCGAGGGTCGAGGTGCGGGCGAGAGATGAGACGGGGACGATCGAGCACACCTTTGTGACGGGCGGGAGGACTTGGGGCAAGGGCACAGGGCTCGTTGGAGCAGCTGTGGGTCCGGACTGAGCCATCCTGAGCGAGTCTCGAGGCAGAGGGCGCAGCTCAAGGTGCGACGAGTCGTTCGCCTCCCCTCTTGGCTCCGCCCTCGAATCGCTCGCCATCATGCTCAATCACCAAGGATGGATCGATGCTCTCTCGCCGGCTACTCGTTCAAAGCGTCCACGGCGCACACCCTTGCCCGCAGCCCCGGTGAGCCTCTCCTCCCCCGCCCCTCCTGCACCGCCTCCCCGCTCATCGCTCTCGGCCCTCACAGTGCCTCTGCCGCTCCCTGCCGCCCCTCGAGCACCTCGACCGCATCGCCGACAAGCAGGCCATCCGCTCGCGCAAAGACCGCATCCTCGCCGACTCGCTCGCCACCGCCCTCGACACCCAACTCGACCCTGCTCCCCCACCACCACCGGAGCCCACCCCGCCCACAGCCTCGCCCGCCACCCAGGGCTTCTTCGCTGCCCTCACCGGCCAGAACAAGTCCCAAGGGCTCAACAAGCGCGGCGAGTACGAGCCGTACCAGGTCCTGCGCGCGATAGAGAAGCGCGACATCATGCTCCTCAACGGTGCGTCCCTCGTCTCGCTCGTGCCACCTACTCCTCGACCCTCCCTCCGTCCTCGTCTTCTCTCAGGGCAACCGCTGACGATCCTCCTCCCTCGCTGCCGCCTCGCAGACATCAAGCTGCGCTCGTTCGACCTCCTCGTGTCGGGTCAGCCGCTCCCGCTCGTGTACGCCATGCGGCTCGGCAAGTCGCACCACGACATGCAGGTCTTCCTCGTCGGCGCCATGTCGCGACGGGTCAACGACACGACCGACGACGAGCTCGCCATGATGGAGCCGGCGACCAAGGCGACCTTGTGCGTTTCTCTCTCCTCTCCGTCCGGCGGGCCCTGTCATCGAGGGCGACAGCCAGCTCGAGCAGCGAATGACTTATCGTCGAGCGACGCGCTGACACTGGCGCTCGTCCGTACGCAGACGCGCTCTACGAGCCAACCTCAAGATTGCCATCTCGGCCAGCTTGTCGATACCCGACGGCGACACGACGCTCCTGTCGTCGTTCCTCCAGATCGTCGTCATGCTCGAGGGCACCAAATTCCTCCAGTCGTCGACCCAGACGCTGTCGCTCGCGCTGCGCGCCCCGCTCGCGTCCAAGCCGGTCGCGACCGCGCACGGCCTCATGCACAAGTGGGTCAGCCGCGAGCTCAAGGACAAGCAGGTCGCGAGCGTCGAAGAGTACCTCGCCAACGCGACGGGCGACCTTGTCCTCCTCGGCCTGTGGAGCATCGTGCAGGACCAGGTGCGCGAGGCCGACGAGGTGCCGCTCTACTTCTTCGCGCGCGACGACCGGATACAGAAGTGCGTCCTCTCTTCCTGTCTCCTCTCCTCTCAGGTCGTGTGCAGCTCGAGCCCGCCGCTGACCCAGCCCCGCTCGCCCGCTCGCCCGCAGAGCCGTCGAAGAGCGCCTGTCCCTCCTGCGCCGCACGTCGCCCTCAGCGCTCGCGCGCCTGTCCAAGCCCATCCGCTCGCAGCTCGACATGGCGCTCGACATCCTCGATCAGCGCAGCCTCAACGGGCGCGAGCGGGTCGAGAAGGTGCGGCGGGCGCTCGACGAGGGGGTCAAGGGGGGCGGCCAGGGGAAGGCCAGGGTGGGAGCCGGCGGCTGACCGAGGAGGCTGCGCGCTCGGCGGATCGCTCGAGGTCGACGACGGGCAGCGGGAGTTGCGCTCGTACGGGCTGCGAGCGTCGTGTCGAGGCAGGTGCGGCGAGGTCGTCGTCGCGCAGAATGTCAAACGGCAACTCGCACTTTGGCGCATCTTCCGCCGGCTCGCTGCGCCTGTGATACAGTGAGAACGAGGGCCGGGCCATCAGAAAGCTCGTCTGCAGAGGCCGCCTTGCCGTCCTCTCGCCGACCTCTCGAGAGCAAGAGCAAGCGGCACGCTCGCCCACCCCGCACCACTCCCTGGCTCCCGTTCCCGCCTGACCGGAGTCCAGCCAGCACATCGACCCGACCCAGGAGCAGCGCGTTCACCATGGCAGCGCGGAAACTGCAGAGTGAGCTCCCCTCCTCCTCCCCGCCGCCATCTCGCCCGGCTCCCCCTCCACTCGACGCAAGGCGCTTGGGCTTGCACGAGCACCCCACCAGGACATCTCCCAGGCCTTCTGCCGCCATGCGCGCAGCAGCCGAGTGCCGCAGTGGGCGCCAGCAGCCTCATCGCCGACTAGCCTCAGCCACCACGAGACGAGCCGCCTCGACCTCGTACTGACTCAGGCCTGCCCTCGTACGCGCAGCCGAGATCGACAAGACCCTCAAGAAGGTGACCGAGGGCGTGCGTCGAGCTCTCCCTGCCTGCTCACCTCGCTCGAGTGCTGACCCTCCACCTCCTTCCCCGCCCGCCGCGCATGCAGGTCGAGCTCTTCGAGGGTGTGCGTCGCCTCCCTCTCGAGCCTTCGTACGAGCTCCCAGAGCTGACCGGCGCAACTGTACCCGCTCGCAGATCTTCGACAAGATCCAGACGTCGCAGAACCAGACGCAGAAGGAGAAGCTCGAGCAGGACCTCAAGACGCAGATCAAGAAGCTCCAGCGGCTACGCGACCAGATCAAGACCTGGATGGCGAGCAACGACATCAAGGACAAGCAGCCCTTGATCGACAACCGCAAGCTGATCGAGACGGTGCGCCTTCCTCCCTCCCCCCCCTCCCTCACTCGCTCTCGAGCTGACGCTCAGCTCTTCCACAGCAAATGGAGCGCTTCAAGGCGTGCGAGAAGGAGATGAAGACCAAGGCGTTCTCCAAGGAGGGCCTCAACGCCGCCGCCAAGCTCGACCCGAAGGAGCAGCAGAAGGTCGAGATGTGCCAGTGGATCCAGACCATGGTCGAGGAGCTGTCGCGCCAGGTCGAGCAGGCCGAGGCCGAGATCGAGACGATCCAGGGCACTAAGCAGAAGAAGAAGGACGCCGAGCGCGAGGCGCGCCTCGAGGAGCTCGAGCGCCTCAACGAGCGGCGCGAGTGGCACGTCAACCGCCTCGAGCTCATCCTGCGCCTGCTCGAGAACGGCAACCTCCCGACCGACACGGTGACCAACGTCAAGGACGACATCGCCTACTTCGTCGAGAGCAACACGGTGCGTGCCTCTCCTTCTCCACCTCAACGTCGAGTAGCCCGCGCCCGAGGCTCGGCTGACGCCCGCTCTCCCTACCCACTTCTACAGGAGGAGGACTTTGAGGAGGACGAGGGCATCTACGACGAGCTCAACCTCGAGGACGAGGAGGACGCGTTCGGCATGGTGCAGGACGACCACCACTCGTCGCACGAGTCGGCGTCGGTCGCCGACGAGCCCGCCCCGCCCGTTCCGCCCATACCCAAGACGCCGGCAAAGTCGGGTCCGCCACCAGCCGCTGCCAAGGAGGACGAGCAGAAGACGCCCGCCAAGCCCAAGGCGATGGTCGCCGCGACGCCGCAGAAGAAGGCGAGCCTCGACTCGACCTCGTCGTCGTCCTCTCGCCCTCCAGCAGCCGCACCGACGCCTTCTCGATCTGTCTCGGGCCCGGCATCCGCATCCGCCGCACGAGCCGCCACCGCCGCCTCTTCCTCCCCCGCACCGCCTCTCCCGCCCATCCGCTACGCCGCCGCAGCCGCCGCCGCCAACGCCGCCGCCTCCCCGACCGTGTCGTCCCCAAGCGGCGCACCACCAGGCCTGTCGGCGCCGTCTCCTGCAGCGTCTGCACCGGCGTCGAGCAGCGCACCCGACGCGTCGGTCGCGAGCCAGGCGTCGTCGGCGGCACCGTCGCCCATGTTGGCGGCGCCTTCTGCCCCGAGTCCGTCGCTCAGCCCTGCAGTGCGTCCAAGCTTCCTCCTGTCGTCGTCGTCATGCGCGCGCTTGCCGCTGACCTGCTCGTCTTTGCCTCGCCCGCAGCCTGCATCCGCCGCTCTCCCCTCTCCTTCTCCCGCGCCGCCTTCTACCGACACGGGTGCATCAGCAGCAGCATCGGCGGCGGCAGACGAGCAGCAGGCGCGCGCAGCCGCGCAGCAGCAGCAGGCGGCGCAGCAGGCCAAGGCGGACGCGCAGGCGCGGCAGGCGGCCGAGGCACGGCTGCCGAGCAGCCTCGCCGACCTCGTCACGAGCTTTGAGAGCGCTAAGCAGAAGTGTGCGTCCCGGCGCGCCCTTTTTCCTCGCCTTGGACATCATCTTGCCGACCCAGGAACGCACTGACCCTCGATTTCCTCGTCCTCCTCCGCTCCTTCCCCTTACTCGACGAGCAGCGATGCGCCGCGACCAGGATCTGGGCGAGATCAGCAAGATTCTCGAGGCGGGCATGGCCAACGTCCCGCAGCCGCTCGACGCCGAGAAGTGCGTCCCTCGTCCCGCTCTCCTCTCGCCTCTCCTGGTCGCCTCCCTGACCCCGCCTCTCTCTCTCTGTCCCCCTGCAGGCCCAAGTATTACGTGCCCCGGAACCCGTACGCGACGCCGATGTACTACCCGCAAGAGCCGTCGAGCCAGTTTGCGAGCCCGGCGCTCTTCGCCAAGCTCGACGTCGACACGCTCTTCTACATCTTCTACTACTGCCCCGGGACCTACCTCCAGTGCGTCGCCCCCCTCTCCCTCCTTCTGCGCGTCCTCTTGTCGCACTCCAAGCGCAGCTCGCTGACAACGCCCGCGACCGACCCCGCAGGTACCTCGCCGCCAACGAGCTCAAGAAGCAGTCGTGGCGGTTCCACAAGCAGTACCTGACGTGGTTCCAGCGTGCCAACGAGCCGACGACGATCACCGACTCGTTCGAGCAGGGCGTGTACCTCTACTTCGACTGGGAGGGTGCGTCGCTCGAGCCTCCTCTTCTCTTCCCGAGAAGGCGCCGAAGCTGACCTCCTCCTCTCGTGCGCCTCGACAGGGAGCTGGTGCCAGCGCAAGAAGAACGACTTCCGCTTCGACTATGCGCACCTCGAGCAGTGAGTCGAGCGTCGCTCGCGCCGCTCGGACCCCTCCTTCTCTCGTCCTCGTCAAGCTTGTCGACTAGCTCCCCCTCCCTCTCGTCTCCTGCCCCCTTCCTCCTTCGGTGTAACGCTTGCTCCTCCTCTTTGTCCCCTACTCGGCCGGCGACTGCTGTCTGCGCGAGAGCGAGGATCGAGAAGAGAGCCAGGAGCGAGAACTAGACCTTCTCTCTCGACGAAGCGCAGCGAAACGTAAGAAGAACTGCCTGTGCGATTGCGTAGATACTAACTCTCGTCCTCCTGGCTCGACTGCTGTTAAGAGCGATGCGCCTCGACCCTGCCCTGCCCTTCTTCTGCGCCTCTACGAGCTCGCGCCCTCGGACAGCTGCGGCTCGACCGTGCGCTCAAGGAGCCACGCGTCGCGGGGCTCGATCTTGCGGTAGTAGTCGGTGACGGTGTCCTGCGCGGCACGAGGTGGGAAAGAGAGGCGCAGCGAGTGCATTTGGCGAGAGAGAAGGCGAGGGGAAGGAAGAGGGGTCCGAGCGAGGGTCAGTGAGGCTGTTTGCGCGCTCGCTCGCTAGTCGTGGGGCACAAAAGGGAGGCAGGGAGGACGAAGCGCACCTTGACCTGGAAGCCCCACTTCTCCCAGAACTTCCTCGCGTCGTCGTTGCCGACCTGCACGTGGAGGTACACGCTGGCGACCTTGGGGCGCGGCTTGTCCTCCTCCTCGTCGTCGCCCTCCTCCTTCTTCTTGTCGTCCTTCTTGGCGAGCGCAGGCGGCGGCGGCGCGGCGCCCTTCTTGCCCTTGGCCGACGAGCCGTTGGTCGCTGGCGGTGCGGGCGCCGGCTTCGAGACGGCCTTTTTCGGCTTGGGCGGGACGTGCGTCGCGGCGGCCGAGGTCAGGACCTGGTGAATGAGCTTGCTGCCGAGACCTTGGTGGCGGTATGGGCTGCGTGCGGGATAGGAGAGGTGAGAGCAAGGCGGTCAGCTGGGTGCTCTCGAGGCGGACTCTCGAGCGGGCAAGGAGAGCAGGGACGCACGCGAGGACGCCGAGCGTCATGATGTAGAGCTTGTAGCTCTTGCCCTCGACGGCAGCAGGCGCGCCCGCCTTGGCCTTGTCCTTGTCGGCGCCGTCGACCTCCTTGCCCTTGCTCGCCGCGGCGGCCTCGGCGAGCGTCTTGGGGCTCGCGGCGTCGCTCAGCTCGAGGCGGCACACGACGACGCCGACGGGGAGGTCCTGGTAGAAGACGAGCTTGTTGTAGTCCTCGGGGTGGGCCGCCTGGTCGAGGAGCGAGTCGAAGAACGAGGGCGAGTAGGCGACGGGGAACAGGCACGCGTGGAGCTTCTTGACGGTGCCGAGGTTGTTCGGGGTGCTGTTTGAGCGAGTGTGGGTGCGGTCAGCTACTCCTGCAGCGGTGGGTGGGCGAGCGGAAGAGGAGGAGCGCGCACAGGTCTCCGAGGTTGACGCGGGGCGGGACGCGGATGCGCTTGCCGTAGAGGGTGGTGCCCGGCTGCACGATGGCAGGGAGGTCTGGCAGCGAGGCGAGCACGGCAGACATGGCAGCGTGAGGTGAGCGGTCGAGCGACGAGCGTGAGCGGGGAGAGCAACCAGATGAGGACGACGAGCAACCGCTCGCTCTTACGCGGGCGTTCAGGAGTCGCGACAGCTCTCTGGCATCTACGCTCACTCTTTTGCCCGGCTCACGCTTGCAGGAGAGGGTGACGGCGGACCGTGCCGGGGCCTCGAGTCGGGCGGTGCAGCAGCGCGACTCTCGCTCGCAGGGACCGGCAGGCTCGTTGCGTTACACAGCCGCTCGCGTGGCCGCGAGGACAAGTGACGCCATAGCAGCGGAAAGAGGAAGTGGAGCGCGAGCGACAGGAAGAGGTGCGAGCGAGAGGCTCTCTCAGGCTCGTGGCGACGGACGATGACCCGAGTGCGAGACGGCGCGGTTACACAGACAGAGGCAGACCAAGACCCTGCTACGACGGAAGGACGGGCGAGGCGGCAGGGGCCGAGGCAAGCGAGGAGGAGAAGGGAGGACAGGTCAGCGCCCGGACCTCGAGGCGCACAAGGTCGACCGCGCCTCTTGACGCACCTGACTTAGGCGTCGACGTCGGCGCTCGTGCGAGTGTAAACAAGCTGGGCGCGGTGGTGGATGACCGGCTTGATGAGCCCCTCCTTCTGGAGGTGAGCAATGGCGACGCGGGCGAGCGAGCCGTTGATCTTCATGCGCTCGATGAGGACCGACTGCGGACGAGGAACGGGACGGGGGACGACGAGGAAGAGTCAGCGACTGTGTAGAAGAACGGAACGTACCTGGGCCCGGCCTTCGAGATGATCACGCACCTGCGAGATCATCTTGAAGGTGGGGACCTCCTTCATGATGCGGTCGAAGGTGGGCTTGTCGCAGATGACGGCGTTCTGCGCCTTGTCCTTGACCTTACCCTTGCTCCACTTCTTCTTGCCCTTGGCCGACGACTTGTTCGCAGGGGCTGCGGCCGCTTTCGCCCTGTGAGCGAGAGGGGGGAGAGGGAGGGGAGTTGGTGTCAGTCGGGGTGGTTCGGGCGAGGCGCGGGATGTGTCGTGGGCGATGCGGTGGTGCCGGCGAGGTCGGACTGGCGCTACTTGAGCGGTGAGGGCGGCGTCGAGACGGGTGTCGAGGGTCGTCGGGTCGAGCTGAGAGTCGTCCCCCGCACTCGCTCCCGCCGCTCCTCCTCGACAGCCAGCGCCCCTGCGCTTGTCTGCCATAGTCCAGCATTCCATCCGCCATCATCCTGACCGACGACCGCGCCAGGCGAGGCGGGCTAGAGAGGTCGACCCTCGTCCAGCTTTTCGACGACGGCGACGGCGCGAGGCGCTCGAGTCGTAGGGCGTGTGCGGGTCGGTTGTGTCGGTGGCGAGGGGGACAATGGAGAGGCAGGCCGAGCAAGGGCAGCAGAGACTGACATTGTGACTGGTGAGAGTGACGGAGAGGGACGCCTGGCTCGCCCTCGCTCCGTCTGGCCTCGCCTCGCCGCGAGCGCGCGCCGGCCGACCACAAACCTGACACCTCGCCTCGTACTCGCCCAAAAACGAGCAGTTAGCTCGTGTGATGCCGCTGCAGATATGAAGCGAGGCGCGCGAGAGGTCCGTGCGGGCGAACGAGGCGAGACGGCGAATAATCGCGCGATTTTTGGCGGCTTGTAAGGCGAGCTTACCAGGCCAAAGGTAAGGGCAGTTGTAATCTCGGTCGCTGCGGGGGTGCGCGGCCGACCTGGGAAAGCGGCGAGCCCGCCTCCTCTGCCTAGTCCCTTCTCGCCGCTGTCCCTGCTCTCTGCCGACACGAGCACCAGCACGAGCACCACCAGCCTGTGCGTAAGAACCTGCTCCTCGCCTCCAGAACGCCGCGGCAGAGCTGACCCGCGCCCACGCCCCCTCCGCCCCGTCCGCCGACGACGACTCGCCTCCTCCCCTTGTCCCCCCTCTCTCTCCGCAGACACAGCCTCAGCTAGCCCGCAAGTGCCTGCAGCGAGTACTTTCGCTCACTCTCTGTCGCCCTCAGGTGCGCCTGCTCGCCCCGCCGTCCTCGTCGTGCCGACCGCCCTCCATTGACGCCTCCCCTCCCCCACTTGGAACTCTCGCTCCTCGCAGCTCGTCAACCCTCTCGTACAAGCAGCGGCTGGACCTGTGCGTCTCGTGTCTGTCCATACTCGCTGTCAGAGCTGATGCAGTCATCCCGCTCGCAGTCCTGCACCTCGACGCCTTTGCCCTCGCCTCCTCTCCTCTCCCAGCATGTCGCTCCCCTCGAGCTACTCGGCCATCCTGTCCGACCTCAACCGCGAGGTCCTGCGCGCCCAGCCGTCCGACCCGCTCCAGTTCTGCGCAAACTGGTTCGCGCAGCGCCTCGAGCAGGAGCGCAGTGCCGCGCGCGCCCAGGCGTCCGCCTCGTCGTCGGCAACGACCAACCCGGGCCGGTTCAGCATGGGCCCGCGCTCGTCCGTCGATGACTCGAGCATGCGCGAGGCGACGCCGCCCATGTCGGCCAAGTCGATCACGGGCGACACGCCCGGCGCCCGCTCGTCGTCGCCCAGCGGCGGCAAGCCCGCGCCGACCAAGGGCAGCGGCGCACGGCCCTCGAGCCTCGCGCACCAGGGCTACGCGTTCGGTGCCGCTCCCGGTGGACCTCGCGACGACGCGCCGTCGCCCTTCTCCGAGTACCCGCCCGGCGGCGGGCCCTCGCGTGGCGGTCCGTCGGTCGACGCGCCCGCGCACGGCGCGAGCCGGTTCAGCCAGAGCGGCGCCTCGCGCGTCGGTGCGCCGACGCAGGGTCGGTCGGTCGCGCCCGCGAGCGACTCGGAGGAGGAGGTCGACGACCCTCGGGACGACCCCAACTACCGCCCGGGCGTCACGGGCGGCGCGCCGTTCGGCGGCTTCGGCGGTGTCGGCGGCGGCGGGCAGGAGCAGCAGCAGGGCGCGAGCGCGGGCAGCCTCACGGTGCCGAGCGTCAACTACAACCTCGGCCGCCGCACGTCGGTCAGCGCCGAGTCGCTCGACCCGGACGCGGCGACCCAGGCGCTGCCCAAGACGATCATCCCCAAGACGCCGTCGCAGCGTCAGCGCATCGAGAAGGCCATCTCGAACAACCTCCTGTTCCGCAACCTCGACGTCGACCAGCACACGGACGTGCTCAACGCCATGAAGGAGGTGACGGTCCAGGCCGGGACCGAGGTCATCGTCCAGGGCGCCGTCGGCGACTTCTTCTACGTCGTCGAGGAGGGCACGTTCGAGGTGTGGGTCCGCGGCCCGCCGACGCACTCGTACGCCGGGCCGGGCCAGAGCATGGTCTCGCAGCCGGGCGAGGAGAAGAAGGTGGCGACGTACGGGCCCGGCGGCTCGTTCGGCGAGCTCGCCCTCATGTACAACGCGCCGCGCGCCGCGACCGTCGTCGCCACGTCGCGCGCCACCATGTGGGCCCTCGACCGCGTCACGTTCCGCTCGATCCTCGTCGAGCACACGTCGCGCAAGCGCAAGATGTACGAGGCCTTCCTCGGCGAGGTGTCGATCCTCCAGGAGCTCAACGCCAAGGAGCGCGCCAAGATCGCCGACGCCCTCGAGGAGAAGGTGTACGACGAGGGCGAGCAGGTCGTCGTCGAGGGCGAGGTCGGCAAGAACTTCTACATCATCGAGAGCGGCCGCGCCGAGGTGACCAAGCGCAAGCGCAACGCCCAGGGCGGCATCGACGAGGAGGTCCTCGGCGTCCTCGGCAAGGGCGACTACTTTGGAGGTGCGCTCGCTCCCCTTCCTCTCGTTTTCTCTGTCTCTCTTGTCGCCGCCGGCAAAGACTGACGCTCCCTCTCCTGCAGAGCTCGCCCTCATCAACTCGGCTCCTCGTGCCGCCACGGTGCGCGCCCGCCCCGGCGAGGGCCGCCTGCGCGTCGCCACGCTCGGCGAGAAGGCCTTCACGCGCCTCCTCGGCCCCATCATCGACATCCTCGCGCGCAAGGCCGAGCGCTCGTACGGCCCGGGAGCTGCCGTCAGCGCTCGCGGCAGCACGAGCGGCCCGCTCGTCGGCGGCGGTGCGGGTGGTGAGGCGCAGGAGGGCGGCGCAGGCGGTCCGGGCGCGCCGGGCTCGAGGGGCATCGCCGTCGGCGGCGAGGCGTGAGCTGCGCCTGCTTCTGCCTCTCCCCCGTGCGCACCTGCCGCTGTGGATACCCCTTCCTCGTAGTCGCATGCTCTCGACCTGCCCTCTCACCGTCCCCTCCTCCCTGCTCCCCTCGTCGTCGTCGTTTCTCGCTAGTCAATCGTCAGCCTTTCGTGCCCGTGCCTCGCTCTTTCTCTCGAGAGAGCAGCTCGACGTCGCCTGAGAGTAAGCTTGACGCCCCTGGACCGAGAGCGAAGCAGAGAGGTGGATCCCGCTCGAACGACGGAGAGGAGGTCGGCTCGGCTCGCTACTCTTCACCGCCTCGTCGAGCTCTGCTGCTGCCGATGGCTGTCAAGGTAGAAGACGACCTCTCGAGCATCACCGACGCTGTCGAGCCCGTCGCATCGACCTCCCAGCTCCGCCCCGGCCGCACCATCAAGGATGAGGACGATGAGGCGAGTCTCCTCGTCTCGGGCACTGAGCGCCAGCGATGGACCCTGGCTGAATTCTTCTGCACCCCCACAGCCTACCCTGACTCGCTCGAGCAGCCCCGACATCAAGGGCAAGGCGCGAGCTTCCGAGGGCGGCGGTGCTGTCGAGCCGGGCAGCGACGACGACGTCGACGACAAGCCTGCTGTGGGTGGCGAGGACCCCGAGGAGAGGGCTCTGCTCGCCTTCATCCCCAAGGCCAACATCGTCGGGCTCAAGTACGCGAGGGGCATCACGACTCGTCCGTCCTCCTCCTTGTCCTCGCGCGCCTCGAGCCTCCCCTCGCCGCTGACCCGCTTCCCTTTCCTCGCTGCGCAGTCAAGGAGGGCATGGAGATCGAGCTGCGTCGGGTGAGCGTGCCCCTGCCCGCCGTCGTTCTACCCCCGACGAGCTGCAGCTGACGCCGGCTGACCGCCCGCAGGACCCGTACAACGTCACGGACAAGAACGCGATCGAGGTGCGCCATGTTCGCGGTCAGCGCATCGGCTACGTCGCCAAGCAGCTCTCGGCGCGCCTGGCACCGCTCGTCAAGGAGCGCAAGGTCGACCTCAAGGGTCGAGCCGGCGAGGGTGCGTCCCTCCTCCCCTCTCCGCGCTCAGCAGGTACTGACTCTCCCTCTCCTCGCGCACAGTCCCGAGCAGCACCGTCGGCGTCTTGAGCGTGCCCATGCGCATCGACATCTGGGGCAAGCGCAAGGTCGCCGCCGACCCTCGGCTCGACTGGCTCTTCCCCGAGCGGCAGAAGCGCAAGACGGACGACAAGAAGAAGAAGGACGCGCTCGAGCAGGCCAAGAAGGAGCTCGAGGACGAGGCGGACGAGGACGCGGGCGCTGACGGAGGGACAGGCGAGCAGGGTGACGGCGAGAAGAAGGTCAGGGGCGGCGGGGCGAGGAGCGGTGCAGGATCAAAGGCGAGCGGCGGGTCTGGCTCGGTGCGCCTTCCTTCTCCTCTTCCCCTACCCTTCGAGATGCCGCCGCTGACCGTGCTCGGCGTACCAGAACCCTGCGCGAGACGCGGCCATGCGGGCGTCGATCCTCCTCGACAAGAAGAACAAGGTCGACATGCTCGGCAGCATGTTCCAGGAGGGCGCGATGGACCCGGCACGTCTCGTCGAGCACCCGTGCCCGCCGGGCAGGGAGGAGGGCACGATGAGGACCGACCTGATGCCGTTCCAGGTGCGCTCGAACCCCTTCCAGTCGCCGCCGTCAGGAGCTAGGCTGACTCGAGCCCGACTCGCCCGCAGCGCCAAGGACTCGCCTGGATGATCCGCATGGAGCACCCTGAGCTGCCCAATACGGTCGAGGACCCGCCCGTTCAGCTCTGGAGGATGCGCAAGGACGACGACGTGCGCTCGATCCTCGTCTCCGCCCCGCCTTCCCCGCTCACTCTCCTTCGTGCGCGCAGGGTAACACCTTCTACCAGAACGTCATCACTGACTCGACGCAGCGCGACCCGCCAAAGCTCAAGCGCGGCGGCATCCTCGCCGACGAGATGGGCAAGTCGACCTTCCTCCTCTGCCTCGCGCCCTTGTGTGGGGCTGACGCTCATGCTCGCATGCAGGACTCGGCAAGACGATGCAGACGGTCGCGCTCATCTGCACGGACGACACGGGCGAGGGCGTGCTCGACGAGCCGGAGGAGGCCGACTATCGCTACGACGACATGACCCTCATCGGTGCGCCCTGCTCCGCCTCTCCTCGCACAGCGCCGCTCATTGACGCTCCTCCTCTGCGCAGTGTGCCCGCTGTCGGTCGCCTCCAACTGGACCGAGCAGCTCAAGCAGCACGTCGGCAAGAAGCGCCTGAGCTGGCACTTTTACCACGGCGAGGGCCGCGAGCTCACCAAGAAGCAGCTGCGCGAGCACGACGTCATCATCACGACCTAGTGCGTTCTCTCCCCCTGTCCAGCGTCGAGCCACAGAGGCTGATCCAGCTCGTGCGCTCGCAGCCAGACGATCGCCACCGAGCTCGAGGGCGGCAGCAACTCGCGCAAGGGCTCTCGCGGGGAAGACGACAAGCTCGGCCTCATGAACGACGGCGGCGAGGACGACGGGTCGTCTGCCGAGCCGGCCGCCAAGAAGCAGAAGACGCAGGCCGAGTCGTCGCTGCACTCGATCAAGTGGCGCCGGGTCGTCCTCGACGAGGGCCACCTCATCAAGAACCCCAAGGCCAAGATGACCCGCGCCTGCACGCAGCTCAAGGCCGAGTGCGTCACGTGCACCTCCCGCTCCACTCGTCGGCCCCGCACTGACGCCTTGACCCGCAGGCGCCGCTGGATCCTCTCGGGCACGCCAATCGTCAACGCCGCCGCCGACCGTGCGTCTCTCTCCCTGGGCTCAGCCCGTCCGGCGTAGCTCACCTCGACTCTTGCACGCAGTCGGCACCATGCTCCAGTTCCTCCACGTCTGCAAGCCGCTCGACGAGCCCGAGGTGTGGAAGCAGCGCGTGACCAAGGTCGACGACGAGGCTCGAGGGCGGGCTCTGCGGGTGCGTCGACCCTCTCATCTCCTTCCTCGTTGCACACAGCTCACCCACTCATCCTGCTCACAGGCCGTCGTGCTCTCGACAACCCTGCGCCGGTGCGCTCGTCTGCGCTCGAGCCCCTTCTCCTCCTTCTCACGCTCATTCGCCCGCCTCTCCTGCGCAGCACCAAGGACATGGTCGGCGTCGACGGCAAGCCGCTCGTGCAGCTTCCCGAGGTCCTCCGGTACCAGCACCAGGTCGAGCTCGGCAAGGACGTGCGGGCCCTGTACGACGAGGTCGCCGGCGAGATCACCAAGAGCGTCAAGGCGTCCATCGAGGACGGGTCGGCCAGGCCGAGCTACACCCACATCCGTGCGTCGCTCCTGCTTGCCCTCGCTGACGAGCGGGCCCTCGCTGACGAAGCTCGCGCCGCCAGTTTGCCTCCTCCTCCGCCTGCGACAGCTTGCCTGCGACCCGACCCTCGTCCCAGCCGACTTTATCGAGGAGTGCGCCGTTCCTCTTGAACCTCGACCGCTATGTAGCTGACGCTGCACCGCCCTCTGCAGCATCCGCGACCGCAAGCTCGCCGCTCGGATCCAGCACGACCACGAGAAGGCGACGGGCATCCCGTCCGGCTCGGGCCCGGTGTCGGCCGAGCAGCTCTCGTACCTTCGCGGGCTCCTCAACGACGCTGTCGACGCGGGCGCCGAGTGCCTCGCGTGCGGCGGCTGGCCGGGGGACGGCCGCATCACGATCTGCCAGCACTTCTTCTGCCAGAACTGGTGCGCCTGCCTCTCCCTCGTTCCTCTCTCTCGCTCTCGCACTAGCTGACGATCTCGAACTCCTGCAGCATCGAGGTCGCCATCGACGCCCGCAGTGCATGCCCGGCGTGCAACCACGTCCTCTCGCGCGAGCACATCATCGCGCCGCCGGCCGAGCGCAGCGTGTCGCCCTTCGGTGGGTCGCGTGCGAGCAGCGTCGGCGGCGCGAGCTCGAGCCGTCACGGGAGCGCGGCGCCCGTCGAGCGCACGGCCAAGGTGGCGGCGCTCGTGACGCTCCTCAAGAGCTCGCCGCCGGGCGTCAAGAGCTTGGTCTTCTCGCAGGTGTGCTCGCACCTCTTCTTCACCATGCTGTACAGTCGCTCATTATGGGCTGTCGCTCGCAGTGGACGGCGCACCTCGACCGCATCGAGGCGGTCCTGCACGCCGAGGGCATCTCGACCTGCCGGTGCGTCCCTCTCCCTGCCTCCTCCCGCTCCCTCTCGTTGTGCGCCGCTCATGCACTTTCGCCCTGCTACAGCTTCGACGGCTCGATGCGGCAGGACAAGCGCGCCGACGTCATCCGCTCGTTCACGACGCCCAACAAGACGGCGACGGCGGGCAGCGCCAACGACAAGCAGAACCCGATGGTCATGCTCCTCTCGCTCAAGGTGCGTCCTCTCCTTCTCTCTCGAAGACGAGCGACGAGAGCTGACGTGCTCGCTGCGCGCACAGGCCGGCGCTCTCGGGCTCAACTTGACGGTAGCGAGCCAGGTCTTCCTCATGGATCCGTGCGTCGCTCTCTCCTTCGAACCTCCTCGCGGTCTCTCGCGACGTCCAAGATGGAGGTATGGAGCTCGACTCGCTGATGCTCCCCCTCCACAGTTGGTGGCAGCCGGCCATCGAGCTGCAGGCCATCGACCGCGTCAACCGCATCGGCCAGACTCAGACGTGCGCTCGCCCTCGCCCTTTCTCCCTCCTACCTTCTGGTGACGAGGAGACTGACGACGTGCTCTCGCTGCTCGACAGGGTCCGTGTGTTCCAGCTCGTCGCCAAGGGCACGGTCGAGGAGCGGGTTCTCGCGATTCAGGACAAGAAGGACGCGCTCATCGCGCAGGTGCGTCCTCTCTCTTGCCTCTCGTGCTCTCTGGCACCTTGCTGACACTAGCTCTCGATGCTCGTCGCGCGCAGGCTTTCTCGGGCAACAAGAACGCGCCCACGAGCAAGTCCAAGATCGGTGCGTCGCTCGCTCTCCCGACTGTCCTCGATCCGGCCCCGAGCTGTGCGTGGCTGACTGTGTGGTCGTCCTTGGCTCTCGCTGCATGCAGAAGTGTCGGACCTCGCGAGCATCTTTGGCGTCTGAGCGGGATCGAGGAGGCGAGCGCACGTTCCGAGGGGATCGAGCGCAGGCCCGGCCGGACGCACGTTGACTCACGCCGCCGCCGGAGATGCCGGCTCTTCCTCTCGCCGTCGAGCTTGTGTGCAGTGCGAGCGCTTGTCTGGTGGACCTGCTGTGGGAGAGCGCGAGCGGCAGAGCGTGACCAAGAGAGCAGCGAGGCTCGCCGATGCTCACGAGAATAGCTGACGCCGTCCGGGTCGGCGAGGTCAACGTGGAGACGACGCAAGTCACGCGGGGTGAGCAACGGTAAGGCAAAGGTAAGGCAAAGGTAAGGCGGACTAGAAAAACCGACGACCGTGGGCCGAGCCGGGCGCACCTCGCTTGGTTCTCGTCGTCGAGGTCCCTAGCAGTTCCTCCTCCTCCCCGGCACTCAAGTCCCACCCCGTACGCCCTAGGCGCTACCTGCTTCGCCGCACGCGCGCTCCCAGGCCCTCGTTCGCCCGCCTTCGAGCCCCTCTCGCCCTCGCCGCCCCCGCCTCGTCGCCCTTCGCCAGGCGTCGCAGCAGCCGCAGCCAGCAGCCCGAGCAGTGCACGCAGCAGTTGCACAAGGTAGCAGCGTCACGGTCACTCGGTCGATTGTACCTCCAGAGGTGCGTCGAGCGTCCCCTCGCCCCTCGTCTCGCCTTGACAAAGCTGACCCTCGCCTCGCTCGCTCCTGGCTCGGCTCGCACTCGGTGCCGCACAGCTTGCTGCAAGTCGTCTGGATCCAGGTCTCTCGCACACGACGGGAAGGAAGTCCAAAGAGCCTGTTCAAGGGTGCGTCACGGCTCGGCTCGGTTGCCCAAGCGGCGAGGGCATGCACTGACTCCCGCTCGTCCCTCCTCCTCCTCCCCTCCTGCGCAGACCTCTTCGGCTACAAGCACACCCCATCCACACCCTCCTCCTCCTCCTCCACGTCTGCTCAGTAGACAGGGCTTAGCTGTCCTCCGCCTGCTCATCGCATTGTGCGCTTGCCCTCCTCCTTCACGCCCATCTCTCTCCTCCCCGCGCACAGTCACTGACGCCTCCTCTCTCCCTGCGACAGCGCCACCTCCTCCTCTTCATCTTCGGACGACCACCCTCGTCCTTCCTCCGCCAAAAGTGCTCCGTCCGACCTCGTCGACAAGCACATCCCCGGGTCCTCGAGAAGCCGCCGCCTCTCGACTACCCGTCCTCCTCCGCCGCATGAACGCCCACACCGCGTACCCGTCGTTCGACGGTCCGGCCCACCCGCAGTGGCAGATGGTGGCCCCGCAGCAGCAGCAGCAGCTCTACTACGGCGTGGCGCACTACGACCCTCTCCACGCCCAGCACCAGGCGTCGCTCCACCAGCACGCCGCCCAGGTCCACCCTTACTCGGCCTACAACGCGCACGCGTACGCGCTCGGCCAGCAGCAGGCGCAGCAGTTCTACCCGCCGAGCCAGCCGCACCAGCAGCTCGACCCGTACTTTGTCCAGCAGCCCGCCGCGTTCGCCGTCGCGCCGCACATGCCCGTCGCCGCCGTCGAGCAGGCGCGCAGCCGCTTCGCCTTTGCGACGCCGACGCACGCCCCGGCCGCCGCCGCCCACTTCACCCTGCCGCCGCCCGCCCAGTACGCCGCCGCCCACTACGGCGTCCAGCAGCAGCAGCAGCAGCAGCAGCAGCACCCGGTCCAGCATCACCACCAGGACGAGGCGATCCGCGCCACCTGGGAGAGCCGCCGGGCCGAGTCGGCGTCGCGCGCCACGCTCGACAGTGAGCACCTCGGCTACTTGCTCGACAGGCTCGCACAGAGCGCTGACTCGCGCGGTGCCTCCTCCGCAGACGAGTACGACCACCCCTCGCACAGCCGTCCGCCTCACCGCGCCGACGCCATGCACGACGAGCCCGTCACGGCGTTCCAGCAGCAGCATCACACGACCTACGACCTCATCCCCAACGTGTCGTCGGTCCCGCCGCCGCCGCCCGTGGAGCTCTCGGCCGTCCCTCTCGCCGACCTCGCGACCGAGATGGTGTGGGAGGCCGTCCGTCGTGGCTACCTTCACGGCCTCGAGTCGGCCGTCTCGTCGGCCCCGGCGCCCGTCGGCGTCATCGGCCAGCCGGCCCGCAACGGCCCTCGTCGCAGCCACGGCGCCGCCGAGCAGTTCGGCATCATCGGCGACCGTCGCGGCGCCATGGCGCACGAGGCGTTCGAGGACGCGGCCGCTCGCCGTCAGCGCCTCGCCGACCTCGGGTTCCCGGGCCAGGCGCGCGCCGCCGCCGCCGCCTTCCCGGCCGAGCCGTCGAGCGCGTTCCGCGCGTTCGTCAAGCAGATCCTGACGGCGACGCTCGTCGCGCCCGAGGACATCGTGCTCGCGCTGTACTACGTCTCGCGCATGCCGCTCGACCAGATCATCCCGTCGACGCCGGCCGAGCGTGGCCAGGACGCCCAGACGACGTCGTTCAAGGCGGCGCCGTTCAAGATCGTCCTCGGCGCGCTCATGCTCGCCAACAAGCAGCTGCAGGACAACTCGTACCGCAACGAGACGTTCGCGACCGTGTCGGGCATCCCGCTCGTCGATGTCAACGCGCTCGAGGCGCACGTCTTCAAAGCCCTCTCGTTCGACGTCGCCCTGCGCGAGGACAAGTGGCTCGCGTGGCTCGGCGGCGTCGTCGCCTACTACCGCTCGAGCCGCGGCGTCCTCGGCGACCGCCTCGCCGTCCAGGAGGCGCTCGCCCGCCTCATCGTCGCCGCGCAGCGCAGCGTCGAGGCGCCGTCGGTCCAGGTCGTCACGGGCGAGTCGCCCGTCGTCGCCGCCGCGACCCTCGCGTCGAGCGCGTCGTCGTCATCGCTCGAGTCGCTCGCGAGCGTCGCGACCGCTGCGTCGTCGATGGACGAGTGCCCCTCGACGCCGCAGCACTCGGCGCAGCAGTCGTCGTACCTCGAGCACGTCAACCTCGACGCGAGCGGGCCCCTCGAGTCGCCGCTCCACTTTGATGCGCGCCGCCGCCAGCTCCTCACGCGCGCCGCGTCGAGCCTCGCGTCGTCGGTCGCCGCCTCGCAGCTCGACTCGCCTCTCGTCGCGCGCCGCCAGTACGGCAACAAGGCCGTCGGCACCTCGGCCGCCGCCGCAGCCGCCGCAGGCGCGAGCGTCACCGAG
The DNA here is from genome assembly GCA_920104245.2 of Rhodotorula babjevae. Taxonomy (NCBI): domain Eukaryota; kingdom Fungi; phylum Basidiomycota; class Microbotryomycetes; order Sporidiobolales; family Sporidiobolaceae; genus Rhodotorula; species Rhodotorula babjevae. The sequence goes on from CAKKSZ020000023.1 coordinate 248,039, forward strand.
CTGAGCGGGTACAGCCTGTTCCCGCCGGTCGACCTCGCCAACGCGAGGAGCCGCTCGTTCGGGCACGAGACGTGGTCGCGCGCGATCTGCTAGTCTCGACCTGCCCCCTCCTTCCGCCAGGATCCTGAGCACAGATCAGCAGTCGTCGCCCCCCCTTTTTTTTGTCGGGCACGGCTGCGGCGCGGCGCGCTCGACGGTCGGCGCAGGCGGCGGAGGAGGACGTGGCGAGGGTGCGTGGAGGGTGCGCGAGCGAGGAGGTGCAGGCGGTTCTGCGGCGGGCAGCGATTCACTTCGTGCTCGGTCGTCGTCGAGGTCGTCGTCGCCTTTCCTCTCCCTCTCTCTCCCTCCGCCTTCGCCTCCTCGCCTTCCCGCCCTCCTCCTCTTCGTCCCATCGTCGTCGTCGGTCCGCCGTCGTCGCTCATCCCGCCGTGCGCGACGCCCCTCGCTCGACTCAGCATCGACTAGCTCGCCTGGCCTTCTTCTACCCCGTCACCCCCCTCACCCTCTCCCACCTTTTTCGCTCACAGGACTCGATACCCTCCCAGGTCTCCCTCTCTCTCTCTCTCTCTCTCTCGCCTCGTGTATGGCCTCTCCCCCATCTCGCCCGGTGTTTTTGCCTTCCCCCCTCCTCGTCCAACCCCTACACCCAAAAAAAACAAGCTTCGCCTTCCCCTCTAGACTTCTCCTCCCCAGCCCAACCCCGAAAACAGATAGGCTCGCGCGTCGGTGGCTTGCTCTTCGTCCCCCTCCACCTTTACCCCCTCTCCCTCTCCTCGCTCCGCCCTCCCCTCCTCCCTTTTTTTTCCGCCCTTGCAACTGCGCGTGGAGCGCTTTTGCGAGAACCTGTGCCTCGCTGTCTCAAGAGGGAGAGCGCGAGAGAGTGACCGCTGGGCTCGGCTTGCCAGGAGATGAGCGTGCTCGCGCCTCCTCCCTCCTCGTCGTCACCACCACACCCGCACAAGCAGCCATGGTGCGCACCACCGCAGCGTTTGCACAGCTCCGCACAGCTGACTGGTCGCGCTCCTGCAGGCTGCAGACTCGGCGTCGTTGCTCGGCCTGCGCGCGCTTTCCTGCGGGCTCGGCGGTGTCACGGCAGGACTACTGCTCGCCGTGGTGCGTGTGCGCTCCCTGTGTACTCTGCTGGAGCGTAGCTGACCCCTGCACGTGCGCGCACGCAGCCTGTGCTCGCCGTTCCCTCGCTCTTCAGCAGCCCCCACCTCCCGCCCAAGTCTCGCCTCGTCCGTCCTCCCACCGGCTCTTCAGCTCACAGGCAGCGCATGAGCTGACTTGCACACGCCCCGCACAGCACATCTGGTCCCGCCTGCAAGCCGACACGGCCGCCGCAACCTCGCTCCTCTTTCCCCTCCTCGCCGCCCTCCTCGCGTCGTGCGCCCTCCTCGTCGAGTCGTCGCCGCCGATACCCAGAGCCGCCGCGCACGCTGGGACTGGCCTCGTCGCAGCTCTCGTACGGCTCGTGACGGAGAACAGAAAGGTGCGCGCCTCGCCGACCTCGCGCTCGTTCAACCCCGCTGACCTAGCTCTCTGCCTCTCTCTCTCTCGCGCCCGAAGACGCTGTATACCATCTCGGCCTCGCTCATCATCGCGGCGCGCCCCTTCTCGTTCGGCCTCCTCACGCCCCGGATCGAGGTCCTCAAAGCTGAAGAACGTCGCCTCGTCCTCGACCGCACCCGCGCTGCGCGCTCTCGGTCGAGCCTCGGCCTCGGCGCTATGGATCCTGGGGCGTGGAAGGGGGCGAGCCCGACGAGCGAGTACGCTGGGTGGGTCGCGCAGCGCGAGAAGGAGGAGGAGGGAGAGGACAGCGACGTCGAGGACAATGACCTCGACGACGCGGGTGCGAACCGCGCGGTCGATGGGGCTGTGGCACCTCTCGACAGTGAGTTCCTCGCCTCTCTCTCATCCTCTTGACGTCGCGCAGACGTAGGGCAGGCGTCCGCACCAGAGAGCGGGGACTTACCGTCTGCTCCCTCGTCCGCAGCCGACTCGCTCATTCTCGAGCTCACGCGCCTCCAGTTCGGCACCGCCTTCCTCGTCGGCGCGTCGTTCGTCCTGACGGTCGTCGAGCTGCTGTGCGCGTGAGTGAGGAGCGCCTCGCTCGCCTTTGTACCACTCGATGGAGCCGCTCGGCCCTCTCTCTCTCTTTCCGCCTCGTCGTTCTGCAGTACCACTTCGTGCTCTCGCCTCCATCATGGCGCAGACAAAGCTCTCTGAGATAGCGAGAGCGCCAGAGCCGACGAGTGAATACCGCCTCGTCGTCGGCGAACCGGCCGAAAGCGTCGCGCCGCCCGCTCCTCGCTCTCGCAGACGCCCTCTCGCTCGCCATGTCTGGCTCCGACTCTGCAGCGCTCGTACTCGCTCGCTCGACTGCCTGCGTCGGGCTCGGCCTGTGCGCCGGCCTCACCTGGAGCGTGGTGAGCTCTCATCTGCTCCTCGTCGCTCCCCCCTCGCAGCAGCTGACGAGCACGAGTGCGCGCAGCCTGCATGGACCTGGCCTGCACTTTATCGCCCCGACTCGACCCTCGCACCTGCACAGCGCCTCGTGCGTCCCCTTCCTCGCCGTGCTCCTCTCGCTCCCCCACATCCACTCGCGCTCATCCGCCGCTCGCTCGCCCCCGCCGTCTGCAGGCTCTCTGGTCGACGCTCTATTCGCAGGGCAAGCGTACCATGGTCTCCCTCGTGCCTACGACGAGTGCGCTCCTCGCGTACGCAGCGTGGGCGGCGCACCCTCCGCAGGCGTACCTCCCCGCCGGCTGGGTCGCTCGGCACCGCAAGGTGCGTCTCAGCCCTCTCTCTTCCTCCCGCAGATCATGGGGAACATGATGCGGTGAGCGGGACGACGAGCTGACCCCGAGACGGTGCCCGCAGGGCGTCCTCGGCACGGCGGCGGCGGCGACGATGGCCATCTTTGCGTGGACGGTCCTCGCCATGGAGGGCCTCAACGGGTCGCTCAAGACGCTCGAGAAGGACAGCAATGCCGGGCGTGCGTCGCAGTTGCTCCCTTTTGTCCTTGCGCCTGCGCTCGACGAGTCCTTGAGACTGACTCGTCCTTCTTCCCTTCCCCTCCTTCCTCTCACGCTCGCCCTCCACCTCTCGCTCCACCTTTCCGCATCCACCGTCTCCTTCCCGTCATTCCGATCCGACCGGTGTCCGCGCAGGCACGCCCGTCCTCCCCGCGCACGACACGCTCATCCGCACTCGCTGGGCGAGGCTCCACCTCGTTCGCTGCGTCCTCGCGACGACGGCGTTCGTCGCAAGCGTCACCGAGCTTGCGCTTGCTTGACCTGGACGAGCGGGAGGAGGTGCGCGAGAGGCGCTGCAGGGAGGAGGGAGGGCGCGAGGAGGCCTCAGAGAGGGAGGAGGACCTGCTTTGGGTAGTCTCGGCCGGGGCGCTCAAGTCTGTGCATGCTAGCCTACGTCTGTGCTAGCTCTGCGCCTTGGTGAGGGTGGAGCGAGAGCAGAGCGAGCGTGGGTGCCGAGCCGAGCTGGTCGCGGACGGACCTTCTCGGCGCCGTCTCGCGCGCACGGACCGCCAGCTCGAGCCCGCCCGGCTGCAGCGCAGGGCAGGGCAGCAGCTACGGCACGCCTGCGCGATGGCGCACATACCTTGAGCGCAGCTGCGCGAGGGCGGCGCAGCTGCTCGCCGTCTGCAGGGGCGCTCGAGCCTCTCCTCGCTCAGCTTCGCTCGACTTTCGCTAGGCGGCCTGCTGCGCTCGCCAGGCCTCGCACAGTGCTCGCAAAGGAAAGAATACTGAATGCACTGCACCGCGCCGTGTACCTGCCCTCGCCCTCGACCCCTCCTCCACGCTCACCACTCCTTTGCGAGCTTGAACACCCACTCAAAGTCGCAGTGGACGTGCTTGTCGTCGTCGATGATGCGGCTGCGAACCGTGTACGAGCCGCTGCGGGCGATCATGCCCGAGGGGCTGCGGGCGGCGAGGGAAAGAGGGAAGAGGGAAGAGGGAGGGAGGGGGAGGGAAGGGAAGGGAGAGGGAGGGAGGGAGGAGGACGAGAGCGGGTAAACGAGTCAGCGAGGCTACTCAGAGAGTGCGAGAGACGCCTCGAGGCCGGCGAGAGATCGGTCCCGACGGAAACGAGGCGAGGAGAGCGAGGGGACGACGCACGACTCCTCGGCGACGAGCTTCTTGACGACGGGCTCGGGCGACGGCCCGTAGCTCCCGATCATCTCCTCGAGCTTATCCACTGCGCCGGTCAGGAGTTCAAGCCATCAGTCTCGCGCGCTCTGACGCGCAGGGAATGAAAGGGGACGACGGGCGACGCACGGTTCGCGCCCATGCGCCGGACGACCTGCAGGTACTTGAGGCCCGAGACGAGGCCGTGGTTGACCTTGAACTTGAGCTCGACGCTGTAGTCGACGCCCTCCTACGCGCGGGTAAGACAGGGCGGGAAGGATCAGTCGAGATCCGAGGGGGAAGAGGCGCGAGAGGAGAGGCGCACCTTGATGACGACAGCTATGCGGCGCAGTCCAGCCGATCCAGGAGGAAGAGAATCAGAGCGTGTCCAACTCGCAGTGCCCGAACTGAGCGAAGCGCGACGCACGACTGCTCTTGAGGCTCTTGACCTTTGCTGGGTCGGTGAGGTCGAACACGATGGGCTGTGGCCTCGACGGCGCGGTGAGCGACAGCGAGAGGATCTCGACGTTGGGGCCCGAGCCTGTTGCGCGTCAGAAAGAGGGCTGTCAGCTGCGAGGAGAGAGGAGCGGTCGGCGGGAAGGGGAGGGTCAAGGCGCACCCGAGGTCGAGGGCGACGCGGCCGAGTTGATGCCGAGCGAGGCCTTCCACCGTGCGAGCGACTCGTCCTCGGCGTCGAGCTGCAAGGGAGCGAGGGGGAGGGTCAGCTCGCTGAAGGGCGACTGCACCGCCTCGTCGTCGTCGACGGAGGAAGCGAGCGAGACAAGACTGACGCGTGCAAGTTCCTCGAGGGTCTTCTGCTGACCGACCTTGTAGCCGGCGGTCTCGGTCGGGGCGAGGTCGCTGCAAGGGGAGCGAGGGGTGAGCACGTCGCGAGGTGGGGGAGGAGGACGACGAGGGCGCACTCCTCGGGGACAGAGCTGGGTTCTTGCGCGTGGCCGCTGCGTTCGAGAGACAGGTCAGCAGGAGCTCTGACCAGGAGCACAGGGTCCACTCACGACATTGCTAGCGTGCTGGAGGAGCGGAGAGCTGGACGAGAGCGAGCGAGGCGGGTCGACGCTCTCGCACCCCGCCAAGTGCAGGCAAGCGAGCGCTCAGAGCTCAATGAAGTGTTAGAACACCAAGTAGCACTCACGCCCAGATCCCGCGAGGCGAGGGTGGCTCGCGCCGTCATCAGCTCGTCGTCTCGCTCCCTCTCTCCCCTCTTCTCCTCACCACACTCTCACACCTCGCTCTACCATGGAAGGTGAGCCATACTGCCCCTGGCGGTATCTCAGGACCCTGCTGACTCCGAGCCGCACCGCCGCAGTCGCGTTTGGCATCACCGGCAAGGACTACGTCCTCCTCGCGTCCGACACCTCGGCCGCCCGCTCCATCGTCAAGATGAAGTCCAACGAGGACAAGCAGCGCGTCGTCGGCAAGCACCTCGTCATGGCCTGTCCGTCGCACCCTCTCTGCCCTCCCCTCCTGGACCAACCCACCCTCCTCCCCCCGCCGCCGCCGCGTCATCTCCCTTGTAGACTCGCTCGCTGACCTCGCCGTGCACTGCCTGCAGACTCGGGCGAACCGGGCGACACGCTCCAGTTCTCCGAGTACGTCGAGCGCAACCTGCGCCTGTACCAGATCCGGTTCGTCCTCTGCCTCCCGATCCACCTGCTCTTGACCCACGAGCGGCACAGTCACTAACTCGCCCAACCTTGCACCCCTGTAGCAACCACATCCCTCTTCGCCCGACTTCTGCCGCCGCGTGGATCCGCACCCAGCTCGCCACCTCGCTCCGCTCGCGCAAGCCCTACTCGGTCAACCTCCTCCTCGGCGGCTTCGACCCGACCACCTCGACGCCCTCGCTCTACTGGGTCGACTACCTCGGCACCCTCGGCCACGTCCCCTACGCGGCACACGGGTACGGCGCCTACTTTGCGACGAGCACGATGGACCGGTGGCACGACCCCGAGGCCGACCTCGAGCAGGGCTTGGACCTCCTGCGCAAGTGCATCGCAGAGCTCGAGACGCGCTTCATCATGAACCTCGGAGGGTGGACCATCCGCGGTGCGTCGTTCTGGGTCTCTCTCGGGTGTGTGCAGGGCGCTGACGCTCTCCTCCCCTCCTCTCTCGTCCTCTCTCTTCCTTCACCTGCTCTCCCACGTGCCCGCAGTCGCCGACGCATCCGGCGTGCGCCAGATCAACCTCGACGGCACGCCCTACGTCCCGCCACAGCAGCCGCCGGCACCGCCCGCCGCCGCCGCCGTCGCGCAGCAGGCCGGCGTCCAGGAGGCGCTCGGCGAGGTGGCCGCTTCGGCGTGAGGGCGCGCAGAGATGGAGGTCTACCTGTAACACGTACATGACGCTGTGCTTTCCGGCTCTCGCTCGCGCGGCGCTGAGGGCGCACGAGAGGGACGATCGTCGCGAGGACCGAGCGAGCGCTCTCTTGCTCGCTCGAGGGGCTAAGAGGGGGAGAGATAAAAAGCTTGCGCACGCGACGAGGGACAACACGAGAAGGGCGGGGAGGGTATGCTACAAACTGCGAGTAGAGACGCGGGGAGAGAGGACGAAGAGAGAGACGAAGGGGAGCGAGCGAGCGTCGACTGCCTCACGAGGGCGGCGCGGCCCTCCCTCACGCGAGGCCTGCTCTCAGCTGCATCGAGAGAGCCGTCTCGTGACGCTGTACTCCCTCAGAAAGCGAGCACGAGCGCCCCCGCTGCCACCGCGAGCGCCCCGACCTCGCTCCACACGCTCGCAGCCCCTCGTCGCGCGCGCGCTGCGCCGTTCGACCCGCCAGCCTGGGCCCCGGGCGACGTGCTCGCCGTGCTCGTGACGGTGACGGTCGCGACGCTGCCGCCGACGGTGCTCGTGACGACGTACTCGGTCGCCGAGGGGTCGAGCGAGGGGAGGGGCGAGTGCGAGGCCGAGATGAGGGTTGTGCGTGAGGGTGAGGGGGACGAGGACGAGTTGCTCGAGAGGGAGGAGGAGGAGCTGGACGAGTAAGGGAGGGCGGGGCCGGGCGCAGAGGGGAAGCGCGAGGGGTCAAAGGCGGTTGCGCCGGACGAGGGCGTCGCCGAGGGGGAGCTTTGTGCGGCGGTGCTCGAGGGCGGGAGGATGGTCGGGAACGATTCGAGGTTGGAGACGCCTGCAGCAAGCGCACGAGAGGGTGAGCGAGGAGCGAGGCGGGGTGGAGCCCAGCCCGAGGAGGGGCGAGGAGGAGAACGCACTGGATTGCGCCTGGGCGGGCGGGGCCGACACGAGGCAGGCCAACAGAGCCACGAGGTGCAGATGGCGCATGGCTGCTCGCAGCTTGTGCAGCTAGGGAGCGAGGGCCAGAGGAGCGACGTCGTCGAGATGAAGCCGAGCCAGGTCCCGCAATTCTCGCCCACAGCACCCGGGCTTGCCGCTGTTGGGTCAGAGTGTCGTACGAGAAGGTAACGAGGCGTCTACAAGGAGCTTTGAGCCACCGGGAGGGGGCGCGGAGGGTTGGTTGCTGTCCCGCCTCGAGTCGACTCTATCTTGATCGCTCGCTCTCGCCTGCGCACCCTCGCCGTCTTGCCGACGACTGGCACGGCCCAGCCTGCGCCCGTGCATCTCGCACACCGCTGCAACCCCTCCCCCGGCACCCCCTCGCCCTCGTCAACCCGCCTCGCTCTGGGTCAACTCGCCGTCCGCCCACGTGCTCCTCCCTCGCCATGGCAGCCTGCAAGGACTCGAGCTGCATCCTCGACCACCTCAAGCATGCCATCGTCCGCCACGGCCCGCTCACCCGCCCTCCACGCCCTGGCCTCGCCTCGATCTCGCCCGCACGCGCCCTCGTCGACCACTTCATCCCCGCACCATCACCTCGTCTCGCCCTCCGCCCGGCCCTGACCCACCGCTCGGCCTTCCTCTACCCCGTACCGGCACTTGGACGCGGCGCACCCGACGTCGCGCGCCTCTTCTCGACCTCGACCCGTCCTCTCGGCCGCATCCTCGACCACCTCCCGACCGACCCGCACCACCGCGCTCTCGCCGCACGCCCGACCCCGGCCAAGGGCAGCAACGAGCGCGCCCATGACGACGAGCAAGCGCACCACGCCGATCCGCACACGGCCGGCTCGGCCGTCCTCGATGCCCTCCTCAAGGCGCGCGCTCGCGGCGCACCTTGGTGGTGGAAGGTCGCCCGCGCCCAGGTCGAGGCCCAGGACCGCCAACGCTCTCGCAACGTGCGTCATCACCTCCCCTCCTCGAGCACTTCAGGCGTCGAACCGTCGCCGCGCCCCGACTGACGTTCTTCGCCCCCTCCTCCGCAGACGCACCGTCCGTTCGCCTGGCAGTGGCGCGCCTCGCCCATGCAGCACGCCTTCTCGCGCGCCGGGCCGAGCGCAGCAAGCACGCACGACTGTCACCACTCATCGCCCGACCACCACGCCGCCAACTCGACCCCTCCTTCATCCCCGCCCTTCTTCGCCCACTCGTCCTCCAGCTCCGGCTCCTCCTCGAGCGGCGGCGGCAACGGTCACGCGCACGGCTACCGCCGCGGCCACGACCCGGCCTCGTGCGCCCAGCCCCTGAGCGGCTGCCGCGCGTCGTCGCACAGCTGGTCGTGGTGGTACCTCCTCGCCAACGAGCGCCGCCGCCACGACCCGGCGTGCCAGGCCGGCTACGTCCGCCATGCGTGCCGCGAGTGGCACGACTTTGCGGGCAAGGGCCCCTACGGCGCGGCGTACGCGCGCGCGCACGGCAACGACGACGCCGGCGACGGGCGGCGCGCGCCGAGGTCGTGCAGGCGCGAGTGGGACGTCCTGCGCGGCGCCCAGATCGGTCACGCGCGGCGCAGGAGGGGTCTCGCGCTGTCGCACCGCGCGAGGGCGCACGACGGCGGGCGGCGCGGCAGCGGCGAGCGCGAGGGCGCGCACCGCTCGGGCCCGTTCGACTACGAGGCGTTCCGGCGCGCGCACTGGCGGCGGCTCCTCGGCTGGGACAGCAGCCGCCTCGGCGACGGCCCGCGCGGCGACGGCGCGCTCGGGCGGCACCGCGGCCCGAGGTGGATGCGCGCCAACGCGCCGCACTACTGGGTCCGGATCGCGCACCGCTTCCGCTCGAGGGAGAAGGGCGCCCTGTTCGTCACGTGGCGAGCGTGCGACTCGGACGCGCTGCGGACCGGCGCCGTCGCGAGCGACGGCGGGCGGCGCGGCAGGTGCGACATGGGCGCGGCGAGGAGGGGGTCCGTGCGGCCCCAGCCGGCGGCGGCGCAGGCTCGCGCTCGCGCCTCGAGGAGGGCGCCGTCGTCCACGTTATCGTCGTCGCCGTTCGTGCGCCCCATGATGCTCGATGCGCAGGCTCGCCTCGCCCTTCGTGCAGGCGCAGCCCGCCTCTTCTCGACGACGCCGGCGCCCTCGGTCCCCTTACTTCCGCCCTCGCCCGCCTCCCTCGCCGGCGTCTGCACCCCTCTCGAACTCGGCCTGCCCCTCCTCCTTCCCCTCGCGTCCCTCCTCAAGTCGACCGCCGCGCTCAACGTCCTGTCGTTCGTCACCCGGATCAGCCTCACGCTCCTCCCGCTCTCGGCCAGGAGCCGCATCCTCCACGCCCTCCGCGAGCGGTACCTGCGCGACCCGACGTCGCTCTCGGCGTCACTCGTCGGCCGCTGCGCCCTCGACTACCACGCGCGCACGCTCGCCGCCCCGAGCGGCTTCCTCTCGCGGTGGAACGCCCTCTTCGGCCTGCCTCTCCTCGTCCTCACGCCCCTCGTCCTCCTCGCCCTCGTCGCTCTCGCGAGCCTCGAGCGCACGCCCATCACGGGCAGGTGGCGCGTCGTCATGCTCTCGCCCGCCGAGGAGGCCGACCTCGTGCGCAGCGTCCTCGCGCCGCCGTCGCCTTCCTCGGCCGCCGACGCCGCAGCCGCAGGTGTCGTGCCCGAGGGCACGTCGCGCGACTGGGTCGCGACGCTGCGGCGCGTTCTCGACCTCGCCGACGAGGGCCGCTCGCCGACGACGGGCCGCCGGCGGCTTCTCGGCGGCGACGTCCTCGACCCGCGCGACTGGCGCGTCCGCTGGGCCGAGGCCGTCCTGCGCGCGCTCGAGCAGGGCGCCGCACCCGGGCTCGCGGCGGGCGACGGCGGCGCACCGAGACGAGGTCCGAGCGTCCTCGCGCCGCCGCCGACGAGCTTCCCGCTCGAGCCGCGCGCCGAGGCGCTCGGCGAGGACACGTCGTGGTCGGACGAGTTTGTTCTCGCCAAGCCGGCGCACGCCCACTCGGCGCACGCGCACTCGCACGAGGGAGGGCGCGCTCAGGCCCCGCTCCGGCTCGAGTACGACCTGCTCGTCGTTGACCGGGCCGACGCCAACGCGTTCTCGTTCGGGTTCGGGCCCGACGCGCAGGGTGCGCCGGCGGCGACTGGAGAGGGTGCGGCGGCGGCGGTGCGCCCGAGGCGAGGCGTCATCGTCGTCTACACGGGCTTCCTCGACGAGATCCTCGGTCGCACGGCGGCGCCGCCTCCCTCATCCTCCACGTCTACCTATGAGCATGTTTCGCCGGCTTCGACTGCCAGCACGGGCGACCCGCTGCGCGCCCACCTCGCGCCGACGACGCTCCCGACCGACGCCCAGACGCGGCAGCTCGCCGTCCTCCTCGCGCACGAGCTCGCGCACCTCGCCCTGAGCCACACGCTCGAGAGCTACGCGAGCTCGAGCCTGCTCGTGCCGCACCTCGCGAGGCTCACGTCGGACGGTGCGTCTTTCCCTCTTTCCTCTTCTTTCTCCTGGTCGACACCTCTCTTTGCAGCTCGACACTGACGCTCTCCCTCTCTCCTCCTCGCCCTTCTCTACCGCTCGCAGTCCTCCGCACGTTCCTGTACCCGGTGACGGCGCTTCTCGGGCCCTTCATCAACGACGCGCTCGGCCGCTCGCTTTCCGAGGGCGCCCAGGGCGGGTTTGGCGTCCTCGCCGAGGCCGTCAACTCGTGCGAGAGCCGCAAGCTCGAGAGCGAGGCGGACGTCGTCGCGCTCAGGTGCGTCACGTTTCCCTGCGCGCGTCTTTCGGCCTGACTTCGAGTGCGCACGGTCCCCTTGCGAGCTCTTTTTGACTTTGCGCCTCTCTCGCGCTCGCAGGCTCCTCGCGACTTCCGGCATCGACCCGCACTGCGCCCTGTCGTTCTGGGAGGACCGCGTCGCTCACCCGGCGTCAACGTCGTCGCCGTCGTCGTCCTCCTCGAGCGCGCACGCTCACGCCCACACGATCCGCCCGCACTCGACGACGGCGCCCGAGAGCCTCCTCCGCTCGCACCCTGTCGACGAGGAGCGTGTCGAGCGCATCCGGGACGAGCTCGCGAGCTGGGAGCAGTGGTGGGCGAGCGCGAGCCCGACGGGCCCGAGCGCCGCGGTGGCTTAGCCTGAGCTTCCCTCTCTGTATAGACCCTGCCTCTCTCTCACACTCTGTCCCTACTTGAGCTGTACACATGTTGTATCTGTCCCCTCCCTCTTTCAGTACGCGCCGGTCGCCCTCTTCCCCCTTCCACCTGCGCTCGACGGCGGTCAAGCCCGAATCGTTCCTCTGCTCTAGCGCCTTTCAGCGGTTCTGCAACGCACTTACAGCGATCCGTCAAGGACCGGGGCGCGCTCGGGGAACAGCTCGGTGCGATTCTGCGCTCGAGAGGAGGAGGAGAAGGTCGTGAGGAGCGCTTTGACCTCTCTGGACCCGCTCGTCTCTGGCTGCTCCTGCTTCGTCGCGCTCTTCAGATGGCACTTTCGACGACGAGCCTGGAACCTGGCCACCTTCAGGGAACAGCTCGGTGCGATTCTGCGCTCGAGACGAAGAGGCGAAGAAGGTGCGAGAAGCGCTCAGACCTCGAGGAGCTCACTCTCCTCGGGGTCCGTTCCCTGTCTCAACTCGACAATGTCCACTCTCGACCATGAGCTGGGACCGCAGGCACGCTCCAGGAAGCGGTCGGCGCGAGTCTGCGCTGGAGAGGAAGGGGGAGCACGCGAGAAGCTCGGGAGAAGGAGCCTGGATCCTCTTCCGCGGACGTCGCCCAGTCGAAACGCTCTCGAAAGGCGCGCAAAGAGGTGCATAGGCTGCAACTTGCCCCAGCGCCCGTCCAGGGCCCTCCATGTTGCTTCCTGCGCTCTCTGCCGAGGAGTGAAAAGGTGTGTCGCCCGCGGGATTCGAACCTGGGATCGGATTTCTTGGCCGGCAAAAAAAAGTCAAGCTTCAGCCAACTGGGCTACAGGGCTAACCTTGTTTTGCTGCGCAGCAAAACTTATCCTCGATTCCTAGCGCTAGGATTTGCCCCACCTGATGCGCCAGCTGCTTCTCTTTCTTCTGCCTCTCGCCGCGCGCGGACTGCACAGATCACGAACATGGGTCTCTCGAGCTTCTCGACATAGCGAGGGACACGAGCGAGCGACGCTGCAGCAGGCCCGACTACAAGTCCTCCTCCCGCACGCGCTCGAGCCCCTCGTCGAGACCAGCCTCCACCTCGCGCCTCTTGACCTTGGGCAAGTCGTCGGCAAGGCTGTGGATCGTGCCTCCTGCAGCTGCGGCGCCCGGTGCAAGCGCCGACAAGGGCGTGACGATGGCCATGGCGATCTGGACGACGCTCTCGACACGGCGCTTGAGCGGCTCGTAGTCGCTCGTGACGGTCTGCGAGGCGCGGGAAGACGAGATGATAGCGTCAGTGAGGATGCTATGAGCCTGAAGACCGAGACAAGGAGAGCGCAAGGAGGCAGGAGGGATGAAGCAGAAAGCGAGAGAGGTGGAGCGGAGACGCACGAGGTCCTCGACGCGCACGTCGGCGTGGTACGAGTCGAGCGTGACCCGGATGACGGGTGCTCGCGGTCGCTCGAGCCGCTCGTGCGCCTTGTCGGCCTCGGCGACGGCCTCGACCTGCATCGCATCCTCGGCCTTCTCGGGCGGCAAGGTCGCGTCGTCGACTGGCTCGAGCTTCGGCTCGGACGCCGCCGAGGCCTCGTCGGCCGCCGGTGCTACTGGTGCGGGTGCGGAGGAGGGCGAAGGGGAAGAAGTCGAGGGCTGGACGAGCTCGACCTGGCCAAAGTACGAGTCGAGGAAGGCGATGAGGCGGTCGAGCCGAGAGGGGAGGACGGCCGCCTCCTCGTCGGCGTCGGCGTCCGGTGCAGACGTCGAGGGCTCGTCGACGTCGGAAAGAGGTGCAGAGGGCGAGGGCGGCTCGGCGTAAGGATGCGGGTGATGGTGGTGGTGGTGATGCGGGTGGTCCTCGGTCGTCTCTGCGAGCGCGAGAAGGTCGACGACACGTCAGCATGATGCAGGGATCAACGTGCAGTGCACGACTGCGGAAGCGGACGCACTCTTGACGCTCGCCGGCGAGCCCTCGATGCCGAGCACGACTGCGAGAACCGAGTCGGCGATCATGTCGTTCGTGACGCCGCCGACCCACTCGATGGCGAGCTCGTGCTTGTCGACCATCTTGACGTCGACCGTCTCCATGATGCGCAGCGTCAGGTGGCCCTCGGCGTCCTTGCCCTGCGCGATCTTGCCGTACATGCCCTCGAGGTGCCACCGCACGAGGTCCCACGACACGCTCAGGGCGAGGCGCTGCCGCTGCAGGATGACCGAGGACGACAAGCCGGTGAACTCGCGCAGGTCGGCCGGCGACAGCAGCGTGTACGAGAAGTCCTTCGAGACGAGCAGGCCCGAGACGGTCGTGGACGGGGTCGGCAGCGTGTTGGCGAGCGAGCCGAGCGCCTGCAGCGAGCACGGGGGTCAGTCAGGAGGGACCTCGAGGTAGATGAGCTGGACATGGAGGGCGCACCTTGGCCATGCGCTCGCCGCGGAACTTGAGCTTGACCGTCTCGACGTTGCGCGGCGTGTAGATCTGCACGTCGTTCTTGCGCTCGGCAAAGCGGGTGCGCAGAGCTGCTCGCAGGCGCGACATGTTGTTGACCTCGCCGTGGACGAGGATGAGGTGCGACGGCATGACCTGCAGGACGACCGAGTCAGGGAGGGCGCGAGGGAGAAGAGGAGGACCGAGCGGGCGAGCGACGCACCTCGTCGATGAACTTGGAGTTCTGCGTGTAGTCGACGTGCGCCGAGAACGAGATGTAGTCGACCGATCTGGACGCAGGACGAGGAGAGAGTCAGTCAGGCCGTTATCGAGTGAGAGGTCCAAGTCGAGCGAGCGGCGAGGACGCACAACCGCCGCTGGATCTTGGCGCCGCCGTTGAGCGCGTGGATCTCGGTCGGCTCGTTCATGATGGTCTGACGCACGAGGAGAGGGCGGCGAGTCAGCACGGGTCTGACTCCCGCAGCGCGAGAGAGGAAGTCGAGCCGACGCACCCTCGCCATGACGCCCTCGACGCTGTACCCGGTGATGACGAGGCCGTTTCGAGGATCGGGAGCCCACTTCTCGAGGAGCTCACGGCTGACGCCGCTCGTAAGGAAGCCGGGCGACGCCATGACGACGCACGGGTTGCGGTCGTTGAGCTTCGAGATGCCGCGGTCGAGCGGGCGGATGAACGAGTCCTGCCGCTTGAAATCGAAAGGGTTGATACCACGCGCGAACTTGGCGCGCACGTTGGGCGACATGGTGTGGATGTACCTGCGCGAGAGAGGGAGGGAGAGGCAGTGAGGTCAGCGAGCAGGTCGCGCCGGCTCGGGTCGAGGAGAGGACCACGCCGACGCACTGCCGGTAGACGTCCATGCACTTGATGGCGAGGCTCGAGATGTAGTAGATCGGGATGTGCTGCAGCTCGGGGTGCTCGGCCCAGTACTCGTCGAGGATGAGGAGGAGCTCTTGCGCTCGGCCGAGGGCAAAGACGGGCAGAAGGACACGGCCGCCGCGCTTGAGGATCGACTGGACAAGACCTGCGAGGCGAGGAGGTGTGAGAAGGGCGTCACGGTGGCGGGACGACGACCGAGAGGAGGAGACGGACCGGTGAACTGAGCCTCCTTCTCAAGTCGGGGCTCGTGCGACTGGACACTGCGCGCGACTCAAAGCTCGTTCAGCCGCGCGATCATGCGGCCCGGCAAGAGCCAGTGGGAGGGAGGAGAGCGTCGACGCACCCGTAGGTCGACTCGCAGATCATGACGTCGGGCGGCCGCTCCCAGTTGGGCACCTTTGCGGGCACGAGATGCCGGTCCTCCTCGGTCGAGTAGTCGCCCGTGTACAGCACGCGCGCGCCGGCGATCTCGAGCAGGAACATGCAGGCGCCGAGGACGTGGCCTGCGGCGAACGAGGTGAAGCGGACCGAGGCGGACGACGTGTCGGACGGCGGGAGGAGGATCTCCTGCTCAAAGTCGAACGACTGGATCTCGTTGAACGAGGCGATCATCTCGGCCTCGGTGAAGAGGTTGTCGTCCGAGCCGGCCGTCCTGCGAGGGAGAGAGAGAGAGAGAGAGCAAGGGTCAGCCCTGGCTCGACGTCCGAGAGCGAGAAGGAACGGGAGAGACGACGCACGAGACGCGGACAAAGTCGCTCATGAGGTAGCGGTAGACGGCCTTGGTCGGGTGCGACATGTACACGACGCCCTTGCCCTCCTTGAAGTTGGTCTGCGAGCGCGAGCGTGTGAGCAAGCGAGTCAGCTCTGCGCCGTCGTGCTTGAGCTGCACGAGAACAGCGGGCGCGCACCTTCTCCATGACGTAGGTCAAGCTGGCGGCATGATCGAGGTGGAAGTGGGTGATGAGGATGGCGTCGACGGTGGACCAGTCGAGCTCGTCGAGGAAGGGGAGGGCGGCCATGCCCGAGAAGGCCGGGTGGACGCCTGCGTCGCACACGATGATGCGACCCTTGTACTTGATGACGCAGCATGACCTGCCGACCTGCAGATGCGACAGAGACAGCGTGAGCCGGCGAGGCGATGAGGGGAGGGGGACGAGGAGGAGGGAGGAGAGCGCACCTCCTGTCCTGCGCCGAGCAGCTGCACCTCCATCTCGTCGTCGAGCCCAGTGATGCCCTCGGGGCTGATCTGGGCCACGCCCGCCGTGTCGCCGGCTCCCTTGCGCTTCATCGCTCGCCGCCGGTTGAGGAGGGTGTCGAGGGCCGAGTCGGGGGCGGGACGGGTTGCTGAGGGTCTCTGGGGCTTTGTAGCGGTTGCTGTGACGGGATGGCGGCGGCAGCAGTGCCTCTCGAGGTGCGCGGTGAGTGGTTGCGGCCAACCCCGCTCCGTTCGCCGACTCCGCCTCTCGTGCTCGCGCATCTCGTCCTTCCGCCGCCTGCCTCGAAGGCCGTAGCTGTGCACAGTGTACTGGGAGTCTCTCACAAGCGCGCAGCTGGAGAGAGCAGCTACCCGACGACTCGCGGACGCTCCTCTCCGCACGACGAGGACGAGGCGCGACAGAGAGCGAGGAAGACATTGCACGGACGGCTAGTCAAGCACATGCACACCGGCTGAGGCAAACGCGAGCTTCCGCTTCATGCAGGGGCGCCCTCGTCGCAGCCGCTCCTCCCATCGCGCTTCCTCCTCCTCCGCTCGTTCCTCTCCCTCTTCTCCCGCCTCGCCGCCTTGCCCTTCCTCCGCTCGACCTTGTGCCTCGCCTCGCGCTTCGCCGAACGCTCGAGCAGCTCGGCGATGCCGAGGCCGACGCACGACGGCTGCGACGCCGTGCCGGACGGGCCTGGGTCCTCGAGGCGGAGGCGCTTCGCCGTCGGCGCAGGGTCGCTCAGCGCGGTCGGCCGGCCGATGACTTGTGCGCGTGAGCTCTCTGAGCGAGGATGAGGGCGAGGAGGCGGGAGGGGCACCGGCGCGAGGAGCGCGGACGAGGGAGGAGGGGTCGGGAGCGGCTGGGCCTGTTCGGCCGGCTCGGGCGCGCACGACGGTGACGGCGACAGAGGGCACGACCCTGCTGCCGCCGGTGTAGGCGACATCGAGGTCGGGAGCGGTTGAGGCGAGGAGCGAGGAGGCGTTGTCGGGAGCGAGAGCATCGTCGCGGTCGAGGAGGACGAGGGCGCGGGCGAGTAGAGGCCGTGCGTCGGGCGTGCAGGGAGGGGGACGAAGGGCGAGCTGGGTGGAGGTGCGTCGATGAAGGCGAGCGTCGACTTCGAAGCGGGCTCGGGTGCAGTGGGCGGGCACTCGAGCCAGCCGAGCCAGTCGATCATCTCGTGCGCAAACTCGTCCACGTCGCCGACGACTGGAGGATGACGAGATGGTCAGGCTCGATGCACACGATTGAGAGGCTGAGCGAGGATGACGCACACTGGTAGTCGAACACGCCCTCCCACTCCTTGCTGACGAGCTCGCGATTGACGAGCACCCTCAGCCCGCCGCTCTTCTTGACCCTCGCCGCGAACCGCTTGACGAGCTTCTTGAAGCCGGGGATGCGCAGGCTCGTGCCGGCGACGAGGAGCAGGTCGGGCTCGCTCGCGAGGTCCGTGCTGGCCAGCGAGGCGATGAGCGAGGATGCTGAGGACGAGGACGAGTGCGGGTCGTCGTACAGGAGCACGGCTGGGCGGAGGAAGGCGAGGGGCGACAGGGAAGTCGCGCGCTTGAGCCGTTGCTGTCGAGAGGTGACTGTGCGGGGGAGGGAGATGCAGGGTCAGGACAGCCCGACGAGCCAGAGAGAGAGACAGCCGTCCGCACCTCGTTCAGAGCAGCGCGGGCAGTCGACGCCTCGACCCTTCTTGTAGGCCTTGGTGTGCTCCTTGCGCCACTGCTCCCGCCAACCGCACGCACCGCACACGACCTCGTCGAGGCCGCCGTGCAACGGAACGACGACGGCCTCGCCTCCTGCTGGCTCCGCTCCACCGACGCCTTCCCGCGATGCATGCGCCGAGCCGCTGCTGTCCTCGGCCGCCTCGTCCGCCGCCATCTGCGCGAGGTCGACGACGGCGAGCCCGCTGCGGCGCTCGAGCCCGTCGATGTTCTGCGTGTAGACGCGCTGCAGCTTGTCGCGCTCGTCAAGCGCGACGAGGAGCGCGTGGAAGGGCGTCGGCGGGTCGTGGGCGCGCTCCTTGCCCTTGATGCTGGCGCTCGAGGGGGGACGAGGGCAGGCGCGGCGGACGGTGCCGCGCAGGTCGGCCATGAAGCGCAAGTGGTCGGCGCGCGAGTCGGGCTGGAGGAGGGCGGAGTACGAGAAGAGGCGCTTTGTCGCTTGCACGGAGCGGGTCGAGGTGCAGGAGGAGGGAGGGGGCGATGTGGGGGACGGCGGCGACGAGGAGCCAGAGGAGCGAGGGGTGCGGAAGTCCTGTGCGCGGGTGCATGCGTCAGCGAGAGCACACGCTAGGTCATCGCAGCCAGCCCTGAGCTCACGGGAATGCCTGCGCTGGTGGAGCAGCCTGCGCCGAGGCCGACGACGATTGAGGACGACTCGACGAGCGAGACGGCGACGTGGGCGAGCGCCTCGAGCGTGACAGCGCTTGTGCTGCCTCCCTGCGCGTCGAGCGCGAGTCGCTGCATCCTCCCGCAGCGGTGCGAGCCGGCGAGACGTTGTTGACGAGGGAGCGAGCTGATGAGAGGCGCGTCGTCGTCGCGGTGGTCTCACAGAGTTCAGCGTCGCTCGCACGCGCGCACAGTGAAGCAAAGCATGTTGCGTGCAGGACTAGGCAAAGCTGGACACAGGGCACGACCGATTCCCCCGATCAACCGAAGCGCGCCGCCCTCCTCCTCCTCAGCTCCTCGAGCGACGGGCTGTCCTCCTCCTCGGGCTCCTCCGACGCGTCCTGCGCCCCGCCGGCCTCGGCCAAGCTCGCCTGGAGCGCCCGCTGGAACTCCTCCTCCTCGGCTTGGGCGGCGCGAGACTGCGTGTGCTGTTGCAGGCAAGGCGGCGAGGGTCAGAACGCGATCGAGCTGGGTGCCGAGCGGGCGTGAGAGAGAGGTCGAGCACGCACCTGGCCGTTCCCTGCTCCTCCCGTCGAGCTCCCGCCGGCGTCGCTCGTCCCCGAGCTGCTCACCTTGAGGCTCGCCGCGATCGCAGCCGCCATCATGTCCTCCTCGCTCATCTCCTCGCGCTGTCCTGGCCCGCCGCCCGCTCCCCCAAGCCCACCCGTGCCGTCGACGTCTGCATCGCGCAGCGGCCCGTCACCAACCCTCCTGCGCTGACGGTGGCGCCTCGCGCTCGCGCTCGTGCCCGCGCTCGAGCCGTCGGCCGAGTCCTCGACGATGACGACGTCGTTGTCCTCGGCGCCGTCGCCGTCCTCGTCCATGCGGTGCGCATCCATCGACGCAGGGCGCTTGCCCTTGCGCACGCTCGAAGCGGCGCCCGTGCTCGACGAACCCGACGGCGCGAAGCTGGCCGACGACGACCCGCCGGCGAGCGACTGGCCGCTGCCGCCAAAGTAGGTGTGAGACCCGCTGCGGCCGTTCGAGGTTGATGCGCCGGAGCCGCTGCCGTGGTGCGCCGGGAAGCCGTCCGTGCCGCGGGGTTCGGGAAGCGTGAGGGCGAGGTAGGCAGCGGCGCAGGGCGGTAGGCCGGTGATGCCGGCGTCGGGCCTGGGTACGACGGCAAAGATGGAGTAGCCTGTCATCACGGGATGTTTGTCAGCGAGCGCTGGCAGGAGGCAGGCGTTCGCGAGCGACGTACCTTGGCGCTCAGCCTCGCGCAGAGTCAGGCCGAGGTACATGGCCGAGACCCACTGCGGCTGAGGGATGCACGAGTCGAGGTTGTAGAAGCGGTCGGCAGTGCTGAAGCGGCGGACCGAGAACCAGTGCAGCTGGTGGTTGAGGAGGAAGCCGTCCATGTTCCTGCGCTCGAGCCTCTTGGTCAGCGGCAGCTCGTGCGACGATCGAGACGACGGGAGAGGACGCACTCGGGGTGGTTGTGCATGTGCGCCAACTCCTTGCTGCCCCACCTGACGAGGCTCAGGCCGAGCACCTTGAGCGCCTCCTCCATGACTGCGTGAGCGAGAGGGACAAAGTCAGCCACCGCCGCGGTCACTAAGGCTGGGCGAGAGAGCGACGCACCCTGAACGCTGAAGAAGCCGCTGTCGTCGTAGTTGGCGCTCCCGCCGAGGCCGTCCTCGTCGCCCCGGAGCCGGACGCCCGGGTCGAGCTGGGCCTGCTCGAGCGCGTCGAGCTGGCGCGCGATGTCGGCCAGGTCGGGAGCGGTGAACAGCGACGACTGGAGGAGGTTGTTGAGGGCGTGCTGGCCGCAGAGCATGCTACCGGCTGCAGGAAGTGAGTCAGTGAGGTCAGCGTCTGCGAGCCGGAGGCGTCGGGGAGGAGGAGGAAAGGACGGACCCTCTTGCTGCGGTTTGAGGTAAAGGTCAGCACTGCACTGTCTTTGGGAAGACAGAGGAGGAGGAGGCACCGTCTCGTGGTAGATGTGGGGGACGAGATCCGCCATGTTGGCTGGTCGGCGAGTCGAGGAGGAGCTCCGAGGTCAAAGTCTGCGCAGGGAGAGGGAGAGGCGCCCAGGTCAGCACTATGTAGCAGGAAAAGGCTGTCCAGTGCCTCGTCGGAGTCCTCCACGGCTTGTCGCCCGACCTTCTCCCTCGCCGCGCCATCGCCTCCAGCTGACCCGAGCAGGCCCGCCACACGGCAGCACAGCGAGCCCGCGCACCCACCCACCTTGAGTGCACAGTAGTCTGGACTCCTGCACACGAGAGAGGACGCACACGAGCTGCTGGTGGTCGAGGGGTGGACGCGTCGTCGTCGGCGAGCGATGAGGCGAGTGACGGCTGACGAGGCCGACGGGGGCGACGGCGAGCAGCGCAGGGCGTGCAGTAAGGTGCTGCGAGAGGGGTGCGCTTGCTGCAGAGGCTGTCCTGGCTGGCGAGGGCGGACTGAGGAGGGCGGAGGGTCGAGCAACTGCACCGCCCGCGGACGACGACGACTACGAGGCCTGTCTCGCAGTTTCCCACGAGCGCACCGAGCGAGGGGCCGTATACAACAGCATGCTCTGTGCAACAAGGTCCAGCGTGCGCCGGGTCTACTGCTCACTTGGCCACCACGTCCGCCTCGACCACCTCGCTCACCTCTGCCTCGTCCTTTGCCGCCGCCACGTCTGCGACGACCGCGTTCTGCTGCTCCCACATGCCCCAGTACACGCCCCTCGCGGCCATGAGCTCGGCGTGCGTGCCCTGCTCGGCGACGTAGCCGTCGCGCAGGACGAGGATGAGGTCGGCGTCGGCGACCGTCTTGAGGCGGTGCGCGATAAAGATGGACGTGCGCGCCTTCGAGAGCAGCGTCTGGTTGATGTTGCGCATGAGGTCGACCTCGGTCGTCGTGTCGAGCGCCGACGTCTGCGAGCGAGGGAGAATGCGGGCGAGGGACGGGCAGGGTCGTCAGCGGCCGGCTCTCACCTCGACGACGACCGATAGAGAGAGAGAGAGCATCGCGACGCACTGCTTCGTCGAAGAAGAGGATCTTTGGGTCCTTGAGGAGGAGGCGCGCGACGGCCAGGCGCTGCTTCTCGCCGCCCGAGATCATCATGCCGCGCTCGCCGACCTTGGTCTGCCACCGGTCGGGGAGCGCCTCGATCGTGCGGCTGACGTTGGCGAGCCTCGCCGCCTCCTTGACCTCGTCGTCGCTCGCGTCGAGCCGGCCGTACCGCACGTTGTGCATGATGTCGCTGTGGAACAAGGGCGTCTCTTGCGGGACGACGCCGATCTCGCGCCGCAGGCTCTCGAGCTCGACGTCGTGCAGCTCCTGCCCGTCGATGTAGATCCGGCCCTGCGACGGCTCGTAGAACCGGAACAGGAGCCGGAAGACGGTCGACTTGCCGCAGCCCGAGGGACCGACGATGCCGACCTTCTTGCCGGCCGGGATCGTGAACGACACGTCGCGGAAGATGGGGCGCTCGGGGTGGTAGCCGAACGCGACGTTCTCGAACCGGATCTCGCCGCCCTTGGTGAGCGCGAGCGGCTGGGCCGTGGGCGAGTCCTGCGCGCGAGGGAGGAGAGGGTTCAGCGGGGTTCGAGCGCACGACGACGACGAGCGCGAGGCGTACCTTGATGGCGAGGCCGACCGACTGCAGGTTGAAGAGCGTGTCCATGTCGATGAGGCTCTGGCGCAGCTCGCGGTAGACGGTGCCTGCGGAAGGGGTCCGAGCAGGGTCAGCTCGTCGTGCAGGCGCAGGTCCGCTCAGCGAGACGACGCACCGAGGAAGTTGAGCGGGAGCGAGAGCTGGAACACGAGCTGGTTGACCATGACGAGGTCGCCGACCGTCATACTCCCTGCGCGCGCCGAGGTCAGGTCAGCCTCTGCTCCTCGCTCCTCGATCCCGCGCGCGAGAGAGAGAGGAGCACGACGCACCGTCCATGATGCCCTTGGCGGCGAGGTACATCATGGCCGTCAGGGCCGACGAGAAGATGACGTTCTGCCCAATGTTGAGCGCCGCGAGCGACGTCGAAATCTTGACGCTCGCCTTGGTGTAGTCCTTCATCGCGCGGTCGTACTGCGCCACCTCGAACGCCTCGTTGTTGAAGTACTGCGTGAGGAGCGACTGTGCGTGAGCGCGCAGCTCACGGTGCCGGGAGAGGGGAGAGCGAGCGCACCTTGACGGCCTCGTAGTTGATGAGCGAGTCAACCGACATGGTCGCCGCACGGTTGTCGGCGGCGTTGGCCTGCTTGCGGAACTTGGTGCTGCGAGCGTCGAGTACGACGTCAGCGTCTGTGTGCGACGAGGGCGAGCCGACGAGAGCGCGAAAGAGCGAGAGACGCACCGCCACGCCGTCGTCCGGATCGTGAACCAAGAGTAAGCCGCCATCGTCACGAGCGTCACAGCGGCAAAGTCCCAGCCGAACTTGTAGCTCTGTGCGACACAGGGACGAGGTCAGCACGGTGGCTCGGCGAGAGGCTCCTGCGCGACGGGGACCGTGCACGGACGCACCAAGATGCCGCAGACCATCGAGATCTCGAGCGCGGTCGGCACGACGTGGAACACGACCGACGAGAGGAGGAACGAGATGCCCCTGCAGGCCCTCGTACGTCAGCGTCGCCATCGAGAGCGCCGGGAGCGAGGGGAACGCACTTGGTGCCGCGGTCGATGGCCCTCGTGAGCCCGCCCGTCTGCCTGCGCAGGTGGAAGCCGATGTCGAGGTTGAGGAGGTGCGTGAAGACGGAGCGCGCGACGCGCCGGATGGCGCCCTGGGCGACGTTGGCGAAGACGGCGTTGCGCAGCTCGGAGAAGAGGCCGGCGCCGATGCGGGCGAGTCCATCTGCGTCGGCGGGGCGAGGGTCAGCTCGTGCGACCAGATAAGAGCAAGGGAGAGGACGCACAGCCGACGATGACGGTGCCGGCGATGGCAAAGACGCCCTGGCCGGTGGTCGGGTCGATCTCGACGTTGAGCGTGTCGATGATGTTCTTGAAGAAGAAGGGGACCTGGACGTTGAGGAGCTGGTTCCGTCGAGCGTGCGTCAGCAGAGGATCTTCACGAGGAGGCGAGAAGGGAGACGGACCTTGCCGCCGACGAGCAAGCCGAGCGCGAGGAGGACCCTCGTCTTGGTGCCCCAGTCGTTCTTGGGCCACACGTTGGGCAGGAGCTTCTTGATGATGTCCCAGTCGCGCCGCGACTGCTCCTTATCGCTGACGTCGTCGGTCCTGCCGACGTCGGTCGCCTGGCCTACGCCGCTCTCCTCCTCCTTGCGCCGCGCCGCCTCCTTCTGGTGGCCCTCGGGGCCCGAGTGGGCCTGGGTCGCCTTGTGCGCCGCCTCGGAGAGCTCGTGCTCGCGCTCTTGCTGCGAAGTCGAGGCTGCTTGCGGCTGTCGAGACTGGGCCGAGGGAGGGTCGGGGCGATCGCGGGCGTAGTTGGCGTGGGAGCGGAGGAGGGTGAGGATGGGCGAGCGGGTGCGGGCGAGGGTGGTCGACGAGGGTCTAGGGAGAGGCTGGCGAGTGCTCAGGGTGTGCACGGAGCGCTTGGGGCTGCTGCAGAGTGAGCATGGCGTGCCGGGCCGACGAGGTGGTGCGCCCTGTGGAGCGAGGTGCGCGTCAGCACTGCTGCACTCTCGAGGGAGGCAGCGCACGCAGACGCTGTGCTGCCGAGCAGCAGGCACCTGCGCTACGCCCCGGTGCCAGAGGGGAGGGCCGCACCTGGATCCGAGCCGATCGAGGGGCCGAGGACGAGATGGGCGAGGTCCACGCGCGCCATGGTGCGGCCGAGGGTGGTCGGGCGGGCATATTGGAGCTCCTCGGTGGAGCTGCAGGCCACAGGCGGGCCGATCGAGCGAGTGGGAGGGAGGGAACCAAGGACGACGACGACGAGTCGCGGCTCGCTCTCGGGGGTTGCCCTCGCCTCGCTCTCCTGCTCGACCAGATGCAGCGCAGAGTCAGCTACGTCCACTCGGACGCCCTCATCAGAGCAGCCGACCAGCTTCCGTCCAACGTCGGCCGCGCCTCGCTCGTCCACGCCCTCATCACCGGCCTCGATCTCGTCGACTCGCCCGGGCCCCCAGGCCTGCACAGGGCTCGTACGGTGCAGCCTCAGCCAGCCTCGAGGGCTGACCTCCTCCGCTTCCACGACCCGCGCTACATCGGTGCGCTCTCCCCCTTCCTCCTCCTCGTCGCTCGACCTTCCCCCACCTCGTCCCGATCCCCTCGAGCTGACCCTCACACCCTCCTTCGCAGACGCAATCCTCGGCACCGACGACGGTCAGTCTCGTTCGAGACCGCCCTTCCTCTAGCCGACTCGCGCTGACCTGCTCGCACTCGCAGACGCCTCTTCCTCCTCGAACGGCTCGTCGTCCTCTTCCTCGCCGCCGCCCGAGCCCACCTTCGGCCTCGCCTCCGACTCAACCGAGCGACCTCGCAAGCGCCGCAAGCCCGACGTCGACACCCTCGGCCTCCAGGACGACTGCCCCGTCTTTGCCGCCCTGCCCGACTATGCCCGCCTCGTCGCAGGTGCGTCTATGACAGCGGCGCGCGAGCTCCGTGACGGCAAGGCCGACGTTGCGATCAACTGGACGGGCGGGCGGCACCACGGCAAGCGCGGCGAGGCAGCCGGGTTCTGCTACGTCAACGACATCGTCCTCGCCATCATGGAGCTGCGGTGCACACGTGGACCTCCTCCTCCTCCCACATCCTCCTCTCCATCATCTTCACCTTATCCGCTCGACGGCGCACAACTCGCCGACTCGCCGCCGCCTCGAGCGCCCATCACCCCTCCCCCATCGCGCATCTCGCGCGTCCTGTACCTCGACCTCGACCTGCACCACGGCGACGGCGTCGAGTCTGCCTTCCTCTCGTCGCCCTACGTCCTCACCCTCTCGCTGCATCTCCACGCCCCGCTCTTCTATCCCGCGACGGGCGCCCTCGACTCGACCGGCCCGCCAGACGAGCCGCGCTCGAAAGGCGCCTTCCACGCGCTCAACGTGCCGCTCGAGCCGGGCGCTGGCGAGGCCACGCTCAGGAGGGTATGGGAGAGCTGCGTCGAGCGCGTGAGGGAGGCGTACGACCCCGAGGCGGTCGTGCTCCAGCTCGGGACCGACGGGCTCGCTGGCGACCCGTGCAAGGTGCGCCGCGCCCTCCTTCGCAGCTCGCCGCCTCTCCCGCACGCACAGGTACTGACACTGCATCCTCGCCTGGCAGGAATGGAACCTCTCGCTGTCGGCGCTCGGGTACGCCGTCGAGCGCGTCCTCGGCTGGAACCAGCGCACGCTCCTCCTCGGCGGCGGCGGGTACCACTCGCCAAACGCGGCGCGCGCATGGGCCTACCTCACCTCGGTCGCTGTGCGTCGCCTTCCTCCTCGCCTTCTTGCCGCGCTCGGGTCGACGCGGCGCTGACGACCCTCTCGCTCGTCTCCTTCCTCGCGCAGCTCGGCCGCCCCCTCGCGCTCGACACGCCCATCCCGCCCGACCTCCCCTCGTCGACCTACGCCCTCTTCGGCCCCGACTGGACCCTCGACATTCCCGAGGCGTACGGCGTGCGCGACCGCAACGACGACGAGACGCTGGGGCGGGTCGAGAAGGCGTTCGAGGGGTATGCGGTGCGGGTCGGGGAGCGGTGGGGGCGGGCGACGACGGAGAAGGTCGAGGCTGGCAGCGAGGAGGCGGGAGAGGGGAGGGCGCAGGGGTGACGTGAGCGAGGTCGTAATGAGCGAGTGCAGTTTCTCCGTCGCCGCACGTTCCGCCCAGTGGCTCCTTCTCAGCCCTCGCTCTCGCTCATGACCTTGCTACATGCTACAGCCGCCTACCGTGCAGCTCTCAGCTTTGGGCTAGCCTTGTTCCCGCCCTCGCGACGCCCTGCGAGTCGCGCACGGACCTCTCTTCGCAGAACGACGGTTTCGCCCGACGGCTCGCCCGGGTCCTTCGCAGAGGGGCGCGTCGTCGAGAGCACATCTCGAGAGATGCTACGAAGAGTCTGCGCGAGCGCGCGACGAGCGCAGAGCAGAAGACGGACAACAAATCGTTTGCAGAACGGGAGAGGACGAGGAGGGAGTGGCACAGCTGAGGAAGGGACGAGGAAAGAGAGAGAGAGGGACGACAAGGTCTACCAAGGGGAACGAGAGCGAGATCTAGAGAGGTCGAGCAGCAGAACGCCGTCTACTGCTTCGGGGTCGGGAGGAAGACGCAGAAGAGGTTGATGCCCATCGAGAAGGCGCCAGCCGCAATCCACGCCATGTCGTAGCCGTGCTGCACGTGAAACCTGAACATGAGCGCGAAGAACTGCGAGCGAGGCGGGAGCGAGGGTCAGCTACATCGTTGACGAGGAAGGACGAGAAGAGGAAGGACGAGAAGAGGACGCACGATTCCGCCCAAGTTGCCGAACGCGCCGACGAGCCCTGTCGAGAAGCCGTTCGAGAAGGGGTTGCAGTGCGGGACGAGCGAGCTGCGCAGCGAAGGAGGTCAGCCTCGAACCCAACTTGAGAAGGTCGCGCGGCTCACAAGCAGGTGCCGTTGGCGACCTCGCAGAAGATGGCGAGGAGCGAGATGATGCCCATCGTGACGTGCAGGTCGGGTCGGTCGCCAGCGTCCCAGCACGCCTTGGTGTAGAGGCCGAGCGCGAGCGACATGGCGCCCATGAGGAAGCCGAGGACGAGCGTGATGTACTTCTTGGCCTTGATCCCGTAGTAGGCGTAGAGGCGGTCGGCGAACCAGCCGCCGGCGGGCCTCGTGACGAGGTTGAGGAAGCCGAAAGTCGAGCCATCTGGATGAGGGAGAGCGTCAGCGGAAGAGCGAGTGAGGGCACGCTCATCAGAGGCGTGCACGACGACCTCCACAGCGCGCAAGCACATGCAGACATGCGCGACGTCGACGAGGTCGAGGATCAGGGAGAGAGAGACGCACAGTAGCCGGCCTTGAGCTGTGTGAGGCCGTTGTTGGCGACGAGGACCGAGGCGATGTTGGCGTCGACGGCCAGCTCCATGCCAAAGCTTTAGGATCTTGAGGGTCAGCTCGAGGTCGCGAGTCACGAGCACGATTGCCACGCGAGATGCGTAGAGGACGGGCGAGGTTGAAGGAGAGAAGGGCGAGGGAGGGAGGGGGACCGGCTGGGAGGGGTCCGAGCGCGAGGAAGAGAACGAGGACGCACGTAGTCATGTAGGCCAGTGCAGGTAGCCAGGTGTACGGCTTGCTGATGATGGTGAGGAAGCTCTTCCAGGTCAAGGGCTCGTTGACGGCGACGTCGAGCGGGATCTCGGCCCGGACCTCCTCGTCCTCGTCCGAGACGGCTTGGACCCGAGCGTCGCCCGAGACCTTCTCGTGCATCTTGCGCTCGACGACGGCGCGCTCAGAGGCGTCGAGCTGGGCGAGGTGGCCCTGCCGAGCGGCGATGGCGGTCGCCGGGAGCGTGTGCCGAGCGGACCACTTGCCGGCGGGGTGGTCGGTGCCGAAGTAGAGCGTCGCGGCGGCGGTGCCGAGGAGGATCGGGACAGGTACGACGGCGAACGCGGCGCGCCATGCCGAGTGCGAGCTGAGGCCGCGGTCCTTGACGAGCGACTCGAAGACTGCGACTTGAGTCACGAACGTGGCGCCCCCACCAAGGTTTCCTAGTTGAACGCGATCGTCAGCTCGTGAACGCATCGCGAGGAGAGGGCAGAGAGGAAGACGCACCCCAGCCGCCGACGAACGAGTTGGCGGTGCCGACAATGGACTTATCGAAGAATGCCGTCGACCAGGCCAGAGCCGGCACGAAGGTCGCGCCGAGCAGGCCGATGAAGAAGCGGACCGCGTAGAGGCCGTTGACGTTCGTGACGGCGCCGGCGAGGCCGGACGGGATGGCGCCGGCGACGAGAACGGCCGCCATCGTGTAGCGCGGGCCGAAGCGGTCGACGAGCGGGCCCAGCGCGAAGCGTGCGACGAGCGTCGCAAGCAGAGCTATGATATTGCTGTTGCCGACCTGTCGAGGGACGTGAGCATCGGCAGAGAGGGAAGGAGAGGCGGCAGAAAGGGGAGGAGAGGGGCTCGAGCGCACCTGCTCGCTCGTGAGCTTGAGGTCCTTCTTGATGGCCTCGGGGATGAGCGGCGGGAAGGCGAACCAGGAGAGGAACGCCACGAAGACTGGAGCGCGGGAGAGGATAGGAGAGAGTCAGCGGAGCGTCGAGAGACGGGGAGAAGGGCGGCAGCTCCTCGAGTACGCGCTCGGGCCCGGCTGCCCTCGCGCACTCTCGTGCGGCTGCTCGTCTACATTCCTGATGCTGTGAGAAGAAGAAGGAGGACGCACACCCGAGCCACGCAACTGTAGCGGGAAGGAGAGGGTCAGTGCACTGCTCGAAAGGCGCGCCGTCTCCTCGTCGAGCCCTCGAGGCTCGCTACCTCGCGCAAGCTCGTACAGCTGGGCTCTGCAGCGAGGCTCGAGGCTGCAGTTGCAGGCTGCAGAGAGAGGGGCGGCAGGACTCACGATGAAAGTTGATGGCGTACTGGTCGGTAAGGCGCAGCATGGGCAGGGTGTAGCTCTTGCCGTTGAGCGGGTTGATCTGCGCCGGCTCCCAGAGCGACGCCCATCGGAACGGCGGCGGCCCGCCGTGCAGAGCGCGCTTGGCGTCGTCGCTGAGGCCTTGCTCCTCGATGTCGTGCGTCGAGGCGGCGACGATGTCGTTCGTCGACGAGCGCTTCTCCATGTCGGACATGTCGTCGAGGATGTCGGTGCGGTCGAGGGCGTGAGAGGGAGAGGGCGAGTGAGGGAGAAGAGGAGGAGAGGGGAGGCGAGAGAGATAGGAGGATAGTCGACGGCGACGAGGGCTCGACGAGGCTCGTATCGAGGCCGGTACCTCGGCGCACGACGACTGCGATACGATGGTGGACGTCGCCTGGATGAGGGAAGGTCCGACCCGGACGACAATGGCGCGGTGCCGCTAGCGGACCTTGACGACGACTCGGACCCCTCGAGCTCGCGAGGCGACAAAGTCCGACAGGGGGCGCCGGGCGAAACCGTGGACGGCGAGCAGAGTTTGAGGCACTCGATCAGTGCGTCGTCGAGGTGCGCTGGTGGCCGTGTGCGCCGCCGCGCAAGCTCGGGAGCTGACGGGGCGGGTCGAGGAGGAGGAGCTCGACGCGAGAGGCCCACGACCGCTATCGCGGTGGGTGGGAGGCTCGCAGCGTGCTCGGCGAGGGGAGCGGTGCGCGCAGGATGGCAATCAGCAGGAGCGAGTGAGGCGTGCGGGCGAGGCGAGGTGCCAGGTCCGCCGTCGGGCTTTGCGCCTCCCCTTGCGACCCCGCATTCGCCCCAAATCTCATCTCCGTGCCGGCCACGCTCTCGCCAGCCCTCCAGGCCACAGTTCCGCACCTCTCGCCCGCGCTATCGCAATGGCCCGCACCCGCTCCAGCCCCAGAGCACCGCCCGCCGCCGCTCCACCGCTCCCACCTCGAGCTCCTCTCACCACCACCTCGCCTCGTCCACCATGGCACCGATCGCCTCGACCTCGTCTCTCGACCCGACGCCCATGAGCAGCACACACCCACAGCAAGCACCAGGAGGGCGCCAGACCATCTTTGTCGTCGTGCGTCCCCTTCTCTCAGCATCGCCGCCGGCGGGGAGGAGCGTCACCGAACACCTCGCTCTCGCTCCCTCCTGTCGCGGTCTGCGGGGCTGCGTGCAGCTTTGAGAACAGTCAGCTGACCCTGTCGAGCGACTGTGCCCGCGCAGGGACTCGGCATGGTCGGCATGGCCTTCATCGAGAAGATGCTCGACCTCGACAAGGACCAGGGCCGCTATTTCATCCGCACCTGCGTGAGTGCCTCTCTCTCCTCCTACAGAGCATCCGTGAGCGGTACTGGGCGAGGCTGAGAAGGTGCAGGTGGCTCGAGGTGCCGTCGGCTGGACGAGGCGACCCCAACCTGACCTACCTCACCTGCTCGGCCTGTGCCGACCCCTTGCTGACGCTTCGTTCCGCGCTACAGGGCGAGGAGGAGCATCTGGCGTACAATCGGGTCGGCCTTACGGAGTTCTTCCAGCACCGCAGCGTGTCGGACCTCTTCCTCCAGAGTCCCTCATGGTACGCCGAGCAGCTCCCGGACCGCTTCGCCTTCAGCACCGGCGAGCGCGTCACCGAGATCGACCCGGTCCACAAGAACGTCTACACCTCTAAGGGCAACGTCTACCAGTGCGTGTCGCCTCTGCGTCTCCTCCGAATCGTCCTGACGAGCCCTGTGCGCGCAGGTACGACCTCCTCGTCATGGCGACGGGCTCGAGCGGCGCCCTTCCGCCCTACGTCTCGCCGCAGCAAGCAGCTCAGACCAAGGGTGTCTTTGTCTACCGCAGCATTGCCGATCTCGAGGCCATCATGAGCTTCGCCGAGCGCCCAGAAGTTACTCGAGCGTCGGTCGTCGGCGGCGGGGTGCGTCTCGCCATCTCCCCCTCGCTCCTCGAGTCGAGGCTGACGTTCTCCTCGCCTCTTTGCAGTTGCTCGGCCTCGAAGCCGCCAAAGCGGCGTACGACCTGCCGACCCTCCCCGACGTCAACATCCTCATCCGCCAGAACTACCCGCTCAACCGTCAGCTCGACGCCGCAGCCGGCGAGCTCGTTCTGCACAAGATCGAGGACATGGGCGTCAAGGTCTTCACGGGCTGCGAGCCCAAGGCGATCATGACCGTCGAGCGAGACGGCGAGCAGGTCTTTGCCGGGTTCGAGCTGTCGGACGGCGAGAAGATCGAGAGCGACCTGGTGCGCCCGACCCTCTCCTCGGCCCTCTCTACAGCGTCGGCTCGACCTCATCGGTATGCTGACGAGCTGTGTTCGCGCAGGTCATCTACGGCATCGGCATCTCGCCTCGAGACGAGCTCGCGGCGGCGGCGGGCATCAAGGTTGCGCCTCGAGGCGGCATCGACGTCAACGACGACCTCATGACGAGCGCGCAAGACGTGTACGCCCTCGGCGAGTGCGCGTCGTGGCGAGGAAACGTGCGTGCAGCTCTTTGACTACTCTCTCGAGCGACGGCGCACCCTGCTCTTGGCTCAGGACAGCCTGCTGACCTCGTCGCACGCACACAGACGTACGGCTTGATCGGTCCCGGCGTCGAGATGGCGTCCATCCTCGCGTTCAACCTCACCCAGACGGCCGCGCACGCACCTCGCAAGATGAACTCGCCCGACTTGTCGACCAAGCTCAAGCTCATGGGCGTCGACGTCGCTTCATTCGGCGACTACTTTGCGCACGAGCGCATGCTGCAGGAGGTCGAGCGCGTCGAGCTCGAGAAGGGCGTCGCCATCCACCGCAAGCGCCGCGACACGCGCGCCGACCCGCTCAAGAGCCTCACGTACCGCGACCCGATCTCGGCGACGTACCGCAACTTTATCTTCACGAGCGACGGCGCGCACCTCGTCGGCGGCATCGTGCGTCTCGCTCGCTCGCTCGACTCGTCGCACGGCAACCTTCTCAAACCGCTCGCTGACGAGCGTTTCTCCCCGCCACCGCCCCACTTCGCCCTCTCGCCCCCACGTCCACGTGCTCTACCTCGCTCTGCAGATGATTGGCGACACTGGCGCCTTCACCAAGCTCGTCTCGATCGTCAAGAAGAAGAAGAAGCTCAACGTCCCCCCCTCCGAGTTCATCCTCGGCGCCAAGAAGGGCGACGACGACGACGGCGCCGACCTCGACGACGACACGGTCGTCTGCTCGTGCCACGCGACGACCAAGGGCGCCATCAGCGCGTGCGTCAAGGAGGGCATCGTCGACTTTGCGCAGATCAAGTGCAAGACCAAGGCCGGCACGGGCTGCGGCGGCTGCGTGCCGCTCGTCACCAACATCTTCAAGAGCGAGATGAAGAAGGCCGGCAACGCCGTCTCCAACAAGTGCGTCCCTCGGTCGTCGAGTCCTCGACGAGCCGCACTGACCCTCTTCCCCTCACCTCGTCCCTCCTCTCCCTCTCTCCGGCCTCTCCTCCTGCAGCATCTGCACCCACATCCAGATGTCGCGTGCCGACCTCTTCAAGGTCGTCAAGGTCAAGCGCCTGCGCGACTTCCGCTCGATCATGCAGGCCGTCGCCGTCAACCCGGACGCCGCCGGCTGCGAGCTCTGCAAGCCCGCCATCGCCTCGATCCTCGCCTCGCTCTACAACGAGATGGTCATGAAGCCTCGGCATCACGGCCTCCAGGACACGAACGACCGCTTCCTCGCCAACATCCAGCGCAACGGCACCTTCTCCGTCGTCCCTCGCATGGCCGGCGGCGAGGTCACGCCGCAGGGCCTCATCGTCATCGGCCAGGTCGCGGCCAAGTACGGCCTGTATACCAAGGTGACGGGCGGGCAGCGCATCGACATGTTCGGCGCGCAGAAGGCCGACCTGCCGGCGATCTGGGAGGAGCTCATCGTGCGCCGCCCTCCTCTCCCCCTCGCCCTCTCCTTCCACCCTCCTCGTCGCTGACCCTCTTCTCTGTCCCTCCTTCTCCTCGTCGCCGACCGCTGCGCACCCTACCGTACTCGCCTCGCTCGCCTTCTCGCCTCGCTCGTCGTTTCGCCTCGCTCGTCCTTCCGCCTCGCTCATCAACTCGTCGCGGGCTCAGAATGCAGGGTTCTCGTCCGGTCACGCCTATGGCAAGTCGCTGCGCACCGTCAAGTCGTGCGTCGGCTCCACATGGTGTCGCTACGGCCTCGGCGACTCGGTCGGGCTCGCGATCGACCTCGAGAACCGGTACCGCGGCGTGCGCTCGCCGCACAAGTTCAAGGGCGGCGTGTCGGGCTGTGTGCGAGAGTGCGCCGAGGCTCAGTCCAAGGTGCGTCTTCTGCATGCTCTCGCCGTAGCTGCGCTGACGCTGTGTTCGTCCTGCAGGACTTTGGGCTCATCGCGACCGGTGCGGCCTCTTCCTCGAGACGGCTCTCTCCTCGTCCTACCTCGCTGACTCTACCTCCCTCGTACGCGCGCAGACAAGGGCTGGAACCTGTACGTCGGCGGCAACGGCGGCGTCACCCCTCGACACGCCGTCCTCTTCGCCAAGGACGTCCCGCCGTCCAAGGTCGTCCGGCTCGTCGACCGCTACGTGCGTCCCTCCTTCTCCTTCTCCATTTCGACGATCCAGCTGACGATCATCTTCCCCTACAGCTCATGCTCTACATCCGCACGGCCGACAAGCTGCAGCGCACGGCCCCCTGGGTCGAGAGCTTCGAGGGCGGCGTCGACAAGCTGCGCAAGATCATCATCGACGACGAGCTCGGCATCTGCGCCGACCTCGAGGCCGAGATGGACAACCTCATCGGGTGCGCACCGCTTCTCAGGCTCGAACGAGCTCGTCGAGGGCGAGCTGACGCCGTCCTCCCTCGCGCCCGCAGCACGTACCAGGACGAGTGGGCGGCCGCCATCCAGGACCCCGAGCTGCGCAAGTCGTTCAAGCAGTTCGCCAACACGGACGAGCGCCGCATCGGCTCGGAGCTCATCGTCGAGCGCGGCCAGCAGCGCCCGGCCGACTGGCCCAAAAACTTCCCCGGGCAGCGCTTCGTCGACAGCGACATCCGCACGCCGCGCTCGCAGTGGCAGTACGTCGCGCTCGCCACCGTCGACGACCTGTCGCCGAACGAGGACAACACGACGAGCTGCGCCGTCCGGTACGGCGACGACACGCAGCTCGCCATCTTCCACGTCCCGCACAAGGGCTACTTCTCGACGCAGCAGATGTGCCCTCGTGCGCTCCCTCTCCTACTCTCCCTCTAAGTCGTCGAGTACTCTCTGACGTTCCTCGTCCACAGACAAGCGCGCCTTCATCCTCGAGCACGGCATCATCGGCGACGACGCCAACGGCCACCTCTACGTCTCGTGCCCGCTCCACAAGCGCAACTTCCGCCTCGACAACGGCGACTGCCTCAACGACGACGAGTACAAGATCCTCGCCTTTGACGTCAAGGAGGAGAACGGCGACCTGCTCGTGCAGCTCCCGCCGCCGGACGAGCTCGACGCGCTCATCGGGTGCGTCTCTCGCGCTCCTTCGACCTCGCCGAGCTCGCACTGACCTCTCTCCTCGTTGCAGCTCGTCAAAGTGGATGGTGCGCAAGGCGACCGCCGAGGCGTTCGGGCGCAACGCGGCGACCAAGATCGAGTGCGTCTTCCCCGACTCTCTCTCTTCCCTCTCGCGCTCTCGCCGAGCTCGCGCTGACTCGACCTTCTCCTGCAGGATCATCGGCCCTTCCGGCGAGGTAGACGAGGACAAGAAGGCGGCCGGGACCGAGTGCGGCGAGGCGGACAAGGCATGCGGCGAGCACAAGCTCGAGTGGTAGACGGGTCGCGGCGGTCTTTGTGCTTCTCTCCTGGCTGGTCCGAGGTTCATCAGTACGTGCTTGTAGACTTCTAGACGCTGCTCTCTCTGTCATTGCACCTTTATCGCGTTCGTCTTGCGCTCGAGCCGAGGAACGAGAACGGCCGGCTTCGCGACGACTTGCGGACGAGCAGGTCTGCGTCCCGCAGCCGTGTTTTCTCCTGCCAGGTTGCCGCTCGAGGAGACGGCTCAGCTGGGTGGAGCAAGAGCTTGAAGCGTCCGTCGTCGGAGCGCTTTGACCTCGGATGGGCGAGGGAGTCGGCTTATCTCGACGCTACGGCGGTCGCCAGGGCCGATGGTGCCCTTCGGCCGCATCCACGGACCGGTCTGCTAGCTCGTGCGGTGCCGGACTTGCGCAAAAGCCGTGTGCGAAAGCGCTCGTGAGGCCGATTCCGACGGCGGACTCGCGGCGATAGCGCAGGGAATCGCAGGCTCTCGTCCACAATCGGGGCTTGCTGCAGCGAGATCCAGGCTGCGAGCAGCTCAGCGCTCGTCTCTGCCAGCCTCGCCGGCCGCCTCGAGCTCTCGTGCGAGACGAGCGCACCTCCCCTCGCCTCATCAGTCGCCACGATGTCGTCGACCCCGTCCTCCCCCTCCACCTCGTCCGATGAGGGCTCGTTCGCCTCGACTGCAGCCACCACTCGCTCACCGTCCCCCAAGATCGACTCGCTCGGCGGCGCCGGCCTTCCCTCGCCTTTCCTGCCGCCGACCCTCGCCCAGCTCTCCAAGCTCGCCTCAGCACACTCTCCCGACTCTCTGCCCGTCGAGTGAGTCCAGACCTAGTCTCTACGAGGTCCACAGAGCGCTGAGGACAGCGCCACAAGCTGCTCAGAGTGCTGACTCGCTGTTCCTCAGGTTCCCCCCGCTCCCGTCGACGAGCAACCTCCCCCAAGAAGCCGACGCCGCGACCAAGGGCACGCCCGACCAGTGGATCCCTCGCGACGAGGCCCTCGTGCGCCTCACGGGCAAGTGGCCCTTGAACTGCGAGCCGTCGCTGCCCGACCTGTGGGCCTCCGGCTTCCTCACCCCGACCCGCCTGCACTACGTGCGCAACCACGGCGTCGTTCCTCGGGTCACCGCCGACGAGGGCCTCAACTGGACGCTCGACATCGGCGGCCTCGTCTCGCGCCCCTGCACCCTCACGCTCGCCGACCTCGTCGACCCGCGCAAGTTCAAGACGGTCACCCTCCCCGTCACGCTCGTCTGCGCCGGCAACCGCCGCAAGGAGCAGAACGTCGTCCGCAAGTCGCTCGGCTTCTCGTGGGGCCCGGCGGGCCTCTCGACGGCGCTCTACACGGGCGTCTACCTCGCCGACGTCCTCGACTACGTCCAGCCTCGCGCTGAGGGCCAGTTTGGCGAGCCGGGCTACCGCCGGCCCGAGCACGTCATTTTCGAGGGCGCCGAGGACCTGCCCAACGGCAAATACGGCACGAGCCAGCGCCTGCGCGCCGCGAGGCAGAAGGAGAAGGGTATGCTCCTCGCGTGGGCCCACAACGGCGAGGCGCTCGAGCCCGACCATGGCTTCCCGCTCCGCCTCGTCGTCCCTGGGCAGATCGGCGGGCGCAGCGTCAAGTGGCTCAAGAAGATCGAGGTCTCGGACAAGGAGTCGCAGCACTACCTCCACTTCTGGGTGCGTCGACCGTCCCCTCTCGCTCGAGCTGGCGTCGTCTCTTGCGGCGACTGACTCGGGCCTGTCCCTCCTGCAGGACAACAAGGTCTTGCCGACGACCCTCACCGGCGAGGAGGCTCGCGAGCAGCGCGACTGGTGGCACGACCCCAAGTATATCATCAACGACCTCAACGTCAACGCCGCCATCGCCCGTCCCGCTCACGATGAGCAGCTCGTCGTCGCCTCAACCTCTTCTTCCTTTAGCAGCCCTTCCTCCTCCACCTCTTCCTCCACGCACGACTCGCCGTCGCAGACCTACCTCGTCGAGGGCTACGTCTACGCCGGCGGCGGTCGCCGGGTC
Organism: Rhodotorula babjevae; assembly: GCA_920104245.2. Lineage (NCBI taxonomy): Eukaryota > Fungi > Basidiomycota > Microbotryomycetes > Sporidiobolales > Sporidiobolaceae > Rhodotorula > Rhodotorula babjevae. The sequence continues at coordinate 284,661 of CAKKSZ020000023.1, forward strand.
ACGCGCGTCGAGGTCACGGTCGACGACGGCGCGTCGTGGTCGCTCGCCCAGATCTCGTACCCCGAGGACGACTACCGCCGCGTCAAGTTCGAGAACAAGAAGGTGTGGGGCTCGTTCGACATGCACGAGCGCGACGAGTCGTTCTGCTGGGCGTTCTACAAGCTCGAGGTGCCCGTCGACAAGCTGGTCGACTCGAGCTGCGTCGCCGTGCGGGCCATGGACGAGAGCCTGCACCTCATGGGCAAGACGATGTACTGGAAGTGCGTCGCGACGTCCCTCCTCTCTGCGCACGCATGAGAGCTGGAGCTGACCTTGCTCACCCGCTGCAGCCCGACCGGCATGATGAAGTCCGTCTAGCTCTCGCTCAGCCACCCATCGTCATCGTCGGCCGCAGCTGACCCTCCTCTCCCTCCTTCCCTCCCCCTCGCTCCTCTTTCCCGCGCTCTCTCCCTCTCACGCTCCCTCGCTCGCTCCCCCCTCGCCTTCGCAGCAACTGGTGGTTCCGCGTCGCCATCCACCGCTCGACGAGCGAGGCCGGCGAGACCGTCCTGCGCTTTGAGCACCCGACCATGCCCGGCCTGCAGCCCGGCGGCTGGATGCAGCGGCTCAAGGACGAGGGCCTCGATCCCGCTGCGCCGACCTTCAGCACGTTATCGATCAAGGTCGAGCAAGGCGCCGCAGTGGCCGTGCCCGCCGCCGCCGCCGCGCACGAGCCCCCCTCGGTCATGGTCAAGCCCGGCGTCGACCGCAAGATCACGCTCGCCGAGCTCAAGGCGCACAACACCGAGAGCGAGCCGTGGTTCGTCGTCGAGGGCCAGGTCTACGACGGCGCGCCATTCCTCAAGGACCACCCGGGCGGCGCCGAGAGCATCACGATCGTCGCCGGCGAGGACGCGACCGAGGACTTTATGGCCGTGCACTCGATCGACGCCCGTAAGCGCCTCGCCGACTTCCACATCGGCACGCTCGACGTCGACGAGGCGCCAGCACCTGTCGACCTCGCCGCCGCCCCGCTCGCCGCCGACGCCGGAGCAGCTCCCGACTCGACCTTCCTCTCGAAGACCAAGTGGAAGGGCGCCAAGCTCGTCTCGATCGACTACGTCAATCACGACTCGCGCATCTACCGCTTCGCCCTCGAGCACCCTCAGCAGCCGCTCGGCCTTCCCGTCGGGCAGCACGTCTACGCCCGCCTGCGGCGCAAGGCGGGTCGAGCGGGCGACGGCGCGCCGAGCATCGGCACGACGGTCGAGGGCGAGCTAGTGCAGCGTGCATACACGCCCGTCTCGAAGCAAGGCGCCGAGGGCTTCCTCGACTTGCTCATCAAGGTCCGTCGAACTCTCCCTCTCCATCCTTCCCTCCTTCCTCGACGCTCGTCGCTGACTCGCTCCTTCTTTCTGCGCTCGCAGGTCTACTTTCGCACCTCGGCTTACCCTGACGGCGGCAAGATGTCGCTCGGGTTCGAGGAGCTCCAGGTCGGCGACATCGTCGAGTTCAAGGGCCCGCTCGGCTCGTTCGAGTGGCTGGGTGCGTCTCTCCTCTCTCTCTCGCACTCTCGTTGCCTCTCTTCTCCGATGAGCTGACAGGGAGACTCCTCTCTGCAGGCAAGGGCACGTGCAAGTGGCGCGGCGTCGAGCGCAAGGTGTCGAGGGTCGGCATGATCTGCGGCGGCTCAGGTGCGTCTTCTCTCTGTTAAGATTCGGCTCTGCGTCCTCGCACTGCACGCCGTGCTCAAGCTGACGTCGCCGTACGCCCTGTCCAGGTATCACGCCGATCCTGCAAGTGCTGCGCGGCATCGTCCACGACCCGGAGGATGCGACGACAAGGGTGCACGTCCTCAACGCCAACAAGACCGAGGCCGACATCCTCATGCGCGCCGAGCTCGACGAGCTCGAGAAGGTGGCAGGCTCGGCGCGCTACGCGCAGCACCTCGTCCTGTCGCAGGGCCCCGACGACTGGCCGTCGTCCCGAGGTCGCGTCGGGCGCGAGCACCTCGAGCGCCACCTGCCGCCCGCCGCCGAGGACGCTCTCGTCCTCATGTGCGCTCCGCCAGCCATGCAGGACATGGTCTCGGCGCACCTGGCCGAGCTGGGCTGGGACCTCTCGACCCAGGTCGTCATCTTCTGAGCGCGTCCTTAGCCGTCTTCCTCTTCCCCTCTCCTCTGCTCTCCTCTCCTGTTGCGCAGTACTAGATCGTAGATCATCATTGTCTTCTTGTCGTCCTGCTTAGAGCTCTTCTGCAACTCGCCGCTTGCCCCGGCGAGCCGAGCATGAAAAGGCCTCCAAGCTCGCGCTCTGACTCGCCCGCCCTGCGCCCAGACGTCCTGAGTAGCGTGTGCTAGCCCGTGCGAGTGTCGAGAAGGTCGAACGGAGAGCAGAGCGAGCCGAGTGCTTGCTGACGGTCCCGCTCCGTCGCAGAGGCCGCTGTCGCTCGTCTCGCTCGACACACAGCGCCGCTCACCGCCAAGCGGAGCGCTCGACTGCTCGAGCCTGTCAACTGCATCGACTCTCCCCCTTGCGCCATTCCGCACCGTCCACGAGCTCGTCCAGGCGCCGCTCAGCACGACGAACCCGCCTCTTCCGCCAAGATGGAGGACGCGCCTCGTACCGGGGACAAGAGGGGACCAGCGGGTGCAGGGGAAGCTCAGGTGCGCTTATCGCAGCTCTACAGAGCTGCTGGTGGCCTGCACGAGCCGAGCGAGAAGCTGACTTTCGACCCAAACCCTCCCGACGCTGATGAGGACCTCGCAGAGCTCAACCGGCGGAACGACAACCAAGCGGTCCCGACAGCGACAAGCCCTGAGCTGTGCAGAGTGCAGAAGGTGCGCCAGCTGTCCCTCTCTGCTCGAGCTGGCAGCTCCACCTCCTCGCCCTCCCACCTCCACCCGATCGAGGTTCGCTGTCGAGCGGGGGAGACGTGGTCCGGGTCGACCATGGCTGTGCGGACGGCAAGCTGACCTTCTTCGGCTCCCTGCGCACAGGCTCAAGCTCAAGTGCGACCGCGTCTTCCGTGCGTCCAGCTCTGCGCGCTGTCTCCCCCGGCGGTGCCGAGCTGACGGTCTTCTTCCGCCTTTCCTCGCACCTCGCATCCTCCTCCCTGCGCCGCTCTGTTGCCCCGCTCGACCTCTTCGGCGCCGTCCGACGCCCGCTCCTCAGCCTGTACGGCCTGCCGCAAGCGCGACTGCGGCGAGATCTGCCCAACGGGCACGGCCAAGCCTCCAGGTCGAGCCGTCCGCATCGCCGCCGAGTTCAGCGCGCTCCTGCGCCGAGTCGAGCAGCTCGAGTCGACCATTCGCGACCTCGGCGCCGAGGACCGGATCCCGCCGGCGCTCAACCTCGAGGAGGCGACCAAGCGCTCGACGACCGTCACCAAGGCGCTCGAGGCCGAGATCGCCCAGCCGCGCCAGCAGTGGAGCCAGGAGTACGAGGAGCAGGGCTCGGACGGCGAGGACGGCGCCGAGCAGGCGGCGCCAGACGCGGCGGTCGAGTCGGTCCTCGTCGGCGTCGGCTCGCTGAGCATCGCCGACAGCGGGCGCACCCGCTTCCTCGGCACGTCAGCCGGCTCGGCCTACTACTACGACGTGCGTGCTTGTCCTCTTGGCTTCCTCGAGGCCACGCTGACGATTTCCGCCTTTCGCCGCCGCAGGAGAACGCCGAGCAGGACGACAGCGACCACAGCTCGCTCGCCGACGAGCCGACCGCCCTCGGCGACGGCATCACCCGCTTCCCGTACATCCAGCTCGGCAATGCCTACCCGAAGGCGTCAGAGCTCGAGCGCTTGCGAGGATTGCTGCCCGACGAGGTCGAGGGACGTCGACTCGCCGAGAACTACGTGCGCTCCTTCTCTCCTCCCGCTCTCCCCGTCGATGAGGACTGTGGCTCATCGGGCCCTTCTCAATCTGCAGTGGAAGTACCTGTCGTTCCAGTTCACGCCGCTCGAGGAGCAGGTCTTCTACGAGGACTACCTCGTCGCCGCCTACTCGCCGCACGACCCGCACGGCGCCAAGCTCGCCGCCGTCTTCATCATCTTCTCGCTCGGCAGCGTCTTTGATCCCTCAGCACCGGCCACGCCCAACGCCAACGCGCACCGCTACTTCGTCCTCGCCCACAACACGCTTGCCGCGTCGCGCTTCCTCGCCAACTCGACCCTCGCCGGCGTGCAGACGCTCCAGCTCAGCGCCAACTTCTTGCTCAACAGCCACGACTTTCACCAAGGCGCCGAGACGTTCTGGCCCATCCTCGGCATGGCGAGCCGCATGCTCGTCACGCAGGGCCTGCACCGCGACGGGTCGAGCTTCGGCCTGACCGGCGTCGAGCTCAACCGCCGCCGACGCGTCTTCTACGAGCTCATCACGCTCGAGCGCATGCAGGCGTTCATCAGCGGGCGCCCGTACACGCTCCAGGCGGCCCACTTCGACACCAAGATGCCCGACGACGTCGACGGCTACCAGCGCCAGAAGTGGCGCATCGGGACGCTCATCGGGAGCGTCATCGACCGGGCGTTCTCGGTCGCGACTCCGTCCTACTCGACCATCCTCGCGCTCGACCAGGAGCTGCGCGAGCTCGTCAAGGAGACGCCGGCCGAGTGGCGCTCGGGCGCGCTCCCCGCCGACGCGTTCGTCACCAAGCCGTCGGGCATCCCTCAGCTCCCGCCGACGCCCGAGCCGCGAGAGCAAGAGCACGACCTCGTCTTCGTCATGCGGGCGCACACGCTCGACGCCATGTTCTCCCAGGTCCTCTGTGCGTCGGCTCCTCCTCCCTCGCTCTCCTTGCGCTCGTCACGGCCTCTAATGACTCTCGTGCATCGTCACGCAGTCTACCTGCACAAGCCGGCGTTCGCGCAGGCGCTTCTCAAGAACTCGGACGAGCCGCTCAAGTCGCCCTGGGCCGCGAGCGTCGCCGCGGTTTCGCTCGAGACGGCCGTCTACCTCCTCGCGGTCGCCAAGTCGTGGACGAGGCTGCACCCTATCTGCGCGCGATGGTGGCAGTGCGTCCTCCTCTCTTTCTTTTACCCGATCTCGGCCCGGTCGTGCGCACGGGCCTCCTCGGCTCTCGGCTGACCCGACGCGACTCTCCTGCAGCATCTTCTTCCACACGTACGCCTGCTCGGTCGCCCAGGCGAGCCTCGTCATCAAGAGCCCTCGATCGATGCTCGCGCCGCACGCCTGGTCGCAGCTCAACGAGGCGGTCGCCATCTTCGAGAGCGCCGGCGCCGGTGGCGCACCCGTCGCGTCGTTCGTCCCGCGCCTGCACGTCCTGCGCGAGAAGGCCTACTTGTCGCTGCAGAACGTCATCTCGGTGCCGCTCGGGCTCGCGACGGGCCAGGCGGGCGAGGACATGGGCGACGCGCTGGCCGAGGGGACCGACGCGAGCCGGTTCATCCTCGGCCCGCCGACTCGGCTCGAGCGCAAGCAGCGCAAGAAGGCGACGGTCGGCAGCGCCAGCGTCGGCGTCGGCCTCGCCCGGAGCTCGCCGGCGAGCGAGGGCCTGTCGCCCGAGGGCCCCTCGCCGGGCGCCATGCTCGCCCACATGCTCGGCGGCGCGCCCGCTCTTTCGGCGCAAGCTCCTCCGGTCACCATGTTCCCGCCGCGGACGAGCGAGGCGTACCACCCGCTCGACTCGCCTATCCTGCAGCGCGCCCCGCCGCAGCAGCAGCCGCACCACCACCACCAGCAGCCGCAGCAGCCGCAGCAGGCGCACACACCTCCTCAGCAGGTCTCGGCGCACACGGCGGCGGCCATGTACCTCTCGGCGCTCCACCACCCGGCGCAGCAGGGCGCGTATCCGCCGCCGCCGCCGCAGCAGCCCTCGTACCGGCAGCCGCCGCACGGCCCGCCCTCTTCCTCGCGTCTTCAACAGCCATCTCCGGGTCCTCCGCCGCCGCATCATGCACCTCCTCAGCATTCCTACCCCGCCGGCCACACCGGGCAGGAGCTCGATGCCGCCGTGCCGAGCTACGCCTCGCCGCAGGGGCGAGCAGAGTTCGCGGCGGCGCCGAGCCCGCTCTTCAACCTCGTCAGCTTTGCGACCGACTTTCCGCTGCAGCAGGGTGCGACGGGAGCGTCGGTCGGCGAAGGAGGAGGAGGAAGAGCGGAAAGGGGCGGTTTTGCGCCGGGTGGGGCGGAAGAGGGGCAGGTCGGCGGGCTAGACGTCTCGCAAGGAGGCGAGAACTGGCCGCACTGTGGGTCGCCCTCTCTCGCTCTCCTCCCTTCTTGACCTGCATCCCGTTGCTGACGCTGTCGTCGTCTTCGCTCGCAGGGCTCGACTCGCTCGGCGGTAGCAGCACGGGCCTGCCGTCGCCGCTCGACTTTAGCCGGTTCTCGTAGTTTCGACGTGCACAGCGCTTTTCGTGCTTGTGAGCTTGGAGAGAGAGCTGAGCGTGTGAGGAGTGAGCGCAAGAGCGAGAGAGGGTGCGAAGAAGCGAGGTCCGAGAGCTGCTTAGATTTGCATTACGCCCGGATTAGTATTGGCCGCCTTGTCCCCGCCGGCTCTCCTCCCCGTCTCCCTCGCCGCCCTCGCCTCGGCTCAGCAGTGCCAGCAGGACACGGACAGCGCACGCCACCGCCCAGCAGGCCCCGCCAACACCTAGCCGCGCCGCCCGCAGGCCCGCCAACGACCTCGCCCTTCATCAGCTCGCTCGACGCGTCGGCCATGTCGGACCCTCGCCTGCGCATGCGCGAGCAGCACGCTCAGCGCACCTCGTCGCCCTACTCGAACGGCCCGTCCAATGGCGCCGGACCCGGGCCAGGAGCGAGCCCCGCTCCCCCTCCTCCTCCTCCTCCTCCCGGCTACGGCGGGCCCGCCAGCTACAACGGCGCACCCTCGAACTACGGCCAGCAGCGACCGCCACCACCTTCCTCGGGCTACCCCTCGTACAGCAGCACCGGCGCCTCGTCCTACAGCGGCCCTCCTCCACCCGGCGCAGGTCTCGCGACCGTCACCCCGCCCTCGGCCACCACGCCTATGGCAACCCCGCCGCCCCAGTCGCTCAGCGCAGCAGCAAGCGCCAACGAGCTCGACAAGCAAGCCGGCGGCAAGCGCGTCACGTTCTGCGTCGTGTGCGCCAGCAACCAGAACCGCTCGATGGAGGGTCACAACGTCCTCGCGTGCGTCCAGCTTCTCGACGAGCTCAGCGGCTGCTCCCTTCACAGGACGAGCATCAGCTGATTCATGCCGGTCTCCTGCTCGCAGAAAGGCCAACTTTCGGGTCATCTCGGCGGGCACGGGCTCGGCGGTGCGCCTCCCTGGGCCGAGCGTCGACCGCCCCAACATCTACTCGTTCGGCACGCCCTACGAGCACATGTACCAGGACCTCAAGCAGAAGGACGAGCGGCTGTGCGTTCCCTCCTTACTCCTGTCTGAGGCTGCGAGAGACGCCGAGCTGACCCCGGCCGCGACAACTCGTTCACCTGCGCAGCTACACGGCCAACGGCCTCCTCAACATGCTCGACCGCAACCGCAAGATCAAGCAGGCGCCCGAGCGGTGGCAGGAGAGCTCGCAGGTCGCCGACGTCGTCATCACGTGCGAGGAGCGCTGCTACGACGCCGTCATCGATGGTGCGTCGACGGCTTTCTCGGGCCTCGTCGGCTCTTGACACTCCCCCGAGTAGTGCAGAGACTGACTAGCGTTGAACTTCTTCACGCACAGACCTTCTCACCAAGGGCGGCGAGCTGAACCGGCCCGTGCACGTCATCAACGTCGAGATCAAGGACAACCACGAGGAGGCTCTCATCGCCGGCAAGGCCTTGCTCGACCTCTGCGCAGCGGTGCGTCGGCTCGGGCTCTCCTCGTATCAGTCTCTCACTGCTTTCGTGTGGCAGGAACTGACTGTCGCATCTTGGTGGCGCCCGCAGATCGAGGCGTCCAAGGACGTCGACAGCGAGATTGACGACATCCTCGCTCGGCAGCAAGAGCGGCATCCGCACCAGCTCCTCCACACCGTCATGTTTTACTAGAGTGCTCGACGTTGTAGAGGCCTCGAGCCTGCTCGTGCAACTATGTCGCGGTCCGTGCACAGGCTCGTCCGGCTTCGACGGGATCCCGGGAACCGCTCGCCCTCGACTTCCCTCAGTGCGAGTGCGAGATCTCTCGTCGCGTTCACGCTCCATCTCGTGGTGCGAGAGCTGCGAGAGCGAGCCTGGCGAATCGCCCCGAGAGGATCTCAAGCCGGGCGGCCGACGCACGGACCTCCTCTCGTCGCTCCGTTATACTGGCCTCGCTTGTCGGTCTACGACTCGCTCTCTCGCCAAAGAGCTCCCCCTCGTGGCTCTCAGCAGCTCTGTGAAGCAATCTCGACCCCCGCAGCATCCTTACCTTGCTCGGCATGAGAAGCGGGCGCTGAGCACCGAGGAGGAAGACGTACCTGTCCAGCTCGCCCTTCTACGCTTCCTGATCCCGGAAGGCTCTCTACCGACCTCTCGAGACGGCTGCTCGACGATGGAGGCGCCTTGTTGAACCGCTCGCGAGGCTCACCGCCCGACCCTGTGCTCGAGAAGGCCCGAGCGAGGAGGCAGACGTGCTCGAGGGCTCGCCTTTCTCTGCTTCCTGTTGCCTGGAGGCTCTCTACCGACCTCTGGAGGCGGTTACGGAGGAGCGGGAAGACCCTGGCGAAGGCGCAGCGAAAGCTGCTCTCGTCGTGCGCGCTTTGACCGCGGATCCTTGAAGACTGCACCGCTGCTCGACAGCGATCCCCCCGTCACGGCGAAACGCAGCGCTGCCAGCGCTGCCGGCCCTGCTCCACTGTCGGAGCCTCTCTGGGTCCGATAGACCCCACCCGAGTACGCTGCGCCCATGCGAGAGGCCCTGGGTGACCCGCTCGAGCCGCGATTTGGATCGGGACTGGACGTCGGCGCCAACTGCGATCTCCCTCCTCGCACCTGCAGGGGAGTGCTGGGCAGCCCAGGGACGCCGCCGATATCGGTTAGGAACCCTGGCTGGACGGGCGAGACCGTCGGGGCCCGCTACGTTGCAGGAGAGGCGGCGACTCGAGGCCAGGATGGATCTGGTCGACACGCTGCTCGTCGCACCCCTTCTGGCTTGCTGCTCCCCGCTCTCCTCGTCCTTGAGGACCTGCTCGTACGTCTTGGACGAGACCTCGCCGTCGTTCGACGAGACGGCGAGCGAGACGCCTGCCACCGTCTCGAGGCCCGTGCGCTTCCTCTCTCTCCGACATGTGAACGGCACTCGCTCGCTCGACACGCTCGCAGTCCGAGATTAAAGAAGAGCAGCCAGTCGGATAGATGCAATAGGGGAACGCAGAGTGAGGAGAGAGGGAGAGAGAGGGAGAAAGAGGGAGAGAGACGGGGAGAGAGGGGAGAATCGCAAGGACGTCGAGAAGGAGGAAAGAAAACGAAACACGTGCAGCGCCCTCACCCTCGACGACCCTCACTATGCAAACCCGCCCTTGCGCACCGCAGCGAACTTGCTTGGACGAGGTCCGAGCGCCGAGCCCGACTTGCCGCCCCTGGCGCCCGCCCTCCCGCCAGTCGCCGCCGTCGTCGTGGTCGTCGTGACGGTCGTGCGCTTAAAGCTCGTGCTGTGGAAGAGCACCGTCAGCAAGATCTCGCCGAGCTGAGAAGAGGCAAGAATGAGGAGGAGACGCACACTGCGCTGCGCCCGCCGCCGACGTTGTTGGTCGTGATGCTCGACTCGTCGCGCTCGCTGTACTTGACCGTCGTGCCGTGCTGCACGCCAAAAACCGAGAGCTGAGACTGCATGGGCGAGGCGAAGCGTCAATGAACCTGCGCGAGAGAGCGAGAGGCAGAGAGAGAGGGAAAAGAGCGCACATCGAGATCGGCAAAGTCGTCGACGTGCGCCGTCTGCATGACCGCCGTCGTCGAGCGGTGCTTGAGGTTGAGCTTGAGCGGTGCCGCCGGCGACGACGACGCGCCGAGGTGGATCTGCGGCGACAGCTCGCGCAGGAGGCGCTCGTCGTACGTCTCGTCGTCGCCACGCTCCTCGCCACCGAGCATGTCGACGTCCTCGTCCTCGTCGAGCGCACGCCGCGCCCGAGACTGCTGGACCGCGAGCTCCTGCGCTTCGCGGAACGAGCGCACGCGCAGCTCGGGCGCGTCGACGCGGCCGAAGACGTCCTGCGCACGGTCCTCCTCCTCGACATCGGCATCGCCCTCCTCGTCGTCGTCCGACAGGCCGTGCTGCGTCTCGAGGAACGCGTACTCGCCGACCTTGGCGGTCGGGACGAAGCCCTGGGCGAGGACGTTGCCAAAGGCCTGCGTCTCCTCGTTCTCCTCTGCGCGCGAGCGAGTTGAGAAGGTCAGCAAGTCCGCGACCTCGAGGACGACGAGCAGCAAGACGACGCACTGAGCTGGCCGATCGTGAGCGACTCGACACGAGCCTTCTTCTCGCGGTGCCCGTTGCGCGACACGTACTCGTCGTCAAAGTCGTCGTCCGAGAGGTCGTAGGCGCTGCGCTTCTGGCGCTCCTTGCCGTCGACGACGCGCTGCGCACGCTTCATGGCCTCAACCTCGGCCTTCTCCTGGTCCTCCCTGCGTGCGTGAAAAGTGCGTCAGGGTCCGGTTCGCCGATCGCGCAAGAGTGGAGAGTAGACGAGACGCACTGGAAGCGGTCGCGAGCGAGCTTGTCCTGCTCGTGCTGCACGTCGCGGTCGACCTCCTCGTTGTCGACGAGCGACTCGAGCTCTGCATCGTGCCCGTCCTCGTCCTCGTCGCCGCTGACGCCGCCGAGGCCGAGCCCGACCTCCTCGTCCGAGAGGTTGGCCTCGGCGTCGACGAACGCGTTGCGCGTGCGCCGCCGAGGAACCTGCTGCGCCTCGACAGGTGCACCGACATGCGCTGCGCCGGCCTTGAGCGCGTCGAAGGCGTTGCGCGGCGCGGTGGGCTGCGCCGCCGACGGCAGGGTGTGCAGCGCGTCCTGCGTGTCCTGCGTCTCCTCGGTCTGCGCGTCCTCGAGCTGCGTCTCCTCGGCGCGAGAGCGGGACGAGTCGACCTCGGTCGCAGCGAGCGGGGCGAGGCTGTCGAGGGAGGTGAGCGCCGCGTTGCGCCGCAGCCGGGTCGGGTCCTTGGAGAGCTGCGTCGGCGTCTCGGCGGTCGCGACCTGCGTGTCATCGAGCGCCTGCGACTGCGAGTCGAGCATCGACATCGACTGGCGGTGGTAGCCGGGCGAGTCGGACGGCGAGTCGAAGAGGTTGGCCGGGCGGGTCTGGGTGAGGAAGCTGCGGGGGTCCGAGAAGGTCAATTTCGGCGCCCTGTGACGACGGGGACGAACGTCAGGACGCTCAGACGCACCCCTTGTCGTTGATGTACTGGCGCGGTGCAGGAAGCTCTCGAGGCGTCGCCGGCTCAAAGTCGTTGAAGCCGCCGCGAGCTTCGAGACGAGCGACGTCGGCAGCGCGCTCAGCGGTGCTGATGAGCGGCTGTGCGGCGAACATGGTCGGCGCCGGCGCCGACAGGTCGTCGTTGGCCGGGCGGAAGAAGCCCTCGACCTGCGGGAGAAGCAGGAGGACGTCAGCAGGATGTCGAGAGAGCTGCGACACAACGGGAGAGGGCCGCACCTGCTCGTCTCCTCCTCCCTGGCTGAACTGCGAGTCGAAGAACTGCGAGAAGCCGCCGGCGTCGCCGTCGTCGCCGAGGAGGGCGCCGAAGCCGACCTTTGCGGGCGCCGAGGCCTGAGCGTCCGTGGACGGCGACTTGGCGATCTCGGTCGGCGCGAGCTCGGTGGGCGCCGGCGTGTCCGAGGTAGACCGATGCTGCTCGTCGTCGTCCTCGTCGGCGACAATGCGGATCTTGTTGGCGGTGCGGCGGGCCATGGTCGGCGGCGGCATCTCCTCGTCCTCCTCCTCCTCCTCTGCCGCCTCCTGCGTCGCTCGAGCATAGCGCTCCGAGTTCTGCGACGAGCGAGGCATGACGAGCTCGCCGTCGCTGTCGACCTCGTCCTCGCCGGCGTCGTCGGCGGCAGCCGCCGCCGTCACCGGGGCGAGCTCGTCGGCATCGCTGCCCGCCTCGTCGAGCTCCGAGCCCGAGCCTGCGTAGGCCGAGCCAGGAGCCTCCTCGTCCTCGTCGACGTCGACGTAGTCGCCGTCCTCGTCCTCGTCCATCTGCTCGTCCGCCTCCTCCTTCTCGCGCTTACTCTTGATGAGCGCGTCGACGTCGACCGACTGCAGGTCCTGCTTGTCGACCTGCGCGGCGGCGTTCTGCTCGCGCTGCCGAGCGCGCGTCGCGTTCTTCGTGCGCACAGCGAGAGCCTGCAGCTGGACCTTCTCCCTCAGGCCCGCGCTCAGCTTCTCGTGCGTGATCTCGACGGGACGGCTGCTCTTCTTGGCGCGCGAGGTCGACGACGACGCGAGGATCGTGGACGGCAGGTGCTTCTTGCGCGTCGACGTGAGGTTCTCGTGGTACCGAGTGTCGAGATGGCGGCCGAACTCGTGCCCGGCGGCGTCGAGCTGGCTCTCGCTCGGGAGCGCGTCGTCGCTCGGCGGGTGCGCGAGGTCGACGCCGGCGATGCGCGCCAGCACCTTGCGCGGGTCGTTCTTGGGGCGCGCGGGCGTACGCGCGAACGCGGCGAGCGTGTCCTCGGCCTGCGACGACGACGACGACGCACGGGCCGCCCTCGACGGCGCGCCGGGCATCTCAATCTCGAGGTCCGAGTCCGAGTCGGCCTGGGCGGCTTTGGCGGCGGCCGCCTTGGCGGCGGCGAGGGCGGCGCGCTTCTTGTCCTGGAGCGCCTGCGCGCGACGAGCCTTCTCGCGCTTCTCGTCGGCGCGGCGGATCATCTCGGCGGGCGCGAGGAGCTCGTCCTCGTCGTCGTCATCGACGTCGGCAGCGGTTGCGACTGCGGCTGCGGCAGGTGCCGGCGAGCGCTTGCGCTCGAGCCGCTCGGGCCGCTCGCCGAGCGCGAGAGGCTTGCGGACGCGGTGCGGGACCGGCGTGTCGTGGTCGCCGTCGGCGATGGGCGACGTCGCCCGCTGCTTGCCGAGCGCTTTTGAGGACAGCTTGAGCCTCGGGACGGGCGTCTGTGCGACGAGGTCGTGAGGCGGGGAGGAGGTGACGATGGCGTCGGACGAGGACGACAGGGTGATGGTCGCAGGAGGGCCATGGTTCGAGGAGCTGCGGTTGATGGCGGGAGGTGGAAGGGAGGAGCTGCGGAAGCGAGCGCAAGGGAGTCGTCAGCCACGGCGTTCAGGGAAGAGCGCATTCTCGACGCACATGTGGTGCTGCTTGAGGGCGTCCGAGACCGACATGCCGACCTTGCGGGTCGCGACGAGGCGCACTTCTTGCTCTGCAGGAACATGAAGGGAGCGTGTGAGCGTGCAACGCCGAGAGGGAACGAGCGAGGAGAGGTGACGGACGGCGGTTTAGGGCGGCCGTGACCTTGTTCATCTCCTCGAGCTCCTTCTTGCTGAGCGACTGCGAGTCGGGGAGCGAGTCAGTGGGAGCGGTATGGGAGAGCCTAGAGGCAATCAGGGCGCACCTTGGCCTTCTTCTCGGTCGACCTCCTCGACTTGACCTTCTTCTTGCTCGCCCGCTCGTCCGAGTCCTCCTCGATCATGTCCTCGAGGAACGGCGCCGGCTCGGGCTCTACGTAATCCTCGCCTCGGGCTGCTGCGAGCTCCAGGCCCTTCTTGCGCTGCTTGGCCTGCTCGGCGTCGTGCCGCTTCTTCCACAGCTCGCGCACCTTGTCGCCCCGCGACAGCGTCGGCGCCGACGCCTCGTCGTCCGACGACACGACGCGGCGGGCCGTCGCGCTGTGCTTGGGCGCGCGAGACGGCAGCGGCGCCTCGTCCTGCTCCTCGTCGTCCGAGTCGAGGACGGCGCGAGGCTTGCGAGCACGACTGCGCGCCGTCGGGACGACGTCCTCGCTGTCGGCCGTCTGCGTCGAGGCGAGGAGCGCCTCGATGTCGTCGAGGTCGCGGGAGGGCGACGAGGGCGAGGCGGCGCGGCGCTGAGCGGGAGAGCGCTGAGAAGAGGAGGCGGGGCGGGAGGACGAGCCCGACTCGTTGGTGATGGTGAGCGGCGGCAGGGACGACGAGGTGGGAGGAAGGATGGCGGTGGCGGTGGTCGTGTCCTCGGGGCGAGCGTCAAAGTCGCGATCGACGTCGGCGAGGAGGTCCTCGAGAGCTGGGCGGCGCTTGAAGAACGCGAGGGCGTCGGTGTCGTCGCCAGACGCGCCGCTAGCGTCGTCGTCACTCGACTCGCTGTCGCTGACGACGCCGGCTGGGAGCGACGGCTTCGAGCGGGCGGCGGCGAGCTTGACGGGCTCCTCGTCCTCGCTCGTCGGGTCGGTCGACTGCACGTCTCGGCGACTCGGCGACGACGAGGCCTGGGCCGGGCGAACCCGCATCGTCGTGTCGCCATCGCCGACCGACTCGGACGAAGGGTGCTGTGCCCGGAGGATGGGCTCCGAGTCGGGGATGACGAGGGTCGAGGTGCGGTCGAGGGCGAGTCCTTCATCCGCGGCGGGCTCTGCTGCGGGGGCCTGCGCGTCCTCGACAGGCTTACGGCCGTACGTGCGCGTCACCTTGGCGCGCGGCGGGGCCTCGGCGTGGGCTGTGGCGGGTGGCGGACGCGAGGCAGCGCGCGTGGTCGAGGGGGAGGAGGGGTCGGCGGCAGGCGAGGTCGGGTCGAGCGTGGGTGGGGGCGAGCCGCTGAAGGAGACCTCCATGGACGACATGGTGCACCGCGCAGGCGTCCAGGCGGCGTGCGAGAGGGGTGGTCGCGGTGCAAGAGGCGGACGACACGAAGTGGGCGGGGTTGCTGGCGGCTGGCCTGGGGCGCGGTAGGCAAGGCACTGTGGACGCGTGGGCGTGTCTGTTGAGCTTGCTGTGCTGCTCTGCTTCGCTCCAGGCGGGAGGAGCGGTGCGTGGAGAGCGAGGGCGTGCTCGCCTCGTCCCACCTCGCGTCGCGCTTGTTTTGTCTCTCTCTTTCGGCGCGAAGAGCTCTCGAGCATGCAGACGGGGACAAGCAGTGCAATGCAAAGCGGCAAGCGCGAACAACAATAAGCTATGTACGTCTCAGTCGAACGCGAGCATGTCCTCCTCATCCTCGTGCAGCTCGGGATCCTCCTCGCACATCGCCTCGCCGTCCTCGAGCACCTCGTCGACGCCACCCTCCTGCGTCGAGCCGAGCGACATCGCCGCCGGGTCGTCGTCCTCGAGCGAGCGGGCCTCGCGCTCGTCTGCGACGAGCTCCTCCTCGACGGCCATCTCGACGTTCGCCGCGTCAGGGTCCGGCATCGACGACGGCATCGTCTCGGCGAGCATGGCGACCGTCTCGTCCTGGAGCTGCCGCACGAGGTCGCGCAGCATGTCGGCGTCCGTCACCTTGCTCGAGGCGAGGTCCTTGAGCGTCGTCGTGAGCTGCGACGGGCGTTACTCTAGCGTCAGCGACAGCTCCGACGACGTACTGGGGAGGCGAAGTTCGAGGGGGACGCACCTCAAGCAGGCACCGCCTCCTGCGCGCGAGCTTGCCCTCCCGGCTCCTCCTGCGCCCGTCCTCGGCGAGGTTCTCGAGCGTGAGGCTCGCGATGCGCGCGACGTCGAGCACGCGTGAGGGCAGCTTGGCGATCTTGGCGAGCTCGAGGCCTGTAGATGTAGGCGATAGAGCGTCAATCGCTGTCGAGCGGGAGGATGGAGGTGGACAGAAACGCACCATAGTGGGTGAGCGGCGTCGCGCCGTCGCGAACCTTGTGGCGGAAGGTGATGCTGAAGTCGGGCTGGCTCTCGTCGATCTGCGACGAGGCAGGCGACGTCAGGTGCCGCTGTGAGCGAGAACGGCGAGAGGAGGGCGCACCTCGGCTTCAAGGTGCAGCGAGACGACGTTCGGGTACCGCGACGGGAGGGTGACGGCGAGCTCCTGCATGATCATGAGCATGCTGAGCGTCAGTGACTGGTGCAGGAGCAAGAGAGCGCGAGGGGGCGCACCTTGAAGTGCGTCGCGAAGAAGCAGAACGCCTGGAGGAGGCCCGTGCACGTCAGTCGAGGTCGCAGCGCACGCGGCGCCGAGAGATGAGAGCGCACCTTGCTCTTAATAATCTCCTCGGCGATGGCGTGCGCGATGCCGACGCCCTCCTCGGGGCTCGTCCCCCTCCCGAGCTCGTCGACGAGCACGAGGGAGTGGCTCGGCCCGTCCTCGCTGCCCTCGCTCCCGCCCCCGCCCTCGCCCCGGTGCGCACTAAGCGTGCCGAGGATCATGCTCATGGTGCTCATCTCGCTCGCGAACGTCGACAGCGAGGCGGCGATGTCGTCGTCGTTCGAGAGGCGCGTGAGGAGGGCCGAGATGGGGCGGAACGAGGCGTAGAGGGCCGGGACGAAGCAGCCGATCTGCAGTGCGAGACGTCAGGCAGTGCGTAGAGGGGAAAGGAAGAGAGGACACGGACCTGAGCCATGACGTGGAGGAGAGCGATTTGGCGGAGCAGGGTCGACTTGCCGCTCATGTTGGCGCCGTAGATGAGCTGGAAGGACGCCGCGTCGCTCGCGTACGTGTCGCTGCGCACGCTTGACATCAGGCGACGAATTTCGGAAGGGAAGAAGGAGGTGCAGACGCACTTGGGGACGAACGAGCCGTCCGACCTGCGAAACTGCTCGTGCAGCGGATGACGCCCGGCCTTGATCGCGAGCGTGTCACTCCACTCGGGGCGCACTGTCGCACACGTAGGAGGGTGAGCTGATGCAGGTCGACGGGACGGAGAGGGCGTAAGCGCACCGTACTCGTTCTTGCTCGAGACCTCGGCGAACCTGCGAGCAGCGGCAGCGTCAGCTCGGTGCTCTAGCTGTACGAGGGCATAGACGCACGACGAGATCATGTCGAGCATGGCGATGACCTCGGCGGCCTTGTACAGGCACCCGAGGCAGCCCCTGATCTCGTGGAACATCTCCTCGAGAATCTCCTCCCTGCGCGGCGAGGTCGCCATCAGCCAAGTTCATCCAGGAAGAGGCTTAGAAGGGACGCACGACATGATGAGGATCTCCTGAACCGAGTCGTGCAGGCGAGCGTTGCGCTTCTTGAGCTCGAGCGACGAGAACTCGACCTTCTTCCCCTTGAGCGTCTGCGCACGGACCCTTTCCTCCTCGTCAGCGCTCGCGCTCGCGCGCGTCGGCAAGATGAAGAGACGCACCACGTTCGTCACGGCCCTCGCCATCTCGCCCTTCTTGTCGTCCCACTCGTCGCGGCTCATGACGAAGACGAACCCGCCGCCACCTCCTCCCGCGCCCGCACCGCCGACCTGCACCATCTGGACGCTCTCGAGCGCAAACGTGCTGCGGAGCGTATCGCCGAGATCGTGCGCATCCGAGAGATTCTCGCGGTACGTCTCGCGCGCGACGTCAAGCCTGCCGCAGAGGGGGAGGGTCAGTGCGCGTCGAGGAGGGAGGAGGGGACGACCGAGAGGGAGGCGCGCGACGCACAGGAGCTTGCGCTCGGCCTTGATGGCGAACAGCCTCGCGTGCCGCTTCGTCAACCCACCCGCCGCCGCCGCCGAGCCGCCCTTCCTCCCAGGACCGTCACCGCCCTGCGCGGCCCACACGTCCGGGTTGACGCCCGCCTCGATGACGTCGGCGATGCGGTCGAGCTGCTCGTCGGCGAGTGCGCGGTCGACGGCGTCGAGGAGGCGCGCGTCGGCGTGCTCGACGGCCGCGCGCAGCTTGGGGAGCGACGAGAGGAACTGGCGCAGGTGGAGGAGGTGCGCGAGGTGCGACGCAATGCGCGACGAGGGGTCCTGGTTGACGGTCGAGCGCGGGAAGAGGGACGAGGTCGACGTGCGGGAGGAGGAAGAGGTGGAAGCGGTGCGGATGGGCGAGAGGAGGCGCGAGACGATCTTGTCGAGGTCGAGCGACTTGAGCCTGTCGACGCACGTCGCTCGTCAGCTGGGCACAGCGGGCGTAGGGGACAGGTGTACGCACTGCTCGAGAGCTTTGCGGACCGCGCGAGAGCGCTCCTCCGAGTTGACGAGTTCCTCGACCTGCAGGGCGAACCGAGTCAGTCCTCGCTCGTGTACAGGATGAGGGAAACCTGAGCGCACCGCGTCGAGGCGGCCATCGATGATGCTCGGGTCGGTGAGCGGGCTCAGGATGTTCGAGCGGAGCTAGGTCGCGCAAGCGGGACGAGGCTCAGTGAGGTGCACGGACCCCTCGAGGCCGAGGAAGGGCGCACGAGCCGCGTGCCCATCGGCGTCTGGCACTTGTCGAGCATGCCGAGGAGGTGCTGCTTCGAGTTCTTGTTGAGGACCTGCGGGCGCGATAATGGGTGTCAGTGGTTGTCGCTCGGGGCAGAGGCGCGAGCGAGAGGCGTGCGCACGTTGGCGACGAGCTCGAGGTTCCTCGCCGACTCGGTGTCGATGAGGCACGTGCCGTCGAGTGGCGCGTAGCGGATGCGGAGCGAGTTGGGCGGGAACGAGAGGCTCTGGGCCGAGTCGAGCCACTTGAAGAGGGCGGCGGCGGCGCTCAAGGCGTACCACTTGGACTTGCAGACGTTGAGGGTCGACAGGCGCTCGTCGTCGTGCACTGCGAGCTGCGTGAGGAACTCGAACCCTGCACAGGGAGCGAAGAACGTCAGGACGCGGCCCGTCGCCGACTTGCGAAGGTCAAAGCGTGCCGGCCTGCGAGGGTGAGGGGTCAGTCGCCGCGCTCTGCTGCAGGCTCGGGCGCGGCGTGGACGCACCTGCTCGTTCCAGTACTTGCGCAGGACGGCGACGAGAGGCACGTCGGGGCAGTCGTGCTTGAGGCCGTCGACGAGCATGGCGACCTCGGCGCTCGTGGCGGCGGTGATCTGCTCGACGTCGTCCGTATCGGGGTCGGCGGTGCGAATGGTCGAGAGGGCGCTCTGCGGGAGGATGATGGCCTTTGGGCGGGCCTTGCGGCAGTGGTGGAGCGTCTTGGCCCAGGTGGGCGAGTCGGCGAACTTGTGGGGGGAGGAGAGAGGGCGGCGTCAGCGCGAGGGGCCTTGCGCGGCTCGGTGGCGAGAGCGTGGCGCACCTGGGTGAGGTGAACGTGACCCGTGTCGACCTCGAGCGAGACGAGGCCGACGTCGCGGCCGGCACCCCTCGCAGGGAGGAGGGCGACGACCCGTGAGCTGTCGTCACCGCTTGAGGTGGCAGGGCGAGCGGTGGTGGGCCGCGAGGGGAGACCCTGGGTGCTCTTGGCCTCGCAGACGGCATCCTGAGCGAGGCGGACGCTTGTGGGGGAGGAAGCGAGAGCCGGATGAGGCGGCGACGACGCGTTCGTCCCTCTCGCTCTCTGTTCACGTGCTCGTGGAGCTGCTGCATGGCCTCTAGCCGCATGTCGCAGCAGGCGTCGACCATCCCGCTGTCCATCTCGGCGTCGCTCGCGGCCGGGTCCCCCTCGGCACCTCCCCTCCCCGCTCCGATCCACCGCCTCGTCCTCCTGCGCGCCCAGGCAGACGCAGCCTTGAACTCGCCCGCCCTCCGAGCAGAGCTCGCCACCGGCCACGCAGGGCCGAACTCGCTCCAAGCTCGAGACGCCCTCGACGCCGTCGTCAACGCCGCCGCCCCTCTCCTCCAGGGTCAGGGTCAGCCGCAACCGCAGCACCAGCATCAGCAGCGACAGCTCAAGCTCTCGGCCGAGGACGAGGCCCGCGCAGAGTACTGCCTCGCGTTCGCCCTCGCCCGCGTCGGCGAGTTCGACGGCACCCCTCCCTCGACCCTCCCCCACCGTCTCGACGACGCCCTCTCGCACTTTGGCCGCGCCGCCGACCTCCTGCGCCTCCCTCCGCCACCCGCCCTCGACTCGGTCCCGAGTGTCACCCGCCCGCAAGACCCGAACCGCCAGCACGCCGCCGTCGACCTCTCGCCCGTTCCGGCCTGGGCCGCCGAGATGCTCGCCGAGTGGGCTAGGGCCCAGACGACACGCGCGTTCACGAGCTGCGTCGGCGACCAGGGGCAGACGGTCGTACACGAGGACGAGCTCGCAGACCTGCTCGACCTCGCCTGCAGGCGCAACGTCCAAGGTGCGCTCCTCTCTCTCTCCGCCCTTACACTCCCTCCTCGCTCGAACCTGACCCTGAACTCGACGCTCGCAGCCCTCTTCACGCCCATCGACCCGCTCTCGCCCGAAGGAGAGCACGCCTCGTCCTCGACCGCGAGCACCGTCCTCGGCTCGGCCCGCCTCGTCTCGGACCTCTCGTCGCTCCTCCCTTTCGCGCCCGGCTCGCCCTCGACCTGGGCCCGCCGCCTCAACTGGGCAACCCACGTCGCCGACGTGCGTTTCGTCAGCGCGTCCATGTCGGCCAACGCGCTCGTCGACGCCGCGAGCGCCCACGCCCAGGTGCTCCAGGCGCGCGACATTGACGCCCGCCAGCGCCGCGAGGTCAAGCGCGTCGTCGAGCGCACCCTGCGCCGCATCGCGCCGTACGAGCGCACCCAGGGCAACGTGCTCCTCGGCCTCGGGCGCGTCCTCCTCGACGCCGTCGGCGCGCTGTACCTCGGGCGGCAGGTCGGGTTCCAGGAGGAGCGGCGTATGCGCGAGACGAGCGAGGGCGCGGGAGAGGAGGACGAGGACGAGGGCGTCAAGGTGCTCGTGCCCGAGAACGACCTCGTGCGGGAAACGCGGCAGGTCCTGATCCGAGGTGCGTGCACCTTGCTCCTGCTCCTTCCCTGTCTGCAACCTCTCACTGACGCCCATCCTTCCTCGCAGCCGCCGCTCTCTTCGAGAACGCTTACGCCTCGATCCTGCGCTCCCCGCCCTCGTCCTCGCGCCGCAACCTCGAGCTGCGCCTCCTGCGCCGCCTCGAGGCGACCTACTGCGACCTCGAGCTGCTCGACAACGACTCGACGCCCGAGGTCGTCGAGCTCAAGAGCCAGCGCATCGAGCGCGCGGTGCTTATCAACGATGCGCTCGTCGCGCTCGGCGACGGGCAGGCGCAGGACGGCGCCGAAGCGGGTCGACGGGCGCAGCGGAACGGCGCAGAGGACGAGGGCCCGCCGGGCGAGGACGACATGGAGGGCAGCGACCAGGAGCGTGCAGAGGAGGAGCGCGCCGAGCTCGAGAGCAGCGACGACGATGACGAGGACGAGGAGGACCGGCTCGCGAGGAGGTTTGCCCGGGCGGCGAGGCTCGGGTAGGGCACCAGCGGGGCTCGAGTCGAGCAGAGCAGATAGACAGGTCGTCGTAGTCGTGTTGTGCCGTTGCAGTGCCTCCGTATCCCTCCTCTGCTCGGCGTGTCCGTCCTCGGCGAGGTCGCGAGCCGTGCACGGACCTCCAGAGCTCTCAAGACGGGGCCTCTGTCGCCCAGGGTCGCCGTCGGGGCGCTCCTTGGTGCCTTTCTGAGTCGGCGGAGAGCGCAGGCGAGCCATGGGGAGGAGAACGTCACCCGCGTCTCGAGTCGAAAGCGAGCGAGCTCTCGCAACCGCTCTGCTGCGATCAAGTGCGAGAACCCTGCTTTGCACCCGCCGGCGCCGCCCATCTAGCTCGTCAAGAATCCGCAGCTCAGCCTGAGCCAGCTCCACACGATCCCGACGGCGCAGTACGCGCTCGTCGCCATGAGCGGCAGGAACTCCATGCTCGACTCGGCGACCTGGGCGACCTGGGCGGCCGCGGCGGGGTCGACGCACGTGCCGTTGGCGAGCGCCGAGGCTGAGCAGGCGATCAGGCTCGGAACGGCGGTGGCGATGGGCGCCGAGGGGAAGAGGAGCGAGTGGAGGATGGAGGTGTCTGCGGGCGCAGAGAAGGGCGCTCGACTCAGGGTCAGCGAGCGTCGCGCAGCTGTAGAACGTGCAGAGTCAGAGAGAAGGAGAGCGCACAGATCTGCAGCCCGACGAAGCCGCAGAGGTATGCCGCCTCGGCCTTGTCGACGATCATGGTCCACAGGCTCGGCAGCGGGCGGTACACGACCCGGCGCAGCTGCGGCACGACGAGGGCGGCCCAGACGAGCGAGAAGATGACCTTGACCGGCGTCTCTGCGAGTCAGAGAGAGAGAGTCAGCTTTGAAGCGAGGGCGAGAGGGAGGAAGAAGAAGAGGTCCGAGCGTACCGGCGGGCTTGATAAGGAGCGGGAACAGGCCAAAGACGCCCGCCGTCGTAGCGACGACGAACGCGCGGAAGTGGTTGTCGTCGTCGGTCGCCGTCAAGCTGCGCGGGCGAGGGTCAGGAGGCAGACGAGCGGGCGAGTGACGAGGCGAGCGCTCGAGCCGCACCTGAGCGGGATCAAGAACAGGAGGACGGCCTTCTCGTGCACGTGCCAGCCGAACAGGAAGCTCGTCATGGCGGCGAGGACGACCGAGTCGAGGAAGCGCTTGAACGACGGGTCGAACCAGAGCTTGACGAGGAACAAGCTCGTGATGGCGAACGCCAACCCGAACGTGAGGCGAGGCGAGACATTGGGGAGGACGCCGAAGGTCGTAGCACCGATGAGGCCACGAGACGACGACGTGAGCGCTTCTTGGGCGACGGGCCAGCCTCGCGCGACGAGATCTGCGGACGGGGTGCGAGCGAGGTCAGCGAGACGTCGAGGTACTGAACGAGGCGCATGCGCACACTTGACGAGCACCCGATCGACGGCACTGACGAGCGCCCACACGTTGCCGGCCCAGTAGGCGTGATTGAGCCCTCGCTGGAAGGGGAAGAGGCGCGAGAGGATCTGGCGGATCTGCGACGGCCCGCCGGCGAGGAGGAAGGGCCCGAACGACAGGGCGCAGATGCCGCCGACGATGAGGCCGAGCTCGACGACACGGTCGATCTGGAACTCTGCGCGCGAGGAGATTAAGGTGAGCCTCGAGAGGTCCTCGGGTTGGGGTTGGAGGGAGAGGGCGACGACGCACTGCCGCCCGGTGGATAGCAGTGACGCCGCAGGAGGAAGACAAAGAAGGGCATCGCGAGGTAGATGAAGATGTGCTTGAAGTTGAGGAGCGTCGCAAAGAGCGCGGCGCAGGCGTACAGGTTGTCCTGCGAAGGAGGAAGATCAGCCTCGAACAGGAGCTCGAGACACAGCGTGGGGCGCACCTGACGAGCGGCAATCAGGCTCCATAGCAGGATGCCGAGGAGGAAGCCGTTGTACTGGAAGTGGATGTGGTCGACGATGAGGAGGCCCGGGTGGAAGACGACGGAGGCGGCGATGATGCGCGCGGTCGGGTAGTCGGGGGCTTGCGACGTGCGGGCCCATCTGCAGGGAGAGTGGTTGGATCAGCTTCTGCTCGCTCGTGGGAGAGGCTGGATGCGGGCGCACCGGAAGAGGGCGAGGACGAGGACCAGCTCGGAGAGGATGACGGTCGAGCGCTGGAAGGCGACGGCGGCGCCAGCCGCATAACCGAGGTTATCGAGCCGCACGATCTCGGGGTCGACGACGTAGGCGAACGCAGAGAGGACGCGCTCGAAGAAGGCGAAGAAGGGCGGGTAGTCGAGCGTCCACTCGCTCGTCGTCTGCGGGCCGGCTCGCGGGTCAGCTTGCGTGCGGGTAGCAGAGGGAGAGGGCGCACGCACGTCAAAGTACCATTGCGTCAAGGGGAGCGAATGCGTGACGGCGAGCCTGTGTGCGTGTGCCCCCACATCGGTCAGCTCCGAGCCGGGTCGAGGAGGAGGAGGAGAAGGCGCACCAGTTGCGGTGGACTTCAAAGTCGGTGGACCGGCTGTGGGAGAGTACGTCAGCTTTAGGACGCGCTCGCAGCAGCCCAACTGGACGCACTAGCTCGGGAAGAGGAGGAGCTTGACGGCGAGCGAGACGGCGACGAGGTCCCGTTCTGCGCGGTCGAGCTGCCACCAGCGCGGCTGCGGGGGCTGCTGGAGCTGCACCTGCTCGTAGGGCGGAGGCTTGGACCGCCTGCTGGCCGTGGACGAGGGTGCGCGCGACATGGCGCGGGTCGACCTCCGGCTCGTCGGCTCGCGAGCTCCTCGCTCGACCGGCTCCACCACGCTGGCTCGTACCGCTCGTCGAGTGCTCCCGAGCAGTATCACGACCTTCTCTCGAGCCCCCGAGGCGCACAGCTTGCGCGCTTGTCGAGTGCTCTCTCCTCTCCTCGACGTTCTCGTCTTCATCAGTTTTGGGGCAGCACGACTCGGGCACGCTGCGTGGGAGCCAGTCGCGGGCTGCACTATGCCCTGAGGGCTCCAGAAACTGCTATGCATGGCCGGGTAGGCTCTACATCGCGCCGCCGCCGACCCGACGTCGACCACCGCACTCGACTGTGCCCGTCCCTCGGCGCCCGCCTCAGAACGCCCTTGTCTTCCTCGAAGCCCTTCTCTCCTCCATCTCATCGATCAACGCCCGCTCCGCCGCGTCGTCTCCTCCGACAAACACGTACGGCGGGTTTGGGCTCTCGATGTCGACGCCGAACTGCTCGGCAGCCTCGCGGTCGGCGAGCTCGTCGAGGTAATGCCCGATTGTGAGACACAGCCACAGCTGGATGAGGATGGCGATGGTCCAGGCCTGCGTGCGAGCGAGGCGTGAGTGGGCGCTCGAAGGATGTCGAGAGGGAGGGGACGGACCAGGTCGAGGAGGATGAGGCCGTTCCTCACGCCGGCGAAGCACTTGGTAGACACCCTCGATGCAACGTCGGCCGTCAAGTCGACGAGAAGCTCGGCGTTGAGCGTGTCGAGGGCGAGTTTCGAGCTGCGCGCGCGAGAGCAAGGTCAGCGAGCGCCGCTGCTGCGAGAAAGACGAGCGCGACGCACCAGATCTGCGCTGCCAAGGCTTTGGACGTAGGCAGGGCGAGCACGACGAGGAGATATATGCCGACGAAGACGTTGAGCCAGAGATGCCACTGCGCAAGTCGAGGCAGAGAGGGTCAGTGCGGGGCAGGCTCGAGGCTCGAGACGGTGCGCCTGACGCACCCAAACGAGCTCGTAGAACCACTCGACCCACACCCTCTTCTGACTGATACTGCCTGCCCATCCTGTCGAACGAGAAGCAGGTTAGCCGGCCCTACAGCTGGCTCGCGGTCGAGAGGAGGAGAAGCACACGGACGACGCACCGTACAGGCAGAGCACGACCAAGGAGAACCACAGCACGATGCTGGCGACCTCAAGCCACGCCCTCCACGGGTTGATCGTGTCCGAGAAGAGCCGCTGGATCGCGGCGATGCCCATGCAGGCCGCCACGGTTGCGCCGACGAGGGCGAGGACGAGGGCGCCCCAGCGCACCGGCACGCAGCAGCAGAAGCGTCGCCGCCGCACGTCGTCTACGTGGAAGGGCCGGAAAAGCAGCATCGTGCGTCGAGGGCGAGTCGAGGCGCGAGGAGGCGTCGGCGCGAGGCGAGGAGGCGACTTGAGAAGGTCGACGGGCAGGCGAGTCGTGCAGGCTCGAGCGTGCCTCTTGCTGGCAGGCGAGCGTCGAGCGCTCGAGGTGGGAGGTGGGAAACGACGAAGAGCGAGAAGCTGGGCTCGGCGAGCTCGCGGAAGGTCCGTGGACCGAGGCGGCGCCAGCGGACCGACCTCCTGTCCGCCTTGTCTCGCCTTTTGCTGCTCGCTCTCTGCCAGAACCAGCTCGACAGAAGCTACAGAGACGACGATGCAGCTCCTCGAGCGACTACAGCTTGCCGCGGTGCACGAGCCGGTCGAGCCTCGCCGTGTTGACGCACTGCGGGCCCAGCTCTGCCACGCTCGTCACGCCGAGCAGCTTCATCGCGCGCACGATCTCGTCCTCGAGGATCCTGGCCACCTTCTCGACGCCGTCGGGCCCGTACACGAGGCTGTACATGAACGGCCGCGCGAGCGAGACGGCATGCGCGCCGAGGCAGAGCGCCTTGACGACATCAGTTCCCCGGCGCACGCCGCCGTCGAGGATGACGGTGAGCTTGTCGGGCGACGAGAGGAGGTGCGGAGCGTGGTGGCGGAGCTCGAGGAGGATCTCGAGCGGCGTGATGGCGCTGCGAGGGGCAGGACGAGAGGCGGAGGAGAAGGAGGGTCCGTGCGCGTCAGCTGCGGCCATTTACCAGAGAGCTCCGAGCGAGTCGGCGAGGTGAAGCGCACGTGTTGACCTGTCGCCCGCCGTGGTTCGAGAGCACGAGCCCGTCTGCTCCTGCGGCGACGGCGGCGAGCGCATCCTCGACGCACTGGATGCCCTTGACCATGACGGGGAGCCCGCCCGACGCCTTCTTGACCCAGGCGATGTCGGCGAACGTTACTGACGCGTCGATCGTGCTGCGGTGCGAGGCGCAGGAAGCGTCAGGGCCTGACGGCGAGGAACGGCGGCGGTGCGGCCTGCGCGCACTCGAGGAAGGAGGACTGAGCGAGACTCACGCCGCCGTCGTCGCCACCGCGAGGGTGCCCTTCTGGCCGAGCTCTGCGCCCTCGTTGCCGAGCGTGAGGGCGTTGTCGTCGAGGCCCGTGCGCAGGTCGAGCTCGCGATTGCCGGCGACGGGCACGTCGACCGTGAGGATGACGGCCTTGAAGCCCATGGCGTTGGCCTCGGCGAGCTGCTTCTCGGACCTCCACCGCTCGCGGTGCACGTACAGCTGGAAGAAGAGGGTCTGCGACGGTCGAGCGGCGGCGGCGGCGGCGAGGTCCTTGTGCGCGACCGAGCAATGGCACGACGGCGCGTAGTGGATGCCGACGCGCCCTGCGCCCTCGACGATGCACAGCTCGCCGTCCTTGTGGGCGAGCTTGGCCATGGCGGCAGGCGAGACCATGAACGGGAGGCGGCTCTCGAAGCCGAGGATGCGCGTGCGGAGGTCGAGGGGGCCGTCGACGTTGCGCAGGACGCGTGGGCGGAAGCGGACCTCGTTCCAGACGCTCTTGGACTGCCGTGCCGTGTATCCATCGTCGGCTGCGCTTGCAAAGTAGGCCCACGACTGCGAGAAAGACGAGGGAAGGAGACGAGGAAGGTCAGCTGCGGCGCTGCGGAACACGATTCGCGGCCCGCTGAGTCGGCGAGAGCGCACCTTTGGCTTGAGAGTGGCCTCTGCGGAGAGCTCGAAGTCGTCGAGGCTGAGGAGCGAGGCGAGGGGAGTGTCGGGGGTGGGGAGGGGAACCATGGCGGAGCGAGGGCGAAGACGGCGGGCGGGCGGGCGGGTGGCGGTCGGCGCGCGTTGCTGTACGAGTGCGTCTTGACGGCGAGGCGCACGAGGGCGAGGAGCGACGAGGACGAGCGAGGCGGTCGACCCGAACGAGGCGCTTGCGGGGAAGAGGGGCGTCGGCGACGACGAGGGGCGAGGGGGCACTTGGACGCGTGCTGCGCGTGCGAGGTCGCTGTACACGTGCTGTGCAAGGTCTGCCCTGCGGAACGAGTCAAGCCAAGGGGCGAGAGTCGTCCTCGTCCTCCTCCTCCCCGGCTCTCCTCCTTCCGCCACCCACCCTCGCCCGCTCTGCCCGCCGAGCATGACGACCCGCTTCGACAAGCGTGCCCTCGGCCATCCAATAACCGACCCGCACGAGCGACCCTCGCTCCGTGCGTTCCAGGACGAGGTCGAGTCGAGCCGTGCCGCCCACCTCAACACCCTCACCACCGCTCCCAACGACCTCGCCGACAAGCTGCACCACCTCGAACTCGACCCGCAAGCCGCTCAAGTCGACCAGGATGGCCGCGCCCTGCGCGTGAGTCCCGCCTCTCGTCCTCCTCCTCCCCTCATCGACATGTGGGGGCGGGAACCGCGACGCTGACCCCTGCTACTCTGCGCAGGACCGATTATCGAGCCCGACAGATGACGAGCTCGCGTCCATGACCGCCCTGCTCGGCCGCACCCTGACCCGACTGCGCGGCGAGGTCGTTCTTCAGGTGTGCCACCTCTCTCCCTCTCGGTGCGGAGCGCGCACGGTCACTGACGGAATCTGCGCACCTGCAGATCGGCCCTTCTTCCCTGTCCAACACGAGCGCATCCGCCTTGCTCGACGCGCCCGACCCAAAGGCGACGCTCGACCCGACCGCCGCCGCCGTCCTCGATGCCCAGCAGGTCCACACCGTCCTCTCGACCCTGCGCCAGGCTGCGGCCAGCCTCAACAGCGAGGTCACGGTCCTTCACAACCCGTACGACGAGCAGGGCAAGCTCAAGGCCGACGAGGGCGTCCTGCTCACAACCACGGCGAGCGCCGTCAACGACGCCGAGACGGCGACGCGGTGGCGGGCCAAGGCGCTGCGCATCCTCGTCCGGCGACGACCAGAAGGCGCCGAGGAGCTCCTCGAGAGCCGTATCGCCGTCGTCGGCAACGTCGACGCCGGCAAGTCGTCCCTCCTCGGCGTCCTCACCCGAGGTCGGCTCGACGACGGCCGTGGCCGCGCTCGCGTCAGCCTGTTCCGGCACAAGCACGAGGCCGAGTCGGGCCGCACGTCGTCGATCGGCAACGAGATTGTCGGGTGGGACGCGCGCGGCGAGATCATCGTTCCCGCCGAGCACATGAGCGTCCAGGCCATCTGGGAGACGACGGCGAGCAAGGTGCGTCGCCCCTTGCCTCTCGTGCCCTCCCGTCGCTGTCTCGACGAGCGCTGACCCGCCTTCCTCGCTCGCTCCTCTTGCTCCAGGCATTCAAAGTCGTCAGCTTCTCCGACCTCGCCGGGCACGAGCGCTACCTCGCGACGACGCTCGCCGGTCTCACGGGCACCGCACCAGACTTTGTCCTCCTCATCGTCGGCGCCAACGCCGGCTTGATCGGCATGTCGAAGGTGCGTCGTCGAGAGCGCTCGGACCTCCTCTCCCTCTCCCAGGTGCTGACGCTCACTCCTGCTGCACAGGAGCACCTCTCGGTCGCGCTCGCGCTCTCGCTCCCGATCGTCGTCGTCATCACCAAGGTCGACATGACGCCTGCGCCCGTGTACGAGCAGACGGTCAAGCAGCTCGTCAAGTACGTCCCGCCGCTCTCGCTCGCCCCCCTCCAGCAGCGGCTGACCTCGTGCGCGTCTCTGCAGGATCCTCAAAAGCCCTGGCTGCCGCAAGAAGCCCGTCTTTGTCAACGACGAGGGCATGGCGTGCGAGCTCGCGTCGGGCTTTGCGGCCGAGAAGGCGTGCCCGATCTTCCGGGTCAGCAACCTCACGGGCGAGGGACTTGGCCTGCTTCGGGTGCGTGACCCTCCTCCTCCTCCTCCTCATCGAGTGAGACTGACTCTCGGCTCACGCCTGCGCGCAGACCTTCCTCAACGTCGTGCGCCCGGCCAACACGGAGCAGCTGTACCCGGTGCAGGCCGACTTTGAGTTCCAGACGTCCGAGGTCTACTCGGTCCCGTTCGTCGGCACGGTCCTGTCGGGCGTCATCCTCTCGGGCTCGGTCCGCCCCGGCCAGACGCTGTGGCTCGGGCCCGACGCGGTCGACTCGTTCATCCCGGCGACGATCAAGTCGATCCAGCGTAAGCGCGTCAACGTCGAGTACGCCGAGGCCGGGCAGGCCGTCACGCTCGCGCTCAAGCGCATCAAGCGCGTCCAGGTGCGCAAGGGCATGGCCATGCTCGCCAAGAAGACGGACCTGCCGCCGGTCGCGACGCGCCGCTTCGAGGCCCAGGTCCTCATCCTGTACCACAACACGATGATCACGACGCGGTACCAGGCCATGGCGCACATCGGCGCGATCCGGCAGACGGTCCAGGTCGAGCACATCGTCGACAAGCAGGCGATCCGGACGGGCGACCGCGCGACGCTCCAGCTGCGCTTCATGCGCGCCGCCGAGCACATCCACGTCGGCGAGCGGCTCTTGTTCCGCGAGGGCCGCACCAAGGCGCTCGGCGTCGTCACCAAGCTCCTCGACGACAAGCCGCCGGCGTCGACCTGAGCACGCGCCCGAGCCCCTTGTCTCTCCATATTCTCCATCCTCCTCGGGTCCCCCCTCGCACGCTTGTCGTACCGCGCTCCCCCTCTTGCAATGTTGTTGTGCTTGTCGTGAGCCTGTGCGAGCGAGAAAAGAGCCCCTTCTCGAGCAGGTGGAAGCCGCGCGATCGCGTTCCTCGTTGCCCTCGACCAACTTCTTGCCTCGCTCTCGTCCTCGCCGCCGCGCTCGTCTGCCCTCGCCCAGTGCACACACTCGTTCCCCTCGCGCACAACGCGCACCCACTCGCCCTCGCCCACGCCCGCCCTCGCCCCGCCGCGCCTCGCGATGGCCTCGACCTCGTCGGCGCAAGCCTCGGTCGGGTTCCTCTCGGCGGCCGACGACCTCCTGACCAAGCTCCTCCTCGACTACTCGATCTTCAACGAGCCCCGCCTCGACGGCCGCGCGACGGGCAAGATGATGCGCTTTGCGCGCGAGCTGCGCATGAGCGACAAGGAGGTCGCCTCGGCGCGCGAGCTCGTCGACAAGGTGAGCCTGCTGTTCGTGCTCTCTCGGGCGGGACAGGGGGCACAGCAGGACACGGCATGCACGCGCAGGACAAGGACGCGCGCGCGAGGCGACAGGGTTGGGCTCGGCCGGCCGCCCCGGGGAGGCTGGCCTCGTGGAGGGGGAGAGTGGGGAGCGACACGCTCCAGCTCGTCGAGCAGCTCGTCCTCTTACTCTTCACTCGCAGCGAGCTGACCTACCCGCCCTCCTTGCCATGATCCAGCTCCGTCAAGGCGTCGTCTCGGTTCCCGACGGCCTCGAGACGCTCCTCGCCCTCCCCTGCGTCAAGACGTTCAACCAGAAGTGGGACGACGAGCCGCTCTTTGCGCACCACGCCAAGCGCTACATCATCGCGCTCCGCCCCGACAGCGGCATCGCCTTCCACGAGACGGACCGCTACAAGAACCCGCGCGGCCTGTCCAAGAGCCGCCCGATGCCGCCGCCCGTCGCCGCCAAGCTGCGCCGCGACCCGAGCACGTTCATCGAGGTCGGCGTGTTCGCGACGAGGGCGTTCAAGAAGGGCGAGGTCGTCAACCTGCGCGGCGGCATCGCCGACCTGACCGAGGAGGAGGACGACGAGATGCGCGACGAGGGCGGCAGGAGCGACTTCTCGGTCCTGTGGAGCCAGCGCAAGGAGTGCTTCTGCCTCTTGCTCGGGCCGGCTCGGTTCGTCAACCACGACTGCCGCAACAACGTCGAGTTCCAGCTCACGGGCACCAACATGGCGTTCAAGGTCCTTGAGGACGTCGCCAAGGACGACGAGCTCTTCACCCACTACGGTACGTCGCTCTCGAGCTCTCTTGTCGACGGCGCAGAGCGCGCGAGGCTGACTCTGCCGTCTTCTCGCAGGCGAGCACTACTTTGAGCACGACAACGCCTCGTGCCTCTGCGCGACCTGCGAGCAGTGCGTCCAGGTTCCTGCTCCTCTCACAGAGCGCCCAACGTACTCACCTCGACCCTCTGCAGGCTCAAGCAGGGCGCCTTTGCGCCAGCACGCCCGAAAGTCGTCGCCGCGCCCAAGCCTCGCGCTTCCTCCCCGACCCCGGCCTCACGCCGCTCCCGCCGCGCCTCGACCATCGCCGCGCCCGACTACAACGAGGCGCGCTCCTCGACCTCGGCTAGCGCCGCTGCCGCCGCCACCGCCCCTCGCGCAGGTCGCGCAGCGGGCCTGTCTCGCTCCGCCTCGACCCCGACGCTCTCTCGGGGCGCACCAGCTCGCCCTCGCCCGCGCTCGTCGCGCATGAACCCGACCCGAGGCGAGCTGTCGCCGGCCGAAGCACTGCGCGGGCAGCCTCGCCTCATCGTCCAGCCCAAGCTCGCCCCTCCTCCCGGCTACGCCCGCGACTACGAGTGGGACGCCAAGAAGCGCATCGCGCGCTACAAGGGCCCCAAGACGTCGTCAGTCAGCGAGAACGCCGCCTCGTCCAAGGCCGACCCGAAGTGCAAGCTCGACTCGGCGCCGGCGTCGTCCGCCTCGACCTCGACCGCGCCCGTCGCGCCCGCCAAGCGCGGCCGCCCTCGCTCGAGCACCGCCACCGCCAACGACTCGTCGCCCGCACCCTCAGCGGCGAGCTCACCGCGCAAGGCCAAGAAGCCGCGCGTGAGCCAGGTCGTGCTCAAGCAGGTGCGCGTCGGCGAGCGCAGCTCGAAGCGGCAGGCGGCCCTCGGCAAGGAGCCTGCGGGCGCTCGAGGCCGCGCCGAGTCGACCAAGCTGCGGCAGGTGACCGCGCTCGCGCACGCCGACGAGGCGGCTGACTCGAGCGAGCTGAGCGAGGCCGAGGACGGCGACGAGGACGAGGCGATGGAGGAGGCGGCGGCGGTCGAGGCGCAGGAGGACGACGAGGTCGAGGCCATGCTCTCGCCCGCACGCCAAGCACGACGTGCATCCTCGTCCATGCCCGCGCCCGCCTCTCCCCTCCCGTTCGCCATGCCCGCCTCGACCCGGCATCGCGCCGAGTCGTCCACGAGCGTCACGCTCTCGGCCGCGCCGACTCGCTCGAGCCGCTCCCTCACGTCCGACACGAGCGCGTCCGCCGCCGCCTCGTCGACCGTCGCACTGCGCAGCGTCGCCTGCGACGTCGGCATGTCGACCTCGACCCCGATCGAGGAGTCGCACTCGCCCCAGCTGCGCGGCGCCTCGCTCGAGGACGACCTCGAGGACGACAAGGACGCCTTCCCCGGCCGTAAGGGCAAGGGCATCGGCGAGAGCGCACCCGACGACGAGCCCGCCGCGGCGCGCGAGCCCATCTCGGCGCCGGCTTCCGGCTTCTACGGCGTCGGCGTCGGCTCGGCCGCGAGCGACTCGGGCGGCGGCGCAGGAGCAGGAGCCGGCGCGGCGAGCCAGCAGCAGGATTTTCGGAGCGGCCCCTCGCAGGAAGGGGGCCCTAGAAATACTTCCAGGCTCGCGGCGGGCTCGTCGAGCGGCATCGGCGGCGGCGACGGCGGTGGAGGAGGCGGTGACGACGGCGACGGGCGGCGGCCTGGCGCTGGGAGGATCCCGGTCGACATGATGGACGAGGAGGAGGAGGAGAAGCCCAAGACGGGCAAGGAGGAGGACGACGAGCAGGAGCAGGGAAAAGGGGGCGCGGTCGCACCATCTGGCGAGGTGCAGGCCGCGAGTGAGGGAGCGCCAGCTGTCGAGGAGGAGGGACGGGCGCGGGTCCCGCCGTCGGATCCCGAGGATGCGGCGGCGGCGCTGCTCATGCTCCTCTGCGCGCCGTACGTCCCTTTCCGTCCTCCTCCGTCGTACCTACAGCGAGCTGACGTGCTCTGCAACCACAGGCCGCAGCCGCAGACGCCCAGCTCGACCGCGCCGACACCGCCGCATGCCGCCGACTCGGTCAACCCGAGCGCGACTACCTCGGCCAGCACCTCGGCGAGCGGCGAGGCGTCGTTGTCGAGGTCCAACGTGCGCAGAGGCCGCACGTCGAACGAGTCGCGCCCGTCGCCTGGGCCGTCGCTCAACCCGCGCTCGACCCGGCGACACTCGAAGCTGCCCGAGCCGTCCGAGCCGTCGGCGCCCGAGCCCGGCTTTTCGACGGCGACGTCCGCCTCCGCGTCGCAGAAGGGCAAGAAGAAGGCGCGCGTCGTCGAGCCCGATCCTGCGTCGTCGGCGAGCGAGCGCCGCCGGTCGACGACCCGCAGCGGCGCGGCAGCAGCAGCGTCCGCGGCGAGCCCGCCTGGCCTGCCGCCGTCGCTCGAGGCGAGGCGCACGAGGTCGCAGCCGCTACCCGGCAAGCTCGCCGACGTGCTGTACGCGCCCGAGACGCTCGCGGCAACCGGAGGGTACGACTACGAGAAGGGCCGCTGTGCGTCCCTCCCTCCTGCCCTCGCCACCCCTTTCGTCGCAGCGCTGACTCCTCACATCGCTCGCAGACATCTCCAAGTTTGAGGCGACCCGCGACCCGTCGCACAATCCCCTGCCTCCTCGCCGCCCGTCGCCCACCCCCGACCCGACGCCCTCTCCTCCTCCGCCGCCACCTCCCGCGCGCAAGGTCGCTGCTGTCGCCAAGACAACCCGCCCTCCAGCTCGTTCAGCAGCCGTCGCTGTCGCAGCACCATCGACGCCTCGAGCTGCACCCGCCGCCTCGACCTGTCGCCCGCCGAGTCAGTCGAGCGGCTCGAGCGCGCAAGCACCTGCGGCCATCCCCTCCTCGGCCCCGCCTGAGGGCGTGCGCTCGACGCGACGGTCCTTCCCCATCGCTGGTCCCCTGCGCGACCTCATCTACTCGCCCGCGGCAATCGCCGCCAACGGCGGGTGGGACGCGGCGGCGGGCAAGTACGTCTCGGCGGGGAGCGCCTCATCAACCGCGTCACCCGCCCCGCTCGCTCGCCGAGCTTCTTCGGCATCGGTCGAGGGCGGCCCTGCGTCGTCGTCGTCCCGCCGCAAACGGCCAGGCTCGCCGTCCGAGGCCACGACGAGCTCGTCGGCTCCTCCCGCCGACGTGCGCTCGACGAGGCGCAGCTTCCCCATGGCCGGCACGCGCATGGCCGACCTCGTGTACTCGCCGGCTGCACGCCTCGTCTCGGGCGGGTGGGACCCGGCGCTCGGGAGGTACGTCTCGGCGGCCAAGGGAGAGCCGTCGACCGGGTCGAGGACCGGCGGTGCAGCCCCGCATCGTCTTGGCTAGACGTCCTTCTCACACTCGCTCCCTCGCACTCCCTTACACCCTTCTGGCCTTACGCCGTCGCTCGCCCTCGCGTTCAGAGCTCGCGGCTCGTTTCTCCGTCGTCTTGTCGTAGCCGTGCACTTGATCCTTGGTTCCCCTCTTCGATCTCTTTCAGGACAGCGCTCATGCGCTCTTCGCTGTAGGGTCCTGTGCCGGCAACTGAGCAGGTCCGCCTCGCGGCGTGCGAGCCGAGGGCACGGTCCTCGAGGAGAGCAGCGGACGTCGCGGCACGGAAGCTTGCCGGCGGGGCGGCGGGCTCTAGTACTGCTATCTACGAGCGCGCACGCAGTACTGTCTGACCCCGGACAGCGAGAACGAGGCCGCTTGAGGACCTTCGCCTCGAGCGAGAGCGGTCGGCTCCCCTCGACCCGCTCTCCTCTCACCAGAGCCGCAGACAGTGCCGGCAACTGCTGCCAGAGCCTCTCTAGAGCCACCCCGTGCGTGCCCGCCGCGCCCGCCGCTCGACGCAGGGCCGCACCACCGGATCAACACGCCCCCCGCCTCCTCATCAGCTCCTCGCCGCCCAGCCACTCTCGCACAGCGGGCAGACCCCGAGACGGCTCGTGCAGGCGCCCAGCTCTGCCCAACGCGTCACCCTGGACGCGCTCTTCAAGAAGAAGCGCCTCGGCCGCCCCACGTCGTCGGCCTCGTCCTCGTCGACCTCCCAGCCTCAGCGCCAGTCGGCCCTCACCCTCGACACGGCCGCCAGCTTGGACGACATCTCGAGCGTGCCCTACGAGCGACTGCCGACCTCGTCCCCGACCAAGGCGGCCGCTCACGCCCACGCCCACGCCTCGTCGTCGTCCACCAACCGCGCGAGCGCCTTCCCCTACTCGTCCGCCTTCCCCCTACCCGGCCAGCCGCACCCGTTCGACGATGGCACGACGAGCCCGCGCACGACCCACCAGGAGCGCATGAGCCACGCGCTCGGCAACGTCCCGCCGACGCGCACGTCCGCGCAGGCGCGGCCGCCCATGGGCTTGGGCATCGAGGAGGAGACGGCCGAGGAGCTGAGGGGCAGCGCCAGTGGGAGCGGCAGCAGCACTCGCGCGAGCCGGCCTCACTCGCCGGACGGCATCTCGATCCGTTCGGTGACGTCGAGCGGGCACGGCCACGGCGGCGGCGAGCGGGAGCGGAGGAAGAGGGTCGACTCGCTCGGCGCGACGTCCGACCGCAGCGCCGCTCGAGACGCACGAGGGAGCATCTCGGGCGCGTCGGTGAGCTCGCCAGACCCGACCCGAGCGCCGCCGATGTCGCCGCAGATCGAGCGCTCGTCGGCGAGCGTCACGTCCGCCGCCAGCGAGCGCGACTCGCTCTCGTCGGCGTCTCGGCAGCCTCACCTCTCGCGCATGGCGTCGTTCCGCTCGGTCGACCGACCCGCGAGCAACAACGGGACCGTCGCGAGCTCGCGCTCGGGCGCCAAGGGCGACTACGCCTCGTCGACCATGTCTTCCTCCCTCCCCTTCATGCCCCGCCGCCAGTCGGCTGCCTCCTCGGTCGCATCTCGTACCCCTCAGCACAACTCGCACGACTCTATGTACCTCGACGCCGCCCCATCCCCCTACTCGTCCGACTTTCGCTTCCCTCGACCCTCTGATCCGGCCCTCATCGACGCCATGTTCGACGAGCTGCAGGCCCGCATCGGCACGACGTCGGCAGCTGCGCTCGGCGCCGCCCGCGGCCTCGACCAGGAGAAGAAGTGGACGCTCATCTACAACGACGCGTACCTGCGATGGAAGAACGCGCGCGAGAAGCTCACGCACCGCCCGGTCGAGGCGAGGAGCGCTCCCGCCGTCGGCGCCGCTCGTGGCGGCTCGTCCGACTACACGTCGAGCCCGAGGATCGGCGGCGGCGGCAGCAGCAGCAGCGGCGTCGCGAGCGGGTCGGTCGGCGACCGCAGCAGCACGGCGCCGCCGAGCTGGGGCAAGAACGAGAGCCCCGAGTGGTACATCGGCCGCTTCATGAACGGCTCGATCACGCAGCAGCAGGTGGCGAGCCTCGGCGTGTGCTTGCGCACCTACGAGCTCAAGTACGTCGCCCTCCCGCTCGGACCTCCTCATCCGCCGGCGACTGACTCTCTGCCTCTCTCCCCTCTCCTCCTCTGACAGGTGGCTGCAGACGTTCATCGCGCTCAAGGGCCAGGCCGTGCTCGGCAACGCGCTGCACAACATCAACAAGGCCGACAACTCGGACCGCAAGCCCGACACGGCGATGGAGGCCGAGATCATCAAGTGCCTGCGCCAGCTCTTCAACCACGAGGACGGCGCACGAGACGCGCTCGACAACAACACGTCCATCTCGCCCATTACGGCGTCGCTCGCGAGCGAGATCCCGACCCGCAAGAGCGTCATCGAGCTCCTCACGTTCTTCGTCATGCGCGACCGCATCCGCGGGTTCAACCTCGTCCTCAAGGGCCTCGACGACTTCTCGTCGTCGCGCCGCCTGCCGGGCAAGTTCGACGGGTGGTTCTTCTTCTGGGAGGCCGCCATCGACGGCCGAGGACGGTTCGGCAGCGCGGTGGGTGCGAGCGACGCCATCATGAGCCTGCGAGGGCGCGGCGCTCGCGACCTGCACAAGGGCGTCGCGGCGAGTACGGCCCTCGGCGCCGACATCAAGGACCAGGCTCTCGCCGACTATGCCGTGCGTCCTCCTCGACCTCCTCGCTCGTCGCCCTCGCGTCGAGACAGCGGTCGCTGATGCAGCCTTCCTCTACGTCTACAGGTCGGCAACATGCTCCTCATCCGCGAGCTCCTGCGCGAGCGCGACCTCAAGATCCGCATGCACCTGCGAGCCGCCATGGAGCTCGCCGGCCTCAAGCGCATCCTCGAGAAGCACCTCGTCCTCGACCACACCAACCTCAAGCGCCTCATCTCGGAGCACTACGAGGACGCCGAGCTCGACGCTCTCGAGCTCGCCGAGCACATGAAGGAGGAGGTCCGCATGAACTTCAGCGACCCGCGCGGCTGCTTCGAGGCCATCCTCGCCAACACGGACGGCCGAGCGCGCGACTTTCTCCTGTCGACGCTCAAGCACCTCCTCCTCCTCCCGACCGAGCCCGAGCAGCGCATGCGCCACTTCCAGCTCGTCGAGCGCCTCGTGTCGGCCGTCGTCACCGATCGCAAAGGCCTCGACGGCGACTTCTCGCACCTACTCGGCTCGAGCGTCCAGCAGATCATCGCCTCGTTCGGCGACGAGGAGCGCCTCGCCGAGACGCAGGACGACCTCGACGACGCGCGCGCGCAGGTCGCGCAGCTCAAGGCGACGGTCGAGCAGCTGCGCGAGGAGCTCGCCGAGGGCGCAGCCGGCAACGTCGGCAAGCTCAAGGACGAGCTCGTGCGCATCGAGCGCTCGCTCGCGACGTCGCGCGCCGCGACCGAGGCGACCAAGGCCGAGCTCGGCACCAAGGAGCGCGACTACCTCGAGCAGATCGCTGCGCTCCGCCTCGACAACCGCATGCTGTACGAGCGGCTCAAGAAGGCGGGCCTGCTCGACGGCGTCGACGAGGACCTGCAGGAGCGCATGGAGAAGCAGCTCCAGCGCAGCAAGACGATCCAGATCCTCGAGGGCGGCGTCGCCGGCGAGGTGCCGCTGCCGGCCATCCCGGGCCAGTCGCTGCTCGGCATGACGAGCGCGAGGCGGCGGCTCGAGAGCGAGATCTCGGCGAGGAGGGGAGAGACGGAGGACCGGCTGTCCGAGGGGCGGCGGGACCCGGTGCGTCCTCTTGCTCAACCTCTTCAGAAGCCTCTCTCGAGCTTGTCTAACGCCCCGACCTTCTCACAGAGATCGGCATGGTCGCCCTCGCCCTCGCCGCCGTCGCAGCGCACGCCTGTGCGCCGCCTCGGGCCCGAGCCCGTCTCGACCTTCTCGCCCGACAGCGACCTCGACGCGACGCCGCAGGCCAAGCGGCGCTCGTCCGTCGTCGAGTCGGCTTCGCCATCGGCAACTCGGTCATCGCGCAGTGCGCACATGTCGCACCAGCGCCGACCCACGCTCGCCGAGGCGATCCGGGACGCGTCGCTCAAGATGGGCACCTCACCTGCTCGCGCCTCGACCGACGGCGATGGCGACGCCGATAGCATCCGCACCGACTCGCACGTCAGCCACGCGCCAACCGGCGAGACGTCGACCGCACCGACGTCGAGTGCGCCCTCAGTCGAGGGCGTCTCGCAGCCCGACACGGTCGTCGTGCGGCCCAACGATGCGGGCGCTCTCGACGATGCGCACGACGAGGGCGGCGCGCGTCTGAGCGTGCGCGACGCCTCGTTCGGCAGCCTCTCGCCCTCGTCGACCCTCGACCTCGGCGAGCGTCCCGACACGCTGTACCTCGTCGGCCCGTACCGCACGGCGCCGAGCACCCCGTCGCTCGATCCCGAGTCGCCGACGATGCCGCGCTCTGCATCCTTCTTCGCCCTGCCCACGTCCGCCGACTCGACGAGCAGGGACGACCTCCTCGTCCCGCCGACCCCTCTCGTTCAGGCGCCGACGCCGTCGACCACGCCGCCTCTCGGCGCGTTCGACGCAGCGTTGACCTCGCCCTCGGCGTTCACGCCTGTCTCGAGCAGTCCTCGCCGTCCGCCACCGCCGCCGCTCGCACCTCCGGCGCCTCCGCCTCCTCCTTTCGTCGCGGCAACGAGCGCAGCGGCACCTCCAGCTCCGCCACCCCCACCACCAGCTCCTCCTCCTCCTCCCTTCGTCGCCACGACGACTGGTGCGCCACCGCCGCCGCCGCCACCACCACCTCCTCCTCCTCCTCCTCCAGTCGCCGGCGGGCCTCCTCCACCACCGCCGCCGCCTCCTCCGCCTCCCACTCGCGGCGCCGTCAAGAGCGGCTCGACGATGCGGCTCGACGAGGTGCTCGCCGGCCGCGCCAAGCTGCGCAAGGGCGAGGAGCGCTCGCCTGGCTCGCCGGCGAGCCCCGCAGGCGCTCCTCCACCTCCCCCGCCGCCTCCTCCGCCGCGAGCGCCCGGCGCGCCTCCTCCCCCGCCAGGTCCACCCGGCCCACCTCCTCCGCCTGGTGCACCGCGTCTGCCCATGTCGAAGCGCGACGTCGCGCAGCGTCAGCTCAAGACGTTCCAGTGGGACAAGGTGTCGCCGCACGGGCTCGCGTCGACGATCTGGGCTCGCGACGGCTCGGCGCAGGACCCGCACATCGCCGACCTGCTCAGGCAGCAGGGCATCTTCGACGAGATGGAGGAGGACTTCCGCGCCAAGCAGACGGTCAAACTCGCCGTCGAGCGCAAGAAGGCCGCTTTGACCTCGTGCCTCGACGTGCGCCAGCGCCAGAACATCGGTGCGCTCCCGCTCACTGTCTCTGAATAGTACGCTCCTGAACTGACCCATGTACGCACACCGCAGAGATCCTTGCGCTCAAGCCTGCCGGCGACGCCAACGACGACGCCCTCACCAAGGTCAAGATCGCTGCCGGCCGCATCCTCCGCTACGACAGCGCGCTCGGCGAGGAGTACCTCGGCGAGCTCCTCAAGGTCCTCCCGACGCCCGAGCAAGAAGCGCAGCTCAACCTGTACAAGTCGACGCCGCAGGAGGAGCTCGACTTCCTCGCGCCGGCCGACCGCCTTCTCGTCGAGCTCCTGCGCATTGACCGCCTCAAGCCTCGCCTGCGGGCCATGATCTACCGCGAGAAGTTCCTCGAGAACATCGTCCGCTTCGAGGACGAGGCGTTGCGCGTGTACGAGGCGGCCCAGTCGCTGCTCGAGGCGCCTCACTTTGCCGAGCTCCTCAAGGTGCGTCCCTCTCCTGCGCCGCTTCCTCCCAAGTCGCTGACCCTCTCCTCGCCTGTGTCGCTCGCAGCTCATCCTCATGCTCGGCAACTTCCTCAACGCGTCGGGCCACAAGGGCAACGCGCAGGGCTTCAAGGTGACGTCGATCAACAAGCTCGTCGACACCAAGTCGTCGGCCTCCAGCAGCCGTACCCTGCTGCACTTCCTCGCCAAGACGGTGACGCAGACGATGCCCGACACGGAGCGCTTCCTCGACGAGCTCGCCAAGCCCGCCGAGGCGTTCAAGGGTGCGTGCACGGACCCACTCCTCCCTCGTCTCGCTCCTCAGTCGCTGATCCGCTCGAGGCTCCCCGTTTGTCGCCTACAGCCGACCTCAAGCACGTCCGCAGCGCCCTCGTCGACTTTGTCGAGCAGCACAAGGCGCTCGAGAACCTGCTCGACGCCGATTTTGGCGACC
The DNA here is from genome assembly GCA_920104245.2 of Rhodotorula babjevae. NCBI lineage: Eukaryota > Fungi > Basidiomycota > Microbotryomycetes > Sporidiobolales > Sporidiobolaceae > Rhodotorula > Rhodotorula babjevae. The sequence continues at coordinate 325,170 of CAKKSZ020000023.1, forward strand.
TGTCTTCGCTCCATCCGGACGACGGCTTCCCCAAGCGCATGTTCCGCTTCCGGCGCGAGGCCGAGGAGCGCCTCGCTGCGCTCAAGGACACGCTGCAGCTCGCCGACGGCACGTACCAGCGAGCCTTGACCCTGTACGGCGAGGACGCCAAGAGCATCACGAGCACCGAGGAGTTCTTCAGCGTCTTCAAGACGTTCGTCACATCGTACAAGGTGCGTCGTCCTCCTTCGCTTCACATTGACAGCTCCTCGTACTGACGCCGTCGTCGTGACCGTGCGCAGCGAGCCCGCGAGGACAACCGCCGCCTGGACGAGGCTCGCGCCAAGGCTGAGCAAGCCGCCGTGCGTCCCCATCTCCCTCTCCCTCCCACCCACTCCTCGCGCGTCACTGACTCTTCTCTGTGCCCACTCGCAGGTCCGCAAAGCCGAGCTCGAGGCGTCGGCCGCCGCCCGCCTCGCCACGTCCGACTCGCTCGTCGAGGAGTACATGAAGACGCTGCGCGAGCAGACGCTCAACACGCCCCGGGCCGCACGCCGCGACAAGCGGCGCAAGGGCGCCTTGACGGGCCCGGCGCCGGGCGCAGGAGCGCTCGCCGTGGCAACGGGCTCGAGCGCGGCGGAGGGCGACGGCGCCGAGTCGGCGGCGTCGCCGACTAGACCGGGTCGCGGCGCACCCTCGCCGTCGCCGTTCGCTGCGGTCGGCGAGGCCGGCGAGCCGGCGAGCCGGGCAGGTGGCGGCGCGGGAGGAGGACTCGACGACCTGCTCGCGAGCGGGCAGGAGCTCATGGCTCGACTCACGGGCGAGGGCGTGCGTCCCCTCTCCCTCGTCTCTCGCCTTCTCTCACTGGTCCTACCTGCTGACGCACCCTCTGTGTCTGCAGTTTGCCGCCCAACCCGCCGGCTCGACCTCCTCGACCGCTTCCCTCGCTGCGCGCCGCCGCACCCGCCCTCGCGACCGCCACGGCGCCACGGCACCGTCAGCGGCTTCGGCGCCGTCGTCGTCGACGACCGACGCCAAGACGCTCAGCGCCGTGCTCGAGGCCGACGCCGAGGACGACACGAGCGGCTCGACGACGCCCGCTGCGGCGCACGGGCCTCCTCCCGCTCGGTCGTCCACCTCGTCCTCGGCGGCTCCGCCCTCGACCTCGAGCGCCGCACCAGCCGCAGCAGGTCCTCCCCGCCTCCTCGAGCTCGACTTTGGCGCGAGCCTCGGCGCCGAGAGCGGCGGCGACGACGCACGGACCGTCGAGCTGCCCGAGCTCGCGAGCTCGTTCGAGATTGCGCGGCTCGCGGCCGAGGGCGACGGCGAGGGGTCGGTGACGTCGACGGTGGAGGGTGAGCGTGAGGAGGAGTGAGAGGACGAGCGGGAGGAGGAGGAGGACGAGCCGTCGAATCCGGGCCATCAGCTAGAACCTCTCTCGATCTCCCTCTCGCTTCCTCCTCTCGCTCGCGCTCTCGATCTATCCAGCAGTCAGTAGCAGTCTGTCGCTCCCTATGTGTGTCTGTACGCCCTCCCTCTCGCGGCCCCACAGTGCATGCCGTCGTTCCTCTCGCGCTCCCTCATCTGCCTCGTCTTCCTCCTGCGCAAAGTCGAGAGGGCTCCCTGTCTCTCTTTCTCGCTAGCGTTCTCTCTACACACGCTCGAGCGCGACGAGGGCGGGGCACAGACATGCTTTTCACGAGGGGAGGACGAACCGGCGAAGACGGAGAAGAGGGGGCTCGAGCGCAAGAGGGGGCGGGTGCGAGGAAGGAGGTGGGCAGACGGACGCGGAAAGGGGACAGAAGGGTAGGACCGAGGGAGGGAGGGAGGAGGTGGTCGTGAGAGGAGAAGGAGGGAGAGGCGCGTGCGGCGGAAGAAAGAGGTGAGGGAGGAAGTCGAGGGAGGCGCAGAACGGGGCTCGCGCGCGTCTACATGTACTGGGCGATCCAGCGGAAGCCTGGGCGGGTGCAGCGCGAGAGAGAGTCAGTGACGAGAGGAGGAGAGGCGGGAGCTGTTGTGCGAGAGAGGGCGAGGACGAATGAAAGGGGAAGGAGAAGGAGGACGACGAGGAGGACGAGGGGAAGCGAGAGACGCACCCTCTCCATAGCCCTGGCGCATGACGACCGAGCACATGAAGACCTCGATCGGGCGGATGTCGGTCAGGGGGACCTTGCCCTGCGGGCGCGACGAGCGAGGGGTCAGTGCGCGTCCAAGTCGGCGTAGCCGGCGAGCGCGACGGCCCTCATCTCGGGTCTTGCGCCCGCCGGCACGAACGAAGGAGAGCGTGCAGAGAGTGGGAGCACGGGCGACGCACCTTGCCCGTCGTCGTGTACATGCCGAGCGCCTGCCTCAAGTCCTGCTCGCTGACGGCGCCGGGCGCGTCAATCTTGTTGCCGAGGATGAGGAACGGCACCTTGGACAGCTGCTCGATGGCGAGGAGCGCGTCGAGCTCGGCCTTGGACTCGTGGAAGCGCTCCGTGTCCTGCGAGTCGACGAGGAAGACGATGCCGTCCACCTCGGGGAAGTAGTCCTTCCACAGGCGGCGAGCTGTGCGAACGAAACCGGGCCTTATCAGCGCGCTGTGTATCGTGGAATGGACGAGCGCGTCGGTAGAGCGGGAGCGGGACGCACCCTGCTGGTGGCCGCCGAGGTCGTACGTCGTGAACTTGACGTTGCCGATCGCGAGCTCCTCGGATGCTGCACGGCGCGCAGGGCGTCAGCCTGCCGTCATCGAGCACGAGACCGAGGGAGGACGAGGTCGCGACGGCGCACTCGGATGCAGGGTCGGCTGGAGGGTCGCGAGGCGGTCGTTCTTGAGCATGTGCAAGAGGGTCTGCGAGCGGCGGTCGCCGGGCAAGTCAGCGCGCCGCCGAGTGTCCAGTCGACCTTGTCGACCTCTCCAGCTCATGCTGGGCTCGAGGGACGAGCCTGGCGCGAGCTGCGATGCGACGAGACGACGAGGGGAGCCGAGTGAGCGGACGCACCGTCTTGCCGGCGTTGTCGAGGCCGAGGAAGAGGATCTTGGCGTTCTGCGTTCGTGGAGTCGAGGGTCAGCACAAGGTGACGCGATGAGGAGCGGCGAGGGTGCTCGAGCGGACCTTGTTGACGAGGCCTGTTGGGTTGCGAAGCGAGACGGCGAGGTTAGTAGGCGGGACGAGGTGGATCGAGGAGCGAGGGGACGGGGGAGGGCAAGGGACGGACCAAAGCTGGCGAGGACGTCGAACATGTAGTTCCAGATCGAGCTGAAGAAGCCGCTGTGGACGTGGACGAGGCGAGGGAGGTCAGCGGGGGGGACGAGACGAGGAGGGGTGGCCGATGACCGGGTCGAGGGGCGAGGGATCAGGAAGAGGGGCGGACGCACGACATGGTGGACGCTGTGTGCAGGGCGTGATCGAGTGCAGGGGCGAGGCACAGGCGAGCGAGAGGAGCGAGGTGGGACGCGACGACGACGAGACCAAGGGGAGGAGGCGAAGGAGGCGAGTGGGACGGCGAGGGGCGGGGGGGGGAGCGAAGGTGGCAGTGCGTGGTCAGTCTGTGTGGCTCTCGTGGACACACTCGAGGCACTCACAAGGCTCTGTAGGGGTGGACGGGCGGGAAGGAGGCCGTCGTCGTCGCCTCGTCGTCCTCATCGCATCGACCCGGCTCTCGCTCCCTCTCCCACCCAGCTACCCAGTCGACCAGCTGCAGCCATGAGCGGCAAGGGCGCACGCGAGAATGTCTGTGCGTCCCCCCTCCCCCTCTCCCGCTCCCGCTCCCCTCCTCGTCCTCCTCCTCCTCCCTCCCCGGCTGACCCCCCTTGCTCCCACCTCGTCCCCTCCAGTCCCGACCCGCATGAACCTCACCGTCACAAAGACCCGCCTCAAGGGCGCTCAGACAGGCCATTCGCTCCTCAAGAAAAAGTCGGACGCCCTCAACAAGGTCCGCCCTCTCTCCTTGCCCCTCCTCCCCACCTCGCGAACCCCACCACTCACACTCACCCTCCCCCGCACCTGCAGCGCTTCCGCACCATCCTCGGCAAGATCGACGACGCAAAGCGCAAGATGGGCCGCGTCATGCAGCTCGCCGCCTTCTCGCTCGCAGAGGTCACCTACGCCACGGGCGACATCAGCTACATGATCCAGGAATCCGTCGCAGAGGCCACCTTCCGCGTCCAGGCCAAGCAGGAGAACGTCTCGGGCACCATCCTCCCCGCCTTTGAGGCCGTCCGCACCCCGCAGGGCGACCCGCAGGCCGGCGGCGCAGCAGGTCCGTCCTCCCCCTCTCTCGCTCCTCCTCCTCGCACTCGCTCTTGTGCTGACCTGTCTCCGTCTCTCCTTCCTCGCCCTCCCTTACTCTTCGCCTACCTCTCGCCTCGCTCTCCCCTCGCCGCCTTCTCGCTCGTGCACGTCCCTCCTCGCCCGCTCGCCCCTTCCCGACCTCGTCCTCGCCCGCAGCATTCGGCCTCACCGGTCTCGGTCGCGGCGGTCAGCAGATCACGCGCTGTCGCGAGACGTTCGCCAAGGCCGTCGAGACGCTCGTCGAGCTCGCGTCGCTCCAGGTGCGCCCTCGCTCCCTCCTCTCTGCGGCTCGCCGCCCGCTCGAGCCTCTCCTGACTCCTCGTGCCCTGCACTCCTCGTCGCAGACTGCCTTCGTCATCCTCGACGAGGTCATCAAGATGACCAACCGTCGCGTCAACGCGCTCGAGCACGTCGTCATCCCGAGGCTCGAGAACACCATCTCGTACATCAACTCGGAGTGCGTCCCTCCTCCTCCTCCCTCTCCTCCCAAGCCCTCGACTGACTCGCTCGACCCACGCGCCCGCCCGCAGGCTCGACGAGATGGACCGCGAGGAGTTTTTCCGCCTCAAGAAGATCCAGTCGAAGAAGAAGCGCGACAATGCGGCGCGTGAGAAGGAGGACGCGGCCAAGCGGGCGGCCGACGAGGAGGCCAAGTATGGCTCGGGTGCTGGAGGGGGAGCCGGCGGCGGTGGCGGGGAAGAGGAGGGCGCAGGGGACTTGCTCAACGAGCGGGACGAGGATGGTGCGTCGCTCGCTCTCTCTCGCCCTTGGCGCCGCTCGACCTTCACGACGTGCGTGAGCCTGGACAGAGACGATACAGTGCTGACGCTCTCGCTCCTTGCCCGCAGTCATTTTCTGATCCCTCTGACGCCGCCGCTCGACCCTCTCGCCCGCTGTACCTGCACCTCGCTCTCTCCTCGCCCTCGCGCCCGTACTTAGTCTCGCCTCCCTCTCCTTTCCGTTCGTCGTCCTCGCTACGTCGTGCAGTACGCTGTAACCCACTCGCATAGACCCTCTCGTCGTTCGCCTTGTCGAGAGCTGCGAGAGCGCGAGGTGAGCCGGCTCGAGAGCGCGCTCGGCCTGGCTTGTTCCTCTCGTGCTAGCTCTGTTGAGCTGTGAGAGTCTCGAAGGCTACTGTGCGCTCTGCGCAGAGCGAAAGGGGCTTCTCGCCGCTCGCCCGGACTTTGGCTCGGAGCCGCGGCCCGATCGAACTTGGCCGCCGGCGCCGAGTCCCCGCCTCCTCATCTCCCTCGCTCTCTCCCACCACGACGACGGCACTGCAATACCACCACTATCTACCCAGTCACTCGCACGAGATCCAGCTACCACCAACCCTTTCGCCGTGCACGGCTTGTTCCTCCTCGGCTTCCTACCTTTCCAACCTCGGCACCGTCGACGATGGTCGTCTACGACGGCGAGCGTTTCCCCGCGTGGGACGGCGGCTTCTGCGCATCTCGCTACGCATGGGACATGGCCAGTGCGTGTGTCTCCCCTCCTCCTCCTTGCCCCCTTCGCTGAGCCACGCGTCCGCCGACGTGCGCAGGCTACCGCAAGCCGCACGCCTTCGGGTTTCCCTACAGAGACACAGAGGAGGAGGGCAAGTCGCTCTACTACACCTGCGTCAAGTGCGACGAATCGTTCACGGTCGCGTGGGACGACACCCTCTTCCACTAGACGCCTGCGTCCTGACGCAGGGGGACGACTTGGACGTTGACGACGAGTGCACCGGCTACGTCACGAGGCGCGAGCTCAAGAAGGACCTGTTGTACGCCCGGCGCGCGTACGGCTACAAGGGTCAACTCGCCGCGGCCAAGAAGAAGGCGCTCGACGAGTTCCGCACGGCGCGCAACATGTTCGACTGTCTGCGCCGCCTGTCCGACCCAAAACACCATGAAATTATGCGCGATCACGTCAGGCGCCAAGCACAGATTCTCAAGGACGTCCAGTACTACTTCCCGTCGGGCGCGTCCAAGAACGTCGTCGCCAAGGCTACCAGGAACGGCTGGCTCTTCACCGCCGCCGACGTGCGTGACGCTCTCTAGCTCTCGCCCTGATTCGCATGGAGCTGACTTCCTCGCCTTCTACAGCGCGCTCTTCTCGGACAGCTGGAGGCCGAGGCCGCCGCACGAACCGCTCGCGAGGCCGGCTCGCCCGAGCACGAGCACGACGACGAGGACGAGCCTCCTGAACAGGAGCCTATGTCGGGCGAGTCGGCAGGAGAAGCGGCGGCAAGCGGCAAGGTCGGCGAGGACGAGCCCGCGAGGGAGCGTGACGGGGACGCAGCGTCGCCCGAGCCGCCGAAGAAGCGCATCAAGGTGTGCCCTACTCCTTCCTCGCTCGTCGAGCCTCGACCTCGCACCCAGTCGCTGACCCGAGGCCCGCACCCCTCGCTCGCAGCTCGCCCTCCCCGGCTCGTCCCCCTCCCGCACTCACTCGCCGCAGCACACCTCGCCAGCTCCCGCCTTGACAGCCCCAGCAGCCGACAATACCGCATCGACCCCTCGCGCAACCTCGATAACGGGCGACGAGCACGACGAGGCGCCCTCGCCCTTCCCTGCCGCCGCTCGGACCTCCTCAGCCGACGACGACGACGATGCCGCCGCCGCTCGCTCAACCACCCCGGTCGAGGCCGAGTCGTACGAGCAACCTCGGCGAGTCGACAAGGGCAAGGGTCGAGCTGTGTCGGAGGAGGAGGAGGTCGAAGAGGAGGAGGACGAGGTGCGTCGGCTCTCTCTCCCCGCCTCGTGCTCAGGCGAGCGCACGCCGACCTCGTCACGACCTCGTAGCTACAGGGTTCCTCGCCTGAGTCGGGCCGCCTCCTCGCCGACGTCGAGCTCGTCGACGTTCACGCCGACGCCTCGGCCGCAGCAGCGCGCTCCGCGTCGGCCTTGACGACCCGCTCTCGAACCAGCGCTTCGTGCGACCTCACGCCGCTCGAGCGCTCCGACTCGGCTTCGACATCGGCAGGAGCTCAGCAGGGGCAGCAGAGCGCGTCGCCTGTCGCAGCGGCCGACGAGGAGTTTGAGGTGATTGACCTTCTCGACGAGGAGGACGAGGACGACGACGTCAAGCCCGCTCTTGACCCGGTCCAGGTGCGCTCTACACTCTCTCTGCACGTTCCCTGCGTTGCGTGCAAGCCCCTGACGAGCCCTCGCCGTGTGCGCCGCGCAGCTCTCGCCCTCGCCCGCGCGCACGGACCCCTCCTCCCTCGCCTACCTCCTCTCGTCGCTGCCCTCGCCCTTCGCCTTCGCCAAGCACCTCGCCCTCTTCCAGCACCCCTCGATCGACCTCACGCTCGCAGACGAACTGCTCGACATCGCCTCGTCGCCCGCCGACCTCGACGACCTGCTGCGCCAGCTCGAGGAGGCGCGCGTGAGCGCCGAGGGAGAGGCGCTGCCGGGGATGCCGAGGACGTGGGCGAACGCGTTCAGAAGGGCGCTGAGGAAGAGGCTGGAGGAGGGTGGGGCGGCGTAGTAGCGGCGGGGTGCGAGGTCGGAACGTCTTGCTTTTGGTCGTCGAGAAGGCCTGTGCGCGTTTCGGAAGGGCGACCGAGGGGAGCTTGTGCACGTCCCCAGATACCGTGCGAGTCGAGGCGCATGCTGCACCGCTGGGAGAGTCGCGAGATACGAGCTCTGAGAGACGAAGCGAGCGAGAAGGTCGAGGCGAGGAGGCAAGCCAGAGCAGCCGACGACAGGATCTGCCTCGCGCCGCTGCAGAGTCGCTCGTGTTTGCGAGCGCTGCTCTGACGCCTCGCTCGAGCGGCGACGGTCGGCCAGAGGTCGAGCGACGGCGAGCGAGATGAAGGCTGGCCCAGCGCGACGGCGAGGTCAGCGGGCGAGCTCAGGATGCGCAGGCGGCCTCGATGGAGCTGCTGCTCGGGAATGAGAGCGTGTCGCTGTGCGCAACAGGGGGCTGGAGCGAGGGGCGGGCCAGAGAGGACAGCGGCGGTCGGCGGAGAGGCGCAGCTCGGCAGCTCGCGACCCTCGCTTTCCCCCCGTCTTGTCATGTGAGTCTGCTGCCGCCTAGCTGCTCCAGCACCCAGTCCAGACCAGCCAGCTCACCCTCCCCCGTCCCGCACACAGCTCAGCACAATGGCCGCCGGTGGTGAGCTCCTCCCCCATCGACCGAGTTTGCTCCGCACCAGCGCTCGCCCACCACCCCTCGCGCTCCTGCGCTCGAGCGCTTGCGACACGCCGCACCGAGGCTCGAGGCGCACGGCGAGCTGGGACCGCTTGGAGCGCGACGAGGAGGGAGCGCTCGGCGAGGCCAGCAGACGCGGGTCCGGGCGCAGCGCGGGCGAGCGGGGCAGCGCGCTCGCTCGAGGGTGCACGCAGAGGGTGTAGCGGGTTTGCTGGAGGGTGCAGGAGGCCGCAGGTGCGAGTCTCGCTCCCACAGGACGTCGCGCTGACCATGTCGCCCGTCCTCCCTCTCCCCTCCTCTCGCCGCCGTCGGCCCGCACCGCCCACCCTCTCGCTCTCGCCTGTCCGCCCTCCTTCGACTCGCCTACACCTTCGAACTACACCCTCATGCTCGACCCTGCCGCCCTCAGTCGTTTCCATCTCCGCCCGCAAGGCCCACAAGGCGCACTTCGGTGCCCCTTCGTCGGTCCGCCGCAAGATCATGTCGGCGCCCCTCTCGAAGGAGCTTCGCGCGGAGCACGGCGTGAGTCGCACGCTCTCGGATCGAGGAGGATTTGGACGGCGAGACGGGAGGAGGAGGCGGCGTCGTGAGGGCGGTGGGGCACGAGCAGCCGGGCTGACCCTCTCTCCTCGACTCTCGCTCGCAGGTTCGCTCGCTTCCCATCCGCAAGGATGACGAGGTCAAGGTGCGTCCCTCCACGTTCTGCTTGACGCCGTCGCGAGTGCGCTCGCTGACGACGAGCTTCCTCGCCGCGCCGTACAGATCGTCCGCGGCACCTACAAGGGCCGTGAGGGCCGCATCAACACCTCGAACCGCAAGCACTTCCGTGTCTTCGTCGAGGGCGTCTCGCGCGACAAGGGCAACGGCGCCACCGTCCCCATCCCCGTCAACCCCTCCAACGTCGTCATCACCAAGGTCAAGATGGACAAGGACCGCAAGGCGCTCCTCCAGGTGCGCGCTCGCCCTCGCTCGAGCCCTCGCACGCACCTCGACTGCGCCGTCGTGGCTCCTGAACGAGCTGACGCTGACCCTCGTCGACCCCTCGCAGCGCAAGTCGACGACCGGTGCCAAGTCGGAGGACGCCGAGATGAAGGCTGTGCGTCTGCCTCTCCCTCACTCCGCGCGCTCCTCGGCGCCGCCGAGCCCTGTCAGGACTGCATCGCTGACCTGTGCTCGCCTTTTCGTCCCTCTCCTGCGCCCCACCTCGACCCGACCGACCGCCCGCCTCTCTCTCTTTTCGACCTGTCGCCCTCGCTCTGCGCCGACGCTCCCCGCCTGTAGTAAGCGTCCGCGTGTAACGGGCTGTTCGGTCTTTCTTTTCCTTGGGACGATCCTGCGGTGCTACTGCCAGAGGCGGAAGGGGCTGGCGGCGGGAGAGCGAGAGCGGTCCCGCAACCTACTGCCCGAGCGTGCGCCTGCGAGCGGATTCGAGAGCGAGCGACTGTGCGACCGAGGGAGGGCAAGCGGGACAGACCCGAGCAGCCAGCCGCTCAGCTTGACCGGCCACAGCGATCGTCGACCGTCGCCGCGAGAGTGGAGCCGTGGGACGGACAGCTCTCTCCTCCTCGTCCTCCTCACCACCGCACCCAGAGCGCGCATCTGCTGGCCAGATGTCGAGCCCGCGGCTCACCGCCCAGTTCGGCCAGTACTACGCCAGCGTCCCGTCGACGGGCTCGTCGCCCTTCTCCTCATCTCCCTCCAACTCGTCGCCCGCGTTCGGCAGCTCGCCCCTCCTCTCGAGCTCGCCCGCCCTCGGTGGCTCGTCCTCTAGACGCGTCGCGATCCGCCCGCCCACCCTCGTCGGCCTCGCGACGGCCGGGCCTGGTGCCCTCCTCCGCCTCCGCGGCCGCTGGCGCAAGACGCTCGCCGTCGTCGTCCTCGTCCTCGCCACGAGCGGCATCGTCTTCCTCGTCGCCGACTCGAGCAGCGTCGGTCATGGTCGAGGTCCAGCGCGCTTCATGCCCGCAGGCGGGTTCGGGCGCGACGTCATGGGGCGCGAGGACGACGCCTCTGCCGACCCGGACGGCGCCGCGCTCGAGCTGTCGCCGATCGAGGTCAAGGGCGACCAGAGCCGGCTGTGCCTCCTCTTTCCCTGGCGCGACGAGTGCGACGGCGTGTCGGGCAAGTCGGGCGTCAAGCGCAGCCCGTTCGACGGCCTGCGGTTCAGCGAGCGCTTCGGCCACCTCTTCTACCCGGCCTACCGCGCCCAGCCTCGCCCCGGCGCCAAGCCGCAGCCTCCTGCCGACGTCGAGAACCAGCCGCACGCGATCCACTACCTCGTGCAGCGTGCCCGGCGCGAGTGGGACGCCAAGGTCGCGCGCCAGAGCAAGACGCTCGAGCAGGCCGTCGACGAGTACGAGCGGCGGTACAAGCGCCGCCCGCCTCAAGGGTTCGACAAGTGGTTCGAGTACGCGCAGAAGCACAAGTTCGTCATGGTCGACGAGTTTGACGCCATGATGGACCGCGTCGAGCTGTACCTCGCCGTTCGGCCCTCGACCATGGTCGCCCGCCACGACAAGATCCAGTTCGACGACGACTTCTGGATCACCGTGCGTCCTCCTTCAACGCTCTCGCGAGCGAGGTCGAAGCTGACTCTGCGCTCGCCCACCCGCCCGCAGGACAAGACGTTTACGATCGAGGTCAAGCGCAAGGGCAAGCACCTCGCGGCGCACGGCCCCATGAAGAGCGCCAACGAGCGGCCCGACCAGATGCTCAAGCTCCTGCGCGGCATCGCCAAGCTCCTGCCCGACATGAACGTGACGTTCACCGGCCACGACGTGCCCTGGGGCACCATGAGCGGCGAGAGCAAGGAGGTGCACCGCAAGGCTGCGCGCGACGGCGTCTGTGCGTCCTTCTCCTTCTCGACTCGACTCGAGGCGGACGACGAGCTGACGACGACGCTCCCCCACAGTGCTGACGGACGAGGAGGCGGACGACTACCGCGACGACTGGAAGTGGGACGGCTGGGCGCGCATCTGCCCGCCCGACTCGCCGCTCCGCAACGTCCCCTCGTACGACGAGCGCATGGCGTCGGGCGACGTCTACGCGCCGCCGAGGACGCGCAGCTTCATCAAGGACCACGTCCCGGCGATGGACCTGTGCAACCACCCCGAGAACCAGCTCATCCACGGCTTTACGGCTTGGTGCGTCTCTCTCCCTCTCACTCGTGCATCTCGTCGTCGTCGCCGAGCGGTAGCTGATGGTGCGCCGTCGCTCTCGCTCGCAGGCCCGGCCCTCGACCCGGCCTCATCTACCCGCTCTTCGTCTCGACGATGACGTCGCTCCACACCGACTTCCTCATCCCGCCCGTCGACCAGTACGACTACGCGCTCGGCATCGACCCGGCGTGGGAGGACAAGAAGCACAACAAGCTCGTCTGGCGAGGCTCGACGACGGGCGCCAACCTCAACATCGAGCACTTCCGCAAGTGGAGCCAGCGCCCGAGGCTCTGTCGACGTGCGTCGCTCTCTCCTTCTCGACGAGCACGACGAGCAGGAGGATGACGAGCTGACGAGTCCCTCTCCTTCCCTCGCAGTGCCGTTCGCCAAGGGCAAGGTCACGGTCCCCTACGCTCCCGACGACAGGGCGACCGACCTTGGCCCCGTCAAGGAGCTCACGGGCCGCAACAAGGCGCTCGCGTTGCGTTACTTTGACTTTGAGTTCCTCGACCGGCCGAGGCAGTGCGACGACCCGGCCGTGTGCGACGCGTTCGAGAAGGAGTTCAACTGGAGCGGGTGGATGGGCCCCGACGAGCAGAACGAGTACAAGTACATGCTCGACGTTGACGGCAACGGCTGGAGCGGGCGCTTCCACCGGTGCGTCCCGCGCTCTCGCACCTCGTCGTCGTCATCGTCGTCGAGAAGTCGAGCTGACGAGCCTCGCTTCTCTTTCCCCTCGCGCAGGCTCATGAGCACCAACTCGCTCGTCCTCAAGTCGACCATCTTCCCCGAGTGGTACCAGGACATGATCCAGCCCTGGGTGCAGTGCGTCTCGCTCTCCCTCTCGCGCTCGGGCCCCTTCTCGACCGCGACGAGCCCGGCTGACCTCGGCGGCCTTGCGCTCTCTACACAGCTACGTCCCCGTCCAGACCGACTACTCAGACCTGTACCCGATCATGGCCTTCTTCCTCGGCGACGGAAGCGGGCAGGGCGGGCACGACGCGCTCGCCAAGGAGATCGCGACGGCGGGCAAGAAGTGGGCCGAGACGCACTGGTGCGCCTCCTCTCTCTCTCACGCACGTTCCTCCGCGACGATGCTGACGGCAGGTGTGTGTCCTGCAGGCGCTGGGTCGACATGGAGATCTTCATGTTCCGCCTTCTACTCGAGGTGCGCTCGCGCCTCCTCCTCTCTCGTCGTCGTCCCCTTCTACGACGAGCCCGAGCTCACTCGCGTCCCGCTCTGCACGCAGTACAACCGCATCATGAACCGCGACGACGCCAACCCGACCTCGATGGACATGTGAGAGGGAGCGAGGCAGGGGAGGAGGAGGAAGCCGGTCGGGTCAATTTGTCGGAGCCCGCCCCTTGCTGTACCACGTGTGTTTGTGCCGCACCAGCATTGCATTATGTCTCGCTGTACCTCGTCGGCACTGCTTGTGAGGGAAGCGAGAGCGGGTGTCACCTTTTTGGCCGAGCCAGCTCGCGAGGAGACGAGGAGAGCGGCGTCCAGCTTTCGTCCCACCCCGCTCTGCTCGCCATGGCCGCCGTCCCGCAGTTCACCGCGCCGTTCCCTGGCAGCGTCGTCCCTGAGCCGACCTACGCAGGCGCGCTGCCGTCGTGGCTCGCGCCCGTCGGCTCCCTCCTCGACCGCTTCGAGGCCGCCCGCGAGCGCCTCAACCTCCCTGAGCCGGGCAAGCACGAGGACCTCGGCCGCGAGGTCAAGCGTGCGTCGACCTTTCCCTGGCACCGCCGAACCCCCTCGAGGCCGGCGAGCCGTTCATCGGCTGACCTCCTTCCTCCTCTCTCTCCTCGCGCCCTCGCCATCATCGCTCGACCCCTTGCCCGCCTTGTTCCACCTTGCGCCCTCGCACAGTCACCCACCTGACCAACTACACCTTCGATGGCGCCCGCGCCGACCTCTCCAAGACGCTGTCGCAGGTCCCGGCCTTCCAGGTCACCCACTCGTTCGCCATGGGCGGCTCGGCGGGCCCGATGGGCGGCATCAACCCGGGCACGTACAACTTTGGCGCCGTCTTTGCGACGTCCAAGGTGCGCTCGCGCTCTTTCCGGCCTCTCGGGCGCGTCGCACGACGCAGCCACTGACCTTCGTCCCTACCTCGCTCGCTCTCCTCCGCTCGCAGGTCTTCATGCAGGGTATGGTCGACAACGAGGGCAGCGTCACGGGCAGGCTCAACTACGGCTGGTCCCCGAGGAACACGACCAAGGCGTCGGTGCAGGTGCGTCCCCTCCCTCTCTCGACTTGCTCGGTGAGCTCACGCTGACGCCTCTCGCTCGCGCCCGCAGCTCGCCGCAGGTGCCGCAGCGCCGTCCATGTTCTCGCTCGAGCACGACCGCGTCGGCAAGGACTACACGCTGTCGCTCAAGTCGTACAACCCGTCGCCGGCCGACTTTACCGGCTCGTACATCGCCGCCTACATGCAGTCGTTGACGCCGCACTTTGCGGTCGGCGTCGAGACGCTGTACCAGCGTCCTACGCCCGACATGGAGGACTGCTCGGTCGGCTACATCGCCAAGTGGCACGACGTCAAGAAGGACGAGCAGGGGCAGGCGGCCAAGGACTCGTGGATCGCGACGGCGCAGATCATGTCGCAGGGCATCTGGCAGGCGACCTACTGGAAGAAGCTCGCGGCCAACATCGACGCCGGCGTCGACCTCATCTGCGTCCCGGCGCTCAACCCGCGCGAGCGCAAGGCGGTCGCGACGGCGGGCGTCAAGTACGACTTCCGGCAGGCGACGTTCCGCGGCCAGGCCGACTCGACGGGCAAGGTGTCGGCCCTCCTCGAGCAGCGCCTCAGCCCGGCGTTCGCCTTCAACGTTGCGGGCGAGATTGACCACGTCAAGGTGCGCTCGCTCCTCGACCTTCCTCTCCCCGACCGCCAGTAGCTGACCCTCGCGCTCTCGCCCGCAGCAAACGTCCAAGTTCGGCGTCGGCTTGTCGCTCGAGTCGGCGAGCGAGGAGGCGATGGCGGCCGCCATGAACGCGGGCCCGCAGGGCCCTCCCCCTCTGTAAACCGGCGCTCGCGCCCTCCCTTCTCCCCCACCCTGCACAGCCCTCCCTACACGCTCCTGTACATTCCCCTCCCCTCCTCTGCCGAGATATCGTCGTGTCGATGCAACCCGACTGTCGCTAGACCCTGTTCTCGGCCGCGAGAGCGAGTGCATGCAGAAAGACGAGCCCGAGACGACAAAGGGGAAGCGACTCGCGAATTGACCTCTCTTCCTCGTCCCCTCGCCTCTGTCTGAGCTCCTGCGCAGCACAGAGAGGCTTGCGCTCGCTCTCTCGACCTCGCCCGAGACGCTGCGGCCCCGGCAGCTCGCCCTCGCCCTTCCACCGCCTCCCCACCTCGCGCGACATGATCAGGTCCTCAAGCTCGACTCTCGCCCGCTCGGCAGCGCCAGTAGCAGCTCTTACGGCCACCTGCACCCACTCGCACCGCCCTGTGCGCCCCTCGACCCTCACAGCGCCCGCCCTCCCCGCCCTCGCTCCCTTCCGCACCTTCGCCTCGAGCCCGACCCCTCGAAAGCGCGGCGAGCCGATCAAGATCCTCCCCGAGTGGACCTGGCGCAAGAGCTGGCGCACCTACCCGGTCCCGGTCGTCGAGGTCGTCAACAACGCCGACGACGCCGACGCCGTCCTCGAGACGTTGACGAGCTCGTGCGTCCCATTCTCCCTCTCGCGCGAGCCTCGCTCTCACAGCTTCGTAGCTGACGAGTCCCTCCCTCGACCGCAGACGACTCAGTCTCGACCCTGAGCCGGGCGCGAGGCCGGCTGCGACCCATGCCCAGCGCTATCTGGGCGGGAGGCACAGTTGGAGCGTGAGGGACGGCGTGCTGAGCGTCGCAGACGGCGAGGGAGTGATCGGTGCGTCCTCTTCTCCCTCCAAGATGTTGATCAGGTCAGGCTGCAGTCGCTGACGCACACGTACGACCTGCAGTCCTTCATCTGGCCAAAATGGATCGTGCGCTTCCTGCTTCTCTCGCTCTCGCGCCGACGACTCGAGCTGACGCTCCCTCTACCTCACTGCAGGCTTCCCCGACGAGCTCAAGCGCATTCTGCAAGACGACACGATCGAGAAGCAGATCATGGGAGCGGGCTGTGCGTCGACCTTCTCTCGTCGACTTGCGAAAACGGCGGCCCTTGCTGACCGACTCTGGCCGCCTTCTTGCCGTTCCTCTTCCGCACAGGGTGGCTGAAAGAGGTCATCGCCAACCAGACATTCTACGGCTGCGAGCCGCGCAACGTCCTCGACCTGCGACACCTCGCCGAGTGGTGCTGGCCGACGCTCGCCGACGACTCGACCCGGCCCACGCACAACAGCGGCTTCATGACCGTGCTCGCCAAGGACTTTCTCGGGCTTCGGTATGCGATGCCGTCGATGGACGAGGAGGGCTACCAGATGCGGCAGCTGCAGGGCGCCAAACTCGACGGTGCGTCCCGCTCGGACCTCTCCTCTCTCTCTCTCTCTCGCTCGCTCTCTCTCTCGCTCTCTCTCTCGCTCTCGCTCTCGCGGCGCTCTCGAGCTCGTCCTGCAGCCGCACAGTCCGAAGCTGACGCTTCTCATGCTCTCGTGCGCCCGCAGTCGTCATCAACCAGGCCTGGTTTGCGCACTGCGCCGGGTCCGAGATCCGCCGCAAGGTGCCCGAGCGCATCGAGTTCAAGGTCTCTCGCGGCCCGCTTCCCGTGCCGGCCTTCATGCGCGAGCGACTCGTCGAGCGGCTCGTCGACGAGGTGCAAGGGCGAGCGAGGTGGAGCACGGACGACTTGCGACGGCTGAGAGAGAGGGAGGGCAGGAACGAGTAACGGGGAGCAGCTACTGGAACGACGTTGCAAGGTGCGAGGTGCGAGAACATGCTCAGAGGATGGAGAGAGTACAACAACAGCTCGGCGGGCGGAACAGAAAGCCGGCGTGGAGAGGAGAAGGTGCGCGAGGAGGGGGAGCTGCGAGACGAGGCGGCAGTCAGCGGCGGTCCGTCCAGACGGTCTCGGCGATCGACTCGATAGCGGCGAGAAAGCGCACCTGCTCATGCTGCGCCAAAGAGGTCGAGAACCTCGTCCATCGACTGCGCGAGCGAGTCGCCGCCTCGTGCGAGCTCCTCTGGCGCCTCCTTCTTCTCGACGAGCGGCTTGTCCTGCGGTGCGCGGTCGGCTAAGTCGTCAGCTGGGCCTAGTGCAGCTGTACGAGAGCGAAAGAGAGCGCAGGCGCACCTTGTTGGGTCCCTCGAGCGCCGCGCGGAGAGCGTCGCGGTCGCCGTCGAGCCTGGCGCGGACGTCTGCGTCGCGGGCCTTGTGGGTGCCCTTCTTGGAGGGCTTGATGGGTGGCTTGAGGCCGAGGAGCGAGGGCTTGAGCTTGGTCGAGGCGGTGGAGGACGAGCGGTGCTTGGTCGAGGTTGACGAGGAGGAGGTGGCGGTGCGCTTCGAAGACTGGGTGCGCTGCTGTTTCGAGTCGGGTCAGCTGTGCGCACAGGATCTGCAGAGCTGCAGTGCGCACCTTGCCCGGCATAGTGCGGTGGGTGACGAGGACTTGGTCGGAGAAAGGACGAGGAGGACATGAAGCTCTCGCCCAGGATCCGCTTCCACCGAATCGCACACCCTTCGAGGTCGAGCAGAACTACATCCGCTCTTGCTAAGGTCTGGCGCTCTCGTAGCGGCGAGCCTGGCCGGGCCCAGGTGCGCCCGCTCGCCTCGACCACCTCGCCTCGCCTCGGGTGGGCGGATTCTTGCTACCGCGCAGGCACTACAAGGACGAGTAAAGCACTGCAGCGTGTTCCAGGCTGCTCTCTAGCCAGTGTCGCAGCTTTGCTCGCTCGCTCGAGCTCGAGACGAGGACGGGGCTCGGTCCGGACTGTCCGCGGCGACGAGCCCCGGGCCCGTCGTGTCGGCTCTCTCCCTCCTCCACCTCGCACTCTGCTGTGCTCCAGTCACCTCACCATGGCTCCCAAACGCCGCCCCTACGGCCGCAAGAAGGACCCCAAGCCGCCCGGCCCTCCCGTCTTCGGCCCAGCTCCCCCTCCGCCGCCCGACCCACTCGCCTCCGCCTCGGCAGACGGACAACCAGCAGCCGACCCGCCCGCTGCACAGGACGACCACGACAAGTCACGCCACAAGAGGAAGAAGCTCCCGCGCAAGAAGATCGCCAAGGACACGCAGGGCGGCTGGCACGACGACCTCGACGAGCGCGAGCCGCACCCAGACGACGAGGGCCGCTACGACCAGTGCGTTCCCGCCCTTTTCGCTCTCGAGCCTTCCATGAGACGAGCTGACCTTGCCCTCGCGCCCAGGGACGTACCGTACGACTTGCGCCTGCTTCGCTGCTGCGACGAGTTCCGCTCGCTCCGCTCCCTCGGCCACCGTGAGTCGCACTGCACCTCTTCTGGCCGGCTCGAAGCCTGTCGGCGAGCCTTCCTCAGTCGAGCGCATAGTCACTGACGCTCTCGCCCTGCTGCAGCGGACCGCCGCATCAACTACCAGGCCGTGCTGCGCTACTTCCAGATCAACGTGCCCATCCTGCGCGCCAAGTACGGCTCGCAGCCGCTGCGAGGCTACGACCCCGAGCCCGAGGACGCCGACTCGGGCGACGGCGGCGACGGCGACGAGAACGAGCTGCTCGAGACCAAGATCGAGGAGATCGAGGAGCGGTCCGAGCGCCAGTGGGCCGAGGTCGTCCTCGCGCTGCCCAGGCTCGCCAGGTTCTTCGACAACCGCTACAACGACGCGTGCGTCTCTCTCTATCCTGTGCTCCCCGCTAGACACAACGACCGGCGCTGACGCCGTTGACAAGCGCAGGTACACGCCGACGCTCTCGCTCGCGCCGCAGATCATGAAGAGCTTCCTCCGCTTCATGGCGACGCGCAAGGTCATCTCGGGCTGTGATGCCGAGATCGAGGCGTGCATCGCAGTCTGCGACGTCGCGGCAAAGCAGCGTGCGCTCTTCTCTCGTCGCTCCCACTCTTCCTCGCGCTGGTTTCGCCGACTGACCCTCACCTTCCTACGCGCCCAGTGTATCCCGCTCAGCGCGTCTTCAAGGAGGTCCTCAACGCGTCGCAGCTCGGGCCAGCCGTCAAGCGCCTCTTCCCCTCGCCCGACTCGGCGCTCGGGTCGCCGATCAACGTCGTCCCCGACCGCGTTCCTCAGCCTGCCGACACCCTTCCCGACGTCTTCAGCAACATTAGCCTCGTCGGCCCCGACTCGGACTCGGACGCCGACGTCGACGACGCGCCCTCGTCGTCTCCCGCCGACGCCGCCGCGAGGTCCGAGCGCAGCTGGCCGCACGCTCATTCGGCGCCGACCGACGCCCCGCCGGCGAGCGCCGAGGACGCGACGCGCGCGCGTCTCGAGCGCATCCGCGCCCAGTTCGAGCGCGAGGCCGAGGCGCAGCGCGCGTGGGAGGACGCCGAACACGCGCTGCGCCCGAGGAGCTCGACGGCCGTGCTGCAGGGCGTCGTCGGCTCGGCGCAGCTCCTCGGCGGGAGGGAGGGAGCGAGCAGCGGCGGTGAGAAGCCGGAGGAGGTCGAGGGCATGTGGCGCGTCGGGCACAAGGAGCGCTGCGCGCGCGAGCTGCGTGGGTGGGAGCTCCTCGCGCCGGCGGCGGCAGGCGACGAGCGCCGCCTCGTCCGCTTCCACCTCGGCCCGCACGAGCGTACCTTCCCGCTCGACGCGACGCACGACGTCCCGCCGCTCTCGACGCGCGAGACCGTCGCTGCGCTCGGCGGGCCTGCCCCCGCTGCCCTCGAGGCGCACTCGGGCGACTCGCCGCTGTCGCTCGTCGCCGACCTCGGCGCGTCGTTCGACCTGTCGCACATCGATGCGCTCTCGTCGCCGCCGGCTATCCTCGAGTGCGACCTCGCGCAACTCGTCTTCGTCCCGTCGACCTCGGCTTCGACCTCATCGCCGCGCGCCGCCGAGCTGTGGACCCTCGCCGCCCTGCATCGCCTCCTCCCCGCCTACTGGCGCCACGGCGGCGAGCTTCTGCGCGGCGACCCAGGGCGGCAGCTGTCGTTCCCGGGCGAGGGTTACGAGCTTGCCCCGGTCGAGGAGGCGGACGAGGCGAGGGACGACGAGGCGAGCAAGGAGGGCTGAGGGAGGAGGGACAGGGGCTCGATGAGATCAGTAGTGCTTGACCGTCTGTGTGCATCGCGCTTGTCCGTCGCGGAGACCTGCTCGCCGCTTGAGAGGCTCGAACGCGACTTGAGAAGGTCCCGCTCTCGAGCGTTCTCACGAACACGAGCAGATGGGAGGGCGCTGATATGCCGCGGGTTACAGCTTCGAGGCTCAAGAGATGAGTAACGCTACACAGCTCGAGGCTGGCAAGTCTAAAAAGTGGGCGAGGGCGAAAGGAAGAAAGAGGGGTTCGTGCGGTGCGTAAGAGGAGAACGGTACAGGGGCCGGGCCGCAAGGTATCTAGGTGCTCGAGAGCAAAGGGGCATCAAAAAGAGGAAGAGGCGAAGGTGAAGAGGGAGGAAGGAAGGTCCGTCGACGACGCGGCGAGAGGACCGTGCACGCTCAGGCGCAGCGGCCGTTGCCCTCCTTCGAGTGGCGCCAGCCCTTGAAGCACGAGCCTGTAGGAGAGCAGCACGAGTCAGGGACCGTTCTCGACACGGCGAGGAAGAAGAAGCTCGACGCACCGACGTGGCACTGCGAGTCGAGGCACTGGATGGCGAGCGCGCCCGGGATGGCGAGGCAGTTCTCGCCGCCGGCGCCCGGGCAGCCGCCGCACGAGGTCAGGCTCGACGACGTGTCGATGCACTCGAAGCCACCTGAGAGAGAGTGTGAGAAGGAGGAGGAGCGGCGTCAACTCGAGGTCCGTGCGCCGAGGAGGAGGAAGGACGCGGAGAGCGACGCACCCGAAGCGGTGGGGCAAGCAGTCTCGCCCCTCGGGCAAGCACCAGTAGCACGGCCGCCCGACGACTTGGGCGCAAAGACGTCCTGACCGTGCGGCATGGCGTTGAGCGCGCGACGGTGACGGGAGCGAGCGCGGGCCGAGGGCCCGACCGCGACGCAGCCGTCGGCGCCGTCCGGCGTGAAGCCCGACGCGCACTGGCACGTCGAGAACTGGCCGTTGTTGACGAGCGTGTTGGGCGCAGGGCAGTTCGTGTTGGGAACGCAGGCGTCGGGCGTGGCGTAGGTGCCGGCCGGGCAGGCGCACGCGCACTTGGCGTTGCCGCAGACAGGGCTAGCTCCAGACGGGCACTGCAGAGAGGAAGGAAGAGGTCGAGAGTCAGTCGCTGCAGAGCTCGGGCGAGACGACGGAGGAGCGTCGAGGTGACTCACAGGAGGGCAAGCCGACTCGCCGGCGCCGGGCTGGAGGATGTTGACGCAGACGCAGGCCCTGACGAGTCCGAGCAACGCCGTGTAGACGCCGACAGTCGCGCCGTTGCAGTCTGCACGGAGGAGGAGGGAGCAGAAGGAGGTCAGCTTGCGCTCGTCGACGAGGTACGTGCGCAGCGGGGCGAGCTCACCTCCGCCGCCGAGAAGGTTGGCGGTCAAGTCGAGGTTGATCAGGGCGCCCTGTGTACATCGTAGAGTCAGCTGGCTGGACCTGGCACCGGAAAAGAAAGCGCAGAAGCTTCGACGCACGTCCTCGAGGAGGCTGAGGTCGAGCCCGGGGATGCTGATGATCTGAGCCGTGGCGGTGCTGGCAGCGAGGCCGAGGATGGGGAGGAGACGCATGAAACGCATGATGAAGGTGTCGAAGGTGGAAAGAGGCGAGGCGAGGGATGCAAAAAGAAGCGAAGGTGGGTCGGAAGGAACGTGGGTGCGTCGAGGTGGACGACGGTCGGTGGTGACGAGGCGAGGCGAGTGCGACGGCGGGAAGCTGCTGAGAGGGCTCTGGAGTGAGGTGAACGAAAGGAAGAGGCGAGAGGACGAGCGGGAGCTGAAGCCAGGGTCCACTCGCTCGGGCCACGGCGAGCGAGGGGTGGGAAGCGTTTCCTCGTCGTCGCCGCGGCAAAGAGCTTTCCTGCGGGACTGGCTCGCGTGCCTAGGTAGCCTATGACAGGCTCAAGTGCTCGAGGGCTCCAGTTACTCGTTGAAGGAGGCGGTCATGAAGCGGTCCCCGACCTCGAGAAGCACGGGTTCTCACGCTCGCTGCGTGTCGGTCCGCACGCTCGGGTCTTGCACGACCCGCAAGACGGGCAGCACAGATCTCCTGAGTCAAGATCCTCCGTCTTGACCTTCCTCGGCGGGCAGAAAGCAAGTCGGCGACCAACCCCGACGAGGCAAGGAGCGCTCGCACGCAGCGGGTGCGGACCGCCGCACGATGCGCTAAGCGTGGGAAGCCGCCTTCACAGAGAGAGAGAGCCGCGCAGCTGTGCCCTCGTCCGTCGGCGAGCAGCAAGACGTCTACGCCGGCTCCTCGAGACGACGCCGGAGGTGCGGAGGAGGCCGACCGCCTCAGCTTCTCACGGCTGCGTCGTGCGCTCGGCGCTCGACGTCGAGCGCGTCGAGCGTAGCCTCTGCAGCGGATCTGTCATCGTACCGCTGGCCCTGCCATCGCCGAGCGAGCGAGAGAGCTCTTCATCAGCTCGGGCGGCGTCACGGGCACCTCGCTCGAGCGCCGCCCACTCGGGTCACGCGCGCGCGCGTGCGCCGTGCGAGCGCAGCTCAGACACAGCGCAGCTCGAGCTTGCGCACGCAGCCTGGCAAGAGGGAGAGCGAGAGAGCGAGCGGAAATCGGAGCACGAGCCGCGAGACACCTCCAACTCCTCCTCACGGCAAGTCCGCCGGTCGTGCCGTGAGAACGCCCTCGTCGGGCGGTCCGGCGGAGCTCGTGCTTCTTTCGCGCCAAGCCTGTTTCTGCGAGGCGAGAGAACGAGGAAGAGCTTCTCGGTTCGGCCGGGAAACTCGCGCGCGCTCGACCCCCCTGGCTCAAACGCAGCTTCTTCCTCGACGAGCTCGCCGAGACCTGCAGCAAGGTTTTCTCGCGGCAGCCGACGGCAAGCGACGGCTCGCTGCAAGATGCTCGTGACGAGGAAGACGGAGCTCGGCGACTCGAGCAGGCCGGGCTCGAGCGAGAACGAGATGACGACGAGCACGAGAGAGGTCATTTTGCACAACACTCCTCGCCGACGCCGACGCCCGCTGTACTCTAGTACAACCCCATGCTCGTACATGCGCCCCTCGCCGAGAGCGCCCGCTACTCCTTGGCCTGGCGCGCCTCCCACGTCGCCCGCCTGAGCACCATCGTGCGCTGCTCGAGGCTCACTGGCCACAGCTTGGCTGCCCAGCTCTTCTCGCCGCTCGTCGCGCCCGACTGCGCGAGGTCGAGCTCAGAGCCCCGCGGGACGAGCTCGAAGCCGTTGCGGGCGAGGGCCTTGCGCAGCGACGACTGGACGTCGGGGAGGACGGCGACGACGAGTTGCTGCGCCGGTGCGGCGAGGGGCTCGCCGTCCTTGGCGACGGCGTCGGGTGCGGGCGCAAAGGCGTAGTCGGCGACGAAGGCGAGCAGGTCGTCCTCGATTCCGGCGGTGCGGAACGACATGCTCGTGGCGAAGCGGCGGATGTGGAGCGTGCCCTGCGGGAGGGACGCCGAGGGGTCGAGCGTGAAGGGCGAGGGAGGTGCGCCCGACACCGGGGTCGGGGGCGTGACCGAGACCGAGGGCGCATTGGCGCCGCGAGGGCGCAGGGTGCTCTCGGGCGAGGTCGAAGCGGTCGCGGTCGTCGTCGCCGTGTCGTCCTTCTCGCCCGCCGCCGCCTCGCTCGCCGCGCCCGCGCCAAGCTTCTTCTCCCTCGCAGCGGCAATGAGGAGGTCGACGACCGAGTCGAGCGGGCGACCCGGCTTGTAGCCGTCGAGGCCGACGGCGCCGATCAGACGGTTGTCGTACTCGAGGACCCAGAAGCCCTGCCGCTGCGCCGGCTGGCTCGCCGCACCTGGCCCCTCCTTACCGCCCTCGTCCTGCTGCTCCTGCCGCTGCTGCTTGACGCGAGCGCGTGTGACCGGCTTCTTCTCGCCCTCCTCACTCGCCGTCGTCGCCGGCTCGGACCGCACGTCGTAGTAGGCCTCGACGTCGCGCATGTCCTCGTCGCCGATCGCGCGGCGCATCTTCATCTCGAACAGGTTGCGGTGGCGCCACTCAAAGACGGCGAGGAGCATGATGGCGGGTGCGAGGACGAGCGGGATGAGGATGAGGCTGTCGGTGAGGGTCTGGACGATGGGCGCCTTGTCGTTGACGGCCTTGGGGATGTGCGGGTACAGGTGGTTGTGAAGGACGGCCGGGTAGCCGTTGGCGACCCGGGTGATGAGGAGGTGCGTGAGGCCGGCCCACACGAGGAGCGACGCGGGCTTGAAGAGGGCGACCTGGTTGGCCTGCGACGAGCTGCGTGCGCATCCAGGGAGTCAGCACATGATCTCGAGAGCGCATCGGGAGCTGCCCAGGGCCTACACGAGCCGTCGACGCTCGGTGCGGCCCAGCCGCGCGAGCCTCCACGAGGACGAGATAGCCTGCTCCTCCCTCTACGAGAGCCGCCGCCGATGGGGGAGCGGGTGAGAGGAACGCACGGCTCCATGACGGCGGCCCCGACGAGGTAGCGCGTGAGCTTGAGGTCCTTGTCCGGGTTGAAAGGGCGGATGCGGGCGGGCGGAGGAGCGGGCGCGTCGGGGTCGGACGAGGCGAGCGCCTCGAACGGGTCCATGGTCGGTGCCGAGAACTGATTGTTGCTGAACACGGCCTGCATCGCTGGAGCGGCTCTGTGTGGTGGAGGAGAGAGGGAGAGAGCCGCGCCGGGTCGACGGTCGCACGTGCGCCTCCGCAAACCCCGATCGCTCGAGGGGAGGCCGCGGACCAAAAACGGCTCGACCGCCTCACAATTTCGCAGCCGCACACGAGCCAGCCTCTCCTGAGCTCTGCGCGCGAGGAGAGACGAGAGCTGCCGATGAAGAGCGCGATTCGGCCAGGAAAGAGTCGGCTCGGAACGCGGCGCGGAAAGTCAAGCGAAAGGTCAAGCGAAAGGTCAAGCGAAAGTCAAGCAAGCGGACCAGCTCAGGGGAGGGAGGTTCCGCGAGGGGACTTGGCCTCGAGCACAGCCTCGCCCGGGGTCAGCTCATCTCCTCGTCTCCAGCTCACCTCGCACACACCACCATGCTGTTCGACACGCCACTCCTCAACCTCTCGGCCAAGGCACCTATCGCCTCGTCCTCGAACGGCCCTGCCCCGTCCACTCCCGCCAGCGCCAACAAGCGCAAGCGCTCGAGCTCGACTGCCGCCCACGATGGGCCCGCACAGCAACAAGGCGGGCAGGGCGCCGCCCTTCCTGCTGCCGAGATCAACCTCGACAAGCTCATGAAGCGCATGAAGGCCGCCGAGGGCGCCGTGGGCGGCAAGGGCCAGCAGCAGCAGCAGCAGCAGTCGCCGCGACCGGCGCAGGCCGGCAACAAGGGCAAGAAGGACAGCAAGAAGTCGGCGACCGGCGCCAACAAGGGCCCGCTCGGAGCGGGCGCGCCGCCGTCGAGGGCGGCAGAGCCGGCACCCTCGCCCGCCGCCGCCGCCGCCGCCCCGCCGAGCAAGCGGCAGAAGAAGAAGGGCAAGGGCGCCGCTCAGCAGCCCGACTCGCCTGCGCCCGCACACGCAGCAGCAGCCCCCGCCGCCGTCAGCGCCGCCGTCGCGCAGCTGCCGCAGCCGCCAAAGCGGCACGTCGCGCCGAGCCAGGTCGTGACGGCGACCAGCGCGGGCAAGTCGGGCTCGATGCAGGACAAGCTGCGCGCCCAGCTCGCCGGCGGCAAGTTCCGCATGCTCAACGAGCAGCTGTACACGACGTCGGGCGACGAGGCCTACTCGCTCATGCAGGACGAGGGCGCGTTCGACGACGTGCGTCCCTCTCTCGCTCTCCGTCCGAGGCTCGCAGACTGACCCGTCTTCCACGACTCGCAGTATCACATCGGCTTCAGGTCGCAGGCGGCGACTTGGCCCGTCCACCCGCTCGCCCTCATCGCCCAGTCGCTCCTCTCGTCCCTCCCCGCCAATTCCCTCATTGTCGACTTTGGCTGCGGCGACGCCGCCCTCGCCCGCACTCTTGTGCCGACGACGTCCCCCTCCGCCGCGACCCTCCCCGCCATGCCGTCGCTCAAGGTGCCGGCCAAGCTCGTCGCGCAGAAGCAGCTCAAGGTCGCGTCGTTCGACCTCCTGAGCCAGTCGAGCTACGTCGTCGAGGCCGAGTGCTCGTCGGTGCCGCTGCCCGGCGGCGACGCAGGCGGCGAGATTGTCGACGCCGTGGTGTGCTGCCTGAGCTTGATGGGGACGGACTGGATCCGGATGGTGCGCGAGGCCAAGCGGGTGCTCAAGGAGGGGTGCGTGCGCTCTCTCTCTCCTGGCGTCCCTCGGCATTCGTGCGCAGCCGCAGAAGCTCGTCTGACACATCCTCGTCTCACTGCAGCGGTTTGCTCAAGATCGCCGAGGTGACGAGCCGGTTCACGTCGGTCGACGAGTTCGTCAAGCTCGTCAACGCCCTCGGCTTCTCGCTCTCGCACAAGGTGCGCTCGCCTCTCTCTCCCTCGCCGCTCTCGACTCTCCTGCGCTCCTGCTGACACCTTGCCCTGCCCCCTCTCGCTGCGCAGGACGACTCGAACACGCACTTCCTCCTGCTCGACTTTACCAAGAAGAGCGGCGCCGATGCCGTCGAGAACGCCAACACGGCGCTCGAGCGCACGCGCAAGGCCTCGACGCTGCTCAACCCGTGCATCTACAAGCGTCGGTAGCGTTCGAGGTGGAGGGTCGCGTGGGCTGCAACGACGCGACGAGGTGCACCGCCTCTCTGGCTCGCAGTGTCTCCGAGTTTGGCTCGCAGCGGGTCGCGGTTTGACGAGAGCTGCGTGTGCAGCGAGAGGGGATCTTCGCCGACCGTTGCCAGAGAAATTGCAGGGACCCTCGGAGAAGCTGGCGGTGGTCGCAGCGCGGGTCCGGGGCCCTCGTCGCTGGCCCTCGAGGAGGAGGAGAAGCCGACACCTCATCGTCCGCCGCTCTCCTTCCACCCAGGCTCTGTGCACCTCTGCGACCATGAGTGCGCGGCTCTGTCTTGCTCTGCAGAGCCCGCACAGGCAGCGAGCTGACCCCTGGCCCCTCCTGTGACGCTGTGCAGCCCCCACCGCCCTCGACCTCGATGCGGACCGCGCTGTCGGCTCGCCCTCCATCACGGTTGACTCGCCCGTGCTCCCCGACGCACCAGCAGACTCGCCCCTGTCAGCAGCACACCCAGACGCACCCTCGCCGTCCAGGTCCGGCACGCTCCGCGGCATGCCCACCTCGTCGCGCACCACCTCGGCCCGCTCTGCGACGGCCCGCACCCGCTCGCGCTCGCCGGCACCGGCGACCACCCAGAGCCTGAGCGCACTCAGCTCGCCCGCCGCTGCGTCACCCCTCGGCCCGCCGCACGTCCCCATCTCGCCCTCGGCGCACGCAGCCACCAACCCGCAAGCCGCCTTGTCCCGCCCTTCGCCCGTCGTCCCCTCTAGCCCGAGCGTCCCTCCGACCCCGTCCTTCTCGCGCCCGACCAGCCCGAGACCGTCGGCGAGTGCGCGCGGCCTCGCAGGCGACGAACCCGTCAGCCCGACTCGCACCCGCAACAGCACGCTCGGCGCCGGCGCCGATGCGGCCCTCTCGTCGCCGTCCGGCGCAGCGGGCCAGGACGGCGGCATGCTGAGCGCGAGCGGCAGCCAGGTCGACCTGAGCCACATCTTTGAGCGCGGTGCGTCCCTCCCTCCTTCACTCGAGCGCGTCACCTTCCTCGTCGGCCGAGTAGGCAGCTGATCTTCTTGCGCCCCTCCTCTCCTCGTCGATCCTTCCCTTTCCCCTCTTCGCGAATCGCCTGCAGACGTCGAGTTCGCGCCCTCGCACCACATCAGCCCCTCGGAGGCGGTCGACGTCGCCGTCCCGCCCGTCCTGACCGAGGCGGCCGTCGCCCTCTCGGTCGCCGCCGACGGCGACCCGATCACGTCGCGCGACCTGGCCGCGCTCGCGCTCGACGCCGAGTACGACGCCGTCGCCGGCAGCGGCTGGAGCTCGCCCGTCGTCGCGCCGAGCGCCGTCGCGCACGGTCAGCCGCCGCCGCTCGCCCACCAGAGCCAGTCGCAGGACAAGCAGCAGCACCCGCTCTCGCACGTCTACGCCAACGCGAGCCGCTCCCCGACCCGCGGCGCCTCGAGGTCGTTCTCGCCCGACTCGGGCTCGGGCGGCCGCGCCGCTTCGCCCGAGAGCTCGACCTTCAGCGTCGGCACGCCGCCGACCTCTGCGG
Organism: Rhodotorula babjevae; assembly: GCA_920104245.2. Classification (NCBI taxonomy): domain Eukaryota; kingdom Fungi; phylum Basidiomycota; class Microbotryomycetes; order Sporidiobolales; family Sporidiobolaceae; genus Rhodotorula; species Rhodotorula babjevae. Next base: position 352,964 of record CAKKSZ020000023.1, read on the forward strand.
GCGGTGGCAGCCCGCCGCCGCCTGGCGCGCTCGGCGGCCCCTTCTCGCAGCGCCTCGCCGAGGCTCTCGAGAACGAGGCGAGCAAGCCCGGCCTCGGCGCGCCGTTCCTCGGCGCACAGCGCGCCACGTCGCCCGAGAGCGTCGTCGGCGGCAGCGCTGCAGCAGCGAGCTCGGCTTCCTCATCGCCGCCGGTCCCGCACGTCGCGCCCCAGTCGCCGCAGCAGGCGCGCAGCACGTCGCACTCGTCGGCATCGTTCACCTCTGCGCTGCGGCCGTCGCACCTCATGCCGTTCCCGGCAGGGTCGCACGCCGGGTCGGACGACCCCTTCTCGTCGTCGTCGCCGCTCCACTCGCCGTCGCACGAGCTCGGCGCCAACCCGGTCGCGGCGCCGCACCCGCGCAAGCTCAGCTTTGCGAGCTACGCCGACCTCGTCAACGAGGAGCGCCTCGCCGAGCTGACGGGCGAGCGCCTCGCCGACGTGCCGAGCGGCGGTGCGGCAGGGGCCGGCGGCGCAGCGACACCGGGAGGGAGTGGGCTGCCGGGCACGGCGAGCCCGATGGGCGGCAGGAGCAGGAGCGGGACCAAGACGGGCCCGCATGCGCTCGGGCTCCTCCACGTCGAGCAGCTCGAGGGCAAGCTGGCGGCGGCGACGCTCGAGGCGTAGAGGGGGGCGGTGGTCGTGCGCGTGCGCTCCTTGTTGGTGTCCCCCTCCTTGCTCTCTCCCCTCCCTTTCGCGCTTTGTCCTCTGTCCGCCTCGCACTCTGTCCTCGGCCCTCCCGATATCCCGCTCCCCGTCGTCCGTAGTCGTGACGATCTGTACCTTGCTTTCCGCAGTCAGCTGTGCGTCGTCGAGAGCTGGGCCCGCCGTGAGGAAGCCGCCTCGCTCGAGCCTGAGGAGGGCAAGGTGTAGCTCTCTCGCGTCCCGCCGGCCTGGTGCACCTCCAATGGATGTACGAACCTATGAGAAGAGACGCGCATCGGTACTAGGCCCGCCAGAGAGCCGTGAGGTCGTCGTCGTTCATCAGCGACCTCGTCGACCCCCACCGCCCTCTCGTCCCTCTCTCAACATCGTCCCTTGCGCACCAGCACAGCTCCAGCCCTCCTCCAGTCCATCTACAGCAGCGCCGACCGCACATCATGAGCGCCCCTGAAGCAGCGGGTGAGCCTCTCCTCTCCTCGCCCTCGTCATCCCTCCCCGGCTTTCCTGCTACGGGCCACAGCCTGGCGGGCGTGCGCGCGCGGCCGGAACATGTACTGACTGTCATGCATGCACTACAGAGCCCAACGCCGCCGCCGTCCCCGTTCCTCGCCGCATCCCCGGCCTCTCGGTCCCCTCGACCGCCCCACAGCAAGCGCCCAAGCCCCGCAAGCGCAGCAGCAAGAACAAGGTCCCGCTCACGGGCACCGTCGAGGCGTCTTCGCCCTCGGGCGCGCAAGACTCGACGCTCGACAAGCGCGAGGCCGCCATCGCCGAGGTCCCCGTCGAGGACGACGACCTCGTCGTCGAGGAGAAGAAGACGAGCGCCGTCGAGGCGTGCCACAAGCGCATCCGTGCCACCACCAAGAAGCTCGTGCGTCTCTGCTTCCTCTCGTCTCAGCCCTTCCCCGCCGCCCGTCTCGCTCGCTCGCGCCGTTCGCAGCACGGAGCAAGGAGGCTGACTTGCCCTCGCTCGTCCGCAGCAACGCATCGAGGGCTACGAGGCCAGTGTCGGCACCCTCAACGCCGACCAGCAGCGGGCGATCCAGGGCAAGCCTGCGCTCGAGGCCGTCGCTCGCGAGCTCAACGAGCTGCTCGTCATCCTCAAGGTGCGCCGTCCCACTGCGCCGACCTTGCCGCATCAGCAGCTGACTCTCGATCGCATGTCTACAGGCCGAGGAGGCGCAGGACGAGGAGCGCAACAAGCGCGTCGCCGCCGTCGAGGAGAAGAAGCAGTCGCGCGCGATCGACGCTGCGGTCCAGGTCGCCAAAACCGAGTCGCAGCAGCACCTCTCGCTCCTCTTCCAGTTCCTCCACCTCCACGCCCTCTACCACCCTGCCGAGTCGGCCTTCGCTCCGCCCATCCTGCCGCCAGTCGTCGCCAACGCGACCGGCTCGGACGTCGCCGTCGTGCGCATGCTCTTCGACGCCTTCTCGAACGGCCCCCTCCTCGGCGCCGACGACGGGGCGCTCGAGCGCCTCGCCAAGATCTTTGACGCTCGCGACGAGGAGGTCCTCCCCGGCACCGGCGTCACGTACGGCCGCGTGCGCGAGCTCATCCACGGCATGACGGCGCCGCCCGAGGACGTTCGCGCCGCGCCCGAGTCGAGCGACGCCCTCGCCAACGAGACGGTCGAGGACCTCGTCGCCCAGTCGAACGAGCCCGCCGGCAAGGCCGACTCGGTCGTCGCGCTCGTCGACGGCGCGACCGAGGCGGTGCACCCGCCCGTCCCGCAGTCGTCGGCGCCTCCTCAGCCCTCGTTCATGCAGCCGTCCGAGGTCGAGGTCGGCACCGCGCCGCAGGACGTCGCGACGCCGCCCGCCGACGAGAAGGTGCAGCACTGGGCGCAGGACATCGCGCTCGAGGCGCAGGCTCCTCCCCCGAGCGGTCCGAGCACGCCCGCTCCGGACGCGAGCTTCGGCCGCAACACGCCCTCGACCTCGGTCCCGACGACGCCTACGTCGATCGCTGCGCCGCCTATCGCGCCCAACGGCTTTGCGCACCTCGAGCAGCCCCGGCCGCAGGCGCACCAGCAGTCGCAGCCGACGCTCGACTGGGCCGCCGAGGACGACGGCGACGGCGGCCTGCCGCACCTCGACGAGCTCGCGCCGCCCGTCCCCGTCGTCAGCCTTCCCGCGCCGTCGTCGACCGCCGCTCAGGCGGGCACGCCCGCCGGCTCGTCGGACGGCTTCCAGCCCGCTCGTCAGCCTCGCCGCGCCGGCGGCGGCGGCCAGGGCGGTGCGCCTCGCGGCGGTCACCGCGGCGGCAGGGGCGGCAGCTTCTTCCGCGGCGCGCGCCGTGGCGGACCCGGCGGACCCGGCGGCGAGGGCCGCAGCGAGTCGTTCCAGCAGCGCGAGGGCGCGCCGCAGCAGGAGGGCGCGCCGCCGCAGCAGCAGGGTCGTGGCCCGAGGCCGCCTCGCTTTGAGCACCGCGGCGAGAGCGGTGCGGGCAACGGCGAGGGGAAGCCGCACGGCGCCGGGCCGGCGAGGGGCAGGGGTCGTGGTGGCGGCGGACGTGGTCGCGGCGGTCGCGGTGGAGCCAATGGCGGCGCGCCGCAGGGCGCGGGTGCTGCTACGGGCGGTGCTGCTGCTGGGCAGAGTGCGCCGGCTGCGAGCGCGTAGATAGCGTCGTTCTCGTCGACCTTCCCATCTTGCAGCTCTTCCTCCCTTCCCTCCCTCCCTCTCTCTCTCCTCTCTCTCTCTCTCCTCTCTCTCTCTCCTCTTCCTCTCCTCTCTCTCTTGCTCGCTTCCCTCTTTGTTCCACTCCGCCTTTCTCCGCCGTGTCGCACTGCAGTCTTCCTCTCTCTCCCTCGGTCCCCGTCCTCCTCTCTCGCGCACGCGCTCAGCAACGTCACCTCGGGCTTTCCTGGTCGTTTCTAGAGAGAAGCGAGACGGCGTTGCAGGTCTGCCTAGCTCGCAGCTGTCGGCGATGCAGTCGGATAGCGCGTCTGCCAGCGTCACTGCCGCACGAGCCCCTCCTTCTCGCGCTCCTCCTGCTCGATCGCCTCGACGCCGGCGTCCGCCTCGAAGGCGCCGAACTCGGTCGTCTTGCTCACACGAGGCTTCTTCTTGTCCTTCTTGCGCGGCTCGTCGCCTGTGACCTTGCTCGAGGCCGTCGAGGCTGCGCGCACGAGCCTGTCGGCGCGGCGAGAGGCTCGAGAGGCGCGCGAGAAGTGCGACTCGCGCATGCCGGACGTCGCCGTCGAGCGAGTCGAGCCCTGCCCGTCGTCGTCGACGTCAGCGAACGAGGCTGCGCGCGGCGAGCCTGCGGAAGGAGTCGTCAGCGGGGCGCGAGAGCGGGTGGAAGGGCGGGCGAGGAGCAGCGAGTTGAGCAGCTCACCGGCGCTCGACGGCGCGTCGAGGCCCCACCAGCCCCCGAGGTACTGACTGTTTGACGCACAGAGTCAGCGAGATCCGAACGAGAGAGCGCGGCGAGGAGAGAAAGACGCACGCCGTGCCGCACGGACCCTCGCTCGCGACCGGCGTCACGCCCCACGCCCCGCCGAACCACCTCTGGCCGCTCTCCTTCTTCTCGCTCTCGGCGCTCCCAGTCTGCCCCGCACCGACGAGCGTGACCTTGGTCTCCTCGTACGTCGGGTCGACCGGCGCGGAGCGCGCCCGCTTGCTGCTGCGAAACGCGAACCGTGCGCCGGCAAGGGCGAGGGCGACGAAGATGGTGCCGAACACGGTCGAGAGCGAGACGATGAGCTCGGTCGCAGCCTTCATGTCGGTCGTAGCTTGCTCGAGGAGGACAGAGAGTGAGGCAGCAAAGCAGCGAGCGGAAGTCGGATTGGCCGCCGGGACGGACAGCAGGTTGTCCGCGGACTGTCCGGGCGTTCGGGCTCCTCTAGAGAGGGGTGCGTCCGCACAGGAGGCAGCACGATCGGAAGCACGCGGCGCGAGCGCGAGCGCAAGCGGGGAGCGGGGTCGAGGGAGGACGACTTGAGAAGGCTTAATTGGAAAGCTCTCGACGGCGATGACGAGCGTAGGCACACAGAACGCATTAGACAAGAGACGCTAGCCAAAGAAGGGGTAAAGGGCTACGAGGAGAGAAAGGGGAAAGAGGATCGCGGGGAGAGCACATCGTCCAACGAGGAGGTGGGGAGGGGGAAAGCTCTGTCTACCAACCAGTCTCTTCTGCACGTTCTCACTTCTTGCCCGAGCTCGAGAACACCCTCGAGAAGAAGCTCCTCCTCTTGCCGTCCTTGGAGCTCGCCGTCTCGCTCACGGCCGGGCTACTCGGCGCAGGACCCTGCCCGAGCGACGCCTGCTGCGTCTGGGCGCCCGACGCACGGCCGACCGAGTTGGCCGGCGTGCTCGGCGCCGTCGTGAACGTCTCGGGCTTCTGCGGCGTCGACGGGTTCGAGGGCGCAAAGGCGGGAGTAGCACGAGGAGGCGTCGGCGAGCGGGCGTGCGCGGCGGCGATGGGCGTCGACGAGGGGGCGGTCGTCGACTTGGTCGTCGTGGTGGTCGTCGAAGGTGCGGCGACGAGGTTGGCGGAGGGAGCGGCGGCGGGCGGGACGGGGACGGCAGAGTTGGTGGTCGAGGGCGGCTCGATCGGCGCAACCGGCGGAGCGAGGCCGGACTTGGTCGTCGAGGCAGTCTTGGGGGCGGGTGCAGCCGGGAGCGGCTGTGCAGGCGGCGGCGAGGGTGCCGCAGCCTTGGCGATCGGCGTGCTGGTCGACGCAGACGAGGTCGGGGCGGCAACCGCGGCCGGGGAGCGAGCGACGGCCTCGACGGTCGAGGCGGGCTGCGCAGGAGCGCTCGTCGACGGCGAGGACGACGACGTCGTCTTGGGGACGACGGCGTTCAGATCGGTCGGGACGCGGTTGCTGTCGGCGGACGCGACGGGCGCCTCGGAGGCCGGGAGGGGCGTGATCTCCTTCTCGGGGACGTTGGGCGCCTCGGTCGTGGTCGTGGCCGACGAGCTCGCCGCAGTCGGGACGACCGCCTTGGTGACGGGCGGGTGCGGGTCGGGCTTGTCGGTAGCGACGGGCGCCTCGCTCGCCGGCAAGGGCGAGATCTCCTTGTCGGGAATCCCGGCGACGACGGGCGCCGCGGTCGAGGTCGACGACGCCGGTGCGGGCGTGGTAGCCTCGTCGACCTTCTTCTTGCCGTAGCCGACGGCGCCGAGGGCGGCCTCGCGAGCGTGGGCGGCCTGGACCTGCGCCTGCTCGTACGCCGCCTGCGCCTGCTGCTGCGCCCGGACAGCCGCGTCGTGCGCCGCCTTCTGCGCGTTGGCGGCGGCGTCGGTAGCAGCCTTCTGCGCGTCGTGCAGGCGCTGCTCGCCGCCCTGACGAGCCTGGGTCAGGTACTCCTCGGCCGTGTGGGCGGCGTCCTGGAGCGACTGGCTCGTCGCGGCGGTGGCGTGCTGCGCGTGCGGGTGGACGACCTCGTAGGCCTTGTGGCCGAGGACGCCGAGACCGGCGACAGCAGCACCGACGGCGGCGATGCCGGCTGCGATCGCGGGCGCGTCCTCGGGGTGCTCCTTCGGGGCGACGAGCCCCTCGATCTTGGGCGCGTGCTCGTCCTCCTGCGGCGCAGCGCCGCTCGAGACGTAGTTCTCGGCGCTCGAGCCAGCGACGGGCGTCGACGGGCCCTGCGGGGTCGTGCCCTCCTTGGCGACGACGGCCGTGTGCTCGTTGTAGACGGGCGCGACGCCGCCCGAGGTCGTGGCGCTTGCGGCGGCGGCGGCAGGAGCGCTCGCGAGAGGCGCCTTGTCGTCCTTGGCGACGACGGCGGTGTGCTCGTCGTACTTGGGCACGACCTCGGTCGCGCTCGAGGTCGCCGTTTCGGGAACGTGGCTCGCGACGAACGACGCGGGCGGGACCGTCGGCGTCGACTGCGCGCCGAGCGAGTTGGTCGTAGTCGTGATGGGCGTGTCGTGAGGCGCGACGGGCTTCTCGGCCGCGGCCGAGGGCGAGGGGCCGCTGTCGACGTTGTTGAGGGGGGCAGCCGTCGAGGAAGACGACGGGGCCGAGACGTCCTGCGCCTTCTCCTGCGCGACGTTGGCCGCGTCCTTGGCCGTCTCGGTCGCCGACGAGGCGAGAGCGGCGATGCCGGCTGCGGCAGCGCCGGCAGCAGCGACGGCCGCACCACCGATGGCGACAGCTGCAGACACAGTCGCGCTGTCAGCGAGCAGTCCGGGCGACGAGAAGAGGTGCTCGAGATGACGCACCTGCGGGCTTGACGGTCTCGCTCGCCTTGTTGGCGAGGTCGACGGCCTGGTCCTTGACGACGGGAGCGACCTCGACGGCCTTCTGCTGCGCCTGCGCCGCGACGTCCTGCGCGGTCGTGGCCGCCTCGGACGCCTTGGCCTGCACCTGCGCAGCGACGCCGGGCGCGGGCGTCGTGTTGGTCGAGCCGGCCGAGGTGGTAGTGGCGGGGAGGGCCGAGACGTTGCCGGCGACGGTCGACGACGACTCGGGAACGGGGAGGGCGGCGTCGGTCGGGGCCGCCTGGGCGACGATGGCCGTCTTGGCGGGGACCTGGAAGACGTTGTTGACGTTGCCGCTGCCGTCCGTCTCGGTCGGGTCGTCGGGGCTGTTGACCCACTGGCCGTCGACGACGAACTTGTAGAGGATCTTGTCGCCGAAGGGAACGCCGATCTGGCCAGAGAAGGTGCCGTCGGGCTGCTTGTTGAGCGGCGGGAGCGAGCTAGAGGGGCCGAGGACGCGTCAGCAAATGCAGCGCGTCGAGCGAGGCGAGGCAGGAAGGGGACGCACCTGGACCCTGCAGGACGGGGCGCGAAGAGGAGGGGAGGACGCGCAAGTGTCAGCTGCTTGCTCTTTGACGACGCAGGCGCGTCGCACAAACGGGCTCAAGCAGGGAGGAGGGCGACAAACAGTTGTCGAAGGTGCCGGTGGCCTGGGGGAGGGAAGGCGAGGTCAGCAAGGCTCACAGGGCGCGTCCAGCTGGCGCGAGGGGGAGAACGCACGACGACGGTGCTGCCCCAGCCCTTCCTGCACACGCAGAGCCACGAGAGAGAGCGCGAGGCAAGTGTGGGGGGACGAGGTCAGCGATGAAGGGCGAGGCGGCGGGAGAGGGCCAGAGGGTCGGGCGCACCAGGTAAACGTGTGCGGGTAGGTGTCGGTGGCCATACGAGTGGTGCTGTGCTGCCTCTGTGCGCGTGAGAGGGCGAGAGAGGGTTGGAGCCGAGCAGCGAGGTCGCGGCCCTTGACGTCTTGCGACAGCTGCGGGCGGCGGCCGAAAAATCCCTCTCGTCGAGTGCGAAAGCTGCGAGTGCGTGCAGTACAGCAAGGAAGAAGATCTACAGGTGCAGACGAGCACAGCAAGGTGCGCGAGAAAGGGGGGGAGAGGGTGATAAATCCGAGCCAGTGTCCGTCCTCCTCCTCCTCCATCTCCCTCCGCGCTCGTCCTGCCTCGCCGACTGCGAGCGTCGACGTCGTCGCCTACTTGCGCGAGCGCGTGCAGAAGCGCGCGGCGCGGAACGTCCACTCGCCGAAGAGGTACCTGCGAGTGCGCCAGTTTCGTCAGCGGTCGTCCTCTGGCGGCGTTGAGAGGCGTCTAGATCGGCGCACCAGAGCATCCCTGAGAGTCGAATGATACTCAGGCCGAACGTGATCCAGAGGATAGCCTGGAAGCTGCGGGCGGGGAGGCAAAGTCAGAGAGATCCTGGACAAGCCGAGGACGTTGACGACGAGCGGGCTCACTAGTACGTGCGGACAGTGGCGCTGAGCTTGGTGATGGCGAGGGCGAGCACGGCGTTCATGAGGAGCCAGACGCAGATGAAGCGCGTGCGGAACGTCTTGTTGCGGTCGTCGCCGGTCGGGGTCGTGACCTCCTCCTCCTCGACGAACGTCTCGACGGCGCGCAGCACAGTCGCCTTGAAGCTGTAGTCGATGTCTGCGTCCTCACGAGGGTCAGCACGATGCGGATAGGGAGGAGGGAGAGCGCGAAGGGGACGCACCCTCTTGGACCCGCTCGTGCGTCTCGACGACCTTCTCCTCGCCGTCCGCCTTGGACTTGGCCGCCGGCAGCGCCTCGACCTTGTCCGAGCCCTTGGTGCCCCACGAGACGTCGTGCAGGTTGCAGAAGGCGTAGATGTTCTGCAGAGCGGGAGAAAAGCGTCAGCGAGGGAAGCTGAGGGAGGGGAGGTCCGAGCGCACGAGGATGTTGGTAAACGACGGCGCGATGAGGAGGAACTGCGGCATCGAGTGCAGCAGGTGCCACGGCTCGAGGTAGAGGAGCGACGAGATGATGTAGACGCCTGAGCGAGGAGGTTCAGGTCAGCGAGGGGAGGGAGGGGTCGAGGATGGAGGCGGGGTCGAGCGCACCGAAAGTACCGGCGATGCCGGCAAAGATGGGGCCGTACGTGCTGCCGAGGAAGACGCTGATGTTGCTGCCGTCCGACTTGGCGAGGAGCGAGCCGATCGGCTGCAGGAGAGTCGAGCACGAGAGCGCGTCAGCCTCGCGCTCGAAGAAGGAGACGAGGATGGGGAGAGCGAGACTTGACGCACGCAGAAGGCCTTGATGGTGAGGACGACGGTGCACACGATGAGGTAGAGCGAGAAGAAGGCGAAGACGGCGATCGAGATGGTGTAGGCGCGCTTCTCGGCCTTGGGGCGGTTGCCGAGCGCGAGGATGACCTGCAGAGCGAGGAAGCCGAGGTCTGCGTGGAGGTACAGCGTCAGCTCGCCGCACGCAGAGGGAGAAGAGCGCCTCGCAGGAGAGCACGCACAGATGACCTTGAAGAGCCAGCTGCGAGCGGGGTACGACGACGCAGGTCAGCGTCGAAGTCGGGCTTGCTCCTCTTCCACTCGCCGACACCAGCACGAGGCGACTCACTTGACGAGTGCGAGCCAGTCGAACTTGTCGCCGCTGTCGTCCTCGAGGAAAGAGCCGGCCCAGCACTTGATCGTGTCGGGGTCGCCGCCGGCAATGTCGTTCGGGTGAACGAGCGAGTCGCCGACGATCGTGATGATGATGCTGAACGTCAGGTAGTAGTTGGCGACGGCTGCGAGAGGTCGAGTCAGCGAGTGCAGGCCCGAGCGCGAGGAAGACGAGGTCGCGAGACGCACCGAACCAGCTCATGATGAGGTTGATCGTGTTGTAGATGGCCTGCAAGTGGAGGAAGAAGAGGCGGATGATGCCGTGGTTGCTCTTGTAGTAGCGCCCGAAGTGCACGAGCGAGTAGACGCCGGCGGCGAACGAGCCGTTGAGCCAGCGCCTGCGCTGGCCGATGAGCTCGGCGGCCGACTCGGGCACGTCCGTCTCGCCCTTGGCCGGCTTGACGTAGCCGAGGACCCACCGCTCGTTGGCCTTGGCAACGAGCTCGAAGCAGAGGATGCGGTCCTCGGCGAGGAACATGTCTGCGAGCAGCGCACGGACCGTCAGTCGAGGGACACGAGCGCTCGACGAGGCGAAGGAGGGACGCACTCTTGGTCCAGATGCTCATGCCGTCCGTGCCCTTGGGTCCGAGGCGGGCGGCGAGCGTGCCGTCGCCGTGGAAGTACTGGTTGAGCGGGCGACCCTGGATGGCGCTGAAGCGGTACGCCGAGAAGGCGCCGGGCAGGACAGCGACGTAGCCGAACGCCGACTCGGTCGGCTTGTCGAGGACGTCTGCGAGGAAGAAGGCCGAGGTGAGCGAGAAGTGGGCGAGCGAGAGGAAGAGCCGGACGCACTCGACATCTTGTACTCGAAGTTCTGGGCGGCGACGAGAGGGCTGCGCGCAGGACGACAGACACGTCAGCGAGGAGAACATGGACGAAAGAGGGAAGGAGAGAGACGCACTTAAGGAGCTTCTTGCCGCCCCTGCCGAGCATGGCCTGCGAGACGAGCGAGTTTGAGAAGGTCAGGCTTGATCCTCCCGCACGAGGAGAAAAAGCTCGAGCGACGCACGTGGATCTCGCCTGCAGCTCCTCCGAGGTGCTTGTCGTGGTGGAAGGCCTCCCACAGGTAGTAGATGCTGCGCTTGCCCGGCTTGGTGCCGGCGTCGAGGAGGCAGACGACGTCCGGGTTGAGGTGGCGCCCGAGCGCGTTGAAGAGCCAGCGGTGCGAGTTGATCTTCTTGGCGTTCTTCTGCTTGAGGCAGAAGATCATCTGGACGGGCACGAGGTTGTTCGGGTCGCCTGGGTGAGGCTCGACGAGCGCCGGCTTGGACGAGACCGAGAGCATCGACGTGTACTCGAAGATGTGGGCTGCGGGCGGCACACGTCTGCGTCAGCTCGGGACCCGGGTAGGTGAGAGGAGCGAGCGAGCAGGAGGATGAGAGAGAGGGAGGAAGGATGAGCGGAAGAGGCAGCGCACCGACCGTCTCCTTGCCGTCGACCGACTTCTGCATGATGCCGTCCTGGTAGACGCCGATGGTAGCGAGCACGCTGCAGACGTGCGAGCCGAGTCAGCTTGGCCGTACGAGCGCCGAGGGAGAGAGAGAAGGCGACGAGGGGACGCACTCGAGCGTGTTCTTGTCGGCCGGGTCGATGCCGTCAAAGACGAGGCTGACGACGATGCGCTTCCACGCCTCGCCCTGCCGCCCACCCTCGACGCCGCCGCGCTCGGCCTTCTGGCGGAACTCGCTCCACTTGCCGCGGCACATGTCGCGGATGTTGAGCATGAGGCCATGGAGCGTGCGCGCGAGGAGGATCTTGTTCTCGTTGTAGGCCGTCTGCGCGGCAGAGATGCTCAAGCGAGGATCAGCTGCAGCTCCTGGAGAGGCTCGGGCCCGGAGAGCGGGAGGCCGACGCACGATGCAAACGAGAAGGTCGGTCTCGCGGCCGTACGACGAGGCACGCAGGCTGTAGCCGTTCTGCAAGATCGAGTAGATCGTCAGCTTGTGGAGGAGGTGCGGGACGAGGCGAGAGGGCGCGCACCGCGGCGGTGAAGTCGTTCGGGTCGCACGTCGCCGCCGTGTAGCGCAGGTGCGAGAACTCGGTCGGCCCGCCGTCTGCAGGAGAAGGTCAGGGTCAGCGTTGCGGCACGACGGTCCAGAAGACGCTGCGGCGACGTACGAGGGTTGCTCGCGAGGTTGGCGTTGCGCACTGCGGGCCGAGAGCGTCGTGAGGACCGTGCGCTCGAGGGAGAGCAGGACAGCGCCGAGACGAGGACGCACCAGCAGTCGGGACAGGGTGCTCGACGATGTAGTTGCCCTGCGTGAGCTTGACCTTCTTGGTCTGCGCGCGGCGCGGGTTGATGACCTGGCGCTGCTTCCACGCCTGCGAGGAGGATCGGGCGCGGCGAGGTCCAGTCAGTCGCCGCTCGTTCGGCGCGAGAGTCTAGCAGAGGGAGGGACGCACCTCGGCCGACGTCTGCTTGCGACTGAGGCTCTGGCGGCCCTGCTGCGAGTAGCCGGCGCCGCTCGTCGGGTAGCTCGAGTAGCTGCCCGCCGGCTGCGGCGTGAAGCCTCCCGCCGGGTACCTGCGCGCGTCGAGGAGGTCGTCAGCACCGCTCTCTCGAGTCGCAAGTACTAGCAGAGGCCAAGGACGCCGAGAGGAGGTCCCTGTGCGCTCGCAGCGTGCGGTGGTCGAGAGCGGGGAGGTGGGGACGACTCACAGAGGCTGGTCCTGGTCGTAGGGCACCTGCCCAAAGTCCTGGCGGAGCGGCGTCTTGCTCTCGGTCTCCTCGTCCGGGTAGTGCTCGTCGCCGGCCCACTTCTCGGCGCCTTGGCCGCCGTGAAGCGAGTACGAGCTGCCGGTGGGGAGGGTCGAGGCGTACGAGGGGTTGTCGTGGTGGGCGTAGGGCCGCTGGAGGTGGCTCTGGGACGAGGGCGGACCTTGGCCGTACGGCGACGAGCCGGGCGCGGGCGGAGGAGGTGTCGGCGCGGCAAAGGCCCCCGGCTGCGGACGCGGGCCAGAGGGCGAGTGACGGTCGCTGAAGGGGTCGGCGTAGCCCTGCTGGTTGGGCGGGTAGCTCATCGTGGCTGGTGCTGGTGGTGCCGGTGGCCGAGGCGGCGACGGACGGCGGGCTGACGAGGGGAAGGAGGGCGAGGAGCGACGCGTGCCAAAGTCCAAGGGCAGCCGACGTTGAGCGATGGGTGCTGAGCTCTCGGCGACCGTGCTGGACACGGAAGGCTGCTCAGTGTCGAGTGCGGAGCTCTCGTCAAGCCCGACCAGCTCGCACGAAGCTCGAGCGCGAGCGGACGTCGTCCCTCTCGGCGAGCTGCACAGCCTCGCCCGCTCGCTCCCTCCCACGCCGTCTCGCCTTTTTCCTGCACCGCTCATGACGAGGACCGAGGCTCGTTACAGGCTCTACAGACAGGATGGTGCGACAGAGACAACGACAGCTACTAAGCAAGATGCGACGATCCGGATACAGCGCTCGCCCCTCTCCTCTCCTCGACCACACCTGCGCTCACCCGCTCGTCCTGCGCCGGAACGCCGCCGACTCGATGCCGAGCCCAGTACCCAGCTGCACCCTCGCTGGGCGAGCAGCGACGTCCGCAGCGGCGTCCTTGAGCCGGGCAGCCTCGTCGAGTTCTCGCCGCACGACGGCGAGCCTGCGCGCCCACCACGCGCTCTCCTCGGCGAGGGCACGCTCGTCGTACGAGGTGGGCGACGAGGCGGTTGGCGGCACGGCCGAGCGGGGCGGGCGGCGAGGCCGGCTGGGAGAGGACGGCGTGCTGAAGTGGGCGAGGGGCACGACCAAGGCGCGCAGCCACGACTGGAAGAGCGCCTCCTGCTTTGCCGCCGGCGTAGGAGCTTGCTGCGACGATGATGACGGCGTCGACGAAGCGAGGGTGAAGAAGAGGGAGGTCGGGAGGGTCGACGCCGACGACGAGACGGGCTGGCTCTTGCTCGAGGCGGGAACGACGTCGACCTGGACGAGAAAGTCGTGCTCTGCAGCTCGGCGTACGTCAGCACGCGCTCTTCGTTGAGCGAGCGCGGGGAGAGCGGAAGACGCACCAGTCCTGCCCGACCAGTCCTTGACCGCGGCGATCGTCGAGACGCCCACGCCGTCGAGCACTCTGAGCGTCTCCTTGCCCTCCCTGGCCCGCTCCCGCTCGAGCGCCTTGACGCTCTTGAGCAGCTTGGGCACCTCGCCGCCGCTCGTCTGCGCCAGCACGAGCATGTCCGACATGACCCACGCCTGGACGCTCGACTCGCGCGCGCGCGTCCTCAGCCTCGACGGCGCACCCTGCGCCGCCGAGCGCGCCGGCGCGAGTGCCGGCGAGGGACCCGAGACGGACAGGCGCTTGTCGCTCGACGAGGGCGTGAGCGGGAGCACGCGAGACCAGCTCGGCGGGCTCGACGAGCCGAGGAGCGACGCCGGCGTCGACGGGCCCGTCGACGGGTCCGAGCCCATCGTCGTCGTGCTGCCGCTCGATGCCGACGCCATCGAGCCGAAGCTCGAGCCCGAGTCGACGCTGACGGTCGAGATCGGCCGCGAATGGTCGCCCGCCGCGTGCACGGACCGCCTCGTGCCGAGCCCGAGTGCGGGCCCGAGCGTCGCCGTCGACGACGACGACGTGCCCTCGAGGGCCGCCCGGTCTCGCTCGGAGAGGTGCACGAGCCGCAGCGCGCCCTCAAGCTCGACGCGGCGGTCGCGGTTCGCGAGGCGGAAGCCTTCGGGCACGCCTCGCAGACGGGCGACGAGCACCTTGAGCTCGGCGTAGGCGTCCTCGCGCGCCTTGACCTCCTGGAGGGCGAGGATCATGGCGCCCGTCGAGGCGTGCAGGGCGAGCGCGGCGGCGTGGTCGGGGTGGCCGAGCGGCGAGAGCTCGCAAAGTTGCTGCACGAGGACGAGAGGGGTCGAGTCAGCTTACGAGCGCAGTTGTAGGGTGGTTCATGTAGACGAGCGAGAGAGGGAAGGCGCACCCGGAAGAAGAGCGGGTACTTCATGAGGCGCTGGACGGGCTTGAGGAGGAAGCTCGCCAAGCTCAGCCCGCCGCACTCGGGCCTGCGGCTCTGCGCGCGCAGGAACCTCGTAAACGCGCCCAGCTCGCCGTCGCGCTCGTGCCCGAGCTCGTCGACCCGCTGCTGCTGCTCGCGCGCGCGCTGCTGGTGGTGCTCGTGGAGCGACGACGGGCGCACGAGCTTGCCCGCGACGAGGTCGTCGATGAGCGCCGAGACGCCCTCGAGGCGGACGAGGTACGGCTGGTGCACTGCGAGGCGATCGACGAAGGGAGCGAACGCCTGGGCGACGCGAACGACGACGGGGGCTTGAGCGGCACGGACCTCGTCGAGCGCGGCGCTGATGCCGGCGTGCAGCTCGACGATGCCGTCGAGGAAGCCGAGGAGGCGCGACACCGAGTGCGGCACCATGTCGAGCCAGGCGCCGTCGGGTCCTCGCAGCGGCGCACCGAGGAGCGCGACGATGCCGCGCAGGCCGGCGACGAACGCCCGCTCCGTCTCGCAGAGCTCGAAGATGACCTCCTGCCGGCGCATCTCGACCGAGCCGTGCTCGAGCGAGAAGCGCTGGTACGTCTCGGGCGCGAGCGTCGAGCGCCAGGTGCGGCCGAAGGCGGACGAGCGCGCGAGCGAGGCGAGGGCGGGATCGGCGACGGGCGAGGGCAGACGGTGGACCGGCGAGGGGGAGGATGTGCGGAGCGGCTGAGGCGAGGGAGGTTCGTCGGCGACGGGGAAGCCGCCGTTGGCGAGGCCGGGCGGGAGCTGGAACGACGAGAGGCCGTCACTCGTGCGCGGGCGCGGTCGAGTCGGGCCCTTTGCCCGCGGCGTCGGCTGCTCGTCGCCCTCGCTCGGATGCACGAGGCCCGTGCGGCTGCGCCCGAGGCCGAAGCTGCTCGACAGGAGGGCCGACAGGCGGCGAGCCGACTTGGACGAGCTCAGGCCGCCTGACGACCGTCGGCTCGTCGGCGGCGGCTTGAGCGAGGCGGGCGCGGTCGGCGGGCGCGGGATAGGGTCGGGCGAGGGAGGGAGAGTCGCGAGGTGCGAGCTGCTGAGGACGGGCGGGCGAGGGACGTAGCCCGCCGAGAAGTTCGAGGTGGTGGGGAGGGAAGAGGCGAGCCGAGGCGAACGACGTGTCCTGGGCGCACTCGCGAGCGCGAAGAGGTCGTCGTCGAGTGGTGGGCTCGTCGGCGGCGAGTGAGCGCCCTCGACGGGCGACTCGGACACCTCGACGAGGTTGTAGATCGAGACGCGGCGCGGCGGAGGGCTGTAAGAGGATGCCGCGCCGGGTGACCGGTCGTCGTAGCTGACGTCGAGCGGCTCGAGCTGGCCCGGCGCGACAGGTCGTGGCAGCGCGATCTTGACCGGCCCGCTGCTCTGCCACGCTCGCCGGTACCGCGGCTCGGCGAAGAGGAGGTCCGACTCGTCGCCGCCGGCTACGCCTCGCCCGCCGACGCCCTGCTCCGCCGGCTCATGTCGCCCTCCCTCCAACGCAGACGACTCGTTCGTCGGCGCCGGCCTGGGCGAGGGCGCCTGCGACTGGGCGACGAACGGCGCCGAGTCCGAAACGCACACGAGCGCGTCGACGTCGCACCTCGACAGCGAGGCGGTCCGGCTGTGCTCGCGCGGCGTCGGCCGTCCTGCAAGAGGAGCACGCGGAGGCGGCGCCGTGCTCGCGGGCTCGGCGCGCCCGCCGAGGCCGTCGTCGGCGTCCTCGAACGCCTCGAGGCCGCTCGCGCTCGTGACGGTGCTCGGCCTGCGAGCGGCGGGTCGGGGCGAGCTGGTGCGCTTGATGCGGGGACGGGACGAGGAGCGGGGAGGGCGAGGTGGTCGAGGCGGGCGGGTGGGGATGGGAGGGACAGGAGGACGAGCGGCGAGAGGAGGGTCGAGGTCCTGCATGAGGAGGGACGCGCCGCTGCTGGCGGGGCCTCGCGTCGAGGACGACGACGGCGAGAGGCTGCGCCGAAGCTGTCGCTAGCTGTGTCGGTGCTCGGGTGCGGCTTGCGGAGAGCCGGAGGTTGCTCGAGGAGGCGCTGCTCGACAGGGAGGACCGGGGGTCAGCTCGCAGTCGGGCGGCGAGGGGTAGCGCACACAGGAGCGACAGAGCGTGTCGCTTGTGTTCCCGGCAATGCGGTCGAGCGTGCGCAGGGGGTGTCGAGACATTGTCGGCGATGAAGTGGTGATCGAACCAGGCTCACCTCGACCTCGTGCTGGCCTGCGAGTTGCTTGAGCAGTGGCCGTTGGCCGTCTCGAGCTTGCTGTCGAGGCTACAGTCGTGGTCGTGGTCGGGCGGAGCGAGGTCGACGAGGGCGAGAGGACGAGCGGCGGCGGCGATCCGGCGAACGAGCGATCCAGGCCAGGTTGAGGCGGTCGGGGGCTGGCAGGCGGCGAGTGTGTGCACCGTTGCAGCCGAGGCAAGGCAGTATAGCTGCCCCTCGTCGCACAGGCGTCCGCGGCCGTGACCGGGTCCGAGGTGGGGTCGGAGGGGCGCAAGGGCGAGCGACCAAGGGGCCGGCTGGCTTTGCTCTCGCGGACAGCACAGACAGGCAAAGTCTCTCTCGCCAAACGCTTGCTGATCACCGTGGGTCCCGCCGTCAGGGCGAGGCGTGGCGAGTGCGCGCCGTCGAGCTCCTGGAGACGTCGACGCTCCCTGCGGCTCGCCTTTCCCTCAAGCAGGTCAGCTTCCCACCAGGCTAGTCTCTCCCCGCTCGACATCTCGCTTGTCGTCCGCATCGTGCGCACGAAGCCCTGCGGCCGAGCGACAGCCGCGCCGCTGACCCGCTCGAGCTCTCCGCCTCGACCGCACCGCTGCGGCCCGACGAACTCTCTGCGCGACGACCGAGAGGGTGGCAACGTGCAGTGATGCAACAGGTAGGGAGAAGGACGATGATGGTACAGGCGAGAGCTCTGCGCTAGAGCGTGTCGGAGAGCCGGGTCGTCGGGGTCGAATCGAGGAGCGGGCGAGGGTCGAGTCGAGGTGCGAGCTGCCACAGGTGTCGAGGCAGCGTTGCAGATGGTCGTCTATCGGGCCTCGAACTGGACCTGCGAGTGCAAGAGACAGGGTCAGCGTCCAGTCGAGGTGGAGAGGGAGCAGAAGGTGAGGAGGAGCACGAGACGCACCACTGCATAGAAGGACGCGAGGATCACATCAGGGCAGCGAGGTCAGCTTGTTGAGCACGAGGAGCGACTGTACGGCTCGACCGAGAGCGATGCGAGGGAGCGAGGACGCACTGCGCTTGATGCGCTTCTTGTACATGACCCTGCAGCCGCACTCGCGGCAGCGGATGGGCTCGCGCGCCTTGATCTCGTTCGAAGCGGCGCAGTCTGTGGGCGGGCAGGGGGCAAGGTTGCATGGAGCGGGTGAGGGAGGAGAGAGCCGTGGGTCAGCTTGAGCCCGAGATGAGAGCGAGGAGGAGAGGCGAGGGAGGGGGCGCACCGGCACACGAGTACTCGACTGCGACGGCAGCTGGAGGCCCTGCGCGGAAAGGCTGGCCTTGACCGTTCATCGCTGCGGTGAGGTGAGGGCGACGGACCAAGGCCAGAGGGCGTCGGCCAGCTCGCAGATGGCGACCGTCGCTCTCGCTCCCTCGCGCCCCATTTGTGTGGCTGCTCCGTGCTGCCAGTCAGTCGACTAGTCTTCTCGCCCACCATGACCAACAGCTGGGTCGCCCTGTCCCAGTGAGCACACCCCCACCTCTCGTCCCTCGTCCTCATCTCCCCGCCTCGAATCCTCTGACCCACCTCGACCTACAGCCTCCTGGGGTGGATCAGTACCGCCGCATGGTCCATATCGTGCGCCCCGCCGAAACTCTCTACCTCCTCTTGCAGTCTCGCCATGCTGACCCCGCCTCCTCGTCCCTCCCTCTCCTCCTCGTCCGCCTTGTCGCCGCTCGTCATGCACGCCTGCTCTCCGTCTCCCGAATCTCTACTCTCTGCAGATTCTACCCGCAACTCATCATCAACTACCGGCGCAAGTCGGTCGAGGGCCTGAGCATCGTGCGTCGACCCCGCTCGCGAGACCCTCCTCGCGCTGTCTGTGCGGCGCACGGGCACGAGATGCAGAGCCTGCTAGATGCACACCCCACAGACAAGTACTGATGACCTCCCTACGAGCTCGCAGGACTTCTTCAGCCTCAACCCGCTCGGCTTTGCCTGCTACACGGTGCCGCCCTGTTCTCCCTCTCGGGCCTGTCTCTCTTTGCCGCCGCGACGCTGACGCCTCGCTCGCTCGACAGGTCTACAACGTCGCGTTCTACGCCTCGCCGACCGTGCGCAGGCAGTACGGCGAGCGGCATGACGGCCACTACCCGCAGGCGCAATTAAACGACATCGCGTTCGCCGTGCACGCGCTCGTCTTCTCGCTCATCACGCTCGGCTCCATCTTCGTGTACAAGGTGCGTCTCTACCCTTTCCGTCGGAGGCGAGGCTATCAGCTACGAAGCTGATGCGCTTGCACGTCGTCCGCAGCGCGACCCGAAGCAGCGCCTGTCCAATTTTAACGGCGCCGTCCTCACCTTCCTCCTCGGCACGATCGCTCTCGGCACACTCCTCGTCGCGACCGGCCGTGTGCTCGCCCTCGACTTCGTCCTGTGGCTCAGCTACGTCAAGCTGTACATCTCGTCGGTCAAGATGGTGCCGCAGGCCTGGATCAACTACCGCCGCAAGAGCACGGTCGGGTGGAGCATCGAGAACATCCTCCTCGACTTGACCGGCGGCATCTTGTCCCTGTGCGTCATCTCGTTCGTCTCGGTCGAGCGCAAGGTCGACCGCGCGCACGGTCCGCGCCCTCGGAGCTGACCTCGTTCCTCCCTCCCTCGCTGGTCCCCCGCAGGATCCAGCTCTTCATCGACTCGTGGGTCGACGGCGACCTGCGTGGCATCGTTGGCAACCCGGGCAAGCTGTGCGTCGCTCCTTCGCTCCCGCACGAGCCCGCCGCACCCGGCTGACCTAGTCGCCCTCACCTCCTCTCGGCGCACGCAGCGGCTTGGGCCTCCTCGCGCTCGGGTTCGACCTCCTCTTCATGCTGCAGCACTTTGTCCTGTACCGCGGTACGCGCGTCGATGGCGATCGGGATCGAGCCGGCGACGAGGCAGGTGCGCAGCCATCTTCGTCCTCGTCGCGCTCGGGGACCGCAGCGGGGGAGAACGAGCCGCTTCTCGGCTCGCGGTGACGGTCCTCGAGCGACTCTGTGTGCTAGCTCTGTTCCTCTCTGTCTCTCTCTGTTGTGTAACGAGCCGCCTTTCTCTCGCTTGATTGAGACCTGGCAGGAGAGCGGACGGACGACGGGCGAGAGGGGAAGAGAGGCTCCGTGCGCAGACGACGACGAGCGCGCGATGCGATCAAGAGTCTGGGGAGAACGAGGGTGGCTCGCAGCGAAACATGGCGGGGAAGCTGGTCTTCGCGAGGCAAGCAGCTTGTGCGGCCCGCCTCGCGTTGAGCTTCTCCCCTCTCCTCGAGTCCCTCCTCTGCCTTGCCCGCGATACCCTTACCTGGTGCGTGCCTCGCTGCTGCTCTCCCGGCGACGAAGGAGGAAGGCGGCGGCCGGCGAACCCGTCGGCGCGCGCGCCTTTCGTCCGGACTTGGTCGTCGCACCTCGCTCGAGCGCAGCCCGCGAGTTGTCTCTCTGACCCAGTTGCTCGCTCTTGCTCCTGTTGCGCCGCGCAGCTCCCTAGTCTCTCTCACCCGCACCGTGAGTCGCCGCATTGTCCAGGTCGGACGTCGCTCTATGCACGAGCGACGCGCCGCCGTCCAACACCGACACGCCTCGCTCACCCGCTCGCCTCCTCCCCTCTCCCTCCCTCCTCCCACGCTCCCCTCGACCCAGCCCCTCCACCACCCTCTACCCCAAAAGCTACAAGATGCCCGGCGACCTCAAGGCCCTTATCCTCGTTGGCGGTGCGTCCTGGAACGCGCCTCGTCGACGCGCCGGAACCCTGTGGTCCCTCGTCCTCGGGCTCTCGCTGACGGCCCTCTCGCTCTGCGGTGCAGGCTTCGGCACGCGTCTCCGCCCCTTGACGCTCACCTACCCCAAGCCCCTCGTGCCGTTCGCCAACAAGGCCATCATCCTCCACCTCGTCGAGAACCTCGTCAAGGTCGCGTCCTCGTCCCCTCGCGCGCTCACCCGCTCGCGCAAGCTGACCCGCCCCTCTTCCTCGTGCAGGCTGGCGTCAAGCACATCGTCCTCGCGGTCAACTAGTGCGTCGCTCACCCCCCTTGGTCCAGCTCGACCCCCCTCGAGCTCTGCGGGGGTCCAGCTCTGCCCACCGTCGCCGACGATCTCGATCGAGAGCTGACCTTGCCTGCTCCTGCTCGCCTGCAGCCGCCCCGAGGTCATGATCGCCGTCCTCAAGAAGTACGAGGAGCAGTACGGCGTGCGTCGACCCTCCCGCACGCGCGAGCCGAGCCACCTCCGCAAGGTTGGGCGAGGCGGTGCAGCGGAACGTGTCGAGCTGACGCTGTGCGCTGTGTGCTCGTGTGCAGATCACCATCACGTTCTCCGTCGAGAACGAGCCCCTCGGCACGGGTGCGTCCCCTCTCGAGCGAGGACGACGTCGAGGCCCGAGAGCGCGCGCTGACCTTCTCACTCTTCTCTCGCAGCTGGCCCGCTCGCCCTCGCTCGTGACATCCTCGGCAAGGACGACGCGCCCTTCTTCGTCCTCAACTCGGACGTTACGTGCTCGTACCCGTTCCAGGAGCTGCGCGACTTCCACACGGCCCACGGCGGCGAGGGCACCCTCATGGTGCGTCTCGACCCTGTCCTGCTTCTGCTGCAGCTCGAGCTGACCCCAGCTCTCTCGTGCGACGTGCGCAGGTCACCAAGGTCGACGAGCCGTCCAAGTACGGCGTCGTCCTGACCGTCCCCGGCCAGAGCACCATCGACCGCTTCGTCGAGAAGCCCCAGGAGTACGTCGGCAACCGCATCAACGCCGGCATCTACATCTTCAACCCGAGCGTGCTCAACCGCATCGAGGTCAAGCCGACGTCGATCGAGAGCGAGGTCTTCCCCGCCATGGCCAAGGACCGCCAGCTCCACTCGATGGACCTCGAGGGCTTCTGGATGGACATCGGCCAGCCCAAGGGTGCGTCGTCTCTCTCCTGTGCGAGTCGGTACCAGACGGAGGCGGCTCGGCGGCGCAGGCGGCGGGCGAGGCGGTTGTCGCCGCTCGAGCCCCTCGTCGCTCGTCTCCTCGCTCGAGGACCTCCCAGGCTGACGCTGCGCGACCACACAGACTACCTCACGGGCACGTGTCTCTACTTGTCCTACCTCACCGCCTGCAAGTCGACCGAGCTCGCCGACCCGGCCAAGCACGAGGCCGTCACGGCGGGCAACGTCATCATCCACCCGTCCGCCAAGGTCGACCCGTCGGCGTCCATCGGCCCGAACGTCGTCGTCGGCCCCAACTGCACCGTCGGCAAGGGCGCCCGCCTCCAGCGCTGCGTCCTCCTCGACGGCGCCCGCATCAAGGACCACGCCTTCGTCCAGAGCTCCATCATCGGCTGGTCGTCTACCGTGGGTCGCTGGGCGCGCGTTGAGGGCACGAGTGTCCTCGGAGACGACGTCAACATCAAGGATGAAGTCTATGTCAACGGTGCCTCGGTTCTTCCGCACAAATCGGTTTCGAACTCCATTCTGGAGCCGAGTATCGTCATGGTGCGTCCCTCATACCCCTCGATAAGCCATGGAATAGGGCGGCGGCGGCGTCGTCGATGTCGTCGTTGTCGTCGCCGCCGTCGTCGTGTCCCTCCCCCACCTCCACCTCTTCCCCGCCTTCCTCTCCCTCCCTCCCTCCCTCCCTCGCCTTCTCCTTCGCTCCACACACTCGACGTCGACTGCACGATGTCCGGCGAGCGGCGGCGGCGGCGTCGGCGCCCTCTAGACAGAGACAGCCAGCCGACCGAGGAACTTGAGCTGACCCAACCTCGCTCCCTCCCCCGCGCGCAGTGAGAAGCCCGCTCCACCTCACCTCCTCTTCGTCCTTTCCACCTGCGCTCTCCGCCCTTTCCATGTGTCCACGTTGTGCCCCTCCTCCTCGCCAGCTCGTAGAAGTCGCATAGTCTCTCCTCTTCTCCCTCCTCTCTCCCTCTCTCTCTCCCTCTCTTGCTCTTTCCCCCCGGACACTGCTCTCGAATCGTTGTTCACACATCTCTCGTCTCGCGTGCGTCCTTGTCCCCAAGAGTGTGCCCGCGCTGCAGGCCGTCGAGCGAGAGAGGAAGCAGGGCCCGAGCGCGGCGAGAGACGGCTCCGTCGTTGTAGACCGCTCGCGCTCGGCTCTGGCTTCGACCAGGTCCTTCATGGACCTCTGTGAGTGCATGGCGTGCGAGCTGAGGCATGCGGACGGGCGTGGGCGGCGCAAATGCCCGCGCCTCCTCGCTCTCGCTCCTCCACGCGACCCTCACGACTGGGCACTCAGCCTGCGCGTCGTCTAGCCAGTCGCAGCACTCCCTACTGACCTTGTGCTGCCCCTGCGCTGCCACCCGCCCTCTCCCGCCACGCGTAGCGACCCCGACGCGTCCTCATCAGCCCGCCTCGTCCGCCCTCCTCTCTCGACACCGGCGACGACTTCCAGGCTGGCGCACGCGCCTCAGCGAGGTGCGATAAGGTACAAGATGCGCTCGGTGCAGGGCGGGCGTGCTCTGCGGCAGTGGGAGAGCGGGTGCGTCCTCGTCCTCCCCCACCTCCTCCTCCTCGTGGCCCCCCCCCCCCTCTCCTCCCCTTGCCCTCGCCAGCCCAGCTCGACTGTGCAGCGACGCGACACTGATCCCACTTGATCCCTTCGCAGGCAGCAGGGCGGATCAGGACGGCGTGGGACGCGTGACGAGCGGTGCAGGAGCTTGGGGCCAACCTCGAGCGGCTCCTCTCGGCCCTTGTGCGTCTGTCCTGCTCTCTGCGCTCATCTTGCCAGCTCGAGCGCAGCTCTGTGCTACTCCCTGAGCCGAGCGCTGACCCTCTCGCCCTCGTCGCGCAGGTTAGACGAGCCCACGATGGCTCCCTCGTCTCTCGGGTTCCGAAAGCTCGTCTTCTGGTCGCCGGCGGCCTGCAAACGGCGTCGGTCGATGCATGCGGCGTCTCTGGCTCGGTTCTGCGCGTTCGCCGTCTCCGGAAAGCGTGTCTCGTTGTCCCCTTCTCGTCCCGGCGGCCGACCGAGTCGAGCCGTCGCGAACGGGCATTTTCGAGGCCGCGTCCCCCTCGCGTGCTCCTGTGAGCAGCGGGCGCACTGGTGAGCCGCTCAGCATGGTCGCCGCCGCTCCGGCGCGACTGTGCGCCGGCTCACCACCCAAAAAACAGGGGGAGGCTGCGCACCCTCTCTCAATCAACATCTCTTGATCCAGCGGGATTGGCGGCTTCTCGAAGGGCGGGATCGAGCGGCGAGGTGTCTGCGGTGCTTTTGAACGGGTCTGCGGGCCGGTAGCTGTTGTGTAGCGCGAGATGGACCGTTTCCCCGCGCCTTCTCAAGTCGGTCAAGGAGCGAGGCTCGAGCGCTCGAGGGCCCATCGCGCCGGCCCTGTGCGTGCTCGAGCTCTCTTTAAGTGTCTGCGAGAGTGTGCTCTGGACGGGAGCAAGCACGCCGAGAGCTGTATGCCGCGCAAAGACCGTTCCGCGAAGGCGACGAGCAAAGCTAAGGCGAGATTAGCCGGTTCGTAAGCGTCCGAGCCGACTCTAATGACCCGGAAACACTGACATGGGCCCGATTTTGCCGTCATTAACATTATTTTTTGACGAAAACTCGGAGACCAGCGCTGGGTTCGAACCGAGTCAGATTACAATCTCGCGCCTCGACTGCTAATGCCGAGCTAAGGACGCTTTGTATTGCCGTCCGCGCGCCGTGCGCACGGCCTCGCTCGCGACCCAGCTTGCCCTTATGCTTCCTACGCCCCATGGCAGCTCTCGATCGACGTTTTGAGACGTCTGCTCGAGCCGAGAGCCCTCTCGGCGAAGATCTGAAGCGACAGTCGCCCGCTCAAGTTGGCGCTGAGAAGGAGGAAGAGGACCGAGACGAGTCGCTCGAGGGGCTCGCTTCCCTGGTCAGCAGTTCTCGGTCTCGCACCATCGAAAGAGGATTCTGAGTCGAACAACAGAGAGCAGGCACGTCGATCAGGAAAACTACAACTTGGCGAGGATCGACCTCGCGCCGACCGGGCTCTCGTACGGGCCATCCCACAGGTTTGCCTCGAGCTCGCGCGTGTTGAGCATCGACGGGACGAGCTCGCTCAGCTTGGTGGCGCCGAGGAGGCGGGTGTTCTGGGCGATCTCGTCGCGCAGGATGGTGGCGACCTTGTTGACGCCGGCGTCGCCAAACGCGAGCGAGTACATGACTGCGGGCGCGCAGAGGAGCGAGAGAGACCAAGAGCGTCGTCAGTCTCAGCTCTCGAGGAGACGCAGGTGAAGAGGAGGCGAGAGGGCGAAGCAGGAAGGTGGGAGCGGGGGGAGGAAGAGGGGGTCCGTGCGCGAGGACTCACAGGGTCGCCCGATCCCGACGGCGTGCGCACCGAGCGCGAGCGCCTTGAGCACGTCCGTCCCACGACGATAGCCGCCGTCGACCCACACCTCGAGCTGCTGGAAGACCTGCGGCTCGTTTTTGCGGATCTCGAGGAGCGTCTCGAGGCTGCTCGGCGCGCCCTCGCACTGCCGCCCGCCGTGGTTGCTCAGGATGATGGCGCTCGCGCCGTGATACGCTGCGAGTGCGGCGTCCTCGGCCGTTGAGATGCCCTTGAGGATGACGGGGAGGCCGCCCGAGGCTTGCCGGATCCAGGGAATGTCGGTCCAGCTGAGGGTCGCGTCGACGTAGCTGAACATGGCGGCGGCGACGGACGAAGCCGAGTCGGTCGAGCCGTCCGAGTTGCAGTTGTCGTCGAAAGCGGACGCAGGGGAAAAGAGCGAAGAGGGAGTAGCCGGGAAGGTAAGTTTCTGCGAGCGGGCTCGGCGCGCGCGAGAGGAGGCTCACCTGCCGAGAGCTTGAGCGATACCCTGCGACGACTCGTCCTGCGGCGCGTCGGGTGCGTCGGGGCCGGTGCTCGCGACGGCCTTGCGCAGGTTCGGGTCGGAAGCCTGCCGAGAAGGACGGCATCAGCGAGAGGGACCGAGACGCGCTCGTGTCGGCGAGCTCGTGCAGGTGGAGGAGAGACGAAGCCGTGTATGTGAAGGAGAGACGGGATCGTGTAGGTCGAGGAGAGAAAGAGGACGCACGGCGTCCTCGTCCAGCTTCTGACGCTCGTCACGCTCGCGCTTGCCCGCAACAGGTGCATCAACGGTCACGCAGATGGCCTGCACGTGCAAGGCGTCAGCGACGAGCAGCGCGAGCTGTGGCAGAGCGGGACTCGCACCTTGTACCCGGCTTTGGCCACGTTGCGCATGATCTCCTCGCTCTTGCGGCGGTCGCGGTTGACGTACAGCTGTGAGCGGGGCGACGAGTCAGCACAGAACGTAGGGCGAGGTCTCGAGAGGGAGAGAGGGCAGGCGCACCTGGTAGAACAAAGTTTGGCCCGACTGCGCCGCCATCGACGCGAGCTCCTCGTACCCGACCGAGGCGTTGGCCGACACCTGCACGTCCTCGCTTCGTCAGGTACACGCCTCGTCGACGTACGAGATAATGGACGAGAGCTGGACGCACGATGTAGGGGATGCCGTGCGTCGCCGCCACCCTCGCGAGGCACTTCTCGCCGTCTGGGTGCGCGAGTCGGCCCATCGCGGCCGGGCTGATGTAGATGGGCAAGCTCGACTTGAAGCCGAGGAGCGAGGTCGTGAGGTCGACCTGGGTCACGTCGCGCATGACGCGCGGGCGGAAGCGGACCGAGTAGAACGCCTCGCGGTTCCAGTCGTAGGCTGCTCGGGTTGAGAAAGGGCGTCAGCTCGGGCGGGACGAGTCGGTGCGCAGAGCGTCGAGGCGACGCACTCTTCTCGTCGTCTGCTGCGCTGCGGTAGTACGCTGCGGGCGTGAGCTCGAGTTAAGGTCAGCGGTCCGTGCACACAAGTTCGCGAAAGGGAGGGCGACTCGACGTACCCCATGCTTTCGGCTTGAGGAGCTGCTCTGCTGCGCGCTCGATGTCGTCGAGGTTGAGGCATGCGCCGAGCGTGACGGGCGGCTCGCCCGACGGGGCTTTGGCGACGGGCTGCTCGGCGGGCTTCTGCTCGGGGGAGAGCGTGGCGAGGTCGACGTCGCCCAAGTGCTTGTCGGGCGAGAGGGCGCCCTCGATGGTCCTGCACACGAGAAGCAAAGTCAGCTGTGCCCTATCAGGAGAGCGGGCGCTCGACCCGCTCGACCGAGAGTCGAGCGAGCGCTGACGGTCGAAAGGTTGGACGCACCCAGGCGGATGGATCGGATCGTATTCCTCGGTCGCGTCCTTGCCGGCGTACTTGAGCAAGACGCGCTCGCCGCCCGGGTGGCTCGAGCAGAAATCGGTGAGGTCGTACACCTGCGGCGAGCGAGTCGGAGGTTGGCGGAGCGGGGGAGATGCGGGGAGGAGGGGTCAGCTCTCGCTCTGCAGCTGCGCGCGTGGGCTGTGAGGAAGTAGAGGGCTCACCTTGCCGTGTATGATCATCCACAGACTCTCGCGCGAGCTGTGCGCCGCGACGTCCGAGCCGGAGAGCATCGTCCGAGGTTGCGCGGTGATGAGGAGCTACTGAGGGCGACGAGGGCGGCCGGTGGAAGGCTGGCGGATGTGGTGTGGCGCTGAAGAGGTGCGCCTGTCGTCGGGGATGCGCAAGCTGCAGCCGAGCGGGTGAGGAGAGCGAGGGAGGCGCTTCCCTCGAGGCGGACCGCGTCGGCCGAGGAGCTGGGTGGGGGGCACCTCTCGACCCTCTGCGGTTCAAGGCGCCCTTGACCTATCAAGCTCAGCCAGATGATCGTGCTCGCGCCGACAGGTACGCCCACGACCGCGAGAAAATCGAGAGCTGCAGAGCCGGCCGCACCGAACTCGCGCCGACGAGGCGATCCTCCACGACGACTTCCTCGCTCCTCGCGCAGGCTCGATACTATTGACAACAGCGTCTACCCCTCCAACAGCTCTACTTTCTTGCCCTCGTCGCCCTCGACCGACGCCGCGCCGGGCCCGTCGAGCGCGGCTGCGGCCTCCTTCTCGCCCACCTGGCGCTCGTGCACGGCCTTCCTCAGCTCCCACCCTCCTGCCCAGCCGATCCAGCGCTTGTTGGGGAGGTGCGGACCACGGAGGAAGAGGACGACGACTGCGCGCGGGCGGGAACGAGGAGGGTCAGCCTCGAGGAGCGTTTCGAGGCTTGAGCGACGAGCGCGAGAGCGGCTCGCCGATAGCGAGAGTAAGAGCCCGAGACGACGCACGCATGAAGCCCGCAAGGGCAACGCAGAAGCCGCCGCTCGCCCTGTACCCGCCCGCGTCGAGGTAGATGCGCGTGCCCGCCGCCGTCCCGATGAGCTGCCCGGCGAACACGCACACGAGGTAGACGGCGCTGAGGCGCGCTCGAGCCGCCGACGAGAGGGCAAAGATGCGCGTCGAGTTGGACACTTGCTGCATCTGCATGGCGAGGTCGAGCACTGCGAGGAGAGGTCGGGGAGCAGAGAGAGCTCGTCAGCCCTGTGATGCTCGAGCGGCGACAGCTGCGGTACTGGACGAGAGGCAGGGGAGCGAGACGCACCAAAGATGACGACGACGACGGCGCCGATCGAGCTAGCCGCAGCGCCGGTGAAGATGGCCTGCGAGACGAGGATGCCGACGATGCCGATCAAGGTGCCGAGCCAGGGGACGAGCCCGTCAATGAGGCGCCCGAGGAACGGTGCGGCGAGGATGCCTGCGACGCCGACGAGGGCGAAGAGGCCGATCTCGAGCCTGTGCGTGGGCGAAGAGGTACGTGAGCCAGGAAGCGGAGGAGGGACGAGCGACGCACGAGTTGTACCCGTAAACGTCGCCGAGGAGGAAGGTGCTGCTCGTCCAGAAGCAGCTGAAGACGATGGACGCGGCGCCACCGATGAGGCAGCCCTGGACGAGCACGGGCTCGGTGACGAGGTACTGCGGGTCGTGCGCGCTCAAGGTCAGTGCGCTCGACGTCTTCGAGGTGTGCAGGCCAGACGCACCTTGGCCATGCTCCACAGGATCTCAAAGTAGCTCAGGTGCGCGTTTTTGGCGGGATAGTCGGGCACCTGCGAGGTGGTCGAGGAGGAGGGGTCAGTGCACGGTCGAGCTCGAGAAAGAGGGAAACGACGCACAGTCGCATACACGAGGAGCCAGATGAGGGCCTGCAAGCCGAACGACATGTAGTACAAGGCGCTGACGCTCGCCTTCTCGGCGATGAGGCCCGCCAGGACCCGGGCGAGGAGGATGCCGAGGAGGAGGCCCGCGAGGACGATCGAGAGCGCCGACGCGCGTCGCGCGGGGCGTGCGAGGTCGCCGGCGAGGGGTAGTAGGATCTGAGGCGTGACCGAGGCGGCGCCGAGGAAGAACTGCGGCGGGGCGAGCGCGTGAGCGAGGTGAGGGTCGGCGTCGACGACGAGGAGGAAGCGCACGCTGATGGCCTGGAACGACGTCACGTTGGGCACGATGGCCAAGATACTGTGTCAAGGGAGCCGTCAGCTCACAGGGGTGACCGTGCGAGAGAGGGAGAGCGGCACGCACAGCGAGAGAACAGCTGCGACAGCGACGACGAGGAGCAGCAGCGGCCTCCTCCTGACCAGGTCGCCCAGCGGGCAGATGAAGGCGAGCCCGAGCGCGTACGACGCTTGGAGAAGGGTCGGGATGTTGGTGACCTTCTGATCTGCGAGCGAGGGCATCGTCAGGACGGACCGCGTGAGGAGGGGCTCAAGAGGGGTGGGAGGAAGGGGGCGATGACGCACACGAGACGCCAAAGTTGTCGCTGAGGACGATGAGGATAGGCTGTGGGTAGTACAGGTTGGCTGCAGCGCAGGGGGAGTGACGGCGGAACGGTCAGCTCTGGTTCGCGAGGGAGGGCGAGGAGAAGAGGGCGAGGGCTCGACGCACCGACGCTGAACGTGGCCGCGAACGCAAAGATGACGTTGAGGAGCAATCCAAAGTGGAAGGGGCGGTCCGAGTCGTACCGCAGGCGGCGAGGGATCGGGAGGAAGCCAAAGTCGCGCGAGCCGCCGACCTTGCGAGGCTCGGCGGGCGTCGCTGCCCCGGTCGACGGGGTCACCTCGCCAGGTAGAGGTGCCGACTCGAGGCCCAGGACGGCTGCATCCTCGACTAGGGGCGACGGCGAGGGTGGGCGAGCGGCGACTGATGGCGGAAGCGGGGGAGGAGGAGCGGGTGTGGATCCAGCCTCGCCGGCCGCAGCGTGCGTCGCCATGGCCGCCTGGGCGGCTGCTAGTGCTGGGCGTGAGCGGTCCTGGGCTGTCCGGCGGCGTCAAAGCGGGAGAGCGAGGATGGAGCTCTCCCTGCCGCCTCGGCCGGGTCGCCGTCGCGAGCCGACGGGAACAGCGCTGGCTCGCCATCTTCTGCGCAAGCTGCCAGCGTCTGTCTCTCTCGAGCTACCATGCAGAGACGCACACGCGGCGGAAGCATGCCCGCAGCCGTCGAGCGCTCTCAATCAGCTCCTGTTCCTCTCTCGACAACGCCCGCCGAGAGCTCCTCTCCGAGCCAGAAACGCCATGGAGAGACGGTGGTGGTATCGGTGTGAGTACAGTGGAGCGGCTCAGGTACAGCAATGGCCCCTTTTGCGGTGCAAGACGGGTCGTAGAGGGGAGGACAGGATCGAGGTCGAGGGTCGAGGGGAGGGACAGCCGCTACTCCTCGGCTCCTCGGATGCTGCGAGCGAGCCCAAGGTCAGCTGATGCGCAGAGATGCAGAAAGTCCGAGCGAGCGAGGCTGACGCACTGGAGGACGTTGTTGCAGCGGATGAAGACCTCGCCCAGGGAGCCGACCGACTCGCCATCCTGGTACTCCTCGGTATTTGCCAGCTGCGAAACACGGATCCGGGTCAGCTCGCATGCTGGGTTGGGACAGGCCGCAGGCGAGTGGAGCGCACCTGGAGGTTCATGTAGTTGTCGGTCGAGACGAGATAGCCCTTGTACTCCATCCCCCACTTGAGGCGCACGAGGACGGGCTTGCCGGTGAGGTCCGAGAGGAAGGGCTTGGGGTTGACCGGCTGTAGAGCGAGAGCGCGCAGGAGGTGGTGCGGGCGAGTTGTCGGGTGCGAGAGATGGGCGGAGGGCGGACGAGGAGGCGAGGGAGGGAGGAGCGATGAGGGGACCGGTCAGCGCGGGTCGAGCGTGGCTGGGATGGACAGGAGAGCACGCACCTGGACAGACATGGCACTGTGTGGCTAGTGAGCGGGGTGGACGAGGAACCAAGCCGTCCTTCCTCTTCGTCCTCGCTCTCCGCCTCATCAGCTCGACCGCTCCCTCCCCCGTACCGCACCAGCCATGAGCGACGACGAGGCTCCGCGCACAGCCGCCAACGACGAGGACGTCTCGCTCCCGAAAGCCACCGTCGCAAAGCTCATCACCGGTCAGCTCTCCCCTCCTCCTCCACCTCGTGCCCCTCACGACAGGCCGACTCGCCCTCCCGCCTCACTCAGGTCCTCGCTGACCTCGCACCGACACAACAGAGCTCTTGCCCGAGGGCTTCACCGCGACCAAGGAGGTCAAGGATCTCATCACCGACTGCTGCAAGGGTCCGTCCTCCTCCCCCTCCCCTCTCTCCTCCTCCTCTCGCTCTCAGCTGACCCGCCCCGCCCTTCCTCCCTCTCGCACGGCTCGCACGAGCAGAATTCGTCCTCACTGTCGCGTCCGAGGCCAACGAGATCTGCGAGAAGGACTCGAAGAAGACGATGCTCCCGGATCACGTCGTCAACGCCCTCAAGGTCCGCCCTCGCGTCGCCCTCTCGCCCAGCAGGCAGCCACTGACGTGTTCTCTCTCTTCGTGTGCAGGCGCTTGGGTTCGAAGAGTTCGTGACGGGCGTCGAGGACGTCCTCAAGGACCACAAGGAGCTCGCAAAGGTGCGCTCTCGCTCCCCTCTCTGCCGACGCGCTCTCTCCTGACTCCTCTCTTTCCCGTGCTCGCAGGGCGAGCGCGCCAAGAAGGCCAAGCGCGCGGCGGGCAACGGCATGTCGCCCGAGGAGGCCCTCGCCCTCCAGGAGCAGCTCTTCGCCGCGAGCCGCGCAAAGCTCGAGGCCGGCGCGGCGCCGGGCGAGGCGCCGGCCGAGGCGTCGTGAGCGCGAGCGAGGGACGATGCTCGAGAGGTGGACGGTCGTGAGGGCGCAGAGGTGGACGGTCGTGAGGGCGCGAGGAGCGAGGAGGGACGGCCGAGTCGAGTGCTTGTCCATGTGCAGCGAGAGCGCTTTGTCGTGTTGTAATCTCAGTGATCACCCTCTACGACGACGCGCTCCTGCTGCTGCTGCCGCCGCCGCATCTCGTCGAGCCGCACAGCCGGGTCGACGCCGTTCCACAGCTCGGTGCCGTCGTCGGCGAGCGAGAGGTGCGCGAGCCCAAACTGCTCGATCGTGAAGGAAGCCTGCAAGTGCGAGCACGTCAGCGACTCGCTCTCAGGAATATAGTGGGAGGAGAAGAGAGACGGAGAGCCGCACGCACCGAGATGGATGCGCATTGGACCGCCGAGACGAGGTCGTCTGGATGCCGCACGAGCCCCGCCATGAGTCCGCCCTGCGCAGCATCGTCCCAGCAGCTCAGCGTCAGCTCTCGACGCTCAAGCTCGTGAAGCATCGTGCAAGAGGAAAGCGACGCACCAAGAACGAGTTGCCCGCGCCCGTCACGTCGACGACCTTGCCCGTCGCCCGCCCGTCCTCGTACGAGTGGTACGCCGGGACCCAGACGCCCTCGCTCTCCCTCCCTCGCCGCACCGCGTACGCGCCGAGCGGCCCGCTGCGTATGAGGACGACGTCTGCCGCCCCGAGCGCAAAGAACCTCCTCGCGACCTCCTCGATCCCGCTGCGCCCGCTCGCGCCGACCTCGTCGACGCCGATGCCGAAGAAGGCGGCCGCCTCCTCGTGGTTGGGGCTGAAGACCTTGACGCGCGGGAGGACCTCGCGCAGGGCGGGCAGCTCGGCGGGGACGCAGCGGTCGGGGATGGGCTCGTACACGAGCGAGGGCGAGAAGTCGGGCGAGAGCTGCGAGGCGATGACGAGGGAGCGGGTTGGCGAGCACACAAAATGCAGGTACTCGGCGGTGCGTAGTCGAGGCGGGAGGTCCTTGGGCTCGAGGCGCTTGCGCGGCGTGAGGTACTGGAAGTCTGCTCGAGGGGGACCGAGTGCGGGAGGCGGTTGGGGTCAGCAGCGAGCGCTCCGGCTCAGGCTGAAGGCCGAGACTCGCGCACCTCGATGCTCGCCCGTGTACAGGTTCAGCGCTCGTGTCGTCGGCTCCTCGGGCTTGTCGCGAAACTCCCACATGTCCTCGCCGTACGCCCTGAGCTCGCGCTCGACCTTGTCCGGCCAGTCGTTGCCGCGGTCGACGACGATACCGACTCGCGGTGCTGGCAGCCACATCCTCGCTCCCAGGATGGCGTACGTGCCGCCGCCGCCGACGATGTCGTCCTCGCACTTGGTCGACTGGACCGTGCCGTCGTCGCCCAGGGTGCGCCACTCGAACCGGTCGAGGATGAAGAGGCCGAGCGTGGCGCATGCAACTCGTGGTGCGCTGCTCATCGCCGGGCGTGCGCGGGTGGTGGAGCGGCGAGGCTGGATGGGAAGTGGGGAGATGAGGAACGAGAGGACGCGACGGCGGGCACGGTGGAGTGTTGACGCTGGCGGAGGGTGCAGAGAGGTCGTCTGAGTAGGCGACCGAGGTGCACGAGCGCGCTTGGCGAGGGAGCGCAGCTAGGGGGAGCGAGAGCTGTGCTCGCCCCGACGGCGCGGACGCGGGCGAGCCGAGGCGGTGCACTCTCGACGTTCCAGGGAGCCAGGTCGCTCTGTGCACCTCGAGAGAGCACTGTATAGGTCCCTTGCGGGTGCTCGGCTACAAAAGTCGGACATTCTGCAGGTCGTGCCCCGACCCTCTCCTCCTCCCTGCGCCTTCCTCCGCTCCTCCTCATGCCGACGCAAAGTCGTTATCTGCACGGACAAGGTCGAGGGGTCAGCCCGGGGTTGATCTAGGCCGCGACGAGGTGCCGCAGCGGTACAGGGGCTGGCGAGGTAGGACGAGGCAGGACGAGAAGGGTCCTTCGGCTCGCACGGAAGTTGCTCGGCTGCTCGAGGGCGAGCGAGAGGAGAAGAGGGAGAGGGACGCACTGAACTCCCTGCCGATGAGCATCCTGCGGATCTCCTGCGTCCCTGCGCCGACCTTGTACAGGAGCGCGTCGCGCAGGAACCGGTTGACCTCGTAGTCGTGAGTGTAGCCGTTGCCGCTGTACGTCGACGTCTCGGCTCGTCAGCTCAGGTTTCGAGCAGATGGCCTCGTCGAAGAGGAGGAGGGAAGGGAGCACGCACCCGAGCATCTGGAGCGCCTCGAGGCAGACCTCGGTCGCCCGGTCGGACGAGTAGAGGATTGCGCCGGCGCAGTCCTGCGTAAAGTACGGGCAAGACGGTCAGCTCGACGACCTCGACACCGATAGAGGACCTTGACGCACCCGCCTCGAGACGTGACCGGCATCGCAGGCTGCGGGAGAGGGAGCGAGTCAGCAAGAGACCTCGAGCACGCGACGTTGACGGCCAACGACGCACCCCTCGCGACGCTGTACAAGTACGCCCTCGAAGCCGAGACCTTGGTGAACATGTCGGCGATCTTGCCCTGCATGAGCTGGAAGTGCGCGACGGGCTCGCCAAACTGCTTGCGGTCGTGCACGTACGGCATCGTGTACTGCGAGCACGGCGACAGCGTCAGCTTTGAGACGCTCGTGGGACAAGGAGACTGAGCGCGAGGAGACGCACGTCGAACGCGGCCTGCATCAAGCCGAGCGGGCCGCCGCTCAGGACGATGCGCTCGAGGTCGAGGCCCGACATGAGGACGGCGGCGCCGCGGTTCAGCTTGCCGAGGACCTGGCTCGACGGGATGAAGCAGTCCTCGAAGACGAGCTGCGAGCGTGTAGAGGGAGGATCAGCTTGAGGACGAGGTACAGCTTGTCGAGGAGGAAAGGGCGCACCTCGCACGTGTTGCTGCCGCGCATGCCGAGCTTGTCGAGCTTCTGCGCGGTCGAGAAGCCGTCGAAGCCCTTCTCGACGCTGCAGAGGTCACCATCAGTGACGGAGCGGGCGAAAGAAGAGCAGGGAGAGGACGCACATGAAGGTCGTGATGCCCTTGGACCCCTCGCCCGTCTTGGCGTAGACGAGGAGCACGTCGGCGTCGGGCCCGTTCGTGATCCACATCTTCTGGCCGTTGAGGATGTAGCCCTCCTCGCCGTCGCGCGTCGTCTTCTCGGCCCGCAGCCGCATCGAGACGACGTCGCTGCCGGAGCCCGTCTCGCTCATGGCGAGCGAGCCGACCGAGTCGCCGCTGATGAGGCCGGGCAGGTACTTCTTCTTCTGCTCCTCGGTGCCGTGACGGTTGAGCTGGTTGACGCAGAGGTTGGAGCTGCAGAGAGTGCGAGGTCAGCTCAGGCTGTCGAGCGTCGAGAACGGGTGGGCGGACGCACTGCGCTCCATAGGACAGTGCGATCGACCCAGATGCGCGCGACAGCTCCTCCATGACGACGAGATGGTCGAGGTACTGCGAGCGGGCGTACAGCGTCAGCGAGAGCACAAGGAAGCGGAGAGGGAGAAGCGCGAGCGGACGCACCCCTTTGCCGAGTCCGCCGTCTGCCTCTGCGACCGTGATCCCAAGCAGGCCCATGTCGCCGAGCTTCTTCCACAGGTCGAGCGGGAACGCATTGTCCTTGTCGGTCTGGGCGGCGATGGGCGCAATCTCCTTCTGGGCGAACGAGGCGACCGTCTCGCGGAGCTGTTGCGGGGGACGACGTGGCTCGGGTCAGCTTGTGCGCCTCGCACCAGGGGATAAGTCCTAGACTGCGCACCTCGAGCTGGTCGTCTGTGAGCCCCGTGAGGTGCGCGGCGTAGCCGGAGTAGGCGCGAGCGACGGCAACCCGGCGGGCGGCGTGTGGGGGCTGAGGGAGGGCTCGCGGGCGTGCGACGGCGCGGGCGGAGGTGCCGAGAAGGCGAGTAGGCGCGTAGAGGCTCATCTCGTGGCTGCTGCGTGAGCGAGAGAGGTGGGAGGAGGAGAGGGGCGAAGAGCGAGGCCAAGTCGGCGAGCCGTGCCGAGCCGAAGTGCGACGGCAAGTGGGGAAGAAAACACGAGCAAGACGAAGCGTGCAGGTTGCATTGCGTAGGGGAAGGCGAACAACAGAGACTACTCAAGGAGGGAGAGACGCCGGTGGGGACCAGGAAAGAGGGGGGAGCGAAAATCAAGCGAGAGCCTGCTCAGCCTCGGCGACCGAGAAGAGGTAGATCTGCTCAGGGAGGGCGAGGTCAGCGTCCGCACCCGTCTAGCTCGGTCAAGGGAGAGTGACGCACCCCGGAGAGAGCCGAGCACTGCGCCATCTCCTCGGGCGTCGCGATGACCAGCCACCGGCGACTGCGAGCGGGCGAGGACGACGGGGCCGAGGTCAGCTCAGGCTCGTCGGCGCGCACATCGAGGTCAACGGCGAGGAACGAGGACGCACACCTGGGTGTACTCGCACCTCCAGTCGCACACGAGGCGCTGCAGCTCGGCGAGGTCGACGAAGCACCACGACGGCGGGCACCGCCTCGAGAGCGCGCCCCAATGCGCGTGGCCGTACTCGGGCCCGTCCTGCGGGTCCGGGAAGCCGAGCCAGTTGTGCGACGAGCTGCTGCACGGCGCGACGTTGGCCACGGCGAGCTTGCCCTCGACGGCGAGCGAGTGCAGCTGGACGGTCAAGGCGGACCTGCGAGCGAGTCGGTCGTCAGCGCAGGT
Organism: Rhodotorula babjevae; assembly: GCA_920104245.2. NCBI lineage: Eukaryota > Fungi > Basidiomycota > Microbotryomycetes > Sporidiobolales > Sporidiobolaceae > Rhodotorula > Rhodotorula babjevae. The sequence continues at coordinate 389,262 of CAKKSZ020000023.1, forward strand.
TTGGGAGAGACGCACAGCGTAGCACGCACCTTCCCTCCTGCGGAAAAGAAGGGTCGGGGTCCATGGCGTCCTCGGCGGGCCCGTGCGCGCCGCCTCGGAGAAGGTACTGGGCGGGGATCCACGGGAACTGGCTGCGGTAGCCGAGGTGCGAGAAGACGTCTGGCGCCCAGTCGACGAGTGCCGAGATGCGGGCCGGGTTAAGGCGGAAGGCGGCAGGCGTGAAGGTGAAGGCGGTGACTGCGAGAGGAGAGCGACGAGGTCAGCGGGCTCGAGCGGGGGACAAGGACGGTGACGACGACGCACTCGGGTGCCAGAAGGGCCGCATCGGCCGCCGCTTGCGGTCCTTGTCTGCGCCGTAGACGAAGAAGATGTTGTTCTCGCCCATGCGGAGGGGCTCGAGCGCGAGGAGGCCGTCCGGGAACTTGCCGACCTTCTCGAGCTCGGTGGTGTGAACAAAGACGGCCGTGACCGAGTCTCGCGGCGAGTCGGCCTGCTTGACGCCGTCGACGCTCGTGAGGACCAACTGGAGCGCCTCGTAGTCGTCGCGATGGCCCCTGGCGACCTTGTCGCGCCCGGCGACGTTCTCGTCCGGCGGGGCAGCGATGAACGCCTCGCGCGGCTCGCCGTCGAGGTGCATGGCGTCGTTGAAGTTGTACACGCCGTGGACCGGCCCGCTCGAGGTGCGGATGCCCCATAAGTGGCGCACCCGGTCGACCTCGCTCTCGACGCCGGGCGGGTAGCGCACCAAGTTGGGCGCGAGGCGCGTCGACAGCTTCTTGGCGCGCAGGAGGTCGGCGTTGAGGACGACGTAGCCGTTCGAGCTCTTGGGGCGCCGGATGCCGTGGTTAAAGGGGTCCAAGAGCTTGCGGGCCTGAGCGCCGCTGCCGAGCGACGACGTCTCGCTCGAGACGGCCGATGCGTAAGGCGCACGGTCGCTGCCGCGCGGCATGATGGGCGACTGGGTCGAGCTGCCGGCAGCTGAGGTGGCGGGAGAGGGTGCGGCCGGAGGCGGGAGAGGAGGGGGAGGAGGAGGAGGGCGCTGGCCGACCCGCCCAATCTTGAGGCGCTTGAGCTGCTGCGCTCGTGAGATGCTCGGCGGCGACATAGCGCGATAGCTGTCGCCGGGCCCATCGACACGTGCGCTGCGCACCTCGTCGCTCGGCCGCGCCCTCTTGAGGGGCCGACCGCTCGACGATGGGCCGCTCGACGTCTCGAGCGACGGCGACGGCTGCTGGATCGTACTGGCTCGACGTGACGACGTCGAGTTGACGAGCGCGGGGCCGCCGACCGTCGAGAGCGGCACGCCGACGCCCGCGGGCGACCTGGACGAGCGCTGCTCCGGCGCCTGAGCGGACGCCGCCCCGCTCGGCGCGGCGGGCGGCTGCTGCTGCCGCGGTGGGGACGCCAGGCCGCCCTGCGCCGAGATAGGGAGCGTCACCGGCTCGTCCTCGTCGCTGCTCTCGGCAAAGCCGCCCGAGATCGGAGCGGGTCGAGCCGCGGCGGTCGCCGCCGACGGGACCGGCGCTGCAGGCGCCTCGGGCACGTCGACGATGACGACCTCGTCGTCATCATCGTCGTCGTCGCTGTCGCCGGCCCAAGCTCGAGGCGCGGCGCTGCGCTGGGCCGGCCTGGGCGGCTTCTCGTCCTCGCCGTCTGCGAGCGTGCTCGCGAGCGGCTGCGGCGCGAGCCTGGCGGCGACGACGTTGGCGAGCGGCTCCTCGTCGCTGCTGTCACTGTCGGCGAACGCGCCGTCCTGGCCGCTGGCGGCCGACGCCGACGCCGCGGGCGCGCACGGACCCTCGCCGTCGCCGCCGATGCTCGTCGTGCCGAGCTCGTGCGCCGAACTGGCGCCTGCCGTGCCCAAGGCCGTCGGCGCCGTGTCCATCGTGGTATCGACGTCGAAGAGGTGCGAGGTGATGTCGGGCTTGCGGTCGTGCGACGAGTCGGGGGACCCGGGTGGAGCGTCCTCCTGCGGCGGCGGCGCGCTCGCCGGCTGCGACTGAGACGGTGCGGGCGGAACGAGCTGCGGGAAGTAGGCACCTGCGCCGTCGTCCTCGCTGTCGTCCTCGGCCTTGGCGAACCCGCCGACGGCGGTCGGGGCGGCGGTGGGCGCGGGCGCACTTGCCGCCTCGTCACCGCTGCCCTCGCTGTCGTCGCTGCCGGCGAACCCGCCGGCTGCAACGACCGAGCAAGGCTGTGCGTGAGCGCCAGGTGCGGCGCCATCGTGGGCGGCGCCGTCGAGCGAGGCCCGAGCGTACGTCGCCGCCGCCGCTGCCTCCTCCATCTCGACGTCCTCGCCGCCGGCGCCGACGATGCCGAGACCATTCATGCTGCGCGCCGCACGCTCGTCGGCGCTCTCGCCGCGCACGCTGCTGGACGGCGGCGAGATGAGCCGGCCGTTCTCGTCGCGCTCGGGCGACGGCGTGCGGCGGAGCTTGCGCAGGTCCGACGGCGCGTTGGTCTCGAGGTACTCGTGCCAAGCGTGCGGGTCGATGTCGTTCTCGGCGATCGACCGGCGGGTGTGGCGGGTCCTCGGAGCGTGCAGGCCGGCGGGACTGCCGGCCAAGGTCGAGCTCGACGCCGCCGAGCCGGCGCGGGATGCACTTGACGTGGTGCGCGTCTGCGGGCACAGAGCACACAGCTAGGTCAGTCTCATGAGGTCAAGAGCAAGGAGGAAGCGGGTGTACGGGCGCACCTGCTTGGGCTTGCTCGGGGCGTCCGCCTTGGTCCTCGTCTCGACTTCGACCTCCTCCTGCGCTCGGTCCTTGACCTTGGCCTTCTCCTCGCCCACCTTGCCCTTGTCCTTCTTGGCCTTGCCCTTGCCCGACTTGGCCTTGCGCTCCTTGCGGTCCTCGCGCTCGCGCTCCTTCTCCTTCTTGCGCCAGCGCGTGTTGAGCCGCTTGACCTCCTTCTCGAGCGCGGCGAGGGTGCGGTGCGACGGGTCGGCCGACTCGATGGCGACAATGTTGTCGTCGTAGGCAGCGGGCCACTCGTCGAACATCTCGCGCGGCTCCCACGAGTTGCTGCGCCGGGTGAACGAGGAAGGGCATCAGCTCTTGCACGTTGACAAGGCGGATGGAGAGAGTCGGGGAGCACACGCACTCTTGAGGACCGTAGTTGACCCATCTGCGCACAGCGAGGAGGATCCAGGTCAGCCCGACCGCGTGCGAGGAGAAAGATGAGGTCGAGAGGACGCACGAGACGAGAAAGCGGACCTCGAAGCGGTGCTCCGGGTTGGGCCATGCTTCTTGCGGCGCCAGGTGCTTGTTGTCGTGCAGGCGGAAGTCGAGCAGCTTGTCTGCGCGAGGGAGAGCCAGCGGCGGTGCGGGAGGGCGGAAGGAACGCGCGCAAGTCAGCTCCCCTCGCCCAACGCCAAGGTGCAGTGGACAGGGAAGCTGCGCACCGACAATGAAGGTCTCCTCTCCTTCTACCACCGCCGGCGTGCTTGTGCTGGCTGCAGAGGGCGCGGCGGCGTCGTTCTCATCGGGCTGGGCGGGGTTGAGCGTGAGGAGGGCCGGGTTGACGCCCATGCTGGGCTCGGCGGCCATGGCGAGAGCTTTGTAGCAGCACTGCTCTGTCTGCTCGAGGCAGCAGTGCCCCGCTCGGAGCGACGAGGTGGTTGCGGCGAGAGAGACGAGGTGCCGACTCCCGCTCGCGCCGACGACGAGCCCTCGAGTCCTCTCTCAGCTGCTCTGGCGCTCTGCTTGACATGCTGCCCTTCGAGGAGAGCTGTGTACCTTCCTGTAGAGCACCTGAGCTCGCGAAAGAGAACGCTGCGCTGCTGGATGCGAGGTGGTTGCAGCTCCTCCTCCTCCTCCTCTCGCGCGATGCAGCTGATCTACATACAGGGTATCGACAGCGAGACAGCAAGAGGTGAGCGAAAGTCTATGCCCATCGGCCGAGGAGCGCCATGAGGCCTGCGCCGAGGAGGAGGAAGAAGACGGCGAACGTGACCTCGCCGTTGGACGCCTCGGCCACTGCGCACGCGAGAGCGAGAACGTCAGCACGCCGTCGACGTGCTCGAGAGGAGGCAAGCGAGAGGAGGGACGCACTCGCAGCCGAGAAGACAAAGTCGTGCGCGAGGCACTCGACCAGGCCGGCCCACAGGAGGATGCCGGCCGAGGTCGCGTCGAGCGTGCCGGCGACGATGCTCGCGACGGCCGACTCGGGGTTGTAGGTCGTGCGGATGCCGAGGCCGACGGCGATGCCGAGAGGGGTGGTGCACGCGTAGACGAGCGCGGCGACGATCGGGACTGTGGAGGGGACCGTGCGTCAGCGCTCGCTCGGCGGTAGAACTGGCAGGAACGAGTCGGACGCACCATAGTTGTACTTGCGAGGGAGCGGGAGGACCGAGAGACGACTGCCGAGACCGATGCCCTCGAACGTCTGGTGGAAGGTGAGGACGGCGAGGAGCGGACCGAGGTTGTCGCTGACGGCGAGCGTGAGCCCGATGACGAACCTGCAGGACGGAGGCGGGTCAGCGTTGTGGCCTTAGATGCGCGATGAGGGAGAGAGCCGGCAAGAGGGGCAGGCAGGAAGGCGAGGACGCACGAGTGGAAGAGGACGCCCGCCTCGAGGATGGCGACGCCGATGATCTGCGCCACAGCGCTCTCCTGCAGCTCGTCGTCGTCGTCCTCGCCATCGTGCGCGTGCCCATGCGCGTGCGGCTTGCCCTCGGAGCCCGCCTCGAGGTCGCCCTGCTGCTGCACGACAACGGCGTCCCGGCTCTTGACCGCCTCGATGCTGTCGCCCGTACCCGCCCCTGCGACAGCCGGCGCCGCACCTGCGCTCGCGAGGCCCGTCGCCGTCCCGCTCGGCGGCGCGTGCGTGCCGTGGCCCGTGTGCCCGACAACGTCGTTGCCGCGCACCTTGTGCGGGTCGTGCTCCTTGAGGCCGCGCTTTTGGAGGAACGAGCGGCCCATGCGCGTCGCGATGAGCTCGAGGAGGAAGATGCCAAAGACCGAGGCCATGGCGATCGCAGGTGCCCAGTCGTACTCTGCGCGCGAACGAGAGCAGGATCAGGGTCAGCGATCTGGCCCGCGAGCGAGGCAGAGGGGCGGGGCGACGCACCAGTCCATGCGCCCGTCAAGCAGTCGCTGCCGAGGGCATCGAAGGCTGGTGCGAGCAGCTGTGGGCGAGCGAGACGAGGGCCAAGGTCAGCTCTCGAGCTCTTTCTCTAAGAGGGCTGCCGTTGCCGACGCACATGGATGAAGGCCGTCGCGATGATGACACCGCTGCCGAAGTACTTGAAGCTGTTGTAGACGTACTCGCTGATGCGCAGCCGCGTTCGGCGGGCGAGGACCTGTGAGGAGAGAGCGAGGTCAGCTCTGCGGTCGAGCACGACCGAGCGGGTCCAGCGCACTGGGAAGAGGGTGCCACAGCCGCTCGTGACCTGCGGGGGAGGGACGGGACGGTCAGCTTGAGCGATCGACGGCGATGAGAGGGAGAACGAGGGCGCACGAGGATGAGGAAGATGGCGCCGACGCGCAGGCCGAGGTTGCCGTCGTACGGCGAGCCCGAGCCACATGCAGGTGCTGCTTCTTCTGCCTGCACCGCCACAGCAAGCACCGCGGGGTCGAACGAGGGCGAGGCGGCGACGAGGCGGGACCAGGGCCGAACGAGCGGAGAGTCGAGGAGGAGAGGGAGAGCGAGGGGCACGCCGTCAGCTTGCTGCGACACGAGCTGCATCAGCTGCGACTAGGGACGCACCATGGTCCGACTATGCGCGCGCTCAAGCTCTCTGCGGCTGCGCTGAAAAGCGAGGACGAGCTGACCAGGGTCGGCAAGCGGAGGACCCCACAGGTTGTCGGCGGCCGCGCAGAGTTCGTCTCAGCTTTTCCCTGCTCTCGAGCTCCGCGTGCAGGTGAGGACGAAGGCGTGGAAGTACAGCGGCGTGAACGAGGGGGCGTGACAGAGGAAGAGCATGCTACGGGTGCGGCGGGACGAGCGAGGATGCGGCAGCGGCGCGAGGCGGTGCGAGAGGCTGCTCGGGATGTGCACGCGGTCAGCGGTGCTCGAGGACTCGTGAGGGTGAAGGAGAGAGACGCACCGAGAACGAGGGCGCGAGCAGGACCTGCCTGCCGACCGAGGACGACGAGCGAGGGGGCTCGCTCAGGGCTCGAGAATGCCGAGACCGCGCCATGCCTGCAGCAGCGCGAGCAGCGAGTAAGCACCTCACGCTCACGTAGCCGAGGAGAATGCCCTTAAGGGCGCTCGCCATCGACGGGAGGGAGAGGAAGGCCGACGCACGTCCATGAGGTCGCCGATGACGAACGGCCAGCCCTCCTTGGGCGCACGGCACTCCTTGGGCTCGAGGAGGTCAAACTCGCGGCCGAACGTGAGGAAGTGGGCAAAGAGGCTGTTGAGGTGGCCCTCCATGCTCAGGTGCAGGTAGACCTCGTAGTGGGCGTGGTACAGGTGGGCAAAGATGCGCAGGAGCTGCGTGTAGATGTGGCGCGCGACCGAGGGAAAGTTGGGCGAGAACTCGCGCCCGGCCTTGGTCGGGAAGACGGCCTCGTCCTTGATCAAGCCCTCGACCCAGGTCAGGACGTAGTCGATGTACTGCGGCGCCGGCAGCTTGACCCGCTTGCGGCTCGCGTCGATCCACGTGTAGTCCATGCTGTGCAGATGGCGCAAGCCGAAGTCAGCGAGTCGCTCGAGAGCGAGGTCGTGGACGACGAGCCGGAGCGAGACGCACCCCGGGCCGGCCGACATGGTCGGGTTGTTCTCGACGGTGCAGAACTCGGTCACGACGGCGTAGAACAGGTTGAGGTTGTTGAACAGGTCGACGACTGCGAGGGGAGGGTGGGTCAGCTGCTGAGCGTGCGCGAGAGGAGGAAAGGGAGGGCTCACGGTTGACGGCGACCCACTCGTTGACGTCGACGTCTGCAGGAAGCTCGCCGCAGCCGTCAGCACGCCGCCCGAGCTCTGAGATGGTCGAGGGGAGGGCGGACGCACACTTGGGGAGGGCGACGATGGTCTTGAAGTTGCCCTTGACGAGGGCGGCCTTGACAAAGGGGTAGCACAGGTAGAGCGGGCTCGCCTGCTTGTTGCCCGACTGGGCGGCGCCGTTGGCGGGTTGACCTCGAGGCAAGGGCGCGTTCGAGTAGCCCTGGCCTGGTTGAGGCTGCGAGGCCTGAGGCGGCTGCGGGGCGTTGGCTGCGGGCGGGCGCGAGGGGCTGCGGGCGTTGTTGTTGCTGCGGGCGCCGATGCCCATGGACGAGAGGAAGGCGGACCTGTGGAGTGCAGCTAGGTCAGCTGCATGCTCACCCGCGGCTGTGAGAGGGAGAGGAGGACGGGTCGAGCGGTGCGTGGTGATGAGGCGGGGGAGGGGGAGAGCGAGCGTCAACGCACATGGCAGCGGTGAGCGCGGGCGACTCTGTGGCGAGCTGGTGGCTGTGGCTGGCGGCTCAGGCAGCTGCACGCGCTCTGCGGGGCTGAGTGGTTGAGGGTGAGGAGAGCTCGAGAGACGAGCCGACGCGACGAGACTCGCGCACCTCGTCTGGCTCCCACTCGCTCAGCTGGGCCTGCTTCAAGTGCGCCGGGAGCTCGACAAGCTAGTCCTGCACCCACTCAGCCGCGCACCTACGCCTTTGCGCCGTCCTCGGCCGAGTCGTCCTCCTCTCGCCTTGTCGCCGTTCCTCGCGCCGCGTCCCTCGTCCGCACCAGCCTCAAGCCGCGACCTACCGTGTCCAGCATGTCGCTGCTTGTGCTCTCGGCCGCCGACGTGGCCGCCGTCACAGCCTCGATCTCGGCCGCCTCGTTCGTCCGTCCCTTCTCTCCTCGTTCCTCCCCCACTTGTCCTCGCGCTCTAGCTTATCGTCCTCTCTCGCAGTGCACCATGCTCGGCAAGACGATGGCCGCCATCTCGAGCCCGGCCGACGACGCCCTCGCCATCCAGAACCCTCAGGTCCGTCCCTCCTGCGCTCGCGCACGGCACTCTTCGGCTTCAGGAGCTGACTCACAGGCCGTTCCGCAGCGCGTCGCGACCGAGTCTGAGCTACACAAGACCTTGTACATGCCGTCGAGGCTCACCACGTCCGAGGTGCGTCCTCTCTCGGTCGCCTCGAGCGCTCGAGCCCGTCCTCGCGTCCCGCGACGTCTCGCTCAGCAGACACTGACATACGCCTCGTCTCGACGCGTGCAGGGTCCTGCGACTGCCATCAAGGTCGTGAGCGTGCCCAAGCCGAGCTGCAGGCTACCCGGGCTGCCCGCTACGACGCTCCTCTTCGACGAGGCGACCGGGCTCACTCGGGCGTGCGTCAACGCGGCCGAGCTGACGGGTATACGGACAGCGTGCGCCCCTCTCGTACCTCTCGTGAGCTCAAGAGGGTGCGAGCTGACTGGATTCTGCAGTGCTGCCTCCGCGCTCGCGACCAAGCTCCTCGCCAACCCGTCCTCCATCTCGCTCGTCATCTTTGGCTCCGGGACCCAGGCTTACTACCACGCTCGTGAGTCCCTCTCCTTCAGCATTTACGCCGTCAGCGACTGACGTCGACCCGGCGTCGCAGGCCTCATCATCGAGCTCTTCCCCTCGATCACCTCGGCCACTTTCGTCGTCCGCTCGGTCTCGCCTCGAGCAGAAGCGCTCGTCGAGCGCATGCGGGACGAGTTCAACAAGCTCCTCGTACACCCCGTCACGAGCGACAAGGCCGACGAGGTCGTCAAGGGCGCCGACATCATCTGCACGTGCGTCGGCTCGTTCCGCTTGCGCTCAGGCCGCCTCGAGTCGACGCTGACGCTGCACTTCCTTCTCCCCCGCTCTCTCTCGCAGTTGCGTCCCCTCGACCGAGCCACTCTTCTCGCTCGACGCGCTGAAACCCGGCGTGCACATCAACGCGAGTGCGTCCCTCTCCCTCCTCCACCTCCTCACTCGAGCCTCTCGCGCTTCGCTGACCAAGTACGCTTCGCTCTCGCAGTCGGCTCCTACACGCCCTCGATGCGCGAGTTCCCTCCCGCCCTCGTCGCGCCCTCTCCCTCCTCGCCGACCGCACCACACATCCCGACCCTCCTCGTCGACTCGGCGCCCGCCTGCCTCGCCGAGGCCGGCGAGCTCATCGCGGCGCACGTCACGGCCCCGCAGCTCGTCGAGGTCGGCGCGCTACTCGACCCTGCGAGTGGCGGCCTGCGCGACGACGACGAGACGAGGGCGCGGCTCGAGCGGCTGAGGAGCGAGGGCCGGAGCTTGTTCAAGTGCGTTGGGGTCGGCGGGATGGACGTCGCGATTACGAGGCTCGTCGTCGACGAGGCTGAGCGACGGGGGCTCGGGGCGAGGGTGCCGTTCTGACCGTAGCTCGCTCGCGGGAGGGGCACTGAACCATGAGCGTCTAAGTTGCTCGCCCGCCCTGTCCGTCCTCGAGAGACAAAGTACAGCTAAGCCTCGTCGCCCTCGGCCCCGACAGCATGCTCGACGGCGCTCTTCATGCTCGGCGCGACCTGCTTCCTCGTCGCGCGGTCGTTGCCCTGCTGCCAGATGCGCCACCTGTCCTTGCCCTCGCCCTCGCCCGCCTTCCATCCGCCCTCGGCGACGCCGTACACGCTCGCGTCCTTCCACTCCTTGAGCTCGAGCACTGCGTCGCCCTCGAGCGCCTTGAAGACGCCCTCGAGCGCGTGCGCACGGACCGCCTTGCCGCGCAGCACGAGCGCGAGCTCGCGGCGGTGCTTGCCCTCCTTGCCGCTCTTGCGCTTGACGTGCACGTAGCTCGTCAGGACGCCGGCCATGTCGAGCTCGCGCTCGTCCATCCAGCTGCGTGTGGCCTCGACGAGGCGCGCGACGCGGTCCTCGGGCGCGAGCGACGTCGACGGGTCGGCGTCGAGGAGGGTCGAGAGCGGGAGCGGGACGGTGCTCAGGCCGTAGCGCACGCCCGAGACGAGGTACTCCTTGTAGTCGCGCCGCAGGAGGTCGCGCGCCGAGAGGTGCGCGACGTCCTCCTTGGCGTGGCCGAGGCGGTCGTTGTGCGCCTTGAGGGCGGCGAGCGCGGCGGGCGAGGGCGGGTCGGTTGCCGAGGAGGACGAGGCGTTGACGACGGAGGACGAGGTGGCGAAGGAGGACAGGGGGAGGAGGGCGTGCAGCGCCGAGACGTCGAGCGGCGTCGCCTTGCCGCCGTCGGCGACGAGCTTGAGCCGCGTGTCGATCATGATGGACGACAGAAGGAGGTCGGCGACGGCTGTCGGGACGTCGAGGTTGCCGTGGACGTTGCCGTCGGCGGCCGTGCCGAGGAAGTGGTCGGCGACGAGCGACGAGCAGCTGCCCGTCACCTCGATCCGGCGCGGGGTCGCGCCGAGGTGCCGCCCCTCGTCGGCGTGGTGGTCAACGATGGACGCGACGCGCGCATCGTCGGTCGGATCGGACGGGTCGGACGGGTTGGAGCGGAAGGGGGCGAGGAGCGAGTTGTGGTCGACGAGGGCGAAGCTGGCGCCGGCGGCGAGGGTCGAGGACGAGGAGGCAGAGGCCGAGGGGAGGTCGTCGATGGTGACGAGGAGGTCGCTCGTGACGCCTGCGGCCTCGAGGGCGAGGACGTTCTCGGGGCGGAGGTGCAGGTCGGTGCGGGCGGTGAGGATGAGGGGGACAAAGCGGCGCGAGGACGAGGCGGGCTCGCGCTGTGCGGCAAAGTGGGCGTAGGCGAGGGCCGACGCGAGCGAGTCGAGGTCTGCGGGTGCTTGGGAGGTCAAGGCGAGGTCTATCGCGAGGAGAGAAGGAGCGCACCTCCTGCCTCGTTGCCGACGGCGACGACCCAGTCGCGCGTGGTGTGGGCGTCGACGGCGGCGACAAAGTCGCGCTTGTCTTGTGCGAGCTGGTCGAGGTAAGAGGTGGGCGGCTTTGCGGCCATGGTCGAGGTGGCTGCGGTGCCGAGGTGGGCGAGCGAGAGGCGGAGACGGGTTGCGGGGAGCAGCTTGTCGGGTTGGTGGTCGACGACGACGAGGGCGACGACGAGGGCGAGGGCCAAGAGAGCGGGGAAGACGAGCTTGTCCTGTGCTGACCACGCCAGGGTGATGAGCGGGGCTGGCTGGCGGTGTGTGGTGGTTGAAGGAGAGCGACCGAGACCATCTCCGCGGAGCAGAGGCAAGGGAAGCTCGTCGCCGTCGCCTCGTCCTCCCCTCCTCCTCCGCCCTCCCCTCCTCACCCACCCACACAGCCACCAAGCCACCCTACTCTACCATGTCTGACGCCCAGCTCGAGAACGGCAACACCGTCGCCGACACCAACTCGTCCCTCGGCCGCGGCGAGACCAAGGCCCGCCGTGGTCCGTCTCTCGTCTCGTCTCCACCTCGCACCCACGCCCGCCCCTGACCCACCCACCCTCTGTGCCCCACAGCCCTCGCCAAGCTCGGCCTCAAGAAGGTCGAGGGCATCACCCGCGTCGTCATCAAGAAGCCCAAGAACGCGAGTCGCTCTCTTCCTCTCCCTCTCCCTCTCCTCCCCCTCGTCTCATCAGCTAACCCCCCTCCCTCTCCCTCTGCAGGTCCTCGTCGCCATCAACTCGCCCGAGGTCTTCAAGTCGTGCGTCTCTCACCCTCCCACACACTCTCTCTGGCTCGCCCAGCTGACCTCGCCCTCTCGCCGCAGGCCCATCTCGGACTGCTACATCGTCTTTGGCGAGGGCAAGCCCGAGGACCCGTCCGCCAACCCGTTCGCCCAGATCAACCAGATGGCCCAGCAGGAGCAGTTCCAGCAGCAGCAGGCCCAGCTCCAGCAGCAGCAGGCCGGCGAGGGCTCGGTCGCCGAGGGCAAGGCCCCTGCGACTGACGCCGCCGACGAGGGCGACGTCGACGAGTCGGGCCTCGAGGAGGACGACATCAACGTCGTCATGAGCCAGGCAAACTGCGACCGGGCAAAGGGTGCGCCCTCTCTCTCCCTCGCCTCGTCCCCCCCGTTCCCCGCCGGCTGACCCTCTCTCCCTCTCGCTCGCGCTCGCAGCCGTCAAGGCCCTCAAGACGGCCCAGGGCGACATCGTCCAGGCCATCCTCGAGGCCAAGTAATCCTCTCACACTCCTTCTCGTAGCAGTTGATCCTCGCAAAAAGAAGCATTCGCACATCCTCGCGCCTTCTGCCCTCGCGCCGAGAGTGGCTTGTCGACCTTGCTGATCGCAGTGTCTGTCTTCGAGATGCTACAGATGTCTAGTCGTCACAGGCAGCATCCTCCTCGCTGCATCCTCCCGCCAATCGCCGCGCTCTCGAGCCCCCACTCGTCCCTCGTCCTCCTCCTCTCGCGCCGCTCGCGCCCGGCCTCTCCTCTCGCGACGTGCCCTGCAGTCGGCACCCTGCGCTCGACCGCCTCGGCCCGGCGCCCGCTCAGCGCGCGCACGAGCCCACCGGCGCGGCTGCTTTTGCGGCTCAAGCTGCGCACGAGGCCGCGCACTGCGCCGCCCTCTCCTCCTTCCCTTCCGCCCCCTCCTCCTCTCGACGCCGACGCCGACGATCCGCCCTTCCTCGCCTCGCCCGACCGCGCGCCTCCTCGCGCCTCGTCGCCCCGCCGCCGCCTCGCCCCGCGGCACTTGAAGCTGCTCTTGCGCCTGCGCCTCGCGCCGACGCGGTGCGCGAGCGCTCCAACGTCGAACCCGTCGACGGCCGACTCGGCGTCGTCACCGTCGCTCGCGCCCGACGACGAGTCGAGCTCCTCGAGCTCATCGCCGTGCTCGGCCTCCCAGGTCGCCCACGGCGCGGCCGGGGCCGGGTAGATCGAGCGGTGCAGCTGCGCGTCGCGAGTTGAGGACGAGATGGACGATGCCGAGGGCGGGTGGTGCAGCTCGGGGAGGGACGACATGCCCGCGCGGTGGAGCACGAGCCCCTTCCCGCCCGACCTCGCCGCCGCCGTCGCTGGGCTCGGGACGAGCCGAGGCGCGCCCCGCGTCATGTCGAGCGACAGCTTGGGCCGCCGTTGAGCGTCGCCGGCGCCGCCGCCAAAGCTCGGCGCAGCGCTCGTCGGCGCCGAGTACGCGAGCGACGACAAGCTCGAGCCGTGCGCGTGCGCGTGCGCGACGCCGACCGCCGCAGAGCGGTACGCGCCGCCGGTGCCGAAGCTCATGCCGGTGCCGTAGCTCGGCGCGACGAGCGCCGACGACGTCGTGCCCACGTCGGTCGTGTCGAGCGAGTCGCGGTAGCCGGCGCCGCTGTCGTTCCTCGAGCGGGGCGCGGCGGCGCCCGTGCGCAGGAGGTCGGCCGAGGGGTCGAAGAGGCCGAGGAGGGCGGCCGCTTTCGGCGGGACGAGGCCGCATTGCGGCGGGAGCGTGCGCGAGGGCGAGGGGGCGAGCGAGGAGGGCGAGGCCGCCGAGGGAGAGGGACAGGGCGAGGGCGAGACGCGCAGGAGGTCGTGGAAGGTGAGGGAGGACGAGCGGGGCGGCGGCGAGACGTGCTCGTGCGGCGAGAGGGGAGAGGGAGAAGCCGTCTCGACGCGGACGAGGGACGGGAATGGCGGCGTCGGCGGGGCAGCGCTCGTCGGGAATCGGTACGCCGTAGGCGGGACGAGGTGCATCTGCTTGCGGCCGACCGTGACGGGCTTGTCGGCGGGGAGAGCGACGTCGCGAGAGGGAGGAAGAGGAAAGCCGGCCGCCTCGGGCTCGAACTCGTGCTCGATGTGCACGTCGGGCGGGATCGTCACCGAGTCGCGATGCAGAGGGTCGAGGTGCTCGACGGGCGAGTCGGGCTGGAGCGGCGAGGGCGGGAGCTTGAGCGAGTCGACGGCGAATGAAGTTGAGAAGGCTGCATTGGGGAGCTCGTCAGCTTGCCGCTGGTGGTCGAGCTTCTAAGGGGAGAGAACGACGCACGAGACGTCTGCATCATGGTCTGGAACTCGCTGACGGCTGCGCTCACGTCCCCACCCGCCGCCCTGACCTCGTCCTCCTCCGCTCGGACCTCGCGCGCGACCTGCGCGCGCCACCGCTCGAGCCCGCCGAGCTCGTCGTCGCGCCCGGCCTGCCAGGCGACGATACGCTCGTCGCGCGGGAGCTTGTCGACCTGGAGGAGCTTGGATGCGCGGAGGGGGAGCGTGCGCGGGAGCTTGGGGCGCGGGGCGAGGTAGGGGAGGAGCGGGGCGGGGACGGTGCTGTCGGCGTCGTGGCGCCGCGCGAGGACGTGCCGAGTCGCCTTGCCGAAGAAGAACGTCGAGATCGAGGTGCCGGTGTTGCTGCGCTCGAGATCTGTCGCTCGCGAGTCGTTGACCTCGGGGCCACGTGTGGGTGTCGCCTGCGACGGGTTGCGCCAGACCATGCTGAGCGAGCTGAATGCGGGGACGAGGGAACGACAACGACGGGGTGTGCTCTGCCAGAGAGCGCGTGCGAGAGGGGAGATCGCGAGGGGAAGAGGAGGGAAGAGGGAGCTCGGCGAGACGACCCGGTTGCAAGCTGCACAGGCCGTCGACGTGCAAGCGCTAGCGGCGTCCGTGGACGATGAACGCTGACCAAAGTCGGCCTCGACCGGGCACAAGCGCCGGCAGCGCTCAAGCCAGAGAGGTCGACGCCGGTCGCCGACGCGAACCTCGAACGAGGATCGGCAACTTTGGCGGGCTCGTGCGCATCCAAGCTTTCGGGATCGGCGAGCAGTAGCTTCGTCCGTCGATGAAGAGGCGCGAGCAAGTGTGGAGGCGAGGAAGGAGAGGAAGGGCCGAGGTCGACGAGGTTGCGAAGGCCGCGGGGTCCGAGGGGTCCGTGCACCGTGCGTCCGGCTTGCTCGGGCTCGAGGCGCTCTCTCGCTCGCAGAGCGGCATCGCGAGGCGTCTCGAGAACGAGATACAGGTACTGACTACGGATCTATGGAGCGAGAGAGTGTCTATGGCGAGGAGGGAGGAGGTGGATCACAGCTCGAGCTGCGCCGCGCCGCTGCACAGACGCTCGGCGAGCGCCTGGCCAAAGGCAGCTGCGAAAGGGTCCGCAGGTCCGATACAGGGATGGCGATGCGCTCGGGCCGTGCTGCTCGACGGACGGGAGGGCGAGGCGCCGCCGAGGAGGAAGGAGGGTTCGCCATGGCGAGCGCGAGGTCGAGCTCTGGCGCGGGAGGGAGGTCGACAAAGGGGGGAGGGGCGACGAAGGAGTCGAAGGAGGCGGTGAACGAGGGCGAGAGAGGCGGGCACGCGCCGAGGTCGAGCGGGAGGTCGAGGTCGAGGTACGACGACGGCGAGGCGACGAGGTCCGAGGCGAACTGTGGCGCCATGTCGCCGCCAGCGTTCACGCAGGGCGCCGGTAGGCGGTCGAAGAATGTCGAGGTGTCGAGCTCGGGCTGCCAGGTCGGGAGGGGGAGCGACGAGGCGAAGTCGAGGAGGAGCGAGTCGAGGTCCATGTCGATCGACGCCGTCATGTCCATGCGTGAGGGGCCGTCCTTGCTCGGCTCGCCCAAGGTCGAGGGGTAGCTGCCGTCGAGGGGAGGAAGCTCGGGTAGAGCAAAGGTGGACGAGGTGATGGCGGGGAAGGACGGGATTGGGAAGGCGAGGAGCGACTCGAGGTCGAGGAGCGCAGGAGAGGGAGGGCTCGAGAACGGGTCTGCGAGAACGAGCACGAAGGTCAGCACGTGTGGGTGAGGGAGGGAGAGCAGGAGGCAGGAGGACGCACTGTCGAAGCGGTCCGAGCACGGCGTCGACACGCTCGACGACGACGCCGTGCTGTCGCCGCTCGCCGAGCGCAGGCAGTGTCGCAGCAGGTCGTCGTGGTGCGACTTGCTCGACTTGCGCCTCGGCGGCGCGTCGACGTAGCAGCACTCGACGGCGTCGTCGCCGCGCCAGCGGGCCGAGCGTCGACACGCCGAGCACGCCGGCTTGACGGCGTCGCAGCGGACCTTGCGCAGCTTGCCTGCGTGACGAGGAGAGGGAGGACGAGAGCGTGAGCGACGACCCGAGGTAGTGGGGCCGGCCGAGAGAGCGGGAAGGAGGGGGACGTACAGGTCACGCAGGCGGCCCCTTTCGACAGGCCTTTGGGCTTGCGGACGAGGGCGGCGGAGCTCGAGGGGTAGCTCATGTTGGCGACGAGGACGAGGGTCGTGCTGGAGAGAAGGAGAAGGTCAGCGAGAGCACGCTGCGAAAGTGCTCGACGAGGACCCGAGTTGCCCTCGCGCCGCGCGGCCGCAGCTTTCGGCGGCGCCTGCTCGGAAGCAAGCACAAAGCGCTCGAGGCACGCTATCTACCTTGTTCGAGTCGACGCCGAACGTTTCTGCCCGGCCGTGCCGTGCGCATCTGCGCGCACAGTCAGCGGAGAACACGCAGGGCAAAAAAGGTGGGTGCCGACGATCGCCTCGAGGGCCAACCGTGGGACGTCTGAGCTTCTGAGAGCACCGTGCGCACGTGGCAGTCAGCCTGAACTTCGCAGGGACGGCTCGCTGCCCGACCCGCGACAGTGGCTCGAGGCGCCATTGGCTCGTCGCAGCAGAGCCTCTCGAGAGCGTGCTCGCGAGCGGGAGCGAGGCGGAGGCGGACATGCGGGTCGCACAGGATTACGAGAGGGCACAGAGGCAGGAGTGGGGGACGAAGAAGGGGCTGACTACTGGCGCGCGGCGACCTTGGGCTCCCACGAGTCGACCTTGTTCTTGGTGGTCGAGTACGTCTTGAACGCGCCTCGCGTGCCGGTCAGGTTCTCCGTGTGGGGCTGCGGACGAGCGGGCGAAAGCGCGCAGTCAGCGAGCAGCCGGACGACCGGGGTGGACCTCTGGGAGCGAGCGAGAGAGAGGAGCGCACCGTCATCCACCGCTGCTTGGACGCGAGCATGACCGGGTCCTGGGTCGGCGGGAGGTGGCGGACGTGCTGCACCCACGCGTGCCATTCAGGCGTGATCTGCGACGCGTTGTAGTCGTGCTGTTTCGGGCGACGAGGAGCGAGGAGGAAGGTGCCGAGGCAAGTCAGCCAAACGAAGCCCTCGGGTTTCTCGCGAGCCGCTCGCTCGGCACGAGGGCGAGGCGGGGGCGCAAACGACGCACCGAGGCATAGTCGACCCAGCGGTGCCTCCACAGCGTCTCGTCGGGGTTCTCAAAGAAGCGGTTGCCGTGCCTGCGCAGCGGCCGAAAGGGTCAGCGGGAGCGAGCGCACGGGTCGCTCGACGAGCAGGAGCGAGGGAAGGGCGAGACGCACTCGTCCTGGCCGACAAACTTGCCCGCCTTGAAGTCACCGATGTACTGCAGGTCGCGCCATGCCTCTGCGGAGCGTGTGAGGAGGGGTCAGCGAGCGAGCGCGAGAGGGAGAGGGCGAGAGGGGGAGCGGTAGGTCAACGCACGCTTGGGGCCGACCTGGCGGATGTTCTGGATGACACGACGGATAGAAGGGGTGAGGATGGGGCCCATGGCGGCGCTGTGCTGGCGTGTGCTCGGCGAAGGCGGGGGTTGATGAGAGACGGAGGAGGAGAGCTGTGGGCGGGCGTGCACAAGGGCGAGAGAGTCAGCGCTGCGCTCCACAAGGGTGCACACGGACTACAGAAGCCCCTGCCGCCCTCATCAGCCCACCCGGAAGCCCTGAGCGAGGTGAGGCCGGCGGTCCCAATCGTCGGCGAGGAGAGGCACGGGGAGAAGGCAGACTCACCTGGATATGGACGGCGCGGGTCTGCCTGGATCGAGAGCAAGCGATTCGGGCGAAGGCAGGCTGCAGCTGAGCGTGTGACGAGCCGAGGCAGGGAGAACGACGCCGTCGTCCCTCGACGAGGTCGACGACGCCGTGTTGGCGCTCCTCTCGGCCATCGAGAGCAGGATCGAGGGGGCGTAGCTCGTCTTTGACAGTGTCACAGCCTCGTACAATCGCCAAGGAAGCGCACCTCGAGGCGAGACTCGTGGTCGTCGTCCCCCCACCTCGAGCTCCTCCCTCTGCTCTCGCACCTCACCACGCCGCCCGCTCTCGCTCTGTGCTAGTACCGCCACGCTCAGCGAGCATCCACACCGTCACCATGGCAGGCAGCGACGCCGGCAACGAGCTCTCGTCCCCACCCGCTCACGCCGACTCGGCCGCGAGCGTGGCCGGCTCGAACGACGACTTCCACGACACCGAGGCCGCTCCCGAGACGCTCAACGACGGCACACAGCACCCTGATCACGACCACGACGGCGCCAGGCCGCAACTCGACCCGGCCGCAGAGCCTCGAGGCGCCGACCTCGCCTCGTCCTCCTCCCCACCCTCGTCTGCCATCCCCCCAGGCCCCGCCGCGTCCACCTCGTCCCTGCGCCTCCCTCCTGGCGACTCGACCGCCGACCTCGAGGAGCCCGACGCGAGCTCGCCGGACGAGCTCGTCGCCTTCCTGCGCGGCCAGATCACCGACCTCACCGGCCAGGTCACGAGCCTCAACTCCAAGCTCGTCAAGAGCTACACGACCCGCGGCGAGCTCGAGGACGACCTCCACGACAACGAGGAGGCCGTGCGCGGCTTGCGGCAGCGCGTCGCCCAGCTCGAGCAGGACAAGGTCAAGTGGGACAAGGAGATCGAGGCCGGCGGCTGGGTCGAAAAGGTGCGCTCGCGAGCCTCTCTCCTTTCCGCGTCGGGCACCTGGCGGACCTCGACCTGACGCTCTCTCTCGCCCGCTCCTACCCGCTCGCAGAACCACGTCCAGGGCGAGATGCAGCGCCTCATGACCAAGGTCATGGAGGAGACCAAGAACCGCGAGACGGCCGTCCAGGCCCAGACGGCGCTCGAGACCGAGATCGAGAGCCTCACGAGCAACCTGTTCACCGAGGCCAACAAGATGGTCGCGTTCGAGCGAGTCGCCCGCGCCCGCGCCGAGGAGAAGATGCGCTCGTTCGAGCAGGCCGACGCGTCGATGCAGGCGCTCCTCGACGAGGTCCAGGTCAGCCTGCGCGAGACGGTCCTCAAGCTCGAGAAGCGCGACGCCGAGGTCGTCGAGCTCAAGCAGCGCCTCGCGGCGCACGGCGAGGCCGTCGAGGAGGACCCGAGCGAGGGCCTCGAGCCGGGCGAGGGCGACGTCGGCGCCATCATGTTCTCGGACGGCGAGCACCTGTCGCCGCTCAACACCAAGGCGCTCGCCGTGTCGACCGCCCAGCCGTCGCCGTCGGGCCTGTCGGCGCCCCGCCTCCTCACCTCGGTCCTCCCCTACCACGAGTTCCTCTCGTTCATCACCTACCTGCGCCAGACCCGCGTCACCGCCCTCACCCGCCCCGTCGATGCCAGCTTCTCGCACCCGGGCCTCGCCGCACGGGCCTTCGCCGCCGACCCTCCTCCTCAAGTCCAGCTCTCGCCCGCCCAGCTCCTGTCGCCGCACCTCCTCCTCTCGACGCACCTCTCGCAGCCGTTCCTCAAGCGCTGCGTCGAGGAGGACTCGGACCCGGCGCTGCGCCTCGACCTCGCGCCCGGGCTCGGCTTCCTGTCGCGGCGCGGCATCGGCCAGGCCATCGTCGACGGCACGCTCCTCATCGAGCCGCTCCACGCCGGCATCGACCTCCAGAGCGACAAGTGCGCCCTGTGCGGCTGCAGCCTCGAGAAGTGGCTCCCCAACTCGGGCGTCGTGCGAGGGTTCAAGCCGCAGCAGGTCGTGCCGAGCGTCGCGAGCGTCAACCAGACGATGCGCAAGTTCGGCTCGTCCCTCTTCTCGAGGTCGACGTCGTCGAGCAACACGCCGACCTTCTCGTCGGCGACGTCGACCTCGTCGTCGTACCACAACCACCACTCGTCGTCGTCGACCGACTCGTTCGTCTTTCCCCCGCCCGCCGCCTCGGCGTCGCACCACCCGCACGACGCGCTCCTCCTCGTTCACCTCTTCCGCGCCTCGGACACGGCGACGCAGCGGTACCCGGTGTGCCCCTCGTACTGCCTCGCGCGCCTGCGGGCCGTGTGCGAGTTCTGGACCTACATCCGCGTCATCGAGCGCGGCCTGCTCCTCGAGGAGGGCTTCCGCTTCGGCCAGGGCGCACGAGACGGAGCGAGCAGCGAGCCGCAGACGCCCGTGCGCAGCACCTCGGCGTCCAAGCCGGCGACGCCCAAGGTGACGACGACGGCAACGGCGGCGCAGGAGGGGCTCGGGCTCGGGCCAGTCGGCGCGCACGAGCACGAGCGCGAGCCCGAGCTCGGCATCGAGGCGCAGGCGGGCGACGTGAGCGTGCAGGCGCGCGACTTTGAGGCCGAGGACACGCACGACGCGAGCGACAAGGGCACGCCGCGCATCGTCGAGCCCGAGGGCGGCGACCTCGGCGGCGGCAGCAGCAGCAGCATGGGCGTCGGCGCAGAGGGCGAGGACGGCAGCGCAGGCGCGTCGCCGGCGCTCACGGCCAACTCGAACGACTCGTCGTCGTCGCTCTCGGCCGGGACGAGCAAGGGCGCCGCCGCACCGCCACGGCCCTCGCGCTCGTCGGCGCGCAACTCGCCCACGGTCTCTCGCCCGTCGTCCCCTCCCGCAGCACCTCGCACGCCGCCGCCTCCCCCTCCTCGACGAGCCGGCGCCGACTCGGCGCAGCCGACGCCGCCACCTCGGCACCCTTCTCTCGCCGGCGCCGCCGCTCAAGGGCAGGTCGTGCCTGGCGGCGACATTGTCGCGAGCGCGACTGGGTGGGAGGACCGGTGCTGGAGCGAGGTGGTGCGGCTCAAGGAGAGCGTGTTCTGGACGAGGGTCGCGGCGGTCGCGCCGGACGGCGGCGAGGTAAGTGGGCGAGGGGCACGAGTTTGGCAGCTGTGAGCTCGTCATGCAAAGCTGATCAAGCCCTCTAAGCTGAGCTGTGCAGCGTGAGAGAGCCGGTCGTGCGGCGTTTTGACCTCGTCGCGCGCGGACCTGCACTTCGACTTACGAGCGAGCGAGCGAGCGAGCGGCCATTCTGGGAAAGTTGCTCATCAAGCAGGAGCGGCCGAAAGGGGCAAGCGGACCCGGGGCCGAGGGGAAGGCGGTCGACCAAGTGGGCCCATCTTCTTCTCCCTCTCTCTCCACCACACCAAGTCGCTTCGATCCACCATGTGCGTGACCTGACCTCGACTGCCAGCCGCTGGACGACCCGCGCTGACCTCGTCCTCTTCCTCCCTCCCCGCCTCGACTCGCTCCCCCCCTCTCGCGCCATCTGTCCCCACCTCGCTACTCTCCCCTCGCCTCGCCTGCGACTGGATACGCCATGCAGGGTTGCCAAGATCGCCGTCATCTACGTGCGCTGTCCTGCCCGCTTCTTGCTGCTGTTCACGGCGAGCTGACCCGCTCTCCCGCCTCCCTCCTCCCCTCGTCCAACAACGAGCAGTACTCGACCTGTGAGCCGAGCCTCTCCCTACGCTCCTCCGCGTGCTGCACAGCTTGCAGCACGACCTTTGAGCGTCCCGCTGACTCCTCCTTCTCCCTGCAGACGGTCACGTCCGCACCCTCGCCGAGACCATCGCCGAGGAGGCTCGCACCCACGGCGCCGAGGTCGACCTCCTCCAGATTCCCGAGATCCTCAGCGTGCGTCAGAGAGCTTATCCTCGACGAGAGGGCACCGGCTGACGTCCCTCGACGAGAGGGCGCCGGCTGACGACCTTCTCTTCCCGCAGGACGAGATCCGCGGCAAGATGCACGCCGCCCCTCGCGCCGACCACCCCGAGGTCACGCCGCAGGACCTCACCAAGTACGACGGGTTCCTCCTCGGCATGCCCACGCGCTACGGCCGTGCGCCCGCCGCCGTCTCGGCCTTCTTCGACGCGACCGGCGGCCTCTGGGCCTCGGGCGCCCTCGTCGGCAAGCTGGCCGGAATCTTCACTTCTACGGCTTCGCAGCATGGTGGGCAGGAGTCGACGGCGCTTACCACGATTCCGTTTTTTGCGCACCATGGAATGTGGGTTTTTCGATCCCGCGTCGTCCTGGCCCTCTTCTGACGGTTGCCTCCCCTCCTCCGCGCACAGCATCTACGTCCCGATCGGCTTTGCGGCCCCTGAGCTCTCGGACAACGGCGAGATCGTCGGCGGCTCGGCCTACGGCGCGGCAGGCGTCGCCGGCGGCGACGGCTCGCGCCAGATCTCGGCCAAGGAGCTCAACGTCGCCCGCTACCAGGCCAAGTTCTTCACGAACACTGTCGCGACTTTTGTGGCCGGCAAGACTGCGTAAGGCGTCTTCCCATCACCCCTACGAGACGCCGTCCCCCCTCGAGCAGTTTCGAGTCGAGGAGGAGGAACGGCTGGAATGAGAAAGGGCTGTACGATGCTGAGGGCTGTGCAAGGACGACGAGGACGGGGTAGTGAGCACGTGCAACGGTCGAACCCCCCGTCTCGTCTCGTTCCTCGCTCGCTCGTCGTCGTCGCTCCTCTCCTCGTCCCGCTCTCGAGCAACTCGTGCCCAATCTCGTCGAGCTCTGAGCGCTGACTCGCTCTCTCCCGATCGTCTGCAGGCTCGCCAAGCATGCCGTCGCGCCCAAGGAGTCGGCGACGACCGCCCCGACCGTCACCGAGGGCGAGCCCGTCCTCGCCAAGGCGGTCCCTGCGCAGAGTGCGTTTCTCGCTCTCTCTCCTCCCGCGCTCGCTCTCCTCGAGCACGCACTGACTCGCTCACTCTATGATGCACAGCTGAGCCGTACCACGTTGACGAGACCGCCGCCGCCGCTCCCGCCGAGGCCGTCAAGGAGCCGTCGCCCGTCGCCGCCGAGCCGACCCCGGCTGCCGCACCTGCCGCCGAGCCAACGCCCGCCGCGGCCCCTGCGCCCAAGAGCGAGACTGCTCCTGCTCCCGCTCCCGCCGCTGCGGCGGCGCCGGCGCCCAAGGCCGAGGCGGCCAAGCCGAAGAAGAAGGCCGGCCTGTTTGCGAGCTGCTGCGGCGGCTCGGCCAAGAACTACGATTAGGCGTGCGCTGGACGAGGGTCTCTCTGGATCTACTGTAGCGGTGCAGGGGAGGTAATGCCATGCCGCGCGAGAAGGCGTACGTGGAACTGATCGTCGGCGCGAGGAGCTCTCGAGAGGGTCAAAGCGCGAAAGAGAGCGACAGCATAAGCCTCTCTCCAAGGCGGATCGCCGAGAGCAGGAGCAGATAGACATGCACGCTCGAGTTTCAGGTTCGTCCAGCGCTCAGCCCGACACCTCGTCGACCCGAGAGACGTTGAGCGCAAAGCCGGGGCACACCCAGGCGCCGCACGAGCACTCTGCGCACGTCCAGCTCGGCGTCAGCTTGTGCTCCTTGAGAAGCAGATCACGTCGAGAGAGAGAGAGGGAGAGCGACGCACGGCTGCCGGCCCAGTCGAAGCTGCCCAACTTGGCGCCGCACCTCGAGTTCGGGCAGACGATCTTGCCCGCGAGGACGCCCGTCTCGAGCACGGGGCTCATCCAGCTCAGAGGCTCGACAAAGTAGGACGAGCAGGTGTGCGAGGAGAGGAGGGGAGGGTCGACGCGCTGTGCGGAGGAGGCCGGTGCGGCGACGGAGGGGCTCGAGCGCACGGCCGAGGAGGTTGACGAGGCGCCGGTCGAGGCGGCGGGGAAGAGCGAGGCGTCGGCCTCGGATGCGGGCTGCGGTGCGCTGTCGGTGCTCGAGGGCGCGGGTGCGGCGGCGTCGGCGTCGGCATCGACGGCGGGAGGGGCCGCCTTGCGAGGCGCCGGGCGGGCGACAGGCTGCGGCCGCAGTACGGGCGGGCCTCGCGGCTGGACGACGCGCATACCCTGCAGCGGCTGCGAGATGCGCAGCGCAGCGAGCGGGTTGCTCGGCGGCTGCCCGTCGGCCGACGGCGGCGGCGCAGACTGCGCAGGCTGCGGAGCAGCAGGCGCGACGGGAGGAGCAGCGGGCTGCGTTGCGGCGACCCCTGCTGCATCGCGCGCGTCGTCGAGGCGACGCTTCTCGACCTCGGCGCGGTAGGCCGCCATGTCGCGGCGGTTGGGCGCGAACGCCTGCTGCCCCTTGCCCGGCTCGTGCACGACGACGTTGTCGCGAGCAGCCAGCTCTCGCCTGCGTGCACGTCAATAATCGTCAGGCAGAGTCTCTAGCAAACGCAGAGAGCGCTCGAGGAGAGGGATCGAGGAAGCAGGACGCACCTGCACATCTTGCAGCGGACCCTGCGCCCCGACACGACGACCTGCTCCCTCGTGCCGATCTTCTCGATCTCGGGGCGCTCGATGCGGCGAGGCTGCTGCTCGACGTCCTCCTGCGGCTCGACCTTGCGGGGCGTGAGCCGCTTGCGCGCCGGCGGAGCCGACAGCTCTGGCAGCGGCATCGGGAAAGGCGGCGTCTGGCCCGAGGGCGAGTTGGGCGAGGTCGGCGCCGACACGATGGCGGCCGTGTTGGGTGCAGAAGGGGTGCGAGGAGACGAGGGCGAGGCCGGCGGCGAGATGTGCGGGCGAGGGAGGGTCGACATCGACATGTTGAAGCTGTCGCGGCGCTCCTTGGGCGTGGCAGCGGGCGAGGGGTAGTAGGCGAGGATGATGGACGGCGACGCTCCCTCTGCATCGACGACTCGAGTCAGCTCAGGCCTGAGAGGACGCGGGAACGAGGTGGGAGAGAGAGGGCGCACCCATGATCTGCGACTGCATGAACGACATGAGGAAGCGGCGCTGCTCGGGCCACTTGACCGGGTCCCACTCGCAGTCGCACCGCTCGAGCATCTCGAGCTGCATCATGAAGGCCTCGGACGGCTCGACCTGGGGCCGAACGGCGCGGATCTTGTCGAGGGCCTGCTCGACGTTGAGGCCGTGCTTGAGCATGAGGTAGGCGGCGACGAGGGTCGTCGAGCGCGAGACGCCGGCCTGGCAGTGGACGAGGACGCTCTCGCCCTTGGTGAGGGCCGTGTCGATAAAGTCGGCCGTCGAGACGACATGCTCGAGGAGGTTGGTCTTGTCCGTGTCGTCGACGGCGACGTGGTGCAGGCTGACGCCGGGCGCGGTCGTGTACTCCTGGCGCACTGTAGGTCAAGGTGCGCGTCAGCCACATAGCGCCTGGGCGCCGTAGAGCCGGGATCGAGGCGAGGGGAGAGCTCACTCGACGAGACAACGCAGGCGATGCCGTGCTCCTCGAGGAGAGCGTGGTTGCTCGCGGCCGTGTAGTCACCGATCCAGAGGCCTGGCAGCACTTGCTGCATCGAGGCGTCCATAGCTGTAGCGAGCGGTGTGGGAAAGCGAGAGCGAGGAGGAGCTCTCGTCTCCGGCGAGCGATCTTGCGCAGCGTCACGCTCGCCCTAGGACAGGCTGCGGCGTGCTTGTACGGACTTTGGCATTGCTACGACATCGTATCGGCAAGTGTGCAGCCACGCACGAGCGCTGCGGCGTAAGTGACTCTGGGAATTCTCATCAGCTCCTCGTCGTCGCTCTGGCCCCAGCCCTCGTACTGCGTCGGTCAGGCCCCAGACTAGTCTTGCAAGTAGTAACAACCCCTGCGCAGCTCGATCGACGGTACCCGGGCCGCTGGGAGTCAAGCCGGCGGCAAGTTCGGCACGCCGCTCGCCCTCGCCATCTCCTCGCTCCTCTTGCTCGCTCTCCACCCGCTTGTTTGCTGCTCCTGCACCTCCAGAGTATCGCGCGAGGTGCGTGCCGTCTCTCGGTCCCTCAAGCGCGACCTGCGCAGCCGTGCTCACCTCGCTCCCCTCTTGCAGAATGACCGTCCCTCTCGAGCTGCCCAAGGCCCTCGACCTGTCGCACCACCTCAACAGCATTGCTCGGAACCGCTTCGCCAGTCCTCTCAAGGACATCCTCAACTACATGGCCCAGCCCGGCATGATCTCGCTCGCCGGCGGTGAGCTTGACCTCCTCCTTGATCTGCACCGTGTCCTCGAGCGCAGGCTCCTAGCTTGACTCGCCGCTGACTCTGACTCCCTGCAGGCCTTCCCCACCCGTCCCTCTTCCCCTTCGCCGAGGCCAACGTCTCAGTCTACCCGCCGAACGCCGACCTCAAGCACGGCGTCGTGCCGTCCGTCGACGAGCAGGTCACGCTCACCATCCCCAAGACGGCGCCGGTCAAGGGCGCGCTCGACCTCGACTCGGTCCAGCAGTACGGCCACTCGCTCGGCCTGCCCGAGCTGCGCGCCTGGCTCCACAAGTTCACGCGCGACGTCTTCAACCCCGGCTACTCCAACTTTGAGATCCTCCTCCACGAGGGCAACACGGCGGCTTGGGCCAAGGTCTGCCGCCTCCTGCTCGACCGAGGCGACTACGTTCTCGTCGAGGAGGTCAGCTTCCCGTCGTCGTTCGGCC
This sequence comes from Rhodotorula babjevae, assembly GCA_920104245.2. NCBI lineage: Eukaryota > Fungi > Basidiomycota > Microbotryomycetes > Sporidiobolales > Sporidiobolaceae > Rhodotorula > Rhodotorula babjevae. The sequence continues at coordinate 415,270 of CAKKSZ020000023.1, forward strand.
CCTGGGTCCCCGAGGGCTGCAAGGGCGTCCCCGTCAAGATGGACGCCCACGGCCTGCGCGCCGACGACCTCGAGCACGTCCTCTCCGAGTGGCAGTCGACGCACCCCGGCGAGCGCCGCCCGAGGGTCCTGTACACGATCCCGCAGGGCCAGAACCCGGCCGGCCTGTCGATGCCCGGCTCCCGCATGCGCGACGTCTACGAGGTGTGCCGCAAGCACGACGTCATCATCGTCGACGACGGGCCCTACTCGTGCTTGACGTTCAGGGACTTTGAGATCACGCCCGAGCCGGTCGAGCCGATCGCGCAGAGCGGCGCCGAGTTCCGCAAGACGCTCGCGACCTCGTTCCTCAAGTACGACTACGAGGGCCGCGTCATCCGCCTCGACTCGTTCTCCAAGGTGCGCACACAATCTACTTAGAGCGTCGCGGTCGAGAGGACTCGGCGCTCGGACCGTCCTGACGTCGCCCTCGCCCCTCGCACGGACCGTCCTGACGTCGCCCTCGCCCCTCGCAGACGCTCGCACCTGGTTCTCGCCTCGGCTACTTTGTCGCCAACCCGATCTTCATCGAGCGCCTCCTCCGCGCCACCGAGGTCGAGTCGCAGACGCCGAGCGGGTGGTCCATGGCCATCGTCTCGCAGCTCCTGCACACCTGGGGCCAGGACGGGTACCTCCAGTGGCTCTCGAACCTGCGCGACTCATACGAGCTGCGCCGCAACATCATGTGTGCCGCCCTCGCCAAGCGCTTTGTCGCGCTCCCGGCCAACAAGTACCCCGGCGCCGTCCCCGGCTGCGACGGCGTCGCGCTGTACCCGAGGGGTACCGACCCGGCGACGCTCAAGCCCGACCAGGCGCCAGTAGCCTCTTTCGTCCCTCCCGCAGGCGGCATGTGCGTCTCTCGTCTTTCTCTTGCTGTCAAGTCGAGACTCGCAAAGCTGATCTCGAGCCCATCCCTTCGCGCAGGTTCCTCTGGATAAAGTTCTACCTCTCGAGCGCACCTCGGTTCCGCGAGCTGCAGACCTCGCAGCACGAGGACCCGGAGAACGCGTTCATGGGCGAGATGTGGAAGGCGCTCGCCGACAACCTGGTGCGCCGACGCTCGAGCCCCTTCTTCCCTCGTTCGCCTTCCTGACCCTCTCTCCCTCGACCCAGGTCCTCCTCACTCCCGGCTCGTACTACGTCATCCCTGCGTCTCCCAACAAGTCGACGACGTCGCAGCGAGGCGCCGAGCCCGCCGTTGGCTTCTTCCGCTTCGCGTTCTCGTACAATGACCGCGTCGAGATGGAGGAGGGCATCCGGCGCGTCGAGGAGGTCGCGAGCAAGCTGTGGGGCTACTAGATGTGCACGATGGAGCGTAGACGACTAGAGCGACGCTGTAACTACTATCTGGACGAGCAGCGAGAGCTTCCTCGCCCTCCTCCCCTGCCAGTCTCCCTCGGCTCTTTCCCCATCGCGAGCTTGCCTCTCCTGCGTGTACAGGCTCGCAGAGCTGCTCGAGCATGCACTCGTGCGGCCCTGCTGCGCAGACTGCGTGAGCGGCGAGAGCGGCGGGCACAGCGCAAGGAAGGAGAGAAGGGGTCCGAGCGGGCGAGGAGGACTTGGTGCTCTCGCTTCTCTCGAGCGATCTGCGAGCGCGCCGTGAGCCAGACCGGCCAGCGTCGCAAGACAGTATATTCCGCATCCGCGAGAGTAACGAGGAGGAGGAGGAGAGGTCATGCTACGAGGGGTGCGAGGAGAGAGGAAGGGGACTGAGCATCTTGCGCTCGTGCGGAGGGAGGACGGATGAATAGAGAGAGGAGGAGGAAAATGCTGGACAAGGAAGGGAGGAAATACGAGTCGCTGCGAGAGGGAGAGGGAGGGAAGGCATGCACAAGGAAATCGAGGAGGGGGAGAGGGAGGACGGAGGAGGAAAGAGTAAGGGAGCGTCCGTAGTGTATCTGGCGCCGTCGCTGTCGCCGGTGCTGCTGCGCGTCGTCATCGTCGAGCCCGTCATCGTCTAGGGCCTGCGCACAACGTCGAGCGAGAGGTCGGGCTCTACCGCTCGTCCTCCCACTCGTCGTCGCCAGCTCCTCCTCCGCCGCCGTTCTTGCCCTGCCGCCGGGCCGACTCGCCCGACAACCGCCTGCGGTCCTCGTCGTCCATCTCGCCCGGCGCCGCAGGGTCGTCGTCGGCCTCGAGCCCTAGCCGGCTGAAGCCGCCCGCCGCGTGGTGGATCATCGACTCGGTCTCGCCAGAGAAGGTGAAGCCGCCTGCGAGCGTGCACGACGTCGAGTCAGCCGTGATCGAGGAGACGCAGAGAGCTCGAGAGAGCGAGGAGAGCCACAGAGGGAGAGGGAGAGGACGCACGGAAGTTCTCCTGCATCGAGCTCGACAGAGGCTGCGCCGCCGGCCTGCTCGCCCGCTGCTGCTGCTTGATCTCGAGCGGCGCCGGCGCCGGCGCATCCGGTCCTGCACCACCCTCCCTGTGCCCTGTGCCGCCATGGTCGTGCGAGCGCCCGCCGAGGGCCCGTGCGCGGTCGATCCAGTCGGCCGAGGGGTCGTCGTCGTCCCACTCGATGTCGTGCGGCGCCTCGTCGAACAGGTTGGCCTCGGTGAACTCGGGGTCAAAGTTGGCGACCGACTCGTCCGAGTCGACGTACGGCTTGAACGGTGGCGGGATCTGGCGCTTGGCGAGGAGGTCCCAGTCGATCGACTTGAAGAACGGGTGCTCCTTGAGCTCGGCGGCGTCGCGCTGTGCGCCGAGGCGGTGCTTCGGGTTGCGGTTGAGGAGCTGCAGGAAGAGAGGACGGTGTCAGTCGCAGTTGAGAAGGTCACGTCGAGGTCGAGGTCTGAGCGCGGGGAGACGCACGCCCTTGACGAACTGCTTGCCGTCCTCGCCGATGACGCCTCGCGGGAACTTGACCTTGCCGAAGCAGCTGTGCGAGAGTGAGAGGGTCAGCGTCAGGCCGAAGGAGGGCGAGGAGGGAGGAGAACGCCGACGCACATTAGCTTGTACATCTGCTGCGTGTCCTCGGCGTAGAATGGCGACCAGCCGCAGCACATCTCGAACAGGAGGACGCCGAGAGACCTGCAGCGAGTCGAGCGTCAGCTCGAGCCCCGAGACGACGAGGGGAGAGAGGAGGGAGGAACGAACCAGAAGTCGACGATCTTGGAGTAGCCGTTGTCGTCGAGGAGGACCTCGGGCGCGAGGTACTCGGTCGTGCCGCAGAACGTGTTGGTGAGGGCGTCCGAGGGCAGGTCGGGCTTGGACAGGCCAAAGTCGCACAGGACGATGTGGCCGGTCGCGTCGAGGAGGATGTTCTCGGGCTTGAGGTCACTGCGGGCGGCGACGACGAGTCAGCGTCGGGCGTGAGAGGGAGGAGAGGGAGACAGGGCGCACCGGTAGACGATGTCGAACCTGTGCAGGTGCTCGAACGCGAGGACGATCTCGGCCGTGTAGAAGCGCGCACGGTCCTCGGTGAAGCGGCCCTCCTTCTGCAGGTGGTGGAACAGCTCGCCGCCCGACTTGTAGTCCATGACGAGGTACAGGTCCGTCTCGGTCTGGAACGAGAACTTGAGGCCGAGGAGGAACGGCGAGTCGCTCGAGCGCTGCAGGATCTTGCGCTCGCCGATCGTGTGCGCCACCTCCTTCTTGGCGACGATCTCGCGCTTCGAGAGGACCTTCATGGCGTAGATGCGGCGCGTGTCCTTCTTGCGCACCTGGAAGACGCGCCCGAACGTGCCCTTGCCGATCATGCGCAGGAAGTCAAAGTCGTTCGGGTGCAGGCCCTTCTTGGCCTGCGCGCGTACGAGGACGAGAGCTCGAGTCAGCGACTGTGCCTCAGAGAGCCTCGTGACGAGTCTCGGTGAGGAGGAGAAGGAGAAGGGGAGGAAGGAGGAGGACGCACGTCGGCCTTCTCGTAGCGGATCTGGACGCGGATCTCGCCCGTCACCTCGTGGTCCTCGCCCGGTCGCGCCGTGAGCGGGAACCACTGGTCCACCGTGTGGTTGTTGACGAGTTTGGGCCGAATCTCGCACTGGCCGAGGAAGCACTCCTCCTCGATCGAGCGGTCGTAGATCTGCACCTGGAGGACACTCTTCTCGTTCATGACGTCGCTGCGCGCGAGGGAGAGGGGTCGGGGTCAGTCTCGAGCATGCGGGAGGACGCAGACAGCGAGGCGTCGACGCACAACTGGACCTCATGCTTCCACGTCGGGTTGTACGCCATCGAGTCGTCGCCGACGCCGAGGATGCCGCCCTGCGGCTCGGGGCCGGCGCCGGTCGGCGTCGTCGGGTCGTCGTTCGGGTTCCACACGCCCGTGTTGACGGGCGAGAGCGACGGGCGCTCTGGCCGGTCGGGCGTCGCCAAAGACGACGACTCGGCGCCGCTGCTCGGCGCCGTCGCGCTGCCAGAGCTCGGCGACAGGCCGTTGCGGTAGCCCTCGAGGGACCTGCCGAGCGCACTCGAGGGCGACTTGCTCATGAGGCTCGACGCGTACGGCGGCGCGGGCGTCGCCGGGTCGAGCTGCTCGGTCGCGGGCTGGCCCGGGTTGGGCGTGCCGGCGGGGAGCGCAGGGAGCGCGCCCGGCTTGAGGCCCTCGGGCTTGCCCTGCTCCTGGAGGGCAAAGAGCTGCGCCGGCTTGGGCTTGGCGATGCCGACCGCCTCGTCGCCCTCCTCGTGGACGGGCTCGCGCGAGACGAACTCGTTCTGGTCGAACGTGACGACGACGTAGGGGCGCGAGGCGGACGAGGGAGGCGACAGGTGGCGGGCCGAGATGAGCTTGACGACGAGGCGGCCCTTGGGCGCGTTGGGCGACGTCTGGCGGCGGGTGAGGGCGGCGGGGAGCGTCTTGAAGGAAAAGTCGGGCTCGGCGCGCGAGATGGCTGCGCGTGCGACGTCGGACGCAGTCGGTGCGGCGAGGGGAGGGTGGTCGACGGCCGAGTGGGTCGAGGTGGACGGGGTCGACATGGGCGACGAGGCGGTCGTGCCGGGCGGGGTCGACCACGCGAACGAGGTGAAGGACGACCACGAGTAGGCGGTTTCGAGTTCGGGGCGGGTGGACGAGGTCGAGGCGCGAGGCGAGCGCGAAGGAGACGAGGAGGAGGCGGAACCGGAGGCCGCAGCAATGAGGGGTGACGGTGAGGAGGAGGCGGTGCCGAGGTCGACGGGCGGGGTGCCGGTCGAGGTTGACGACGAGCCGTGGAAGGCGGTGCGGCGAGTGCGCGAGGTCGACGTGGTGGTGGTGGCCATGGTCGAGGAGCGAGGAGCGAGTGCGGAGGAACAAGGTGGGGTGGGAGCGCGCGCGAGGTCGAGGCGAGCGGGGATTGCGCCGTACGGACGGACGGACGAGGGGGGGGGCGGACAGGAGGTCGAGCGACGGACAGGAGGTGGATCGACGTCGGGGAAGAGCGAGGGGGAGAAGGAGGGAGAGGGGAGACGGGGAGCGAGCAGAGGGCGCGTCAACGACTGCGCTTCCGCTTGGTTTCGCTCGGAACCGAGGCCGGCGCTCCCGGTTCACGGCTAGCGACAGCGAGCGAGAGAGAGGGTTACGCACCGGTCGTAGGCTGGCTGCGCACCGTCCCTCCTGGCGTCGGCGGCACCGCACCGGGCGTCTGAGGAGGCTCGGCACCGCCTCCGTTGGCCGCGGGCGAGCCGACTCCCGGCGTCGAGACGCTTGTGCGCTGCGCCGGCGTCGCCTGTCCGCTCGGGACCGCCGTCGCCGTGCCCGAGCTGCCTCCGCTCGTCGAGCCTTGGGCGCCCGGGGCGAGGGTGCCCTGGTTGGCGACCGAGCCTTTGCGCGACGAGGGGGTGAAGAAGTCGAACGGGTTGCGCTGGTCCGAGGCCTTTGGGGTGGTCTGGTCGGGGGCGCTGCTGACCCCGCCGAAGAACTTGAGCATGGCCGGCGGGCAGGCGCGGGCAGCGAGGGTGCGAGGGGCGGCGGAGGGCGGGTCGACGGCGAGCTGACGAGGTGCCGGTGGTGGAGCGGGGGCGAACGAGGCGAGCTGCACAGGGGTGGCGGCGGCGGCTGGCGGGCGGGCGAGGGCTGTGGCGGGTGGCAGCGGTCGCTCGCAGTCGATCCTGGTCGTCGCAGGTCGAGCAGGGGGAGCGCAACGAGCCTTGCTCCGGAGCTCCTTTGTCGGACTCGGCCTCGACCGCTCCCTCCTCCCCCTGCCATCAGGCGAGCTTGCCGTGCAGGCCTGACCTTGCCTCACGCAGAGCAGAGTCGAGAGCAGTGCCGTCCTCGCTGTGCCCTGTCCACCTCTCGCCGCCGAAAGCTGCGAGACCGGGATTCCCTGAGACAGCCCAGCTCGCTTCGAGGACGCGCGTCGAGAGACTGCTACCGTGCAAGGAGAGTCTATCGCAGAGCGCTCGAGTCTCTGCAAGACCGGCCGAGCGCGAGAGAGAAGCGCGACGACGTCGTCGACCGGCTTGCTGCGCGAGGTCAACTCGACCACCTTGGCCTCTGCTCCCACGGCTCGGCACCCGCTGCTGCACAGCCAGCTCGGCGCATGCCACGAGCACCGCACCCTTACGGCACCCAGGCCACCACCGCCCTCGCTCCAGCCGACGAGGTGCGTGTCCTCCCTCGTCGTCGGCCGTCCGCCTCAATGTTGACCAGCGTCTCCCTCCCTCGCCACCCCTCCTGCGCAGCTGCACGACTCGCTGTCGACTCGGCTCGAGTGTGCGCTTGCCCTCGTGCCACTGCCACCCTGCCCGGCTCCGCCTCGACGCTGACGCCTCCTCCCCGACCTCCTCCCCACTTCTCGCAGACGCCCACTTCAAGCTCGCCCACGACCGCATCAACCACTCGCTCTCCGAGCTCGAGAACCTCTACCTCCGCCCCTTTCACGCCCAAGCCGTCGCCCGCGCCCAGGCCAAGCGCACCGACGAGCGGCGCCAGCGTTGGCGAGAGGCCGCTCTCCGCGCCGACGAGGCTCGCGACCGCGACGGGTCCGCCTACCTGCCGCCGGCTCTCGATGACGACGACGAGGAGGAGGAGGAGGCGGCCGCTGTCGAGTCTCGGGCGCCCGCTGTCAGCGCCGTCAAGCTCGGCAAGCGCAAGGCCGTCGACCATGAAGAGCCTCTCGCCGAGCACGCTCGCCCGAGACGCTCGACGCGCTCTCAGCCCGTACGCGCACCTCCTCCCGCGCCGCGCAAGAGCGACAAGGTCGGCGCCGGCAAGGCCAAGGCGTTCCTCGTGCGCTTCCAGGGCCTCCCGCCGACGCTCGACATGAACGCCGTCGCCGTGCACGAGCAGCCACACGTCGCGCGGCGCCCGACATCGTCGACCGATGCCGGCGCAGACGGTCACGGCGCGCGCTCGCCGGCGCCCGACGCGCCGCCCGTCGAGCGAGGTCGGCGCACCTCGCTGCGCTCGAGCGCACGAGCCCCTCGCGAGAGCGTCGGCGCGCCCTCGGCGTCCTCGTTCCTCCCCGGGCCGGCCTCGAGTGTGAGCAGAGCGCGCTCGAACCCGTCCTCGCACGTCGCACCGCCGGTCAACGCGCTCGCCCCACCGCCCGCGGCCGCCGCTCGTGCAGGCGCCCCTGCGCCGGCTCCCTCGCCCTACTCGGCGCGCTCGAGCGCCGCCTTCCCGCACGCGACCCTCGCCCCAGCAGGCTACCCGTCCCCCTCCACGATCTCCCGCCTGCCGAGCACCCTCTCCTTTGCCGCCCCGCCGCCCGCCCTCTCTTCCTCCTCTTCCTCCTCGCGCCCACCCGCCCACCCCACCTCACACACCTCCCTCTCTCCCGCCCTCGGCGCCCACGCGAGCTTCTCGGCCCTCCCACCGCCGCCACCGCTCCCCTTCGACGACGACCACCAGCACCCGGACCTCGTCGGCAGCGCCGCGCGTACGCCGCACCCGCAGCCCTCGCCGCACGCCTACGCGCCTCGCGCCCCGCCCTCGGGCCTCGGGCCGCCGCGCGCGCGCGTGCCGCGTCCGGCGGGAACGCCGCCCGTGTCAAGCTGGAGCGGCGCGCAGGGTGGGCCGCGTGCGAGGGAAGTGCGCGCGGCGGCGGACGCGCTGTTCCAGGTGCATGGTGCTGGCGGGGCGGACGATGACGAGGACGAGGACGACGAAGATGCGGCGGGGAGCGAAGACGAGGTCGAGGCGGCGGGGCCGGCGGCGGCGTGTGACGGCGAGAGTGGGTCCGTGCGCGGGGCTCGGCAGGGCACGGGCGCGGGCGGGGCGGGGCTCGTCTCGCCGCTGGGCTCGGACGACGAGCGCATGCCCGGGCCAGAGGACGACGACGAGCGCGAGGAAGGATGGGGCGGCAGAGTCGATGCTGGCATCGGCGCCGTGGCGGATGGGCTGGAGGAGGAAGGGGACGAGGCGGCGGCGGGGCTCGAGTACCCGGCGCCGAGCCAGGACACGATCGTCGACTCGCAGGAGTACGGCGACGACGGCGAGGAGGGAGCGGGCGGCGGCATGGCAACGCAGGAGGCGGTCGAGGAGATGTCGCAGTAGGACCGAGCGGGCGTGGCAGTTCCCGGCGCAGGTTCGCCGGGTGGAACGCGACGGCTTTCTCTCCCTCTCTCTCGGTCTCGAGCGCAAACGTCTCGGCGAGGTGGAGAGAGGCGAGAAGGCGAGCGAGGGTATTTGCAAGGCGGCGGTATCGAGGAGAGAGAGCGGGCACGGCAGGAGAGAGAGATGAACAGGAAGGAGGAGAAGGAGAGGATGCTGAAAGAGGGCATAAGGCTAGATCTGGAGCTCCTCGTCGTCGACTGCGCTCGTGCTCGCCTTCGTCGCCGCGTCGACCTCGACCGCCGGTGCGGCTGCTGCGCTCGCGCCACCGGCGGCGCCTCCTTTGCCCTCGGCAGCAGCCGCAGCGCGCCGCTCCTTGACCGCCTTCTCCTCGTCCTCGCGCTCTGCAGCGCGCAGGAGCTCCTCGGCGAGCGCCTCGCGCTGCCGCTCGCGCTCGAGCTCCTCACGCCTCAGCCGCTCCTCGTCCTCGTCAACCTCGGTCCCGCCGCCGCCAGCAGCAGCGTCAGCCGCGTCCTTGTCCCTCCTCCTCTGGCGCCTGTCGGCGTCGGCCGCCCGGTCGCGCTCCTCCCGCGCCCTCGCCTCGTGCTCGACCTCGTCCGCGATCCCGAGCAGCCGCTTGAGCTCGTCGTTCTCCTTGCGGAGCGCCTCGAGCTCGATCTCGCGCTGCAGCGGCTCGTCGAGGGGCCCGAGGCCGCGCAGCGCCATCTCGTCGCGCGCGACGGCGGGCTGGCCGGGCAACGGCGGCGACGCGACGAGCGACGAGGTCGACGTCGTCGGGACGTAGTGCGGGCTGGACGTGGCCGTGCGCGATATGTAGCCGCCCTCGGACTCGAGCGTGCGCGAGCGCGCCGTCGACGGGTGGTGCGACGCGAGGAGGCGGTCGAGGTCCGGGGACGACGACGACGCGCCGCCCTCTGCAGCGTCGCCGCCGTGCGCTGACGGCGGGGCGTGCTGCGCCGACGACGCGAGGGACGAGAAGGACGCGATCGACGACGTCGGCGACGGCGGGCCGCCGAGCTGCGCCGAGTCGAGGTCGCCCGCCGAGCCGGGCCCGGGGAACGCCCGCGACAGCGCCTCGGCGGCCTGGCCGATGCCCATCGGGAGCAGGAGCGGGCTCGTCGAGTCGTCCGGGTCCTCGCCCTGGAGGGCGCGCAGGGCCTTGCGCACGAGCGACGCGAGGTGGGACAGCGACAGCTGGAGGTGGAGCGGGTCGATCGGCGGCGCCTCGGCGTTGGTCGGGTCTTGGGGCATGTCGGCTGGGGGAGGGATCGAGACGGGCATGTTGAGGAGGAGCGACTCGTAGTGGCGCGTCAGGTCGAGGTGGTGCTGTTGGGTCGCGTGCTGTGGGAGGGGGGTTGGTGAGGGCGAGGTCAGCTTCGAGTGCGGCAGCGTGGTAGGCGCAAGGGCTGTCGCGACGCACTGCGTGTGCCCGGAACTTGCCCATGACGGCCTCGAGGGTGCTCTCGTAGTCCTTGAGGAGGCTCGACAGCTGGCGGTTCTCCTGCTGCAGCGCCTGGTTCTCCATGACGAGCGACACGTTGAGCTTCTCGAGCTCCGACTCGAAGTCCTCTGCGTGTGCGAGTCTTGCGTCAGCTCGTACTGTCCACCTCGTGCAGCTCGAACGCGAGGGCGAGGACGGCGACGCACCCTGGCTCACGTCGAGGTTGAAGCGGCGGAGGGTGTAGCCCGTCTGCGTGTGGACCGCCTGGGCCTGCGAGCATGCAAGGAATTAGTCTGTGGGGCATGCCGGCGGACTCGAGCGGCGCTGGTGGACGCACCTTGAGCTCCTCGGCTCGTCGATGCAGCTCCTCGGTCTGCTGGCGGTTGTGCGACAGCTGGGCGGACAGCTCGCTGAGGAGGGCCCAAAGGCGCTCCATCTCGGTGCCCTGAGACGGGTCCATGAGCGTCATGGCTGGCGGAGAGGTGCTGGAGGGGCGAGGTCGAGGCGATGAGGGCGGGAGAGATGAGCGACGACGACGAGGCGGCGAGGCGCTGAGCGGGGCCGGCGAGGACGCGAGGCGGGCACAGGCGGGTGGTGCTACCAAGGGCAGGTGGCTGCGCAGGTGCTTGCAGGCTCGGGTGGGTGTTGCGAGCGAGAGGCTCGTGGGCTCCGCCTTCGAGTCCCCGGCGAGCCACCAACAGCTTCTCAGCGCAGACGCACACCATGCAGCTCTCGAGCACGCTCTCCAGCTCATTGTGACGAGCTCGCACGTGGCCCTCGCGAGAACGACGAGCTCTCTCGCTCTCTCGCTCAAGACGCTCGGGAACGACGACCACAAACGGCTCGTGCACTCGCTGTACAAAGTCTAAGCGTGTAGCGACGTCTACCGCCGGACCCGCTCCTCCTTGTCTTTGCGGTGCGAGAACGAGAAGGCGAGGAAGAAGACAGTGAGGAAGACGAACGCGACCTGCGCGAGCGGATCCTCAAGGTCAGCCACCGCGACGAGCATCGAGAGGGGCTCGAGAAACTGCGGTGCACCTGGCCACTGCGCATCGTCGAGCTGTCGTTGATGAGCCGGCTCTCCTCCTCGGCCTTGGCCGCGCCAAACACCGACGTCCCTGCCCGGTAGTGGCTCCCTCCAGCGCCCGCTGCGCCGCCCGCCTCGGCCTGCTGCGCCGTGCGCGCACTCGCCCGTGCCGCGTATGTCGCAAAGTGGTCGGTCGCGCTGCCCGACTGGGTCGCCCTCGAGCGCCGCGACGCAAACGGGTCGGTGCGCGCCTGGGCCTGCCCGCCGGCCGCCTCGCCCGCCGACTTGAACCCGGACCGCGACGGGTGCTGCCACGCATGGTTGGCGCGCGTGCGCCGCTCGTCGTTGTCGGTCCAGGCGCCGTCGGAGCGCCCGTCGGCGCCGCTGTAGCCCATGCCGCCCGACGCGGCCGTGTAGCCTGGGTGCCCGGGTCGCCGGCGGTGAGGAGGGACGGCCGAGCCCGTGCGGGCGAGGTCGTACGAGCGGCGGGTCGACGGGTCGGACAGGACGCTGTAAGATTGCGAGAGCTGCGCGGCGCGACGAGGCAGGAGTCAGCCGAAGCAAGTGGGGGGAGGCTCAAGGGGTTCGAGGAGCGAGCGGGCTCGCGAGCAGGGACGCACCTGCTGGAAGCGCTCGGTGCGCTGCTCGGGCGTTTCGGACGAGGTCGAGGGCGCATCTGGGTGGTGCTTGCGCGAGAGCTGGCCGATGTCGAGAGGTCAGCCTGGCTCGAGAGCGACTTGGCCGTCTCGGCGAGGGGAGAGGCGGGCGCACCTCGTAGAACTTGTCCTTGATCTGCTTGCGAGTCGCCTCCTTGTGAACGCCGAGCACGCCGTAGTGGTCCACGTCAGCCGAGACGGCGGGAGCTGCGAGTCGTGGGCGAGTCGAGGCGAACGAGCGGGCGAAGGGCGGGGGAGGACGGCTCGCAGGTCGGGCAGCGTGGGCCGTGGACCGCAGGCATGCGCGTACTGCTCCAAAGGGGCTCGCCTGCAGCATGGTCGGCGGGCTGGCGGGTGTGGGAGAGCGAGGCGAGCGCAACCAGCGAGGACGAGGACGAGCAACCGTCATCACTCGACCGCACCCTCACCACCGCTGTGCAGAGTTCGCGACCAGTGCACAGCGTCCTCACTGTACACTGCAGCCCGCCAGATCCCGCCGATCGCGGAACTGTGCCGTGCCCGTGCAGCTGCTCTGTGCTCGCTGCGGCTTCCTCCTCGCTCGCGCCTCAGCGATACCGGCACGCTTCGAGCTTGCGCACGAGCTGGCCTGGCGTCGATCTTTAGACCTGGAGGAGCGCAGGAGCTGAGCGCGGCTCGCCCAGGGCTGGCTGGCGCGCCCGTCGCTCACTCTCTGCACGCGCACCTTTGGGCTCGCAACCGCGTCCTGTGGACCTGGGCCAGCTTCTCGCTCGGCCTGCTCCTTCGCCTGCTCCATGTGCGGGCTTCGACGAGCGGTGAAACCTCGGGGCGAGCCTAGGGTGCTCTGCACCGGTCCCCGAGCGCTCCTCCTCGCTTCGCCAGGCTCTCGCTTCCTCTGCACGCCTATCCAAGATCCGGTCGCGCGGCGGACGGACTCTCTACATGCTGGAGCAGAATGCGAGCCGCTCTGTGCCCCTGTGCGTGAGGGGGTTCACGGTCCGTCGCGCTCGAGGAGGCGTGCGGGTGCTCGCGGCGAGGCTCAGGGCGAATCTGGTCAGGGGCGAGCTGCGCGGCCGGTCGAGGGGCTTCTGAGTAGACAGACGACCGTCCTGCAATCCACCGCGAGCTGCCTGAGCGATGCGCGGAGCTGCTGCGAGCAAGGTTCGTGCAACGGACAATCCAGCCCGGCTCTCTCTCCCTCGTCCACTCACCAACACGCACGCGCCAGTGCTAGCGGTGCTGCGTTGTACCTCGCAAGTGGACTGAGCCGGCCTCGTCCCACGCCCACCGCCCCATCGCCTTCCCCTCGCCCTCCTCCTCCCCCCGCCTCGTCCTCATCTCTCGCCGCCCTCGATGTCGTCCAACTGCCTCGCCTGCACCGACCCGATCAACGCCTGTCCGACCTGTCCTGCCGGCCAGAGCTGCGTCCAGACCAGCCGCCTGTGCTCGGCCTGCCCCAAGCGCATCTGCCAGGACACGGGCTCGAGCAGCACCAAGGGCCGCGGCGGCGACACCTCGACCGGCGCGACCGCGGGCGGCGCCGTCGGAGGCGTCGTCGGAGTCGCCGTCGTCCTCGCCGCCGTCTACTTCTTCTGGTGGCGACCCCGAGGCCTCGCCGCGAGCCGCAAGCGCTATTCGAAGCACCTCTCGCACCGCCAGAGCAAGCTCGCCGACAAGCGCAAGTCGCAGCTGCAGCCGGGCGAGACGGACGTCGTCACCAAGCGCTCGTCGGTCCACCTTCACATCGACACGGCCGGCGGCGACGGCGTCAACCGCCGCAACACGAGCCCCGGCGCCGCTCGCGAGGGAGGCGCTCTCACGCCGGGCAGGACTTCCGAGGTGCGCTCCCTGTCGAGGTCGTCCCTCCCTCACGAGCGCATGCTGACCTGCTCGCACGCATTCTGCAGGACGACAACCCGTTCGGCGACCAGAACCGCTCGTCGATCGGTGACTTTGACGACGCCAACTCGATTCACACGTCCGAGTTCTCCTTCCGCTCGTCGCACACCAACGTCATTCCCATCGCCTACATCCCGCCGCACTCGTCGTCCATGTCGATCGCCGACGGCCAGCGCGGCGCGTTCGGCGAGTCGCCCTCGAGCCGCGACCGCGACCGCGACCACGACCGCGACAGCCACTCGCCGCCGCCGCCTCGCAGCGCGCAGGGCATCCGAGCGTCGATCCCGACGAGCATGGCGAGCCGTGACTCGCTCGCGCTCGCCGGCGCCGAGATCATCGAGCTGCACCCGCTCCCGCCCGTCCTCACGCCCGACACGCCCGCCGTCCCGCACGGCACGCTCGCCAACGGCGCGCCGATCCGTCCGCCGCGCTCGCCTGGCCTCGACCTCAAGCTGCCCAACACGCCCAAGGTCTCGTCGCCGCTCGCGGGCTCGTCGACCTCGCCGACGAGGCCCACCTCGGGCGGCGCGTTCCCGCCCGTCCTGCCGCCCTCGAGCGGCAGCCCCGGCTCGTCGCCGAGCCTGTCGTTCCTCTCGACGTCGCCGACGGGCCCCGGCGCGCGCGGCATGTCGGTCCTCGGCGACCCTCGGTCGCGCTCGGCCCAGTCGCACATGTCGACCATGACCTCGCGCTCGGCGACGTCGACCATGTCGTACATCCTCGACCCGCCCCAGATCATCACGCCCTTGTCGGCGCAGGGCGTGCGGCGCGTCGAGCTGCAAAAGGGCCAGGCCGGGCTCGTCCACATCGGCGGCGCCGGCGCAGGACTCGGCGGCGCAGCTCACGACGCGTCCGCCTCGGCGTCGAGCCCGTCGAGCCCGACGGGCAGCGTCGACCCGTTCGACGACTCGAACCGCTCGTCGCTGCGGCACTCGCGCCTCGGCTCGCAGGGCACCGTCACGCCCGGCGACGCGCACGGCGAGGCGCTGCTGCGCTCGCGCCCCGGCTCGTCGGCGACCGACACGTCGCGGTGGACGACGGGCTCGGCGCTGTCGGACGAGGGCTCGGTCCAGTTCCTCCAGGGCCAGACCGTCACGTTCACCAACCCCAACACGCCCTCGGCTCTCGGCGGCAACGACGGCGCCAAGAGCCCGCGCCTGCCCCACACGGCTTCGGGCGCGTCTTTCGACGTGCCGCAGAGCGCGCGCTCGTCCGAGGCGTTCGACACCGGGTCCCAGGTGCGCCCGCTTACGGGCACCATGTCGGCGTGGTCGTCGTCGCCGGGCGTGAGCCCCTCGAGCAGCATGGGCACGGTCCGTGCGGCAGCAGGCTCGAGCCCGCGCACGAGCACGCCGATGGCGCTCTCGGGCAGCAGGGACTCGACGGCGAGCGGCATGAGCGACGGGTCGCTCCTCGAGGGCATCCCGTTCCTCGCGCCGTCGACCTCGTCGGCGGGCGCGACGGCGGGCACTCGCGGCGCGAGCACGAGCTCGGTCAGCCTCGGCCTGCCCGTCAACGTAACGGCGCCGATTGAGAGCAGTGCGGCGTCGTCGAGCTCGGCGTCGGTCCGTGCGCCGTCCATCGTCGACGACCGCGACGACCAGGACCAGGACGACGACCCTCTCCCCGCACCCTTCCTCCCCTTTGCCGGCCAGCGCCCGACCTCGTCCAAGCCCGCTCCTTCCTCCTCTTCCTCCGTCGGCGCCACCGCCGGCAAGGGGTCCGAGCGCGTCCAGAGCGCCGCCATCTCGGTCCGCAGCGGCTTCGGCTCGGGCCTGAGCCAGATCCCCTTCCAGCTCGGGTTCCCGAGCGGCTTTGGCGACGACGGCTTCACCGACGCGGGCGACGACGACCTCGACGAGCGCGACCGCCGCAGCATGATGAGCGCCGGCGGCGAGTCGACGATGGGCGGCGTACCTCGGAGCGAGAACGGCGCAGGGTCGGTGCGGCAGAGCTACGCGAGCTCAATGGCGGATGAGGATGACGAGGACGACGAGCAGGTCGTGCTCGTGCAGGCCGAGAGGGCGGTGGTCGCGCCGGTCGCGCCTGCTCCTGCGGCTCAATCTGGTGCGTCGCGCTCCTGTTCCTTCTCGACTGCAGGGTCGCCGTGTTCTCCTGACGACCCTGCTAGGAGCACACGATCGCCGACTGACTATTGACTCGCCCTCGCAGCTCCTCCATCGGCCGTCGGTCTGCCGCCAGTCGACTACGACGCCTCGAACCCGTTCGGCACGCATGCCGAGGTTCCCGCCTCGACCGACAGCAGTGGCGCCGACCCTCGCGCCTCGATGGACTCGCTCGCGCTCGCTATGGGCCTCGCCGCCAACCTAGACGCAGAGGCGAGCTCGCGCGCCTGAGGGGGCCGTGCACGATGACGGACACTTTGTTCTCTTTCGCCCTACCCATGTCAGTTTCCTTCCTCTCGGTCTGTAGCACCATTGTGAGGTTCGTCTGGCACGAGCTCTCTGTTCCTCTCGCGTTCGGAGATCGTCTCGAGGGCGTGGGTCAAGCACAAGAGTCGGGCGGGGAGCCTCTCGAGCATCGCTTCGCGCCGCCTCCATCGTCGAGCAAATGCCTCGAGAGGTCGATAGAGAGCCTCCAGAGAACAGGAAGCAGGGAAAGGCGAGCTCTCGAGCAACGTCCTCCTCCTCGCTCGGGCCTTCTCAAGCACAGAGTCCGGCGGGGAGCCTCTCGAGCATCGCTTCGCGCCGCCTCCATCGTCGAGTAACTGCCTCGAGAGGTCGATAGAGAGCCTCCAAGGAACAGGAAGCAGGGAAAGGCGAGCTCTCGAGCAACGTCCTCCTCCTCGCTCGGGCCGTCTCGAGCACAGAGTCGGGCGGTGAGCCTCTCGAGCATCGCTTCGCGCCGCCTCCATCGTCGAGTAACTGCCTCGAGAGGTCGATAGAGAGCCTCCAGAGAACAGGAAGCAGGGAAAGGCGAGCTCTCGAGCGACGTCCTCCTCCTCGCTCGGGCCTTCTCGAGCACAGAGTCGGGCGGTGAGCCTCTCGAGCATCGCTTCGCGCCGCCTCCATCGTCGAGTAACTGCCTCGAGAGGTCGATAGAGAGCCTCCAGAGAACAGGAAGCAGGGAAAGGCGAGCTCTCGAGCAACGTCCTCCTCCTCGCTCGGGCCTTCTCAAGCACAGAGTCCGGCGGGGAGCCTCTCGAGCATCGCTTCGCGCCGCCTCCATCGTCGAGTAACTGCCTCGAGAGGTCGATAGAGAGCCTCCAAGGAACAGGAAGCAGGGAAAGGCGAGCTCTCGAGCAACGTCCTCCTCCTCGCTCGGGCCTTCTCAAGCACAGAGTCCGGCGGGGAGCCTCTCGAGCATCGCTTCGCGCCGCCTCCATCGTCGAGTAACTGCCTCGAGAGGTCGATAGAGAGCCTCCAAGGAACAGGAAGCAGGGAAAGGCGAGCTCTCGAGCAACGTCCTCCTCCTCGCTCGGGCCTTCTCGAGCACAGAGTCGGGCGGTGAGCCTCTCGAGCATCGCTTCGCGCCGCCTCCATCGTCGAGTAACTGCCTCGAGAGGTCGGTAGAGAGCCTCCAGGGAACAGGAAGCAGGGAAAGGCGAGCTTTCGAGCAACGTCCTCCTCCTCGCTCGGGCCTTCTCAAGCACAGAGTCGGGCGGTGAGCCGCTTCGAGCTGCCTGCTCGAGCGTCTCCAGAACGACAGTCCGTCTAGCACGCGAGTTCTCTACCTCGCACACTCTCGGACCGACTCCTGAGCCACGACGAGGCGGGCGGGAAAGCGAGAAACGGGCGCGGCGCGTTGCGCCGCTCGAGCGAGCGTCTATGGAGGAAGGACAAGGCAGAAAGAATCGAGGTCCTACAGCTGTGCACAGAGAGAGAGGAAGATGGAGAAGAATGCGGTGCGAGGGATCGTGTCGAGGAGGAAATGCAAAATGAGGGCGAGGGGTCCGAGCGGCGGTGGAAGACGGGGCGCGGAACGGGCGCGCGCGCGGGTCGTGACGAGTTGTTATCGTGATGTGTCATGAGCGAGAGGAGAGGAAGAGAGGTGGGAGGAGGAGAGGAAGGACGGGCTAGCCCGACGGGTTGGCGATGCTGCGCGAGGCGAGGAGGGTCAGGTCCAGGTCGAGATGACGAGGGACGGCGACACGCACCGCAGGATCCTCCTCGAGTAATCGGTGTCGTCGGCCAAGCTCGTCGCGCTGTGGTTGTCGACGGCCCTGATCGCGCCCGGGTCGAGTCGCTCGTCGGCGCGAGGACCGTGCACGCCCGACGAGACCGGCGCCGCCGGCTCCTGCTGCAGGCCGCCGTACGCGCTGCCGCTGCCCGAGCCGCCGCCCGAGGGGTCGAACGCGTTGCCGTAGAGCGAGTTGCGGAAGGAGGCGACCTGCTGCATCTCGCCGTTCGGGTAGTAGTGCGAGTCCTCGGACGAGGCGCCCATGGGTGCTGCGTGCGAGCGCTCGTCTACGTCAGCTTGGGAACGTCGAGCGAGGAGCAGGAGAGAGAGCGACACGCACCGAAGCCCTCGTGGCTCCCTCCCTCGGCCGACCCTGCGCCGTACAGACCCGCGCTCGCGCCCGCTCCCGCTCCCTCGACGTACTCGGCCCAGTTGTCGTGCAGGACGCCCTCGTGGCTCGTCGCGCCGCCGCCGTACGCGCCGTAGCTGGCCTGGGGCGGCGGCGGACCGTAACCGTAGCCGCCCGCGCTGACGCCGCCAACCGGCGGGAGGATCGAGCCCTGGCTCTGCGCGGGCGAGTGCCCGAGGTCGTACGACGGCCGGCTCGCGCCTGCGCCCGGGTGCGGGCCCCAGTCGGTCGTGCCGCCGCCGCTCGAGCGGCGCGTCGCGAGACCGGCGCCGGCGGCCGCAGCCGTGAGGGGCACGGTGCCGTACGAGCTCATGTAGTTGCTCGAGAGGTGGCCCTCGCTGCCGCCGGCCATGCGGTCGAACGACTCGTCGTCCTCGTCGTCGTCCTCGAAGCGGTTGATGCCCGCGCCGCCGTCGCCTGCGCCGCCAGCCGCCACGCGGATGTCCTCGTCGAGCTGGCGCCGGCGCTTGCGGCGCAGGAAGAAGAAGCCGAGGCCGACGATGACGCCCGCCGCGACGAGGCCGACGGCGACGAACGTGCCCGCGACGGCGCCCGTGTTGTCGAAGAACGCCTGCGACCCGGCGTCGGCGCCGTTGAGGTTGCGGCCGCCGGCCGTGCTCGACGGGTCGGGCCCGCTCACGACGGCCGTGACGATCGACGTGATGACGACGACCGTGCCCGAGGTCGTCAGGGTGTACTCGGTCGCCGACGTGCGCGTGTACTCGGTCCTGCGGGCGAGAGAGAAGTGCGCGAGGTCAGCGACGCGCTCGACGAGGTCCGTGCGGCGGAGAGAGACGAGGGACGCACTCGACGTCGGATGCAGGTGCAGACGTAACGGGATCGGCGGCCGCGGTCGTCGAGCTGCCCACTGTCGGGTCTGCAGTCGAGCTCGACGGTGCCGCCTCGGTCGTGGTCGCGCTCTCGGTCGCGCTCGCCACCGGGTCTGACGTCGAGGCCGGCTCGTCGGTCGCGGAAGAGGGCTCGGCAGCGACGGCCGACGATGAAGAGGACGACGAGGCGTCGGTCGTTGAGGCGCTGCTCTCGGGTGGAGGCGTGGTCGAGCTGCTCGAGCTCGGCACGGCGGTGCTGGACGACGGCGCCGGCGTGGTCGTGCTCGACGATGACGTGCTAGGCGGTGGGGTCGTGGTCGAGCTAGAGGACGGCGGATCTGAGGAAGAGGGAGAAGAAGAGGGTGGAGGTAGAGAGGACGAGGTTGGCTCGGGCGTCGTCGACGATGCGGGAGGGGAAGTGCTCGAACCAGGGGAGCTCGTCGTCGTGGCGGCGGTTGTCGTCGTCTCGGCAGACGTCGTCGTCGGCTCGGGTGCGCTGCTCGTGGTCGTCTGAGCCGAGGACGAGGTCTCGGCAGGAGGCGAGGACGAGGTCTCGGGAGCGGGCGAGGTCGTGGTCGAGTCCATGCTCGTCGTCGCAGGGGTCGTGGAGCTCGAGAGTGGCTCTGACGGCTCGGCGGAGGTGGTCGCGGCCGCGGTCGAAGTGGTCGAGGGGTCGTCGGGAGGCTGCGAGGCCGATGAGGAGCTTGGAGCGGCTTGGCTCGAGGGCTCGGACGAGGTCGGCTGCTGGTCGGGCGCGTCTGCTGCACAAGGGGGGATGCAGGGGCCGAATGGTCAGCTGTCGCGGTTCTCGCACGAGCTCGTGAGGGAGGGAGAGCTGCTGCGCACCTGGTCAGAACCACCGGCGGCGAGAGTGGAGGCGAACGGCGGCGCGGCACGAGGATCGGACGGGACGAGGCGGCAGGTAGGGGACGAGGGAGGAGAGGAGAGCAGGGTGCGGGTCAGCGCATGCTCTGATCTTGCCGGGCGAGTGGTCGAGGCGGGGACACCGAGAGGACCCGCCCCGGCCCATTCCCTGCGGCTCGACGACGACCTGGAGGGCGTGTACAGCTGGGTGGATAGACTCACCGGTGGTGGAAGAGAGCTCCTGGCGCCTCAGCAGCGCTGCTTGACGAGATCGAGGTGGGCGAGGAGCGCGAGTCGCTCGGGAGGCGAGAGCCGACGACGAGAGCTCGACCGCCGTCAAGTAAGCGGCCGCAGGCATGAGGGGACCTGGCGGGCGAGTGGATGGGTGCTGCTGCGAGGTGCCGAGCTGCACAGCTGCTCAATCTGCAGCTCTGGGCGTGTGTGGGAGAGATCAAGGCTCCGAGGCAGCGAGAGGCGGTGCTCGCGCTCGCGCATGCACTCATTGTCGCGCGGTCTCTCATGCAGGGCAGAGCCTTTCAGTCGCTACAGCCTCGCAAGCGAAGAGCTCGAGAGCGCGAAGCTGTCGCGCGATGTCCGACCCGAGGGGTCCGAGCACGCGCATCTCGACCTGACGACGACGACGCTCCTCTCGAGCAATGAGGAGACAAGCAGAGTCCGTGATTGCAGTAATGAGATGTGTAGAAGGTGCAGATGTAGGCGCACAGACAAGGACGGGGAGAGGGAAGGGACAGGGATTAAGGAGAAGGGAAGAGGGCGAGAACGAGGGATCGAGGGGGCGTCTAGAGCAGCCGAGGGTGCTGCAGCCTCGCGGCTCCGACAGAAAGGGCGAAGGGTGGAAGGGATGCGGGTGCACAGAGGCGCGAGGTCGAGACCGTGAGCGCTCTAGTCGCGAGCTTGCTCGTGCGGCGGGAGGGCGCCCTCCTTCGACGGCTTGGCCTGCGGCGTCGTCTTCTCGCTCTTCTTGCTCTTGCTCGACTTGCGCGAGAGCCTGCGCGGGAGTAGGAGCAGGTCAGCAGGCCGTTGCGGGCGAGGAGAATGAAGTGGGAGAGGGCGAGACGCACTTGGACCAGTCGAAGATTGAGAACAGGTAAAACCCGACGAACACGGCGCCGACGTTGAACACGACGTAGACTAGGAGGAAGCCAAAGTTTCTCCAGCGGTGCGAGAAGCCTGTGGGAGAGCGCCGCCGTCAGTGCGAGCGCGAGAGGGCGAAAGAGGGCGAAAGCGGGCGGCTCACTCATGCTGAACGTCCTCAGGAACGCGTCGCCGGTCGCGTACGTGCACAGGCCGCAGTCACCGTTGGGCAGGACCTCGGCGTAGCTGCCCGCGAGAGAGTTGTACTCGGCGAGGTAGTCGAGGCACTGCTGGCCCGCCGGCGGGTTGAGGATCTGGAACTGCGGGTATGTGCAGCTAAGGCGACGGCCGCCGAGGGCGTTGGCGACGAGGCCTTCGACTGCGAGTAGAAGAAGAGCAAGTGGGCGTTAGAGAGAGCCCTGTACGAGCGGGTGAGGCCGAGGAGGGGAGGTCGAGGACGCACTCAGGTAGGTGAACGGCGTGAGCCTGCACGAGGAGAGCGGGTCAGCACAGCGTAGGCGGACAGCGGGGCGCAAGAGCACGCACCTGTACATCCACGAGCGCCAGAAGTAAGGGAGCTGCGCCGGCGGCTGCGGGAGGAAGGCAGGTCAGTGCGAGTCCTCGGCGGCGGTTTTCTCGAGCAGTGCGAGAGCGGCAGGACGCACCTGGACGACACCGTTGAAGATGATGACGAAGGAGAAGAAGGTACTGAAGAGGACCGAGGCGGCCATGGCGTTGGGCGAGAACGAAGCGACGGCTGCGAGGGGTCCGTGCGCGGTCAGCACAGGGCCCATAGCGCTCGCGCGAGGGAGGAGACGCACCCTGGGCGAACGTCGGGTAGTAGAGCTCGAAGACCATGTACATCGCGTAGGCGTAGCCGGCACGGTTGGTCGTGTAGGCTGCACGACGAGGTGAAGAGGGTCAGCGAGGGCAGGCAGGGTCGACAAGGCGGCGGCGAGACGCACGGAAGCCGACGGTCCAGCTGCACAAGTGGGCGAGAGAGTCAGTGAGGCTAACTCGGCGCGAGAGAGGCAGAGACCGTGACGCACTACCAGCAGACGAAGAAGATGGTGCCGCTGCGAGGCGAAGCGGGCGCGGTCAGGACGGGCTCGAGCGGAGGAGGAGACGAGCCGCGCACCAGACGATGTTGTAGGGGATCTCGACGATGATGGCCGAGGCGACGAAGACGGGCCAGCTGTACATCCTCGAGGGCCGCTCGCGAGCGTTGTAGAGCGAGCGCAGGCCGATGAACTTGGGCTGGAGCTGCTGCGAGAGCGGCGCCGCAATGACGACGGCCATGAAGACGGCGAAGAGGAAGTTCTGCGAGGGTCGTAGAGGAGCAAGACGGTGTCAATGCGAGGCTCGAGGAGCGAGGGAGGCGACTTGGGAAGGCTGAACGCACCTGAGTGCCGGCCTGGTCGAGGGACGACTTCCAGAAGCTGAAGCCGATGAAGAGACCCGCGATGATGTTGAGCATGAGCTTGGCCGTGACGTCTGGGAAGGCGAGAGCGTCGTCAGTACGAGGTCATCCCGCGCCGACCGAGAGAGCGGAGCACAAACGCACAGGTCGGGTCGCGGTTGTAGTGCTGGAAGACGCGCTTGAGGACGACCGTGAACTGCTGCGTCATCGGCGCGGCGTAGCTGAGGCCGGCGTCGGGCGACTTGTCGGCTGCCGACTCCTGGCCCTCCTTCTCGGCGTGGAACCGGTCGATATCCTCCTGCGTCTTCTTGGCCAGGTCCGACTCGTTCCAGAGCTGCGACCAGTCCTTGTCCGACTTGGACGACGCGCCGGCGCCGATGACGTCGAGGATGTCTATGGGGGAAAGGGAGAGCGAGGTCAGCTTCTCGAGCACGTCGAGACGTCGACGGCGAGAGCGAGGCGATAGAGAGTGACGACGTGTGCGAGATGGTGATGAGGACGAGTCTAGTAGTGCGCGAGGACGAAGGCGAGAGGCAGGGGAAGGGGGAGGGAGAGGAGGAGAGAGGGAGGGTCCGTGCACGCACACTCGGCGGGGTTGTCGCGCTCCTCGCACTTCTTGTCGCTGCGGGCGTGGAAGTACTCGCTGCGAGGGGTGCGAAGACGTCAGCACGAGGTGCAGAAGGGCGAGGGGCAAGGAGGACGCACAGCATCGTCTGCGAGTTCTTGCCCAAATCGCCGAAAAATACGGTCTTTCCGCCCTTCATGAGCAGCAGCAGGCGGTCGAACTGCTGGAAGAGCTCGGACGAAGGCTGGTGGATGGTGGCGAGGATGGCCTGGCCGTGGTCGGCGAGCTTGCGGAGGAGGAGCATGATCGACCACGACGACTGCGAGTCGAGGCCCGAGGTGGGCTCGTCGAGGAAGATGAGGAGGGCCGGCTTGGCGGCGAGCTCGACGCCGATGGTGAGGCGCTTGCGCTGCTCAACGTTGAGGCCCATGCCGACCTCGCCGACGAGCGCCTCGGCGTACGCCTCCATCTCGAGGAGCTTGATGATCTCCTCGACGTATGCGAGCTTCTCGGCCTTGGGCGTCGTGCGAGGCTGACGGAGGAGGGCCGAGAAGACGAGGGCCTCGCGCACCGTCGTCGTCGCCATGTGCGTGTCCTGCTGCTGGCAGTAGCCCGTCTGGCGCTGGAACGACTGCGGGAGCGGCTTGCCGTTGACGAGCATGTCGCCCGTGACGACGCCGACACTGACGCGCTGAGCGAGGACGTCTGCGAGACGAGGCGAGAGCGTGAGCGGGTGGCGCGAGGAGAGAGGCTTAGCGAAGGAGGAGGCTGGGAGGAGGACGCACTGAGGAGGGTCGTCTTGCCGGCGCCCGACTCGCCCATGAGGGCCGTCATCTTGCCGGGAGCGACGTAGCCAGAGACGTCGTTGAGGAGCTTGCGCTCGCCGCCCTTGACCGGGACCGTGTAGTTGACGTTGCGCCACGTGAAGACGTCGGACGCCGACTTGAGCGTGTCGGCGGCGGCGTTCTTCTCCTTCTCGTCGACGGCCGTGTCGAGCTCGGGGCGAGCATTGGCGTCGCCCTTCTCGGCGTCGTCGGCCGAGCCGGCACCCTCGATGGCGTCGACGAGCTCCTTCGGGGCGTGACCGCGGCGGAAGAGCATGACGCCGCCACCGAGCGTCTCGTCGCGCTGAATCTCGTACGTGATGAGGTTGATCGCCAGGAAGAAGAGGAGGTAGGCGAAGATCTGTGCGCACGTGAGGCCGACGAGTCAGTTTCGTGCTCGAGAAGGCGGGAAAAAGTGAGGGTGCCACGCACAAAGCCCAGGTTCCGCCAAGTATGGCTCCAGCGGTATCCGTAGTTGGCCTCGAGGTAGTCGAGGCCACGGACGATCGTCTGGCCGGGAGCCGAGCCGGCCGTGGTGCAGACCTGGTTGGCGACGGCGACGCCCGCGTAGCCCGGACCAGAAGGCGCGAGCTGGGCGCACGGCACGTTGAGCTTGCGGAACTCGTTGGTGAGGAGCGCCTCGAAGCCGAACGACACCGGCTGGGCGTACGAGAGCCAGCGGAAGTAGACCCGCATCGACGGCCGAGGGATGGCGTAGCCGACGTAGATGGCGATGATGAGGACGCCCAGGCCGGCCACCGTCGTCGCGTTCGACTCGTACCGGTTGGCCGAGGCGAGCATGCGGAAGAAGATGAGCATGGCGATGTTGGTGATGTAGGTGAACAGCTGCGAGGGTGCGTGCTCATCGTCAGCTCACGAGTGCGGTAAGAGGTCGACGAGGTCAACAAGAGCAAGGGCGTACGAGGAAGATGAAGAACTGGTCGGCCGTGTAGCCGAGACCCGCCAAGAAGTCTGTGCGAGAGAGCGAGAAGCGTCAGTAAGCTGAAAAGGGCTGACGATGTTGAGCGGTGCCGTGGAGCGCGACGCACAGAGGACGACGTCGAACACGATGATCGAGATGGCCTTGAACGGCAGATCGACGAGCGTCATGGCGAGGATGTCGGCGGAGGGTCGGATCATGGCGTATCCGCGCTGCCGGACGACGATGGGCCGCTGCGAGTAAGACGACGTGATCTCGGCCATGCCGGTGAACGAGTTGTACAGGATGGCGAAGCTGAGAGAGAGAGAGAAAGGGCGTCAGCGCCGAACGGAAGGAGGTCGGCCAACTTGGGAAGGCCGAAAGAGAGGGGGTCCGAGCGCGCCGAAGCGACGAGGAGCTGGACGCACAAGATGACACCGCCGCGCGAGTAGAAGCCCGCAGTGCTCTTGGGCATCTGGTAGTAGACGGAGCCGACGATGAGGCTGCAGCGCAGGAATGAGAGGGAGGAGAGTCAGCGACCCGAGCCGACTTGCAGAGCTTCTTCTCGTCGAGGGAGAGGGAAGACGCACGCCTGGAACAAAGCCGCGATCGAGACGATGGCGAGCGTCGCGATGTCGCCCATCTGCATCTGGAAGCGACGCTTCATGGCGAGGCGGACCATCATGCTGCGAGGGGGAGCAGGAGGTCAAGTCAGCGTCGGCTCGAGCGAGAAGGTGAGGAGACGAGCAGGAGAGACGCACGGGTACGAGATGAGGAACGACGACTTGGGGCTCTGGCGCTTGACGATGTCGGCGCGTGCGCTCTCCCTAAAGTGCTCGATGCGCTGCTGACCCTGCTCGGTGCCGTGGAGCTGCAGCTCGCGGTCGACCTCGTCGACGAGCTGCTTGTAGTGCTCGCTCTTCTTCCAGTAGCGGACAAAGTCCTCGGCCGTCTTGGGGACACGGCCCTCGTACCCGTCGCGGACGAAGCGGCCCTTGGGGTCGGTGACGGCGACGAGGAAGTCGGCCGACGTCTGGCGGGGCTGCGGCTCGTAGCCCATGTCCTTGAAGTAGGCGACGGCGTCGCCCATCGGGCCGTAGAAGACCTGCTGGCCGGCGTAGATGACGCAGACCTTGTCGAAGAGCTCGTACAGCTGCTCGCCGGCCTGGTAGATCGAGAGGATGGTCGTGAGGTTGCCGAGGTCGGTCGCGATGCGCAGTGCGCGGCAGTACTCGACGGCGGTCGAGGCGTCGAGGCCGCGGGTCGAGTTGTCGTGGCAGCCGATCTTGCAGCCCGTCGAGAGGAGCTCGGCGATCGACACGCGCTTGCGCTCGCCGCCCGACACGCCGCGCACGAGGTCGTCGCCGACCTTGGTGTTGAACGTGTGCTTGAGGCCGAAGAGCGAGAGGAGGACGTCGCGCTTGCGCGTGATCGTCTCCTCGCGCGAGCCGACACGGCCGCCGACGGCGGGCGTGCGCGCAGCGGCGGCAAAGTCGAGGGTCTGGCCGACCGTGAGGTGAGGCAAGTGGGCGTCGTCCTGCACGAGAGCGAGGGGGAGAGGCGTCAGTTGACGAGCGCTCGTTCGAGGAGGCTCGAGCGCGCGAGGGCACGCACCTCGGGCAGGTAAGCCAGGTCGCCGCGGTGGTGCTTGGCCATCTCCTCGGGCGCAGCGCCGTCGTACGAGATGGTGCCGTCGATCTCCTTGAACGACTCGGTCTGGCAGGCGAGCGTCTTGAGGAACGAGGTGCAGCCCGAGCCGGGGCGACCGAGGACGAGGAGCATCTCGCCGGCCTTGACCATGCCGGTGAACTCGTCGAGGATGACCTTGGTCTTGGGGTGACGAGCCGCCTTGAGCGTCTTGGGGATCGCCGGGATGCTCTTGAGCGTGCCCGTGAGCGACGAGCCGTACGAGATGCCCGAGCCCTCGCCCTTGACGGTCAGGTTTTTGAACGTGACGCCGAGGTCGCGACGGTTGACGCCGTTCTTGTCGGCTTTGCGGAGGATGTGCTGCGCACGCGAGGGAGCGAGGAGCGAGGGAGGCAAGGTCAGCTTCCTGAGCGAGGAGAGCAAGGGTTCCGGCTGGCTCACCTTGAGGTGCTTCTCGAAGTCAAAGTCGTCGGCGGTCGCATCCTGCGTAGCGGTCGACCAGCGCGAGCCGTCGCTGCAGGGCCGACGGGGGAAGCGGGTCAGCGCAACTCTGGGCGATCTCAGAATCCGGGGAAGTGGTCGAGGGGAACGGATCTCGCTACTCACGTCTGCGCGCCAAGGGAACGTCAGCTTGTGGATTCGGTAGAGAGCGCTCAAGAGAAAGATCCGGCGCACCTGCTGGCGGGAAACGCTCCTCTGGAGCTCGCCGTCGGGCGAGAAGTAGGCGATGTCCTCATGCCTCGCCGGGCGAGAGGTCGTGCGCGCGAGCAGCGGCGGACCCGTCTTGGCGGCAGTCAGGTCGAGAGGTGCAGTGTCGGAGACCTGTGTCCCGTTCGACGACGAGGCCGACGAGGGCGAGGTGCGCGGCTTGACCTCAGTCATGATCGCGCGAGAGGTCGGCGACGACGAGAGGAACGTTGCTGAGTCGAGTTGGGCGAAAGGTTGGTGCCGGTGCGACGAGACGGTGAGAGTTGCGCTCGACGGACGAGGCGGTAGCGGTGAGGAGAGACGAGCGGAACGAGCAGAGCGGGCTGCGAACGAGGCGGGAAACAGCACTTTCGGCGACTCGGCGGAGGTTCGGCCTCGTCGTCGCTCGATCTCTGGGGAAAGTGCGGGATCGGAGGGCTGAAGCGGATGCGTGAGCTCCGCCGCGCGGCCCTCGCTCGCCGCGACTGGTCACGACGACCTTGCTGACTGGCGCTCTCCGTATCCAAGGCCCGACGGCCGCTGCCGTTGGTCAGCCCCGCCCTTGCTCGGAGCTCTCGCGCGGCCCGTGCACGCGCAGCTTTCTCTCTCGCCGCCGAGCTGAGGGTCACAGAAAATCGACCGCTTTTGCCTGTACCCGCTCTCCGAGGCTCTACACCAATGTCCTGCTCGCTCGGCCCGCTTAGATGGCGCCTGCGCACGAAAGAGAGAGAGAGCCGGGTCAGCAAAGGGGATCGGCCGCTCGCGGCGTGGGCGGGATCGTCGACACTCACTGAGGTTCTGCAGGACGGAAGCGGCGTGAGGAGCACAGGGAGGAAGTCAGTAAGTAGACGAGGCGAGTGCGTGAGACGGAAGAAGCGAGGCGGGAGCAGGAGAGCGGGACGCACGCCGAACTCTGCGTGCGCGGGTTCGTCAAGAGGTCAGCTCCAGCTCGCTGCTCTGGCTCGAGCGAGAAGAGGGAAGACGCACTCTCGGTGTAGCCCGGAACGGTCCACTTGCCCTGCGACACCATCTTCTCGACGGTCTTGGTGATCTCGGGGCGCGCCTTGGCGACGTCGTCGAGCTGTTGGCGGCGGGGGCGAGAGGGCAAGGACACCAGGTCAGCTTCTTGCCCTGATGTGTGCGGCGAGGGGAGAGGAGAGGGTGGGACGCACCGTGAGCTGGTCAAAGGGACGAGCCTCCTCGATGTTCTTGAGCGTCGACGAGAGGTTGGACAGCTCCGACTCGACCTTGGTGGCAGCCTCCTTGGCCGACGAGACCTGCAGGTACGAGGCAGAGGACGATGAGCGTCAGCAAACTGCTGTACGCGAGAGGAGAGGAGGTTGTGCTCCTCGTCGACCGCCTCGACCCGACCGGCGTGCTGCACAGCCTGCGGGCGAGCCACACCCGGCGACAGCTCGCTCCCGACATGCCCGCACAGCTTCAGGTCACCCTCCTGCACCGCGCCGATGCCCTGGAGCCCGCCCGTGAGCCCCACTCGAGCGCCATCTCCCTCCAGCTCGCTCACCGCCAGGCTCCTCGCTCGGCCGTCCTCGTGCACTGCTCCGGGGAAGGGTGCGACTCACGGCCTTGGCCTCAAAGGCAGCGATAGCCTTGAGCTGGGCCTGGACGTCGTAGTCGACGGCCTTGAAGCCCTTGAAGAGCTTCTCGCCCTCGGCGACGACCTCCTTGTTCTTGAGGACGGAGCGGTAGTGCTCAAAGTCGACGGTGGCCTTCTGCTCCTTGACGGCAGCGTTGGCAGCACGGGCGGCGGCGGCACGCGAGCGGAACGCGTTCAGCTCAGCGAGCGTCTCTGCGGGGAGGGCCGGAAGGAGGACGAGGACGAGGGGGACGGGGTCAGCGCGACAGCTCGCTCGGGGCTCGATGAAGGGGCGCAGCGCACCGCGGCCAAGACCGAGCTTGGAGGTGATGCGAGTCCAGTCGACAGCAGCGGCAGCCATGGTCTGTACGAGCAGCGGTGAGGGAGGGGCGAGGGGAGGAGAGCGCGGGCGGGCGACCAAGGCAGCTCTGGGTCTCACAACTTGGCTCGCTACTTACGGCTCTTGAGACGCTCGCGCTAACCAAGTTCAGCTCGGGAGCACGTAGCAAGACTCATGCAGGTGCGAGCGAAGCGTCACGCGAGGTTGAGAAACTGCATCCTCGCACAGCCCGCACGTCGTCAACAATGGCTTGCGGCTACAGCTACGTACGGCGGCTCCAAGCACGAACAACGACAACGAGAGGCAACAAGGGCGGAAGGGGACGAAGAGCGAGGCGCGAAGAGGAGGGAAGGAGAGAGGAAGAGAGAGAGGGAATGTCGAGTTGACGAGGACAGCGGGTTCACCCTCGCCAGCCGTTCGGGTCCTCCTGCACGGCAGCATCGTCAGCGACAGAACCCGGAAAGGGAGAGCAAGACGAGCGACGCACCTCGCCGCTGTCGTACCCGCTCCCGCCGTTCATGCCCGGCGACAAGGACCGGCCGTAGACGGGCGCGCCCCAGTCGCCCGCCATCGGGTCCGCCGGCGCATCGTTGGCCTCGCTCACGCGCGAGAGCCGTCGGCGACCTGCCTTGCGCGGCGACGTCTGCGGCGGCTTGCTGCCCCTCGCGCC
This sequence comes from Rhodotorula babjevae, assembly GCA_920104245.2. Taxonomy (NCBI): domain Eukaryota; kingdom Fungi; phylum Basidiomycota; class Microbotryomycetes; order Sporidiobolales; family Sporidiobolaceae; genus Rhodotorula; species Rhodotorula babjevae. Next base: position 444,743 of record CAKKSZ020000023.1, read on the forward strand.
GATGCCGACCGAGGAGCTTGAAGAGGAGGCGTGTGCGCTCGAGGTCGAGGTGAGGAACGGGGCCGACTCGTCGGTGAGCAGCGAGGGGGCGTCGAACGGGTTGACAGTCGCCATCGACGAGGAGGTGGGGAGGGCAGAAGAGTCGGTCGCGACAAGGGCCGGAGAAGACGAGGCGGACGAGGTCGCAGGCTCGGCGGCTTGCGCAGGGTCGTGCGACGCTCGCCGCGAGTGGCAGGTACTGCTCGGGGACGACCTCAAGCCTGCGTCGTCCTGCGTCGGCGCAGCTTGCGGAGGCTGAGCGCGCCTCGATGACGACTCGCCGTCGTCGACGTCGGGCTGGTTGAGCCCGAGCACGTCCGACACGGATACGGGCGCGTTGGTGAGCTGCCTCGGCGTCGCCGAGCTCGTCGTCGCGACGTGCCCTTGGCCGTGCTGTCGGGCGTCCTTGACGAGCGGCTCGGCGGCGCTGTTGTTCTTGCTCATCGCCGCGCTCGAGGGGCCTGTGCCGAGGTTCATCGGCGGGAGGATCGTGAGGACGGCCTTCTCCTCGGCGCGGTCCAGGCGGTACGAGTCGAAGGGGTCCGGGTGCTCGTTGAGCATCGACTCGATGACGGGGTCGGTCGTCGCCTTTGAGGCGAGGCGGTCGGCGAGGTCGAGCGTCGAGCGGACGAGCAGCGAGACCTGCGCTCACAAGAAGGAGCGTCAGCATCCGTGCTAGATGTAGAGGTAGCTGCGCACGAGCGCACCTTGCCGCCGATCATGCTCCACATGTCCGTCTCGCCCTCGAGCACCTCCGAGTAGTAGCTCTTCTTGCAGATCTCGACCTCGGCGACCTGCTCCGTCAGCTTGGCGAGCGCCGCTCGAAACTGGTCGAGGTTGCGAGTCTGTCGAGGGGCAGGCGAGGGAGCTCGTCAGCTCAGGGCGCGACGCAGAGGAGGAGAGGTCGAGAGGAGGAGACGTCGAGAGCGAGCGCGCACCTTCTTCTTGCCCTGCGAGATGTTCTCGGCCTCGGTCTCGCGGATCTTGGTCGTCTTCTCCTTCAGCAGCGCCTCGTACTCGGCGTGTCGTGCAGCGATGTCGGCCACGTACGAGTCGTAGGCCGTCATGAGCGGGACCTCGAACGAGCGGTACAGCGTGTCGCTCTGCGAGCGCGAGCGAGGCGTCAGCTCCAGGTTAAGGACGAAGCGCTGCAGGAGAGCTGCACGCACCAGCACCTGGCCCGAGTTGGCGACCATGTAGTGGAGCCCGCTCGCGGCGAGCAAGCCCTCGCCGGCTTCTCCTGCGCCCTTGACCCGCGCGCACTCGCCCATGGCACCTGCTAGCGCTGTCGAGGCCGTCGAGAGGGCAATGAGCGCGTTGCGGTACTGCTTGGACGTCGAGAGGAGCGACTCGTAGGCGGAGACCGACTCGCGCAGCTGCGTGCAGGACGAGAGCTCGTCGGCGCGGCTCAAGGCGGCTCCACCTGAACCTAGAGACCTCCAGAGGGCAGCAGAAGAGGACGCACATCTGCCCTGGTGACGATCACTCTCGGACCGCCCTCGTCGCCAAAGTCGGCGCGCAGCTGGCTCGCGCTCGTGCCGGCCGAGGTGGCGCTGAGGGTGGGCGAGAGCTGCGGGTCTTTGTAGCTGCTGGGCGGGTGCGGGCCACGGAAGGACCTAATCGAGGGCGCCATGGTCGAGGGACTCGAGCCGGCGGATGGTGGGGAGGCGCGGACGGGCGGCGAGTGGACGAGGCGGCAGCGAGGGAGGGCGGGTGCTGGCTGGCGATTGAGCTGCTCTGTCGAGGGATGGGCTGCACTGCTGGCAGACCCTGACGAGCGAGCGAGACGAGGGGGACGAGGTGGCCCCCTCCTCGCGAGACGAGTTGAGCGACGACGACGACGACTCTCGCTCGACGGGCGGAGCTGGACTGCCTAGGGAACTGCTCGGCTTTTCGTTGCACGGCTATGCTATACAGACTCGTCCCGCCCGCCGATGACCGCCTCGACCTCCTCCTCGACCACCTCCGAGTGCCGCTCGCCACTCGTCCAGCGACGACGCCGTCTACCAGTCGGTCGAGGCCGGCGCCGACTTCTGCGTGCCGAGCTTCTTGGCGCGGTACTGCTTGCCGTCGAGCCAGGGCCACACCTGAGAGCGCTTGGTCTCGTACTGCTTGATCTCGGCCTCGTGCTCGAGCGTGAGCGAGATCTCGTCGAGGCCGTTGACGAGGCAGTGCTTGCGGAAGCCGTCGACGTCAAAGCTGAACTCGTCGCCGTTGTCGCGGCGCACGACCTGCTTGGGGAGGTCGACGGCGAGGTCCTTGCCCGCCTTGGCGTCCTCGATCAGGACGGCAATCTGCTCCTCAGGGAGCACGACGGGGAGCGAGCCGTTCTTGTACATGTTGTTGTTGAAGCTGTAGAGCCGGGGGAGAGAGCGTCAGCTCGAGCCCTTGCGCACGAGGGGAGGGAGCGGGGGAGAGAAGGAGGACGCACATGTCGGCGAACGACGACGCGATGACGGCGCGGATGCCAAAGTCGAGCAGGGCCCAGGGTGCGTGCTCGCGCGACGAGCCGCAGCCAAAGTTGCCGCCGGCGACGACGAGGACCTTGGCGTCGCGGTACTGCGGCTGGTTGAGGACGAACTCGGGCTTCTCCGACCCGTCGGCGTTGTACCTCAGCGAGGCAAAGAGCGACACGCCGAGGCCGGTGCGCTTGATCGTCTTGAGGAAGCGGGCGGGGATGATGAGGTCCGTGTCGATGTTGGCGCGCTCGAGCGGCGCCGCCGTGCCCTTGACGATCTCGAACTTGGGCATGCCCATGGCGGCCTGCGTGACGGGCGCCGACACCTCGGGCGCGCCAGCCGACTCGACGACGCCGTCGTCTGCAGCGTCGGGCGTCTGCTGGGTCGTCGGCACCTGCTCGTCCTCGGGCGCGATCTCGACGGCGGGGACGGGTGCGCCGGCGCGGTCGTCCTGCTGGTACTTGCGCGCGTCGGCGAGGTGGCCGGCGATGGCGGCGGCGGCAGCCATGGCGGGCGACATGAGGTGGGTGCGGCCGCCCGGGCCCTGGCGGCCCTCAAAGTTGCGGTTCGAGGTCGACGCGCAGCGCTGGCCGGGCGTGAGCATGTCCGGGTTCATGCCGAGGCACATCGAGCAGCCCGCCTCGCGCCAGTCGAAGCCGGCCTCGGTGAAGATGCGGTCGAGGCCCTCCTGCTCGGCCTGATGCTTGACGAGGCCCGAGCCGGGGACGACCATGGCGTAGACGCCCTCGGCGACCTTGCGGCCCTTGGCGATGGACGCCGCCGCGCGCAGGTCCTCGATGCGCGAGTTGGTGCACGAGCCGATGAAGACCTAGGCGAGAGCGAGGGAGGAGAGCGTCAGCTTCTGCAGCTAGCTCGGGCGCGGTGAGGAGAGGAGAGAGGGGAGGGGGAGGGAGGCAGCGAGGGCGTGCTCACGTTGGTGATGGGGATGTCCTGGATCTTCTGGTTGGCCTCGAGGCCCATGTAGGCGAGGGCGCGCTCGATCTTGCCCTTCTGCTCGTCGTTGGCGGCCTTGGCCGGGTCGGGGACCGTGCCCGTAATGCTGACCGTGTCCTCGGGCGAGGTGCCCCAGGTGACGGTCGGCGGGATGTCGGCCGCCTTGATCTCGACGGTCGTGTCGAAGTGGGCGCCCTCGTCCGTCTTGAGGCTGCGCCAGAACTCGACGGCCTGGTCCCACTCGGCGCCCTCGGGCGCGAGCGGGCGGCCCTTGAGGTACTCGAACGTGATGTCGTCCGGCGCAAACATGCCCGCACGCGCACCGCCCTCGATCGACATGTTGGCCATCGACATGCGCGCCTCCATCGACATCTTCTCGACGGCCGTGCCGCAGAACTCGATGACCGAGCCCGTGCCGCCCGCCGTGCCAATGACGCCGATAACGTGCAGCATGACGTCCTTGGACGTGACGCCGGGAGCGAGGTCGCCGTCGATCTGGACGCGCATGTTCTTCGACTTGGCCTGGAGGATCGTCTGGGTCGCGAGGACGTGCTCGACCTCGGAGGTGCCGATGCCGAACGCGAGGGCGCCGAACGCGCCGTGCGTCGACGTGTGCGAGTCGCCGCAGACGATGGTGGTGCCCGGGAGCGTGAAGCCCTGCTCGGGGCCGATGACCTGCGAGGAGGGAGGACGAGAGCGCGAGGTCAGCTCAGCCGCAACGAGGTCGAGCTGGGGACGAGAGACGCACGTGGACGATGCCCTGGCGGCGGTCGGTCATGCCGAAGAAGTTGACACCGAACTTCTTGACGTTCTCCTCGAGCGTGACGACCTGCAGGCGCGAGTCGGCCCTTCGAAGGAGAAGAGGGAGGTTAGCTCGTCGGGTCGTCGGAGTCGAGCAGCGAGAACACGGCACGCACTCCTTGATGAAGCTCGACGAGTCGGTGTACTGCTTGCGGCTCGAAGTTGGGCTGTGTGGGCGAGTGCACAGCGTCAGCTCTGAGCGAGGAGCGGGAGGAGAGGCGAGCGGGACGCACACATTGTGGTCGACGGTCGCGAGGGTGCCGTCGAGGCGGCGGACCTTGCGGCCGGCCTTGCTCAGACCCTCGAAGGCTTGAGGCGAGGTGACCTCGTGCACAATGTGGCCTGCAGGCGAGGAGGGCGACGTCAGCGTCCTCATCTCCGAGCGCCACCTCCGCTCGTCTCCAGCTCGACTGAGAGGACGCACGGTCGATGTACATGATGGTCGAGCCATTGTTGTCGGCGTGGACGACGTGGTTGTCGAAGACCTGCACGCTCGAGGTCGTGGTGAGCGAGAGTCGAGGGAGAGCGGAGGGGGCGGAGGAGAGGGGAGCCGCACCTTGTCGTACAGGGTTCGCGGACCAGTCTGGAGAGGTGCACAGGGTCAGTGAGTGCTCAGTGAGAGCTCGAGAGGGCAGCGCGCACCATCTTGCTGTAGTGGTGCGGGAGCAAAGGGGACGAGGCGGATTCGGCGGCCGCCGACTTGTCGAGAGCGTCGGCGCCGCACCGGCAGCCTCGCCCGACTCAACCAGCAAGCGATCGAAAGCGCTCTCCGCAGTCGTAAACGCCGTCCGACAAGACCGAGTTGCACCTTCCGCCCCCAAAGTCCGTCGGCTCAGGCTGTCTCGCGCCCTTCACTCGGCCGCCAGCACGGCCTCGACAGCCGCCGCAAAGTCCTTGCCGACCCACTCTGGCCGGGCGCACCGCCTCTCCCCCTCTCCCTCCTCGAGCCGGTCCTCGTCCCCTGCCCTGTACTTGCCCGTCTGCACGAGGAACCTGCGGAACCCGAGCGCCGCGACGGCTGGACCGACGTCCTGGAACGAGTCGTCGCCAATCTGCAGAGGGGGCGAGTCAGTCGAGAGCGCCGGACGACAGAGAGAGGCTCGAGCGGCGCACCATGCCGATCTGCGAGTTGTCGAGGCCGTGCGAGGCGAGCGAGTCGAGCGCGAGCTGGAAGAAGGCGTGCGAGGGCTTGCCGACTGCGACAGTAAGATCAGGCCGTCAGCAGAGTGTCCTGCTGAGGATAGTGGGAGCTCGATACGCACCGATCTCTGCCTCGCAACCTGCCGCCTCCTCGAGCGCCGAGATGAAGGGGCCTGCGTGCGCCGAGCGACAGGATCAGCAGCCGTCGAGATACAGTCGCGAGGAGTGAGGCATGCGCACCTGGCCCCAAGCTCAGCTTGCCGTCCTTGTCGCCGAAGAAGCGCGCTTTGTGCGTAACGAGGAGAGGCACCTCGCCTCGTTTCCGGCCGCCCTCCTCGCCGCTGAGCAGCCTGAACGCCGCGTTGAGCTTGCTGTACTCGAACGCATCCGGGGCGAGACCGACGACGACGCTGTCGAAGGGCGCGGACGAGGGAGGAAAGTCGGATCGAGCCGAGGGGGTGAGGAGGTAAAGAGGGCTGCGAGGAGCAGGCGCGCGAGGCTCGTCAGCGTGCCACTCGCAGCCTGTCGCAGGTCGTCAGGACTCACTTACTTTAGACTGCGCTCGGCGACGAGGTCTCGGACGGCCGACAGCGACGTAAACAGCTGCGGACGAGGGGGAGGGTACCGGTCAGGCATGTGCGGGTCGCCGCGGTGAGCGAGAGGGCGCACCTCTTCTTCTCGAACGTCGAGCTCCATCTTCTGCATCTTCTGCAGCAGTGACGAACCTGCACGCGCAGAGGAGGGCGTGAGCGGGCGCGAGAGGGAGGGGTGGTCGAGGACGAGGACGCACGAGACTCCTTTGACGTGTTCGAGACGAAGCGCAGGACGACGCCGGCGGTCCTCAGGCGCTGTATGGCGGCAGCTGCGCCGGCAGTTGGCACATCGCCGATGTGGAGCGTGCCCGAGAGGTCCACGAGGAGCGCTGCGAGTCTGCGCGGAGGGGTGGTCAGCACGGGCGTCTGGTGGGCGGAGAGTAGGACGGGCCTGCCTAGGCATGTTCTGTGTAGCTCTGAGCGCGTCGCACGAGCAGCCAGAGGGACAGAGAGCGGCGGTGGAAGCGAGGTGGAGCTCTCATCACTCGGGCGAGCCGGGTTGTCGTCCTGGTTCTCACAAGCACACTGTGACACGATGGCAGGAGCAGCGGTAGCGTCGCAGCTGCTGTTGCACCAGCTGGTCGAGGTTAAAGACTCGGTCCGCACGATGTCGCCTCTGCTCGCTCCTCGTCGTCCGCACCGTTCCTCCTCGCCCTCTCGCCGCCTCGCACACGGCACGCATGGCCGCCCAGCCCCCTCCAGGCCGTGGCAGTAGCACCAACAAGCACTGCCAGCCCGTCCAATCCGCCCTCTCGCCCCCAGTCGACCACCCTCCTCGCGAGCCGACGACGACCCACGCCCGCCCTCTCGCCTCGCACGCCGCCCCGCCCCCAATCGCCCCTCAAGTCGCCGTCGAGAAGCAGCGCAAGAAGCGGCAGGCGCAGCGCGAGGCCAAGGAGTTCGTCCCCGCGGGCGACGAGGGCACTCGCGGCCGCATCGTCGTCGCCGGCTCGTCGTTGACCACCGCCGCAGCCACCCCGGCCACAGTCACCAAGTCGGCTCGCCCCAAGAAGGGCCGTAAGAAGCACAAGGGCGGCCTCCCGAGCCAGGCGTCCCAGTTCAGCAAGAGCAAGGCCGGCCCCTCCTCCTCTTCCGCCTCGTCGTCCTACGCCAAGTCGTCGTCGTCCGCCTCGACCTCTTCCTCGTTCGCGCCCGTCCACGGTCAGGGCAGCGCCGTCGCCTTCACGCGCCCTCGCGGCGACGCCCTCAATTCGAGCATCGCCTCGGTCCTCGGCGCGCCCGCCCCCGACTCGGTCCTCGGCGCGAGGCCGGCCGACGTCCTCGAGGCGCACGACCGCGAGACGAGGACCAAGCGGCAGAAGGTCGCGGCGGACGAGATGAGGCGTCGGCTCCTCCTCGACATGGACGACGACGAGGAGCAGGACGCGGGTTCGACGAGCGCCCCAGCGGCGGGTCCGGGCGAGGCGCTGGCGAGCGAGGCCGCGGCACCGCCCCGCGCCGTGCCACCTGCCTTCCTCGACGACGACGACGACGACGGCGACCTCGTCATCGCGCCGGCTGCACCGGCGCCGGCGTCGCTCGCTCCCACCTCGTCGTCATCCTTCGCTGCGGCCTCTACCGTCCTCGAGACCTCGACGGCCACGCCGGCGAGCGACCCGCTCGCGCCCTACCGGTCGCTCCCGTCGTTCGCCTCGCGCTCGACATCGTTCGTCTTCCCGCAGGCGCCGCCGCCCACCGAGGCGACCGCCCCGACTTTCCGCTTCTCGTTCAACCTCCCGCCGGCGCCGACCCCGGACTCGCCGCCGCTCGCGCCTGCGCTCGAGCCCATCGTCGAGCAGGCCCAAGGCGTTGTCGAGCAGGAGCAGTGCGCCGCCGAGCAGATCGCGCCCGAGCAGCCCACCTCGCCCGGCGTCGCCGTCGCCGCCGCGCCTGTCGAGGACGAGCCCATGCTCGACGTCGCCGTCGCCCTCCCCCACTCGCACCCGACCTCGACCCACGCGCTCGTCAAGGCCCTCCCTGCCGTCGACGCGATCTCCAAGCCCGATCTGCACTCGGCGGCGGCCCTCCTCGCCGGCAAGAAGCGCAAGCCCAAGAAGGTCAAGCGCGCGCCGCAGCTCTTCGACTACCTCTCGGACGAGCAGAGCGACGACTGGGAGGACGTCCAGGCGTCCAAGGTGCCCAAGCGCCCCAAGACGGGCCGCGCCGTCGACGGCAAGCTCGACTCGGGCGAGGCGGCGTCGGGCGAGGGCGAGGGCGGGGGCGAGGCCAAGGTCGACAGCGACGAGGAGCGCGAGAAGAAGGCGCTCGCCGAGAAGCTCGTGCCGACGAGCTACCAGGCGGCGCTCCTCGAGCGCGCGCAGCAGGGCAACGTCGTCACCGTCATGGAGACCGGGAGCGGCAAGACGCTCGTCGGCGTGCGTCCTCTTTCCTCCTCACCTGCGCCTGCACATGCTGACGCCCTCGCCCTCGCAGGTCCTCCTCATCGACTGGATCCACTCGACGATCGAGGCGCAGCGTCGTGACGCCGGGCAGCCGCCTCGGCTCTCGTTCTTCCTCACCAACTCGGTCCCGCTCGTGCACCAGCAGGCCGACACCATCGCCCGCAAGTGCGTCTCGTGCTCCCTCTTCATTCCTCCTGAGCTCGTCCTGACGCTCGGACCTCGTCCCCGCAGCACCAAGCTCCGGGTCGGCAAGCTCTTCGGCGCACTCGGCGTCAACCTGTGCAGCGAGAAGGAGTGGGAGTGGAACTTCAAGCACTACGAGTGCGTCTCACTTCCGTCGTCGAGCTGTGCGCCTGGTCGCTGACGTCGCCGTCGTTGACGCGCAGCTGCCTCGTCGTCACGGCCCAGCTCATCCTCGACTCGCTCGCGCACGGCTTCCTCAAGATGGACCAGATCTCGCTCCTCGTCCTCGACGAGGCTCATCACGCTAAGTCGAACCACCCGTTCGCGAGCATCCTGCGCGACTTCTACCACCGCGCGCCCAAGCACCAGCGCCCGAAGATCCTCGGCCTCACGGCGTCGCCCCTCGACGGCAACGCCGGGCTCGAGGAGGCCAAGACGCTCGAGAAGCTCTTCGACGCCAAGCTCGTCACGGCGCCGCCCGAGACGCAGGCCGAGCTGCGCGCCATGGTCCACAAGCCCACGCTCATGCAGATCGAGTACGACCCCGCGCCGGTCTACGCCCGCACCGAGCTCTGCGACCAGGTCGTGTCCAAGGTCATCGTCCGCGACGAGACGTTCGACCGCTACTACGCCGGCGCCGAGACTGCGTGCGTGCCGCCCTGTTGCTCTGCCTCCTCTCCCTTGAGGACTCGCTGACCAGCTCTGCCATTCTCCTCCTCGCCCGCTCACAGCCTCAACGACTACGGTCCCGATGCCGCCGACCTCGTCTGGCACCTCGCGCTCGAGCGCAGCCGCCAGAAGCTCTTGCCCGAGCACGAGTCGGACGGGTCGGCGTCCGAGATCGAGGACGCGCTCCTCGGGTTCGAGATGGACATCGGCATGGACGAGGTCGGCGCAAGGCGTGCCGAGGAGAAGCGGGAGGAGAGGAGGACGGACAAGCAGCGCATGAAGAAGGAGCTGAGGGAGAAGGCCGAGAGGGAGGTCAGCCTCGAGCTGCCCGACTGGCTCAAGTGCGTCTCCCTCGCCCGCTCATCCCTCACTGAGATCCTTTCACTGACTCGGTCATCGCGCCCGCAGGGTCATCGAGGCGCACAAGCCGACGCTGGACGTCGAGCGCTTCTCGCCCAAGCTGCGCGCTCTCGTCGACGTCCTCAAGGCGTTCAAGGACGGCGCCGAGTCCTTCCGCGGCATCATCTTCGTCGTGCGTCTGCCCCTGTCCATCCGCACCGGCCGAGACGATCCAGCTGACGTCGCGCACGAGCAGAACCGCCGCCTGGACGCCCTGATCCTCGCCCAGATCATCCGCGAGCTCGCCAAGGTCGACCCCGACCTCGCCTGGATCAACGTCGACTGCGTCACGGGCCATGGCACAGCCGCCAGCAACTCGCTGTCCGTCCTCCCCGTGCGCCATCGTCGTCGACGATCCGCTCGCTGACTCGACCCTCCTCGCAGCGGACCGCGCATGCAGTGGCACGAGCAGTCCACCGTCCTCAAGAGTTTCGCCGAGGGGCGCATCAACTTGCTCCTTGCGACGAGCGTCGTCGAGGAGGGCCTCGACGTCCAGCCGTGCAACGCCGTCGTTCGCCTCGACCTGTACGACACGCACATCTCGTTCATCCAGAGCCGCGGCCGAGCGAGGGCGTCGGGCTCGCACTACCTCGTCTTCCTCGAGCGCGACAACATCGAGCACAAGCGCAAGCTCCTGCGCATCGCGCGCTTCGACGACGAGGTCGCCGGGCTCCTCTCGCGCGCGATCGACGAGGCCGAGGACCAGGACGACGACGACTTTTTCGGCCGCGCTGACGAGGCGAGCGTCTACATCGAGGAGCCGACGACGGGCGCCCTCCTCACGCCGCACTTTGCGCTCTCGCTCCTCGTCCGCTACTGCGGCTCACTCCCCAAGTCGGACGAGTTCTCGCTCAACAAGCCGCAGTACATCGTCAACGACTACGGCCGCAACGAGTACGGCGCGCGCCAGTTCAGCTGCACCGTGCAGCTCCCGAGCGGCTCCAAGGTGCGCGTCGTCACGGGCGGGCTGCGCGAGACGCCCAAGCTCGCCAAGCGCCAGGCGGCGTACACGGCGTGCAACGTCCTGCGCCGCACGGGCTGCCTCGACGAGCACCTCCTTCCTCCTCGCTTCCTCCCGCCGGACGAGGTCGTCGACGTCGTCACTGGCGCCATCGTCGGGTCCAAGAAGCGCCAGGTCGAGTACGAGCACAAGCTCCCCGAGGCGTTCCTGCCCCGCTCGCCCTGCACCGAGATCACGACGCTGCATGCGTCGCTCCTCCACTTTGGCGGCGACCATGGCGAGGGCGTCCACCTCGGCCAGCGCTACCGCCCCGTCGTCCTCTTCACGCGCAACCGCCTCCCTGTCGTCCCGCCCATGACCATGTTCGTCAGCGGCGAGCCGCTCGCCGTCTACTCGACCCCGATCGGCGCCATCGACGCGACGACCGAGCAGCGCAAGACGCTTACGGGCTACAGCCTCCAGCTGTGGCAGGCGGTCCTCAACAAGGTCCTGCGCGTCGCCCGCGAGGAGGTCGACGGCAAGGAGACGCGCAAGGAGCTCGACCTCGTCTACTTTGTCGGCGTGCTGCGCAACGGCGTCGACGTCAAGCCGAGCGGCCTCGAGTCAGGCGACCTCGACTGGGCGGCGATGGAGCGCGCGGTCCGTGCGCAGGAGGAGCCCGTCGACCTGTCCGACCTCGAGCGCCTCGACGACTCGGTCATCGTCGACCAGGGCAAGAAGGGCTGCAGGTACTTTTTCGAGCGCGTGCGGGACGACCTCGAGCCCAACAGCAAGCTGCCGCCGGGCCGCCAGAGCGCGGCAGGCTTCGACACGCTCATGGACTAGTGCGTCGCCTCTCTGCTCCATCCTGCCTCGAGCAGCTCTCTGCTGACTAGTGCGTCGTCCGTCTGCAGCTACCTCTCGTTCGACGAGGGCTTTGTGCGTCCTCCCTCCCGCCCTCTCTCCCCCTCGCCCTCTCTCCCTCTCACCGAGCTCGGCGACCCGATCCTGACGGCGCCAGTTTCTACAGTTCCACACGGTAAACATCAAGGACGAGCAGCCGCTGCTCGAGGTCAGCCGCGTGCGTCGTCAGTGCCTTCCTCTCGTCCGCCCTCTCGAGCTCACGCTTCCTTTGAGCCGCTCGTAGATGCCCAAGACGGTCACGCACCTCACGCGCACCCCTCGCAACGACGTCAACCCGACGATGAAGAAGCTGCTGCACGTGCGTCGCCTCGTCGTCGTCTCTGCTGGATGAGGAGGGCACGCTCGCTGACCTCGTCGACATCCCGCAGTCGACGACTCGCTTCGCTATCCCGCAGATCGCCCTCGTCCACTTCCTGCCGGCGTCCACCTTCCGCAGTGCGTCGTCTCTACCTCGTCGCTCGAGCGCTCGTCGCCGGCTCATCCACTCGCTCGACCCGCAGCCGCCTACATGCTTCCCTCGATCATCCACGACCTCGAGCAGCGCTGCCTCGTCGTCGAGCTCAACGAGCGCCTCTTCAACTCGAGACTGGATCACGAGCTCGTCCGCACGGCGCTCACGACCCCGTCCGCCTCGATCGGCCTCGACTACAACCGGCTCGAGCTCCTCGGCGACGCCTTCCTCAAGATCATGGCCTCGACGGCGTGCTTCGTCACGCACGACCGCACGACGCACGAGGGCACACTCCACGGCGCCCGCCTCGAGCAGATCAACAACGTGCGGCTCGCCGACTCGGTTCGTCCCTCCTCCTCGTCTGCTTCCCCTACCTTCCCGACCCTCGCTCACTCACTCCTCGCGTCCGCAGGGCAAGGCGACCAACCTGCCAGCCTACCTCGCCTCACGCCCGTTCACCTCGCGCCAGTTCCTCCCGCCCAACTTCCTCTCGCTCTCGCCCGGCCCTGCGCCGCCCACCTCGACCATCATCGGCGACAAGACGATCGCTGACGGCTGCGAGGCCTTGCTCGGAGCCGGCATGGAGACGGGCTACGAGGCGCAGGACGGCGGCGGCATCCACGAGGCGTTCGACATCGCGCTCGAGGTCGCCAAGGCGCTCGGTCCGTCTGCCTCTCGCGCCTCCCTCGGCTCTCCTCGTTCTACGAACTGACACCGAGACTGCGCAGGCCTCGAGCTCGCCAACGTGACGGTCTGGGACGACTTTGCGCGGGTGTACGGTCCGCCGGGCGAGGAGGAATCCGTCATCGGCGAGCTCAAGCAGGTCGAGGCGGCTCTCGGCTACCACTTCAAGTACGGCTCGCTCGTCACCGAGGCGCTCACGCACCCGTCCAAGCTCGACTCGGTCTCGTTCGAGCGCTGCGAGTGGTGCGTCGCGCTCTCTCGCACCGACGCTCTCGCACCCGTCGCTCTCGAGCTGATTCTTCCTCTCCCCTCTCGCAGGCTTGGCGACTCGGTGCGCCCTGTCCGCTCACCTCGGCCTCGTTCTACGACTAATGCTCTTGTCGTGCGCGCAGGTACTCGATCTTGCCGTCATCAGGTGGACCTGGAAGAAGTGGGGCGGCGAGCTGAGCGAGGGCTGTGTCACCGAGCTCAAGGTGCGCCGGATACTTCCCTCACGTCTTCCCAGATGGCCTCCTGACGTGCTCCTCATCGCAGGGTGCCTGTGTGTCGAACGAGACGCTCGCCGCGCTCGCCGTCGAGCTCGACCTCGACCGCTACCTGTTCCACTCGAGCGACGGCCTCGCCCTCAACATGCGCCTCTACCGCGAGCGCATCATCCTCGCGCGCGACAAGGAGCTCGCCGCCGCCGCCGCCGAGCAGCGCCCGTTGCGCCCCTACTGGCAGACGCTCGACCCGCCCAAGGCCGTCGCCGACATTCTCGAGGCCCTCTTTGGCGCCGTCTACCTCGACTCGCGCTTCGACCCGGCCGCCGTCCAGCTCGTGTTCGACCGCTGCGTCTCGCCGTGGCTCGCCCGCTGGATCTCCCCGACGACGATCAACCTCGACAGCATCCGCCTCCTCCTCGAGCACGCCCAGTCGAGCGGGTGCTACGACGTGTCGCACGTGTCGGCCGTCCTCGAGCCGCGCGTGGACCACCGCACGGGTGAGCTCATCCAGCGCCTGACGCGCACCTCGGTCGTCGCGCACGGCATGCGCTTGAGCACGGTCGAGAGCGGCAACCCAAAGACGGCCAAGCGCATCTCGAGCTCCGAGGCTCTCGCCTACCTCGACGCCAGTGCGTCCTCTTCCTCGTACTCTGCGCTCGTCGACAGCGGCTGACGAACGGCATCCTGCAGATCCCGGTTTCTTCCCGACCGTGTGCGACTGCTCGACCCGCCGCGACATCCAGCGCGAGCTCGCGCTCGAGGAGCTCGAGCGCCTGCGCGCCGAGGGCCTGCTCGACGAGCCCGAGTCGGACGACGACGAGGACGATGCGGTGGACCCGGCGAGGACGGCGGGCCTACTCGGCAAGACGGCGAGCGCGACGGTGGTTGAGGAGGGAGCTGGAGAGGCCATGGCGGTCGAGGCTTGAGCGAGCGAGGCGGCGAGAAGGAGGGCGTGCGACGGGTCGACGGGTCTGCGAGGTAACGATGCTTGATCAGTGCCTGTGCTTGCCGCTGCGAAGCTGCCGAGCGTCAGAGAGCGCGGCGGGCGGACCTCGTCCTCGATCGTCCGTCGTCGCTCAGCTCGTCGGCTCTGGCACAAGGTTCCGGCGCGCTCAGCTCGCCGGTGCCTCCAGCGCGTCACACGGACGCTGCACACGCACCTCGGGCACGGCTCAGCCGGGTCCTCGTCCCCGCCTTGCCCCCCGAGCTCTCGCCCTCCTCCTCCCTCTTCACCTTCCACTCGTCGCTCCACCACGCGCCTGCGCCGACTTGGGCACCTCTACAGAGCCGCCACAGGCCCTGCTCGACTCGCGGGCGACGCGCCCATCAACCGGCCCTCCCGCTCGCGCCTCGAACCCTTCATCGCACACGCCGCCCTCGTCGACGCCTCTCCCTCGGCAGCGTCGCCTCCCGCCCTCCAGCTCCTACCTCGAGCACACCGCAAGATGCAGCGACCTTCCGCCCAGGCAGGCCCAATCGCCGCGCCGTCCTCCCCGCCTCTCGCCGACCCGCCCTCGTCCATCCCCTACGCCGCCCCGCCGCGCGGCTCGACCTTCTTCGTCGGCAGGACAGCGACACAGAGGCCTCCTCCCAGGGTAGGAGGAGGCCTGCGAGGGCCGCGCCCGCTACCGACGACGCCCGCCCGCTCAACCGTCGCCGTCGCGACCGACCCCCTCGCACCAGCTCCCTCTCCTCGTCCCTACACACCCTCCTCCCCCGCCATGCCGACTTCGATCGTCCCCCTACCCTCCTCTTCCGGCATTCTCGTCCATGGCGGCTTCTGGGACCTCCTCGCCGCAACTGGGTCGCGCTTCTACAGCCCGTCGCGCCTCGAGATGGGCGTCGTCAACGGCGTCGGCACGCCCTCGACGCCGACAGCAGCGGCGCCAGATCCCTTTGCTCGCGAGATGGCGGCGGCGGCGTCGACAGCGAGGGCGGCGGGACCGGTGCGCATGACGCGGCAGAAGAAGCGGGTCAGCGTCGACATGATCAGCCAGCCGAGGGACTTTGCGTGCGTCTGCGTCCTCTGCGCCCTCTCTAGAGCTCTTGCTGACTCTTTACGCTCCTGCAGGCACACGGTCCACGCCTCGGACGCGGACCAGGCGGCGGCGCTCCTCGGGCGGTGGCAAAGGGACGGTCAGGGCAAGGTCGGCGGTGCGTCTCTCCTCGCTATTGAGCCGTCGTGCTCGAGCCTCATCACGCGTACGCGACTCTCAGCAGCTGACGCTGGCCTTTCCTGCGCAGACTCGACCTGGGCCAAGCCGATCAAGGACGCCGTTCGGGCCTCGCACCAGGCGGTCGGCGTCGCCGAGGCCAACTACGCTCGCGACATGCCGCCGCGGCCTCTCAAGGTCATGAACGGCCTTCCCGAGTCGGCGACGAGCAGCGCAGCCTCGAGTCGGACCGTCGACGGGCGCGACTTGAGCCTCGCGACCGACGTCGCCGTCGAGGACGACCACGACGACGGCCTACCTGCCGCCCCGACACCGCTTTATCGTCCTCTGCACCGCATCCCCTCCTCGGACTCGATCGTCGCTCGCTCGCCTCCTAGTAGCCCGGCGTTCTTCAAGAGCGGCACCACTCGCTTCAAGCCGGGCGCGACTGCCCGACCCGGCGCGCCCTTCTCGTTCGACCAGCTCCCCTCGCCTCCTCTCGTCTGGCCTTCCGCCGACGGCAACGACGACGACCCCTTCTCGCGCCCGAGCTTCGTCCCCTCGCTCGCGACCATTGAGCGCGCCGTCGCCCTCAAGACGTTCCTCGAGGTCAAGTACCACGCTCTCCTAAAGCAGCCGCCGTCGCGCGAGGCGCGCAAAGCCCTCATCGAGCGCGAGCTCGCCCGCCTGCACCTCTCGGACGCCGAGCGCGTGCGGGTCCGCGACGCCTGGGTCCTCAGCGAGAGCGAGTACCTCCGCGAGACGCGCAGGCGTGTCGGCGTGGGCTCCTTTCTCAAGCTCAAGACGATCGGGCACGGCGCGTTCGGCGTCGTCAGCCTGGTGAGGGAGAAAGGGAGCGGCGAGTGCGTCTTGATCGACCTTCTCAAGTCGGGCTGAGCAGGTCGTGCTCGGCCGCTCGGCCACCCGTCGCCGTCACGGTCACTGACTCTCACATCCTCGGCGCAGGCTCTACGCCCTCAAGCAGATCCGCAAGGCCGACATGCTTAAGAAGGGTGCGCGCTCCTCGTCGTCGTCTTCCTGATCAGCCCGCTGACTCGCACTGTGCATCACGCCTGCTCCTCCTGCCTTCCTCTCCGCCCACGACCCGCCTCACGACGATCTCCTCCCCGCCTGCTCCGCTCGCAGGGCAGGAGGGCCACATCCGCGCCGAGCGGGACCTGCTCGCGACGGCATCTACGAGCACGAGATGGACCGTCAAGCTGCACTGTGCGTCCTCCCTGCTCTTCCTACTCGTACATCGTCGTCGTCGAGCTTCGTCGTCGTAGAGCGAGAGCGCTGACGGCCGAGTGGCTGCGCGCAGACTCGTTCCAGGACGCCGACCACCTGTACCTCGCGATGGACTTCATGGCCGGTGGCGACCTCCTCAGCCTCCTGATCGAGCGCGACGTCTTCCCCGAGACGATGGCGAGGTTCTACGTCGCCGAGATGATCCTCGCGCTCCACGAGACGCACTCGACCCTGGGCGCCATCCACCGCGACATCAAGCCGGACAACTTCCTCCTGAGCGACGCGGGCCACATCTGCTTGAGCGACTTTGGCTTGGCGCAGGACTTCAAGTGGTCGCACGACGGCGCGTACTTTGAGCAGCACCGGCGCGAGCTCCTTTATCGGCACGGCATCGACTTGGAGGACGGCGGGCGAGTCGACCCGAGCGCCGGTCGCAGGAGCTTCGACCCGCCGCGTTCAGCACCTGACGAGGAGAAGCAGCCCGGCTCGGTCTTGACCTGGCGCGACCTCGGCCGTCGGCAGCAGGCGTACTCGGTAGTCGATGAGTCTCTTTCTCTCTCTCTTTCTCCTCTCGACGTCCCGAACCCATCCTGACATCTCTCCTCTTCTTGCTCGCTCGCACGCACGACAAACTACATGGCTCCCGAGGTCGTGCGCGCTCGAGGTTACGGCGTTGCGGCTGATTGGTGGTCGTGCGTGGTCGTTTTTCTCCTCAGCCCCTCCTCTCGACGCTTACTGACGCTGATGACTTGGCCTTGCGTGCAGCCTCGGCATCATTGCGTTCGAGATGCTCT
The DNA here is from genome assembly GCA_920104245.2 of Rhodotorula babjevae. Classification (NCBI taxonomy): domain Eukaryota; kingdom Fungi; phylum Basidiomycota; class Microbotryomycetes; order Sporidiobolales; family Sporidiobolaceae; genus Rhodotorula; species Rhodotorula babjevae. The sequence continues at coordinate 462,061 of CAKKSZ020000023.1, forward strand.
TCGGCTACCCGCCATTCGTCAGCAAGTCGCGGCAGGAGACCCGCAACAAGGTGCGCACGAGCCCCTCGCTCAGGCCTCCTCGAGCGCGGAAGCTGACTCGCCTACTCCTCGCAGATCCTCTCGTGGCGCAAGTCGCTGCGCTTTCCTGCCAAGCCTCGCGTCTCTCGCGAGGCCGTCGACTTCCTCTCTCGCCTCATCTGCGAGCCCGAGGAGCGTCTCGGCTCGCGCACGTCCGGCGTCGGCGGCAGGCGCCCCAACTCGGTCATCGTCCAGCAGCGCTCGGGCTTCTTCGCCGGCGCCGCAGGGCCAGTCGGTCCCGCCAATGACGGCGTTGACGAGCTGCTCAGCCACCCGTGGCTGCGCGGCCTCGACTTTGCGACGCTCCACCTGCAGAAGCCGCCATTCGTCCCGCAGCTCAACGGCGACCCGGCGTCGACCAAGTACTTCGACGACGACATTGCCGACGAGCCGCTCGCGCCGCCCGAGATTGCGCCCGGCGTCCCTGCCCCCGACTCGACGCGGGACCCTCTCCTCAAGCACCCCGAGCACGGCGAGGACCTTCTCAAGTTGCGCAAGGAGCTCGCGTTTGCCGGCTGGACCTACAAGAAGCCCAAGCGCACCGTGTACGACCCGCGCAAGGGCATCGATCCGGCCGTGTTCGACAGGACGGGCGGCGAACGCGGCGGCGAGAGGGGGAGGTCGAGCCTCCGGCCGACGGGCGCCGGGTCGTCCTTCATGCGCTCGCTCTCTATCTAGATCAGCCTCACGCCTCTCCCTTCCTCCTTTATACTCGTTCTCCTTCTTGTAGAGCTCGTGCGATTATTACCACGCCTCCTCGCCCTCGCGCCCATGCTGCAGAGCCGGTGCACGGACCCCCTCCCTTCCTGCGGGCGCGATCCCTTGTTCGGCGGCGAGGCTCGCTAGCTCAGGGAGTGCGAGGCGAGCAGCGTCGAGCGTGCGTGCAGGTGAGCAGTGCAGCGGCTTACCGCACGTAGACTTCCGAGTTTTTGAGCAGGAAAGCGAGTCACTCGAGCGACTCGTCTCTGGACTCGTCCTCCTTCTCCGCGCGCGCCAAGTCGAGCAGGCGACTGTTGTCAGACCTTCGCCGAGAGGGCTCTCGGCTCCAGCAGACGTCTCAAAACGTCGATCGAGAGCTGCCATGGGGCGCAGGAAGCATAAGGGCAAGCTGGGTCGCGAGCGAGGCCGTGCGCACGGCGCGCGGACGGCAATACAAGCGTCCTTAGCTTGACATTAGCAGTCGAGGCGCGAAATTGCAATCCGACTCGGTTCGAATCCAGCGCTGGTCCCCGAGTTTTCGTCAAAAAATAATGTTAATGACGGCAAAATCGGGCCCATGTCAGTGTTTCCGGGTCATTAGAGTCGGCTCGGACGCTTACGAACCGGCTAATCTCGCATTAGCTTTGCTCGTCGCCTTCGCGGAACGGGCTTTGCGCGGCGCACAGCTCTCGGCGCGCTTGCTCCCGTCGAGAGCGCACACTCGCAGACACCCAAAGAGAGCTCGAGCACGCACAGGGCCGGCGCGATGAGCCGTCAAGCGCTCGAGCCTCGCTCCTTGACCGACTTGAGAAGGCGGGGAAACGGTCCATCTCGCGCTACACAACAACTACCGGCCCGCAGACCCGTTCAAAAGTACCGCAGACACCTCGCCGTTCGATCCCGCCCATCGAGAAGCCGCCAACCCCGCTGGATCAAGAGCTGTCGACTGAGAGAGGGTGCGCAGCCTCCCCCTGTTTTTTGGGTGGTGAGCCGGCGCACAGTCGCGCCGGAGCGGCGGCGACCATGCTGAGCGGCTCATCCAGTGCGCCCGCTGCTCACAGGAGCACGCGAGGGGGGCGCGGCCTCGAAAATGCCCGTCCGCGACGGCTCGACTCGGTCGGCCGCCGGGACGAGAAGGGGACAACGAGACACGCTTTCCGGAGACGGTGAACGCGCAGAACCGAGCCAGAGACGCCACATGCATCGACCGGCGCCGTTTGCAGGCCGCCGGCGAGCCAGGAGACGAGCTTTCGGAACCCGAGAGACGAGGGAGCCATCGTGGGCTTGTCTAACCTGCGCGACGAGGGCGAGAGGGTCAGCGCTCGGCTCAGGAGTAGCATAGGGGTGTGTATGACCTTGTAGGAAGAGCAGAGAGAGCAGGAGAAACGCACAAGGGCCGAGAGGAGCCGCTCGAGGTCGACCCCAAGCACCTGCACCGCTCGCCACGCGTCCCACGCCGTCTTGGTCCGCCGTGCTGCCTGCGAAGGGACTAGGTGGGCTCAGTGTCGCGTCGCTGCACAGTCGAGCTGGGCTGGCGAGGGCGAGGAGAGGAGGGAGGGGGCCACGAGGGGGAGGAGGCGGGGAGGACAAGGACGCACCCGCTCCCCCACTGCCGCAGAGCCCGCCCGTCCTGCACCCTGCGCGTCTTGTACCTTCTTGCACCTCGACGAAGGGCGTGCGCCGGCCTGGAAGTCGTCGCCGGTGTCGAGAGAGGTTGGGGGACGAGGCTCGCTGATGAGGACGCGTCGTGGTGGCCCTGCGCTGTGGGCGGGCGCGCCGAGCGGTGCAGCTGGTGCACAGAGCTGCTGTCGAGAGCTGCGGCTAGTCAGGCGACGCGTAGGCCGAATGTCCAGTCGTGAGAGTCGTGCGGGGAGAGGGAGGAGAGCGGGCGGGGGGGATCACGAACAACTCTCGGTTCGGCCTCTGTTTTCGCTCAAACGCTTGCAGGATTGCGATGGCACTACAGCTCAATGTCAAAGATGCGCACCGAGTAGTCGTCCGAGCCGCTCGCGAGGCGCAGGATCGACGAGGACGGGCGCCGAGGGCAGAAGGAGAGCGTCGTGACGGCGAGGACGTGGGCGATGCTGTGCGAGCTCGGTGTCGTCAGCTTCCCGACCTGGCTCCACTCGCGACGGAAAGAGGAACAAAGAGAGCGCACCTTGAGGCGAGCTTGGCGAGAGGCGTCCAGCTCGAGAGCGAGTCGGGCGCGGCCGTGAACAGATGGATCTCGCCGCTCTCGAGGCCGACGGCGACGACGTGTACCCTGCAAGATGCACCCGTCAGGACTGCTCGTCGAGAGACGAGGAGAGAGGCGAGCGAGAGAGAGGACGGACCGCCTGTCCTCGTCGAAGCTCGCTGCGACTGAAGTTGCCGCTTCATCAAACTTGAGCGTCGCGACGGCTGCCCAGCTCGGCCCCTCCTGCGCCCACATCTTGACCTGTAGAGCGTCTTGAGTCAGCAATGAGCCAGGAGACAGCCGGACGAGGCGAGGACGAGAGCGGCGCACCGTCTTGTCCCTCGAGGCCGTCGCGAAGAAGCTCGCGTCGCTCGCCCATGCCGCGTCCCAGATGATGCGAGCGTGCGACTTGGCGCTCGCGCATGGTCGGTAGGCGCCTGCTGAGGAGCTAGAGTCAGCAGGGCGACGTGCGGGAGCAGGCGAGGCCGGGAAAAAGAGCGCACCTTGGCCCTCGCCCTCGCTCCGCTCGTACAGCCGCCATGACCTGTCCCTGCTCACGCTCAGCAGCCACCTGTCGGCGTCGCTCTTGTCGCCCTTCGAGCTCGGGCTGAAGACGAGCTTGGTGATGGTGAGCGAGTGGCCGTCGAGGCCGGCGCCGACGGGCTGCCACGAGTCGGTGCTGTACAGGCGCACGACGGCGTGCTCGGGTGCGGTCGCCTTGCAGGCGGTCGCGATGAGCGGCGACGAGTGCGCAGACGCGACGGCGACGAGCTCGAAGGCGTGGCCGTAGAGCTTCTCGACCTGCGTACGAGGTGGACGACGAGGAGGGCTCGTCAGCAACGACGCCGACGGTGCGCGTTGAGCCAGCGATCGATGCGGATCGACGCACCTCGGGCCACAACATCGAGCCGAGGAGCTGCTCCTCGAGAGGCGGGTGCTCGGACACGGTGTAGTTGACGGGCGCGACGGCGTCGAACGGGTCGTTCGAGGCGGGAGCGAGGCTGTCGGCGTCAACAGGAGCTGCGAGGAGGGTCAGTCGAGCTTCATACTGCTGTGCGAGGTGCGCAGGAAGGAGCGGACGCACTGGCGATGGCCCGGTTCGAGAGCCCGAGAGGAGGAACGTTGGCCGCCATCGGCCGCGACTCCTGCAGCAGGCAGCGTCGTCAGCCTCCTTCGCACGCTTCGAGAGAAGGAGAGAGCGCACCTCGTCGCCGACCTCGACGCCGGAGAGCGCCCGCAGCGTCTGCACCCACGTCTTGGGCGCGTCGAAGACGCGGACGATCTTCTCGTCGGCGCCGCTGACGAACTGGAGGCGCTTGCTGCTCGACGTGAAGGCGACCGACGCGAGCGGGTAGCCGTGGATCTGCGGGCGGCCGAGCTCTGCAGGAGGGAGAGGCGTCAGCTAAGGGATCGAGCGCGAGCGGGAGAGAGGAGGTTGAGGCGCACCGTGCCAGGTCTCGACGTTCTCCGGACCGACTCGTCGCCGCCAGGGCGCATGTAGTCGAGCCGACATGTCGGAGCTGCGAGCGTCGAGAAGGCGGATCAGCAGGCGTCTTTGCCTCGAGAGGGTCCGAGCGTCAACGAGCTCGAGAGCCGCACGCACCTCGCGCTGAGCAGATACTCGCCCTCGCCCTCCCACACCACCTGCTTGACGCTCCCATGGTGCCCACTAGTCGCCACCTGCGGCACCCACTCTTCTTCTCGCCCCTCGTCCTCGACCTCCCCGCTCGGACCACCTCCTCCGCACCGCCACACGTGCCAGCTGCCGCCCCACCCGCTCGCGAGCACCGTGTGCGCATTGAGCCCCCACAGAGCGCCGAAGAACCCGAGGTTGGTCGACGAGGTGAACTCGCCGAAACGGTGCGTCGACGTCCAGATCGAGGGGGTTGAGGTCGGGGAGGAGGAGGTCGAGGATGCGGGTGCGGGTGCGGCGGCGGCCGAGGAGAGGGACGGGCCCGAGGCGACGGGCGTCCAGAGGATGAGGGAGCGGTCGGTCGAGGCCGAGAGGAGGCGGAGCGACGCCGGGGTGGAGGAGGTCGACGCGGACGACGACGGCGCCCAGTTGAGCGCCGTGACCCAGGCGTCGTGCCCGAGCAGGACGGCCTCGCTCGCGCAGCTGAACTCGCCGTCGCCTGCGACGGTAAAGTCGTGAGCCTTGACGCGCAGCTCGCCGTCGTCGGCCGCGGCGAGTGCCTCCTCGAGGGCGTCGAGAGCGTCGAGCCCGGTCGCACTTGGCCGAGCGGGTGCGCTGTCGACGGCGGACGTGCTCCTGCGGCTGATGCGCCAAAGGCGGATGTAGTTGTCCTGCGAGCCCGACGCGAGGAGGACCTCGCCGGGCGCGATGTCGTAGGCCGTCGAGGTGGAGGCGGTTGAGTCGGCAGAAGAGGGGATCGGCGTGGTGAACGACAAGCAGCGGACCCAGTCGGTGTGGCCTTCGAGAGAGAGCGACTTGCGGAACTGCGGCAGGATAGGCGTCAGTCGCGCCGTCGAGGAGGGGACTTGACGAGTGCACGGACCTCGAGGCTCTGCTGGGTGCTCGTGAACAGCTGGACCCGAGTCTCCGTCCCACCGACAGCGAGGATGAGGCCTGTAGAAGGACGCCTCGAGTCAGTCGCAGCCGCCATCGAGAGGTGGCAGAGGAGGAAACGCACTTGAGGACGTCGGCAGGTTCGTCAGGGCGAGCGCGAGCGGGATCTTGCCCTTGAGCGAGATAGTCTGCACGAGCGAGACTGTGTGACTGCGGTATCAGCTATCCGCTGCCCCAGAGTGAGCAGGGAGGAGTGTGCTCGCACCTTTGCCCTCGAGCGAGACGGTCCACACCTTGACGACGGTGTCCGAGCCACCCGTCAGGACGAGGTACTCCTTGTCGGCGCCGTCACGAAGCAGCTCGAAGGCCTCGACGGCCGAGACGGAGCCAGAGTGCGCTGCGGGAAGGATGGCGAGGGTGGACCACTGTGCGAGGAGGAAAGAGCAAGAGGGAGGAGAGTCAGCATGGCCTCGCTCGCTGCAAGGGTTTGGGACCCCGCGCGCACCTGTCCATCGAGCTGTCTCCACACGCGAGCGTCGCCCTTTGCGTCGCCCGAGACGAAGCAGTCGCTGCGCTGGACCGACTGGGCGAAGGCGAGCGAGGCGACGTCGGCGCCGTGCCCTGCGAGCGTCTGGGCGATCCCTGCGGCGTGTTTGTCCTGTTGCAGATGGCGTGAGCTGCTGCACTGCACGGCAGAGAGACGAGGAAGAGGACGGACGGCGGATTGCCAGAGGGCGACGAGATGGCCGCTGGCGAAGGCGACGAGGCCGTCGTGCGGGCGGGCAGCCGAGGCGTGGTTGCGCGAGGCGGCAGCCGAGATGTAGCGCTGCTCGACTCGGCCCATCAGAGCTCTGCAGGCGAGTGCGGTGGACAGAGGTCGGTCGTCGCTCCTCTTGATCGCTCACCGCCAGCCTCGACTCGCTCTCGACCGCCTGGACGAGCTCGAGTGCAGCCATGTCGGCACCACAGCCACCGCCAAAAGCTCCCACGCAGCGCAAGGTCGCCAAGAAGGGCCTCTTCGCCAAGGACCGTTCGTCTCGCCTCGCTTCTTCATCTCCTGCGCCGTCTCTCGCCCGCTCACCGCCCTCTGGTCCCTGCTACAGTCGGCGCAATGATGTACGGCTTTGGTGACGACAACCCTGCACCCGACACAATCGCCCTCATGGAAGAGCTCGTCGTCGAGCACATCTCGGACCTCGTGCGCCCCGCTCTCTCGCTCTCGTCCTCGCGCACGCTCAAGCTGACCACGAGCTTCCACCCCTGCAGTGCCAGCAAGCGCACATGATCTCGACTAACCGCGGCAAGGTCAAGGTCGAGGACTTTCGCTTCGCCCTGCGCCGCGACCCCAAGAAGCTCGCCCGCCTCGACGAGCTCCTCTTCATGCAGGAGGAGATCACGCGCGCTCGTCGCGGCTTCGACAACACGTTCGACGACTACGCCGACGAGGACGACATCGCCGCCGCCAAGGCCGACGTCGCGGCGGGCGTTGGCATCGTCAACGGCTCGAGCGGTGCGGCTCTTGCGGCGGGCGCGGCGGCGACCAAGAAGGGCCCGGCGGGCACGAGCGGCGGCTTGACGCTACCGGGGGGAGGCGTCGGAGGAGGAGGCGGCGCAGGTGCGGCGGCGGGAGCGGGCGCAGGAGGCGACGGCAAGGCCAAGCCGGCCAAAGCCAAGGGCAAGCAGAAGGCCTGAGGGCGAGCGCGCCCCTCTTTTTCCCGCAGTACCCTCTCTCCGTCACGAGTCTGTTGTAGCTCTACGTACCCTGCATGCCCTGCTGTCCTTTCCGGCAATGAGCGGCGAGAGCGCGAGGACGAGTTCTCGAGCTTCCCTTCCCGGCTGCTCTCTCTCTCTCCGCCCGCGAGATCTGCTGAGAGGGCGAGGGAGACATTGCACTAGACTAGGCTGTAGATGATGCGAGAGCGACGGCAGGGACGGGACAGACAAGGAGAGGGCAGGTACAACCAGGAGACGGAGCGAGGAGGGAGAGAGAGGGGAAGGAGGAAGAGGAAGAAGTCTATGCGAGCTGCGGCGGCGATGAGAGAGGAAGGAGATAGAGATTGAGAAGAAGGGCAAAGACATGAAAAGCGGTATCCAGCCGACGGCGACTTGGTCGACGAAGGGGCTCGAGCGCGCACCCGGCGCCGCTCACTCCTCCTGCTGCGCCGCCCTCGCCGCAGCGTTCGGGTACGGCGCGTTGGCGCCCGCCCGCTCCTTGCGACTCTGCGACGTCGACGCGCCTGCGCCGCCGCCGCCTCCCGCCGCGGCGGCCTCGGCGTTGGCCGCGCTGTTCCTCCTCGCGGCGGCGCGCCCGCCCGCCTTCTTGGCCGCCGCATTCGGGTCCTTGGGCCCGCGATTGCGGTTGCGCTTCTTGATGACGCCCGTGTTGAGGTTGGCCGGGCGGTCGACGCCGTGCAGGTTGCGGAAGAGGCCGCAGGCGTTGCAGAGCGGGCGGCCCTCGCCATCGCGGCGCCACAGCGGCGTGTTGGTCGTGCCGCAGTTGAGGCACCTCGTCGGGCTGCCGTCGGCCTCGACCTTCTTGGCGCCGGCGGCGAGGCCCTTGGTCGAGGGCGGAGGAGGAGGAGGCGGTGCGGTGCCGACGTCAAGGTCGCGACTGGCGGCGTCGTCCTCGTCCTGCCCGACGCCGCCGAGGTGCAGCGGCTTGCCCTCCTCGATCGTCGACGGGAGCGAGATCGTGTTGGAGCGCGAGTGGACCCGGGTGACGGGCGCCGACTTGCTCGTCTGGACCGAGCCGGCGCTGTTGGCGCGCACCGCTCCCGGCCGCCTCGCCTTGCCCGTCGCCGCGCCCTTCTGGTTGTCGGGTGACGGCGAGAGGGCGCCGTTGGCGGGCGAGTCGAGCGAGCGCGGGCTGATGCCCCACGCTGACGAGCCGGGCGAGCCGTATGGCGACCCGACGGCGCTGTGGTTGAGTAGCTGCGACGGGTCGACGCTCGTCGGCGCCGAGCCGAACGTTTCGAGCGGCTGCTGGCCGAGGTAGGGCGACGGCATGTACGGGCTCGGGTTGTTCTGCGCGTGAAAGTAGTCGTACAGGAGGTGGGTCGTGTCGGTGCTCGAGCCGAAGAGGGGCGGGTTGGGCGAGCCGACGAGGGCCGAGGGCTGGGCAGGTGCCGAGCCCGAGAAGAAGGGCGGCGCCGGGAGCTCGGCGTACGGCGTCTGCGGCTGCGACCCGCTCGAGGACCCGGCGTGGGAGGGGCGAGCGAGGCTCAGGCCCGACGCCGAGGACGACCCGCTCGAGGCGGCGGCGGCGGCGACGCTCGCAGCGGCGCCGAACGAGAAGGGGCGAGACGGCTGAGCGAGTGTCGTCGCGTTGAGGTACGGGCTCGAGGACGACGAGACGCGGCGAGAAGATGCTGCCGAGGTCGAGAGGCCCGTCGCGCTGGTACCTTTGCGGCCCTGTGAGCACATCGAGAGCGTCAGCAGACTGCAGAAGGACGAGGAGGAGAGCAGGCGCAGGAGGAGGGAGAGCGTAGACGCACCGAGATGAACTGCTGCAAGTGTTGCTGAGCCTGCGAGCCCTTGGCGGCGACGTTGGTCGTGCTCGACGACGCGCTCGCCTGCCGGCTGTGGTGCGTCGACGAGTGCGGCGTCTGCTCGCCGCTGCTCGACGACTGCGCGGGGTACGAAGTCGAGAGCGGCGACTTGACCTGGGCGGGCGTCGACGCGTACGACGACGATGGCGGCGAGGCGATCGACTGGAGGCTGATGAGCTGGTTGAGCGTGTTCTCGATGGCGGCGAGGTTGGGGTCGGACCCGCTGCCATCTGGGCTCTGTGCGCCGAACGCGAACGTCTGCGCGGGCGAGTTGCCGCTGACGGGCGACGTGAGGGACGAGTGGATGGACGAGCTGAGGCCGTTGTGGAGGGGCAGGGGCGACGCCATGCCGCCCGGCGACGGCAGGTCGAGCAGGCTGTGGCCGTCGAGGCGAGCCGACGCCGAGCCGAAGAGGTGCGCCTGGTCCTGCGGCGAGAGGCCGAGCGACGTCGCGAGCTCGGCGAGCTCGGCGGAGTTGTCGGCCAAGCTCGGGATGACGAGAGGCGCCGGTGCTGCAGAGGTCGAGGCTGGCGGCGCCTGGTAGGACGACGAGGCGGAGGTGGGGACCGGCGGCGGCGGCATCTCGCTCGGGCTCGGCGCCTCGCTCGGCACCTCGTGGACGGGCGAGGGCAGGCCCGAGTCGTTGAAGAAGCGCGAGAAGTTGGCCGTCGCCGGCGTCGCGTCGATGGCGGGTGGCGCGACCGAGACGCGGAAGTCGGGCGCGCGCGACCTCGAGCGGGACTGAGCGCGCCAGTCCATCATGTCGGGGGCGCGAGAACGCGAGCGCGACTTGCTCATGGCGCGCCAGTCCATCGACGCACTGCGAGGCGAGGAGGATCGGAGGGAGAGTCAGCATGAAGGACGCAGAGGAGGCGAGGAGGGAGGGGGGAGGGACGCACTCCTCCTGCTCAGCCTCGGGCGTCGTGCTCGCGCTCTTGCCCTGCCCGCCGCCGCTCTTGGTCCTCCGCCGACGCCCGCGCTCCTCCTCCGCCGGCTCGTCGGCCTGCGCGGGCTCGGGCTCCCGCCTCGCGCCGCTGTTGCTCCGCTCGCGCCCGCCTCGACCGGCGCGACCTCCGCTCCCGCCCGCCACTGCCGCCCTCCCGCTCGCGAGCGGCTGCACCGTGTCGCGCCCCTCCTCGCGAGCCTCGGACTCCTCGCGCTGCTCCTCGAGCGCCGCCTCCATCGCGCGCTGCAGGCTCGCGTCGGTCGGCGGGCTCGGCGCCGCGCCCGTCGACGCGCCGGCGCTCGCGGCGGCCGAGTCCTCGCGGCGCTTCTTGAGCGTCATGCTCATGAGGCGCCACGTGAGGTTCTCCATGCGCGCGCCGTTGGGCATCGTGTTCTTGGCCTTGTGGAACATGCGCCAGACCTGGGCGGCGATCGGGTCCTTGCGGCTGAGGACCTCGGCGCTCTCCTCGTCGATGATGGTCGAGCCGGCAGGCGACGGCTGCGAGTCGGCGAGAGGCGAGCCGGTGAAGAAGAGCGCCGAGGGGGACGCGCCCGCCCGGCTGCCGATCGAGCCGCCGCCCGCGCTGCCTGCGGCACTCGCCGCCGCCGCCGCGCCGTTGACGCTCGCGGCCGCAGGCGACGCACCTGCGCTGCCCGTGCCGTAGCTCCCGCTCGCGGCGGGGCTCGAGCGGTGCGGGCCGCTGCCGCTGCCCGACGCGAATGGCGGCGAGAAGAGGCTCTCGCCGAGGACGTCGTTGAACAGCTTGGGGCTCGGGAGCGAGTCGGGCGCGATGCGCGGCGTCGACGAGCCGCCGTAGCCGCCGATGCCGTACGCGTCGGACGGCTTGCTGCTGCTGCCCTTCATGCCCGCCGCGCCCGCCGCGCCGTACTGTCCGCTCGCACCGTGCGACGGCCCGACCGACGCCATCGCGGCAGCGGCGGCCGAGGCAAAGCCGCCGAGCGACGAGAACCGGTCGAGGTCCTGCTCGAGGGACGAGAAGTCGTAGTCGACGACGGGCCCGGACGCTCTCGGCGACTGCTCGCGCGACGCCGTGTTCGAGGACGACGGCGTGTAGAGCGACAGGTTGGCGAGAGAGGGGTTGTCGGGACTGGGAAAGGCGGGCTGAGTCGGGTTGATCGGCGAGGTGAGCGCGCTCGAGGGGTGCGAGGACGGTGCCGAGGCGGTGTCGCCGCGCGCAGGCGGGAGGGGAGGGTAAGGGCGCTGGAACGTCGTCGCCGAGCTCGATGCGGGCGCACCGGACCATATCGGGGCCGCCGACGAGGAGGACGACGTCGCAAAGTCGTGCGCGAAGGGCGGCAAGCCGGGCGAGGCGAGCGGCGAGTTGTGCTGGCTCTGGGTCGAGTTGGTCAACGCGCGTTGGTGCAGCGAGTCGGCGCCGGCCGAGCCCTTGGGCGTCGCTGCGCCGCCGGCCTTGCGCGCCGACTTGTGCTGCGACGAGCGACGGCTCGGAGCCGACGAGCGACCTTGACCAGTCGGCGTGCGCGAGTGCGGCGCGCTGGACACGCCGGTCGCGGTCGGCAGCTGCGGTAGCTGCTGCTGCTGCAGGTCGTACGGCGCCGGCGAGCCGGGCAACGAGCCTGCGAGGGACGCCGCGGTCCTCGCGTGCGCCTCGAGGTTCATCTGCAGGGCGTGCAGGCTCGGGTCGAGCGCCGGGTTGGCCACCATGTGGCCGAGATGGCTCAGCATGGGCGGGTACGGCATCGACGACATGGCGCCCGGCGTCGCGGGACCTTGACCGTACGACGCCGGCGGCTGGAGCTGCGGGAACCCTGCGAGCGACAGCGCGGGCGACCCTGCCATGACGCCGCCGCCGTACGAGTTGGCGAGGTTGGCGGCCTGGATCCACTCGGCGGGGAGCTGGCTCTGGTACGACGAGCTGGGCGCAGGGGAGGCGCCGGCGCCGGCGAGGTAGGGCGGGATCGGGTGGGGGAACGACGAGCCGAGGGGGATCGGGAGGGGTGTCGCCATGGCGGCCGACGACGGGAGGTTGACGCCGAACGAGTTGCCCGCGGCGGCAGCGGCGCCGGCCTGCTGCTCGGCGTGAAACTGGAGCGCGTGCTGGTGGGCGGCCCACGACGCGGCGAGGTGCTCGAGGCCGTCGGGGAGCTTGCCGCCGTTGTTCGTGTTGTCCATGGCGAGGTGGCCGAACTCGGTGCTCGCGAACGGGGGCGACGTGGACGCCGAGGTCAAGGCCGTTTCGGGAGGAGGAAAGGGCGAGACGGCGTCGGACGACACGCCGGGCGAGTCGCCGGACGACGTGCTGGCGGTCGGGGTAGACGCCTGGAGGGAGGCGGAGCGAGTGCCCCGAGGGTGCGGGTGCGCTGGCGGGAGGGCGGGCTTGGCGGGCGGCAGGGGTCCGGCGGAGCAAGGGGACGAGGGAGGAGGGGAGTCGAACGCGGCGTCGTCGAGGAAGTCGCTGAAGACCACGTGCTGCTCGTCGGTGGCGCCTGGTGCTTGCATGCGTTGGTCTCGCGCTCGGGGGCCTGTCGAGAGGCGGACGAGGGAGGGAGCCTGCGAGATGGGCGAGCGAGGCGGACGGGCGGGAGGAGGGGGAGGCGGCGCGTCAGCGACTGGTCCCGGTGGCGCACGCTGTGGTTGAGCGAGCAGACTCACGCTCTGGCTGCCTGGTGCACTGTCCTTGCTCCTTGTGCGCCGGTGTGGGCGTGGGAGGAAGTTGCGACGGCCTCTCCCCGCTCGCGGCCGCGAGAGGGGGTCTCGCCTTTCCCCTCGGCTCGCTGATCTTTCGCACGCCGCTCCTGTCCTTGATGCGCTCGAGTAACGGTCGCTCAGACGTCTATGCGAGCTAGCACTACACTCGAGCAAGGCTGAGACGACTCGGTCAAGTCGCCGGCGCAGCGCGCCCGGACCTCGTCCCGCCGCGGGCGCACACGAACCGCCGGAGGGCACAGGTACCGCCGTCGCCGACGAGCGCGCGCCCTGTGCAGGCACGCGCGCGCTCGAGCTGTCCGCGAGAGGATTTCTCCGTATCCTCCCGGCCGGCGCCGCCGAATGAGCATCTGCTGCAGTTTGACTCTGTCGACGTTGCTCGCGAGCGAGAAAGCGGGGCGCGCACTCGGCCGCTCTTCCGGACGAAGCTTGCCTGACAAAGCTGGTGAGGGCAACGAGAGAAAATCCGCTCTGCGGGGCGAGTCGCCGTACGCGTGCGTCCCCGATCGGCTCGTGGTGCGACGTCTCCGCTCCGCGCTCTCGTTGGCGCCAACGTTGCGCTTGAGCTTCACTAGCTGCAGAAGCAGCGAGGCTGGGAATCTGCGCTCACGAGCTCGAGTCTCTCTGGCTCGACGAGGCTGTCGAGCCGCCGGAAATAGCGCATCTCCTCCTCGCTCGCAACGACCGAGACGAGGAGGGCTGGAGAGACCGCCTTGCGGACCAGCTCACCTTCGTCCCGCTGCTCCTACTCGGCCCGTCGAGCCGGCGCTGCCCAGCTTCAAGCGCTGTCGCTGCGCCGCGGGCCCGAGCGCACGTCGTCGCCGTCGAGCGCACGCTCACTTCGAGCCGACTCCTGCCACGAGGCGGCACAGTCGAGACAGAGCAGAAGCGAGAGCAGAGATCGAGCTACTAGCGGCTCAAGCAAGAATGGAAAGAGCAGGAGCTCGTGGGTGAGCCCCTCTCGTCGGCCGCGAACAGGCCGCTCGGGCCCGGCCGCACGCCGACCATGACCTGTCACAGGCGCAGAAAGGGGGCAGTGCGTCGGCGAGAGAGGGCAGGAGTGTGGTGCGTAGCGTAGGTGCCATGGAGGACGTGGTCGGGGACCTTGCGAGGCGGGCGACGGCAAGCGCGCGGTCAACAGCGAGGCGAGGAAGGTGTAGGGGGAGAGCGGCGGCCGTGCGAGGGCGTGGGCCCTCGGACAGACCTACGCTTTGATTCAGGAGCGCTTAGCCGTTGGTAGAGCTCGAGCGCCTGGCTGGACGGTTGGCGAGGGACGGGAGGAGGGGTGGAGGCGGTGCCGGAGTGCGCGAATGGCGTGAGGGCGGACGCTGCGAGGGGTAATAGATAGCAGGTCAGCTCAGAGCGCTCCTTGGGGTACATCGGCTCCTCCTTGTGCCGGGGCGGGCTCCTCAAAGCTTCATCAGCTGGGAGGAAACGGGGGACGGAGGAGGAGAGGGACACACAACGGGGCCGCGTCTCTTCGTGTGGCCGAGCAGCCAGCAGAGGCTCGTGGTGTAGCCGCGCGCAGCCGCTACATAGCTAGTGTGCGAGGTGAAGGAGAGAGCTCATCAACCCTCTCCCACCTTCGGCTCGCCCCCCCGCTCGGCTGGCTGCGTCGCGCTCTCGGCGCGCGAGCCGGCAGATCCGCGCGTCCTCCTCGCCCGCTTTCTGTGAGCCGTGTGCCACACCTCCCAGCCGGCCGCGAGCGGAACTCATCACGCCCTCCTCCTCGTTTGCAGGAGGCGACGGTCGAGCTGACTACGACCCGCTCGGCCCCACCTCTCGCCGCCCGACCGTGATCGGGAGCTCGAGCTGGGTCTGCGAAGGCGATCCTTAATCTTGCTCGTCCGGCGGGTAGCTCGTCCGCCGTCGCACCCTCTCCCTCTCGTCCTCGAGCTGCAACGCAAGTCTCGTTCTCAGCGCACTCGGGCCCCGTCTGGTCGTCGTCGGACGGACGTGCGACACCGTGCGAGCCTGCCTGGTAGCGGCGGGCTGAGCTGGGGCGACGACGCGCTCGACGGCTGCGCCCCGCTCGGGTCCCGCTACGCGACGTCGTCCCGCCCAGCGAACGAGCTTTTTGGCCGACGCGTCCTGGCACCTGTCCAATACCTTCGAAGCTTTCGCACCAGAGGGGAAGCAGCTGACCCGCGCAGGCGAGAAAGGCTCCCCCTCCTCCCTCCTCCTCCTCTCTCTCCCTCCCTCCCTCCCTCCCTCCCTCCCTTACCTCTCACGCACATACCTTACTCTCTACTCGATACAATGTCTATGCACACTCTCCCCTCCACGTTCCCATACCCTTCCCGCAAGGAGGACCGCGACGCCGCTCGCCTCCTTCGCACCTCGCCCAAGGTCCCTCGACCTCTTCCCTCCCCTCCTCCTCGCACCGCCCAGAGCCCTAAGCAGCCGAGCAAGTCGTACTCGACGATCGCCAAGCTCGGCTCGCGCGACTACTCGGGCGCTCGCCCGCTCCCCGCCTCGCCGACGATGCCTCGCTCGCAAGCCTTCCCGTCGAGGTACGCCTCTCCCTCTCGCTTCCTGCTCCCCGCTCGACTTGAGGCTGACTTGCCCTGCATCGCTCGCAGCCTCGGCAGCCCTCTCGGCGCGTCGCACCTGCCCTCTCCGCCCACCTCGCCCAGTCGATCGCCCCTCTCGAGCCAGCGCAAGCGCAAGTCGGTCGAGCACGACGAGCACGGCGCCGATGAGAAGGACTACGCCGGCCGAGCTGCACAGCCTAGCAAGAAGCGCGTCGTGTGCGCCCCTCTCTCCCTCCTCCTCCTCCTCCCTCCCCGCGCCAAGCTGACCTAGTCTCGTTCCAAATCCTCGCAGCGTCGACATCCGCAAGGGCTCGAGTAGCCGCGCCAAGGACGTCAAGGTCAAGGCGATGCCGCTCCCGCCGTCGCCGAGCCCGAGCACGTCGAGCACGCTCTTCGACGAGCTCGGCGACGTCGAGGCCATCTCGAGCGAGTGCGTCTCTTTCTCCTGCTCTGCTACTCGACTCTCGCCGCTCGCTCAGCAGCTGACGCCACTCGATCACGCAGGGACGAGATGCCGACCTACGACGAGCTCCTCGCCGCTCACCTCGAGCTCAAGGCCGCCCACACGCAGCTCGAGGCCAAGTACGCCGCCGCCGCGATCCCGCCCGACTCGCTCAAGGTCCTCGTCGCCGAGGCGGTGCGCCAGGGCCTCAAGGACGAGCGCGAGGCCGAGCAGCGCCGCCGCCGCGAGGTGCTCGCCAGCCGTGGCCTCGTCGCGCGAGCACTCGGCGGCGCCTCGATGGCCTACTCGGCGATCCGGCTTGGCCGAGGCCTGTACCGCGACGGCATGTGGGCCATGGGCCGCATCGCGTACGCCAAGGCGCAGGTCGGTGCGCTCCCGGCGGCGTCGGAGCTCCTCGCGGCGGTGCAGGGCTTCCTCTAAGGGTCGCGCCGCTCGGACCCCTTCTCTTTCCTAGACTGTACCACTTCTGTGCCTTACGTGTTGTCGTCTCTATCTTGCGTAGCTCCCGTCTGTGCCCTCCCTCATGCTATCGAAGACGTGCCTTCCTCTCATTCTCGCTCGCTCGGACCTCGCCTTCTCACGTTCGAGAGACGCACTCCTTGCAGCGGTCGTCGACCCGGAAGCCCCCTCTCTCCCGCACAGGGTACTGACTCCCTCCGAGAGCGCTCGAAGCAGTGTCGCTGAGCGCGCAGGAGGTTGGCGAGACGCGCACTGCCGTAGCTGCCGGCGCACGTCCTCGAGCCGCACGAACCATGTGCGTCGCCGCCTCGCTCGCTCGCGAGCTCGTACTCGGCTCCAGCGATGCGGAAGCGACACCCAGACTGCTGAAGTAAGCACGAGAAGCAGGCTTAGACCGCGTTACGGGCCGGGCCGGTCGAGCGGCGCGCTGCGGCAGCCTCCTGGACAGCCGTGTCCCCGCTCCCTGGTCCGCTCCTCCGCCTCAGCCCCTCAGTCGAGTCCACCGGAGCGGCCGAGCGAGCCCGTATAGCAGGAAGAGTGGTGTACGAGGGCCGACAAGCGTGCCGAGAGCGAGAAGAGGAGGGGGAGGCGGGCGAGTGAGCCGCCTCTCGCCGAGCGGTGCGCAGTGGGTCGAGCGGGATGCTGCACTCGTCCTGGTTCCGGTGCACCTGTCCTCGTAGCGGCGTGTTGTCGGTGGAGAGCCAGGACCCGGCCGATCTCGCTGAAGGGACGACGACGAGCTCCGCCTAACTCCCTCCGCTCAACTCTACGATCCACCTTGAGCTATGCAGGCCGCACCTCGAGCCCTCCGCGCCACCATCTTCCGCCAAGGGCACCGCGCCCAGTCGTCGCAGCCGTCGCCCTTCGCCACCTCGCCCTCCTCATCTCCCGCCTCCCCCGCCTCGTTCACCTACCCCTCGCCGAGCTACGGCTACACAGCACCATGGACGCCTTCACTCCGGTATCCGGTCAGCAACGTGCGCGGGTTCGCCTCGACGAGCACGGCGACGGCGCAGCACGCACCTGACGACCTGTTCGAGACGGCGCCTCTCTTCGAGCGCGTACAGCAGAGCCCCGAGGTTATCGCAGCGATTGAAAGTGCGTCCTCCTCGTGTCCTCCTATCCGCAGTCGCGAGCTGCGCGGGACCCGTGCGCTGACCTTCCTCGCCTTGCTCTCGCTCGCAGACATGGCCAAGGTCACGCGCGAGAAAACGGGCGTCGACCTCGCGGCGGGCGACAAGCCGTCTATGAGCATGATGCTCAAGCTCGCGCGCGACCCTGAGCTGCGCGCCGCCGCAGAGCGATTGATGGCGGCGCTCCGAGGCGCAGGCGTCGAGGTCGACCCCAAGGTGGCGCTCCAGGCGCTCCAGATGATGGGCGGCGAGGGCTTCGACCAGCTCAAGAACGGCCTGCAGGACTACCACGACAAGGTGAGGAAGGACGGCGAGGGCGAGGGCGAGGGAGAGGGCGACGGCGAGGGCCAGAAGAAGTAGCGGGTCCGTGCGCGAGCAACCTGGGTCGTCGTCGTTCTCGTCGCGCTGTGCGCTGTGTGTAACCCTCTCGCTGTCTATCCCTGTAACTCGTACATGCCCCTCTCCTCGCCCGCCTCTCTCGCGCTGTCTCCATCTCGTCGCCCTCTCGCAGAAAGAACAAGAAGGAGAGCGAGCGAGCGCAGTAAGTTGCACGCCCTCGAGCGCCGCAGCTACCTCCCCTTGACGTCCTCGCCCTGATCGAACCCGTCTATCCTGCTCCTCCCTCCCCACGTCCCGTCAAAGCCCATGACGCGCGCCAGCCCGTCGTGGCACTCGACGTCGAACGCGCGGTACGGCACGCGCTCTCCGTCGACCGAGATGAAGCCCTCCTTGGCGCCGGGCGCAGGCGACGGGAACGAGAGGCGGTAGGCCGAGCACTTGAGGTAGGTGACGGAGGGGAGCGAGAGGAGGCCGCCGGTCGACGCGTTGTCCATGGCCTGCGAGCGTCGAGAGCGAGAGAGCGGGAGAGCCGAGGCTGGGTCAGCATGCATCGAGAGACGTCCAGAGAGCCTCTCGAGCGTGCGAGAGGACGGGCGACGCACGGTGAGCGCTTTGAGCGGCGACATGGGCGCGACGAGGACGAGGTCGATCAGGCCGTCGTTGGGATCGGCGGCCGGGAAGAGCATGACCTGCGAGTGACGGCGACGTCGGCGAAGGAGCGAGGGAGGGAGAGCGAGGTTCGTCAGCAGAGCGCTCGAGCCGCTCGAGGAAGAGAGAGGGAGAGAGCGAGGACGACTCACGTCCTTGGAGACGAACGGCACCTTACCGGCGTAGGCGAAGAAGACGCCCTCGGTCGTCAAGTCGAGCGTGAGCCATTCGTCGTCGTCACCGTCGCCGCCCGAGCCGCCGCCAGGCCCAAAGTCGCCGTCGACCGGGAGGTGGCCGACCCGCCGCCGAGCTCGACCATCCTCGCGCGGTCCGACAGGCGCCGGCACAGGCATGTCGTCCTCGCCGTGCTCGCTGCTCGCCGCCCGCCTCGGCCGCAGCAGCGCCTGGTTGTGGCGCCGCGCAATCTCGCCCTTGTTCCACCTCGCGCCCTTGACCTCGATCCTGCACGGGTAACGCCGCCGCCCAATCGCTCCTGCCACGTACCCCCACGTGAAGCGTGCGTCGCCCATCCACCGCAAGTGCTCCGTCCCGAGATCGAGGTCCGCCATGAGCCCGAAAGCCTGGCTCAGGAACGTGTACGTGCGCACGGACCCGGCCTCGCCGTCGCGGTCGCGGTCGCTCGCCGACGACGCCTGCGAGAACGACGACAGGTCGAGCGCGAGCGGCGAGCCCTTGAGGGCGCACAGGGCGGCGTAGCGCAGGTCGGACGCGCGCTCGGGCCCGTACACGCTCGTCGCGAGCGCGTTGCCGCTGCCGCACGGGACGTGGACGATGGGCGTCTCGCGGAGGGCGCGCGCACCTGCGCCGGGCTGCGCTGCGAGGCCGTTGAGGAGCTCGTGCACGATGCCGTCGCCCGAGAGCGAGACGAGGGCGTCGAAGCGCGAGGGGTCGTGCGCGAGGCCGAGCGCGCGCGCGTTGGTCGCCGTGCCGGGAGCGCCGGTGTCTGCGAGCGCGAGAGGGCTAGTCAGACGGTGCTCATGAGCGAGAGAGAGAGGGAGAGGGAGCGAGGCAGACGAGGGAAGGAGGGAGAGAGGAGGGAGGAAGGAGAGAGGAACCTACACGAGACGTGGTACGAGCAGCCGGCGGCGTCAAAGACGGGCTTGACCGTGTCGATCCAGACGCGCTTGGCGGTGCCCTTGCCGCCGTGCGGGTTGACGACGCAGTGGAGCCTGCGCTTGCGCTCGACGCCGGCGTACGCTCTGCGCTCGGCCTCGGCGCACCAGGCTGCGGCGGCCGGGTGCTCGGCGTCGGCGGTCGCGCTCGCGAGCGTGTCGTGGTGGTCGGTGGCGCGGCCGACGTCGTGCACGGCGGCGTCGAGGTGCCAGAGGACGAGGGCCGAGTCGGGCTTGCGCTTGTCCGAGGGGACGAGGGCCGAGAGCGAGATGCGGGTTGCGGATGGGGCGGCGGTCGACGCGCCGGACGCGGTGGCTGTCGCGGCGAGGAGGTTGCGGTAGGGGATGATGCGATGCGAGGTGGACGAGGCTGCGGGAGGAGCAAGTGGGGGTGAGCGCGAGGAGGAGGAAGAGAGGGACGGCACTGCGACGGGACGAGGCGGCACGCACGGTGATCGAGCTGGAGCGAGTGATGAGGGCCGTTTGTGCGCTGCTTTACGACGGCGAGGCCGTCTGGTGTGAGGGCGAGGTGGACGGGGCGGCGAGACGAGGACGAGACGGCGAGGAGCTCCCACTCGGGGAGCGGGGCGCGTTCGTGGCGGGCCTGGTGAGGCATGGGCGAGTAGGAGCGAGAGCGCGAGCAGCCACACAGGCTCAGCATGGCCTCGGGGTGCGCACGAGCGACGAGGTCGTCAGGTCGAGGCCGCCTCCGTCGCGTCGTCCCTTTGCTCTCGACTGCTCTCGCTTGCTCTTGGCCCCGACCAGTGACTGCAGCGACCAGCACAGCAACCCCCCGCCATGTCCACCCAGCAACCCCTCGCCGCCATCGTAAAGAGCGTCCTCTCGGGCGACACGGTGCGCTCCCCCCCTCCTCCTCCTCCTCCACGCTGCCACGACTCGCTCCCCCGCTCACCCCCTCGCCCTGCCCCGCCCCGCCCTGCAGCTCGTCCTCCGTGGACCCGTCGTCCAGGCAGACGCCCTCCCGCGCGAGAAGGTCCTCCACCTCGCCGACCTCACCGCACCCCGCCTCGGGTCCCGCGACCGCGACGACGAGCCCTGGGCCTTCGAGGCGCGCGACTACCTCCGCTCCCTCACCGTCGGCAAGGAGGTCTCGTTCACCGTCAGCTACACCATCCCCACCGCCAACAACCTCGAGTTTGGCATCGTCTACGCCCACTCGGACGACGGCGACGACCTCGACGTCGCCGCAGAGCTCGTCCGCGCAGGCTGGGCAAAGGTCCGCGACGCCCCGCGCCGCGACCAGGCCGGCGACGACGACGACTCGGCCCAGACGGCCTCGCGCCGCGCCTTCCTGCGCGACCTCGAGGAGGAGGCCCGCATCCTCGCCCGCGGGCTCCACTCGTCCGACCGCGCACCCAACCGCCGCGTCGACTACTCGATGCCGTCCGACCCGCTCGCGTTCCTCGCCCAGTACAAGGCCAAGCAGCTCGACGCCATCGTCGAGGGCGTCACCAACGGCTCGCAGGTCCGCGCCCGCCTCCTCGTCTCGCCCGAGTACCACCAGTACATCAACCTCGGCATCGCCGGCATCCGCGCCCCCAAGTCGGGCAACCTCTCGGGCCGCGACGACAACCAGATGGCCGAGGAGCTCGGCGACGAGAGCCGCTTCTTCGTCGAGAGCCGCCTCCTCCAGCGCCTCGTCAAGGTCACCCTCCTCTCGCTCCCGACCCCGGCGCCTGCCCCGGCCTCGATCAACGGCTCGTCGTCGCCCGCCGCGCCCCAGCAGGTCAACCTCTTCCTCGGCACGGTCCACCACCCGGCGGGCAACATCGCCGCGCTCGTCGTCTCGGTCGGCCTCGCGCGCATCGTCGACTGGCACGCCGGCTTCCTCGCGTCGTCGCCGACGCCGACCATGATGTCCGAGCTGCGCCGCGCCGAGCTCGACGCGCGCTCGCACCGCCGCGGCCTGTTCAAGGACCTGCCCGACCCTCGCGTCGCCGCCCAGCAGGCCGCCGCCTCGGGCCGCAGCTTTACGGCGACCGTCACGCGCGTGTGGGGCGCCGACATGCTCTCGATCGTCAAGGAGGGCGACTCGTCGGCCAAGGAGCGCCGCGTCCAGCTCGCCTCGGTCCGCCAGCCCCGCCCGACCGACCCCAAGCTCGCCGGCCTCCAGCTCGAGGGCAAGGAGATCCTGCGCAAGCGCCTCATCGGCAAGCCCGTCCACGTTACGATCGACTACGTCAAGCCCGCCGAGGGCGACTACGAGGAGCGCGAGTGCGCCACGGTCCGCGTCCCGGGCGCCGGCCTCAACGTCGCCGCGTACCTCGTCGAGCGCGGCCTCCTCGGCGTCCTGCGCCACAAGCAGGGCGACGACA
The DNA here is from genome assembly GCA_920104245.2 of Rhodotorula babjevae. NCBI lineage: Eukaryota > Fungi > Basidiomycota > Microbotryomycetes > Sporidiobolales > Sporidiobolaceae > Rhodotorula > Rhodotorula babjevae. The sequence goes on from CAKKSZ020000023.1 coordinate 483,768, forward strand.
ACCGTTCGAGCGACTACGACAGCCTCATGGCGGCCGAGGCGCGCGCCATCGAGGACAAGAAGGGCCTCCACACCGGCAAGGACGCGCCGCCCGCGCCGAGGATCGTCGACGCGAGCGAGTCGGCTACCAAGGCGGCGCCGTTCCTCAGCTCGTTCAAGCGCCAGGGTCGCATCCAGGGCGTCGTCGACTATGTCGCGAGCGGCTCGCGCTTCAAGGTGCGCTCCTCCCTCTTGGCCCCGCACGGACCCTCTCTCCCCGACCCGACCCGACTCGACGCTGACGCCTCGTCCGCTCGCGCAGATCTGGATCCCCAAGCAGGACGTCAAGCTCACGCTCGTGCTCGGCTCGATCCGCGCGCCGCGCACGGCCCGCAACCCGAGCGAGAAGGGCGACCCGTACGGCCAGGAGGCGGCCCAGCTCGCGAGCCGTCGCCTCCTCCAGCGCGACGTCGAGTTCTCGGTCGACGCGACCGACAAGAGCGGTGGCTTCATCGGCAGGGTGCGTCGTCGTCGTTCGAGCTTGTCCTCGTTTCCTGCGTCTCGAGCAGGGCCTGACGATTGGCCCTCTTCCTCGCTGTGCAGCTCTTCTACAACGGCCAGGACGTCGCGACCATGCTCGTGCGCGAGGGCCTCGCCAAGGTCGACGAGTACTCGAACGCCAAGGAGCTCTGGACCGCGCAGGAGGAGGCTCAGGCCGCTCGCCGCAACGTGGGTCCCTCTCTCTCTCTCTCAGGCCTCGCCCGCCCATGCTGACGCTCGACTATCTCATGCAGATCTGGTCCTCCTTCGACCCTGCCGCCGCCGCCGCCGCCAGCGGCGCCGACTCGTCGGCAGCAGGCGCGTCCACCCCGGCGCCCAAGCGCACCGAGTACCTCGACGTCGTCGTGAGCGAGGTCCGCGGCGGCACCGAGACGGTCCCGTTCTCGTTCTCGGTCCAGGTCCTCGAGGACGGCGGCATCCCGGCGCTCGAGAAGCTCATGGGCGACCTCACCCTGTTCCACCAGGACGACGCTCAGGCCCCGGTCCCGGGCAACTTTGTCCCGCGCTCGGGCGACCTCGTCAGCGCCAAGTTCTCGGTCGACAACGCGTGGTACCGCGCCAAGGTGCGCAGGTCCAACCCGGCCAAGAAGGAGGCCGAGGTCGTCTACATCGACTGTGCGTCCTGCTCTCCCTTCCCCTCCTCGTCGTCGCTCGTCAGCTGACCCTCCTCTCCGCCCCGCCCACAGACGGCAACTCCGAGACGATCCCGTACACGCGCCTGCGCCCTCTCGCCGCCCAGTTCAAGACGCTCGAGGGCCAAGCCAAGGACGCGACCCTGTCGTTCGTCTCGCTCCTCGACTGGCGCGTCGAGGGCTACGGCGACGAGGCCATGGACCGCTTTCGCGAGCTGTGCGAGGGCCAGCAGCTCGTCGCCAATGTCGACGAGCGCCAGCCGCACCTCCTCTCGCTGTCGCTGTTCGACCCGGCCGACCCCAACTCGCTTGCGAGCCCCGGCAACTCGCTCAACGTGCAGCTTGTCCGCGAGGGCCTCGCTCGCATCGACCGCCGCTCGAGGCTCCGCGACGCGTACCCCGAGGTCGTCAAGGCGCTCGAGCGCGCCAAGGACGAGGCGCGCCGGTCGCGCGCCGGGTGCTACGAGCTCGGCGACGTGCGTCCTCCTCCCTCTCTTTCCGCCCGGCCTGCAGCCTTCAAGCACTGACTCGTCGTTCTCCTCGCTGCTGTGCAGATCCTCGAGGACGACTAGGCTCCCAAGGGCGCCTCGTTCGACGACTCGACCTCGCTCGACCCTCCTGCCGATCCGCCTCTCCAGCCACGCCTTTCCTCCCTCTTCCCTCTCTCTCTCGCCCATCAGTCACTCGCATCTCTAGCATCGTCCTCGAGCCGCATCCCCTCACCCTCGCAGTCTCTTCCCTCTCGCCAAAAAGCCCGGGCGTCGTTCCCCGCGGCCGCCTCGGAGCTGTCTCTCTCCCTTCCGTACCTTGGGTCCTCTGTCCCTGGCCGAGTCTCGCTGCAACTGCAATATCGTGCGACTCGTCTAGTGCTCTCTGGTCCTTCGAGAGAGTCATGTGAGCGCAAGGCGGTGCGGCGACAAGTCGCCGTCATCGTTTGCCGACCGACTTGCCCCTCTCTCGCTCTCCACCAAGCAGCTCCTCCCTCGCTGGAGGCCTGCACACCGACCCGAGCACCACATGCCACCACCCCTGTACCCGACGCTCCAGCGCGTGTCGCTCCTCGCCGGCGCAACCACCCTCGCCTCGACCGCGTCGGCCGCAACCGCGACCGCCCTCCCCGCCGCACCGCTCTCGTCTCTGAGCTGCAGCTCGTGGGCTGAAGCCAGCCCGGCGCCACCGAGGGCACTTTCTGCGGGCTCCACCCAGCCGAGGAGGGCCCTCAAGCGGAGGAGGACCGGCGAGGACGGCGCGAGCAAGGTCGGGCGGGGCCAGGCGGCCACCAGGGCCGTGCAAGCAGCCGCGGGCTCGCAACGAGCTCGCTCGAAGCTGTCGGCGAGCACCAGGGCCTGTGCGCCGACTGGGCGAGCAACGCCGCCGCAGCACCACCTCGAACACCACCGCATCCCCAACCACCCACGTTCGACCTCGTCCTCGTCTCCAGCACCTCGTTCCCGCCCTTCCGCCTCGCGACGAGCCAGCACCATCTTGTTGGCGGGCCCTGACGGCCGCGCAGCCGGCGCGAGAGCGTTCTCGACCACCTGCACCGCCTCGCAGTCCGTCATCGTCGGCGAGCAACCCGCCGCTTCGCCCGCCCCTCCCGCCTACTCGAACTCGCCGCCCTCGCCACCATCCTCTACGCCTTCCGCTGCGCCAGCCCCGAGCGCAACGACAGCCGCGGCGGCGACGCCGCAGCCCGCCGCGCCGGCGCCGAGCGAGAAGGCCGGTGCGCCCGAAGCACGGCGCGCGAGGCCGCCTCAGCCTGGGCCGCCGCGACCTGCGAGCCCGTACGGCGAGATCAACGCGCTCGTGCGGCACCCGACCCTGTACGAGCCGCTCCTCAAGCCGAGGTTCCCGATCGTGCTCTGCCACGGTGCGTCTCTCTCTCTCGCTCTCGCTGCCTCGTTCAGAGCTGACGAGGCCCTCCTTCGAGCAGGCTTGTACGGCTTTGACGTGCGCGGGCCGGGCTTCTTCCGCCTGCACTACTGGGGCGACCTGCTCAAGATTCTTCGCGGCAAGATTGGTGCCGAGGTCTACGTCACGGCGGTCCCAGGGTGCGCTTGGTCCTTCCTCTCTCCTTCTCGAGTACGAGGAGCTGACGAGGAGCTACTACTGCAGGACCGGCTCGGTCAAGAAGCGGGCGCACGTGCTGCACCAGTCGCTCGAGGACACGCGCGAGCTCCTCAACCGCGACATCAACTTCGTCGCTCACTCGATGGTGCGCCTCGCTCTCCCTCCACGCTCGTGTGCTTGAGCTGCCGTGCTGACTCGGCTCGTCTCGCTCGCAGGGCGGTCTCGACGCTCGGTACCTCATCTCGAACATCCGCCCGACGCTCTACCACCCCAAATCGCTCACGACGCTGTGCACGCCTCACCGCGGGTCCGAGTTCATGTCGTGGTGTCGCGCCAACATCGGCATCGGCACCGAGTACGAGGGCAACGAGGCGCTCAACCTGCGCCCGTCCGTCTCGGCGTCGCTCGACGAGCCCGACGACACGTCGATCCCGCTCCCCTACTCGCTCAAGGCGCCCATCCTCTCGCGCGAGCAGGTCCTCGCCGCAAAGAAGGCCGCCGAGGAGGCCAAGCAGAGCGACGCCAAGGCCAACAAGCCCAAGGAGTCGTCGATCCACCTCCCCGGCCTTCCCTTCAACCTCTCGGCGAGCGTCACGGGCTACCTCCTCAACCTCCTCGACTCGCCCGCCTACGCCAACCTCGCACCGTCCTTCCTCCGCGACGTCTTCAACCCCTCGACGCCCGACGACCCGGCCGTCAAGTACTACTCGATCGCGGCGCGCGCCGACAAGGTGCCCATCTGGCACCCGCTGTGGCTCCCCAAGCTCGTCCTCGATGGCGCCGAGCGCGCTCGCGTCGACTCTGGCTGCGCCGCCCCGCCCGAGTGGCGCGGCAACGACGGCCTCGTCAGCATCGAGTCGGCGCGGTGGGGCGAGTTCCTCGGCACGTTCGACGCGTGCGACCACTGGGAGATGAGGGGCTCGAGCGGGCTCAGCTCGGCCGAGGCGAGCAAGGCGGCCGTCGAGCAGGCGACGAGGCGCGAGATCCGCGACACGCGCGAGCCCCACGTCGGCGAGCGCGCCGAGAAGGTCGACGGCTCGCCCGGCGCGAGCGAGGGCGCGCAGGAGCAGGCGGCGACGGCCAAGGAGCGCAAGGACAAGGACAAGGGGTGGCAGTGGCAGGACGTGTATGCGCTCGTCGGCAAGCTCGTCGGCGCGGGCAATGGCAGCGGCGGCGGCGACAAGAAGAAGGGCCTCGTCGCTGCAAAGGGCTCGTCGACGTCGGCACCTGCGCCTGCATCTACCTCGGCGTCGTCGTCGTCGATAACGTCGTCGCAGAAGGGCGAGCCGACGCCCAAGCCCGCCGACGACAAGGTGCGCAAGGTCGAGTCGAGCGACGCCGACGGGCTCGCGTCGGCCGCCTCGTGGATCATCCGCCAGCTCCCCGGCACCTCGTCCAGCCCGGCTTCGTCGTCGTCATCGTCGATGGCGAGCAAGGCGAGCACCGCATCGAGCAAGGCGGCCGACTCTGCCGCCTCGACCCTCTCGGCCGTCTCGTCCTCGGTCACGTCGGCCGTCTCGTCGACCGTCACCTCGGCCGCCGCCAACGTCGTCGACAACCTTGCGCACAACGCGACCGCGAGGCTCATGTACGGTGCCCCGGGCCTCTCGTTGTCGGCCTCGTCCGCCTCGTCGTCGTCGTCGGACAAATCGCCGGTGGGTCGGCCGGGCAAGCCCGAGAAGTTCGACCTCGAGCGCATGTGCGTCGCCCTGTGCCGCAAGCTACACAACGACGGGTTCTGAGAGAGGGAATGTACACGAGCGGCGTCTCTTTGTAGAGCATCTCGCACGTCGGAAAGAGCAAATCGTCGTTCACGGACCTCCTCCTCGTCGCGCGTTCTCCTCTCCTTCCCCTTCCGCCGCTGTCCGTCCCGACGGGTCCGCTGTCTCCGTGAGCGCTCGCCGAGGTGGAGGCGGAGCTTGGCTTTGTTCGCGCTCTCTGAGAGACCGTCGAGGAGCCCGTGCACCGCATTACTCGGCCGGAAGGGCAGGGTCCAGGCGCGCAGATCCCCGGGCTCCGCGCTCGTTAGCCTCGGGCTTGCTCAAATTCACGAGTCCTGCGCCGACAAGTGCCTTGCCCCTCGCTGCGCGCCCCCTTCTCTTCCCTCTCGCCCTCGCCTCGCGCTCTCGTGCTGCCGCGCAGCGCTCGCTCCTCGCCCTCGCACCGCGCCTCTGCACGCAACCAGCACCAGCGCTGTCGCCTCGCCTCGCTCGCCACCTCGCAAGGCCCGCCCGCCCTCTTTCGGCCGTCCGCTCGAGCTCCGACTTCCGAACCACGACCCGCTTAGCGCCGCCGCCCCGCCAAGCAGCGCACACGTCCACGAGAGCGGCCAGTCGACGCGCAACATGGCCTCGGTGCCTGCAGCGACCAAGCGCACCGCCGTGTGGCTCGACTGCGACCCTGGGCGAGACGACCTCGTCGCCATCCTCCTCGCGCTCTACCTCCCCGGCATCGAGCTCCTCGGCCTGTCTTCGGTGCGCTCTGCTCCCGCAGTCTCTCAGTATACGCGTAGATGCTGACGCCGAGCACTCACAGGTGCACGGCAATGCCACGCTCGAGCACATGAGTGCGGCGTCCTCCCGCCGTTCGGGCCTCTCTTTCATCCGACACTGACGATGAGCTCGCTCCCCTTTGCTCTCTCGCAGCCTACAACGCGGTGCGAGTACTGTGCTCGTTTGGCACGCCCGAGCAAGTCGCGGCTATCCCGGTGCACAAGGGCGCAGAGCGGCCGCTCCTCGTTCGGCCAAAGGAGGGCTCGTCCGTGCACGGCATCGACGGCCTCGGCGGCGTTGAAGGGCTCTTCGACATGTCGTGCGTCTACTCTTCGCTGCGCTCGAGGTTGGCGACGGCGAGCTGACTAGTCGAGCGCTCACAGCGATCCGACCGTCGCCGCCAAGCAAGCCGAGGCGCTCAAGGGCAACGCCGTCCTCGGCCTCGCCGACGCCTGTCGCTCCCTCCCCGACGGCGACAAGCTCACGTTGATCGCGACCGGCTCTCTGACCAACATCGCGCTGTTCGTCCAAGTCTTTCCCGACCTTCTCCTCGACAAGGTCGACCGCATCGTCGCCATGGCCGGCGCCGAGGGGCGTGGCAACAAGAGCCCGGTCGCCGAGTCCAACGTCTTCTGCGACCCTCACGCAGCGTCCATCGTCTTCGACGCACCCGTGCCCGTCGTCCTCTGCGTGCGCGAAGACGCTTCTCCGCTCTCCCTTCCGACGACGCACTGAACGCCTCCCGTCTCCCTCGCCGTACAGCCGCTCAACCTCACGCACACGGCGCTCTTCACTCCCGCTATCCACCGCCAGCTCCTCGAGGGCCTCCCCTCGCACTTTCCGCCAACGCCGCCCCTCACGCCGACCAACGGCAGCACGACCCTCCCGCGCGCCCTCACGCCCCTGCGCCACACGCTCTCGACCAACCTCACCTTCTTCGCCGAGGCCTACAAGCGCAAGTACGGCATGGAGGGCCCGCCGCTGCACGACGCGCTCACGGTCGCGTTCGTGACGCATCCAGAGCTGTTCAAGGGTGCGCTCGAGCCTCGTCTCCTCTCTCCCGCTCAGAGCTCGCCGTGCTGACGAGTCGACATCTACACGTCGCAGGTAAGCGCTACCGCGTCGACGTCGAGCTGACGGGCACGCACACGCTCGGAGCGACCGTCGTCGACTTGTGGGAGGTCCGTGCGCGTTCTCTCTCTCTCTCGCTCTGCCTCGCCTCTTCCTCCTCTCTCTCGTGCATCTCACTAACTCGTGCATCTCTCCCACCTCCCGCTCGCAGTACCAGAAGGCGACACTGGACAACGACGAGGGCAACTGGGGCCGGAACGGCAAGAACGTCTTCATCCTCGAGGAGGTCGACGCGGCGGCGTTCTGGCGCGACGTCTTCCTCGAGACGGTGCGAGCTGCCGACGCCGTGGCCCCGGTGAATGCTGCGTGGCGGGAGAAGCAGGGCGCGGCGGACGAGGAGCGTCGACGAGCAGAAGAACGGGCGTGAGCGAGGGGAGGAGCTCGCCCTAGACGACGACGAGGACAGACATTATTCACACTGCATGCAACACTAGACTACTACGTATGTACGACATGGGAGAAAGAGAGCGACGAGGCGAGAGAGGAACCGCTTCGAGCCCTTTCCCCCTCGCGCCGCACGGACCCCTCAAAGCGCCGCCACCTCGACCTTGACCGCCGCGCCCCGGAGACGGTTTACCCACATCGGGTACTGCGCGCACGCCCTCACGGCAAACCTGTCGCCGGCCCTCGCGGCGCCGAGCAGCCGCTCGACCTCGTCGGCGCCGCAGCACGCCGGCGTCTCGGGGCTGCACTCGGTGTTCGGCGCGGCGGGCGGCGAGCGCGAGAGGACGGTCGTGAAGGGGGCGAACGAGGGCGTCGAGTGGAGGTTCGAGTGCAGGCGGGCGGCGAGGACGAGCGCGAGCGAGAGGCCTGAGGGGAGGACAACGAGGTCGCGGTCGGCTGGGGCGGGCTCGTGTGGCGGCGGCGGTGGGGCCTCGTGAGAGGGAGAGCTCACGGTGGATGCGGATGATGTGGGAGCGGAAGCGGGAGGGGGAAGGGGCCGCAGGAGGACGAGTTCGAACCACGACGAGGACGCCTCGCGGGTGCCGTGGTGCTGAGGGAACGACGAGTAGCCTGCATCCTCGACATCGTCAGCGCCGCCCCGAGCGAGATCGAGAGGAGAGGGCCGCACCTTGGTCTCGCGAGTCGGTCCAGACGGACACGCGCCGGACGAGCTGCTCGGGTGCGCCCTCGACGAGCGGCAGCGGCGGCGAGACGACGCAGGTGCGGGCCGTCCTGCGCCCTTGCGGACCCGCCGAGACGGTGACGTCGCCGGTCCAGACCTGGGCGAAAGCAGGCCAGAGCTCGCTGCGGGACGGAAGGACGAGCGTGAGCGGTGCGAGCGGGGCCAGTCGAGCGGGCAAGGGGAAGGCGACGCACGCAGCTTCGACGACGTCGAGAGCGAGCTCGGGCGGGATGCGCTGCGAGAGGATGTCGAGCACCTCGAGGACGTCGTCGTGGTCGAGGGGCGAGTCGCGCGCTGTACGGCGTGCACGAGCCGACGAGTCGCCCGAGGTCGAGGTCGTGGCCCAGGTGGCTGCGCTTACGACAGCCTCGCCGACCGACGAGACGGCGCTGCCCATCTTGCGAGTGTGCCCGTGGCCGAGTCTAGTCGGTGCTCGGCTCGCGCGAGGGAGAGCTGGGCGAGCGCGACGAGGTGGGGCGGACGAGTTCGAGTCGCACGAGGCAGCGGGAAGAGGCGCGGTGGGGATGACGGGTGCCTGCTGAGAAGCAGAGACAAGAGGCGCAGGACCACACAGCGGGTGTGTCCAGAGGGAGAGCCGCCGACGAAGAGCGAGGCGAGGACGAGCGGGACTTGGCCGCCAGAGGCGAGCCGGCTCCCCTTTCCTCCTCGGACCCAACTCCCGCTTGCCAGGTGAGCCTACTGCTGCCCAGCTGCACACCCTCGAGCCCCCTACGCCCACCGGCCACCCGCCCTGCGGCCCTCCCCCGACCTGTCGCCCTCGCCTCGTCCGCCCGGGGCAAACTCGGCGCACCAACTCGACATCCCGCCTCGCCGCACTAGCCCTCTCTCGGTCCCGTCAGCCGACCCGCACACCCTGTCGAACGACTGCACGGCGGCGGCAGCAGCCGGCGAGGCGGCGTGACCGCGGGACGGGCGTCGGCGAGCTGCAGCGGTCGCGCAGGGACGGGCTCGCGGCTCGGGCATCCTCGCGGGGATCTCGCCCGCCGCGCTCGCAAGCCAGGGCGGCGCACTAGGAGGAGCAGAGCGGGCAGGCCCAGGCGCAGACGGGCTGGCGAGTGGCGGGTCAGGGGTCCCTGAGCTCGCTCGCCGTCGTCGCGCCAGGAGGAGCACCGCGACGTCCCACAGCCGCCGAGCTGTCACCGAGAGCTCATTGCTGACCCCGTCTACTCTCCCTGTCCTCCCTCCCTGCCGCCGATCCGCACGCAGGACTCGAGCACGGTGCGTGGCCGCCTCCCTCCCCTCCTCGACCGCCGCCTCTCGACCCGCCTCGCTGACCTGTCCTGCCCCTCTCTCGCACAGATGGTCAACGTTCCCAAGACCCGCCGTACCTACTGCAAGGGCAAGCAGTGCCGCAAGCACACCCCGCACAAGGTCACCCAGTACAAGACTGGCAAGGCGTCGCTCTTCGCTCAGGGCAAGCGTCGTTACGACAGGAAGCAGTCTGGTCCGTCCCTCTCTCTCCCACGGTGTGCGACACGGGACGCCGAGCTGACGACCCCTCCCCCCACAGGCTACGGTGGTCAGACCAAGCCGGTCTTCCACAAGAAGGCCAAGACGACCAAGAAGGTCGTCCTCCGCCTCGAGTGCACGGTCTGCAAGTACAAGATGCAGATGTCGCTCAAGCGCTGCAAGCACTTCGAGCTCGGTGGTGACAAGTGCGTCCCCCGTCCAGCCAGCTCGCGCGCGATCGAGGTCGTCGTCCTCGCGAGAGGCAGTGCTGACCATGCCCCTGCTCTCCTACCCTCCCTGCTCCCCTCGACCTCCTTGCGACCTGCACCCTCACCGTCCTCGTCATCGCCTGCGACCGCACCTCGCCCTACTGCGCCTCGCCTCGCCTCGCCTGCCTCGCCGCTCCGACCCCCTCGACTCGCCCTCTCGACCGCCCTCGTCTACGCGCACCCTCTCCGTCCTGCCCACCGTCGCGCTCGTCGTCGCGTCCGCCTCGTCGCCTTGCGCCCGCTCCCCCACCTCGCCCACACCCGACGCACTCGCCCTCCGCCGTCGCCGTCTCGCCCGTGTCGCCGACCTGCAGGAAGCAGAAGGGCCAGGCCCTCCAGTTCTAGATTGTCATGCCGTGGTAATGATGGTCGTTTGGCAATTGGAGGTTGCGTTTCCCCTGTGCACGTTCGGGGAGGAGGAGGAGAAGAGGGTCCGAGAGCGAGAGAGAAGCCGGCTGCGCCCCGCCGTCTGCCCCTCGTGCGAGTGAGCCGGCCCGAGGGTGCGCCCCAGGAGTGCAGTGAGGAGGTGTACGGCGCAGTTGAGCGACTGGCGGAGATGCGGGGAACGAGGGGCGGGTTTGAGCTCGCTGGCCGACTTGATCTCGCTCGCGCGCAGTTGGCTGTCGCTCCATGCTCGCACGCGCAGCTCGCTCTCTCGTCCGACTAGCTTGCCACCCACCTCGACAGCTCGTCGCGCCACACATGTCTGCACCCGCACCCGCGCCAGCCAAGCGCGCCCTCTCGACCTCGCCTCCCCCTCCTCCGGCCGCTCCCCAAGCCGCCGCCGACCACCCCGACTCGAAGCGCGTAAAGCTCTCCGTCGAGGACCCCGTCTCGGTCCCGCCCGTCCTCGTCGAGGCTCCCGCCGCAGCCCCAGCCGGCGACAACGACGGCTCGACCGCACCTCCTCCCCGCCCGCGCAAGCCCACCCACCAGCACCCGAAGCAGCCCCGCAAACCCCGCCAGCGCAAGGGCAAGCCGCCCAAGCCCGGCGGCGCAGAGGAGGCCGGCGCGTTCGACGTCGTCGCCCTCCTCGGCGAGGACCGCGTTGCAGAGCTCAACCGGCTCCAGCAGGAGGAAGGGCGGGACTGGGTCGCCGAGGCAGAGCGCGAGTGGGGCCAGGGCGCCCAGGGCAAGGACCTCGACGTGCAGGTCGTCGGCTGGACGGATCACGGTGCGCTCCTCCCTCTCTCCCGCCGTGAACGAGCAGCGAGCTGACTCGGACCTTCTCGCTCGACGCAGGCGACGGCCTCGCCCTCCTCACGCCCGAAGGCTCCGACAAGCCGACCCGGCTCGTTCAGATCCCGTTCGCTCTCGAGGGCGAGCGCGTCCGCATCCACATCCACCGCCACGAGCCCGACTACTTCATGTCGCACGCCGACCTCGTCGACATCCTCGAGCCGAGCCCGCGCCGCACGGCCGACGTCCGCGAGCTCCCTGGGCGCGTCATCGACGCCGACAACCAGGCCAAGCTCGACGCCGTCCGCGCCAAGTTCGGCAACCGCGTCCAGTGCCAGCACTTTGGCGAGTGCTCGGGCTGCCAGGTGCGCCCTCCCCGCTCGGACCTCGTCAACTCGATCTTGCTCTCCAGGCGACTGACGCTCGACGCTCTCTCCTCCTACAGTACCAGCCCCTCGCGTACGACGAGCAGCTCGAGATGAAGCGCGAGGTCGTCCGCCGCGCGTTCGCCAACTTCTCCGGCCTCGACCCGGCGCTCGTCCCCGCCATCGGCCCGACCTTGCCCTCGCCGCTCGAGTACGGCTACCGCACCAAGCTCACGCCGCACTTCCAGGTCCCGCCGTCCAAGAACCCGAACCGCAACCGCCGCAAGCCCAAGGCCGGCGCCGACGGCGAGGCCGCCCAGGAGCCCGACAAGGAGTGGGAGATCACGATCGGGTTCGAACAGAAGGGCCGCAAGCGCATCGTCGACATCGAGGAGTGCGTCATCGCGACGAGCGTCATCAACCGCGCCATGGTCGACGAGCGCGCCAAGGTCAAGCGCGACATCTCGGCCTACAAGCGCGGCGCGACCATCCTCCTGCGCGACTCGCTCCCGCCGCGCGCCGCCGACGCAGGCGCCGCGCGCCCGAGCTGCTACACGGCGCCGTCGACCGAGGAGCACATCTGCGTGACGGACCACCACGAGACGGTGCGCGAGCAGGTCGGCGACGTCGAGTTTGTGCGTCCCTCCCTCCCTCTCCTGCCTTCCTCTCAGGGGTGCATTGACCGACCCTCGACCTCGCGCTTGCTCCCTGCAGTTGCAGAAGGCGGGCTCGTTCTTCCAGGTGCGTCCTCGCGCGCGCGCTCGAGCCCCTTCTCCGCATTTTTCCGACTGACCCGCCCTCGTCCTCCCTCTCCCCCTCCTCTCTCTCGACGCGCGCAGAACAACGCCTCGATCCTGCCGTCGCTCATGGACGCCGTCAAGGCCGCCATCGGGCCCAAGCCGACGGGCTCGACCGCCAAGCGCTACCTCGTCGACGCCTACTGCGGCTCGGGCCTGTTCGCCATCTCGCTCGCCGACCTGCTTGACAAGGTCGAGGGCATCGAGATCGACAAGGCGAGCATCGTGTGGGCCAAGAAGAACGCGGCGTTCAACCATGCCGAGGGCAGGGGCGACGTCGGGTTCCGCGACGGCAAGGCCGAGGACATCTTTGGCGTGCGTCGCTGCCTCTCTCTCTTTCTCTTTAACGCACTTCTGCTTCCTCCTCGTCGAGCCGGTCCTGACTCGCTCGCTCCTCCTGCAGTCGATCGAGTTCCCGCGCGACCAGACGACCGTCCTGATCGACCCGCCTCGCAAAGGCTGCGACGACGCCTTCCTGCGCCAGCTCCTCAACCTCAAGCCGGCGACCATCATCTACGTGTCGTGCAACGTGCGCTCCCAGGCGCGCGACATTGGCTGGCTCCTCAAGAAGTCGCACGAGGAGGAGGGCTCGAGCGACAAGGGGTACCGGATCGAGAGCCTCAGGGCGGCCGACTTGTTTGCGCAGACGCACCACGCCGAGGGCGTCGCCATCCTGCGCAGGGACGTGTAGAACTTTGAGCGTGCCGCACTGCACCTTATTCCTCGAGCCTGAGCGAGAGCGAGAGTGAGAGCGGGTCCGAGCGTGAGCAGGTCCGAGCGCGCGCGGCTTCTCTCGAGCGCAGCGACGGCGAGCTTCTCGCTTGCGACACGGACCGTCCGCAACTCTCGTGGAGCAGCGACCCAAGGAGGCCCAAGCGCTCCTCGCACCTGCTTCTCCTCCTCCTCTCGAGCGCAGAATCGCGCAGACCTGTTCCTTGAGAGGCTCGAAGTCACTAGCTCGTCGTCGAGAGTGCGTCCTATGAAGGGCGGCGACGAGGCTGCAGTTCCAGGAGGAGCGACCCAAGGAGGCCCAAGCGCTCCTCGCACCTGCTTCTCCTCCTCCTCTCGAGCGCAGCTTCGCGCAGACCTGTTCCTTGAGAGGCTCGAGGTCACTAGCTCGTCGTCGAGAGTACGTCCTATGAAGGGCGGCGACGAGGCTGCAGTCTCAAGAGAAGCGACCCAAGGAGGCCCAAGCGCTCCTCGCACCTGCTTCTCCTCCTCCTCTCGAGCGCAGAATCGCGCAGACCTGTTCCTTGAGAGGCTCGAAGTCACTAGCTCGTCGTCGAGAGTGCGTCCTATGAAGGGCGGCGACGAGGCTGCAGTTCCAGGAGGAGCGACCCAAGGAGGCCCAAGCGCTCCTCGCACCTGCTTCTCCTCCTCCTCTCGAGCGCAGCTTCGCGCAGACCTGTTCCTTGAGAGGCTCGAGGTCACTAGCTCGTCGTCGAGAGTACGTCCTATGAAGGGCGGCGACGAGGCTGCAGTCTCAAGAGAAGCGACCCAAGGAGGCCCAAGCGCTCCTCGCACCTGCTTCTCCTCCTCCTCTCGAGCGCAGATTCGCGCAGACCTGTACCCTGAGAGGCTCGAGGTCACTAGCTTGTCGTCGAGAGTACGTCCTATGAAGGGCCGCGACGAGGCTGCAGTTTCAAGAGAAGCGACCGGAGGAGGCCCAAGCGCTCCTCGCACCTGCTTCTCTCCTCCTCCTCTCGAGCACTCTCTGCAGATCCGACAGACGAAGAGAAGTCTATGTGACACGTCGCGCCCGCTCCCTGCCTCGAGGCCTGCACCTCGTACCGCGCCCAACGACAAGCTGCCAAGTCCACCTTCTCACGCCCTCGGTGCGTCAACGCCGCCCTCCTTCTCGTGCTTGGCCAGCTCGAGCTCCTGCAGAACCTGGCTCCTCCCGCCCTCGACGCTCGCAATGCCGGCCGGCGCCGCTGCAGCCGCGGGCGAGTCGGGCGCCGTCGTCTGCGCGTCGCGCGTCGCGCGCAGCTTGGCGTCGTAGGACGCCTTCCACGCGCGCATGGCGGTTTCGGACCTGCGAGACAGGTGGTAGAGAGCAGGAGCCGAGAGGAGGAGGGAGGAACGAGGAAGAAGAGGCAAAGGTCAGGGATTGCGGGGAAGGGGCGCGTGCGCAGCCGCAGAAGAGAAGCGGCGTACGGGACGGTTCCTTTTGCGGCGAGCTCTGCGCGCAGGGATGGTCATCAGTGCTCTGACTCGGGGCACCCGCTGTAGCTCGCTTGGCCATGGCGCACGCGCTGGAGAAGACTGCGTCGCGGGAGAGCGAGACGCACCGTTCCTCGCCATCGTCCGCCACCGCTCCGACTGCACCCGGTGCTGCTGCTCCCACTCAAGCAAGTAGTGATCTGCGTGCTCGGCGAGTCAGTACGAGGTCGACTCGCCGAGCGAAACGGCTCCAAGTGAGGACGAACCGGCGTGCGTGACCATCTGGGACGAGGGCGAGATTGAGGCGTCAGCTGGCTCCTGGTGCGGCAGTCGCAGGATAAGAGCGTACGCCGAAAATGGCGACCCAGGAAGCGAGAAAACTGTGCGTGCACGGCGAGTTAGCGAGGGTCCAGATGCGGCTCGAGGAGGAGGGAGGGGACGCACGTCTTGCCCGCCAGCGTCTGCCTCTGCACCCAAGGGAAGCTGCGGTATCAAGAGTCTGTATGAGCATCGGCCGGAAGCAGGTCGAGCGCTGTGAGGAGGCGTACCGCCAGTTTGCGCTGCGAGGGAGGCGGTGCCGGGGTCAGCTCGTCTCGCTCACGCGCAAGGGACGCAGCGAGAGGGAAGCTCGACGCACAGTGCCATCAAAGTACCACCGACGAGTGCGCCCTGTGCGTGCGAGGTGTGCAGAGGTCAGCGTCTGCGCTCGCGGTGGGTCGGCTCGGCACAGCGAGGACGAGTAGCTCGAGACGACTGGGAGGAGCGGGTGCGCACCTTGATGAAGCCCTCGCGTGCGCCCATGACCTGGAGGCGGTCTGCATGCGGCGGGAGAGGGTCGAGGCGAGCGCGAGCGTCAGCGACGTCGATGGCTCGGGAGGATGAGGGGGAGGAGGAGTCCAAGGTGGCAAGCGCACAGGCAATCTCCTCGTCTTCTGCGCCGTGGCGTGCTCGAGTGGCAGACATGGTGTGCTGGGGTGTAGCTGTAGCTGTGAGGTGCGAGACGAGGAGGCGAGAGCGGCGCAGCGATCCGCGCGAAGGTCAACCTCGCCCTCGCTCTCACCGCCGAGGGGCCGAGGGTCCCACCTTTTCTCTCGCCCGGATCCTCACGAGCGAGAGATGACAACAGCAATACAGACGAAGAACGGTGACCAGCTAAGAACGAGAACGAGCCAAGTGCGACAGTGTCCCTCCTCCTCCTCCTCCTCCTCCTCCTCGAGCGCCGACCTAGATGACGGCCCGCATCGCCGTGAAGCACCCGATCGACTTGGGCTTCTCGAGCTCCTCGCCCGTCGACGGGTCGCGCCAGATGCCGTCCGTGTCGACCCGCCCGTATTTGTGCGTCGACTGGTTCGTGCGCAGCTGGTCCATCCAGTCGGCGACGAGCTGCGGGTTGTCGACCAGGATGTTGGCCTCCTGCGAGTGCCAGAACGACTGCGAGTCGAGGTTGCCGTTGCCGACGATGGCGCACTGCCCGTCGACCGACATGAACTTGATCTGCGGGCGAGAGCAGGGTCAGCGAGAGGACGAGGCTCGAGCGTCCTGCCGAGGTCGACGACGCACGTGGCAGTTCCTCGACTTGTGGATGCTGTGCGCGAGCGAGGCGAGGGTCAGCACGAGGAGCGACGAGAGAGAGAAAGGGAGAGGAGGGACGCACGCGTTGAGCGGGCGGATCTGGTCCTTGCCTGCGGGGAGTGCGAGGAAGACGGCGTCAGCGACGCTCAGAACGAGAGCGACAGAGTGACGCACCCGTGTACCAGTAGACGTGCAGGTTGCCCTCCTTGCCGAGCTTGCGCAGCTGACCGTACAGACGAAAGACGACCTCCTCGTTCGTGCCGCCCTGGAACGGGATGCTCTCGCCCTTGTCGTTGAAGCCGAGGCCGAGGAAGAGCGTCACCGGGATGCCCTTGCCGTCCTTGCCGCCGTGCGCGCACGCCTCGACGACACCTCGCACGATCGGCGCCGCGTTGAGCGTCGGCGTCTGGCTGCGGTCGAGGGGTGCGAGCGCAAGAGTCAGCGCAACGTCGGCGGTGACAGCGAGACGGGCACGACGAGCGCGAGCCGACGCACATGAAGACGTTCTTCTCGGCAAACTTGAGCGCGCCGAGCCATGCCGCCGCCTGCGGGCAGCGGATGTCGTTGTGGCCGGGCGAGCCGTGAGGGCGCCGGTTGACAACGCAGATCGCTGCAGCAGGGTCGGCGAGTCAGTTCGAGCTCGTTCTGACGTAGACGAAGGCAGCGCAAGAGGAAGAAGGACGTACGAGAGGGAGCGTGAGCGCGGTGGAGCATGTGCGGCTTGAAGTCGTGGATGAGCTTCTCGTCGACGATGGCGGCGTCGATTTGGTTGATGGCGCCCGCGTTGAGCGCCTTGCTGAGCGCACGCAGTCGAGCGCTCGACGCCGTGCCGTTGTTGGGCGTGCCCGAGGGCGAGGTCGGCAGGTCGGACGCGCCGTCGGGCGTGATCTTGGGAGGCGGAGCGTGCTTGAGGGCTGCACCGGTCGGCTCGGGCGCGTCGGGGTCGTCAAAGCCAGGAGGGTTAGGGTCGGACGTTGCGGAGGAGGCGGGGTGGAGGCCTGGAGGCGAGAGCAAGATGAGTCAGCGAGGGTCCGTGCGGCGAGGAGAGGAGGCCGATGTACCGTTCGTGTGCACCGCGAGCGCCGCCTTGCTGCCCTTGGCCCCTCCCTCGACACCGTTGGCCTCACCGTTGACGACCGTCCTGTCCTCACTGCGCTTCGAGCCGCCGTCAAACCCGCTGTCCGCCAAGCTCTCGCCGTTCTCGACCGCGTGCAGCGGCGCCGCACCCACCGCCGGTCCCGCCGCGGCCCCGTCTGCGCCATGCGGGTGCCGCTGCCCCTCGCCCATGATGCTCGACATGCCGAGCGCGAGCCGCGCCTTCTCCTCGCGCGCCTTCTCGACGAGCTGGGCGACGAGCGCCGCAAACTTGCCCTCGCCGCCGTGCGCCTCGCCGCTCGTGCCGTCGGCGTGCGGCTGCGGGTGCCCGCCGAGCCCGAGCGCCGAGAAGGGCCGCGGGTGCGGGCTGTGCGCGTGGCCGACGGCGCTCTCGCGGCGCCACCACTCGGGCGGCGCGAGCGACGCCTGCTGCTCGCCCTTCTGCGCCTCGGCGGCTTGTCGGCTCAGGAGCATGCGCGCCGCCTTGGCCGCCTTGGCGACGTCGATGTTGGCGAGGTACGGGTTCGAGTCGGTGAACGTGTAGGGGAAGAGGTCGGGGTGCGAGGTCGGCGACGGCTCGGTGAGGCAGGGGAGGGTAGGCGACAGCGACTCGTCCCAGCTGATGAGCATGTTGTCGTACAGCGAGTCGACGACGGGGCCCTCGAGGTGGACCATCATCTGCGGACGTCAGAAGCCTGCTCAGCTCAGGTCGGAGGAGGTCCGAGCGAGCGAGACGAGAAGCGCACCTCGAGATTGGGTCGGTCCTGGATGTTGTTCGAGTTGAGGAGCGCAACCTTGCGGTCGACGACGAGCGACTTCTGGTGGAACGTGCCGAGCAGAGGACGGTGAAAGTTGATGACCTCGATCGACAGGTTGGGGACGTCCTTCGGGTGCGGCAGGCCGAGCGGTGCCCAGGTCTCCGGCTTGACCGAGACGTGGTTGCTGCGTGACGGGCGTGTGAGCGTGAGGACGGCTGGGCGGAGGCGAGAGAGCGAGGAAGGAGAGACGCACTGCCACAGCTGCTGGACGGCGCCGCGGTCCCACATGACCTTGACGACGATGCGCTCGCCCTTGCGCTCGCCCACCCGTCGGTTGAGCTCGACGAGACCCTCGGCGACCTTCTTGACCGAGTCGGACGGCCTGCAGGAGAAGCTCGGGTCAGCGCAGCGTCAACAGCCGGGTTTCGACGTGGTAGACGCACTGCCAGTAGTCTGCGAGGGGGCGCAGCGAGTCAGCACCTCATGCAAGGGAGAAGAGGAGGAAGACGAGACGTACTCGTGACGAGGAAGACCTCCTTCTCGGCGAGGACGACTGCAGGAGGGGCGAGGGTCGTGTCAACCACGGCGACGAGGATCTAGAAGCGCTCGAGGAACTGGCAGGGACGCACTGCAGTCGTGGTAGTGCTGCATGATGTCGGGGATGGTCGAGACGACGCTGAGCGGGATCGTGCCCTGCGTGCCGATGAGCGACGGCGAGACGTTGCCGGCGAGCGGGTCGCGCGTGAGGCAGGTGAGGACGTCCGAGTACATCTGCACACCCACGAGGCAAAGGACGGGGTTAGTTCATGCCGCTCGATCGAGAGACGCCGACCGTCGCTGGCTCGAAGCGCACCTTGAGGAAGAGGTCGCTCGGCCGGTGGGGGAAGTTGCCGCGGGCCGCCGCCTCGTCCAGCTCTTCGGGCGTCCATGCTCGGCCCTGCACGGTAGGAGACAAGGCAGCGTCAGCCGGCTGCGCCCGAGAAGGAGAGGCGGCCTCCGCCGAAAGCGGACGACCGTGAGGTCGACGAGGGAGGAGGCGGCCGCACGTATTTGAGGTCGCGCTTGATGAAGAAGCGGCGGTAGGCGCGTTGGGCAAAGTTGGGCTTGGGGAAGAGCCTCCTCGCCGCCTGGCCCGGAGCGACGCCGGCCTTCCACCGCAGCTCTGGTCCCGCAGCACCACCGCGGTCGTCGTCGGTCGCGCGCTCCTTCCCCTTGGCGCCCTCGGCGGCGCGCTTAGACCGGGCGAGGGCGTGCGTGACGGTGCGGGTGCGGTCGTGCATGAGCTCGAGGGGCGGGAACGGCAGCGGCTTGGCGAGGGCGAGGAGGGCGGCCGGTTCGCCCGTCGCCGTCCGCCGAGGCTGCGGTGGTGACGGTGCTGGCGGGGCGGTCGCGGGTGGTGGTGCGCCGGCTTGCGCAGCGTGAGGTTCGGCAGCCATGTGTGGCAGCGGGGCTGGGCTGGGTCGAGGGGTGGGTGGTCGTGAGGAGGAGAAGGCGGTGCACGAACGCCGGACCAAGAGATGAGGAGGCCGAGCAAGGCGGAGGCACCTCTGCGCTGCACTGCTCTGCGCGCCTTGCTGCTCTCAAGGCGCATCTCGCTTCTGTAGAACCCGCACGGCGGACAGCCGCGCTGGGCGGCGGGAAAAGGAGAGACTCGGCCACTCTCGCCGAGTCCACGCTCGCGCACGGTCCCGTCCCACCTGCGAGAGAGCTAGAGTTACAGGTGCTCGACATACAGATACCGATGATCGTGCCGGGGAGCGAGTCTATGGCGTGGAACGTAAGGAGCGCGAGGCGGAGCGGCGGAGAGGACAGGAACGCCGAGTCTATCTGCAGGGCAGCGCGAGCGTCAGCGGCCTTGCTGCGGCAGCGCAGATGTAGAGAGGATGCTTACGATGATAAAGTGCGACTAGGAGACGATGAGGAGGTTGTGGACTGCCCCCGAGAGGAAGGAGGACGAGGTCAGCCACTCGAGCGCCCTGCTCAAGCACGAGCGCGCCGAAAGAGGGACGCACTCTCCGAGCACCACGTCTCGCCGATGTCGATGACGCCCATGCGGCCCATCTCGTCCTCGTTCGGGTCGTCGAGCGTCTTGACGCCGGCCTCCTCCACCGCCTCCTGCAGCTCGATGATGGCCTCGAGCGACTCGGACTCGGAGCCGATGAACGTGCCGAAGTGGACGCCTGTGTGCGTAGTGCGTCAGCTCATCTCGTGGGAGAGGAGGAGAAGGTCGAGGGAGGCGAGCGCACCGATTGTGTTGCGGCTGCGGACGTCGAGGTGGATGTCGACGGCGTCGGCGGGCGAGCCGTGCAGCGCGCTCGAGATGTTCTCGTGGTGCAGCTGCGTGCGAGTCGGTCGAGTCAGTGAGGCCTCGAGGTGCAGGGCGCAGGAGAGGAGAAGCCAGGACGCACTCGGAGGCCGATGGCGGAGACAAAGCCGAGGCTGCCGCCGCGCCAAATGGGCACGAACGAGACGTCGAACGGGCCGAACTTGAGCCCGATCTCGTCGAACGCCGGGCAGACTGGGTGCTGACAGCGGCGGTGGCGGCGGTAGCCCGTGTCGCTGCAGAGGGAGGACGAGAAGAAGGTCGAGGAGAGGGTCAGTGCGCACTCGTGAGGGTCGTGAACGAGGAACGGAAGCGAGCGCACCCAGCATGGAAGATGGCGCCCTTGCGGATGACCCTCTTGCTCCACCTCCCCTCGTGCACCGCCCTGCCGACCTCCTCCTCGGCCCGCTTGGCCTTGGCCGCACCCTCCCGCGCCCGCTCCTCGGCCGCGAGCTTCTCCTCGTCGACCTCGTCCGCTTCGGGCGTCGGCGGGTCCGACACCTTGCCGAGCGCCGTCGGCTCGCCGGGCGAGCTCGTCCCGATCGCGTGCCCGTCCGCCGCGGGCGGCACGTCGAGCAGGCCCGACTCGCTGCCCGCCTCGCGGGCGTGCTGCCGCTCGCGCGCCATGCGCAGGCTGCTCGAGCGCGAGAGGGGCGGCGGCGCAGGCGGGGTCGAGAGGCTGCTGCGCCGATTCGGGAGCGGCGGTCGCTCGGCGCTCGAGAGGCGGCGCGTGAGCGACTTGGAGAAGGATGACGAGCGCTGCAGCAGCTGCGAGACCGAGCCGCGCCGAGATGGCGAGGTGTCGACGCTGCGAGAGCCTCGGCGCTGTCGGGGCACCTGGAGCGGCGCGACGGGGACCGGGTCGGACGAGGTGGTCGCCGTGCTCGAGGTCGGCTGCAGCGACAGGTCGTTGCTCGAGCCGCCAGGCGTCGAGAGGGGCGAGCTGCGCATCGACGGCAGCTCAAGGTGGGCGGTCGAGTCGGGCGTCGTCGAGGCCTTGTGCGCGTCGTCGTCGTCCTCCTCGATCGCAAAGTCGCCTTCCTCGGGCTCCTCGACGAGGACCGACTTGGCCATGGCGGCAATGACCTCGTCTGCGCCGGGAGCAGAGACGAAGGAGGCAGTCGAGGCGGTCGTGATGGCCGAGTCGTTGGTCTCGCCGCGGCCGAAGAAGGGAGCCGGGCTGGGGGCGTCCGACTCGAGGAGGTGCTCGACGACCCAGCCGCACCACAGCGTTGACCCTTGGTCGGCGGGAGAGCGACCTATCGCAGAGCGAGAGTCAGCATCGGCCGCCGTAGTGAACAAGAGAGGCGGAGCGAGAGGAGGTCCGAGCGACGCACCCGAGTTGTGCTGCGCCGGCACGCACGTGAAGCGGACCCGCTCCTTCTCCCTCGGCGGCTCGCTCCTCGTGGACCTCGAGCGGCCCTTCTGCGCGCTCAGGAAGTCCTCGTCGGGCGGTGTCGGCGCCGCGAGAGGAGGAGGGACGAGCCCAAAGTCGGACGGCGTGAGGTCGACGTCTTGCCACCAGTCGAGCTCGATGATCTGCGATAGCGGGACGCCGCTCGCGAAGAACCACTGCTTGTTGCCTGCGACGAGACCTGCGTCAGCGCTGCGGGTGTGAGAGGCGCAGGCGGAGAGCGTGACGGACCGAGGGGAACGAGGAACTTGGCTCGCGGCCACTTGTCGAGAACCTGCTTGACGCTCCCAGCGTCAAGGTGGTCGTAGCTGTAGTACAAAGGCGAGCGTCAGGACGACTCGACAGAGGGGAGCGAGGCGCGCGACGTACTGGTTGTGCGAGATCAAGACGGCGTCGACGCCGGGCAGGTCCTGCACCTCACACGGCGCCGCACGAAGCCGCCCAGGGCCCGTGTAGCTCGTCGGCCCTGCTCGCTCGCTGAAGATCGGGTCGAACAGGAGCTTGAGCGTCGTGCCCTCGTCCTCGGCGTACTGGTCCTCCTCGTCGACGGCGCCCTTGCCGCCGCCGCGCACCTTGGCCTCGTCCGCCTCGCCGTCGACGCTCCTGCGCCTTAGGCCCGACAGCGGGTCGGGCGCGACGTCGAGCGGCAGCTGGACGTAGACCGACGCGTGGCCGAGCCAGGTCGAGCGCGCGAAGCCGACCTTCTTGCCCGTGCCGTCGCCCTCGGCAGCTCGGCGCAGCTCGCGCACCTTTGCGCGGCCCCAGTCGCCCGGGTCGAGGACCTGGAGCTCGCGCGCCTTGGGGTGCTTGTTGAGGTGCAACTTGGGCCAGCCGAGCCAGGCGCCGCCGAAGAGGAGCTCCGAGGCGGTCGGGGCGGACGCGCTCGGCCAGGGGTTGCGGTAGGTGACGGTGCCCGTGATGGGGTGGACGACGTGGTGCGAAGGGCGGTCGGGCGGCGACTCGGGTTCGAGTGGATGCGGCACCATCGAGCGGAGCCCGAGGTCGGCGGGAGCGAGGGTCGTGGGCGAGTCGAGAGGGGCGGGGAGCGCCGGCTGGGCGACGGTGTGGGCGTGTAGTGCTGGCTGGCTGTGCCTGGCAGAGCGGGCGAGAGTTGTCGAGCGAGGTGTTGGCTGAAAGCGGCGTGGCTCCTCCGCAGCTTGTGACGGTCGTCGACGGCCCGCTCGCGACGACTCGCATTTATGCTCGCGGATCTCGTGCAGCGCAGCTCTCGCGCACACTGCGAGATAACGATACAGCTTACTCGGTACCCGGGCGAGGTTCTTCTGGCACGAACCCGAAGCTCGCCGCTCACTCTCGCTGCTCGACGGGCGGCAGGCTCAAGAACGACTGCCTCTGCGAAACGCTACTGATAAGTCGAAGGAGGCAAGTCGTCCTGGCGGTGAGGGAAGCGCATGCGCCTGCTCAGGCGGGGACCCGAGCGACCAGAGGCGCGTCGGCGGTCGGTGCGGGCGGCAGGACGTGCGGCGCGCCATGCGTCGTCGGTCGCAGCGAGTTGTAGTGCTGGAAGAAGGAGACGAGCGAGCAGAAGGTCAGCATCGCGCTGCAGGCGGAAGCTCGTGCTCGAGCTCGACGAGCGCGACCAAGGACCTCGAGGAGGACGAAGGAGAACGAGGCTCACCTCGCCGAGCCCGTACATCTTGCGGTGGTAGCTGTCGAGAAGGGGGAGTGAGGTCAGCTGGCGAGGACGGAAGAGCTTCTCGAGGGAGCGGTGGGAGGGACGCACGAGATTAGCATCGCTCGTTCCCGCGGAAAGTCGGACCCGTGCTCGACCATCTCGGTTCCTGCTTGGACGACGATGACGGGTGCCTCGTAGTGGAGCGACAAGGCGCGGATCTGGAGTGGAGCAGTCGTCAGCCGGCGAGGTGAGCGCGGTCTCGACGAGGCCTAGGGAGGAAGGGGCTCGAGCGTCGCACCTCGGGCTCGCCGCCCCATTCTGCTGTGCTCTCGACCGTGTCGCAGTACCGCGCAAACTCGTCTACGAGGGAGGGTAGGCAGGTGTCAGCCTCGTCGCGCGCGTCGTCGAGGAGAAGACGCCTCGAGGACCGCGAGAGGAAGGACGCACTCGGGCTCATCATGTTCTCCGGGTCGACCTCGCTCGGCAGGAACGGCAAGAACTCGTCGGGGTGTGCGCGCATGTAGGCGGCCGCCTTCGTGCGCGTGTCGCGGTGCGTCTCCTTTTCGGGCTGCGAGCAGAGAGGGTAGAGGGGGAGGGTCAGTGCGGCGAACGAGGTCGACGAGCCCGCTCGCGCAGCTCGTCGGACATGTAAGGAAGAGCAGGAAGAGCACTGAGCGGCGGTACGGTGAGGGAGGGACCGACGCACCGACAGCTTGAGGAAGTTGACCTGGTCTGCGACGGCCGAGTACATGCTGCGGACGCTCCAACGAGGGCGTCAGCTTCCCACCCAGGTGCATGCGAGAGATGCGGAAGGCGAGACGCACCAGTGGCCGTCGGGCTCGATCTCCTTGATCATAACCTTGAGCTTGCGGCACTGGTTCTCGATGGCCTGCTTCTCCATCTCGACCGAGCGGTCGTTCTCGGCGACGACCTCGGCCTCTGCGTCTCGTCGCTGCTGCTCAAAGTGGTCGGCTTTGCGAAGCTGTGGATGTGGACGAAGGAGATGGGTCAGCTCTCGCTGGAGACGGCGCCGGCCGAGAAGGAGCGAGAGAGGAAGAAGCGCACCTTGCGGGCCTGCTGCCGGTTTGGCCTGCGCTCGCCGCCGGCGTCCGTGTTGCGGTTGGGCATGAAGGCGTCCTTGAGGTCCTCCTTGAAGCCGTTGAAGCGCTCGCGGGTCGAGTGGCCGCTGCCGTGGCTCGGCGTCGGGCTGAGGGCGTTGCTCGGGGTCGCGGGCTGGCTCGTTGAGGCCTGGCCGGGCGCGGGGGCTGGGGCAGATGCCGCAGGGTCGTCGTCGAGGTGGCCGCCGAGCTGCTCGAGGAGCTGGTCGGCCAGGTCGAGGACCTCGCCCTCCTCGGCGGGGTCGGGTCCGCCGCTCGAGACGACGTTGAGCTCGTCCTGGCGGGCCTTGGTGACGTCCTTGACGAGCTTGGCCTTGCTCTTGCCCTTGGCACTCGAGCCTTTGACGGGCTTCTTGAGCTTGTCGCGAGCGAGGAGCGGGTTGAGTGCCGACGGGGTAGGCTTGGTCGCGGCTGCCGCCTCGACGATGGTCTGCGTGTTCTGCGCGTGGTGGGCTGCTGCTGCTGCAGACGAGTCGGCCATGGCGCGTGCGGTGCTCGAGCTGGCTCGGGTAGGTGTCGACGAGAGCGAGCGGCGCGACGTCGGCCCTTTCGTCGCTCGGCAGCAGCTGATGACGGTCGTCCGCAGCACTCACTCGCAGAGCCGCTCTTTGCAGTGGGCCCGTGCACTGATACCCTCGTACGCGTGCTCGCTGCAGCTCAGACTCGGTGCGCTGCCGCGGAGGACGAGCCGGGTAAAGCAGAAGTCTCGCCTCGCGACCAATCGCAACCTACCCGCGCTTGAGCCGACTTCAGGAGAGGCGGCAGCCGACATCGGCGGGGCGGAATTGGCTGCCGAAAGCCAGCTCCCCCACTTCCCCTCGTGTCGCTCTCCTCGTCCTCGTCCAGCTGGGCCTCTCTCTCCTCCCCAGCTAGCTGCACTCGCACACGAGCACACGCCCGAGACCCTCAGCACCCTCTCCGACCCGAGCGCCGCCCCTCAAGCTCGCCGCCCACTCGTCCGGCTCGTCACCCGACTTCGGCTTGCCTTCCTCCCCCTCTTTCCGACCCTCCTCGTCCACCAAAGACCACTGCGACCACGATGGGCTTCCTCGCCGGACCCCTCGTCGACCACCTCACGTCGGGCTACGTGCCTCTCGTCCTCGCCGCCCCTCTCCTCGTCGTCCTCCTCTACTGCACCGTCCCTCACTTCACGACCCGCGCCGGCCTGCGCAAGTACAAGGGCCCCGCCGCCGCCGGCTTCACGCGCTGGTGGATCGCGAGCCAGGTCCGCAAGGGCCACCGCAGCGAGGTCGTCCACGAGCAGCACCGCAAGCACGGCAAGTTCGTCCGCATCGCCCCCAACGAGGTCTCGATCAACGGTGAGCTGCCGTTCCTCTCCTTCCTCCTGTACCCTGCTCCCATCGACGCACGGCGTCGCGCGCCGCACCGGACCGAGCGAGACCGCTGACTTTGACCTCTCCTCCTCGCCCAGACCCGGCCGCTCTCCCCATCGTCTACGCTCACGGCTCGGGCTCGATCAAGGCCGACTTCTACGACGCCTTTGTCGCCTCCAAGGTCCGCGGCCTGTTCAACACGCGCGACCGCGCCGAGCACACGCGCAAGCGCAAGATCGTCTCGCACACGTTCGCGCCGTGCGTCTCCCTCCCTCGCCCTCTCCCTGCTCGAGCTGGTGGCTGACCGAGCCTCTCGCTCTCCTGTCACAGCAAGAGCGTGCGCGAGTTCGAGCCCTACATCAACTCGACCGTGCGCGGCCTCCTCCGCAAGTGGGACGACCTGTGCGACAAGGCGGCCAAGGCGCAGACCTCGTCCAAGTACGGCGACCGGCTCAAGGGCTACGCCGTCGTCGAGACGCTCGACTGGTACAACGCGCTCGCGTTCGACATCATCGGCGACCTGGCGTTCGGCGCGCCGTTCGACATGATCGAGCGCGACGGCGCCGACACAGTCGCGATCACGAGGGAGGACGGCACCATCTTCTGTGCGTCGTCCTCTCCCTACTACGAGAGGAACGAGCCGTCGCTGACCGCGTGCTCCGGCCTCGCAGACGCCGGCGGCGTCCAGATCCTTAACGAGCGCGGTGAGTACTCGGCGACGCTCGGCTGCCTTCCGCCCTGGATCCGCCCTTACATGAAGGTGAGCCTCCCCTCACCTCTCCTTCTCGCAGCATCGAGTGCGAGCTGTCGAGCTGACCGTACTCTGCCGCACGCTCGCAGTACGTCGACCCGTGGTACGCTCGCGGCCTCAAGTCGGTCAACAACCTCACCGGCATCGCCCGCACGCGCGTCAACGAGCGCCTCCAGAAGGGCGCCGGCGATCGCAAGGACATCCTGTCGCACCTGCAGAACGGCAAGGACTCGGCCGGGCAGCCGATGGGCGTTCCCGAGCTCACGATGGAGGGTGCGTCCCTTTGCCGCTGCCGAGCTGCTCTCGACGATCCTCCTGACGCCTCATCCTCCCCCTGCAGCCCTCACGCAGCTCATCGCCGGGTCCGACACGACCTCGAACTCGTCCTGGTGCGCTCACGCTCGCGATCGACCTTCTCAAACTCGAGCTCGCCCCTGACCCGCGCTCTCCCTGCCGCAGCGCCATCATGTACTACATCGTCTCGAACCCGCACGCTTACAAGAAGCTGCGCGAGGAGCTCGACTCGACCTTTGCGCCCCGAGGCCTCTCGGGCGTCATGGAGTACGACGACGTCAAGTCCCTGCCCTACCTCACGGCGTGCATCAACGAGGCGCTGCGCCTGCACTCGACGTCGGGCATGGGACTCCCCCGCATCATGCAGCAGGAGGTGCGTCTGCTCGTCTCGCTCGGCCACCCAGACCTCCTGCGCGCGCTCTGGCTGACGCGCTCGGACCCCTTCCTCGCAGACCGAGGTCTGCGGCGAGGTCTTCCCGGCCGGCACCATCCTCTCGGTCCCGTCCTACTCGATCCACCGCCTCAAGAACGTCTGGGGCGACGACGCCGACGAGTACCGCCCCGAGCGCTGGCTCGTCTCGGAGGAGAAGTCGCGCGAGCTCGAGAAGGCGCTCAACATCTTCTCGTACGGCCCGCGGTCGTGCGTCGGCCGCAACGTCGCCATGATGGAGCTCTTCTGCTTCATCTCGACGCTCAACTACCGCTACGACTTTGTCCTCGCCGAGCCGGACAAGGGCATGCCGACCGTCGAGGGGTTCCTGCGCAAGTGCGTCCCCTCTCTCCCGCTCACCTTCCTCCACCGGGGCGACTTTGCTGATGCACTCGCCCTCCTCGGCAGGCCGACTGGTGTCCTCATGGGCCTCAAGAAGCGCGAGCCGACGTACTACTGAGCGCTGCGCCCTTCCCGGCCTCGTCGTCGACCTTCTCCCGCAGGGCTTCCCCATGTACCGCTTCTTCTACCTCGTCACTCTGCAGTACCCCCTCGAAAAGACAGTGCCAATGGAACACGCGCCCCGTCCTGGCCTCCTCCACGACCTCGAGAGGGTCCGAGAGCGGTCTTTTCGCCTGCTCCCTCCTCGGGCTCTCTCGGTTCGTCGTTCCGAGCGAGATCACGGCTTGACGAGTGCCATGGTTGAGCGTCAAGGCGCTACTGCGACAGCGAGGCTGCCGTGTCTCGAGGTTTTGTGAGCGATGCGAGGCTCGTGAATGGCCGCCGAGCTCGAACGTGAGTGAGCGAGCGCGTCGAGCTCGACTCTCCCCTTTCCCCCACTTTCACAGTCACCCGCTCGACACGAGCACCAAGGAGCAGCCGCGGCACCTTTAGACGTCTCCAGGCCACTCTAGACGCTCCCCCTAGCGCAACTCAGCCGCTCCCTCGCCTCGCGCGCTCCCCACCACACGTTCTCTCCTCCTCACACAAACATCCGCCATGTCGTGCGTCTCTCGCCCTCTTGTGCGCCTCGAGCACGGTGCTGACCCTGAGCAGGATCGACAGTGACGCCACCGCCGCCCCCTCGGCCCTCCTCCAGGCCCTGTACGAGGCCAAGACGCGCTCGTCGCGCACCACGGCCGCTTCGGCGGTCGCCGCTCACGTCGTCTCGCACGGCGTCCGGTCTCTCGCCGCCGACGGCATCCTCGAGGACCTGCAGCGCGCTGCCCGCGCCAAGAACCCGCTCGAGAAGGAGGGCGCCATGGTCGCCTTCGACGAGCTGTTCCGCAAGACGGGCCAGGCGCTCGGCGGCGTCGACCCGTACTACATCCCGCTCCTGCCGTGCATCCTCGACAACTTCCAGGAGGCCGGCAAGACGGCGAGCATCAAGGACGCGGCCGAGAAGGCGGCCAAGCAGCTGCAGCGCCTCCCTCCTCCCGAGGTCGCGCCGCGCATGATCGAGGAGCTCTTCCTTTACGTCGAGTCGAACGCCAAGTGGCGCAGCAAGGTCGGCGCCCTCGAGCTCATCGCCATGTTCGCCATCACCGCCAAGGACCAGGTCGCCGAGCGCCTCGGTGACTACGTCCCTCGCCTCGTGCCGGCCATGCAGGACACCAAGACCGAGGTCCGCTCTCGCTCCTGCGCGCCTCTCACCCTCACCGAGGGGTCGAATCTGACTCGTCGCTCGCTCTGCAGGTCGCCAGCACCGGCGAGAAGACGGCCGTCGCCCTGTGCAACGTCCTCACCAACCCCGACATTCAGCCGTTCACGACCGACCTCGTGCGCTGCATGGCCGACCCTACCACGGTCCCCGCCGCCATCAAGCGTCTCTCGTCGACCGTCTGGGTCCGCGAGGTTGACGGCCCGACCCTCGCCGTCGTCGGCCCGCTCCTCAAGCGTGCCCTCGCCGAGAAGGGCAACATCGTCCAGCGTCAGACTGTGCGTCCTGCTCGCTCTCTCTCTCTCGCTCATGAGCCTCGAGACTGACTCTACGCACGCACGCAGGTCGTCCTCGTCACCAACCTGTTCAAGCTCGTCCGCACGCCGGACCTCGCCGCCGCGCACTGCGACGCCGTCCTCCCCGGCATCGAGCGCATCATCGAGTCGGCCGCGTTCCCCGAGATCCGCGCCTTTGCCGAGACGGCCAAGAAGGCGGTCGACAAGTCGATCGTCGGCGCGTCCATCCCCGCCATCGACCACCTTTCCGAGGCCCTCGGCGACGAGCGCACCGCCTACTCGCAGCTCGTCGAGGCCGTCGAGGCCAAGTCGGGCGCCAAGCCCGACGCGTTCGTCGAGGCGTCGATCAAGACGGCCGCCTACGCCGTCTCGCAGCTCGTCCGCAAGCGCGCGCTCGGCGAGAAGGAATGGAAGGACCAGTACGTCGGCCCGTACATCGCCCACTTTGTCGGCAAGGACGCCGCCGACGAGATCTCGCTCGACCTCCTCAAGAAGTGGGTCGCCGTCGACAAGGAGCGCAACCGCGTCGAGGGCGCCGACGACGACGATGACGAGGAGGGCGAGATCCTGATCGACCTGCCGTTCTCGCTCGCGTACGGTGGCCTCCTCCTCCTCAACCACACGGCGCTCAAGCTCCGCAAGGGCCACCGCTACGGTATCTGCGGTGCCAACGGCTGCGGCAAGTCGACGCTCCTCAAGGCCATCAACCGCAAGCAGATCGACGGCTTTCCCGAGGACATCAAGGCGGCGTACGTCGAGCACGACATCGAGGGCGACGAGTCGGGCATCACCGTGTGCCAGCTCATGCTCGACGAGCCCCGCATCAACGCGACCGAGAAGGAGGTCCGCGACATGCTCGAGGAGATGGGCTTCTCGCCCGAGCGCCAGGACGTCTCGATCATCTCGCTCTCCGGCGGCTGGAAGATGCGGTGCGTCCTCTTTCGCCCTCTCACCCGGGCGAGCATCGTCACTGACTAGCTCGTCGCCTCGCCCTCGCAGCGTCGCCCTCGCTCGCGCCATGCTCATGAAGGTCGACCTGCTCCTCCTCGATGAGCCGACCAACCACTTGGACGTCCAGTCGGTCCACTGGCTCCAGGACTGTGCGCACTCTCTCCCTCTACTCGATGCACGTCCAGGAGCTCGTTGCTGACCGGAACTCGTCGTCGCGCACAGACCTCAAGTCGCAGACCCGCGTCACGTCGATGATCATCTCGCACGACTCGGGCTTCCTCGACGCCGTCTGCTCCAACATCATCCACTACCACAAGAAGCAGCTCGTCTACTACCGCGGCAACCTCGCCAAGTTCGTCGAGAAGTACCCCGCGGGCAAGACGTACTACACGCTCTCGGACGAGGTCGTCAAGTTCACGTTCCCCTCGCCCGGCTCGCTCATGGGCGTCCGCTCGCGCACTCGCGCCATCCTCAAGATGACCGACTGCACGTTCACGTACCCGGGCGCCGCCAAACCGCAGCTCTACAACGCGAGCGTCGCCATCTCGCTCTCGTCGCGCGTCGGCGTCGGTGCGTCCTCTCCCGCTCTCCCTCGCACGCCCCTTCACAAGTCGCTGACGTCGCTCTGTGCACGCAGTCGGACCCAACGGTGCGGGCAAGTCGACCCTGATCAAGCTCCTCACCGGCGAGACGCTCCCGGACACGGGCCGCGTCGAGAAGCACCCCAACCTGCGCATCGCCTACGTCGCCCAGCACGCGTTCCACCACATCGAGCAGCACGTCGAGAAGTCGGCCGTCCAGTACATCATGTGGCGCTACCAGGAGGGCATCGACAAGGAGCAGGCGTACAAGGCGTCGCGCAAGCTCACGCCCGAGGAGGAGGCTCAGCTCCTCATCCCCGTCGTCGCCAAGACGGGCGAGCAGCGCTTCATCGAGCAGATCATCGGTCGCCAGAAGCTCAAGAAGTCGTACACGTACGAGATCAAGTGGAAGGGCCTCGGGCACAAGGTGCGCACGGACCCCTTCTCTCTCATGATCCTGCTCGACTCGGCGGCTGACCTGCTCTCCCACCATCGCGTCGTGCAGGACAACGCGTTTGTGCCCCGTGAGCGCCTCCTCGAGCTCGGCTTCTCCAAGATGGTCCAGGAGTTTGACGACCACGAGGCGTCGCGCGAGGGTGCTGGTTCCCGCGAGATGAGCGTCAAGCTGGTTCGCCAGCACCTCGAGGGCGTCGGTCTCGACGGCGACATCGCCGAGTACAACGAGATGAAGGGGTGCGTCGGCTTCTCTGCCCGCTCGCCGTCGTTGTCGTTCGCCTCGGTCCAGGATGCTGACCCTCTCTTCCTCCCTCGCTCGCAGTCTCTCGGGTGGCCAGAAGGTCAAGGTCGTCATCGCCGCCGCCATGTGGTCCAAGCCGCAGTGCCTCGTACTCGACGAGCCGACCAACTTCCTCGACCGCGACGCGCTCGGCGGTCTCGCCGTCGGCATCCGCGAGTGGGAGGGCGCCTTCATCTGTATCTCGCACAACCAGGAGTTCATCGGCGCGCTCTGCAGCGTGCGTCCTCCCTCCCGTCTCGCTGCTGTGCGCTCGAGCCCTCGCTGACCTGGCTCCCTCTTTGACCGCCTGCAGGAGATTTGGAATGTCGAGGCCGGTCGCCTCACGACCAAGGGCAAGGCCGCCGTCGTCGAGGGCGCGTTCGAGTCGAACCCCAACTCGGCTCGCGACACGCCCGCCGGCACTCCCGGCGTCGCGACGCCGGCTGAGACGCCGGCTGGCTCGGGCGACGAGGCTCGTGCCGCCGCCACCATCGACGGCGTCGAGGAGGAGCTCAAGTTCAAGGCCGCCAAGGGCCGCAAGAAGCTCACCCGCAAGCAGATGAAGGAGCGCGAGGACCGTCGCCGCGCCCGTACTCGTGCGTCTCCTTCTCGTCGTCGTCTCCTCCTCGGGCAGCTCTCGCTGACTCTCCACCTTCCCCTTCGGCAGTCGCCTTCCTCTCGAGCACCATCCCCGGTGCTGTTCGCGAGCCTGACACGGAGGATGAGGACGAGGAGCACGAGAAGCAGAAGCTCGTGCGTCGGCTTCCCCTCCTTCGCGCTCAAGCCGCCTTTCTGACCTTCTCTCTCCCGTCCTCGCAGCGCATCCCCTCCAAGAAGGTCAAGAGCGGCACCACGACGCCCACGATCGCCGGCGTCAAGAAGAGCGGCGTCGTCACGCCCGCCTGAGCGTCGTCGTCGTCGTCTCCTCACCCTCCCTCTCTCCCTCTCTTCCCTCCCTTCTCGGCCGGCCGTCCCCTTGTTGTACGCCCTCAGGGGACATCTCAGTCTCTCTCCATCTCTCTCTTGCCCCCCATCGGTTGTTCCTCGTTGCTACTAGTCTCCTAGCTCGCGCGCAATACCTTAGACGTCTGCGGACACTTTCTCTCCCTCCCTCCTTCTCCTCGCCGTGTTCGAACATCCGAGAGGCGCACACTTGTCGGAGCGAGCACGTCGAGCACGAGCTCTCGGAGTGAGCAGGTCGTCGACGACGCCTCGCTCGCAGCTGCTCGTCAAAGTCGAGCTCTCGGTCTCGAGGAGGTCAGTGCGCACGAGGTTCTGCTGTCGACGAGGTGCATTTCTCTCTGCTCGAGCTGCACAATAGCGTCCATCTACGACGGCCTCCTCGCTCCTCTCCCTAGAAGTGCTTCTTGTACTTGCTCGACTTGAGCTCCGGCATCTCGAGCTCGACGGCGAGCACCTCCCTGAAGCGGTCGAGCCACTCGAGCGGCACGGGCGTCTTCTTCTCCCGCCCGCCGAGCCAAATCTCGATGCGGTCGCCTCGCGCACGCCGGCTCGCGACGACGCCGTTGATCTGGCCTTCTTGCGGCGGGCCGGGCGTCGGCGGCCGCTTGGACCCGGGCGAGGGGCCCTCGGTCGAGAGGAGGTCCGAGGTGCCGAGCTCGAGGGCGGCGCCGGCGAGGAGGAAGACGAGGCGCTCGTAGATGTTGTCGAAGAGGGCGGCAGAGGGGGAGATGGTGATGCGGCCACCCTGCGAGCGGGAAGGAGGGAGAGCCGGGTCAGTCGACCGCGCGCGCGACGAGCGAGGAGCGCGAGAGGGAGCGCACCTTCTCGTTGTACGGGTCCTCCCATGTCGGGTTGATGCCGGCGCGGAAGAAGTGCAGGTTCATGCCGGGGCGCGTGAGGCCGAGCGTCTCCGGGTCGCCGGCCTTGGCGCGCTTCGACTTGGGCGCCTGCTTGAACGCCTTGTACTGGCCGCAGAGCTCGGGCACCGTCTTGGCCGAGAAGATGGGGTTGATGCCCTCGTGGTACGCCTCCTTGGTCGCCGCCGCCGAGTTGGACTTGGCCGCGCCCGACGTGTCCGAGAAGAAGAGGGCTGCGCGACGAGGGCGAGGAGGTCGTCAGCCTGGGTGCTCTCGCCGACAGCACGCCGAGACGAAGAGAGAGAGGGAGACGACGGACTCCACGAGGCGCTGAGGGGAAGCTCGCTCGGGTAGTCGGACGCCCGCTCGAGGTTGGTGCGCACGATCTCCTGCTGGGTCGGGCCCATGGCGTCGATGCCCTCCTTGAGCTTGCCGAGCGGGACCTCGATCTCTTCGGCGACGTAGGGCACCTTGGGCGCCTCCTTGTCGTCGTCGTCGCCGTCGTTGTCGCCCATGGCCGACGAGGGAGCCGCCTCGTCGCCGTCGCCCTGCTTGTCGCCCGCCGACGCCGCCGCCGCTGCTGCCGCCGCCGAGTCGGTCTCGGCACCCTCGGCAATGTCCTCGAGCGCGCCGTTGGCCGCGTCGCCGCCGTTGCTCGCCGCCGCCGGTGCTGCTCCTGGTGCTGCTGCTGCACCCTCGTCGGCCTTGGTCGCGTTGTCGCCTGCCGGGGTGAGCTCGCCCTTGACGGGGAGGTCCTTGCCCTTGGGGGTGGGCGAGCCGGGCTGCTTGGGCTCGGCTGCGGTGTCGGCGGCGGGGAGCTGAGCGCGAGTCTGGGTCGGCGAGGTGCTGGGCGAGACGCGCTCGATCTCTGCCGTGTGGTGGGCGACGAGGTTGGAGACGCGCGTGGGGTTGGGCGACGACATCGGGGAGGGTATCTCGGGTGCTCGCAGCAGTGCGGAGCGAGGGAGGAGCTGAGATGGGGCGTCGGAGGAAAAGGGAGGGAAGCTCGCCTCGACGCCCCCACACTGTCCGCCCTCGCCTCGCTCCTCTGCCGTACGTGCCTTGCGCCCAGCTCTCTTCGTGACAGCTTCACAGAGAGACCCGCCCGCGAAAGACCCAAGCCGGGCGACGTCTCTTCTCCTCGCTCGCTCGCTCTCGAGCCGGACGATCAACCGGCGCACGGACGCGCTGTGCACAGCTCGAATAGCACTCGAGTGTCCCTACAAGGGCACCAGGAGAGCAGGCAAATACCTCGTCTAGCAAAGGCGGGCGGCGGGGAGAGAGGGGTCCGTGAGGAAGGGGAGAAAGCCAAGCGGGGAGGAGACTGCGCGGGCACAGAGGGGGGACAGGACGACCAGGAAGGGGAGAAGAGAGGAAGGAGAAAGGTTTGCGAGTAACGACGGTGGCGGTGGCGAGGAGTGGTGGCAACAAGGGCGCGTGGACGGCGACGGCGCGCGGACGTAAGACGGACGAGGAGGACGACGGCGTGAGAAGCGGCGGCGAACAGGCGACGAGAGGGTGACAGGGCGTGAAAGTCGTTGCGATGGAGGAGCTGCGAGTCGAGGCGGAGGACGAGGCGGGAAAGGCGAGAGGAGAGAGGGCGAGAGGTCGTCGAGACGAGGTCGGCGGCGCGAGTCGAGAAAGGCGAGGCGGGCGGCAGTGCCGGCAGCCGCTCATGCGCTCGTCGGCGTCGACGCTCCCGGCGTGTCGGCGTCGCTCGACGCCTCGCCCGTCTGCGCCTTCTCGCGGCGGTGGCCCTTGCCCGAGACGGGCGGCGCGGGCGCAGGCGGCTCGACAAAGCCGAGCGCCGACCCATGCGGCGCGAGGCTCGGCGTCGCCATCGGCGAGGGCACGGGCGTGTGCTGGAAGCCGTCCTGGCCGTCGGGCCACGGCGACGAGAAGGCTTGGCCCTCGAGGTCGAGCGACGCCGACTCGCGCATCGAGCGGAAGTTGGCGTTCTCGGCGTTCCTGCGGACGTGACGAGCGACGTCAGGACAAGGAGCAGGGGGAGTGGAGCGCAGAGGAGGACGCACTTGATCTGCGGGACGATGGGCGGCTTCTGGTGCCGGAGCAGGCCCCAGCTGATGCTCGCGAACCACTTGTGCTGCTTGACCTCGCTCGCGCCCGACTGGCTCCCGAGCCGCTTGTGCTCGTCCTTGCACAGGAGCTTCTTGATGAGGCTCTTGCACAGCGTCGTCGTCGCCGGGTGGTCGGGGAAGCCGGGCTCATTGCGGAGCACGTTCGAGAAGGTCGCGTGGCGGTTCGAGCCTTTGAACGGCGTGCAGCCGTACAGCATCTCGTACACGAGGATCCCGACGGTCCACCTGCGAGAGGGAGAGGGGCAGGACGAGAGGGTCAGGGTCGTGAGGCGCGGGCTGGAAGGAGGAGTCGACGAGGACGCACCAGTCGACGGCAGAGCTGTGGCCTCGCCCATTGATGACCTCGGGGCAGATGTACTCTGTGCAAGGAGCAGGGTGTCAGTCAAAGAGCCCGGCGAGGTTGAGAGCGCGCGAGCGAGCCGTGACGCACCCTCGGTCCCGACGAACGAGTTGGTGCGGAAGTCGGCGATGCAGCTCTTGGTGTCAACGAGCGGCACGCCGTTGGGCGTGAAGAGCTTGATGCCGGCGGGAGCGCCGCCGAGGCCGTTCGGGTCGGCCTGCTTGGACAGGTCAAAGTCGGAGAGCATGATGTGGCCCGTCTCGTGGAGGAGGATGTCTGTGCGGACGAGAGGATCAGCGACGGGTATCAGGGCGTCGTGGGAGAGGGAGCGACGCACTCTCGGGCTTGAGGTCGCGGTAGATGAAGCCCATGAGGTGGAGGTACTCGAGCGCGGCGACGACCTCGGCGGCGTAGAACTTGGCGTCCTCCTCGGGCAGGCACTTGCCCGGTCGCGTCTGCAGCGCGCGAAAGAACTCGCCGCCGAGGCAGTACTCCATGCCTGCGAGGCGAGAGATGCAGAGCGTCAGGACCAGGTCGCGCTGCCGCGAGAGAGGGAGGGTCACGCACAGAGGTAGAGGTAGTCGTCGGATTGGAACGAGTGGTACAAGGTGACGATGAACGGGTGGTTCGAGCCGGCGAGGATCTCCTGCTCGACGACGACGAGGGAGGGCGTCAGTGACGGGTCGAGGGAGAGGTGGAGAGACGGCGTGCACGGACCTCCTCGGCGAGCGCGCGCTTGACCTTGTTGCGCTTGATCATCTCCTTCTTGCTGAGGACCTTCATGGCGTAGAGCTTGTGCGTCTGCTTCTCGCGCACGAGGTAGACCTTGCCGACGTCGCCCTTGCCGAGGAGGCGTACCTTGTGGAAGCTCGACGGCCCGACCTCGAGGTTGCGCACCCGGATCGACGAGCTCGAGTAGGTGCGGCGGAACGCGGCGCGAGGCGAGCCAGCGAGGCCGCCGTTGTTGAGCGAGAGGGACGCGCCGCCAGACGGAGAGGGCGGCGCGAGGTGGGCCGA
Organism: Rhodotorula babjevae; assembly: GCA_920104245.2. Taxonomy (NCBI): domain Eukaryota; kingdom Fungi; phylum Basidiomycota; class Microbotryomycetes; order Sporidiobolales; family Sporidiobolaceae; genus Rhodotorula; species Rhodotorula babjevae. Next base: position 520,226 of record CAKKSZ020000023.1, read on the forward strand.
CGACGTGAGGTGCGGCGACTTGCCGCTCGGGAGCGTCGCCGACGCGATGTGCGGCGTCGAGCGCGAGCGCGTCGGCGAGTCCTGCGACGCCTGCGAGACCTGCGACGCCTGGCGCGCCATGCCGACGGCGGGTGGCGGGCCGGGGAGCGACCCGACGCTCCCGCTGCCAACCTGCGGCTGCTGCGCCCCACTCGAGCGACCCGAACTCGCCGACGACTGGGTGCGGTCGGACGCCGACGACTTGCCGCCGCCGCCGGACGCGCTCGAGCCCGCCAGGGGCTTAGGCGAGGCGGTCGACTTTGGCGTGCTCGTGCCGAACGAGACGCCCGAGTCGTGCAGGTCGCCGACAGGGATGACGCCGGTCGGGAGAGGAGGAACGGGCTCGGTGCGCTGAGAGGGCGAGAGGAAGGCGTTCTTGCTCGAGGGGTACGGCATGGACTGGCCCGCCGACGAGCCAAAGATGCCGCCGCTGCCGAAAAGCGCCTTGGCGTTCGGCGCCGACGCGACGCGGCGCAAGAAGCGCGCAGCAGAAGAGCCGCCGCCGCCGCTGCTGCTGCTCGGGGAGGGCGTCGAGGCGACGGCGGGCTGGCTCGCGATGCGGAACCCGGCCTGGGTCGGGCTCGCCGTCTGGGGCGCGCCGAGCGGCGACTCTGCTGCGGGCCCGCCGCGGTGCGAGCGCGACAGCGAGCGGTATTTGTCGCCCTTGGCCTTGGCCGACGACGGCGACGAGGACGAGTTCTCCTTGCCCGTGCCCGGCGACTTGAAGCTCCTCGCGCTGAGCGCCGGCGACGCCGCGCCGACGCTGCCGCCACCTGCTGATGGCGACGATGGCGACGCCGCACCATGCGCCCCGCCAAAGTAGCCGTCCTGGGCCGACAAGGCCGACAGAGCCGGCGAGCTGGCATAGGCGCCGCCGCCGGGCGAGTGCATGCCGCCGGTCGCCGACGAGTTGACGCTGCCGGACGAGTAGAAGGGGCGGTTCTGGCTGTGCTTGAGGGCGTTGGCGGCGAGTGCGGGCGAGAAGAGGTCGGCGGCGGCGGAGGACGAGGAGGGGGAAGCGGGGGAGGATGGGTCCGAGGGGGAGCGGGCGCGGTTGGCGTGCGAGTTCTTGCGCGAGAGGCGGCCGACGACTCGCTTCCACGGCGACGAGGCGGGGCTCGGGCTCGCGCCGAGGGCGGGGCTGTGGTGAGAGCCGGCCGACGATGAGAGCGAGGACTGGGAGAGGTTCATCTCGTCGCGCGGTCCGCTGCTGGACGGCTGGCGGGGGTGGGCGGAGCTGGGGGCACTGCGCACTGCAGCGCTCGTGCTGGACAGGGGCAGCTGGCGGTCAAGCGGCGTGGGTTGGGAGCCAAGGTCGACGCGGTCGTCCCTCGTCCGCTCCACTGGACCGGACTCTCCCTAGGCTTGGACTGTCAGACATCAGAAGCCATACGATGTACTCCTAGAGGCTTTCCAGCTACCTGCGAGCGCTACGGAGGGCGCAACGGCGCGCATAGCTAGAGTCATCAGCTCGAAAACCGAGACCCAACGTCGCGCTCGCCTCCTCGCCCTCGAGCCGGTCTCGCGCTGGGTGGGACTGTGTGCAGAGCTATTGCAGAGCCCCTCGGGCACACAGTAGGCTTCCAAGTGGTGCCGTGGCGGTGGCGGCAAAACGCCGCCGGCTCGCTCGTCTCGCACGCGATCGCGCAACGCTCGTCCTCTTCTCCCTCCTCTCCCTCGTCCCTCCCCACCTATCGACAGGATGGCAGCCCTCCAGTCGGTCCACGAGCTCGTCGAGCGCGACGTCCTCGCCTCGGCCCAGGCCGTCTTCACCTACGACTCGACCCCGACCGCGCCCTTCGGCGACTCGCTCGTGCTCGCCGCCGACCACGAGCAGGGCAGCGCGCGCGTCTTCCCGATGCAGGTCCGCGCAGGTGCCGGTGCCTCGCTCGTCGGCTTCGTCGAGTCGGGCGCCTACACGAGCAAGGGCGCCGCCAGCAACGCCGGCACCAAGCCCGTCGCCGTCCTCGGCTCGAGCGGCGCCTTCCTCGCCCTCGTCCCCTCGCTCCTCAGCCTCCCCGAGTCGACCAAGCGCTCGGCCCTCAACGTCCACGTCTCGGCCCAGACGTCGTCCCTCGCCACCGACGAGGCGGGCGAGCCCACCCTCACCCAGGTCCCCGACCTCGCTGCCGTCCTCGAGGGCGCCAAGCAGCTCACCGAGGGCGGCTGGAACGGCGCCGTCGTCTTCTCCGAGTCGGCCGAGGACGCGGCGCACGTCGCGACCGGCGTCGCCAAGGGCGTCGCCGCTGCCGGGTTCGACCTCGTCGGCGTCTTTGACGGCCTCACCGCCGGCCGTCAGCTCGCGCCGCTCGCCGCGACGCCCGCCGTCAAGGCCGCCAAGTCGCTCGACTCGACCCTCGCGTCGGCAGTCCCGTACTTCTCGTACTCGGGCTCGTCGTCCGCCACCAAGGTCCTCGTCCTCCCGGCATCGGCCTACTCGGCGGCGGCCAAGGCGGCCATCGCCGCGTCCGGCGTCAGCGACGTCGGCGTCCTCTCGGTGCGCGTCCTCGCCCCCTGGAGCGCCGACGAGCTCTACAAGGCCGTCCCCGAGTCGGCCAGGTCGCTCCACGCGTTCGTCGAGGAGGGCGAGGCGGCCGGCCCGCTCTTCGACGAGGTCCTCTCGTCGGTCCTGTCGGCCGGCTCGTCGCTCAAGGTGCGCGCCCTCCCCGTCTCGGGCGCGTCGGCGCCGACCGTCGAGAACTGGGCCGCTCGCGTCGCCAAGCTCGCCGGCGCCGGCGCCGCTCCCGCGCAGCTCAAGGCGCTCCTCCCCGCCCAGGCCAAGCTCGCCGTCTTCTGGGACGTCGACGCGAGCTCGGGCAAGACCGAGACGGTCCCGCAGCAGCTCGCGCGCACGTTTGCCGCCGCCGACACGGGCGTCTCGGCCAAGCTCGAGGTCAAGTACGACAACTTCCGCCAGGGCGGCCTCCAGCAGGCGGCGCTCCTCCTCGAGAACGCGGCCAACGTCGCCAAGGACGTCACCGTGTCGTCGATCGTCGAGACGTCGGCGCCGTCGCTCCTCTTCATCGGCTCGCCGCAGAGCGTCTTCAAGGCCTACGCGCCGTTCTCGCCGGCGACCGTCAGCAAGGACACGCGCATCGTCGTCGCGGGCAACTGGACGCAGGATGACTTTGCGACCAAGCTCCCGTACGCGCAGCGCAAGACGCTCGTCGAGCTCGCCGACGGCGGCAAGGGCCATGTCTTCGCGATCGACGCCGACAAGGTCGCCAAGGCGCAGGGCGTCGCCGCATCGGCCGTCGCCGAGGTCGTCTTCTGGACGCTGTACCTTCCCGCCACCATCTCGGCCAAGGAGCTCGTGACGCTCCTCGCCCAGACGCCGACGTTCGCCGACTGGAAGGCGGCCAAGCTCGTCGAGGTCAACGGCGCCGTCCGCAACGCGCTCACCAAGGTCGACGTCGTCTCGTCGTGGGCCGACGAGCCCGTCGACGACGAGGGCAACAAGGTCGAGCAGCCGGCGCCCCTCCCGACCCAGCTCGTCGCGACGGCGGCGGGCCCGAACCCGGACCGCACCTTCTCGGACCCGGTCGCGACCATCGCCGGCGGCAACCAGCACAAGGCGTGGCACCACGCTGCGCAGCGCTTCCTGTTCCCCGAGGCGTTCGCGCTCGAGGGCGCGTTCGAGGACAAGCTGCGCCCGGACCTCCCCGAGCGCAACTTCCTCATCACGGTGACCGAGAACCGCCGCCTGACGCCCGACACGTACGACCGCAACGTGTTCCACATCGAGTTCAGCACCGAGGGCACCGGCCTCAAGTACGCCATCGGCGAGGCGCTCGGCATCCACGGCTGGAACGACGCCGGCGAGGTCGAGCAGTTCCTCGAGTGGTACGGCCTCGAGCCGGAGGCCGTCATCTCGGTCCCGTCGCGCGAGGACCCGACCCGGGTCGAGCAGCGCACCGTCTTCCAGGTGTTCCAGCAGAACCTCGACATCTTCGGCAAGCCGGGCAAGTCGTTCTACGAGACGCTGTCGCGGTACGCGACCGACAAGAACGAGGAGCGCGCGCTGCGCTTCATCGCGTGCCCCGACGGCCACTCGACGTTCAAGAAGCTGTCCGAGATGGACACGGTCACGTACGCCGACCTCATGCGCCAGTTCCCCTCGGCGCGCCCGCCGGTCGAGGACCTCGTGCGCGAGATCGAGGAGATCAAGCCGAGGCACTACTCGATCGCGTCGTCGCAGAACTTTGTCGGCGACAGCGTCCACCTGCTCATCGTCACCGTCGAGTGGCAGACGCCCAAGGGTGCGTCTCTCTCCCTCCTCTCCTCGAGCTCTCCTTGCTGACTCGGCCTGCTTCTCCGTCGTCGCACAGGCTCGCCTCGCTACGGTCAGTGCACGCGCTACCTCGCCGGCCTCAAGCCGGGCGACAAGGTCATGGCGTCGGTCAAGCCCTCGGTCATGAAGGTGCGCTCGGGCCCCTCCCCCTCCCCCACCTCTCTCGCTCTCGCGTCCTCTCCTCCCTTCGCGCACTCGCTGACGCTCTCGCACGTGCACGCTCGCAGCTCCCTCCTCGCGACGAGCAGCCCGTCGTCATGGCCGGCCTCGGCACCGGCGCGGCGCCCTTCCGCGCCTTCATCCAGGAGCGCGCGTGGCAGCGCGCCCAGGGCAAGGAGGTCGGCCCCATGCTGTACTACTTTGGCTCGCGCCACCGCGCGCAGGAGTACCTGTACGGCGAGGAGCTCGAGGCCTACTTCCAGGAGGGCGTCGTGAGCCACCTCGGGTTGGCCTTCTCGCGCGACTCGGACAAGAAGGTCTACATCCAGCACAAGATGAACGAGGACGCCGAGCTGCTCGCCAAGATGCTCGACGACGGCGCCTTCTACCTCTGCGGCCCGACCGTGCGTCCCTCGTCCCCTCCCTCCTCTGGCGCCCTCTCGCTCTCGAGCACCTCGCTGACGCTGCTCCCGCCGCCTCTCCCTCCCTTCTCCCCCTCGCACTCACTCCTTATCTCGCCACGCCCACGCTCCTGCCTCCTGCCCTCTTCTTGCTCGCCGCCGCCGTCGACAGTGGCCCGTCCCCGACGTGTACGAGGCGCTCGTCAAGGCCTTCGCCACGGTCGGCATGTCCACCGACCAGGCCGCCGAGCACATAGAAGCGCTGAAAGATGAGGAGCGCTACATCCTCGAGGTGTACTAGGTGCGCGGAGGAGGTAGATGGGCGGGCGAGTAGAGCTCGAGGAGACGGGGTCGTGGAACGAGTAGAGGCTCGCGCTTTCTCCTCTCGACGCCCGTGCGCCCTCTCTCGGTGTCGCGAGAGAGTGAGAGATTGTGCGAGATGCAGGGCTAGTGTCGGCAACAAGGTACGGAGCGAGTCACAGGGCTGAGGAGGAGGCTCGAGCGCGAGACGGAGGGGAGAAGAGGGACGGGCGCCGCGCTAGTACAGGATGCGGATTGCGACGGCGAGGATGGTGACGACGATCGAGTCCTGTACGAGGGTGCGCGTAAGCAGCTGGCTCGCTCGCACGCTCGCTGGAGGAGAAGAGGGAGAAGAAGGGCGAGCGCACGTTCTGGAAGACCTCGCTCACGCACACGTCACTCGCAGCATCCCAGTACGTCGACAGGAACGCTCGACCTGCGCCTCCTGAGGCGCTGCCCTGCCCTCGCTCGGTGACGCTGCGCGAAGGAGCGGTCCGTGAGCGGCGCGAGCAGAACAGCTCGACGAGAGCAAGAGCAGGACGCACGAGATGTGGCACAGGTACTTGAAGCCCGTCGGCTCGATTTCTGCGTCGAGATGAGCGTGTGCGTCAGGTTCTCGATGCGGTTCGACAACGGCAGGAAGCCGAGAGCGAGACGACGTACCGATCATCCTGCGCTTGACCTCAGCCGCCATCTCTTCTGCCCGCTTGCCGAGCGCCTGCGCGTCTCTGTCCCACACTGCGCCCGTGATGCTGGGCGCCTCGAGGAGCCGCTTGAGGTAAGGGCGCAGGAGCTCGCCGTTGAACGCGCTGCGGAGGAGCGCGAGAGGGTGCGCAAGGTCAGCCTCAATTGGCTAGTGGAGGACGCGCCCGGGAGAGACGCTGGGCTCACCGTCGAGGTCTCGGTGGAGCTGCAGGAGGAGATGCGGGCTGCGAGGCCATTGTTGGTCGAGGCACGCGACCGGTGAGGAGGACGAGGACGGAACACGGCGCGCAAGCGAGGGAGAGCGAGGCGGACGGTGGCGGGATGCAACGTTGCGCGCAGCAGGTGCAGCAGGGTCCTAGCTGCTCTCAAGGGCGACTCTGCGGGAGAACAAGGGGGAGAAGGCGGTCGCTCGCTCCCTCGAGGCTCGCGCTCTCCTCCTCTCGCCTCGACCCACTCGACCAGGATGGCACTGCGCACCCGAATCCGCGCACAGAACGGCCAGGCCACGGGCGAGGACAAGCTCGCGCAACCGGCGGTCAAGGCTCCGTCCTCAGCCGCTCCCCGCTCGGGCTCGAGCAACCGCGTCGACCGTGGCAGGTGGCGCTCTGGGTGAGCCGCTCTGCGTGTCTAAGTCACTTGCACAGTGTCACGAGCTGACACCCGCCCCCACCCGCAGCCTCGAGGTGCGCTCGCCGTTCCCTCCTCCCTCTCCTCCTCCTCATCTCATCATGCGCAAGTCCCGCCTCGGCTCACTCCCCTCGCTCCTGAACGCCCGCAGATCCCGCGCAAACTCCTCCACTCGTCCATCGCGCTCGTCGTCTTGTACCTCTGGACCTCGCATCAGCACGTCCCGACCTTGCTCAAGGTCCTCGGCTCGGCCACCCTCGTCGTTGGCACCGCCGACCTGCTTCGGTTCCGCTCGACCTGGTTCGAGCACACGTACGAGAATGCCCTCGGCTACTTCATGGTGCGCCCTTGTGCTCACGTCGCTCGTCTGGCCAACTCGCTGACCCTCATCCTCCTCGGCCTCGTCCGCAGCGCGAGTCGGAGCGGCGTACGTCCTTCCTTCCCCACCTCCTGTCGCGTTCAAGCTTGCTGACCTTGGCTCATGCCCCCAGATGCGGTGAACGGCACGATCTACTACCTCGTCGGCGTCCTCTGGTGCCTTTCGCTCTACCCGCGAGGTCCGTGCCCTCTCCCCTCTCGTCCCTATCGACCTTGATCCTGGCGCTGACGAGCAGCATCTCCTGCGCGCAGACATCGCCGTCCTCTCCATCATCATGCTGTCGCTGTGCGACACGTCGGCGTCCGTCTTTGGGCGCCTCTTTGGGCGCTACACGCCCCGCCTCCCGCTCGCCGGCACCGTCTTTGGCGCCAAGAAGTCGCTCGCGGGCACGCTCGCCGCCGTCGTCGTCGGCATGTGCGCGAGCCACGTCTTCTGGAGCCGGTACGCGGCGCTCGGCGACGAGGGCGACGTGAGCTGGCTCCCGGCGAGGATGGGCAGCGTGTGGCGGGGCAAGGTCAACGAGGACCCGCTCGCAGCGTGGGGCATCCACCGTCTCCCCAACCCGCAGAGGTGCGTCGTGCTCACTCTGCTCTCTCTTCTGCATGCGCAAGATCGCCGACGTCTGACTCTTCTCCTTCCTGACAGCTCGCTCGACCTCAACACGCTTGTCATCGTCAACGGGCTTACCGCAGGTCTCGCCGAGGTCAGTCTCCGTCAGCGTAGCCTTCGTGTCGAGGCATAGTACACACTGGCTCGACGCGATCGTACTCTTCGATCAGGGGCTGACTCGCTCGTCCTCCCGCAGGCCATCGACTTCTTCGGGTTCGACGACAACCTGAGCCTGCCCGTCTTCTTCGGCTTCTTCTGCTGGGCGTCGATGTACCGTGCGTCCTTCTTGCACCGTCACTCTCTCGACGAGCGCGGCGCACTGACCCCTCTCCTCCTCGCACACAGTCCTCGGCTGAGCGAGCGCACGGACCTCTTCGCGCCTCGCGCTCACCTCGGTCGTCGTCCAGCACGTCCACCTCGGCCCCTCACGACGACCTCGCTCGCTCCCTTACGATACCCCTCCCCCGAAAAGCGATACCCCCCTCCCCCGCCACACCTCGTGCTCGTCCTCCTCGCCCAATATCGCCCACCCCCTTCCCGCCTGCAGCGCCTTGCCTCACCTCCCTCGCTCGCTACGCCTGTCCCTCGACCCACCTTCCCCTCTTGACTTATCACCTCTCGCGCTGTCGCCCCTCCTTCGTCCTTTAATCTCGCTCCTTTCTCCTTGGTCGTAGCCTGGTCTTTCCTCGTCACCTCCCTTTCTCTCCCTCTCCCTCTCCCTCATCCTCGTCCTCGTAGTAGAGAGCGCAATCCCGAGCGTCGTCTGTCGTACTCATCGCGAGCAGAGAGAGACTGAGCGAAGCTGAGCCTGCCTCAAGCCGGTCTTTCTCGTTCGGCTTCGCGAGCGGTGCTCGCATCGCGCTCAAGGACAGCTGCACGCTCGTCGTCGACCGTACGGCACAGTGAACAAGCGGTAGCGCACTTGTGACAGAGCGCAGCTGAGAGGGAGGGCGCGCTCGGACCTCGTGCGGACGGACCCCGCATTCGGCGCACGGACCCTCTCGCTCATGCTCACGGCTCTGGCTCACAACTCTGGCTCTCGCTCTCGCTCTCGCTCGCAGACACGACAGAGATGCGACTGAACAACGAGACCTCTTTTGCGAGTAGTTTGTATCGAGTGGGGAGGGGGAGGAGGAGGTGTGAGGCCGACTGGTGGTACAGACCCTGGGCGTCGCAGCCGCGAGCAGGGCGAGGAAGGGGGCGTCAAGGGGGAGGGGGAGCGATGCGAAAGTGCGATACGGACGGTGGGGGAGTGACGAGAGAGGGAGAGAGGGAGAGAGAGGGGAAGCAGGACGAGACGTCTAGAACATGCCGCCCATGCCGCCCATGCCGCCGCCGGGCATGCCGCCGCCCATGCCGCCGGCGCCACCGGGCCCCTTGTCCTCGGGCGCGTCGACGATGCACGCCTCGGTCGTGAAGAGGAGCGACGCGACGCCCGACGCGTTGACGAGCGAGTTCTTGACAATCTTGAGCGGGTCGAGGATGCCGGCCTGGATCATGTTGACGTACTCGCCCTTGGACGCGTCAAAGCCCATCTCAAAGTCGCCCGAGTACTTCTCGAGGAGCTGGCCGACGACGACCGAGCCCTCCTCGCCAGCGTTCTCGGCGATCGTGCGCGCCGGCTTGGTGAGGGCCTGGCGGATAATGTTGATGCCGAGCTTGCGGTCGAACAGGTTGTCGTGCGCGACGTCGCCGAGGATCTGGGACGCCTTGAGGAGGGCCGTGCCGCCGCCGGGCACGATGCCCTCCTCGACGGCGGCGCGCGTCGCGTTGAGCGCGTCGTCGTACCGGTCCTTCTTCTCGCCGACCTCGACCTCGGACGAGCCGCCGACGCGGATGACGGCGACGCCGCCCGAGAGCTTGGCGAGGCGCTCCTGGAGCTTGGTGCGGTCGTAGTCGGACGTGGCCGAGTCGCTCATGGCCGAGCGGATCTGCTCGCAGCGCTCCTGGATGAGCGTCTTCTCGCCGGCGCCGTTGAGGAGGATCGTGTCCTCCTTGGTGATGGTGACCGAGCCCGTCGTGCCGAGCATGTCGGCCGACAGCTTCTCGAGCTTGATGTCGAGCTCGTCGGTGAAGACGGTCGAGCCCGTGAGGATGGCGAGGTCGCCGAGGATCGACTTGCGGTTGTCGCCAAAGCCGGGGGCCTTGACGGCGGCGACCTGGAGCTGGCCGCGGAGCTTGTTGAGGATGCACGCGGCGAGGGCCTCGCCGTCAATGTCCTCGGCGACGATGAGGAGCGGGCGGCGCGCCTGGGCGGCCGTCTCGAGGGCGGGGAGGATGTCCTGGATGAGCGAGATCTTCTTCTCCGAGAGGAGGATCAAGGGCTTCTCAAAGTCGACGCGCTGCGACTTGACGTCGGTGACAAAGTAGGGCGAGATGTAGCCGCGGTCGAAGCGCATGCCCTCGGTGACCTCGATCTCGTCCTCGATCGTCTTGCCCTCCTTGACCGTGATGACGCCCTCCTTGCCGACCTTCTCCATGGCCTGGGCGATGAGGGACCCGACGTGCTCGTCGCCGTTGGCCGAGATGGTGGCGACCTGGGCAATCTCCTCGCTCGTCGTGATGGCGCGCTTGTTGGCCTCGAGGAACTTGAGGACGGCCTCGACGGCGGCCTGCGAGCCACGGCGGAGGTCCATCGGGTTGCAGCCGGCGGCGACGTTCTTGACGCCCTCGGAGTAGATGGCGCGCGCGAGGACGGTCGCCGTGGTCGTGCCGTCGCCGGCCTCCTCGTTGGCCTTGCTCGCGACGTCCTGGATCAGGCTGCGCACGTCGAGATCGGCCTCAGTCAGTCATACTGCTGGAAGAGCGGCACTGAGCGACAGAGCGAGAGGGGACGCACCGTGCGCCGAGGTTCTCGAACTTGTCCTTGAGCGTGATGCTCTTGGCGACCGTGACACCGTCCTTGGTGATCTGGGTGCGAGTCGGCGAGTCAGCTGGCGGGTCTCGAAGAGCGAAAGAGGGCGAGCGAGACGCACCTTGGGTCCGCCGAACGGCTGCTCGATGATCACGTTGCGGCCCTTGGGTCCGAGGGTGACCGAGACGGCCTTTGCAAGGATGTCGACGCCGGAGAGGAGAGCCTGGCGGCCCTCGTTGCCGAAGCGGAGCTCCTGTGGCGGGTTGTGCGTGAGCGATGGAGAGGTGGAGGGGACGAGAGGGAGATGAGGACGAGGAGGCGCACCTTGTGAGCGAAGCGGCGGGCCGAGACCTGGGTGTGGGCGCCGGGGATGGCGCGACGAGCGGCGGCAGTGGAGCGGAGCATCTCGAACAGCAAGGGTGAGGAGGAGGAGGGAGAGGAGGAGGAGGAGGAGGAGGAGCGACCGGTCTTCCTCGAGTTTCCGCCGCCGCCCGATCCTCGGCAAGGCCGCGCTCGCTTCCATCCGGCTCTCTCTCAGCTCCTCACCCGCCTCTCGCTAGCCTGTACCTCGCCATGGTGAGCACCGCCCTCCTCTCTCGCCCTTCAGCACCCTCACCGTCTCCCTCTCCCCCCTCCTTCTCGAGCTCACCTCCCTCATCTCTCCCTCGCTCCTCTCTCCCTCACCGCAGTCCCTCTCGATCAAGTCCATCAAGTCGCTCGCTCCCCTCCTCGACCGCGTCCTCATCCAGCGCGCAAAGGTCGTCGAGGTGCGCACCCTCTCCTCCTCCCTCTCTCCTCGCTCACCGCGGCCTTCCCCGGCTAACCACCTGCCCACCCTCGAGCAGAAGACCGCCTCGGGCCTGTACCTTCCCTCGGCCGCGTCCCAGGGCCCGCCCCCCGAGGGCACCGTCCTCGCCGTCGGCCCGGGCGCGCCCCGCAAGGACGGCTCGCTCCACCCGGTCTCGCTCAAGGAGGGCGACCGCGTCGTCCTCCCCGCCTTTGGCGGCGTCCCCGTCAAGGTCGGCGACGAGGTGCGTCTCGGTCTCTCGCTGTCGAGGCGTGTGCGCGAGGCCTTGAGCGAGAGGCGGGCGCACCTCGAACGGCTTCCGCCTCTCGTTCTGTGGTCCCTGTGCATCTGGCTCGCCACGCGCACAGCTGACCCTCGCGCACCCTGCAGGAGTACCACCTCTTCCGCGACTCGGAGATCCTTGCCAAGCTCGACGAGTAAAAAGGCGCCACCGCGACGAGCGCAGTGCCGGGTCGAGGCGTCGACGACGAGGAGGAAGGAGGGACGACGCGCGCAGCAGCAAGAGCATCCACACGCAGGCAGATCCGTTTACCATTGTTCCGTGCCACATCTACACCCTGGGAATCCACCTTTCGCAACTCTCTCGCGCTCGCCGTCTGGCTGTCCGAGAGCGGCTCGAGCGTGCGAGAGCGGGAGCACAGAGCGCTCTGGCCCGCTCAGCCTTAACCCTGCTCGCTCGACATGCGTACTTGTGCTCGAGTGAGGACTGCGAGAGGGTCGTGCACGAGCCGCGGCGGCGGAACGATGTCGCCGTCCAGTCGGCCTTCTCAAAGTCGAGTCGCTCGACGAGACGCAGCGAGAACGGGCGCAGGCGCGACGCCAACACGGCGACTAGACGGGCGTACAGTGCAGGAGGAGAGAAAAGAGAGAGAGCAAGCTACACCGAGAGAAAGCCGCCCAGCCCCTCCTCCACCTGCTTCTCCTCCTCCTCCTCCTTCGATCTCCTCGTCGCTCGACAGCCCAGCTCGACCGTCCATCTCACCGCCCAGTCCCGCCACCCTGCTCGCGCGCCCGCCTACTTGGCGAACGCCTTCTGCGCGCGCTCAATCTCGTCGACGAGCTTGCTCGCAAAGTCGCCCATGACCTGGCGGCGCTCGAGCTCCTCGACGAGCCGGCCCGCCTCGCGCGCCCTGCGCGCCTTGTCGCGCTCGCGCTGCTTCTTGCGCTCGTCGCGGCTCGCCGTCGCCGTCGCCGTCGAGCTGGCGCCGGCGCGAGGCGCGTCGTCGTCGGCGAGGGCGGGGAGCGAGTGGCGCACGGCGTCGAGCTTGTCGACGAGGCGCTGCCGCGTCTGGTACGACCAGTGCTTGAGCTCGTGATACACCTCGGCGCGAGCTGCGCAGGAAGCGCCGACTGCGGGCGGGAGCGTCGGGAGGGGTCAGCTTGACGCGCTCTCGAGGTGCGAGCGAGAGGGCAGGTGACGACGGGAGGAGCGAGCGGGAGGTGAGGGAGGACGGGACACGAGTGGGTGAGCGAGGAGGAGGAGGAAGAGGAGCGGACGCACGCGCAAATTCGTACGTCTTGTCCTTGGACCGCTTGCTGCGCCGACGACGCCGCTTGCGCTCGTCCTCGTCGTCCGAGTCGCCCTCGCTGCTCTCGTCCGACGAGTCGTCCTCGGCCTCGATCGGCTGAAGCGTCTTGGCGTCGTACTTGGGGCCCTGCAACGGTGAGGGGCGAGGAAGGGATCAGTGCGCGCTCAGGCCCCGCTCAGGCCCCTCGAGCCAGAGAGGGAGGACGGCGGCGACGCACAGAGACGGTCGCGCGGAGGGTCGAGTGCCGAGCTTTGCCCATCGTGCAGGCGTCTGTGAGAGGCGGAGCCAAGACGTCAGTCCGTGCGGACGAGACGGGGAAGGAGCTCGAGCGCGGGGAGGGACGCACCGCACGCGACGCCGCGCTCTTCCGCCTCGAGCGAGTCGAGGTACATGTCCGGGCGCGTGTCGACGGCGTGCTTGAACTTGGGCTGCGGGCGCGCCGAGGAGGAGAGGGAGAGAGGCGTCAGTGAGGGCGAGCGAGACGGGGAGAGCAAGGACGGGAAACGACGTCGACGACTCACCTTCCACGCCGAGCTGCTGATGAGCGAGTTGAGGAGGCCCGTGAGGTGGCTGTGCACGCGCTGATGGGCGTCCCGCCACTCCTTGTCGGACGCGAGCCAGTCGCACTGCGGGTCGACGATGAGGAAGACCAACAGCGACAGGTACTGCTTGACGTAGTAGCGCAGGCCCTGCGACTGGCCGCGCACGCTCTCGCGCCACGAGTGCACGACCTGGTCGTCGTCGCTGTTGTCAACGATGAAGCCGTCGAGGTCCTCGCTCAGGTCCTCGGTCGCCATCCTCGGGTGCGCCGGCTCGTCCTCGTCCGCGTGCGAGCTCGAGCCGCTGCTCGAGCCCGAAGACGACGTCTCGCCGAGGTAGTGCGGGTGCCGAACCTGCGAGGAGGCGACCTTGGCGGTCGAGGGCGGCTCGTCGTCCGAGTCGAGCACGACGGCCTTGTTCTTGGCGGCGCGCTCTGCGTGCACGAAGCGGGGCTCGTCAGCCGAGCTCGAGAGGTCTGAGGCGGAAGAGAGACGGGACGCACGCTCACGGGCAGCCTTGAGCTGTGCGAACCGACTCGACTTGTCCTGCCGCGCCCGGAACTTGTTCTCGCGCACCGTGTCCTCGTCGAGGATCTCGAGGTCGTCCGGCTCGTCATCGACGTCGTCGTCGTCGCTCGACGGGCGCCTGCGCTTGTTGCGCCTCGACGAGCCCTTCTTGCGCCGCCTCGACGAGCCGCCGACGCCGACGTCCGAGCCGTCCGAGTCGGTCGCGAGCAGCTCGCGCTGGACGTCCTCGCGCGACTTGTCCTTGAGCCGCGCCTTCTGCTTCTTCTGCGACGACGAGCGACGAGCCGGCGCCTCGTCGCTGTCCTCGTCCTCCTCCCTCGCTCGGGCCTTGCCCTTGCCCTTCTTGTCCGCCGCCGAGCGCTTGGCTGTCGCCGCCTGCTCCTCCTCAGGCGCGCTCGAGTCGTACTGGACGACGTCGTCCTCGACGACAAAGTCGACGTCGCTCTCCTCCTCGGCGCTGCGGCGCTCGCGCCGCCCCTGCGTGAGCGCTGCGAGACGGCGCTTCTTGGCGCCCTGCGCCTTGTCCTTCTTGGCCGACGAGCGCAGCGCAGCGTCCTGCTGCTGGTGCTCGCGCTTCGAGGCACGGCGCTTGTTGTCGGCGGCGATCGACTCGGGGATGGGCAGGTCGTCGTCGGCCGAGGCTGCGGACGATGCGGGCGAGGACGACGGGGCGCGAGCGCTCTTCTTGGTCTTGCTCGAGCGCTTGGGGGATGGAGCCTGCTCCGAGGCTGACGCGGACGGCGAGCGAGGTCGTGTGCGCTTCTTGCCGCGGACGGGGAGGATGTCGTCGTCCGAGCCGGAGGCGGAGGAGCTGACGGGTTGGCCGAGGAGGGAGGGAGCCGACGGGGCCTTGGTGCTGCGGCGCGTCCTCTGTGAGAGTCTACGAGTCAGAAGCTGCTCAACAGTGCGAAAGTGGAGACGCACGCACACTGAGCGACCGCCGGGTCGGTACCTCGTCCTCGTCCTCGTCCTCGCTCGACGCCGCCATACGCACCCGACTCCTCTGACTGCTCGCCCGTCCCACCTGCTCGTCGTCTTCGCTCTCGCTGCCGCTGCCGCCCTCGCCGCCAGAGCTGCCCTGCTCGTGGACGTGCTGCTCGCGAGCGCTGGCCGCTTCGAGCCCCGGATCGGCGTCCTCGCCGTCAGACGACGACTCGCGCCCGTCCGAGATGGCGCCGTCGCCCTTGGACTGCTTTGAGCCGGCGGGAGGGTGGCGCAGGGCGCGGTCGTGTGAGGGCGACGAGGCGGTGGCGCGAGGCGGACGGCCCTTGAGCGAGACCTGGCCGGTCGCGTGGAGCTTGAGCTTGGCCTGCTTCATGTGCTCGCTCGACTGCTTGGGCATGTGCGGCGGACCCTGGGCGCACAGGCTGGCGCGTCGAGCGAGGTCGGGTGAGGGCGACGGCGAAGTGGGGAGGGTGGGTGCGTCGGCGGGCTGCGGGCGGCGGTGCGGCGGTGGTGTGCGGGCTCGTGACTGGCCTCTGAGCGGCTGCAGCGGTCGGCTCGAGCAGCCGAGGGTGCGAGTCGAGGTGAGAGCTCGTCGTCCGCTTGCTGCTCGACTCGAGCCACCCTCGCGCTCTCTTCATCGCCTTCGGGCAGCCCTGCAATGCCTCGAGCGACTTGCAAAGACCTCTGCGAGTACAGACAGCTACCCGCAAGCACCGCAAGAGAGGTTGACGCCTGTGCTCGTCATCAGTTCTCCTCGTCCCGCGACCTCCCTCGACCGTTACCTCGTGCGAGAGTTCAGCTCTTACTAGTACGGCGCGGCGCCTTCCTCGCAGCGCATACTGGCCGACCGAACCTGATCTAAATCGAGCGAGAGCGGGTCTCCATCGAGGTGCGCAGCAACGCCGACCACAGTCCCGCCTCGCTCTCGCTCTCTCTCACCGCTCAGACGACCTGCCACAGCCATGACCAGCACACCAGTACAGCGCCTTGTCCAGGGCGTCAAGGACCACAAGCGCCGTGCGTCCCTCGTCCTCGCTCTCCTCGTCCCCACCTCCCCACCCGTTTCGCTCGCTGATGACGCTCTGGGCGGCCACCTCTCGCAGACGAGGACGACTCGGACGCTCACAAGGTGCGCATACTCTCTGCGGTCGTACCCAGTCGGCGAGCGCAGCTGACCCGCCGCTTCACAGCTCTTCCGCTCCATCCCTGGTCACGGCCACCATTCCGACGACAAGGAGGGCCACGACGTGCCCGGCATCGTCCCGCCTGGCTCCACGGGCGTTATCTACGTGAGCGAGCGAGCGATGGCCAACGGCTGGACCGCAGGCAGTGACGAGGTGCGTCGCCTTTCCCGCTTCTCCTCGTCGGGCGAGGCTCGGGCTGACCATGCTCGCGCACGCTGCAGTGGGCCAACTTTGTGCGCATTCCCCTTCATCCTCTCGGCCAAGTGCTGTCCCTGACATCTCGCCTCGCGACAGGGTCAAGGCGCGCCCGAGGTCACCCACATCCCCGGCTCCTCTCCTCGTCCCGACAAGATCTCGCTCGCCGACCTGTCGGCCACCATCGGCGACGACGTCAACGAGTACGCCCCGACGACGGGCGTCAAGGAGCTGCGCGAGAAGGTCGCCGCCTACTACAACGACACGTACCGCGCCGACAAGTCGAGCAAGTACACCTACGAGAACGTGTGCATCGTCCCCGGCGGCCGAGCCGGCCTCACTCGAGTCGCGAGCGTCATCGGCGACGTCTTTGTCTCCTACACGTGCGCCCATGTTCCTCTTGGTGTAGATCTGCGGCTCCCGTGAAAGCGGAACCGCCAGCTGACCTCGTCTTTGTTCTCGCCGCAGGATTCCCGAGTACACCAGGTGCGTCTTCCTCCTCTGCTCGACGTATGAGTCTCCCGCCCGATGCTGACGTTACCTGTGTTCGCAGCTACGACCAGCTGCTCTCGTCCTTCAAGCGCCTCGTCCCGCTGCCGACCACGCTCCGCGCCGAGGACGGCTACCACCTGAGCGTCGACCACCTCGAGGAGCTCGTGCGCGAGCAGGGCATCACTGCGCTCTTTGTGAGCAACCCGCACAACCCGACCGGCCAGGTCATCCACGGCGAGGAGCTCAAGCGCATCGTCGAGCTGTCGCGGCAGGGGACGACGATGGTCCTGGACGAGTGTGCGTCCAGCGCGCCTCTCCAGCTCCTTAGCAGCGACATGCGGCTGACTCTTGACGCTCCTCATCCTCTTCCTCATCTCGCTCGCCGACTCACTCACTCTCCGCCTCGCCGCCTCGCCGTCTCGCCGCCTCGACGCCTCGCCCTTTTCGCCTCGCCTTCTTCCCTTGTCCTCGCTACAGTCTACGAGCAGTACGTGTACGACCTCGGCGAGGGCGCGAAGGTGTCGGCGGCCGAGTTTGTCGAGGACGTCAACGAGGACAACGTGCGCACGGACCTCCTGCGCCTCGCCTCGCCCCCTCACGGCTGACGAGCCTCGCCGTCTCGCGCAGGTCATCCTCATCAACGGCCTGACCAAGTGCTGGCGCCTGCCCGGCTGGCGCGTCTGCTGGGTCGTCGGGCCCAAGTCGCTCATCCGCGCGCTCGGCCAGAGTGGCGGCTTCCTCGACGGCGGCGCGTCGCACGTCCTCCAGGTCGCCGCCCTCCCGCTCCTCGACGCCGACCGCGTCAAGCAGGACCGCCTCGCGCTGCAGAGCCACTTCCGCAAGAAGCGCGACTACGTCGTGGGCCGGTTGCGCGAGATGGGCTTTGCCGTCAGATGGCCTCCCACGAGCGCCTTTTACGTGTGGCTCGACCTCTCCGAGCTACCCGAGCCGCTCGACAACGGCCTTGTGTTCTTCGAGGAGGCGCTCAAGGAGAAAGTAGTCGTCGTACCAGGGGCATTCTTCGATCTGAGTACGTCCTCCTCCCTCCCTCTCTCCTCCTCCTTGGAGGCGCTCACTTTCCCTCGTGTTGACCTTCTCCTCTTCTCGCTCTCCTCCCTCTACAGACCCCTCGCACCGGTGCGCTGCCCCTCTCTGCGACTACTCCTCGTCCTGCCGCTGACCTTCTGCCCTCACAGCCGCAATCTCTTCGACTCGCCGTGCAGTCACTTTGTCCGCCTCTCCTTCGGACCACAGATGCAGCAGCTCGAGCGCGGTGAGTCCTGCATCCTCTCTCCCTCGAAGGAACGCAAAGCTGACAACTCGAGGACGTTCTCGCTCCTGCAGGTCTCGACGGCATCGCGCGGCTCCTCGAGCGCGCGCGCAAGCTCGTCGTCGAGGGCAAGGACCTGCGCGAGGAGTTTGGCAAGGACCTCAAGCGGTGAGCAGGCCGAGGAGCGTAGGAGAGAGCGAGGGTCCGAGCGGGTAGCTGGTGGAGGCGGTGCAGCGCTCGAGCCTCTTCCACGGCCTCTCTGCTCTCGCCTGCCGAGCGAGAGATGGCGAGAAGCGTGCGCAGTGATACAACGAAAGGGACAGCGAGGCAAAGACACGCAGCTACACAGACGAGAGGCCCTCAAACCCAATCCGGTCGCTCGCACGCTCACTCGACGACGTCCTCGTCGATCCAGCTCCTCTCGACCGTCGCCCGCACACGCTTGACGTACTCCTTGTTGTTGTCGCGGTAGAGCTGCGCGGCCTCGGCGTTGGCGGGGCTAAGGTCGATGGAATGTGGCGCGACGAGGAGGGGAGCGAGAAGAGGTGGGAGCCGAGGGCAGCATGGGCATGGTCGGCGAGGCAGATGAGGAGAGAGGCGCAGATCAGCAGATGGTCGACGGCAAGCGCGAGGTCAAGCTCGACAAGAGGAGAGAGGGCGCACCTGTTCGGGTTCGGGTCGTGCAGCAAGCTCTGGATCGACGTGAGGATGGCGGCGACGTCGTAGGTCGGGCTCCACCGGTTCTGGAGGATGTCGAGGCAGAGCTCGCCGTTGGCGTAGACGTTGGGGTGGAACATCTTGGAGAGGAACTTGACGACGGGCGGCTTGTTCGGGTACGACTCGTCGAACGTGAGCACGAGGCGGAAGGTGCCGTCCTCGAACGGCGTCTCGGCTGCAGCGTCGTCGAGGCAGTCGAGAGTTGTGCGGGAGCAAGGGGGACGGAGAGACGAGGATGGCCGAGGAGAGCGGGAGAGGTGGAGGAGGAGGGTCGCCAAAGTCAGCCCTCTCCTGCGCGCTCGCGACGCAGCGGTATGGGACCGCGAGAGTGGCGCACCTGGGCCAAAGATGACGGCGTTCCAGACCATGATGTTGTCGGCGCAGGGAGCGCCAGAGATGCCGCCGGGCGGGTCGGACGACAGCTTCTTGAAGTCACGCACTGCGTGAGGGTGCTATGGAGGGTCAGCTGATGCTCGTCGTCTAGCCCTTCGAGCACTACTAGGCAGCGCAGCCTCTCGAGCGAGAGCTACGCGCTGCCACAGCGAGTCGGGGTAAGCACGACGAACCGAGGCGGCGGCGAGAGGCGGTGGACTGCGGGCGAGAGGCAGGTGGTCAGCAGGGCGCACCGATAGATGCGCAGGCTCTGGTGTGCTCACCATGGCTGCGAGTAGCAAGAGTGCGTGGAGATGAGGTCGGGAGGTGGTGGCGCCTCTCCTCGAGACGACGGCCGCTCTCCGTCATCATCCAGCTTGCTCAGACTCTCCTCTGGCTGTAGCGAGCACGTACGACAGTGTCTCTGAGTTGCAAGCGATACGACAAGATAAGGGCACAGAGAGCGAGAGAGAGAGGAGAGTGTCTAGATCAAGAGGAAGCCGCAGCGCGAGGCGCGAGCGAGGAGGAGGAACAGGGCGAGGATAAGCCACCGAGACGCCCTCTACCTCGCGAACGCGCCCCTCGGCGTACCGTACTCGTCCTCGCCGTCGTCGTCCTCGGCCGTCGCGTACGTCGACGCCCGCGAGTAGTTCCTCTCCTCGCGCGTCGACGCTCCCGCCGACTCGCCGCTGCTCGACCGCTCGTGCGCCGCCCTGCCGCCGCCACCGAGGACAAGAGGCGCGCCGAGGCCGCCCCGCGGCGCACCGTCGGGCGTCGTCGAGCGCGCGAGGTGGTGCCGACCGTCGCCGCTCGGGGCGTACGTCGACGTCCTCGCCGAGTCGATGTCGCGCTGCCGAGACGCCGCTCGCGACGTCGCTACCGTCGACGACGTGATCGGCGGTGGGTACGTCGGCGTCGTCGAGCGGTGCAGCTCGGGCGCGCGCTGCGCCGCGCCGTAGCGGTGCGCCGACAGCGCGTGCGGGTCGTGCGCCCAGTGCGCGCCGCCGCCGCCGTCGCCCGGCTCGCCGTACGCCATGCCGATGCCGCCGTCGTGGTGGCCCTGCGACGACGCCGAGTCGGCCATCATGGCGCGGCCGAGCGCCGCATTGACCTCGTCGGCGTCGGGCATGTGCTCGCTCAGGTGCGGGTCCTGGTCCCACCGGTACGCGCCGCCGCCCGTGCCCCTCGTCGACATCGTCAGGCTGCTCCTCGGCGTGTCGTCCTGGTAGCCGTAGCCCTGCGCGAGGCCGCGCTCGTCGCCGGCGCTCGCGAGGAGGCGCGCCGGCGAGCCGTTCTGCCCGGGCGAGTCGTCGAACTCGCCCCAGCGCGTGTTGGGCGAGCGGCGCGGCGGCGTCTGGTACCCGGCGTGGCGCGACTCGCCCTCCTGGTAGGCGAACCCGGCGGCGGGCGGGAGCAGGCCGCGGTCCGACTCGCCGGAGAACTCGCGCGAGCGGCGCTCGCGAGGGACGGCAAACTGCGGGAAGGCGGTGGCGTCGGACGGGTAGGCGTTGGGGTGGGTCGCGAGGTCGTACTCGCGCTGACGGCGGGTCGAGGGCGAGGCCGAGACGGGACGGGCGATGCCGAGGGCGGCGAGGTCGCGCGAGCGGATCTGCGAGGGCGAGGGCGAATCGGGCGCGCTGCCGCCGACAGGGGTGAGGGCGGGAGGGTAGTCGTAGGGGTTGCCGGCTCGTCGGCCGCGCGACTTGGAGCGGCCGCCCGCACCCGCCGCCGCCGCGCCTGCGCCCGCACCTGCGCCGAGGGCTGCTGCCGCCGCCGCCGCCGATCGTGCGCGACGAGGGTCGCTGCGGGCCGCGACGGGCTGCTTCTCGGTGTAGGCGCCCGCGCCGTGCTTGGACATCTTGCGCCGCTTCTTGCCCTCGTCGCCCATGCCGTACCCGCCGCCGCCCGCCGCGAACGCCGCCGCGCGCTTCCTCGCCGCCTTCTGCTTGCGGCGGTGGCGCCAGCAGCACAGGCCGACGACGATGAGGATGAGGGCGGCGCCGCCGCACGCGGCGATGACGGCCGTCGCCCAGGTCGGCCAGCCGCTCCCGCCGCCGCCGCCGTTGCCGTAGTCGTGGGTGCGGTAGCCGGCCTCGCTCGCCTGCGAGTTGATCGAGTGGATGCCGGCCGTCGCGGCTGCACCGCCGAGCGTGGTCGGGACCCGGGTCGCGGCCCAGCTCGCCGTGTTGGAGAAGGTGAAGGGGATCTGGCTCTGGCCGCCGTAGACGCTGGGAAAGGGGACCGTGATGGCAGGGGTGGCGAACGATGAGAACTGGGTGGCCGTGACGGCGAGGGGGCGCTGCGAGACGGCCGGGAGGCTGCTCATACCGTTGAAGGCCATGACGCGCGAGGGAGGGCGGCCTGCGGCGGTCGGCGGGTACGGATCGAGCTTGACGAGGGTAGACGAGACGGCCCAGGGTGTGCTAGAGGTCGCTCGAGGCCTTGTCGAGAGCCGGTGACGGAGGTCGGCGAGGGCGATGAGGGGTCGAGATCGGGGCGAGCGCTCGTCGGGCAGCGGCACGCCTGGTCGGTGGCCGAGCGGGACTGCTGTGCAGCTATTGCGACGAGCTGGAGGTACAGGGAATGCGAGCGGTGGTTGTGACGAAGGCGAGAGGCCGCTTCTCCTCCTCGGCCGCCGCGACCGACTTGGCGAGATGGCGGGTGTCTCGTCGTTTTCTCTCTCTCTCTCGCCGACTCGCCGTGCATACGCACGCGCTCATGCACCTTCTCATCCCGTGCTCGAGACCACGGGCCAGCTCTCGCGAAAAAGCTTAGACTCGACTTTGCGATCGACCTCTCGCTCGGCGACTCGCCGGCCAACGCCGGCTCTCGTCGACCTGCTCTCTGCGCACCCTCTGCCGCCGCTGCAATGACAACAGAGCGGCTCGCCGCGAAGGGGCACGGGCAAAGATGCCGCGGCGAGCGAGAACAAGAGCCAGAAGAGGGGGACCGAGAGCAGGCAGCGCGAGCACACAGGGCAGCGCGCGCTCGAGAGCCGCGCCGCGCTTTGTGACGAAGCCATAGACGTGTAGATCCCCTTTGCGCGGGGAGAGCAGGGCGCAGGAGACCGCCGCGAGCTGCGGGTGCGGCTCGGAAGGGAGGAGGACGACCGCTAGTGGGCGAGGCGAGCGGGAGCAGGCCGTGCCGACTTTCTGTGCGCGCGTCGCCGGCCGCGAGGTAGTTAAAGGCCTCGAGCGCATCGTTGCGGCGGCCCAGGCTGTATGGCGGTCATGAGGAGGCGGGAACGCCTGAGCGCGATGAGGCCGTGAGGTCGACGAGGAGCGCGAGTCGAGCTGCGCGCGCAAGCCGCAGTGGCTGATGAGGTGCACTGGACGCACTGTGAGGCGCCAGAGCTGCGCTCGTCGGTGTGGAGAGCGCGGGCGAGGGTGGTCGAAGAGCAAGAGGGGGGAGCGAGGCTCGCCGTCCTTTCGCCTCCTCACTCGCCCCGACCATGTCCAAGCCAGCACAGGCAGCAGCCCAGATCGTTCGGTGAGCCCTTCCGCCTGCTCTCACGCGCGCGCGCGCGCTGACTGCTCCTCGTCTCCTCCTCCCTCCTCGCCCGACCTTGTTCGCGCTCGCAGCCTCGTCGTGCCGGCCGGTAAGGCCACCGCCGCGCCTCCAGTCGGTCCGGCGCTCGGTGCGAGGGGTGTCAAGAGCATCGACTTTGTCAAGGAGTTCAACGGCGCGTTCGCCGCCGTCCTCCTCCTCCTCGAGCTTCCCCTCGAGCTGACCTCCCCGTTTCGCGCCCGCAGCTCGAACAGCCAACCTCGTCGCAGGGACCCCGACGCCCGCCCTCATCACGATCCAGCCCGACCGCACCTTTACGTTCGTCACCAAGTCGCCGCCGACGATGCATCTCATCAAGACGGCCGCCGGCATCGAGACGGGCTCGGGCGAGACGGGGCGGCCCAACGTGGCGCCCGCGGGCACGCTCAGCATGAAGCACGTGTACGAGATTGCCAGGATCAAGCAGCGGGACGAGCACCTGCGGCACATCCCGCTCGAGTCGCTGGCCAAGAGCGTGCTGGGCAGCTGCAGGAGCGCGGGCGTGGCCGTGGTTCCCTGAGTTGTAGCAGCCGTGTGTCTCCCTGTACTGGTACCCCTTTGCATCGCACCTGTCCTTGTCGACTCGAGGCTGCGAGTTGAGCGTGGCTTGTCTTGTCGCGACTCGCTCGAGGCTCTCTCGCTCGTCCACCTCTCGCTCGCTCGCTCGTCATGCCTGAAGCACCGCAACCGCCGACCGAGCCGACAGAGAACACAGTGCGCTCGTCTGTGCTCCCGCCAGCCTCGTCGAGCGACTCTGCGCCGCCCTTGGCCCCCACTCGCCAGCCGGTTCGTCCCAGGTCCGGCTACTCTGCAGCTCGCCCCGCTCACCCTGGACCCGCGCACAGGTGCCTGTCCCGCCCCGAAACTACTCTCAAGGCCCGCTGTACATCCCCGCACCCCCAGCATACGCTCCCAACTCGTCCGTCCCGACCTTCCTCCGCACCCTCGCCGCCCTCGTCTTCATCGGCGGCTCCATCAGCGCAGCAGTCGCCTGGGTCTACAAGGTGCGCGCTGCCGCTCTCCCCCCTCCTGAGCACTCGAGCCTGCAGCTGACAAGTCCCTGTCGTCCAGACCATAATCTACCCTCGCCTCGTCGTCGCCCTCAAGGCCCGCTCCCGCCTCTTCTCGATCCACGATGCAGCCTACACCAAGCTCTTCGACGCGCTCAAGAGCTTCACGACCTCGACGGGCATCGCGCGGCTCGGAGGCGCCGAGGCTCTCGAGTTCAGGCGCAAGTTGAGGGAGGAGCAGGTCGAGCGGGCAGAGGGCGAGGGGCAGCAGCCGCGCGAGCCGCACGACGAGGAGAAGGAGCCCCTGCTCGAGAAGGGCGAGGCGGCGGAGAAGGGCGCAGAGGACGAGGCGGCAGCAGCGCCCGAGCCGACCTTGCCCCCACCGCCTCGCGTCCTCGAGCCCCTCACGACCTCCCTCGCGACGCTCAACGCCGAGCTCCAAGCCGCCGCCTCGCCCTCCGTCCCCTCGACGACCTCGCCGCACGCCGGCGGCCTCACCAACCCGTCCAACCTCGTCCAGCCGCAGGGCATGCTCATGCGGTCGCTCGTCACCCTCAACGAGTACCTCGAGTCCGAGACGTACTCGGCGGCGACGTTCCACACGTACCGCCCGTACGGCGCATACGGCGCGCCGGGCAGCTCGACGGCAACGGGCGAGCGCAAGGCGCTCCAGGAGGTGACGCACAACTTCAAGGCCGACATCCGCTCGCTCAAGGGTGCGCGCTCCTGCTTCTCTCTCCCCTGCATGGCCTCGACCTGACCTGCTCGGCTCCGTCTCGCAGGTGCGCTGCTGAACCGGCGCAACTTTGTCCGCCCCGAGGTGCCGACCGCCGCTTGAGCGGCTCGAGAAGGAGAGGAGCGTCTCGTCAACCTTGTAGTTCCGCATCCGTTCTGTTGTACTGCATTCGTGAATTCATTACGGCCCTCTCACGCTAGACAGAACCACAAACGGACAGAGTTGGGTGACTTTGTCGAGTGCGCCTCGTCGCTGCCGACTCCCCCTCTCCCTCACCCAACTCGCTCCCTCACCACACCATGACGAGCCTCGCCGATGAGCTCATGAACGACCTGGACGACCTCGGCAGCGGCTCGGACGTCGACGACGAGCTCGACAGCGCTATGGCCGGGCCCAGCGCAGCCACCGCCTCGACGAGCGCACCACAAGCCGACGGCGGCGACGACGACGACGGCGAGGCGGGCGACGTCGACGAGGCGCTCCTCGGCGGTGCTGCAGGCGAGGTGCACGTTCCTGAAGGCGGCGTGCGCCCGGCGGACGAGGTGGACCCGGAGGCGGTCAACGCGATGGACCTGGCTGGCGTCGCAGAGGTGGGCAAGGTGGCGAGGCTGCAGGGCAGCAGGACGATGCGCGAGGTCCTCCAGGTGCGCTCTGCCTGCTCTCTGCCTCTCGCCCGGCCTGTGCGACAGAGTTGACACCGCCTCCTCCCCCCTCCACCCTCTCCTCCTCACCATGCTCGGCTCCACCTCGAGCAGAAGATCGAGCACTACCGCGAGCACCCCGACCCGAACCTCGCGAGCGACCAGGAGAGCAGCGAGTACCTCCTCATCGTCCAGGCCAACAACCTGAGCGTCGAGATTGACAACGAGATGCTCGTCGTGCACAAGGTGCGCTCCCTCTCCCTCTCCTTCGTCCTCGCCCTCGTGCTGACTCTCTCCCTCGCCGCAGTTCATCCGCGACCACTACCTCCCCCGCTTCCCCGAGCTCGACTCGCTCGTCTCGTCCCCTCTCCCCTACTGCCGCGTCATCCTCGCGCTCGGAAACGGTCCCGAGCTGCAGGGCGACATCGCCGGCATCTTGCCCTCGGGCTCGGTCATGGCCGTCAAGGTGACGGCGGCGACGACCAAGGGCCAGCAGCTGTCCGACACCGAGTGGAACGTCGTCAAGGGCGCGGTCGACCTCATGTTCAGCCTCGACCAGTCGAAGCGCACGGTGCGGCCTGCCACCTCGTCCTGCCACGAGCACGAGCTGACCAACTGCTCCCTCCTGCAGATCCTCGAGTACGTCGAGTCGCGCATCACGCTCCTCGCGCCCAACATCTCGGCCATCGTCGGCACGCAGACGGCGACCAAGATCCTCGGCATCGCCGGCGGTCTGCAGGGCCTCGTCCGCATCCCGCACTCGAACATCTACGTGCGTCGCCCATCCCGCTCTACATGATCGAGCCGTTGAGCTCGCGCTGACCCGTGATCCTCTCCCTCGCAGCTCCTCGGCGCCGTCAAGCGCGCCAACACGGGCTTCTCGACCGCCGCGCACTCGGTCGACCGCCTCCACACGGGCTTCATCTACCAGTGCCCGCTCGTGCAGCAGACGCGCAACGAGGACCGCATGAAGGCGCAGCGCAAGGTCGGCGCCAAGGTGGCGCTCGCGGCGCGGGTCGACATGGCCAAGAGCGCGCCGACGGGCAGCTTTGGCGAGGAGATGAAGGGCAAGCTCGAGGGCGAGATGGAGCGACTCGCGAGGCCGGCGCCGAGCAAGGTCACCAAGGCGTTGCCGAGGCCCGACGCGCAGAAGAAGAACCGGCGAGGCGGCAAGCGGTGCGTGCACGCTTTCGCTCCAGCCTCTCATCGTGCCTGCATGGGCTGACCCGGGCTTCCTGGCGGATGATCGCGTACGCAGTGCTCGCAAGGCCAAGGAGGCGTACGCGCAGACCGAGCTGCGCAAGCTGCAGAACCGGCTCAAGTTTGGCGAGGCCGAGGAGGAGGTCGGCGCGTACGACGACGTGCAGGGCATGGGCATGATCGGCTCGTCGAGTGGACGTGTGCGGGCCAACGTCGCCGAGGCGAGGAGCAAAGGTGCGTCCTCTCCCGCTCGGTCCCCCTCGAGCAGGGCTGACCTGGATCTCTCGACGCAGCCAAACTCTCCAAGTCGGCCAAGGGCCGCATCGCGTCGATCAAGCCCGTCTCGGGCACCGCAACATCTGGCCTCGCCACGTCGCTCGCGTTCACGCCGGTGCAGGGTGCGTCCCTCCCCGAGTCCTCCTTCCGACCCCGCGCTCGTCTTGCTCACTCTCCCCTGTGCCCTCTTCTTGCAGGTCTCGAGCTCGTCGACCCGAGCAAGATGCGCAGCAAGGTCGACGAGGCGAACGCCAAGTGGTTCGCCGAGGGCGCCTTCTCGCACGTGCCCAAGGGCGGCGGCATCGGCAAGCCAGGAGCTGGGGCGTCCAAGTGAGGGGCGGCGGCGCGCGCTTTCGGTAAGGATGATGCATGCGCACAGTGCCGTGCTTGTTGTTCCCTTCCTCGTTGTCGGAGAGCTCGTCGCGGGCGAGAGTGCGAGCAGCGCTTGGTCCCTCTTTCCTCTCTTCACCCTCATCTCTTTCCGCTCTCGCCTTGCAGTCGATCGCCTCGCCTCCGCAGCGTGCATGGATCTACTCGACCTGCCCGGCTGGGCCGACGAGCCCGAGCCGCGTGCCGTCGCCGTCGCCGGACAGTCGCTCCTCCACTCGTCCGCCCTCCCGCCCTGCGCCGACTTCCACGGCCGCCGCAGCGCCTCGGCCGCCAGCTCCACCTTCAGCCTACTCGCCGAGGTCGACGGCGATGGTATGCGCAGCCCCGGGCGAGGCGTGTACGGCAAGAGCGAGCCGGCCGGCAGAGGTGGAGGAGGAGGTGGGGGCCACCTCGACCTCGATGGGCACAGCGACGGCTCCGAGCAGCTCAGCGACGACCTGCTCGAGCTCTCGTTTTCGTCCGCCTCCGAGCGCAGCACGCGCTCCCCGTCGCCGGCGTCGCCAACCCCTCCCCCGCTCGACCTCGACTCGCTCGACCCGCACGACGACCAGGTCCTCGCCTTCTCGAGGTCGCCTTCGCCCACACGGCTCGCCAAGGTGCATCCCGACGCCGGCCGAGCCGGCTGCGACGACCTGCCGGCACCTTCGTCTTCGCGCTCGCCGCCGCACCGACCCTCGCCCCTCCTCCCTCCGCCCACGCTCGAGCGCAAGACCTCACTACCAGCTCTCGACCTACCACAGTCCCACATTCAGCGCCTCGAGGCCCCAGTCGATGTCGCAGTGCCGATCGAGCGCCCGACGAGCCCGACACAGGCCGAGATGGACGCCTTTTTCGGCTACGTCGACCCGCTCTCGGCGCAGCCCGCGTTTCCGCCGTCCAACCTCGGCGTCAAGCTCCCTCTTGCTGGATGCGCAGGCGCAAGGCGGGTCGAGGATGCAGAAGGACGCGGCGCGGCAGACGAGGACGAGGAGCGCGCTCGCGAGACAGGGTCGGGCGCGGCGTGGCGGCTCGAGACGGACACCGAGGGCGGCGAGGCGAGCCACCGGGACGGCATGGCCCAGCTGGAGGCTGGCGAGAAGGTGCACCGCTACTTCCAGCTCGAGCCGCTGCCGAGGATCTCGCCCGCCACGGGTCAGCCCTGGTCGAAGGAGGAGCGTCGGTGCGCCCGGTTCTCGCTCGTCCTTCCGCCCGTCTCAGCACCTCGACTAACTCATGCGCTTTCTCCCGCGCAGGCTCGCCATCATCAACGCGCTCGAGCGTCTCGCCCTTTCCGTCCTCGAGCAAGTCGTCGATGCCGTCGCGCCCAAGTCGACCGAGCAGCTCAGCGACAGCTCTCAGCAGCAGCAACCGTCGCACAAGCAGCCGATGCAGAAGGTCGAGGTCGTCCTGGTCAAGCGCGCCGCAAAGGCCGAGTGCGTCGAGACCGTGGCGACCTTCTCAAGTAGCGTGCACTGACCCCCTCGCCGAGCAGCACGACTGGACAGCCCGAGCGCAAGAAGACGCAGACGATCAAGTTCCCTCGTCGCTATGGCCATGGCGGCAATCTACGTCTCGGCAGTCGCGAGCTCGGTGAGCTGCCGCACGGACCCCTCGAGCCGGGACCGGAGCCTGACTTCTCGCTCGTCCAGCCTGCCTCCTCAAGGTCGTCGAGCTCGTTCTCGAGGCGCTCAAGAGCGGCATCATCTGCACCAAGCGCGACATGTACTACCGCGACGTCGCCCTCTTCGTCAAGCAGGCGATCGTCGACTCGGTGAGCTCTCTCGCTCTCTCCCGCTCAAGCTCGTATTCTCCTTTCTGATACCTCTCCTGTAGCTCGTCGACGACCTCGCGGCGACTCTGCACGTCCGCCGCAGCGAGCTCAACGTCGTCGCGACCGCAAAAGGCTTGTTCGCCGGCGCCGTCAAGCTCATCCTGGCCGACGGCAGCGAGCTGTCCTCTGCGGACCAGGTGCGTCTTCCCCGCCCTACTGCACAGCAGCTAAAGCTGATGGTCGAGCTGTGCAGGGTGTGCTCATCCCGTCTGGCGCCGCCATCGACCGCCTCGAGCTCGAGAAGGTCAAGTGGGTTCTCGTCGTAGAGAAGGACGTGCGTCGACAGCCTGGCCCTGGCTCTCGCGGGCCCTCACGCTCTGACATCATCACTTGCAGGCTGTCTTCCAGTCGCTCGCCTCGTCAAGCCTCCTCGACGATGACGAGCTCGGCGCAGGCGTCCTCCTGACGGGCAAGGGCTACCCGGACTTGGCGACGCGCGAGCTTCTCAAGCGTCTCTCGGACGACCTCCCCTCGTGCGTCTCGTCTCTTATACCTTTCGAGGCTGCTCACTGACCGCCGTCCCGACCAGTACGCCCATCTTTGCCGTCGTCGACTCGGACCCGCACGGCCTGTCGATCCTCTCCGTCTACGCGCACGGCTCGGCCCTCCAGTCGCACGACGCGCACAGCCTCGTCGTGCCTCGCTTGCAGTGGCTCGGCGTCAAGGGCACCGAGTGGGCTGCGCTCGGCGTCGACCGCGATGAGCTGCTCCCGCTCACCAAGGCCGACAGGGTCAAAGCGCAGTCGATGCTCAAGAAGGACAATCTCCCCGACGCGTGGAGGTGCGCGTCCTCTCTCTCTCTCTGACACCCTCACAATTCGCAGGACGATCACTGACGAGCGCAGGCGAGAGCTCGAGTTCATGCTTCACCTGCAGCGCAAAGCCGAGATCCAGATCCTCTCGTCGACGAGCACTCCCTCCAACGCCATCCAGGGCTCGCAGCTTCATGGCGACTCGCAGCAGCGGCAGCAGACGTCGCCCCGCCTCGTCGACTACGTCAAGAAGGCGCTCTGGCTCGCGCTCGAGGACCAGGAGGAAGAGGACGAGGAGGAGATGCTCTCGCAGGACGCGGTAGACAGCGCTTGAACGGCTGCAGGAGGAGAACGTGCAGAACGAGTTTGCATTGCGAGTGACTCTCTGAAGCTGAGAGTGCGGGGGTCAGAGAGATAGAGAATCTAAGAAGGAGGACGACGACAAAGAGATCAGGTGCGAGGGGTTTGCGAAGGAGGGGAAAAACAAGGGACAAGATGAGAGAGCTAAGGAGCGCGAGAAAGGAGGGGGTATCGGATCTATAGTCGAGTGCTTACGAGCGAGGCGGCATGGCCCCAGGCGGAAGCCCGTGCGAGCGCCTCGACTCGGTGCTCGCCATGAGCAGGACCGCCGGCGGCGCCGCCAGCTCGAGCGGTCCAGGCGGCGGGGCTTGCGGGGTGCTCATCGACGGTACGATCGACGAGTGCGAGCGCGCGCGCGAGTCGGCGGCGACGTGGGCAGTCGCCGCCCGCGAGAAGGCGGGAAGAGGGTCCGCGATCGGCGCCGAGCTGCGCTCGCTCGACACGATGGACGGCGACGACTGCCGGTGGAAGTAGGAGAAGGGAGGCGGGGAAGGGAGCGGCGCAGCTCGGTGCGGCGGCACGTAGGAGGCCGGACGGAGGCTCGTGCGCGGCAGGTGGGTGAACGAGTCGTGCGAGGCGGCGACGGAGGATGCGGTCGAGGGGTCCTTGCGCGGCGGCTGTGGGCGACGAGGCTGTGTGGGAGCTGGACGAGGGCGGAACGAGGTGCGAAGAGGCGTGCCAGCCCGATGAGCTGGCGGGACGGGGATCCGCCAGTCAGCGCCGACGACGGCGGGGACGTTCTTGACGGCGAGCCGGTCGTAGTCGAGGCGTGGGAGCTGCTCGAAGCTGCCGCGATCGTCGAGAGCGGGACGAGGAGGGCGTGAGCCAACGCCTCGGAGCGACGCCCACCAGCCGGGCGCTGGCGCACGGACCTCCTCGATCAGGTCGGCGCGCTCGAGCCCCGCAGGCGCCGCCGACCCTGCGCACTTTGCCGCGCTCGAGGCGACGGGAGCAATGAAGGTACCGTTTCCGGCGAGGCGCATCAGCGATGATGGGCGCGGACGACCCTCCCTGAGGCGGCGCAGGTCGCGCTCGAGCCCCGTCTCGCCCTCCTTCTCGCCCTCGCCGTGCCCGCTCTCGCCGCCCTTGCCCATCGGCCTCCTCCCGCCGAACGCCTTCTCGAGGTCGTCGCGACGGCGCGCATCGAGCAGCGCCGCCTCGTCGACCCTACCGCCTCGAAACACGAACCTCGTCTCGTCGCCGATCTCGCCGAACAGGTCGCGCAGGTCGAGCACCGCGAGGAGCGCGGGCCACGTGCGCGTCTGCTGCAGGAGCGGGAGGCCGTCGGGCTTGCGCGGGACGTCCCCGCTCGAGAGGTCGAAGCCCGAGGGGAGCTTGGGCTTGGCGAGGCGCGAGAGGGCGGCGTCGCGGGCGGCGACGCGAGCGTTCCAGGCGGACCACGAGGCGAACGAGTGCGCCTTCTCGGCCTCGAGGTCGGCGGGCGAGTCGTCGAGGGCCGAGAGGAGGGGCGTGCCGTCGGGCGAGAGGCGGACGGGCGAGGCGAGCGCGCGGTAGGGGAGGTACGAGAAGGCCTTGATGTGGAGGAAGGCAAAAATGACCATCTCGAGGCACGAGAGGAGCGCCGAGAAGCCGATGACGATTTCCTCGGCGGTCCAGTACTGCCGGTTCTTGATGACCTGCACGAGCGGCTCGTGCGTCAGTGAGGGCAAAGAGGTAGACAGTCTCGATATTCACGTACATCGACCGTGACGAGGAAGCTCAGTGCAGTCTCTTGCCAGAACGTGAAGAAGACGACGAGCTTGACGCAGAGGAACTGCACGACGAGGAGGGCGTGAGCGAGGGGGTCCGAGCGCGACGTCGCAGCGAGAGAGGGCGCACCTTGAGCACCGGCTGGTAGGGCTTGAGCGGCTCACGAAGCGGCATGTAGAGCTGCAGGACGCAGCTGCGAGCAGGCGAGGGCAAGTTAGCAGAAGTCGTCGGCGAGGAAGGAGGCTCGCCGGACGCACTACATGGCGACGGTGACCGAGACGGTGATGGCTGCGCTAGCCCACACGTGGATAAACTTAGGCGACCAGGAAGCCTGTGAGCGAGAAGAGAGTCAGTGCGAGGCGCAGAGGGGGGAAGCGTGTCGAGCGACGCACGAGGCAGTAGTAGCCTGCGAGCGGGCGCAGGGACGTCAGCTTGAGCGCTCCTGGAGAGAGGCAGAGTGCGCACGCACCTGTGGCCTCGCCAATGACAGACGCGAGCGTCGAGAGCGGACGAACGAGGACGTATTGGCCAACGAGAACCCGCATCAACCAGAGGAAGGCCTGCTCCAGCACCGAGTCAGGCTGAGCTAGAGCTCGACGAGGTCGAAGAAAGGTGTGCGCACCTCACCCTCGCCCGGTCCACCGTCGGCAGGCCGCCACTTGAGCCGCCCGAGAGGCCACATCCACTTCTCGAGGTGCAAGTCCTTGATCGACTCGCGCAGCTGCGCGTCGCGCTCGGCCTTGGTCGCGTACGGCGTCGGGATCGGGTCGTCGGACGTCGGTGGCGGGTTCGAGAGGTACGAGACGAGGAGGAAGAAGAACTCGGCGATGACGATGGCCTCGTAGCAGTCGCGCACGAGCTGGAAGTACAAGGCTTGGCGGTACCAGAAGTAGGACAGGAAGGAGCAGATGGCGTAGACGATTGGCATGGCGAGGAGGCGGACGATGTGGCGCTGCTCGGTCGGGTGGTAGAAGAACGACTGCGGGAAGTCGACGAGGATCAGCTCGAGTCGGTGGAGGACACCGGGCCGGGAGAGGAGACGTACCAGGTGTTTACGAATGAGCCAACACGACGTGACGGTCGCGATCAGGGTGAAGGTGCCGCAGACGAGCCACCCAACGTCGTGCGCCTTGAAGTTGATGTCGCCCGACGAGAAGAAAGGCACGGGGTCGTGAGGCAGCGCCTCGTGGACGGGGCAGCCGGTGGCCGACGTGTGGTTGGAGCTCATCATGAGTCGAGCTCGGGTATCGTGTGGGTCGTTGCGAGTCGTGAGGAGGGTCGTGAGGGGGGTCGTGAGGGTCGTCAATGGAGGTCGTGAGGCAGGTCGAGCGTCTAGTCGGCACGAGAGGGTCAGCGCGCTCCACGCAGGTCTCCAGGGGGAGTTAAGAGCACCTTCAGGCTGTCATGGGCACAGGCAGAGCTAGCTGAGGGCCGAGGCGAGGGGCTTCCGTGGTCGGAGGGAGCGAGCGGCGAGGAGGTTGGCGAGGGCGGACCGTGGGGGTAGGCGATGAAGACCGGGAGGTGCAGTAAAGTTTGGCGGTGCTGCTCGAGGCGGCTACCTGACCACTCGCTGGTGCGAGGGAGGAGGGGCACGGAGGAGAGCGACCGCCAGCTGATGAAGCCGGCTCCTCCTCTCGCGACCGCTGCTCGACTTGCTCTTGCCTGTGTGTCTCCGTACAGCCTCTAGCAAGATGCCCATTATCCGCAACCCTCGTGTCTTCGTGTGCGCACCTCCCCCCTCCTCCTCCTCCTCGCTTCCCCACATTTGGCCGGCGAGCTGACCCTCGCCTCTCACTCACAGCTCGGGCGGCTCTCGTGGTATCGGCCTCGCCATAGCCCTCAAGCTCGCCCGTGAGGCAGGCGCGCACGTCACCATCGCCGCCAAGACGTGAGCCCCTCGCCCTCCTCGTCCCCCCTCCTCGGCAGTCGGCGGGCAACACGAGCTGACCCTCTGCTTCCTCTTGACAGTGCCGAGCCGCATCCCAAGCTTCCTGGCACCATCTACACCGCCGCCAAGGCCATCGAGGAGGCAGGTGGGACCGCCCTCCCGCTCGTCGTCGACATCCGCCAGGCCGACCAGGTCGAAAAGGTGCGCCCTCGTCCCTCTCTCTCTCTCCCTCCTCGTCCCGTCGCACAAGCTGACTCTGTTCTGCAGGCCATCGAGGAGACGGCGTCCAAGTTTGGCGGCATCGACCTCGTCATCAACAACGCCTCGGCCATCTCGCTCACCGACTCGCAGAGCACGAGCGTCAAGACGTTCGACCTCATGCACGCCATCAACAGTCGTGGCACCTTTCTCGTCTCCAAGGTGCGGTCGCGCTCGACCGCTCGCCTCTTTCCCTTGCCTTTCACTGTCCTCGGCCTCCTCGCGCTTCCCCCCCTCCGAATGGCGCTCACTCTCGCACCGCAACAGCTCGCCGTTCCTCACCTCCTCGACTCGGCGTCGCAAGGACGCAACCCGCACGTCCTCACGCTCGCGCCGCCGCTGCGCGGCAACCTCGAGCCGGCCATGCTCGGGCCGAGCACGGCGTATGCCATGGCCAAGTTCGGCATGAGCCTGGCGACGGTAGGGCTGGCAGGAGAGCTCAAGGGCAAGGTCGGCGTCAACGGTGCGTCGGCCGTCTCGCTCATGAAGCTCTCGAGGCGATCGCGCCGCAGCTGACGAGGCCCGTGCGCCTTCCTCGCCCGCAGCTCTGTGGCCTTTGACCTACATCTCGACCGAGGCGATCCGCATGCTCATCGGGAGCGAGGGACGCGACAAGCACTCGCGTCACCCAAGCATCGTCGCCGACGCAGCGTTCGCCATGCTCGACGAGGAAGGCGCCAGCTACAGGTGCGCTCGCGGCTCTCCCCTCTGCCCTTCTTCGTCGAGTGCTCAAGAAGCTCTGCTGAACGATACTCGGACGCAGCGGCAACTTTGAGATCGACGAGCTCGTCCTGCGGCATCTGCGAGGGTGCGCCTCCTCCTCCTCCTCTCTCCCTTGCGCTCTCCAGCTCGCGCCGCTGACTCCTCCCGCTCCCCTCTCCCTCTCTCGCACCCACTTGGACTCTGTATCCCTCCGCCTGTTACCCTCGCCTCGCCTGCTCGCTCGCGTCGTCGCGCTTCCCTTCACAGCCTCACCACCGCCGACCTGCAGCGCTACTCGCCGACGCCCGACACGCCCTTCTCGAACCTGCACGAGGACCTCTTCATCCCGCAGTGGGTGCGCGACGAGGTGGCGCGCCTGCGCGGCGAGCGGGACGAGGACGGCGGCGAGGGGCGCGGGTGAGGAGGGAGGGGTCCGTGCGCAGCGCGAGAGGGCGGCGAGGGAGGGGAGTACGGCTCTCTCGGGCTCTCAGGGTGCTGTAGCGACACGAGTGGATGTGATTGAAGACCCGACAGTGCCCGTTACTCGTGCTGCAAGTGCGAGAGCCCGACCCCAGAGCTGATACCCAAGAACCCCCGCCCGCCGCCTCTCCTCACCCGAGACCCAGTCGCGCCGACCCGACGCTCACTGCGTCTTCTTGGTCTCGACGCCTTCGGCCTTGATGCGCATCTGCTCGTCGTGCGCCTTCTTGTCGAGCTGCTTCTTGGCCTCGGCCTCGTCGAACTTTTGGCCGTACTCGTTCTCGCGCGAGTAGTCGACGCGGTAGATCCACTTCTGCTCGTGGGGAGGGTGGGTTGTCAGTGACGGAAGGTGAGGCGCTAGGAGGCTAGGCGGAGGAGGCGAGAGGGAGGAGGCGAGAGGGAGGAGGCGAGAGGGAGAAGGCGAGAGTGAAGAAGAGAGAGAGCGAGAGCGGACCTGGTAGAGGAGGATGAGGAAGACGACGTCGTCGCGGAAGCACGCGAGGCGGTGCAGGAGCGGCATCTTGATGATGAACGAGAAGAAGTCGTCGATGACGGTCGACAGCGTCTTGTACGCGAGCGCCTTCATCGGGATGTGCGCGACTGACTTGAGCTTGTAGTTGATGATGAGCTGCGGCACCAGCTGGACGAAGCCGAACATCTGCAGACCGGGAAGAGGGCGTCAGGGGCGAGAGCGTGAGAAGGAGAGGGAGCGAGGAGGGGGCGACGCACCTGGACGAACGAGGTCAAGGTCTGGATCACAAAGCTGTACCACGAGCGGTGCGACTGGTACAGCATCGAGTAGATGGTCCACCTGCGAGCGTCGCAGAGCGTCACTCTCGACCTGCCGAGCCGTCGAGAAGAAGAGAGGAGAGGGAGACTAACCCGACCAAGAAGGGCGTCGTGCCGAGCCCGACAATCTTGAACGCCGCCTTGTCGTACTCCTGGGTGCGCAGCTCGTCCTCGTTGAGGACGTGCTTGTCGTGGATCTCGACCTTGTAGGGGAGGAGCGACTGAGCAGGCTGGCGGACGAGGCGGACGTCGACGGCCTTGGTGATCTTCCACGCCTCGATGGCGAGGCCGATGCCGCTGCTCATGATGATCATGTAGTTCGTCTCCTCGCTCTCTGCGGGCATGGAGCGGGGGCGAGGGACGAGGGGACGAAAGGCGAGCGAGGGAGAACGAGAGGGGGAAGAGGAGGGACGCAGGTCAGCGCTCAGGCCCCACGACGAGCAGCGCTCCCACAGGCAGCAGGAGAGGAGGAAGGGACGCACGGTCGATGAGGTACAGGAGGACGACAAACTGGACAAAGACGTTGGTCAAGATGGTGCGGACCGAGACGCCGACGAGGCCCTTGCGGCTCCTCGTGTGGGCGATGTCGCCCGCAAACGCGAGGAACTCGAACAGCATGTGGAGGACCGAGACGACGACGGTCGTGATGAGGAGGACCGGGTTGGTCTCGATGAGGATGCGCTTGATCTCGTCGAGCTCGCCGCCCGAGGCCCCGCCGCCCATGGCCGCGCTCTGCTTGGTGAAGGCCTCGTCCATGGTCGACTGGAGCTGGAACTTGAAGTAGCCGCTCGGCTTGAACTCGACGCGGAGCGGGAGGACGGGCGTCGTCGTGTTGACCGGCTGGAGCTGCGACGAGAGGTCCCAGAACGTGTTCGGGAAGAGGATCGGGAAGTAGGCCTGCTTGTCGTCGAACGTCTTGGCGCCCTCGCGCGCGATGTGGACGTGCTGCTTGACCGGCGGCGGGAGGGTCGCGTACGCGACGTTGGCCGCGTCGCCGACGAGCTCGAGCGTCACGTTCGGGTAGTAGTACGACACGAACGGGCGGCTCTTCCAGTCCTCGTCCTCCTTGGCCTCGGCGGCGGCGTCCTCGTCGTCGTCAGGCTTGCCCGAGAGGAGGTTCTTGGTCGCACGGACGCGCTTCTGCGGCGCGTAGCGGATGAGGGCTGCGAGCGGGCGAGAGGAGAGGCGTCAGCTCGGGAGCGGACAGAGAGCGAGGTGGAGCGGGCGCACGCTTGCGGATGTGGAGGACCTCGCCTTTGCCCGGGTAGGACGGGTCGCGCGGGTCGGGCGACAAGCCAGTGCGGGTGACGAAGGCGTCGAGGAAGAACGAGGCGTTGTGCTGCACGGAGTCGGGGACGGGCCACTCGGTCTCCCAGACGTGGCCCCACTTGGTGTTGCTGTACTCGACGGCGGTCCAGGTGACCGAGGGGAAGGACGAGTCGCGCAGGTCGACGGCGAGCGGGTCGAGTTCGGGCGAGAGGCGGATGGCGACGTCGAGGAGCGACTTGTGCGGCCAGGTCGGGACGAGTGCTGGGACCTGCTGCTGCACGTGCTGCTGCTGCTGGGTGGGCGACTTTGCCGGGGCAGCAGGGCCGGGCTGTGCGACGCCGTGCGGGGTATCGGGGGTCGCGGGGTCGGACGAGGTCGAGGTCGAGGGAGGAGGAGGTGGCGGCGTCGAGAAGGGCTTCTTGCCTGGGTCGCGTGTGCAGGTCTAGGGTCAGTGTGTGCCCTGCGAGCGCGACCTGGCCCCAAGGCGACGCACCGGAGACGAGCCACTGGACTCCCTGGACAGCGGCCCACGCGAAGGCGGCGTTCTTGATGGCGCCGCCGATGCCTGCGCCCTGTGCGTCAGGTGCAGGTGCAGGTGCTGCGCCTTGTGCTGTCGCCATGGCTGTCGACGAGCTGGCTGGCTGTGGTCGAGGTGGTGCGCTCGATCAAGGCGAGCCCGAGCCCCGCCGTCGCTCCTTCTCTCGCTCCCACCACCCTCGCTCCTGCTGCGACTGCCCTTGCTGCAAGCTCTACAGGGTCAGACAGCCAGACCCGCCCCCCAGTCAAGCCCGCACCAGCTCCCGCCGTCTCCACCGCCCTCTTTCCTCCTCCCCCACCTGACGCCCTCGCCCAGCTCCCGTCGACCATGCCATCGTCCACCGACGCCGCACGCTACAACGACAAGCTCGACCTCTCGGGCAAGACGGCCGCAGTCGCAGGCGGCAGTGCGTCCTCCTCTTCCCCTCACCCTCTCCGCCCCGCTCGCTCGCTCACGACTCTCTCCCCGCCTGCAGCCCAGGGCATCGGGGCCGCTGTCGGCCTCCGCTTCGCTCAAGCCGGCGCCAACGTCTACGTCATCGGCCGCAACGAGAAGCTCGGCGAGGACGTCGTGCGGCGGTGCAGGGCGCAGGCCGGCGCAGCCGCCGACGGCAAGACGTTCGAGTTCATCAAGGCCGACCTCTCGTGCGCCCCTCTCATCTCTCTCACGACGTTCGAAGAGCCGACGAGCTGACTGGTGCGCGAGCGACAGGTCGGTGAGCGAGGTGCGTCGCGTTGCCAAGGAGCTCGAGCGCAAGACGGGCAAGGCCGGCATCGACTACCTCGTCACGACCCAGGGTGCGCTCCCACGCCGCGCCTCAGGCCCATCTATGAGGCACTGACGCACCCTCTCTCCTGCAGGCGGCCCTCCTCACGGCGCCTACACGCAGACGTCGTCGACCCCGTCGCACGACGCCCACTTTGCCGTCCAGACCCTGTCGCGCTTCGGCCTCGCGTACCTCCTCGCGTCGTCCAACACGCTCAAGGACACGTGGCTGAGCGTGTGCGCGCCCGCGGGCGCCAAGGGCCCCGAGCCCGACGCCGACGACCTCGAGCTCACCAAGAGCGAGCACCGCGACAAGTGGTTCCTCGGGCGCGTCATGGGGCAGGGCAAGCAGGACTCGGCACTCGGCGATGCGGTCGCTGTCGTGCGTCCTTCCCTCGAGCGTGTGTTGGAGGCAGCGGACGTGAGGCTGACCCTCTCGTTCCCGCCCTTCCTCCCTCTCTCGCCCGCAGCAATTCCACAAGCACTTCCCGCACCTGCGCTCGGCGCACCTCTTCCCCGGCTTTGTCTTCACGTGCGCTCGCTCTCTCGCACCCTCCTCTCGCGCTTGAGCCTGACCCCACCGCTTCGACCGCCCCGCAGCAACGCCCTCGCGTCGGCCTCGCTCGTCCCCTCGCCCATCCTCTCGCTGTACAACCTCGTCGGGCCCCTCGCGGCGCGCATCCTCCCCTTTGGCAACCTCCCCGAGACGTACGCCGACGTGCCCGTCTACGTCGCGGCCAACCCGGCAGCGCGCGGCAAGGGGCTCGAGTACTCGAACGAGCGCTTGAAGGCGCTCGGGAGCCCGGCGTGGGCCGAGGGCGCGACGGGCAAGAAGGTGTGGGATGGGCTGAGGACCATGATCGAGGAGTGAGCGGGCGGCGGGCGAGCGCGAGGTGTCGAGGGAGGAACGTGGTTTGAGAAGGTTGCTCGCCACTCGTCGGGCGGCGCCTGAGCGCAGCTGTAGCTTGTCCGTCTCGCTTTGCATTCACACTCTGTACATAGCCAAGCAGGTCTGGGCGCCCGAGAGGAGCGCGGTGGCGCAGGGTGGCGCAGTCGAGGCTCGAGCGCAGCGAGTCTCGCTCAAGCGCGAGCTGGTGGCGCTACATACTGCAGGGGAAGGCGCGCTTGCGGCAAGGGACGTCGGTCGAGGCAGCCGGTCAGGTCAGGCCTGCGCGGAAGCAGAGAGGCGGTGAGAAAAAGGGCGAGCGAGGGCGGCGGGGCCCACCCAGCGCCATGACGAGCGGCCGACAGCTCGCCAGGCTCGGAGCGGGCCAAGCTCCTCTCCTCTCTCCTCCTCCACCCACGCTACCTGACACGTGAGTCTCGCGCACCACCGCCTCGGCACACCTCGCCACCAGGCCTTGTGCGGCCCTGTGCGGCCCACCGTGCCCGCTCGGCCGGATCGATGGCGTCCGTCGGACCCCAATCTCGCTCGCTGACGCTCCTCGTCCCTCCTCTCCTCCCACCCGCACAGCCACCCAGCCACCATGTCCAACACCCTCGAGCAGCTCAAGAAGTACACCACCGTCGTCTCGGACTCGGGCGACTTTGAGTGTGCGTCCAACCCGCTCTCTCTCTCTCTCTCGGTCCCTCGACCTCGGTCGTCCTCCCTCGGTCCGGCTCTCGCACTCCACAGCCTCCTGACTCGTGCTCCGACCGCCCCGTCATGCAGCGATCGCCGTCTACAAGCCCCAGGACGCCACCACCAACCCGTCGCTCATCCTCGCCGCCGTCAAGAAGCCCGAGTACGCTCGCCTCATCGACGTCGCCGTCGAGTACGCCAAGAACAAGGGCGGGTGCGTCCTTCCTTCGCGCTCTGCCGTGTGCTCTCTCGCTCTGTGAGACTGACGACGCGTTCCCCTTGCAGTGACGTCGACTCGCAGGTCGAGAACACCATCGACCGCCTCGTGCGCTCCCTCTCCCTCGCCCTCTCTTTCCCGGCCCTGTTTCTGACTGCGCTCCCCGCCCACAGCTCGTCGAGTTCGGCAAGGAGATCCTCAACGTCGTTCCGGGCCGCGTCTCGACCGAGGTCGACGCCTCGCTCTCGTTCGACACCGAGGGCACCAAGTCCAAGGTGCGCTCGTCCCCCTCCTCTCCCTCTGTTTCCTGGGACTGACTCCTGCACGCCCTCACAGGCCAAGCACCTCATCGAGCTCTACAAGGAGGTCGGCATCCCCAAGGAGCGCATCCTGATCAAGATCGCCTCGACCTGGGAGGGCATCCAGGCCGCCCGCGCGCTCGAGAAGGAGGGCATCCACTGCAACCTCACGCTCCTGTTCGGCTTCCAGCAGGCCGTCGCGTGCGCCGAGGCCGGCGTCACCCTCATCTCGCCGTTCGTCGGCCGCATCCTCGACTGGTACAAGAAGAACAAGCCCGACGGCGACTACGCCGGCGCCAAGGACCCGGGTGTCCAGTCGGTCACCAAGATCTACCAGTACTACAAGGTGCGCCGAGCGAACTGGGCAGGAGCGAGGCCGCCGTCGTCGAGAGCGCCGGACCTCCTCCCCGACCTCCCCCCTTCCCTCGCTGACCTCTCCCCTCCTCCCCGACGCAGACCCACGGCTACAAGACCATCGTGATGGGCGCGTCCTTCCGGAGTGTATGGCGCAATTTCTATTCCTACGGCGGCCGGGAGCGTCCTGGGCGACCTTGGGCACGTCGCTGACCCTCCCCCGCCTTCCCCTCCCTCCCAGGTCTCCGAGGTCGAGGAGCTCGCCGGCTGCGACTTCCTCACCATCTCGCCTGCTCTCCTCAAGGAGCTCCAGGGCAAGAACGACGACCTCAAGCAGCGCCTCTCGGTCGACAACCTCGGCCCGGCCCAGGAGAAGGTGACGTTCGTCGACAACGAGCCCGCGTTCCGCTGGTCGCTCCTCCAGGACCAGATGGCTTTCGACAAGCTCCACGAGGGTGCGTCTCGCTGTTCTCTGCTCGTCGCGCTGCGGGTCTGCCGCCGCCGCCGTCGTCGCTGCAGCCGAGCATGCGCACTGACCCTCTCCCCCCTCTTCTCTCTCTCAGGCATCAAGAAGTTCGCCGAGGACGCCGAGGAGCTCAAGAGCCTCCTCAAGGCCAAGCTCCAGTAAACCTGTCGCTCTGGCTCGGCGGTCGTCTCTGTCGATAGTGGTCGGGAGGAGGAGGAGGAGGGTCGAGCAGCAGGAGACGGGCTTTCTCTTTCAGCAGTAACAGTACACAGCGCACTGAAAATCGGAGTACAACTACCGACTCGTGCTGCCTGCGTCGGCTCAAGAGCGTGAGCGGCTGACCGCGAGCGCGAGCTAGGACGAGCGGGAGAAGCGCTCGCACGGACCCCGCCCCGCCTCAGGGGCTCGAGCGCTCCCTCCTCACCTGGTCCTCTCGTCGAACACGATGGACGACATCACGATGCTGCTACGCTGCATCGACGACTGCAAAAGGCGAGAGAGAGACAGTGCTCGACGGGCTCTAGCTCGCGTGCGACCCCTTGCGCCCCATCGCCCTGCTCAGCAGCCCGCCCTTGCTGCCGCTCGGTCTCGCCCCGCTTCCTCTCCCGCTGCTCCCGCCGTCGCTCTGGTCGTCCCGCAGCGTCGCGACGCCCGACCCGCCCGCCGGCCCGCTGACACTCCCCATCGCCCGCCGGCCCATGCCGCCGAGGCTCATGCCCGCCGAGCTCGCGCGCCGCCCGACGGCGCCCGCCGCGCTCGAGCCCGCCGTGCCCGACGACGACGACGACGACGCGGCAGGTGGCGGCCCGGCGCTGATCTCTGCCGAGATGCTGACCGTGCTCGCCGAGCTCGCGAGGCTGCGACCGCTCAGGACGCTCAGCATCGAGTGCTGCGACGACTGGCTCGGGTTGGCGCGCATGAGCGGAGCCGAGAAGGCCGACGTGCCGAACGACGACTCGAACGGCGTGCCCTCGTCCGGGCTCGTCGGCGCGAGCGACGTGTCGTCGTCGTAGGGGACCGAGCGCCGGTGCTGCTGCGTGCCAAACTCGACGGCGCCGGCGACGGCAGGGGCAGGAGCCGGGTCCGACACGTAGGTCGTCGTTGTCGTCGTCTCCTGCGTGATGCGGATCCGGCTCGTCGGCACCGTCGGCGGGATCTGGCTCGACCGAGTCGACGAGGCCGAGCTCTTGGATCGAGCCGACGAGCTCGGCGCCGTCGCCGTCGTCGCGGTGGACGGCTCGCCGCGGGTGACGACGCGCGTCTTGGCCGGCGGGAAGGCGTACCCTGCCGCCGAGGCGTCGCTCGGCGACCGCACGCTGCTCGAGCGCGAGTCGGCCTCCTCGCCGTCGAGCGAGTTGCGCACGACGGCGCCGTAGCCCGCCAGGCTCGCCATCGTCTGGCTCGCAGCGAGCGAGGGAGCTTGTGCGTCGCGACGAGGGGCCGGCGGGTCGAGATCGCCCGCCTGGAGCGACGCGAGCAGCGACAGGTCCTCGGTCGAGAACGACTTGGTCGGGAACGACCCGCCGCTGTGGCGCAGGCCGGCGACGCCAGGCGAGTCAGCGCCGTTGATCGTGTAGCCGCGATGGGTGCGGCGCGACGCCGTCGAGTGCATGCTCGTCTCGCTCTCCTCGCGCAGCCGAGGTACCGGCGACAGCTCGTCGCGGACGTCGGGCGGCGGCGGCGCCGGGTCAGCGCCGCTCGACGACGGGTTGCGGATGTGCAGCTCGTCGCCGTCGACCAGGGCGCTCGCGGCAACGCCCGAGCCTGGGCTCGGGCCCGCACGGACCCCTGCGCCGGACGAGCCCGACGACGACGTGCGCGGTAGCGGCGGCACGCCGAGCGCCTTGCGCAGGCCCGCAGCCGACGAGTACTGCTCGGCGATGGCGGGCCGGCCCGTCATGATGCGGCGAGTGCGCGACTTGGGGTCGGGCGTGCGCTTGCGCATGTCCTCGTACGGCGGGAGCGACACGAGGCCGCCGCCGCGTCGCCTCGACTCGACGTGCACGTCGATGCACGTCTCGACGAGCTCGATGAAGCGGCGCGAGCGCCCGCCGCGGGACGAGGCGATCGAGGGCGTCTCGCACCGACCCTCGCCGGCGCCACCGACGGACGACGACGTGAGGTCGGCGAGCGGGCCCTTGTCGGCCGAGAGGCGGGCGATGCGCGTGGCGAGGAGGCCGAGCTCGCGCGGGAGGTCGATGAGGTGTGGCAGGAGCGGGACGCCCTCCTTGCCGAGTGGCGGGAGCGAGCTGCGCAGCCGGGTCGGCGCGAGGTACGCCGCCGCGTTCGGCGACGTCCACTCCTGGCGGTACGCCGTCGACGGTGCCGGCGTCGAGACGTGCTCGATAAAGTCGACGAGGGCGGCCGTGTTGTCCTGGACGAACGCGTTCATCGGCAGCATCCAGGGCTCCTTCTGGCCGAACGAGGAAAAGTTGGCGAGCCCTTGGAGCGTCTTGGCGACGAGCGTGAGCGTGCGCTGCGACTTGGGGTCGGGCGGCCCGGGCACGATGAAGAAGAGCTTGGGGTTGAGGACGGCCGGGACGAAGAAGCGCAGGAAGATGAAGGCGCTGACGCAGGTCCACCTCGTGTTCTTCTGGTCGTCGCCCTCGCCGTACTTGTCGACGACGGCGCCCTGGATGTGGGCGAAGATCTGGCGCAGGTCGCTGCGAGAGAGGAAGGAGAGTCGTCAGGAGGCCTGAGCGCGAGAGAGCGAGGCGAGACGAGGACGAGGACGCACTGAGGACACCGTTCTCGCGCGTCGTAGATGGCGTTGAACAGCGTGAGGGCCCACTCGCGTAAGAGGTGCACGTTGGCTTGCAGCTCCTTGTCCTTGGTGCCCGGACGCAGCTTCATCGGGTCGATCTCGATCTCGACCTTCTCGGCGACGATGCGGCGGATGACCTCGCCGATGGACGCGTCGAGGTACTCGGCGCCCGTGAGCCGCAGGTAGAGCTCGACCGACTTGGTGAGGATCGTGTTGCCGCGGAACAGGATGGCGGCCGAGCGCTGGCTGAGCGAGTTGTGGTCGACCTCGAGGTCGGCGAGGCGGAGGATGCGCGACAGGAGGACCGACTCGGCCTGGTAGATGCGCATGAGCGTCTTCGTGACCTCCTCGAGGTCGGACGGGAACTCGTGCGCGATGTCGGTCGCGAGGTCGGCGTCGGCGTCGTCCGAGAGGAGCTGCGCACGAGCAGGACGACACGTCAGAGGCCGAGAAGCATGTGCGCACGAGAGAAGTAGGAGCGCACCTGCAGCATGGCATCGTAGTCACGACTCGGCAGGACGACCTCCTCGTTGACGCGGACGCCGAGGCTCAGCTCGCCGACGACGTCGGACGACTTGGCCGACGACGGTGGCTTGACGGCCCACCAGTCCTCGATCGACTGCTGGCGAGGCAGGTCGGGGATGCGGACCGTCGCCGAGCCGATGAGGACCGGGCGCGACGAGTGCTTGGCCATCTGGAGGACCCGGACCGTGACCGGCGCGACGAACGGCGGCAGGTCGTTGAAGACGAACGACTCGTTCCAGTAGGGCGACGAGCCTTTGCGGACCGACGTCTGCGCGACGACCTCGCCGCCCATCTCGATCTCGCAGTAGGCGGCGCTGCTGCTGCTGCTGCCGCCACCACCGCCTTCTCGCCCGTCCTGGCCGTGCCGAGACGCCAACCGCGGCAGCGACATC
The DNA here is from genome assembly GCA_920104245.2 of Rhodotorula babjevae. Classification (NCBI taxonomy): domain Eukaryota; kingdom Fungi; phylum Basidiomycota; class Microbotryomycetes; order Sporidiobolales; family Sporidiobolaceae; genus Rhodotorula; species Rhodotorula babjevae. The sequence continues at coordinate 564,888 of CAKKSZ020000023.1, forward strand.
GACGAGACCGACTTGGACGGCGACGGCTCCAGGCCGGTGGTCGCGAACGAGTGCGAGTACGAGTCGATGCTGCTGAGCGTCGAGTCGTCGTCGACGGCCGGGCGCTCCCACGACGACTTGGGCCCAGGGCGCACGACCTCGGTCGCGAGCTCGCCGAGCGCTCGCCCCTCTGCGATCGAGAGGTGCAGGCTGCGGAAGATGCGGCAGCCCGACTCGAGCTCGTCGGGTCGGTCGTCGTCGGCGCTGTCGGTCCCGCTGTCCGAGGCGGCGGCCGAGCGGAGCGGTCGAGGCGTGGCTGCGCCCGACGCAAGGTAGAACTCGGGGCGGGCGAAGCACTGCGCCATGACGAGCCACACCTGGGTCGCGACGACCGAGGGGAAGCAGAGGTAGACCGTCTCGTCGAGCCGGGGTGGAGAGGGGAGGGATGATGCGGACGGGCTGAACGAGTGGCGGTGCGGTGTAGGCGGTGCAGCGTGCGAGCGCGACAGGGAGATGCAGTTGGGGCGGCCAAAGAGCGAGTGGTCGACGAGCCGGACGTCGGAGCGGCCGAGGGAGGGCAGGTGGACGTTGTGCACGACGGCCTTGTCGCTCTGCGGGCTCGAGGAACAGCGTCAGGGTCTGCGGCGGGAGCGACGAGGAAGAGGAGAGGACGCGCCTCGCCAAAGACCCGGAAGTAGCCGTCGTCGCGCAAGACGCCCGTCGCCCTCCTCCACCGCCCGTCTCGAGACGCCGCCGCTGGCCCGAACACCGCCTTCTCGCGCCCCTTCTCCTTGTCCTTGTCCTTCGAGCTCGACTTGCTGCCCTTGCCCGCGACGCTCTCATCGACGTTGAAGAGGAGCGCCTCGGCGGGCGAGAGGAGGTGGTGCGCCGACTCGCGCTTGCCGCCCTTGCGCTTGAGCGCCGCAGGTACCTGCAGCGGGAGAGCTTCGTCAGCACGACGTCGAGGAGAGGAAGTGAGGAAGAGGGAGAAGACGCACGTCACGGATGAGGGGCGCCTTGCTGAACCTTCCCCCTCCGCTCGAACCGCTGCTCCCGCCGCCGACGCTCGCCGAGCCCTTCTCCCTGACCCACACCCAGCACGTCTGGCTCCACTCCCTGCTCTGGCTCTGCCGCGAACGGTCGCTCCTCGCGCCGTACTCGGTGCGCGCGCTCGCGCCGCCGCTCCCACTCGCCGCGCTCCCGCTCGCCGCGTACGACCCGCTGCCGCTCGTCTTGACCGAGGCGCTCGAGCTGCCCTGCGCAGCGGCCGTCGCGCCCGAGCCCGAGCCCGACGCGGTCGCCGTCGAGCCGAGCGAGCGCACGGACCGCGCGTCGGCGGCTGGTGGGGCTCGAGCGATGTACGAGGACGACGGCGATGACGACGAGGGCATGGGCGCGCCTGGGTACAGCGGGATGCCCGACATGCTGCCCTGGAACGACTCGCGCTGCTGCAGGCCGGCGCGAGGCGGCGGCGAGGCCGAGGACGAGTGCCGAGACGGCGGGTCGGGCGTGACGGCGCGGTGGCCCGCCGCGAGGGCCGACGCCGCCGCCGCGTTGCGCCGCAGCTCCTCGAGGCTGGCGCGCTCCTTGATGCGCAGCGCCTCCTTCTCGATGTCCTCGCGCAAGCGGGCGGCGCGCAGGCTCGACGAGCGCGGCCCGCTCAAGACGCTGCTCGTCCCGCTGCGGATCGAGTCGCTGTCGTCGGCGTCGACTCGGCGCGGGCTCGGGAGGGGCTCGTCCCACCGCGAGTCGTCGCTCACGAGGGCGCCGACCTCGCGGAAGAAGCTGAGGTCCTCGAGCGGCGTGCGGTCGTTGGTCGGCGAGCGCGGGAGGAGGCGCAGCGGGCTGCTGCTGCGCTCGAACGGGATCGGCGATGTCGCCGTGCGAGGTCGAGTGCGCAACGAGGTCGGCTCGGGACGAGCGAAAGACGCCGCAGGATGCTGTTGCCGACTCGAGTCCTCGCCGACGCCGACTTGGGCCGCCCGCGTCTGGAGGCTGTGCGCGCTCGCCGCGTCGTCAAAGGGCTGATACCGACTCGAGCTGGGCGTCGCACTGCGAGTCGAGGCGGACCCGTGGTGGCTCGAGCCCCACTCGCCCTGCGCGACGGACGGCGTGCGGTCGTCGTCGAGGCTGGCCCGCTGGTCCGAGAGGCCCGATGCAGCGCGCGCGTGCCGCGAGCTGGACGAGGAGCCGGGAACAGGGGGGTGTGCCGACTGGTAGGAGCGCAAGGAAGGGTTGGACGAGTGGTGCGAGAGGCGGGAGGAGGAGGATGCGCGGGACGACGGGCGGGCGGGGAAGGCGGCAGTCGAGCCTGGCGAGGAAGAGGCGCGGTTGTGCATGCGGTCCATCATGGCTTCGAGCATGTCTGCGAGGGGACGGAAGGAGTGCACGAGGTCAGTTGCGTTGTCCTCGCACGCTCGCGCCTCCCCACACTTGAAGGCTGGTCGAGCGGTCCAGCGCATCTCGCCCCGCACAGGTGTGAGGGCAAGAGATGGATGCTGTAACGTACCGATGTCGCCGTTGTGCGGGTTGGCAAGCGTCTGGGCGGGCATGGTGCGGCCGTGCATGCAGCTCGTCGAGGGGGCTGAGCGTCGGGACGGGCTCGGCTGCCCTCACCGCCGACGGCTGCGGATGGTATGCTGATTGGCGTGGCGGCGCAGCTGCTGGTCGGTGTACGAGCTGAGCGGGGACCTGCCTTAGTCGAGTGCGGGTGGGTACGAGTCGGCGGATGGGCGGCTGGATGAGGAGGGGGAGGAGGGAGCGCGCTGTGCGAGGTGGGCTGCGGCGGGGCCAGCGCGCGAGCTCTGGCTGGAGCTCTGTGGCACTGGGCGGCTAGTCTGTGCCGCACCCTGGCGCGGTGTGGGTCGAGGCAGCGACAAGGGGGAGAGCCGTCGTCCGGGGCGGAGAAGTGCGAGCCACCACTCGTCTCTTGCTCTCTCTGTGCGAGTACCGACTGCTTGCAGTGCACTAGAAGCTTTCTCTCGAGCGGATCTATCCGTACCGACCTGTCCAGGTGTGGTCGTGTGTGGACTCCTCCTCGTCGTCCGACCTTCATCTGCTCGAGCTGCTGTCGCTCTCACCTCGCACAGCTTGCTCAGCATGGCACCCTGCAGCCGCTCCAAAAACCTCCAGCTACGACCACGCTCAACCCAGCATGCGCCTCGACGCCCGACGGCGCCGACGACCGCCCCGTCCGCTTCTGATGCCTCCCCCGCTCGCGCAGCCCGACCTAGCTGCGGCGTACGCGCACCAGTTGATGAGCGCGCGCTGCAGCCGGCGTAGTGTGTCTCCCGCCGACCACGGCGCACGCTTCCGGGCAAGCGGGACTCGCCCACCGCCTCGACCTCGTCGTGCGGGTCCAGGAGCACGCGCAGCCGCGCGCCGGCTCGACGGCGCGGGCCAAGGTTCCATTGCGCTGCGCCGCGACTGCCTGCATCTCTGCGGTGCCCGTCGTCGGCCCGTCCACGCGTCTCGGCCACGAGCTGGCGCATCCGGCGCCCTCGCCGCGGCACCTTCCTCGTCCGGCGCCGGCATCAGAGCATGCTGCCGCTTTCGACGCAAATGCTTCGCCCGACGGAACAGGCAGAAGCGTGCATGATGCCTCGCTTTGTCCGCTCCCCTGCTGGAGCACTCGATCGAGCCGGACCGCCGTCGACGTCGTCGCCCCGGCCCTGGCGGTCGTCTCGCTCCTCTTTGCTCCTCGTCCACCACCCTGTACGACCTGCGGCTGGTCCGCTCTCCACCCGTACACGCTCTCAACCTCGTCCACAACACCGCCATGCTGGCCATGGCTCAACCGCAGCACCCGACCTCGCTCGAGCAGGGCTCGAGGCGCCTCAAGAAGGGCGACGGCAAGGACAAGCTGAAGAACAGGGTGCGTCTCCCAGTCTTCTTTCCGTCACGACATGCACACGAAGCTGACCGTCTCGCCCAACCGCAGCTGTCGATGGCGTTCAAGAACCCCTTCTCGTCGTCCTCCAAGAGTCGGTCGGCCGACCCGGTCGTCCCGCAAGCTGCACCTCGTCATGCGCCGACATCGAGCTCGGCACCCGTCGCGCGCCCCAAGGCGTCGTCTCGGGCCCTCCCTGCGCCGGCGTACGAGCAGCGGCGCGACAGCAACGACTCGAGCCGCCGCCGCGCCGCAGAACCCGCCGCGCGCCGTGCGCAGGCAGGGCCCCTCGCCGTCGGTGCCTCTCCACCTCTTCCTCCTCTTCCTCGTCACGAAGGCCCGGCGCCGCACGTCGACGCTCGCACGATCGCCCAGCCAGACGGCGGCTTCTCGTCGCGGGTCGAGCCGCTCCTCCCGTCGTACTCGTCGCGCCCTGGCTCCGAGGTCAGCATGAGCGGTCTCGGCATCGGCGTCGAGCTCCCCGTCTCGGTCCCGCCGCCCGTCCTCTCTCGCTCGGCGCAGCGCGCCCCGACGCCGCCGCAAGCCGAGGTCCAGCCGCTCGAGCCCCGTCGCTCGACCCCTCCGCCGGCTCAGCAGCCTCAGCAGTCGGCATCGGCGCAGCCTGTAGCGTCGACGAGCAGGTCGATGCCGCTCTCGGACCCGCTCCTGACGAGCCGGGACCGCATCGCCATCCTGCGCGAGGGCGGGCGCTCGAGCGTCTCGTCCGAGTCGGGCGTCAACGCTCGCCTCACCGCCGCCGCACGAGGCGCCAACCGCGCCGACCCGACCAAGAGCCTCACGATCGCCGTCATGCCGGCCGGCTTCGAGGTCCCTCTCGGCGCGGCCCCTCGAGCGCCGCTCAAGCCCCTCCAGCTCGCGTCCCGCCGGTCCTCGGCCGCCCTCGAGCACAGCCGCCGCTCGTCTATCGACCACAGCAGGCGTTCGTCGCTCGCCGTCGACCACAGCCGCCGCTCGTCGATCGCGCACGAGCAGGTTCGCCGGTCGTCGCTCGGGCCCGAGCACAGCTTCGCGACGGCGTCGACCTCGAGGGCCCAGGCCCGTCGCCCAAGCGACAGCCTCTGCCGTCGTCCCATGGTCAACGTCGCGACGCAGACGCCCAGGGACTGGGCGGCGTCCGTCTCGCACGCGCTCGCCTCGTCGTCGACTCGGCGCCCCTCCTGGACGCGCTCCGTCTCGACCCCGCCGCAGGCCTACGGCGCCTTCCCTGTTCCTCCGCCCGTTCCTCCGCACGACACGCCGCAGCAGCGCCACGGCATCTCGCCGTCGATCTACTCGGTCGCGTCGTTCGACCCGCGCGCGAGCATCTCGGCGCCGCTCCCCGAGTGGCCCGAGGCGCCCGAGCTCCTCGCCCCGATCAACTACGACCTGCCGTACCTCACGCCCCGGGTCGACGAGGACTACGCTTCGGTCGTGCGCCAGCTGGACGAGCTCGCGACGCCGGTCCCGCGCAGCCTCGTCGAGGAGGCCATCGAGCAGAGCCGCCTCGCCGCGGCATTGCCGTCGACGGCCGCCGAGCGCACGCCGACCATCCTCGAGTCGCACCAGTCGACGTCGACGTCGATGGGCTACCTGCCGCCGTCGTACGCGATGGCGGGAGCCGACGCCCTCGTCCTCGGGCCGCACCGCTCTCGGACCCCTTCTCCGGTTCCGGCGCTCTCGCACGGCCACTCGAGCGCCGACGAGGCCGACTCGTCCTCGCGCGGCTCGCGGCGTGCGAGCTCGACCCTGTCGTCGCCGCGCCGCTCGACCGACGCCTCGGAGCCGCTCACGCCGCCGACGAGCGCCGTCTCGAGCGTCTTCGCCGAGCTCGCGCACACGGACGCGCACGTCAAGGGCGGCGAGTACAAGAACTCGGACGGCGACGACGAGGCCGACGAGGCCGTCGTCACGATCCGCCGGGCCTCGCTCGTGACGAGCCAGGTCCGCAAGGCGTCGCTCGTCTCGCCCAAGACGTCGCGCCCGGCGTCGGTCGTCTCGGCAGCAGTGCGGCACGGCTCGATCAGCTCGATCCCCGAGCACCGCCTGAGCGCGGCGAGCAACGCGTCGAGCGGGCTCGGCGTCGCCACCGGTTCCTCAACTTCGTCCGCCGACGTCGCCGTCGCCGCGCTCGCGGCGCCTGTCGCCTCGCCCGAGCCTGCGGCGCCCGCCAACGACGACGCACTCGTGCACGAGAACGTCGAGCCGACCCCTCGCCATGTGCCGTCTTCCTCGTCGACCGCCTCGCCGGGGCTCGAGCACCCTCGCCCTCGTCCTGCCGCCGCCTACTCGTCCGCCGCGGCCCTCCCGACCCGCCGCAACTCCGAGCCGTTCCCCTCGCTCGTCGCCGGCCCTCGCCTGCGCCAGCCGGGCTCGGTCCTGAGCGGCGCCGACCGCGCCTCGCGCGGCCGGAGCTTCTTCCTCGTGCAGGCGCTCATGGGCGAGAGCCAGCCCGAGGGCATGGTGCGCGACTGGGCCAAGGACGAGGAGAGCGAGGAGGAGAGTGACGGCGAGGTGAGCCTGCGCGGCGGCGAGAGCGAGCTCGACGAGGAGGAGGACGAGGAGGACGAGGCCTGAGCGGGGGAGGTCTGAGCGGGGTCGGACGACGAGATCTGTAGCTGTGCCTTCTTCCCTCCTCCCTGTAGCTCTTCTTCTCTCTCGCACTCGACTGCACTGTATCTAGCTCTTTGCCCATGCTCTGCGCCTTCGACCTCGCGCTTGTTCGAGACTTCTCGCGCTGGAACGAGCTAGAGCTTCCTCGAGTCCCGCGAGCGGAAAGCGGAGCGCGCAGAGGATCTCGTGGCTACATGCTCACCTTCTGTGAGCTTCTCGTCGAGCGCAAGTGCCTACCGCTCAGCTCGCGAGGACGGAGAAGCGGACGAGGAGGGCAGGGCACAGATCAATTTCGGCGTCGTGCGTACGGCAAGAGGGATAGACGGGCAAGGACGGGTAAGAAAGACGAAGGGTGGGTATCAAAGAGGGTGCGCGAGAAGAGGAGGAAGGCGAGGAGGGAGAGCTCAGATGGTCGCGTGCGTCTTGCGGCGACGAGGGCACGTCTGCTCGTGCATCGTCTCGTACTGGTCCCTGCAGCGTCGCGCCGTCATCAACATGACGCTCTAGAGAGGATGAGGGAGGCAGAGCGAGGACAGGGGACGCACTCGAGCGCGTCGGCGTAGCGCTTGACCTCGCGCGCTTTGTCCTCGAGGACGTCGATGCTGCCCTTGAGGTGGCTCGCGAGCACGCGCCGCTTGCGCGTGTCGGCACGCGACGACATCGACTGGTACTCGGCCGTGAGCTCGAGGTAGAGCCTGCGCAGGAAGAGGAGAAGAAGGAGGCGAGAAGTGAGGGCGCGTCAGCTCGAGCTCGACGACGTCGCAGTCGAGGGAGAGAGACGCCAGCGACGCACTTCTTCTGCACCGAGAAGTCTCCCTCGAGCCGGTCGAGCACGCCCTCGAGCGTGCTGCGGTGCTCGTCCCTCGCCCGGCTCCTGCGCCTCTCCTCCTTCTCGATCGCCGCGCGCCTCTTCTCCTCGGCCCTCGCCGCCTCAACCTCCGCAGCAGCAGCAGCCTCCTCCTTGGCCCGGCGACGCTCCTTCTTGGCCGCCCTCGCGCGGCGCGCCTCGGCCTCGCCGCTCGCGAACGCAAGGTCCTCCTCGTCGGCGTCGGCGCCGCAGTCGACGTCGTCGCCCCGCCGCTGTTGCGGTCCGGCGGCAGCGGCGCGCAGGGCGCTCTTACGTCCGTGGCAGTTGGTGCACAGGTGCGTGCTCGGCTCGTCGACGAGGACGACGCGGTCGGGCTTGGCGGTCGCCGCGGCCTTTGCCGCACGGGCAGGCTGGGTGCGGCGCGCACGAGGCGGCGACGACACGGCCTGGACGTCGTCAAAGATGCGCTGGGCGCGCGCAAAGTCGGGCTCGTCGTCGGGGCGAGCGGCAAAGGCGTCGTCGGCCGAGGCGGACGTGGCGTACGAGGTGGCTGACGTGGCGCTGACGAGCGAGGCCGACGAGCGCGAGCCCGCCGAGTCGGACAGCGAGGGGACGTAGGTCGAGTCGTACTTGGCGGCGGGAGGCGGTGCGGTGCGGTGCTGTGAGGCGGCTCAGGGCCGAGTCAGTCGAGGAGCGAGACGGCGACGAGCGGAGGAGACACGCACCTTTGCTGCCACGGTCGGGCGCTGCGCTCCCGTCGACGCCCTCCTGCGCCTGCGCGCCTCCTCCTCCTGCTCCCTCACGAGCCGCTCGACCTCGCTCGGCGCGACAAAGCTGCTCCTCGAGCCCTCGTCCTGGCCCCGCCCGCCGCCGCCCTCGACACTCAGCTCGTCGAGCGCGGCCCTGCGCTCGGCCTCCTCGGCGTCCCACCTGCGCCCGGCGTCGCGCGCCTCCTTGTCGCGCAGGAGCTCCTCGACGACGGTGCGCACGCCGTCGACCTCGTACCCGAGTGCGGCGAGCGCGTGCTTGAGGTCCTGCACCTCGGTGCGCAGCGCGTACTCGCCCTTGGCGGCGGCGGCAGGTGCGGATGCGGGCACGGAGGCGGTGCGGAGCGAGGCGAGGGCGGCGTGCTGCGCCGAGAGGGTCGCGTCGAGGTGGGCGTTCTGCGCGCGCAGCGACTGGACGACGCGCTCGAGCTCTGCGCCCGCATCGTCAAGATGCATCAGTCATCGTCCTTCGCGAGGAAAGAGAAAACCGAGAAGAGGAGCGAGATCCGACGCACCTGCCCTGCGGTCCCTCTCGTCGCCCAGCATCGTCTCGACCTCCCTCCTGAGTCGCCTCGCCTGCTCCTCCCTCTCCTGCGCCGCGCCGTCCCGCTCCTGTGCTCGCTCCCGCTCCCGCTCGACCGGGCGCTGCTGCTGCTGCTGGGCGAGGCGCGCCTCGAGCTCGGCGACGCGCGCGGCCGACTGGGCGTTGTCGCGCTCGAGCGTGGCGAGCTTGGACGTGAGGCCGGCGAGAGCTGTCGAGACGAGGTTGGCTGCGAGAAGAAGCCGAGGGAGAGGAGGCGAGATCAGTGAGGGCTCGCGAGAAGGACGTGGGAGAGAGGAAGAGGGAGAGAGCCGACGCACCCTCGGCCGAGCGCCCGCTGCCACTGCCGCTCCCTGCCGGACTCGGCCTCCTCGCGCTCGCAGTCGCGATGGCCGGCTCGCCCCTGCGCGCCTTGGGGCTGCGCAGCATGTCGGTGAGGCCCGTGCGGTCCGGGAGGGCCGTGCGCGTCGTGCGGTCGGCCATGCGCCGCGCCTCGTCGTCGCTGTCCTCGTCCGACTCGTCGTCATCGTCAAGGACGAGCGACGTCGGCGAGTGGACGCGCGAGCCCGCGCCGCGCACCGTCGACGCGGCCGGGGACGCGTTGAGCGGCGAGTTGAGCGCCGGGTTGAGCGGCGAGTAGTGCTTGGGCTTGTACGCCGAGCCGACGGGGGCGCCGGCGCGCGGGCCCGTCGCGGGCGAGAAGGGCGAGCGCGCCGAGAAGGACGCCGGCGGGGCGACGGTGCGAGGGGGCGCGACCGACGGGTACGCCGCGGTGGCGCCTGCGCCGTAGGCAGGCGACGGGCGAGCGGCAGGCGACGGCGGGAGGTTCTCGTTGCGAGGAGGGGGCGCGCTCGTGCGGCGCGGCGACGAGGTCGCGGTGGCGTGCATGTGCGACAGGACGGACGGGCGCGGCGAGCCGAACAGGCCGCCCGAGGGCGCCGCCGCTGCCGCTCGAGCCGGCTGCTGCTGCTGCTGCTTGGGCGCAGGGGACGAGCGCGCGGCTGCGGCGCCCGGGGGTGCGAGCGGGCGCGCGGGCGAGTCGAGGACCGAGGCGCGCTCGGTCACGTAGGTGAGGTGGCCGTCCGAGTCCGAGTCGGCGCCGTCCTCGACGTCCTCGATCGTGACGCCTCGCGCAGTCCTCGACGATGCGGTCGCCGGTACCGGGGCCGAGCCCGTGAGGCCGATGCGGAGGCTGCCGAGGCTGAGGGCGTCGGACGAGTGGCTGCCGCTGCGGTGGGACGAGGCCGACGACGAGGACGAGGCCGACTCGTCGTTGAAGCGGCGGCGAGGGGGCGCATCGTCGTGGTCGGACGAGGCGGACGAGCCTTCGAGGTGGCGGTTGGCGTTTGCGAGCGAGTCGAGCTGGCGCTGGAACGAGGCCTCGACGCGGCGGCGGTGCAGCTCGGTGTTGTCGGCCTCGATGGGGTCTGCGAGGAGCGAGGTGCTGTTGTTGGGGCGGAGTGCGGTGGCGAAGGACGAGAGGGAGCGGGTGCGCTGAGGCTTGAGGGACGTGAGCGGGTTGAGCGACGAGTGGCCGGACGAGGGGGCACGGGTGGGCGTGTCGTCAAAGGGCGAGAGGGTGCGCTGCGAGAGCGGAGTGGCGTTGACTGGGGCCATGGTGCAGGCTGTGCTTGTCCCAGGTGCGCCGGCCGCGGTGGTGATGAGGGAGAGGGCGGGTGGGTGGTTGAGCGACGACGACGAGGAGGAGGGAGGGGGCGAGGGGCGAGCCGGGCTCGAGGTGGGGTGGTTCTCTGGGCTGGGCTGAGTGGTGGTGGGCTCAGCGTGGGTGCCCTGGATGCGCAGTGGGCGGTGGGTGGGAGGGAGGAGGAGGAGCGGGCGAGTGTTTGTTTGCTCGCCTGCGCCCGCTCTCCTCCTCGCCCTCTGACCCGCCTCGAACCCGTCAACTCGCCTCACCATGGTCGCCTACGTGATCGGTAAGCTCCCCTACACCCCACACCACCCGGACCAGCCCCCACTCACCTCGGCGCACCCCCTGCAGAGCACATGGAGCCGGACGAGCCCCTCGCACCAGGCGAGACCGCTCCCGGCTTCCCCCACTGGATCGCCCTCGAGTACGCCCAGATGCTCAAGTGGGCCGCACCCAGCCAGGTCATCTTCTCGAGCTTGTCGTCTGCATCCGTCCAGTCCCTCTGTCCGTCTCCCTCGCTCCTCCCCTCCTCCTCATCTTCATCTTCCGCTGACCCTCTCGCCTCCCGCTCGCAGCCGACCAGCTCATCGCCCGCGGCGCCAAGCCCGGCTCGTACCGCGCCGAGACCAAGAGCGTCCTCGAGCTCATGAAGGACGAGGGCATCCCGCTCGACAAGGTCTGCCTCCTCGACCCGCGCGCACCAGCCGAGATCGCCCCCAAGGACGGCGCAGACTACTCGTGGTTCCTGTCCGTCCTTCTCATCTTCCTCTCTTCCTCTCACGCTAGACCTGACGAGCCTCTCTCGCTCCTCGCACAGGTTCGGCGGCATCCTCGGCGACGACCCTCCTCGGGGTAAGCTCCTCTCGCCCTCGCTCTGTCGCCCTCGCGCTCGTGCTGACCCTCGGCCCGTACCTAACAGACCGTACTGGTCAGCTGCGCGCTCACGGATTCCCCGGGCGGCACCTCGGCCCCGTCCAGATGACGACCGACACGGTCCGTCCCTCCTCTCCTTCCTCTCGCCGCTCCTCGCGCTCTCCTGCTGACGACTCTCCCGCACAGGCCCTCGGCGTCACGTCGCTCTGCGTCTCGGGCGGCAAGACGCTGTCGACCATCAACTTTGTCGACCACCCGACCATCTCGTTCGGCCCGCACGAGGGCGTCGAGATGCCGTTCCGGTACGTCGTCGACGACAAGTCGGGCGAGCCCATCCTGCCCGAAGGCATGAGGGAGCACCTCAAGTGCGTCTCGGCTTCCTCTCCCTCGCTCTCGCGCCGCCGTTGCCCCTCGAGAGCTGACCTGCCCCGAGCGGACCGTGCGCAGGGCCGACATGGACCGCAGCATGGACGACTTCTAGACGCCTCCCCTCTTCCTGCTCCCTCTCGACAACTACCTGTAGCAGATGTCGCGCTCGGCACCGAGGCGACTGTAACCCACCTTTCGCAACCTCGACCTGCTCCCTCGAACTCGTCGTCGAGAGGGGCGCCTGCGCTTGCCGACTAACCAGTGATACAGACTACTCGACACGCCCGGTACTACACGCCTACGACGCGCCCCACGCCCTCCACCTGCGGCACGCCTGTTCGGCCTCGCGCTCGACCGCCTCGCGCTCGACCGCCTCGCGCCTCGCGGCGCCCTTGGTGCTGTGCGCCGACACGGTCGTCGCTTCCGACTGCCACGAGTCGCGCCTCGACTCGTCGTCGTCCGTAGATGACGACGAAGACCCGCTCGGCGTGCCCGAGTCGTCCGCCTCGCACGCGCCGCCCTCCTCGGCCTCGCCGTACTCGCTCCCGCCCTGCGTCTCGACCCCTCCCTCGTCCGACGTCAACGACCACACCGACTTGAGCGGCTGCCCGTCCAACCAACTCTCGTCGTCGTCCCCGTCCTCCTCGTCGCGCCCAAGCGCGCGCGGCACCCCGCCGGGGAACAGCGTCCCCAAGCCCTCGAGCCGCAGCCCGAGCTCGAGCGCGAGCTCGGCGCCGCTCATCGACGTCGTCCGCGGTGAGCGCGGCACGAGCACCGGCGCCGCCGAGGCGCGGTGCCGCGCGCGCTCGGCGTCGTCGAGCGTCCGGAGCGTGTGGGCGAGGGCGGCGAGGCGCGGCGAGAGCGGGGTCGGGTCCGGCGAGGGGTAGCGAGACGGCGTGCGCGCGCGAGGGACTCGAGCTGGGGGGCCGCGCGGGGTACCGTCGGGATCGTCGAGGGCGTCGAGGCGGGAAGAGGGGTCCGAGCACATGGGCGCAGAGGACGCTCGGTGCAGTGGCGGCGGCGGTGGCGGCGGGCAGGTGGGGGCTGGCGCGACGTCGACGATGAAGACCTCGGTGACGCGCTCGACGAGGCGCCACGTGCTGCCGTCGTCGCGGTGGAGGATCGGCGACGAGAGCGAGGACGAGCGCTCGAGGACCGGGCGCGGCGTCGAGTCGGGCGAGGCGCCGCCGGGCGGGGTGATGTAGGAGTACAGGGTGCGGTGCGAGGGCGAGGAAGGGAAGGGATGAGCGTCGACGGGTGGGGAGGGCGCGCACGAGACGGGGCGGCGGGGAGGCTTGGACGTCGTCGGCTTCCTCGTCTCGCGCGGCGTCACTCTGACGCTCGGCGCCTCGTAGGCTCTCTGTAGCATGTGCAACGGTCCGTCAGCTCGTCATGCTCTCGAGCGCAGGGTCGGTGGCAAAGGCGAGCAGCGACGCGAGTCGCCTTCTCAAACATGGAGGAGGCCTGTTCGACTCACGTCGTTGGTGCACGCCGGCGCTGGACTCGCCCTCGGCTTGTGCGAGAAGTAGGGAGCCCGACCGTTGCGCATGCCGAGAGCGCTCGGGTAAAGCTCGCAGGCGTGGTTTGACATCGTGTCGGGCGGGAGGAGGTTCGAGCGTCGGCGGGTGAGGGTCGGACAGCTGGCTCTGGTCGGCTTGGCGGCGTCTACAGGTCCTGCGGAACGTAGATGAGAGTGCAGAAGGAGGAGGAAGAGCGAGCTGAACGAGTGCGAGCGAGCGCAAGCGATGCGGATCGTGGATGGGGCGCTCAGGAGTGGGGAGAATGGCTCGCCTGCGGCACAGCCGGGCGTCCACGCCTTCCCCAAGTGCTACGACATCCGCACATAGCGCTGCTCGACGTCAACTGAGCCGGCTCGTGCCCACGAGCGGGCGAGTATCGCGCTCGCTGGGCGTGGATCCCCTGTTGTCCGAGCGGTGCACGCTCGATCCCACCTTCTTGTTCTTCAGCGCATTGGGCTGAGTCGGGAAAGAAGCTCTGGCACGCACGCCGTGGACGAGAGGCCGTCGATGGATCCGCCCCGGAAGCGGTAAGCCCGCCGACTTGACTTCCACTTGTGACCTCTCGCCGGCTCGTCCGCACCGTCCTGTTCGCAGCTCTGGCGGTGCCTGCCCTCCCTCGCGAGCTACAACCGATAGGGCAACCGTCCCGCGCACAGCTGCGCTCGGGCACCGTGCGACGCTCGGAGCTGCAGGGCCGCGAGCAGGCGCGAGCGCTGGCGGGGAGGGTCTGTGCGCCGCGCTTGGGACGGAAAGCTCGTTACGGCTCCGAGATCGTGCACGCGGCGTCGATGCAGACCCTCCTGGAGTGTGCCGGTTGAACCGCCGGTACGAGAATGAGCGCAATCAAGCAAGAGAGAGATCCGGATGATCCTGGCGGAGATTCCGGTCGGCGGACGGCGGTCCGTCTGCGTCGATGCGTCCTGCCTCGCGCCCTCCGAAGGTTCCGACGATGGCGGGGAGCGCTCGTCTCGAAGCAGCCACCCCGATCTGGGACCTCACGCTCGAGAGAGAGAAGTGTCTCCTCGACGAAAGCGCCCGCTCGCAGCTGCCGCTCGGTCCGCTTCGCACGAGCGTCTCGCTGGGCTTCTCGAGAGCGTCTCTCAATGCGCGAGCGCTCAGTTGCGAGCCGGGAATGGCAGTGCGCGACACTCTATGGACAACAAGGAGGGAAGAGGCAAGTCGAGGACAAAGGCGCGCGCTCAGGCCGCCGCCGGCTCGTCTCCCGATCCGCACGCTCCAAACGCCTCGGCAAAGATGTCGTGCATCCTCACGGTGAAGCCCGTCTCGGTCGCAGAGCGACGAGGCTCGAACGTGCTCGGGGTCGAGACGTGCCCGCCGTCGTACGAGCTCGCGGCGCTCGGGCGACGCCGAGTCGAGGGGATCGTGACGGGTTCGGGGAAGAGGGTCGGCATCGACGGAAAGGTGAGCTTGGAGAAGCTGTCGGAGGTGACGGTGCGCTTGGACGGCGAGAGGAACGGCGGCGGGAAGGGAGAGGTGAAGGTCGGGATGGCGCGGGTCGTCGCCTCGGACCGCTCGAGGACGTCGGCGACGAGTGCGGCCAGGTCGCCTGCGACGTCCTCGTCGTCCTCGTCGACCGCATCGTTGAGCCTCGACGACGCTGCGTTGTACACGCTCGACGCCCGGCTCGAGGTCGACGCCTGGCTCGAGCGGGCGTGCACGGACCCTGGGCGCGAGGGAAAGACGAGCGGCAGCCGGATGCTGACGCCCGACGGGGACCGCAGGAACTCGAGCGTCGGCTCGAGCTCGTCAGGAGCAAAGTCGGGGCCCTCGGACGTGCGCGGCGACCGTGGCTCGAACGACCGGTACGAGCTCGCCGACACGATCGAGGCGGCGGCGCTCGCGAGGTAGGGCGACGCCGGGCTGGCGAACGTCGACGGCGACCTCGGGAAGCTGGGCGAGTCGGTCCCAGGCGTGGTGACCTCGTCGAAGAAGTCGGCGCGACGGTCGCAGATCGGGGAGACGGGGAGAGGGGACCGTGGCGAGGGAAAGACGAGCGGGAAGGCGACCGAGAGCCCGCTCGACACGTGAGGGAGGGTCGATGACGTCGATGCTGGGTCGTAGCTTGCGGCCGTCGAGTCGAGGGGCGTCAAGCGGGCGAAGGAGGACCGTGCGCCGGCCGTCGGCTGGCCGAGGGGCGTCAAGGACGAGCGGCGGCGACCTGCGACCGACGCGCGCTGCAGGTTGTCGGTCACCTCGTCGAGGTCGACGACGCTCTTGCGCCGCTTGCCAGGCGCCGTCTCGAGCGCGACGACGGCCCTCGCCCCGTTGGCGAGGCGCGCTCGGTCCTCGCTCGAGAGGCGCCGACCCATGCCGCCCCGCCGGTCCTCGTGCGTCGGCGCACTCGTCGATGCCTTCGTGTCGAGTGCGGTGCCGAAGGGCGAGGTGAACTCGATGAGCCGGACCGGCGTTGGCGTTCGGGCAGAGCGCTCGCCCGCGCGCTTGGCGTGGGAGGATGATTCGGCTCGAGGCGGAGGGCTCGTCGTCGACGAGGTGACGAAGGGCAGACCGAGTCCGAGTCGTTTCGGGTTGAAGAGCTGAGAGGACGGAAGAGAGTGAGCTGGATGGTCCGCATCGACGAGCAGAGAGGTCGTCGGGAGGGGACGCACAGCGGCGTACGAGCGCTTGGAGGACGGCTCCGGCTTGGCTGCAGAGCGCGGCATGGTCGAGCGAGTGTGTTGAGGTGCTCGAGCCGGGCGCAGAGGTCGCGAGGGAGGGATGAAGAGGTGAGAAGAAGGGCGGAACGAGGGCCGGTTGACGGTGGGGGCCTCCAGCCACGAGGCCGACTCTCTCTCGGAGAGATCGCTCGAAACCTGCCCGATCTCGGCCAGCGCACAGCGCCTGCGCAAGCGTACTGAGTGATTGAGGCACTCGAGAGAGCCGCCACGAGCTGGGTCTCAGCCGCACAAGCCCTCCGGCGGCCGGTTTGGGAAGGTCGACGTACTCGGACCTGCTCAGAGGGGGTCGACGGCCGGTGCCAGCCCGCTCGCGCTCGACCACATTCCTGGTTCGTGGCCGTCGCGGACGCTCGACCGCGATCCAGAATGGCGAGGGAGAGCGGTCGCATGGGCAAGCGGGGAAGCAACCGCGCGCACTCGAACCCCTCTCGCAGCGCAATGACGAGCTCGACGACGTCGCTACGTTCTCGACCGAGAGAAACACAGCGTCGTCGGACGTGCGCCTGGTTGACAAAGACCTCGGGCGAGGGGCTGGCGAGGGAGGAAGACGTCGTTCCTCCCCGGCGCACGGGCTCGGGCCCCGTGAGGCGCAACAAGCTCTCTCGCTCCGGCGACCCTCTTTCGGCTTTCGAGAGCTCATGCACAGAGCCACCTAGCTGTAGGGCGCACGTCTACTGTGGTGCGCGAGCAAGAAGCGTCGCGCAGGCTCGTGCGCGAGCGAGCTCGACCTTCTGATTGGCCGCGGCGGCAGCTTGCTTTACCTGCCACCGCTGCAGGTCTGGGGGCACTGTGAGCCCTGGTACGCTATCACACACCGCGAAAGCCCGTCCTAGCGAGTGTCGAGGGGCGTGTCAGAGATGCTTTCGCTCCGGCGGTCGGCTCGCCGGGCTCGCCTCGTGCTTGCACTCACCCCGTCGCTCTCGGTGCTTGCTCCAGGCCGACCAGGTTACTGCAGAGCAGTCTCTCAGCCCGACCAGCCGCACGACCGCGCCCGCCCACGCCGTCGACACGCACCTCGCACGAGCACCGCCCCCGAGCTCGATCTCGCTGGCCGTCCGCTCGCCTCTACAGCACCCGCCGCGACTCGAGGAGGATCAGGGTTGGAGCAGACCATCGACGGGTGCGTCTCTCGCCCTCTAGCAGCCCCACTGGCAGCACCACTGCGCGCGGCGAGCTTCGAGCTTGGGCGACTCGGCACCGAGCGGGGGTTGGAGGACGAGCCGCCGCGGGCGCACGCCGGGCGCGGGCGCACGCCGGGCGGCTCCGTGGAGCCTGCACGCAAGGGCAGGAGGCTCATACGGTATGGCGTGCAGCGCGACGCCGTTCCGCTCACGTCGAGGTCGCACAAGCTTCGCCCGGATGCGAGGCTCCTCCCGATGGACCATCGTCGCGGCCATGAGCTCTCAAGTACGTCGCTGACTCTGTGGCCCACGTCCACAGCTCGTACTCGCCGTCGATCAAGTCGAGCGGACGCGCCGCCATGCTGGGTTCCCCTCCCGCCTCGGCTGGGCCCCTTCCCTCGTTCCTCGTCGAGGACAGCGACTTCCTCCCGGCGTGGAGCAAGGCCATGTCGGCGTCGCCTCGTCTCGAGCCTGCAGCGGGACCGAGCGACGCAGCACCTGCAAGCGCATCGGCGAGCGTCGGCGGCCTCGAGGCGTTCGGGCTCGACCTCGCTGTCGACCGGCATCCGAGCCAGGACACGCAGATGCTCGACGCTTCGACCCAGCCGAGCCCTCATGACGTCGGCAACGGCCTGAGCCCGATTCTCGGACCGACGCGCATGTCGGCGTCGCCGCGCCCGCTCGAGGGTCGGCACGAGGACGACATCGGCGATTTGTCGGGCGCCTACGACGGTCAGCACCGCAGCTCGTTCGAGTCGTCGTTCAACAAGTTCCACCACGCGCCGCCGCTCGACGCGCCGATGTCGCACAAGTCGCCGGCCCGCCGCAAGTCCTCGCACGGCGACCTCTCGGCTCCCCTCTCGTTCGCCAACGTCGCCAACCTGCCCTCTCTCTCGCCCATCGCGCCACCAGCCGGCGCCGGATCCCCCACCGACGGCCCCGCGACGACCGCCCAGAGCGCCTCGGCGCTGCGCTCACCCGTCCTGCACGCACCCAAGCTCGAGAGCCAGTCGTCGGCCAACTTTGCGCACGGGCTCCCGTCGGGCCTGCAGCGTCGTGCCACGCTCGGAGGTACGGTCGATGACCACGACAAGGGCAAGATCCAGGTGCGTCTCGTCTTTCCCTCCTACCTCGAGCACCTCGAGCAGCCTTCCTGACTCGCCCCTCTCCGCTCGCAGGCGTACGCCAAGCTCGAGTTCCCGTCGTTCGACATCTACATCCAGAAGCTCAGCGTCACCATCGGGCGCCGTCCAGCAGCACCTGCCTTCCGCTCGTCCGCGTCGGCCCTCCCGTTCGACGACGCTCGCGCCGCCGGCCTGTCGCTCGAGGACTACATCCTGAGCCTGACGGACGCCGCTCTCGTCAAGCGCGAGGAGACGCTCGCGACGATCGACCCGACTACGTCTGCGCCGCCGTCCACGAGTGTCAAGGGCAAGGAGAAGGCCGTCGACGACGACCCGTTCTCCGAGTTCTTGCGCTCGTCGCCGCCGCCTCCGACGTCCATCCCCGTCGAGACGCCCCTCGCGACCAGCACCCTCCCACCCCTATCCACTGCGCCCTCGCCGTCCCTCGTCCCACTTCCTGCCGCGCCTGCGCCGCCGTTGACCGATGTCGACCTCGGCCCTCTTCGCGCCGTCTCGCGCCAGCACGCGCGCCTCAGCTTCGACTACGAGGTCGGAGCGTGGGTCATCGAGGTCCTGGGACGAAATGGCGTCGTCGTCGAGGGCAAGTGGAGGGCAAAGGGGCAGAAGGCGGTCCTCACCAAGAAGTGCGCTCCCTCTCTCTCCTTCTCTTCCCGCTCGCTCGACGACTTCTCGGCGCTGACGTTCACGCACACCTCTGCAGGACCAAGATCCAGATCGCCGAGCGCATCTTCCACTTTGTGCTGCCGACCATCGACGTCGTCGCGGTCGAGGCGGACCGTGCACCCGACCTGTCCGCCAAGCCGGTCAAGAGCGCCGGCAAGGACAAGTCGCGGCTCCGAGCGCCCGGCAGGGGCAAGGGCAAGGGCAAGGGCAAGGCCAAGAAGCGGGCAGCCGGCGACGGCGACGCATCGTCGAGCTTGTCCGAGGTGTCGGACAGCGACCTCGAGCTCAGCCCGCTCAAGCAGCCCTCGCCCGAGCTCTCCGCCTCGCCGCACAAGGTCGCGCCAGCTCCCTCGGCACCGCCCACCGCACCTTCGACCGCCTCGGCCGTCGCCGCGCCGCTCGTCCCCGCACCCGCTCCGCCTCCTCGTCCAGCCTCCGCCCCGACCCCGGCTCGCACGGCGTCCGCCGGCAAGGGCAAGGCCGCTCCCCCTCCTCATGTCGCTCCTGTCGCCTCGACCTCGACCGCACCCGCCGTCGCCAAGCCTCGACCTCCTCTTCCGCACAAGGTCCCGGCGACTAGGTCGTCGAAGAAGCCCAAGCCGCCGCCCAGGGTCGCCTCGCCTGCCCCGGCCCACATGTCGCTCCATCGCGGCCCTGTTCCCGACGAGGACGAGATCGAGGAGGCCCGCTCTCGCGCCGCCATGATCGCGCAAATCCTCTCGGGCCGAGGCGTCGCCGGCATGAGCAACGCCGCGCTTGTGCGCGCTGCTGCCGAGGCGCAGCGCCGCCAGAGCGGCAAGGGCAAGGCGCCGATGCGCTCGGCCGGCAAAGGGCCGGGCAAGGGCAAAGGCCTGCCGCCGCGCCCGCGTCGGCCGTCCAACGCGTCCTGGCTCGACGACGACGACGACGACGACGACTCGATGTCGTCCGACAGCGGCGACAGCGACCACGAGCTGCTCATCGAGGCGTTCCAGGAGGCCGCCAACATGGGCCACGACATCCGCGGCGCCGGCCAGGGCGGCGGCAAGCAGCCCGTCCAGCGCACCGCCTCGGACGCGAGCCTCAACGCCGCAGCGTCGCCCGCGCCCGCACCCTCGCCCGCTCCTGCGCCCGCAGCGACCTCGACGCCCAAGGGCGCCGGCAAGATGCCGGCGAAACAGCCACGAGCGCGCCGCAACGCCTCGCTCTCCGGCCCCGCGTCGGCGTCGGGCGGCCCTGCGCCGAGCGCCTCGCCCGCGGCGACGCCAGCTACCCTCTCGACCAATCTACCACCCCTTCCACTCCCTGCGCTCCCCAACCCGACGCCGTCGCCAGCTCCCCCGACGCCGGCGATGCTGTACGCCTCGTCGCTGCCGCCACTTCCCGACCTCGTCCTCGCGACTGCGAGCCCGGCGCCACCTGCGCTCAACCTCCCGCCCATCCCCAAGCCGACCTCGAGCTCGCTCCCGCCTTCCGCCGCGCCTGCACCCGACGCCGTCGAGGCCAAGTCGCCTGCGCCGCCCGCCTCGAATACGGCTCTCCCCCTCGCGCCGCCGCCTCCTCAGCCTGCCGCACCGAGCGCGCCGGCAGCACCCGCATCTGCATCTGCGCCCGCCAAGAAGCGCTCGCACAAGAAGAAGGTGCCGCCCAAGGAGGGCGAGGCCGGCGCCGCGAGCGAGTCGGTCGCCCAGACGGCGCCGGCGACGTCGGCCGCACCAGGTCCAGACGGCGCCGCGGCTCCCGTCAAGCCTCGTCCTTCGCCTTACACACCTGCGCCGCTCGCGCCCGGGGCGACACCGCCAGACGAGGCGCCCGCCGAGAACCGCCAGGCCAAGCCGCCCTACACGTACGCGTCGCTCATCGCGCAGGCCATCATGGGCAGCGACGCCAAGAAGATGACGCTCCACGAGGTGTACGACTGGATCGTCGAGCGCTGGCCCTACTTTGGCGCCAACCAGGCCGGCTGGCAGAACTCGATCCGCCACAACTTGACGCCGGCGCGCGGCTTCCTCAAGGTCGTCCGCAAGGCCGACGAGCCGGGCAAGGGCGCGTTCTGGGAGCTCGACCCGGCGCAGGTCCCCAACTTTGACGGCCACCACTTCCGCATCAAGAAGACCGAGGGCGCGGCGGCCGTCGCGGCGGCGGCGAGTGCGGCTTCGGCGGCGGCGACCAAGGCCGCCAAAGCAGGCGCAGCACCTTCTCCTTCGCCTGGCCCTGCTGCAGCGCCGTCCCCCGCCATCGCCGCCGCCGTCGAGGCGAGCACGGCCGCGACCGCGACGACCAAGCCCAAGCCCGCCTCGTCGACGTCGTCAACAGCGGCGCACAAGCCCAAGAACCACGTCAAGGCGTCGTCGTCGCGCCCCTCGTCGGCGTCGCCCGCACCGCAGTCGGCAGCCGCGCAGGCGCAGCTGTCGAAGCCCCTCCCGATCGTCATCTCGGCCCTCCCCGCCTCGTTCGTCCCGCCGACGCCGCCGCCCGAGAGCACGTCCGCCGCCGCGACCGACGAGCTCACGGCGTCGCTCCTCGCCAACCCGCCCATCGTGCTGCACGAGGGCAAGCTCATCCTGCGGCCCGAGATCTTTGCGGCGAGCCTGAGCGGCGCTCGACTCGCCGAGCTGCAGAAGATGCCGGCGAGCGCCGTCCTGCCCGTCCTCCAGGCGCACGTCGTCCAGCACTTCAAAGACAAGCTGCGCACCAAGGGCAGCGTCACGGCCCAGCCAGGTGCGTCGTCGCCCGCCTCTCTCGCGCTCGCTCTCGGCTCCGCTGACCCTCCTCTCTCTCCCTCCCTCTCTCCTGCCTGCAGCATCCGTCAAGCCGCCCAAGGCGGCGACCAAGGCGCCCAAGTCGTCGTCCAAGGCGCCTCGCACCGCCGCAGCGCACAAGAAGCCCAAGACGACCGCGTCGTCGTCGACGGCGACGGTCGCTCCTGCGTCGACGGCGGGGTCCAAGCGCGCTCGCGAGGCCGACGTCGACCTCTCTGCGTCGACGTCGTCGTCGGCCAAGCCGGCCAAGGCGGCAAAGAAGGCGGCGTCGTCGTCTGCATCTGCTCCGTCGACGTCGCGGTGAGGACGCGCTCGTCGTCCTCTTACCTCCGGCGGCATCGCCGGCGTTCGGCCTGCTCCCTCTCTCTCTCGCTCGGCCGGGCGAGGAGGCAAGGGAGGTCCTTGGGCCTCGAGATGGAATCGAGGGCACTGGGAGCAGCTGCGGAGGATCGATGTACGCGGGCCGAGCGAGCGCCCCTCTCGCACTTTATCCTCTCCTTGCTCTCTCTTTCGACTCGTCGTCGCTCGGGTCGAGAGATGTCGCCAACGAGCAGAGAGACCGAGAGAGAGGGGGAGAGAGACAGGCTCGAGCTCGACGACGAGAGCTCGACGACGAGAGCGTGGATGCTCGTTGCAAAGTGCCTGAGCGAGGGGCGAGAAAAGCGGACCGAGGCGAGGCGAGGAGCGCGCGACCGTGTCTCTGCAGCCGGGCCGTGGCCGTTTTGGAAGGAGTGGCCCCGCTCGAGGCGAGAAGGCGGCCTCGCGAGCGCAGCGACAGACGTTCGCTTGGCTCGACCCAAACACGGCCCGCTGCGCCGCTCCACCACACCCCTGCCCGCCCATGTCGTTCCAGTCGCTGGCGCTGCTGCAGCAGGCGCAGCAGCACGCTGCGGCGGCGGCCCACCACTCGAGCCCTGGGCCTCCTCCGCACCGGCCGTCCGAGGGGGCAAGCGGCCAGCCCAACGCGTCGACCTCGGCCGGCGCCGCGGCGGACAGCGGTGCTGGCCCGCCGGAGAAGAAGAAGCGGCGCAGGACGGCAGAAGACGGCAAGCGGTACCCGTGCGACTTTGTCGGGTGCGGCAAAGGTGCGGGCCCTTCTCCTCCTCATCGCCCCCATCAGCACGACTCTCTCGCGCCAGAGCTGACCTTGGCGCTCCTGCCTGCCTGCCTGCCTGCCCTCGCCCTTGATCGCCATGCCGCACTGCGTCTCCGCCGCTCAGCCTTCTCTCGACCCGACCACCTGAGCCGCCACAAGCTCAACCACAACCCGAGCCAGATCTACGAGTGCACCAGGTGCGCCCTGCTCGCCTCGCCTGCGTGTCGCTCCTCGAGCTGACCTCGCCTACCCTCTGCGCAGATGCCCCAAGACGTTCGTCCGCATGGACCTCCTCGTGCGGCACACGGAGCGCCACGAGCGCAAGGAGCGCGGCGACGAGCCGCTCGACACGACGCGCAAGACCGAGCGCAAGCGCGCCGGCTCTGCCTCTGCGCAAGGGTCGGTGCCGCCGACCGGCGCGAGGCCGTACGACGGCGCGCCCGCCGGCGCCCACTCGTCGGCGTCCGCCTACGCCGCCGACCAGAGTCAGGCGATGCAGCAGAGCATCTTCAACACGCTCCCCGGGTCCAACGTCAACATGCCGTCGATGCCGACCTTCGCCATGCTCCAGCAGAGCGACCTCAACGTCCACACGCCGTCGTCGGCCACCTACTCGACCCTCTCCCCTCACGCCCTCTCGACCCACTCGGGCTCGCCCGCCGAGAACGCCTTCTCGGCGCCGCCTACCGCCTCGAGCTCGATGCCGTCCGGACCCTCCCCTCCCGGCGTCTTTGCGAGCTCGCTCGTCATCCCCGCCGACTTTGCCGGCCGCACCCCCGACGGCTCGATGACGGGCATCTCGCCCCAGGCGCACCCTCCACATCATCAGCTGCACGCCGCTCAGCAGCAGCAGCAGCAGCAGCAGCAGCAGCAGCAGCAACAACAGCAGCACCATCAGCAGCAGCAGGCGCAGGCGCAGGCGGTCGCGCACGCGCAGGCCCAGGCGCAGTCGCACCACTCGACGCCGGGTGCGCTCTCGCTCGTCGACCAGGCGCTCGCAGCCGGGCACGCCCTCGCCTCTTCCTCCGTCCCGCACCACCCGCAACCCCCGACCATCGTCCCCAACCACTCGCCGTTCGCCTACAACGCCCAGCAGCCCCTCCCGCCGACGATGCAGCACGACTTTGAGGAGCCGTTCAACTTCCTGTCGAGCAGCTACGGCGCGCCCTTCGCGAGCAACAACGACTACTCGTGGCTGTTCGCGCCCGACCAGTCGTTCGACGTGCACTTTGCGGCGAGCCGGCCGGCGTCGCCGAGCGCAGGCGGCGGCAACGAGTTCCTGTCGGGCATCTCGGGCATGTACGGCGGGACGGGCCTCGGCGGGACGCAGACGCCTGCGCGGCTCGCCGCCGTCGCCAACGCGCTGCACGCGCACGGCGCGATCAGCAGCCAGCTCGACAAGGTGTCGCGCCAGCTCGAGGCGACCGTGTCGCAGCAGCAGCAGCAACAGCAGCACCAGCCTCATCCGCACCTCCAGCATCAGCAGCACGTCCCTCAGCACTCGCCGCCGATGGACATGCTCGGCCTGCACCACCCGCAGCCGCACCACCACGCTCGTCAGCCGAGCCCGGCCAAGCTCGAGCCCGTCCAGGAGGAGGAGCGCTCGCCCATGCAGGATTCGGTGCGTTTCTGCGTCGTCTCCTCCGTCGTCTGCAGACGGTGTGCTGACCCTGCTCCGCCGTCGACAGGTGCCGAACGGCTACAGCGTCGCCAACGACGTCGTCCCCGACCCGAACGACCCGACCACGTTCGTCGACGACACGACTCGCACCCGGGTTCTCGACTACCTCGGCGTGCGTGCATCTCGCCTCGTGCTCGTCGAGCCCGGCGACAGGCGTGCTGACCCTCGCTCTCTTTCGCTCGCAGTCCGACTGGTCGTACCTGCGAGACGACCCTCGACTCGGCGTGCAGCAGATGGCGCACTACCTCGCGCTCTTCTGGGTCAAGGTGCACGAGACGCAGGCGCCCGCCGTTCACCGAGCGTCGTTCCGGCCCGAGCACGCGCCGACGCCCCTCCTCCTCGGCATGATGCTCCTCGGATCCTACTTTGCGCCGCCCGAGTCGTACCAGCTCGCCGTCCAGCTTCACCCTTGGTTCCGGGGCAAGGTCCTCTGCGTGCGTCGGCGTTCCTCTCTCTCTCTCAGGTCACCGTGAGCGAGCGCTGACGAGCAGGCTCGACCGCACGCAGTCGCCCGACTTCCGCCCGAGGTCCGAGATCTGGCTCATGCAGACCATGCTCCTCATCGTCGTCTTCGGCAAGCTCTGCAGCAGCGCGTCCTCCCCTCTCCTCGCTCGCTCGGGCTCGTGAGCTGACTCGCCGCGCACTTTGCAGCCCGCATGGACCACGAGATGAGCCACATCTTCCAGTCGTCCTTCATCCAGCTCGGTCGGCGAGGCGGCCTCTTCTCGCAGCGCGTCACCGAGATCCCGCCCGACAAGGAGGACGACATCGAGTTCCGGTGGAGGGCCTGGATCGACGAGGAGGTCGCCAAGCGCCTCGCCCAGATCGTCTTTGCCCTTGACGTCGAGCGTGCGTGCCCTCTCGCCTCTCCTGCCGTCGGCTGTCGGACCTCGAGCTGACTGGGCTCGTCCGTCTGCAGACGCCGCCTTCTTCCGCCACGCGCACACGCTCTCGGCCTTCCAGATCCAGCTCCCTTTGCCGTGCGACGAGGACCAGTGGGAGGCGACGAGCGCCGCCGAGTGGAAGCACCTTCACGACCAGCAGCGCCAGCCGATCCAGTTTATCTCGGCGCTCAAGGCGAGCTTGACGGCCGTCAACGAGGCGACCTCGCTCAACCCGTTCTCGCGCATCGCCGTCCTGCACGGCCTTCTCAGCGTTGCCCAGGACCTCCAGTGGTGCGTCTCTCGCTCCCTTCTTCTACATCCTCGAGCATGAGCTGACGCACCTGTTTGTGCAGGCGCGACCACGTCCTCGGCTTCTCGTCGCCCGAGCGCCGGTCGCAGAACTGGCGCGACATGATCTCGTCGGCCTACAACCTGTGGAAGCAGCGCCTCGACGAGGCGCTCGTGCATGCTCCGCCGGCGACGACGCAGCTCCTGCGCGCGAGCATCAGCTTGTACGCGACGGCCCAGATCACGTTCAGCATCGACATCCACGAGTGCGCTCCCTCCTCCTCCTTCCCTCTCCCGCCTTCCCGCCCTGTCCTTCCTCCCGCTCGTCATGCTGACCCTCCCTTTCGCTCGCTCGTGCGCAGGCTCCAGATCTACGCCGGCGCCGAGACCGCCGCCGGCCTCATCGTCTCGCCGCCCGTCTTCCACGCGACCGAGCAGCGCATCCGCATGTGGTCGGGCTCTCGCGAGGGCCGCGCGTCGACCTGGCACGCCGTGCACTTCCTCCGCAGCTGCCTGCAGCACTGGCGGCAGTCGACGGCAGACTTGGCGTGCGTCCCCCTTTCCCCGCTCGGACCCCTTCTCTCTCTCTCTCCTCGGCGTCGGGCGTGTCGACTCACGCTTGCGAGCCTCTCTCTCCTCCTTCAGGAACGACGGCACTCACGCTTCCCCTGAACCGTACCACAGAGGCTGCTTGCACCACCGCTGGACGGTCTACCTCGCATTCCTCGCCGTCTACGCCTTTGGGCGCTCCAGTGCGTCCTCTTTCCTCCCTCGCCCTCTCTCGCCGCCTCCCTCGCGCTCTCGCTCACCTTGTCGTCGTGCTCGCAGCGTCTGGGCACCCGGCGACGCCGCGCCACAACTATCAGGAGGCGGCGATGACCTACCTCGACGCCATGTGCACGGGCACGCCCGACGGCCTGCTCGCGGTCCCGAACAAGCAGAACTGCCTCGACCTGTGCATGACGGTCCAGGAGTACATCCGCGACACGCGCTGGGAGCTCGGTGCGCCTCACCTCCCTCTCACTGCCCTTCTCGAGCCCGAGCGCGGTGGCTGACGCCTCGTCCACTCGCAGTGCAAGACGCTGCACGCATCCTGCAGAAGCTCATCAAGCAGCAGCCGGGCACCCCGTCGTTCTGACCCCTCCTCGCCCTCTCTCTCCTCTACCTCGTTCCCCTCGCCGCCCTAATCCTCCTCGCACCTCTCTCGCCTTCGCCTACGCCTCGCCTCGTCGTCCTCGCAACCTGTACATCCTCGATACCCCCTCGCGCTATACAAGAGCGTCGGCGCGCGGCCCTGCTCGCCGTCGACGATCCCAAACCCCCTAGACAACGTCCCCCTTCCCCTCGCTCTCTCGTCGACTCGTTTTGCCGGATGTTTGGCCCCCTCTTTTGTGCAGAGCTCTCCCCTGTACTGCAGTCCCGTTATCTCGTCGTCAGCATCTCCCTGCGAGGCAGAGAGGCGCTCGAAGCGGAGAGCGAGAGTGGCCTCGCGCACTGACCTCGCCGGCTCAGGTTGCGCTCCTCGGGTGCCAGCGCGCCGGCGTGCGAGGGGACGTGAAGGCTTTGTAGCTAGCGCACCTTTGTGCAAAGGGCTCTGCGCGGCGAGCGAGGCGCAGCTGCCCCACCGCGAGCACTTGAGGCCGGTGTCCGGAAGCTCGAACTCCGCTCGTCGTCCTCACGCACTCGAGCACCAGCGAGCAGCTCGACCTGCTCCTCGCCGGTACAGCCCCACCCTCGCTGCGCCCGCCGAGCTGTCCAGCGCAGAGCACCCCGACCCGCCCGCTCCACCTCATCGCCCTCCTCCACTCCGCCTCGTGCAACGTTCCCTCGCAGCCGACCAAGGCGCCAGGACCGCCCGTGCAGCACCTACAACCCGCCAGAGTACACCCACCACCGCCCGGCCCGCGCACCAGCCCTCCTCGCCCTCGACCGCGACCGCGCTCGCCGACCCCACCCACGGCCGACTCGCTGCCATCGTCACCCGGCCACCCCTCAGCGACGACTCGGCGATGAGCAGCACGGGCTACTTCCAGCCTCGCTCACCCTTGTCGGGCGACTCGAGCCGCCCCGGGTCGCCGAGCGGGTCCGGCGCAGCCTCTCCGCCCGGCTCCTACCTCCGCATCCACCCTTCTCGCGCCCCTCACTCGCCCCTCGCCATCTCGACCAATCTTGGCGTGCCCCACCAAGGCGCAGGCGTCCGCTCGCCGACGAGCCCCGGCCGCGCCCAGACGCACCGCACCCTCGGCCACATCCCCCTCGGCCCCGCCGCAGCTCAAGCAGCGTCGGCGCCAGCCCCCCCTCCCCACCAGTACTCGCCCGGTCGGCAGAGCGCGTCGATGGTACCTCCGCACGCCAATCACTCGTCCGTCACGACGCCGCTCGCCGCCCCGACCGCCACCTCGTCGAGCTACTCGCACTCGCACTCGCTCACGAGCCCGTGCTACGTCCACTCGCACCTCGACCACACGCTCAACGACGTCGTCAAGCGCGACGGGTCGGGCGCGGCGAGCGGCAGCCCCGGCGCGGCCGACGGCACGCCCCGTGCGGCTCGCAAGAAGCTGCGCAGCCGCCCGTCCGACTACGGCCAGGACACGGCGCAGGCGCAGCGCGTCGGCGAGCCGCCGCAGCACGAGCAGCACGAGGGCGCCGCCGACCCGCAGCTCGTCCTGCCCGACTTGGGCGTCGACTCGGGCGAGGACGACGACGAGACGAGCGACGACGAGAAGAACACGTGGACGCGTCAGCTCGCCGAGACGGCCGTCAGCGTGCGCGAGATGAGCAGGCAGCTCGGTGCGTCTCACCTCCCCTCGTGCCAGGAGCTGGAGCGCCTCGCCTGCACGTTCAGGACCGTCGCCGCTGACCTTGCTCCCGACTCGCTCCACCTGCGCAGGTCGCGCCCGGGTCGTCTCGCACATCCAGTCGGTCATGATCGTCACCAAGGCGCGCGACAACCAGCTCACGCGCGTCACGCGCGAGCTCGCCCTGTGGCTCATGAAGACGCCTCGAGACGGCAAGGACCGCGGCCTCATCGTGTGCGTCGCCCCGGCCTCTCTCACCTCTCCCTCGCTCACCTACGCCGGTGCTGACGCTGCGTCTTCTCGTACCGCACAGCTACGTCGACTCGCAGCTGCAGAAGTCGAAGCGCTTCGACGCCGCCGGGCTGCAGCGCGAGAACCCCGAGCTCTTCCGCCCTCTGCCGCACCGCCGCTACTCGCGCACCTCGTCGTCCGCCTCGCTCGCGACCGACGCCCAGCCTCGGCGCGACGGCATGCACACGCCCGGCGCAGGGCGCGGCGGCGGCGGCGCCCTCACGCCGCTCACGATGACCAACCTGAGCGAGGCGCTCCTCAAGCGCAACAGCTCGATCTCGTCGTCGAGCGGCGAGGCGCATGCGGCGAAGCGCAGCGTCCACGACCCGGACGAGGGCCAGCTGCGCTACTGGACCAACGAGATGTGCCGCAAGAGCCCGCACCTGTTCGACTTTGTCGTCACGGTCCGTCCCTCCTCTTCGCCCTGACGCCCACAGATCCCCGAGTGGAGCCTGACTCTCCCCTCCTCGTCCTTCCTGCAGCTCGGCGGCGACGGCACCATCCTCTACACGTCGTGGCTCTTCCAGCAGGTCGTGCCGCCCGTCATCCCGTTCGCGCTCGGCTCGCTCGGCTTCCTCACCAACTTTGACATCGCCAACTTCCGCGAGACGCTCAACGCCGCCATCGACACGGGCGTGCGCGTCAACCTGCGCATGCGCTTTACGTGCACCGTCTACCGCGCCGTGACGGACGACGGCTCGTGCAAGCGGCGCGCGGTGCGCAGCGGCAAGACGGGCGGCATCTTCATGAAGAGCCTCACGCGCGAGGGCTGGGACGCCATCGAGAGCGGCAAGCCGCTCGGGACGCCCGGTGGGCGCGACAAGGAGATCAAGTGCTTCTCGACCCGGGCGGTCGAGAGCTTCGAGGTCCTCAACGACCTCGTCGTCGACAGGGGCCCGAGCCCGTACGTCTCGCAGCTCGAGCTCTTCGGCGACGAGCACCACATGACGACGGTGCAGGCCGACGGCCTGACCGTCTCGACGCCGACCGGCTCGACCGCCTACTCCGTGCGTCGTCCCTCCTCTCGTTTCCTCTCTCCTTCCCCTCCCTCTCTCGCCCTCGGCGCCTCGTCCTGACTCTCTCTTCGCCTCCTCGTCCCCTCCGCCTCGGCGTGCGCAGCTCTCTGCCGGCGGCTCGCTCGTCCACCCCGAGATCCCCGCCATCCTCATCACGCCCATCTGCCCGCACACGCTCTCGTTCCGCCCGATGCTCCTCCCCGACAGCATGGAGCTGCGCATCTGTGTCCCGTACAACTCGCGCAGCACCGCCTGGGCCAGCTTTGACGGCCGAGGCCGAGTCGAGCTTCGCCGTGCGTCGACCTCCTCTTTCTCTACTCAAACCTGCGGCACGGTGAGCCGAGGCTGACGGCCTCGCTTCTCGTCGTCCACAGAAGGTGACCACATCAAGGTGACGGCGTCACCGTACCCGTTCCCGACCGTGTGCGCCGACAAGCAGTCGACCGACTGGTTTCACTCGATCGCGCGCACGCTCAAGTGGAACGAGCGCCAGCGCCAGAAGAGCTTCGTCATCCTCGAGGAGGGCCGCAAGAAGCCTCGCTCGTCGTCGAGCGCGGCCGACAAGGCGGGTCCTGCGGCGGCGGCGTCGGACTCGGCGCCCAAGAAGAAGCAGACGTCGTTCGCCCCAGACCCGGTGCAGGCGCCAGCAGCTGTCGCCGAGGACGACGAGGACGACGAAGAGGACGATGAGGAGGAGGACGAGGAGGGCGACGACACCGAGGAGGAGTACGACATCGACGACATGTCGGAGAGCACGACCAACGCCTCCTCGCCGTCGCTTGTCGCCTCGGACGCCCCGCAGCATGGCCACCGCCACACAGCCTCGTCGTCGTCATCGTCCAACCTCCCTCCCCTCATCCACGCTCATGCCGAGCCGTCTGGCTCGCCCGCCCTCGTCTCGCACTCGCACGCGACCGGCCAGCCCATCTCGGCGCAGGACCTCGTCGACATGTCGTCCAACGCGTCGTCCATCTCGGTCGACATCCAGGACGACCCGACCGAGCGGTACGCGACGCAGCCGCCGCGTGCGCGCGGGCGCTCGAGGAGCAGGGGGAGGACGACGCTCAAGGACGCGAGGCGGGCGAGCAAGGGGGCGCAGGAGAGCGACGCGGACCAGAGCGAGGACCGGGCGTTTGCCGTCGTCGGGCACGACGAGGACGACGAGGACGACTCGTCGCAGGTGCGCCTTCTTCCCCTTCCTCTCGTCGACTGTCGAGCCGGGCTGACGCTGCCTCTCCCACGTCGTGCAGCAGAGCGTCTCAGACCAGGAGTAGCATATAGCAGCCGCTTGTCATTGTACTCGCTTACCCTCCTGGACGCCGCGTGCGAGAGCGAGAGAGCAAGGGTCCGTGCGAGCGAGCATGAGCGATTTCGCGAAGTGCTGCGCCGCGCTCAGACTTAGCAGGATCCGGGGCGTGATAATCAATATTTGTCACAAGCACGGCTCTTTAGCTCAGCTGGGAGAGCGACAGACTGAAGTATCCCTTTGGACGCACAATTCTGCAGGTCTCCGGTTCGATCCCGGAAAGGGCCAACCATTTTTTTGTTCCTTGAACCGGACGAGGAACGGTCAGGGCGGCCTCGCTTTTGCCTGTGGCGAGTCGCGTCGACGATGCGCTTGTAGACGCACAACGGCCGGCACAGACGGTAGCTAAACCGAGCGAGTGAGGAGGTGAACCAGAGGTGCACCGCCTCGCCGTCGCGCTCTGTTGCTCTCCACACCTCGCCCTGCTCTCCGCCGTAGCTCAGAGCACCATGGGCGACTCGCTGGTCGGCATGACATTCACCTTCATGCCCGCGCCCCCGAGCAGGGACGACGGCCAGGCTCCTCGCGGCGGTTTGGGCTCGCAGGTCCTCCCCGTCGCAGAACTCGGCGACGACTTCGCAGGCGACCCAGAAGACGGCTCGCAGTACTTGTTCCTCGTCAGGTGCGTCCCGCTCACGACGCCCGACCCCCGTTCGAGTGAGCTGACGACCTCGAGGGTGCTCGCAGGCGAGAGGCGTCAACCCACGCCAAGGTGCTACGCGTCGAGAACCCCTATGCTGTGCGCGAGGCTGCACCCGTCACGGCTCCAGCAGCTCCATCGAGCCGGCCGACCTACCCGTGGCGCGATGCGTTCGTCCGCAACTTCCAGGCGGCTCGCGAGGTGCGCTCTCCTCGTCCTGCTCTCTCTCGCCAGCTACGGCATGCCTGACTCTCTCTTGCTTGCAGCGCATGCTCACGGCACCCATCCACTCGATGCCGCCCGTCGACCCGGGCATCTTTCCGCCGCCGCGCGACGAGGGCGCCTGGCGCGTCTTCGTGAACGGCAAGCGGTTCAAGCCGGCCAAGCCTGCGCCCGTCAAGCCGTCTGCGAGCAAGGCCGCGCAGCCCACGCTTGTCGCCGAGTCGTCTGCGGCGCCGCAGAGCGAGGACGTCGAGATGGGCGACGACCTCGAGGCGGCCAAAGCGGCCATCCTCGCCTCGCTCGACCTCGACGCGCCCGAGCCCGCTTCAGCGCCAACCTCCACACGCCCTCCTCAGCCTCCCACGCCCGCAGCCGCACCCACGCCCGCACCTGCGGCGCCATCGCCGGGGCAAGTGCCCGAGTACGAGCGCCTGCCGCAGCTACCTTCCCCAGCCCTGCTCGTCGCCATCCCGCGCCCGACCCTGGTCCACCTCCTCTCGCACTTCCACGACTGGTTCGTCGAGCGCGTCGAGGCGTACGAGGACAAGATCAACTACGTCCCGTCGACCATCTTTGCGCCGCCCGCACTGCGTCGACGACCCGCCGCCGGCGCACCCAAAGCCAAAGCCGCCGCGCCTCCTCCTGCCCCGAAACCCGCCGTCAAGCCTCCTCCCGCCGCTGTACCACGTCCTCCGCTCCCGACGGCGCACGAGTCGCACTGGATCCTGTCGGCCCTGACGCGGCTCGAGCAGCTGCTCGACGGCGAGGACCTGTCGTCGCTGCGCCTCCTCGCCAAAACGCTCGCCTCGATGGCCGAGGTGTCCGAGACGGCGCGCGAGAAGCGCATCGCCGCGGCGGCGGGCGCGGGAGCGGGAGGAAGGAGCATGCAGGAGCGGCTCGAGGACGAGGAGGAGGCCGAGGGTCGGGCGAGGTGCTGGATGGTCGTGGCGACGATCGCGGGCGTGTGGGCGCAGGCAGACTTGTGGGACGCGACGCTGTAGCAGGCTGTACTAGAGGCACGGCGACTCGAGAGACGGGCTAACGCGCGCAGGAGGTTCCCCTCTCAGAAGCAGACCTCGCGTGGCGACGACGACGACAACGCCGAGAGAGAGAGACAGAGAGAAGTCTAGTGGCCCTCTCTCGTTCCGAAGCAGAGGCTCGAGCGGTATACACGCGCTACAGCTCGTCCTTGACCTGCTCGCCGCCGTCGCCGTCGGGCCAGCAGACGGCCGGCGTCGCCACCCGGAACAAGTACTCGCACTTCTCCGGCTCGATGACCTGGAGCAGCGCGTTCGACGTTCCGCACTCGAGGTCGACCTGCGAGAGAAGGCAGTGGTCAGGGGAGGCCCCAATCACGAGACGAGGCGACGCGGGGAAGGGATCCGTGCGCACCTTTGCGCTCCTCAAAGGGCCGTTCCAGCAGCGTTGGCCGTCGGCGTACAGCTGCTTGAGGTAGTAGGCGTCGCTGCCCTGCTCGACGTCGCTCGCCCAACCCTTGAAGCGGCTGCGAGCGAGAGAAGGTCAGCTCGCTCGAGCCGGATGAGCGAGTCGAGGAGAGACGCACCCGAGGCTCGTGCGCGCGTTGTTGTTGTTCGACTTCTGCGACGCTTCGCCGAAGAAGCAGAGCGAGTACGTGTACCTGTGCGCAGGGAAGTTCGTCAGAGAGCGAGTCCGCCGAAGAGAAAGAGCGGAGAGGAAAGTCGACGCACTCGCCCGTGTTCTGCTCGACGCACGTCCCGTCAAGCTTCTTCCACTCCCAGTCGCGGCCCCAGTCCTTCTCGAGCGCCTTGCGCGCCTCGTCCCGCTTGCCCTCGGTCCGGCTGATCTCGTTGACGAGCTCGGTGTGCGCCGTGCGCGCCCGGAGGAGGTCGGGGTGGTCGGAGCCGGCGAACGCCGACGGGACGGGCGCATAGATGACGCCGGTGCGGGAGAGGAGCTCGAGGAGGGTCTGCTTGTAGCCGTCGTAGGCTGGACGCCACTTGTCGGGGAGGTAGTCCTCGATGCGGAAGACTGCGAGCGGGAGAAGAAGGTCGTCAGGACGTCGACAGCAGGACGAGGCCTGAGGGAAGGACGCACTGCTCGTGACGCCCGAGGTGAGGGGCTGGCCGACGCGCAGGTTGACCGAGTCGATGAGCGAGAGCGGGTCCTCGCTCTCGAGCTGCTTGAGCTCGTCGTCCGAAAACTCGCGCACGGACCCCTCGACCTCGACGGGCTTGACGATCGGCGACGCCTCGAGCTCCTCGTTGACGTCAGATTGAGCCTGGACGCCGTACACCTCGAAGTCGACCTCGAGGCCGTTGGCCTTGCGCCAGTCGGCGTACGCCCGAGTCGCGCCCAAGACGGCCATGTCCTGGTTGTTCGGGTTGAAGTCGCGCTGCGCAGAGAGCACATTGGTCAGTCGAGCCCGCTGAGAAGATGTAGAAGAGCAGAGGAGAGATGCAGAGACGCACCGCGAGGCCGGTCATGATCTCGCTCAAGTCGGCGATGTGGCCCTCGAGGTTGGCGCGGTGCGTGCGCAGCGCCTTGATCGCCTCCTGCATCTCGACGATGCGCTCGTACAGCTGGCTGTCCTTCTTGCGCTGGATCTCGCCGGCCTCGGCGTTCTCGAGCGTCTCGAGCGCGAGCCGGGCCGCCTCCTCGCGCTCCTGCAGCGTCGACAGCTCGCGCTCGACCTTGGCGACCTCGGCCTCGAGCTTGGCCTTGTCCTTGGCGCCGTGCTTGATGTAGTCGTTGCGGATGCTGGCGCCGACTCGACGCTTGCGCTCGGCCTCGGCGCGGTCCTTGCGGAACTGGTCGCCGACCGCCTTGCACCGGTTCGGGCACAAGGTCTTGCCGTCCGTCTCGTCCGAGCCGTCGCAGCACTCGTCGTCGCACACGCCGTCGTTGACGCGCGAGCGCAGGATGCACGCCGGGATGTGGCCCTCGTTGCGGCACAGGAACTGGTTGGCCGGGCACTCGGGCGACGCGAGCTGCGCGTCGTAGTCGATGGCGGGCGTCGTCAAGCACGTCGCCGACGAGTCGAACGAGAAGACGAGGTCCCAATCGACGACGATGGCGGCATCGGCGTCCTTGACGACGAGGACGCTCGCGCTCTTGCCGGACGAGCGACGCGAGCCCGTCGCGCTCGCGCCGTCCTTCCACTCAAAGTCGAGCCCGACGCCCGAGCCCGCCACCTTAACGCAGGTCGGCTTGGACGAGAGGCCGAGGACGACGACCTGGCGCACCTTCACGTCGGCGATCGACTCGGCAAAGGCGTTCGCCGGGTCGTAGTCGTCCTTGGGCCGGTTGCGGAGCGTGAGCGCCTTGGAGCTCTTGCTCTGCGGGCCGAGCGCAAAGTCGCGGTAGACGTAGTCGCCTCGGGCGTTGGCGAACGACTCGCCGTCGTCGAGGTAGAGCGAGCCGTTTGCGCTCGAGCCCGTCAGGTCGACGGCGACGACGAGCGTGATCGGGTCCTTCCAGGCGAGTGCGGCGGCACGGCGGACGAGGTCGCGACGAGGGAGGATGTGGCCGCCGTGGTGCAGGATCGGGATCGACTCGAGCGGGGCAGGAACCTTGACGTGGGCGCCGCCGTGCGAGGCGCCAAAGTAGAGCTCGTGCGTGAGGTAGTGGTAGTACGGCTGCGTGGGGACTCGTGTCAGCCCCCGAGGAGCGAGAGAGAGAGAGAGGCGTAGTCGAGCGCACCTGGTCGTCCGAGATGTAGATCTCCTGCGACGTGTCGCCCTCCTCGACGACAGGCTTGACGAGCAGGCCCGAGCCGCCAAAGTAGAACTGGTCGTCGAGCGCGAGGCCCTTGGCGTCGTCGGGGAAGACGACGTACTGCGGCCTGCGAGGAAGAGAGAGCGTGACGGGGTCAGCTCGAGCCTCGCTCGCTTGCGCACGGACCGCCGCGACGAGCCGCACGCACCTCAGGATCGGCGCGCCCGACAGTGTGTTCTCGTAGAAGGCCGTGTAGAGCACGGGGAGGAGCGAGTAGCGCAGGCGGATGGCGTCGCGCATGATGCCCTGGTACGGCTGGTCGTAGAGGTAGACCTCGCGGCGCTTGGTGTCGATATGGCCGTGCGCGCGGAAGAAGGGCGAGAAGGTGCCGACTTGGTGCCACCGAGTCATCATTTCGGGCGGCGGGTTGCCGAAGAAGCCGCCGACGTCGGCTGCGGGCGAGGAGCGGGGAGCTCGTCAGTCAGGTCCCACAGCGAGCGAGGAAGAGGCAGACGCACAGCCTGAGAAGGCGAGGCCGGCGATGTTATTGGTGAGGAGCATCGGGACGGTGCTCTGCAGGTGCGGCCAGTCGCCCATGTTGTCGCCCGTCCACATGGCGCCGAACCGTTGCGAGCCGGCAAAGTAGGCGCGCGTGAGGACGAACGGCCGCTTCGGCGGGTCCTCGCGCTTGATGAGGCCCTGCATCGTAAGATTTTGCTGCCAGAGAGGATCCGAGAACGAGTCAGCATCGTCGAGGAGAGCGGGCGAGGAAGGTGGGAGGCGCACGAAGATCATGCCGTTGATGTTGTGCACGTCGCGGTGCTCCCAGCCGCCATGGTGCACGGCGTCCTTCTGCATCGTGATCTCGGGGCCGTTGAAGATGGACGGCTGCGAGGAAGGAGAAAGCAGGGTCAGCTCGAGCGCGGATCTGACTCGGCCGGGAGGGAGCGCACCTCGTTCATGTCGTTCCAGATCTGCAGCGTCGGCGTCGAGCCCTGCACAACACGGACGAGGGAGCGTCAGGAGGGACGGTCCTTGGCGAGGAAAAGAGCGAGAGCGAGAGCGAGGGGTCCGTGCGCACCTTGAACTTGTCGAACGAGAAGAGCTTCGACCACCACTCGTGGCTTGCCGGGTTGAACCAGTCGACCCAGGCGCTCGAGCCCGACCAGCACCAGCCCTCAAAGTCGGTCTTGCCGTCGGGCTGCTTGCACAGGATGTCGAGCTCCTTGGCCTCGGTGTAGACGTAGTAGTCGTCCGAGCGCTTGTGGTGCGGGTCGACGATGGCGACGAGCTGCGCGGCGAGGGAGAGTGAGAGGCGCAGGGCTTGTCAGTGAGTGAGCCAAAGGAGAGCCGGGACGGGCGAGGGCGCACCTTGCGACCTCGAGCGGCGAGGTCGTGCTGCATCTTCTCGGGCGTCGGGAAGTTGCGGCGGTCCCACAGGAAGTACATGTGCTCGGCGCTGTACTCGATGTCGAGCCAGACAAAGTCGAGCGGGACGTCGGCCTCGTCAAAGCGCTGCTGAACCGAGAGCACGTCCTGCTCATCGAGGTAGTTCCAGCGGCACTGGTGGTAGCCGAGCGCCGAGAGGAGCGGCATCGGCGCCTTGCCCGTCAGGGAAGAGTACGCCTCGAAGATGTCGGTCGGCGACGGCCCGAGGAAGACGAAGAGGTCGAGGATGCCCGACTCGGCCATCCAGTGGGTCGACGTCGTCGTGCTCGAGGGGCCGCCGTCGGTCGACGAGCGCGACTTGCTCTTCTTGAACGCCGACGTGACGGCCTTGGACGTCGACGACTTGGTGACGTCGACCCAGAGCTCGGCGCCCGTGACGAGGAAGACGGCGACGGACGAGCCGGGTCGGTGAGCCTGCATGAACGGGATCGAGCCGTACTAGATGGGCGCATCGGGCGTCAACATGGCTTTGCAGAGCAGAGAAGAGACGGGAGGAGACGCACGAGCGCCATCTCAGAGTCGGCCTCGTACTCGAAGACGTCGAGGTTGTACAGCCGGTACGGGTCCGTGTACGCTCCGTCGCCGCCCCTGCTCGACGCTCGTCGTCAGCTGCGAGCGTGACGGAAAGGCAGTGGACTCGAGAGCGCACCTCGTCTCCTTCAAGCTGAGCGTCGACGCGTGCTCGGGGATGCCGTACACGTGCTCGTAGCCGGGGAAGGTGATGTCGAGGCTGAGCGACTCGGGACCTGCACGAGACGCAGCGATCAGCAGCTGCGACGGCCTCGACGAAGAGGAGCGACGCACCTTTGGGCTTGCTGTCGGTCTTGCCGCTGAACGTCTCCTCCCACATGCCGTCCTCGTCCGGCGGGAGGAAGCCCGGGAAGGCCTCGTCCTTGACGATGACGCGCTGCTCGCCCGGGTGGTCCGGGTCCTGGACGACGAGCTCGTCGGGCTGCTCGCCGACCGTCTTGACGCGGAAGTGGTCCATGTTGAACAGCTTGCGCTCGTTGAGGACGACGTGCGGCTGGGCGTCGCGGAGGAAGGTGACGGCGAGCGGGGCGTGGTCGAGGCGGAGCTCGTTGTGGCCGCCGCCGTACGTGACCGACGTGAAGCCCTTGCCGTGCTGGACGTGGAAGCGCGTGTCGTCGCCGTCGTCGTCGAGTTGGGGCTCTTGCTCGAGGGCCCAGCGCGCCGCCTCGTTGTACCGTTGGCGCAGGCCGTCGACCTCGTCCATGACGACGCGCGCCGTGCCGTCGCGGTGGAAGCGGACCTCAAGGCGGAAGTGGATGGCCGGGAACAGGCGGTTGGTGACGGCGGCCGAGAGGGTGCCGTGGGCGAACTGAGGCGGTGCGGCGAGGGCGTAGGGCGACTGCCATGCGGTGCCCTGCTCGACGGCGCGGTCGGCCAGGGCCCTGTTGCGCCTACAGAAGCCCGACTGGCTGCACGTCTTGAAGTCGTGGCGCTTGACGGCGAGCGAGGTGGGGAGGCTCGCGATGACGAGGACGAGGGCGGCACAGGCGGCGAGCCAGAGCCAGCTCGCGCGCCTTGGTGGGCTGTTGTGCGAGCTTGCGCGCATGGTGCGCTGGTGCTTGGGCCGCTCGAGCGGGCGGGTGGAGATGGCGAGCAGCAGAGTTGGTTCTGGCGCGACGGGTCGTCGAGGTCCTCTGCCTCTGCTTCACACGAGCTCCATCCACCATGGGCACAGTCAGCGACACGCCCACGTTCCCGCCGCTAGCACGCGCACCTTCGTCAAAGCCGCACTGAGTGAGCTCTCCTCGTCGTCTTCTCGCGGACCTCCCGTCGGCCCTTTCTGCTGCGTCTCGCAGGGCACAGACGGGCTAGAGCTGACCTGTAGCCGCTTCTTTGTACCTCTCCTGCGCTCACAGAGCCCTCAAGCAGTACCCATGCGGCGAGTCGCCGGTCGCCCGCACCGCCCCGAGCCCGACCTCGACTTCCTCCTCCTCGACCCGCTTGACCACCACGGCCGGCTGCACTCAAGAGCACCTGCGCTACCCGCATCGTTCATCCCGCGCTCGACGACCGCTCGCGCCGCGCGACCACCCGCAGAAATGGCGAGACAAGGCGAGGCGGGGCCCGGCGTTCGGCAACCTTCACGACGCCCTTCTCGCTCTCGCCTCTCCTCCTGCCCTCTGCTCCACCTCGCACACCCCTGCGTCAACCGCCACGACAAGCACCATGCCTGGCAACCCTCTCCCGACGTGAGCGCTTCTCTCCTCCTCTCCGCTCGCCCCGCCCCGGCTCTCCTCGCGTCGTCCCCCACTTGGACTCCAGCGCAGACGCAGTCGCGCACGCAGGCGCAGCAGCTAGTCGAGCGAGCGCTCCGAGTAGCAGTACGGATGGAGCTGACCCGCCCCTCACCTGCAGCGACGGCGTCGTCGGCAAGCTCACCCCCGACCAGGTGCGTCCCTCCTGCCGCGCTCTCCCTCCTCTTCTGCACACCTGCTGACGCTCTCGCCCGCCCCTTTACCTAATCCCTGCTCGCAGGAGAAGTCGCTCAAGGCCTACTGGGTCGAGTTCCTCGACCTCGTCGACCAGTCGCCCGTCGAGGGCAGCGGCGCGCAGAGCGCAGCCATGGAGGCGGCGGGCGACAAGCCGGGCAAGGACATCCCCAAGGACGACGCGGCCAAGGAGCGCATGAAGGCCGAGCAGGAGATGCGCGACGCCAAGCTGGCCTTTGTCGAGTGTGCGTCCCTCTCGCTCGCTCCCTCTGCTTCTCCTCCTCGCGAGCCGCCTCGCTGACGAGCCTCCGTCTCTCGCAGACGGCAGCAAGAACTTCATGGACGCGTACTGGCGCTTCGTGCGTCTCTTTCCTCCCGGCCTCCCTCACGAGCTTGTGCTCGCGACGAGCCAGGTCGACCTCGCACCGGCGGCTCGCTCGAGCTCGAGTAATTATGAGCTGACTCTCTCTTCGCCTCCCGCAGATCGCGATGGACGACCCAGACGGCATCATGCTGCGCTTCCTGCGCGCGAGGAAGTGGTCGTCGAGCGCCGGCGTCGCCATGGTGCGTCCCCCTCTACCCGCTCGCTCGGCTGGATCCCGCTCGAGCTGGTGACTGACGGAGCCCCTCTCGTGCACAGCTCGCGTCGTGCATCAAGTGGCGCATGGGCGGCGACGTGGAGAAGATCTTTGAGAAGGGCGAGGAGGGCATGAAGGGCGCCGAGGGCTTCATCCGGCAAATGGTGCGTCGCCTCTTCCTCGCCCTCGCCCTCGCCGCTCAGGCCTCGCACGACTTCCTCGACACTGACGACTCGTTGCGCCGTCCGCAGGAGATCGGCAAGACGTACACGCAGGGCACGGACCACTACGGCCGACCCGTGTGCTACATCCACGTCGCCAAGCACCGCACGTACGACCAGTCGCCCAAGGCGCTCGAGGACTTTGTCATCTTCCAGATGGAGAGCATCCGGTGCCTCTTTGCGCCGCCGATCGACAAGGTCTGCAGTGCGTCGCGCCTCTTCCTCTCGCTCGACCGCCTCTCGACGACCTAGCTGACTCGCCCTCTCTTCTCCCCAGTCGTCTTCGACATGACCGGCTTTGGCATCCGCAACGTGCGTGTCTCTCTCTATGCCGAGTCGGCGAGACCAGGACTGACAGCGCTTCCTCTCCTCGCAGATGGGTGCGCCTCGTCTCGCCGAACCTGCGGGCCCGCGTAGAGCTGACCTTTCTCGTCGACAGACTGGCGCTGTATCCTCTTTATCGTCAAGTGCCTCGAGTCGTACTACCCGGAGAGCCTCAACGTCATGCTCATCCACAACGGTGCGCCTCGTGCTCGGACCTCCTCATCTCGAGCCTCGTCCTGACGAACCCTCTTCGCCGCTCGCAGCGCCGTGGGTCTTCCAGGGCATTTGGAAGGTCCTCGGGCCCATGCTCGACCCGGTCGTGCGCAACAAGATCGTGCGTCGCCCCTTCTTCCGCCTCGCTCGTCCTCAAGCTCAGGTCTGACGCCCTCCTCGCTCGCAGCAAATGACCAAGAGCACCGACGACCTGTGCCAGCACATCCCCAAGGTGCGTCTGCTCCTCTCGCTCGCCGCCCAGCCCGTCGTCAAGAGCGTCGAGCTGACCTTCCTCCTCGCTCGTCGACGCAGGCGCACCTCGTTCGCGAGCTCGGCGGCTCGTCCGACTGGAAGTGGACCTACCCGCCCATCGTGCCGGGAGAGAACAAGGCGCAGCAGTGCGTCCTCTTCTTCCTCGCTGCTCGCCTCGCTCGAGCCACACGCTGACTCGGCCTCTCCCCTCGCGCGCAGGGACCTCGAGGGCCGCAAGGTGCGCGCCCCATCTCGCTCGCCGCCGCCCTACAGCTACTGACGCCGCTCGTCGCCTACCTGCAGAAGCACCAAGCCGCCCGCGACGCCCTCATCGCCGAGTACGTCGCCGTGACCCGCGAGTGGACCAAGTCGGACGACCCGACGATCGCCAAGCGGCGCGAGCTCCTCGTCAGCAGGATGCGCGCCCAGTACCACGAGCTCGATCCGTTCATCCGCGGCCGAGGAGCGTACCACCGCAACGGTAACGTGAGTCGCTCATTTCCCGCTCGCTGCTCGGACCTCCTCCTGCGCCTCTCCGCCCGCCGCTGACCCTCTCTCGCTCCTTCGCCACCGCAGATCGTCGGCAACGGCATGGTCGTGTGGAACTACCCGTCGGCGTCCGAGGAGAAGACCGAGGGCGAGTGGGAGGTGCGCGGGTACGAGACGTGCCGGGAGGAGTGCCTCCTCAGGGCCAAGCAGCTGCAGGAGGAGCTGCGGGCGACGGGTGCGCAGGCCGCGTGAGGGCTTTGTCGAGACTGTCAAGGATCTGTTCACCTTCGTAGCTGTACCCCTCTGTGTAACGACCTGTGTGCTTGCTCCTTCTTTGGGCTTTCGAAGTCGGCGGCGCCCAATCTCTCTCCGCGCGCTTCTCCTCGTGCCTCGAGAGACTGTGTGCAGAGTGGCGAGGAGCGAGTGGGAGCACGAGCACCAGGCGGAGGAGTTTTTGGCACGGTCGCGCCGCCGCCGATCCGGACCGCGGGGAGGAGGACGGCGACCTGCTGCTTTGCCCCGCTTCACCCACTCGCCGCACGGGTTGGCCCTGCTGCTGCCACACGAGCTTGCTGGCACCTCGCACCACCCGCCCGACGCAGCGCACCGCCTCCACGAGCCCGCCCTCGACCCCTCACCTTCGCCTTCGACTTCCCCACCTCCGACGCCGCTCACCTCGCCTCGCCACGCCTGCACCATGGTCCTCGCCCTCACGGACGCACAGCGGCTCAGCCTCGCAGCCGTGTGCGACTGCGTCTTCCAGGCGCACGGCACCGGCCTCGCCGCCGAGGTCAAGTCGCTCCTCCCCGCGACCGCACCCGACTACCAGCGCGAGCACAGTGCGTCCGCCCTCTCTGTGTGCCGCCTCATGCCAGACAGCTGACAGACGACGTCCTCGTAGTCGACGCCCTCGTCACGACCAAGTTCAGCGACCTCCCCGGCTCGCTCGACGCCCTCGCCGACCAGTTCACGCGCTCCTTGTCCAAGGACAGCGTCGACAAGATCGGCCTCGTCCTGTCGCTCCTCTCGACCCGCCCCGGCACCCTCGTCTTGACGGGCCACGCGAGCACCTTCCCCGACCTGAGCGTCGAGCAGCGCGAGGCCGTCCTCCAGTCGTGGCGCGTCTCTCGCCTCCCCCTCCTCCGCCAGGCGTTCCGAGGCCTTACGGCCTTCACGCTTTACGTCACCTACAACCTGTACGACCACATCATCCTCGCGACGGGCTACCCGGCTCTCGGCGACGAGCACCGCTTCGCCGACAAGTCGCGCCTGCGCCCGCACCACCCGTACCAGTTCGAGTCGATCCGCAGCCAGTTCGAGGTCATCGATACCGACATCCTCGTCGTCGGGTCCGGCGCAGGCGGCGGCGTCGTTGCGTCCGAGCTGGCCAAGAAGGGCTGGAAGGTCCTCGTCGTCGAGAAGGGCGAGTACATCAAGCCCGAGGACATGGCCGGCACGCAGCGCGAGGGCTTCAGCCGGCTGTACGAGTCGGCAGGCCTCATGGCGACCGAGGACGGCTCTATGAACATCCTCGCAGGCTCTGGCTTCGGCGGCGGCACGACGAGTGCGTCCTCGTCCTCTCTCCTCTCGCTCCTCGCTCCCCTGCGCCTCGAGCTGACGTCGCCTCGCTCGTGCAGTCAACTGGTGCGCCTCGCTCCGCCCTCAGCACTTCCTGCGCGAGCAGTGGGCCAAGGAGCACGGCCTGCCGTACTTCCTCTCGACCGACTTTGCGCGCTCGATCGAGGCCGTCTGCGAGCGCATGGGCGTCTCGGACGAGCACCTCGAGCACAACCGGCCCAACACGATGCTTGTCGACGGCTCGAAGAAGCTCGGCTACCCGATCGCCAAGATCCCTGTGCGTCGTCTCGTCCCTCTCGTCGTCGAGCGAGGTTTGAGAAGGTCCCGCGCTGACTTGACCTCGCGCTCACGCTCGCAGCAAAACACGGGCGGCAGCAAGCACGCCTGTGGCTTCTGCGGCTTCGGCTGTGTCTACGGCGAGAAGCAGGGCGGCACCGTCACGTGGCTCAAGGACGCCGCCGAGCACGGCGCCAAGTTCCTCGTCAAGACGACCGTCGAGCGCCTCCTCTTTGCCTCGTCGCCGACCGCCGCGCTCCCTACGCCCGACACGCTCGACAAGTACACGCCGACGGCGACGAGGCGCCACTGCATCGGCGCCCTTATCCGCGACAGCGAGGACCGCCTCGCGCTCGTGCGCGCGCGCCAATCGGTCGTCGTCTCGGCGGGCACGATTCACAGCCCGGCCGTCCTCCTGCGCAGCGGGCTCAAGAACTCGCGCATCGGCCGCAACCTGCGCCTGCACCCTGTCGTCGTGCGTCGCCGACCGCCTCGTTCGCCCTCCTCGGCGAGCGCGCACTGACCTCTTCCCCGCTCGCAGATCACGACCGGCTTCTTCGACGAGCAGATCAACCCGTGGGAGGGCGCCATCATGACGGCCATCTCGAGCGTGCAGGAGAACTGGGACGGCTCGCACCACGGCGTCAAGATCGAGGTCATCAACGCGTTCCCGGGCGGCCAGGCGGCGTCGTACACGCCGTGGACGTCGAGCGCCGACCACAAGCGCCTCATGGCGCAGTACGGCAACTCGATGACGCTCATCTCGATCGCGCGCGACCGAGGCTGTGCGTCTTTCTCGCTCACGCTCGCACGGACCTCTTCGGCGCCGATTCTGACCTCTCTCTCGCCCTCTTCGCCCGCAGCCGGCCGCATCTTCCTCGACTCGGAGCAGAAGCCGCGCAT
Source organism: Rhodotorula babjevae (assembly GCA_920104245.2). Classification (NCBI taxonomy): domain Eukaryota; kingdom Fungi; phylum Basidiomycota; class Microbotryomycetes; order Sporidiobolales; family Sporidiobolaceae; genus Rhodotorula; species Rhodotorula babjevae. The sequence continues at coordinate 608,918 of CAKKSZ020000023.1, forward strand.
GGACTACACGATCGACCCGTACGACGGCCAGTCGCTCACGCGCGGCACCATCGCGGCGGCCGAGATCCACCTGGTCAACGGCGCGCGCCGCATCACGACGACCCAGGTCGACGTGCCCGACTACCTGCCCGCGCCCGGGCACACGTACCTGTCGGACCCGGCGTGGAAGGAGTGGGTCGCCAAGGTCGAGAAGGCGGGCACGCGCCCGAACCGGTGCGCGATCGGGAGCGCGCACCAGATGGGGAGCAACCAGATGGGGACCAAGCCGTCGTCGAGCGTCGTCGACCCGCGCGGCAGGGTCTGGGGCACCGAGGGCCTGTACGTCGCCGATGCAAGCGTCTTCCCGACGGCCTCGGGCGTCAACCCCATGATCACGGTCCGTCGAGCTCTCTCCTCTCTTCCTCCTCGACCGGCTTGCTGACTCTCCTCCCTCTCTCGCTTGCAGAACATGGCCCTATCGCACTCGATCGCGCGATTCATCGACGAGGACGCTCGCGAGTCGCGCTCGCAGGCCGTCGAGGCCCGCCTCTAGCCTCGCTCGCCCTCCCTCTCCTTCCCCTCCTCCTCTCACGCCCTTGGTTGTTGTCGCCGATACCCCCTCCTCATCTGTAGCTCACGAACCTCTCTCAAGCAGTCAATGAAGTCTTTCTCTGTCTCTCGCTCACGCTCGTCGGTCGAGAGGAAGAGGGCGAGACGCCGACTCGATTGCGAAGCGGGCGCAGGAAAGGCTACGGCGGGGAGCAAAACTAGTTGTCATAGACGAGGAGGACGAAGAAGCGCTAGGTACAAAGGGCACGGCGAGGGAGAGAGGCGGGGAGAAAGCGCAGGGGAGGAAGAGGCTCGTGCGCAGTGACGACGGTCGCTCAAACGGCCGTCGCGTCGGCGGGCCTCGCCTCGTTGTAGCTGGCGGCGGGCGCAGGGACGACGGGGGACGAGGTGGCGACAGGAGCGGTGGCGGTCGGGCTCGCAGCCGCCGTCGTGTTGCTGATGCCCTTCTCGGGCGCGTGCGTCGCCGCCGGTCCAGGCGCGCTGCCGCCGCCGACGTCGGCCGAGAAGGGCGCCTTCCAGACGTTGGCGCCGTGGCGCTTGTGGGCAAGGGCGCCGAACGTGACGAGGCCGGCGAGGAGGAAGGTAAGGGCGACCCAGCTGATCCAGGCGAACGCCTCGACGGCGCGACCGAGCGAGCACAGGGTGCCGCTGCAGAAGCTCGATGACAGCCCCGGGATGCGGTCGGCCATGCCGGCGGCGCCTCCTGCGAGCGCGAGGGGCGAATCAGCGAGCGGCTCGAGCGAGAAAAAGGAGGGGAAGAGGGGCGCACCGAGGAAGAGGGCCCACAGGACGAAGACGATGGCGATTTCGGTCGCGAGCCAGGCGACAGGCGTCGGCTTGGCGCGGCGGTGGAAGTAGAAGTGAAGGACGGGGAGGGTGAAGAAGGCGAGGAGGCCCGCGACGAGGACGCACGCCGCCGAGCCAAAGTAGCTGCTCGTGGAGGAGGGGTTAGCCTGCTGGGCTCGGGCGCCGAGGGCCACGAGAGTGGGGGAGGACGCACACGTCGAGGTCGGACTCGGTCTTGCCGATGAAGGCGGCGGCGAGGACCCAGGCGAGGAACGAGCTGACGACGAGGACGGCGTACAGGACGGTGCGGACGAGGTGCCAGACGCTCATCTGTGAGCCGAGTGGGTGGGTCAGCTCGCTGCGGCGGTGAGTGTGCGGGCCAGGAAGGGCTCGCCTTGGTGAGGTGCGGCGGGGAGGGGTTGCGGGAGAGCGAGGTGGGCGAGATGCGCGTGCTCGAGGTCGAGGAGGTGCTGGTGCTAGCGCGAGAGGGCTTTGCGGGCGCTCGCAGGTGGAGGGCGAGGTCGGCGCAGAGAGCGAGTGAAGGGCAGGAGGGAGAGAGGGAGCGAGGCAGGCGGGACCGCGTCTTTGTCCTTCTCGAGGCAGCGAGCACCGCCTCAGCTCGAGGAAGAACGCCAAATCCCGCCCGAGCGGGTCACGCTCCTCGCCGGACCCTGACAAGAGTCCCCTCGAGATAAGGCTGCCCACTCATGGACCGGAACAGGAACCGCACTCAGCAAGCACTCGTGCGCGACCGTGGAACACGAAGTTCGGCGACCGCGGCACGGGACCAAGCCTCGCTCGGCTCAGCTCAGCTCGCGGGCAAAGCGTGCCTTGCACAGCACGCACGCACATCTCGAGCTCATCTCGCTCGTGCTGCCGTGCCCTCCTCTCGCCGTCGAGGCCGCGGTGGAGGAGCGGAACCTCCCGCCGGCTCCTCGCTCGCGGGCGTCACTCTCGCTTTCCCCCACCTCGCCTCGCCTGCTCGAGCGATGTCGCGCCTGCTGCGACGAAGGTACCCGCGCATCGAGCCAGAAGGCGCAGTCGACCATCTCGTGGTCGGAGCCGGCGTCGTGGTGCGTCCCCCTCCTCATCTCCTCGTCCTCCTCCTCCTTGGCCGCGATAGGGCGAGCTGACCTCGGGCTGTGCTCGTGCAGGGACTCGCGATAGCTGATAGGCTCGTCAAGGCCTTCCCGACTCGTACGACGTTCTGCGTCGAGCGGTGCGTCCCTTCTCCCCCTCGCCCTCCCCCTCCCCCACCTCGAGGCGACGAGCAAGCTGACCTTTGTATCCCGCGCAGACACGGTCAAGTCGGCCAGGAGACGTCGTCACGCAACTCGGAGGTCATCCACAGCGGCCTGTACTACCCGCGCGACTCGCTCAAGACGGCCCTGTGCATCCGCGGGCGCGACCTCCTGTACGCCCACTGCAATGAGCACGGCATCGGCTACAAGAACACGGGCAAGCTCGTCCTCGCGTCGAGCCAGGACCAGATGGCCTACCTGCGCGGCCTGCACGACAAGGCGCAGCGCCTCCGCGACGACGGCGTCGGCGACGTCCCGCTCGAGTGGCTCGACGGCGACGCGGTGCGGCGCCTCGAGCCCAATGTCGGCGAGCGCGTCGTCGGCGCCCTCCTGAGCCCCAAGACGGGCATCGTCTCGTCGCACGAGGTCATGGAGCACCTCGAGAAGGGAGCGTCGCTCGGCCCTCTCTCGCACCTCTGGCGCCTCGAGGCGGCTGAGCTGACGCTGCTCCTCCCTCCTCACCGCAGAGATCACCGACAGCGAGACGGGCGAGCTCGTGTACGGCACGCAGGTCGTGCGGATAGACCGCGCCGAGCCGAGCGGCGGCGGCAAGCGCGGCGACGGCTCCGAGGACGGCTGGATCGTGCAGACTCGGACGGATGACGGCAGCGGGGGAGAGGGTGCACTCACGGCCGTGCTCGCCAAGTCGGTCATCAACTCGGCAGGGCTCAAGTGCGTCGTCGCTCCCTCGACAGCTCTAACCTCGAGCGAGCGGTGCTGACCCTCCTCGAACAGCGCGCACCACATCCTCAACCAGATCCTGCCCGAGGCAGAGCGGCTACAGCTTCACTTTGCCAAGGGCTCCTACTTCTCCTGTGCGTCCTCCCTCATCTGTGCCTCTGCCCCGCCTCGCGCTGACTCGAGGCTCGTGCCGCAGATCGAGGTCCGGGCGTCGACAAGGTCCGGCATCTGCTCTACCCATGCCCCGAGGAGAACGCGTGCGTCCTCGCTCGAGGCACGCTTCCTGCCGCCGCGAGCTGACCCTCTCCTCCCGCCCGCAGCTCGCTCTCTGGCCTCGGCACGCACCTGACGCTCAACCTCGACGGCGAGGTCCGCTTCGGCCCCGACGTCGAGTGGCTGTCGCCGCCGCTCACCGACGACGGCGAGGACGTGCCCGACTTCTGGGAGAGCCGGCTCGCCGTGTCGGACGAGCGCATGCAGCTCGCCGTCGACGAGGTCAAGAAGTTCCTCCCCGGCGTCGACTCGAGCGGGTTTGCTCCAGACTGTGCGTCCACGCGCTCTGCCTCTTTCCGCTCGTCCCTCTCTGAATGCCCTGACTGACTACTGACGGCGCACGCAGACTCTGGCATCCGCCCCAAGCTTTCGAAGAAGGGCGAGACGGCCGTCGACTTCTCGATCACGCATCCTCGGCCGGGCCTCATCTCGCTGCAGGGCATCGAGTCGCCCGGGCTCACGTCGTCGCTCGCCATCGCCGAGCGGGTCGAGCAGCTTGTGCGCACCGAGGTGTGGGGGCTGGGGAGGGGCACGGGGCGAGTGCTGAGCGAGGGAGGGAGGGTAGACGAGTGGGCGTAGACGTTTGCTGTAGATCGCGCTCCTTTGCACAACTTGTTGGAATCAGTAGACCTCTCCATCTCCATCGCAGAGCCTTGCCGAGGGAAGTGCAGGGCCAAGTCGCGAGCCGACTCCGCCGTCCTCGCGAGGAGGAGAGCTGGTCCCGTCCACCTCGCCCCGCTCGCTCGCCAGCTGCTGCCGACCATGCACAAGGCCAAGAACCCGACCCACATCGCCAAGGCGCTGCCGCGCATGGTGCGTCGAGCTCCCCGTCGTGCCGCCGCCCTCGCCATCTCTCCCCGCCTCTCCTGGCCGCCGCCCTGCTCGCTGCTCCCCCTCTGGGGCAGGTCCGGGAGGCCCAGAGGCCTCTGAATACACGAGCTGATCTTTCTGCACCCTCGCCGACGCAGAGCTGGTCCCCGGCCAACCTGTACAACCTCTACCAGCGATCTTACGGCCCGGCGACGACCGACACCCAGTTCACCAAGGTGCGCCTGCCCGCCCTTATGAGCCTCTCGAGACGATCAAGCTGACCCGCCTGCACGCACCGAAACAGAGCGCCCTAACCATGTTCCAGCAGAAGTGGAAGGCCAAGCAGCTCGTGCGCGGCTACCACGGCGACTGGCTCCCGGAGCAGAAGTTCAAGAAGAACTACCTGCCCGACGGCCTGCCACCGATCGTGGGCAACAAGGCGGCCGGCGAGGAGCGCGTCCCGCTCGCGAGCTTGATGTTCGCCGAGGTCGAGAAGCGCCTCGACACGGTCGTCTTCCGGTGCTGCTTCGCCGACTCGGTCTACAAGGCTCGCGCCATGGTCATCCACGGCAAGGTGACGCTCAACGGCCAGGTGGTGCGTCCGAGCTCTCATGCACTGCGTGTGCGATCACGAGCTGACCTCGTCGTCCACGCCGTGCAGACGCGCGACCCGAACGTCAAGCTGCAGCCTAGCGACCTCCTCTCCGTCGACCCGTCCGCCGTCGTCACCCTGCAGCGTCCTCGCGGCGCTGCGGCTCCCTCCCCTTCTTCCTCCGCCACCGCCGAGACCGCCGACGACGCCGCCGACGCACCAGCCGACGCCGACGCCGCCGCCTCCGCCTCCGACTCTCCCGCCCCCTCCTCCTCCCCTGCACCGGCACCCCTCGCCGGCAACGCCCCCTCGACGGGCCCGCAGCCGCTGCCGTTCCACCTGCCCGACTACGCGTCGCCGTTCCTGTTCATCCCGGCGTACCTCGAGCCGAGCTTTGCGACGTGCTCGGCTGTGTACCTGCGGCATCCGACGGCGCGGCCGGGCGTGAGCGAGGTGCCGAGCCCGTACGAGGCGGACGGCGAGGTCATGCGGTTGGCGTGGGTGCGTCGGGTCTCTCTCCGTCTCGCTGCCTCTCTCGCTCGCCAGGAGGGTCGAGGCTGACGAACACCCCTCTCTCTCGCGTGCACAGGAGTACTACACGGCGATGGGGCGGAAAGGCGACAAGCGGCCGGCGGGCATGCGGGGCAAGCGGCTCGGCGCATGAGGAGGTCGGAGCTCGAGGAGGGAGAGAGAGCGGCGGCGGTGCGTGCAGGAGGGGCTGCGCTGCAACGAGCGAGCGTTCGAGACTGCATGAGCGAGGAGTCTGACGAGAGCGGAGAGCCGGGCAGGGTCTGTGAGCGAGACGGCGCTGTGTGGGTCGTGCGGCGCGGCGAGGGCAAGGTCGAGGCGCGACGACGAACCGGCGCTGCTCAAGTCCCGGGCTCGTCACGCGTCCACGGCCTGCACCAGCACCTTGAGCGTGCCCAGGAGCACCACAGCAGCACCCGCCTGCCAGCTCTCCCCTGGTCGCCGAGCCTCGTCGCCCCCGAGGCCTCCTCGTCCCCCCTCCCTCCGCCCTCGTCCTCATCTCGACCCGCCGTCGCCAAACACAGCCTCGCACCGCCCCATCCTCCCCACTCGAGCCGCCAGGCAGCCCGCACCATGTCGCAGCACCCGTACCAGCAGGCCCACGGCGCCGCCTACCCGCCGCAGCCGGGCGCGTTCGCCTCGACCTCGTCCGCCGTCGGCTCGACCCGCTCTGGCCGCCAGGTCAAGCCCGTCAAGCCCTACACGGCTCCTGCACACCCAGTGCGCGCCCGCTCGGGGCTCAACCCGCTCAGCAAGGCGCAGGCCGCCGCCGCCGTTCAGCAACCCGCCGGCCCTCCTCAACCTCCTCAGCGGCATCCGCTCAGCCTCGCACCCGGCGCCGTCCCGCCCTTGACCCGCATCACCGGCCACGGCAACGAGCGCAAGCAGGCCATGTTCACCACCTTCCCCGCCCGCATGCGCCTCGGCACCTCGACCCTCGTCCAGCCCAACGTGCCCGGGCCCTCGTCGTCGTCCACCGCCGCCGCCGCCAAGGACCCAGCCTCGGGCGCAGGCACGGGCGCCAACACGCCCATCCTCGCACCGGGCACGCGCCGCATCCGCAGCACGGTCAACTACGCCGACCTCGAGAACCTCGACGACGACGACCTCGACTCGGACGCGCCCGGTGCGGCCGACGCGCGCAAGCGGGGCGCGAGCGGAACGCCGGCAGGGTCGCGCAAGCGAGGGGCGCTCGCCGAGCAGCAGCAGCAGCAGGGTGGGACGCCCGGGCCGGGGCAGCAGGCGGCAAAGGCCGAGAGCAAGCCCGAGGTGTGGGGCGACGGCAAGAGCTACTTGGGCGTGCTGCCGCCGGGCAACCTCGTCCAGGTCCAGCCGACAAAGGGCACCAAGCACACGGCATGGTGCGTCGTCGCTGTCTCTCATCCGCGAGAGGGTCGAAGCTGACGAGCCTCTCTCGACCCCGAGCAGCACCGAGGATCAGCTCGACGAGGCGGCAGAGACGCCGGGCGTCTTCATCCCCGTCCAGATCGACCTCGACGTCGACACGTTCAAGATCCGAGATTGCTTCGTCTGGAACGTGCACGGTGCGCTCGTCCTCGGACCTCCTCACTCGAGTCGGTGCTGACGCCTCTCTCTCTCTCTCGCTCCTCGCCATACAGAGAAGCTCATCACGCCTCAAGCTTTCGCTCGAGTCTTCTGTGACGACCTCGACATCGACCACTCGCACCTGCAAGAAGTGTCGCGGCAGATCCAGGCGCAGATTGACGAGCAGACGCTCGTCGCCCAGTTCCCGCTGCGGTCGCCCGAGGAGGAGGAGGAGCACGTCGAGCGGGATCAGCGAGTGGTGCTCAACGTGCGTGCGACCCGCACGGGCCTCCCTCTCTCGTCGGCGCTCGCGAGCTGACTCGCCTCTGTCGCCCTCTCGCAGCTCGACATCCAGCTCGGCACCCTGCACCTCACCGACCGCGTCGAGTGGGACCTCTCGTCGCCCCTCACGCCCGAGCTCTTTGCCGCCACCCTCGTGCGCGACCTGTCGCTGTCGCCCTCGGCCGCGCCCGTCATCGCCCACGCCCTGCACGAGGAGCTGCACCGCTCGAAGCGCGCCTGCCTCGAGCTCGGCCTGTTCCACGCCGACGAGGCGACCCGGCTCCGGCGCGGCGCAAAGCCGCTCGAGGGCGTGTGGCGCGAGTGGAACGAGGCGCAGGGCTTCGGGCCGAGGGTCGAGCGCTTGAGCCTCGATCAGCTCGACAAGCTCGAGGCAGAGAGGGAGCGCGTCAACCGGTGCGTCGTTCTTCTCTTCCTCACGTCGGCGCAGCCGGGCAGCTGGACGACGACGCTGACTCGAGCTTCTTCCTCGCCGTGCAGGATCGCCAAGCAGAGCCAGATCTCGGGCGCGTCGCGCAAGGCGGGCAGGCCCAAGCGGTGAGGCTCGCGGGCGTAGTGCACTGTCATGCCGCCCTGTCGGCGCGCCGTCGTCGTCCAGCTGCCCTAGCAGGGAGAGCGAGAGCTGGTTCCTCCGAGAGCGAGAGCGAGTCGAGGCGGCACAGGTCGGCTCGCGGTCGTCGCGGATCGTCGTGCGAGCGCCTGTGGCTAAACTGGGAGAGCACCCTGCGACGAGCTCGTGCAGAGTTGCGCCAGCGAGAGCGAGCCGCGCGCCGTCCCCTTGCCGGCCAAAATGCGGGGTCTCATCAGGTCGGCCGACGACAAAAGCTCCCCTCGCTCCCACACACCACTGGGTGAGCTGCAGGTGCCAGCTACCGACTGCTGCACCCCATCGCTACACGTCAAGCTCATCACGCGGCCGCCATGGCCTCCCTCCTCGCCAGTCTCCATCTCCCCTCGAAGCACTCCGTCCGCGTGGTCGGTTGCACCATGCTCGCCTCTCTCGCCGCAGGACTCTTCGGATGTGAGTCTGTGCCCCTCTGCGCCCTCCTCTGGCTAATCGGCGGCGCAGGCGGCGCGTGTGCAGGTCGGCAGCTGGAGCACCGCAAGCTGACCTCCGCTCCTCTCCTGCAGTCGACACGGGCAGCATTGGCGCAATCACCGAGATGGACACGTTCGTGCAGGACTTTGGCAAGTTGACGCCGACGGTGCGCGGTGTCACGGTCGCCGTGCGTCCTCTTTCTCCTCGTCCCTCCCTCCTTCCTCCTCGAGTCCTCCTCGAGCGGATACACAGTCGCTGACGCTCCGCTCCTCTACAGGTCATCCTCCTGCCTTCTGCTGTGACGGGCATGATCGCCGGCAACGTCGCCGACAAGATTTCGCGCAGGAGGTGCATCGCCCTCGGCGCCCTCATCTTCGCCATCGGCTCGGCCGTCAGCGCAGCCGCGACGGCCTCACTCGCCATGCTCATCGCCGGTCGCTGCATCGCTGGTACCGGCGAGGGCCTATTCCTCGGGTGTCTCGGCGTCTACTTGACCGAGATCTCGCCGAAGCACCTCCGGTCACAGATGCTCCTCCTCCAACAGCTGTTTTGCACAGGCGCAGGTGCGTCTCCTGCCCTTGCTCGACGCCTGACACCTCGCTGATGCCCTCGCTGTCCGTCTGCAGTCGCCGCAGCATTTTTCGTCTGTTACGGGACCGTCAACATCCCCAACTCGTTCGGCTGGCGCGTCCCCTTCATCCTGCAGACGGTCACGGCGTCGGCCCTCGCCGTCGGCGCCCACTTCCTGCCCTACTCGCCTCGGTGGCTCCTCTCGAAGGGCCGCACCGACGAGGCCCGCCAGGTCATCGACTACCTCGTCGCCCCGAACCACGCCGACGAGCGGCGTGAGCTTCTCGAGATCCCGGCGGCGCGCATCGGGGCGCACAAGTCGCAGCTCGAGGCGATGATGGATATCTGGCGACCCGGCGTGCGAGGTAGGACGATCCTCGGCCTCGCGCTCAACGTGTTTCAGCAGCTGAGCGGCATCGACTTCGTGCGTCTCCCTCTCCCTCTCGATCGTCCCCTCTCGTCTACGTCTTCGCTGACGATCTAGTCGTCGTGCTGCGCAGGTCCTCTTCTTCGGTGCGTGCATCCTCGACCCGCTCGATGCCAATCAGCTCCTCGCCGCGCACGGACCTCGTCGACCCGCCGCTGACCCTCTCCTCCGTGCAGCGCCTCTCCTCTTCAACCAGGCCGGCCTCGACCCGAGCACGTCGTCGTTCATCGCGTCGGGCTGCACCGGCCTCGTCCTCGTCGCCTGCACTTTCGCCGGCACCTTCTACATCGACCGAGTCGGCCGCCGCAAGATCTGGATCGTCGGCGGCACGTGCACAGCCTTCTGCCACTTTGTGCGTCGTCGCTCTGAGTGCACGTCGTCGTCGGCGTCGCCCGGCTGATCTCGAACGTCGCGCAGACGCTCGGCCTCTTCTACGCTACGGGCGTCCCGCATAAGAGCGAGGCCGGCAAGTACGCCGTCATCATCTTCATCGAGCTGTTCGCCGTGTCCTTCACGAGCTCCTGGAGCATCTTGACCAAGCTGTGCGCCCCCTACCTGTCGCCCTCCTCGTCGTCGAGAGGCCTCACTGACCCGCTCTTGCTCTCTGCGTGCAGCTACGCCGCCGAGATCCAGCCCACCCGCACTCGCGCAGCTGCAACATCGACAGGGCAAGCAGCGAATCAATTAGTGAACTTCGCCGTTGCGGCGTCCGGTCCGGCTTTCCTCGAGGCGTCGAGTGCCGCTCCCTACTTCTTCTACGGCGGCTGCACGGCGATCGGCGTCGTGTTCGGCTACTTCTTCATGTTCGAGGGTAAGCCTCGTTCTCTGCTCTCCTCTTCTTCCCGCCTCGTCGGCCTCTTCCTGCCCCGCTCTCCCTCGACGGCTCGCCCCTCCCGCTCGCTCCGCTCCTCCGGCCTCTCGCTCTGCCTTTGCCTCAGAAGCTCTAGCTGACTCGTCGAACCTCGCACACAGTCATGGGCAAGTCGCTCGAGGGGTGCGTCGCGCTCCCTCGTCTCTTTTCCTTTCCCCGTCGACTGACTCTGGCTCTCTCGCTCGCAGTATCGACGAGACGTTCTCCTCGAGCGCCGTCGCCGCCAGCTGGCCCAAGGTCTTCCAGACTGCCCGCCTTTCCGAGGTCCGCCAGCGCAAGAACAGCCGGTCGCAGAGCGCGAATCTGCCCGGCGAGACGCGCGCCGACCTGCGCGAGCACTTCAAGCTACAGGCCATCAACGAGGGCCCCGAGACGGCCGTCGACGACTAGAACAGTCTCTCCCCTTCCTTCCTCTATGTATAGATGTCTTGTAGAGCTACAATGCGACCGAGATAGACCCGCTCAGGCCTCGACCTCAACTTGAGAAGGTCGGTCGAGAGGAGCAACTCGCTCGCGCTCTATCCAGGTGTGCTCGATAGAGACGAGAAGATGCAGTACATGACGAGAGGCACTCTACGTAGTCGCCGCAGCCTCGAGTGCGAGCCTTAGTGCCGTCCCGAGCCGCCGCTCTGTGCCGCCGTCGCGCTCGTCCTCCTCGTGCGCCGATGCACGGCCCTCTCGAGCGCATAGCCGAGCCCGACGTCTGCTGCGAGACCTGCGGCGGCGAGGACGCCCTGCGCGACGTGGCGCTCGTGCTCTTGCTGATCGGCGAGGGCCGTGAGCGGGTCGGCCGGCGAGCGCGACTTGAAGACCCGGCGCTGCGTGTGTGCGAGAGTTGTCAGCAGGAGCGGCTCAAGCTATCGAGAGCCTCGGAAAGATGTGGTAGGAAAATATCGCACCTGCTCGGATTCGCCGCTCGCCAGCAGCTTCCTCGCGCCCACCTCGAACGCGTACCGCCCGGCCATCTCAGCCTGCCTGAGCGCCTCGCGCCCGTCCTTGGCAGCGTAGCCGAGGTACCGTCTCGAGAAGCTGCCGTGCAGCTGGACGCCGCGCTCGAGGTTGGCGGTCGACGAGGAGGAGTCGCCGACGAGGGTCTGTGCGCTCGACGTCGTCAGCCTGCTGAGTAGCTGCGGGTTCTGGACGAGCTGCCTTGCCTCGGGGAGGTGCTTGAGCTGCTCACGAGCGAGACTGGCCTCGCGCTGCGCCGACCTCACCTGCGCGAGGCGCGAGAACGAGAGCGTCAGCAACGTGCAGAGGTCCGTGTCAGGGCATGCCAGCTCACTGCGTTGCCCGCCGCCCGCTTCCAGCCGTCCCACTAGGAGCGAGAAGCACCAGGGTCAGCTCGGTCGACGACTTGCCTGAGGAAGCAGCAGAGAAAGGGAGAGCCGGCGGCGCACCTCGGTGAACGCAAACGGCGAGCCCCCTGGCCCCGACCCGGCCAGAGTAGAGTCCTCCATCCTGCGTTCGACCTGCTCCCACCCGTGCTGGAGCTCACGCCGAGCAATGTCGCCTGCACGCTGTCCTACGAGCTCAGCCTCGTGCGCCGCCGTGTCGAGGTGGCGCAAGGCGGTCCGTGCGTCGAGGCGGTCGAGGTAGAGGCGGCTGCTGTCGGCGCGGCGCGACATCCTGGCGGCGAGATGGAAGCAGGACAAGGAGTCGAGGGCGCAGCGGACGACGAACGGGCCCGGGCAGCACACTACGGAGCGTCCGCGGATGCGGAGGAAGAGGAGGCGAAGACGGACGGACGGTCGAGCGTGTCTCGCACTCTGGACGAGGGCGATGCCGGCGACGAGCTTTCTACGCAGAGGGAAGCACGAAGTTGCAGGACGAAAGGGACCGTTACAAGACGAGGAGAGGACGAGAGGGTGAGGAGGAGAAGGGGTCCGTGCGCCGACTCGCGCTCACCTCCCAGCAGCCTGCGCCGCGCGTGCATAGACCGCGCCCTGCCTCGTCGACAGCCCGTGCGGGTACGCGAACTTCTCGAGCTCCTTCTTGCGCTCGACGTGCCGCCCGAGCGCGTACCCGCCCGCGACGAGGCCCATGTCGGCGAGCGTGATGAGGCCGGCCGCGAGCGCGCCCTTGTTTATGCCGCTCGCGTGGGGCGCCTTGCCGATCGAGTGTGAGGTCTGCGGACGAGGCGAGGCTCGTCAGATGTAGAGCGAGAGAGAGGACGAAGCGAGGGCGAGGAGCTCACCATCGTCGAGAGCGGAGCCTGGGTTTGCTGGAAGCGGAAGACCTGGACGCCGCGCGTGCCGGGCACGAGGATGGGCTCGACCTGGCGAGCTTTGCGCGACATGTCGTGCGAGGAAGCGGCGGCGCAGCGAGCGCCGGAGGTGAAGAGGAAAGCGGAGGAGGGAGCGGCGGCGAGCAGCCGCGGAGACGGACCGGAACGTCCGTGGACCGGCAAGAGAAGCGCGAAAGCGAGACCGAGCGGCGAGAGGGGCGAGCGCGAGCCGATCGGGCGAGAAGCGAGGAGCGTACTCACCGCCGCACGGACCTCGTCGGACGGAGCAGAGGCGAGAACGGCCAACAACGAGTGTCCTTGCACGGCGCGACGACGAAGAACTAATAAGTCATGGAGTGTCTGCTGCTGCTGAGCGTCAAGTGGTACAGGGGCCGAGTCGCTACCGCTCTGCGAACGACTGCGGGTCCTCGAGGGGAGCGTCGGGCGGGAGGTCCATGACGGCCGACACGCGCGAGTTGCGCGACGAGTAGCCCGAGGGAACGGCCGACACGCGACGGACGCTGTGAGGATCTGGGGCGGTGATGAGGGGGACTGGCGCGAGGAGCGGAGCGGCGGAAGATGAAGGAGGTCCGAGCGGAGGGTAGGCGGGTTGGTCGTAGCCGTAGGGAGGGCCGCCGGGGGCAGGATAGGCTGCAGCAGAGGAGAGAGCGTCAGTCGAGCTCGGATACAGGAGAGGGAGAGAGAGAGGGACGTACCGAAAGGCGTCCTCGAGTCGAACGTCGCCAAGCCCGACGTGCCCTCGGGCGACCAGGCCTCGTACCCAATCCCGCTCGCCGGCGACGACTCGTACGCGTGCGGGCTCACCGGCGAGTCGACGTAGCTCCTGCGCGCGCCCGCCATCGTCGCCGCCTGGTGCATCGGCTCGCGGGCCGTGCCCTCGGCCTCTCCGTTCGGCGGCGACAGCCCGCCGAGCTGGCCCGCCTCGCTCGCCGGCTCTGGGTACCAGTTCGAGTCGGCGTCGTAGCTGCCGAGGGCCTCGTGGCGGTGCGACGCGCGCGAGCGCAGCTGTCGGCGCTTGCGGTGCACGAGGAAGATGCCGAGCGCGATGAGCGACAGGACGGCGAAGAAGCCGCCGAGGCCTGCGCCGAGGCCGACGGCGAGCTTGTTGACGCCCGAAGAGGAGGAGGGGGAGGTCGAGGAAGGTGCTGGTGCGAACGAGGCCGTGTTGACGGGGAGGAAGGGCGTCGCGGTCGTGTTGCGGAAGGCCGAGGGCGGCACGGCGTCGTTAAAGTCGCTCGTCCACGACCTCGCCGTTCCTTCTGGCACCTCGTCGCTGCTCGTCATGTAGTCGAACTGCGCGCGAAGGTCAAAGCGAGGTCAGCCAAAGCCTTTCGCATGTCGCTCGAGGGGAAAGGAGGGGACGCACAGCGATGCCGTCGGCGACCTGGTCCGGCTGCACGTCGAGGACGAGAGTGTGGTTCGTGTTTGGCAGGCTCGAGACGCTGGGGCAGAGCAAGAGTCAGCTTCTGGCACGAGGAAGCGAACGAGAAGGGGAGAAAGCGCACCTGCACAGGACGGCATTGTGCTGATACGGCCACCACCACCTGCTCCCGCCGTCGTACCAGCCCCACAGGCCCTCGGGTTGCCCTCGCTCGTCGAGGAGCCGGCAGCTGTACTGGCCGTGCTTCCCGTTGGTGTCGCCGAACAGGGCCGCGCTCGTGCCGACAAAGGCCACCCTCAGCTCGCACCCTGGCCCGCCGCTCTTCTTGCTGCCGCCGCCGCCGGTCCCACTAGTGCTCCCCAACCCGCTGCCGCACGACGAGAAGGTGCCGCCGAGCCAGTCGGAGCTGTTGTACTTGTCGCCGGGGAGGCCGCGAAAGTGGGACCAGGGCCCGGCGTACAGGACGCGGCTGTCCTGGTCGTCGATGGTCGAGTTGGGCATGCGGTAGGGCGACGCCCTGAAGCGGTGCGCGGCTCGGCAGGGGGCGAGGGCGAGGCGTGAGGCGGAGAAAGGGTCGAGGAGCTGATGAGGATTTGGGCGAGAGGGGCGAGAGGGCGACAAGCGGTGCGCCGAAGCCGCTTTGCCGTGTCGTGCGGCCTGGCTGGACCGAGTGCTGAGAGCTGTGCGCGCAAAGCAGGCGGCGCGACGTCGTGTGAAGAGCGCGAGAGCGGCACCGCCCGGCCGAACACTTGCGCTGACCCGCGCGGGTCGGCCTCGTCGCTCTCACTTTGCGAGCTCAACGGGTGCAGCGAGTGCGATCGAGCTCTCGAACGGGCGCTCTCGAGAGGCTCAAGCAGCCAAGCTAGTCCAGAGGGGACAAACTGCTGTTGCGGCGAGAGCTACTGCACCCGGATCTCGCTGATGCTCAGGCTCTCGGTCGACGTGCCGTCCCACCCTCGGTTCCCCGACGTCGTGAACATCCACCGGCATGCAGGGTCGATGTCTGCGCGCGAGAGAGCGAGAGGCGGGTCAGTGATCGAGCTGATCGAGTCGGTCGACGCCCGCGAGGAGGAAGAAGGGGTCGCAGGACGCACGCATGGCGCTCACAGTCCCGCCGTAGTGCCCCGCCGGAACGACCGTCGCGCCCTTGGGCATGGCCCCGCTGTCCGCCTGGGCGCCGCCCGCCGCCGCAGCGCGCATGGCGCGCTCGACGTCCCACAGCCGGACGCAGTCCCAGCTCGCGCTGACGAGGTGCTGCCCATTGGGGAGCGCCGCGACGGCGCTCACGGGGCCCGTCGACGGCGGGAGCGCGAGCGTCGAGAGCGGCGCCGACTGGCGCAGGTCGTACACCTGGATCGAGGGCGCGCGCCGTGCGACGTACAGGTGCGAGCCCGACGGTGACCAGCAGGCCTGCGTGCGGCAGAGCCATCAACTTACGTCAGCTCAGACTCTCCGAGAGAGCGCTGAGAAGACGAGCGAGAGGAGAGCCGACGCACCGAGGTACACCTCCCGCCGCTCGAGCCCTCCTTCTTGCCCCTGTCGCCCCCCGGCGCCTCGTACCCGTCCCACCGCCGCACAACGCCCTTGCCCTCGCCAACCCTGCGGTCCCACAGCAGCACCGTCCCATCGAGGCCCGTGCTGACGAACACGTCGTCGCTCGTCGCGCCGCCCAGGTCGTCGCCGCCGCCGTCCGCGCCGACGAGCGGGATGCGCTCGGGCTTGGCGTAGTCCGGCACGCGCGAGGGGAGCGCAGCGTGCGGCGACGTGTTGGTGAGGACCGAGTCGTCGATCTCGCCGTCAGCATCGGCGTCGGCGTCTGCATCGGCGTCGGCGTCTGCATCGTCGGCGGGCGGCGCCGCGTCCTCCTTCTTGGCCGCTGCCGCCGCCCGAGTCGACGCACGCCGGGTCCTCGTCCCAGCTCGTCGCCGATCTGCGTCCTCGCCATCCTCGACCGCCTCAGCCGCCGCCGCTACCTCGTCCGCCCTGACCCGCCCTGGCGCATCCTCGCGCCGCTCCTCGTCCTCGCCCTCGCCCATCTCGACATCGCCGTCTGCTCCTCCTCCATGCGCCGCTCGTCGACGACCGACGTCGAGCGCGACGGGCGCGTGCGTCGGGCGGCGCGCGAGCGAGCTCACCTGGGCGGCGTGGCCAAGGAAAGCGCGCGTCGAGGCGCCCGTGTCGAGGTCCCAGTGCTGCGGCGAGGCGAACAAGGTCGAGAGTCAGTCTCGAGGCGCGCAGCAGGAATGAGGAGAGGAAAAAGCGAGAGACGCACGAGGATGCGGCCGTCCCAGGCGCCGCTGAGGAAGGTCGTCTCGGCGTTGTCGAGGCTGAGGACGGACACGGCCGCCTTGGGCGAGTGGCCCGACGGCGACGACGACGAGGATGACGCCGAGTCGGCGGCGGCGGGGCGAAAGACGTGGCGGACCTGGCCCTCGTCGTGGCGGACGGTCCACAGGTTGATGCTGCCGCGCGCCGTGCCGCTCAGGCCCCACAGCTCGTCCCTCTGGACGGCGAGGCTGTAGACGGCGCTCTGCGGGCCGAGGGCGGCGCTCTTGGGGCCCCACCGCACCTTGCCCTGGGCGTGCGCCTGCACCTGGGCCGACTGACCAGGCTCGAGCGCCGACGCCGACGCCGACGACGAGGGCGGCGCGAGGTCGTCGGCCCAGTCGCCCGGCTCCTCGTTCTCCCAGTAGCCGCTGAGGACGGGTTGGCGCAGGTCGGTGCCCGGCGGGCGCTCGTGGCCTCCCGGCTTGGACGTGAGGTTGGGCGCGGCCGGGGTGCCGTTCAAGGTCGAGTGGAGGGCGTAGCGGCGCACAAAGCCGTCCGAGCCGGCGGTGTAGAGGTGGGACGAGCAGGGCGGGGCGGCAAAGGCGTGGGTGTGGACCTGGGCGAGCGGGATGGTGAAGGCGGGCTCGAACGAGTAGGCGCACGAGGGCGAGAGGGCGGTGCGAGAGGGGCGGAAGCGGGCTTGACGGGCGGCGACGGCCTCGAGGTAGGCGGCGGTGCCGTCTGGTGCCGACAAGGGCGGGTCGGAAGGCGCGACCATGTGCCCGGGCGGGGTCGAGTGGTGCGTGCGAGTCGAGAGGGGAGAGTGGGAGGGGGAGGAGGTGGGGAAGGCGAGCACGACGAGGGCGCGAGGTGAGGTGCCCGTTCGAGTCCGAGTGGGTGCCGAGTAGCCTGTCGAGTAGGTGCGAAGCGCGACCAGGCAGCCCCAAGGTGTGTGGCGAGTAGGAGAGGGGAGGGAGCTGGATCCCTGGAGCCGTGCTCTCGCTCGTCGCCAAGTCGCTCGCCGCTCGCCTCGGCTCTCGCTTCTCTCCTCGTACAACCGCGTCCGTTGCACCACTCCGTGAGCTACGCACTCCTCGTCCACCAACCACCCGACCTCGGTCCTCGGCCCCCGTCCACCTCCCACCTCTGTGCGCCTCGTCGTCGCCCGGCAAAAGTCGTCCCCAGCCGCACCTCGCACCCTCGCTCCACCGCACGCCCGACTGCCCCACCGTTGCACCCCTGCACGCTGTGCGAAAACTCGCTCGAACGGCGGGCACGCGGCGGCACCGAGCGCCGAGGAAGGAGCGGACGACTCGAGGGAGCCGGGACGGGGAGCCCGTCTGCGGCTAGCGAGCGAGGGGCTACGACCGAGGGGGCGGGACTAGCAGTGCGCACACTCCTCGTTTGTCCGGGTGGCTCGCTGACCTTGTGCTCCTCGCGCGCCGCCGATCACAGCGCAGTCACCATGCAGAACGACCAGGTGAGCCCGCTGCGCTCGCTCTCCGCCCGCCCTGCTCGGCTGGCTGTGCGCGCACCCGCACAAGCTCGCCGAGCTAGATGGGGCCAATCAGAGAGGGAGACGCGGAACGCTGACTCGGTCCCTCGCACCCGCAGGGCCAAGTCGTCGACCTCTACGTCCCGCGCAAGTGCAGCGCGACCAACCGCCTCATCATCGCCAAGGACCACGCCTCGGTCCAGATCAACGTTGCCGAGGTCGACGAGTCGGGCAAGATGACGGGCTCGAACCTCACCTACGCCTTCTGCGGCTCGGTCCGCGAGACTGGCGACGCCGACGACTCGCTCAACAGGTGCGCCCTCGCTCGCTGTCCCCTGTTGCGACGGTGTACTGACTCTGTCTCCTTCTCGTCACAGGCTCGCGACCAACGACGGCCGTGCGTCCCCGCCCTGTCCTCATGCTCGAGCTCCCCCTCGCGCTTTCCCGCTCGACCCACCGTACCCGTTCCTGACCTCGCCTCAATCCGCTCCCGTCTCCGCGCAGTCCTCAAGAACGTCTGGCAGTACTAGACCGACTTGCTGGGTGTTCTGTAACAGCGCGGTCTTGACTTGCGGGAACCTCTGGTGCCGAGCTGCGTGCGGTCGAGCGAGAGCGGCGAGAGAAGGCGCAGCGCACGTCCGAGCGTCTCTAGCGCGCTGTGCTGTCCTCGAGAGAGTGCTTGAGCAGCAGCCTGTGCGAGCACTGGCGCCAGACGGGGTCCCCCACCTCGGCTCGTCCTCATCTCGTCCTCACCCGGATCTCGCTCGCCTGGCCCCGCTCATGGCATGAGCACCTTGCCCTCGGCCCGCTACGAGCCCCAAGTCGGCCTCGCGCCCGCTGCGCCCACCATCCCGCTCGCCCCCGCCGCGCCACGGCTCGCCCGCGCCGACTCGGACCACGCCGCCGACGACGAGGCGGCGTCGCTCCTGCCCCGCCCGGCGGTCCACCGCCTCGAGCCCGCAGAAAAGGAGGTCAGCAGGCTCAGGCGCGGCTTCTATGCCTACTCGGTCGCGAGCGAGGTGCGCGCTCCCCTCCCTCGCCCCTCCGCCCCCTCCTCCCCGCGCTCCCTCGACCCTCGCTGATCCAGCTCGCGCACCAGGTCTTTGTCATCGTCGCCGGGACGCTCTCCCTCCCCGTCGTCCTCGAGACCTATGCGCGCGAGAACGGCCGCGTCGCGCCCGACTTTGTCGCGCGCTGCCTGCCGTCGGGACTTGGAGGTGGAGGGGAGGGCGCGGCCGAGGGGGACCAGGCGAGGTGTGCGGTCAGGGTGCTCGGGATTTGGGTCGACACAGGTGCGTCTGGAGCGTGCGGCGCGGCTGAGAAGGGCCATGCTGACCCTTCGAGCCGTCGTACTTGCGGTTCCGCTCGCAGCCTCGGTCGCGCTCCTGACCTACTCGGCGTCGGTCGCCGCCCAGGCACTCACGGTCATCTCGATAGGCCGTCTCGCCGACGACCGTGCGCGCTTTCCGCCCTGCTCCTCTCTCGCGCCCGCCGACCTGACCCTCGGACCCCCTCCTCCTTCTCGCGCAGCCCACATCCGCCACCGCCTCCTCTCGCTCTTCGCCCTTGTCGGCTCGGCTGCCTGCATCCTCTTCCTCGCCGTCCCGTCCGACTCGAGCCTGTGGCCTCTTTCGGCCCTCCTTGCGCTCGTCGCAAACGTCTCGTTCGGCGCGTCGATCGTCGCGCTCAACTCGTATCGTGCGCTCAGCGTTCCTCTCGATCTCGGCATGCTCTCGTCAGCGAGCACGATCCTGATGCTTGTAGAACGGCTGCCCACAGTGCCCGACCTCGGCCGCCTCGACCCGGCCGTCCTCCTCGCCCGGGGCGCTCTCGACGCCGCACAGCACTCGTTCCTCTCGCACCACCCCGACCCAACATTCACCTCCACTCATCACGATGACGACGACGACGACGACGCCCTCCTCGGCGCATCCGAGTCGCTCGCGCGCGCGACCGACGCCTACACCGCCGCGCGCGGCCGCGCCACCGCAGCGCTCTCGGCGCGAGCGATCGCGGCGGGCTACGCGGCGGGCATCGCCGTCCTGCTCGCCCTGCTGCCCGTCGTCAACGCGCTGTCAGCCTCGGCGAGCGCGAGCGATGGCACGCAGGCGGCAGAGGGCGGCGGCGGGACGTGGCCGCTCCGGGTCGCGGTCGCGGTGAGCGGGGCGTGGTGGCTCGTCGGGAGCGTGCCGGCTGCGGCGTGGCTGCGGCCGCTCGAGGGCGACGGCGAGAGGGAGGGCGGTGGGTCGGCGGCGGCCGCGAGAAGAGCGGGAGGAGGCCGAGGGGTCAAAGCGCACTCGTGGGACGCCGCGATCCGGAGCGGGTGGAGCGGCCTCGCGGGCATGCTGCGCGAGTGGAGGAGGCTACCGCAGGCGTTCAAGTTTCTCGCGGCGTGGTTTTTGCTGAGCGACGGTGCGCTTCTCTCTCTTCATCTCGCCCTTCCTTCTCTCTCTCCGGGGGCGGGACTGACGGCTCCCCGCGCCCTCTCACAGCCTTTGCCACCATCACGTCGACGGCGGTGCTGTTCGCCAAGACGTCGCTCGGCCTCCCGACGTCGTCGCTCATCTACGTCGCGATCCTCACTCCACTTTCCGGCCTGGTCGGCGCCCTCGCCTGCCCGCTCCTCCAGTCGCACCTGCACCTCTCGACACACCGCCTCCTCATCGTCATCGTCATCCTCTCGCTCGCCGTCCCGATCTGGGGCGTCGTCGCCCTCCACTCGGCCCGCCAGATGTACCTCCTCGCCGTCGTGTTCGGCCTCCTCTTCGGCGCCTTCCAGGCGTTTGCCCGCGCCCTGTACGCCCAGCTCATCCCGCCCGCCCGCGCGTCGGCCTTCTACGCCCTGTACTCGATCACGGACAAGAGCTCGAGCTTCCTCGGGCCCATGCTCGTCGCCGTCGTCACGACCGCGACGGGCGAGATCCGCCACGGGTTCGTCCTCATCGCGGCGCTCATGGCGGCTGCCGTGCCGATCCTCATCAGTGTCGACGTTGGTGAGGGCGCGCAGGATGCCGAGAGGATGGACAGGGAGCTCAAGGACGAGGCGGGCGGGCTCGAAGTCGATGACGAGGAGGAGGAGGGAGTCGGTGGACGAGCTTAGATGCCGCGCAACGGTGCACTTCTTGCTCTCACGCATGCACTTGGTCTCTCGCACCAGCTCTCTGCATCGCGGAAAAAGAGAGGCTCGAGCTCGAGGAGAGGGCGCGCCGCCTCGAAACTATTGCGGCACCTCGAGCACGATGCCCGCCGCTACCGTCTCGCCTCCCCGGCGGAACAGGACCCTGCCCATGCTCTTGTTGACCGAGAAGGGCTCGAGCGGGATGCCGCTCGTGCGGCCTGCGCTCGCGGCTTGTCGCAGCTGAACCCGGATCCGCGCCGACGTGTTCTTGGTGAGCATGCTGCGCGACGACGACGTTGACGAGTGCGAGTGAGCGCGAAGTCCAACGAGAAGCGAGAGGAGAGTGAGAGACGCACCGAGGGTTAGACCTCGTGACCTGGCCCGTCGTCTTGTCGAGGAGCGCCTCGAGCGCGACGATGGTCGCCGGGATGTCGCGGCTGTGGTGGAACAGCTCGACGGCGTAGCCCGCCGTGATCGGGTATTGCGGCTCGAAGACGATGATCTGGGCGAGGAACGACGACGCGACGGGAACGGGCTGAGAGGGCGGGCAGAGGACCGAGCCGACGCTGCGAGGGGGTCCGAGCGCGTACGTCGTCAGCTCGTGCAGGGGATTCAGGGTAGTGCAGAAAGAGAGGGAACGCACCTGAGCTGGTTGGCCTCGATGGCGGACAGGTAGACCGTCACGTTCGAGCCCGCGAGCGCGTACGGCACGAGCTCGCCCTCGACCTCGAGCGCGCGCACGACGCCCGTCTCGTCGCCGGGCAGCGCCGCGAGCTTCTCGCCGACCTGGACGATGCCGCTCTCGATGCGGCCCGAGATGGCGAGGCCCGAGGCCGTCGCCGACTGGCCCTTGAAGACGTTCGAGACGGGGATGCGGAGCGGGGCCTCGAGGGCGCGTTGAGGGACGTCGAGCGAGTCTGCGCTCGAGCACTGAGTCAGACTACGTGCTCGAGAGTGTGCGAGGAGAGGGGAGGAGGAGAGAGACGCACCGAGCTCCTCGACGAGCGACCGACCCTCGAACCACGACTCGAGCACCTCGCTCGTGCGGCGCGTCAGGTTCTCGCCCGACATGGCGCCGACCGGGACGTAGGCGACCTTGGCCGGGTTGAAGCCCGTCTGGGTGAGGAAGGGCTGTAGCGATTCACGGATCGCCTCGAACCGCTTTTGCGACCAGCCAACCTGCGGACGAGGGACGTCGTCAGCGCCGTACCCCACCGCACGCTTGAGCGCCAGCTCGAGACAGGCCCGACGAGCGAGATGAGGAAGAGCAGCCGGACGCACCGTGTCGAGCTTGTTGACGGCGACGATGAGCTGCTGGACGCCGAGGCTGCGGACGAGGACAGCGTGCTCGCGCGTCTGCCCTCCTCCTTCGAAGCCCTTCTCGAACCCGCCGTTCGAGCCGTCGACGACGAGCACAGCGGCGTCGGCTTGAGCGGCGCCCGAGATCATGTTGGGGATAAAGTCGCGGTGGCCGGGCGCGTCGATGAGGGTGAACCGGCGGCGGCTCGTCTCGAACGAGTCGATGGCGACGTCGATGGTGACGCCGCTGCAGTAGCAGGTACGTCAGTGAGGGTCGCAGAGGCACGGCGAAGGATAGAGACGCACCGCTCGCGCTCCTCCTCCATGGCGTCGAACGTCCACGCGTACGCAAAGCTGCCCTTGCCGATCTTCTCGCTTTGCCGCTGGTAGTTGAAGATCTCCTTGTCGCTCGTCTCGCCGAGCTCGTGCAGGACCCGGCCCATGAGCGTCGACTTGCCGGCGTCGACGTGACCTGCGAGGCGTCGTCGGTGTCAGCGAGGGTCCGTGCGCGCGGCGAGATCTAGAGAAAAGGCGAGCGCACCGACGACGACGAGCGAGAGTACGGGCTTCTGGTCCGCCTCCTTGGCCTTGACCTCCTCGAGGATCTTGGCCTTGGTGATGCTGACGGCCGGCACCGCCTGCTCCTCGACCTGCCTCCTCCGCTCGGCCTCCTCCCGCTCGCGCGCCAGCGGACCCGCCGCGCCGTCGACCAGCCCCATCGCCTCCATGTCGCCCCGCAGCGCGCTCACCGGGCCCGCCGCTGGCGCCTTGCCGCCCGCCGCCGCCGATGCCGAGGCCGAGGCCGCGCCGCCCTTCTTGAGCGAGACCTTGATCGGCGACGCGCCGGCGCTGCCCGAGGGCGTCATGGGTCGAGATGCCGGGTTGCTGGACGTGGCCGAGGCGGCCTTGCGGGCCTGCTTGGCGAGGCGAGCTTCTGCGGGCGGGGACGGCGGCGGGTCGAGGAGGAGGGAAGAGGGAGGGAGAGGTCGAGATTGAGCACGCGCAGGCGGGAGGAAGGAGAAGAGGGAGAGACGGACGGCGTCAGTACCTTGTTCATCGAGCGTCGAGGACCGCTAACCTTGCTGATGCCCTCCCTCGCTCGCCTCGCGCCCGACCGAGGGCTCCTCCTCCCGCTCGCGCGCGGCCTCATCGCCGCACCGGCACCTTGGCCGCTCCGCCCGCACCGCCGAGTGCAGTCCCCCGCCGCGCCTCGAGCACCTTGTCGTCCGGGCTCGGCCCGAACGCGCCCACCTGCGTCGGCGCGACGCCGCCCGTCACCGAGATGGAAGTCGCGAGGCGGCGCGCGAGCGGGACGGCGCCCGAGGAGCCGAGCGCCGACGATGATGCTGGTGCGAGCGCCGAGGCGAAGGACGAGGGCGCGGCGACGAGGGCGAGCGGCGCGCCGAAGAGGGCGCTCGCGGGCTCGTCGACCGACATGGGCTCGGGGCGCTCGTCGGCGGCGGGCGCGCCGGGGGACGGCGCAGCGTCGGCAGGAACAGGCGCGGGGGCGCCGGGCTGAGTGCGCGTCGCGCGCGCCGAGAGCATCTTCTGCTGCAGCTTCGAGAGCTTCTTCTCGGGCGGTGCGGCGGGTGCGGGTGCGGACGACGGCGCTGGCGTGCTCGAGGATGGTGCCGAGGGGGTTGCCGAAGCGGCCTTGGCGGCTCGGTTGGCGGCCATCTTCGCGGCGAGCTTGTTCTTCGGGGCAGGAGGAGGAGGAGCGGCGGCGGACGAGGTCGGGTCGAGGGAAAGGGACGCGAGGTACGCGATTGGTGGTGCCGCCGCCGCCGCCGCCTGCTCGCCCGCACTCGACAGCTCGACAGGACCGCCCGACCCTCCCACAGACGCAGACTGAGCCGAGGGCGAGAGACGGTCCTCACCTTCTTCCTTCTTTCGTCGCACCTCCTTCTTGTGCTGCTCGTCTGCGGATCGATGTGGGTCAGCGTGCCGCTTGCGAGCTCGAAGTAGAAGACGGGTCCGCACCGAGCAGGTGAGCGATCGTGCCCTCGACGTCGAAGTAGCTGTCCCACAGGGCGTCGCGGATGGTCGAGTCGGCGATGGCGGTGTCGGTGCCGAGGACGCCTTGGACCTGCGCGAAGGCGTCGGCCATTTGTGCTGCAGAGGCCTGGGGGTCAGCTTGGCGAGTCTTGTGAGCACGGTGAGCACGGGGAGAGGCTGCTCACCTTGCTGTTCCGACGTCATGTCTTCTGCTCGAGGAGGACGAGGGTCAGCTCGCTCAGGGCGGGAGGAACAGCGAGCGAGACGCACGCATGTAGTCGTCGCCATCGTCGTAGTTGTCATCGAGCTCGTCTGCGTGCGAGGGAGACGGTGGTGAGCGAGGGTCGGGCGAGGCGGGGAGGAGAGCGACGGGGGCTCACCAGCGAGATCGAGGTTCTTGACTGCGCGGTGGCGAGACTGTGCAGGCGGACGAGGTCAGCTAGGAGCTATGCAAAGCAGCTCAGGGGCCGGGCTTGCCATGGTTGCGGGTGGGGTTGCGACGAGAGCTGAGCGAACCGGCGGCGGTCGCCTCTCGTCTCGCTCTGGCTCTTCGGCTTGGTAGAACAGCTCGAAGTAGAGTCCTACTACTAGTTGCATCGACTGGGCTGGTCTTCAGATTTCTCAGAGGCCGCCGCGACGAGCAACTTGACCCTCCGCCTCATCGGCACACGCTCTCTCATCAGTTCACCTCGCCCTCTCGCTCGAGGCACCTGCACGCCCAGCCTAGCCTACCAAGTGATAGTCCAGCATGCCATCCCGCCGCGTCGCCGCTCGCCCACCCGCCCCGACCCCCTCAGCCGTCGACGCACCGCCCGACCCCTCGCCCGCCGCCGCTCTCGCCAGCACCGTCAAGGCCAAGGCGCGCGACCAGTCGCAGGGCCTCGTCGGCGCAGTCTCGACCCTGTGGGGTAACTACCGCGAGCAGAGTGCGTCGTCTCTCCCTCTCCCTCGACCTCTCTCCCTCCTCGCAGCTTCGACCCCCACTCACCTCGCCTTGCTCCACCCGCTGCAGCCGCACCAAAGCTCAAGCTCATCGACTGCTTCATGCTCTTCCTCGTCCTCACCGGCGTCATCCAGTTTGTCTACTGCTTCGCCGTCACCAACTTTCCCTTCAACGCCTTCATCGGCGGGTGCGCTCCTCTCTCCTCCGTCTCCCCTTCTCCGGCCCACTCGAGCTAACGTCGAGCACCTCATCACAGCTTCGCGGCGGCGGTCGGCCAATTTGTCCTCCTCGGCGCGCTGCGGATCCAGAGCAACCCGGCGAACAAGTCGACCTTCCCCTCGCTCTCGCCCGAACGGTGCGTCCTCGGCCTCTCTCAGACTCGTCGTGCGCATCGAGTAAGCTGGGCGACGACGCTCGTGCCTCGAGACGGCCAGGCGGCGCTCGAGCTTGGAGGACCGCCCTCCTTGTCGTCTTGAAGCTGACCTCTCCCTCTCGCCCGCCCGCAGAGCATTCGGCGACTTCCTCTTCGGCTCTCTCATCCTCCACTTCTTCGTGTGGAACTACCTGGGTTAGACTTGTGCAACTCGGGCCGTTTCTGCATCTCTCGGAGCGCGCGAGAGGACCGAGAGCGACCACGAGATTCCGCCGCGAGCTACAGCTTGGCCGCGCTCACCTCGCCGCTCATCCGCTCAAAGACGCTCACGCCCTCCCTCCCGAGCGCCGTCGCACACGCCTGCGCACAGGAAGCAGCTTGTCAGCTCGTCGAACTTGGAGGGGTCCGAGCGAGAGAAGGAGGACTGGCGACGCACGACGGCGTCTGCGCCCGCGAGCCTGAACCGCTCGACGCCCGCCGCGTCGCACGCGCCGCCGACGCCGATGAGCGTGATGGACGCGAGGCGCGCGTCGGTCGGCGCGCCGAGCGGCGAGGGCCCGCCGGCAGGGGCTGAGCCGCGCAGGAGGAGCGAGAGGCGGTAGATGTTGCTGCGGGCGAGGGTCTCGCGTGGCAGTCAGCGATCTGGGCATGAGGGGGCAGAGGGAGATGGACGCACCCGAGCGAGGTCTGGTGCACGGCTGCGCCGGCGAGGCCGCCCCACCCTCCGGGGAGCGCATGGACCTCGAGCGCCGCGTCCTTCATCGCCTGGCTCTGTGCGCCCGAGCCGGGCAGCGGCGCGTCGACGATCTGCGGCGTGAAGACGAGGCCCTGGCCGAGCGTGTTGGTCGTCGTGAGGAAGCTGATCGGGTGGTCGTCGGCGGGCAGCGAGGGAGGCGAGCGGACTGACGACAGGGCGCGCACGACGGCCGTGAACTGCTCGTCCTGCGAGGGTGGGGGAGCGTCAGCTTGCCGTGGCAGCGAAGGAGGAGAGCGAGACGCACATAGGTGTAGGGCGGGAGCTTGACGCCGACTTTGAGCGTCGGGCTCGCGTGCTCGGCGAGCAGCTCGAGGTACTCGGCGAGATCCTTCTCAAAGTAGGCCGGCGGCGGGTGCCCCTTAATGTTGGGGCATGATGCGTTGAGCTCTGCGGCGACTGCCACGCCGTGCTCGTCGGCAAACGCCTGCAGGGCGACGAGCATCTCGCGCGTCTCGGCGGGCGTGCCCGTGATGCTGACGATGAGCTGCTTCACGATGCGCTGCGAGGATGAGGCGCAGTCGACGAGCGGGCGGAGCCACGAGAGGTAGGTCGAGAGCGGGTAGGGCGAGTAGCCGTACGAGTTGGCCGACGACTGGGCATCTGGACCGAAGAAGGCGACCTGTAGACGGCATTGCTCGGGTCAGCTCTGCCCTGCAGCGCGCGCGGAGAGGAAAGCTGGGGCGCACCTGGTGCTTGGTCGAGTCGTCCTCGAAGCCGCGCAAGGTCGTCGTCCTGGTCGTCACCGCGCTCGTGTACGGGCAGTCCCACAGCGCGCGGAGGTCATCTGCACTCGAAGCCCACGGGCACGCCGAGTTGAGGAGCGGGACGGAGCCGCGAGATGGCGAGCGGGGGAAGAGGGGCATGGTGGGTGCGGCCTGGAGCTGACGAGGTGGGGGTGAGGGCGCAGGCGCTGGAGCGACAGGTGCGAGTGGAGCCGTGCACAGATTGGTCGAGAAGAGCTGATGGACAAGAAGCTGGATAAGGAGGACGGCTCGTCCGAGTCTCCCTCGCTTCCCTTCCGGCGCTCACGGCTCTGAGCGTGCACACTGGATGCTCGCAGTACTGCAGCAAAGCTATCGGGGCGAGCTAGAAGCGCGACCAACCGCTCACGGCCTGTCTCCCCACTGAAGACCTCGTCAAACTCGGGCCGCTGATGAAGACGGCGGGGAGCGCTCACGCTCTCCTGCAGACCCGCTCGGCAGTTGAGAGGCTTTGCGATTGGCACTGGAATCGAGATAAGGACAGGGAGAAAGAGGCCGGGGCAGGATGTGGGAGGGAAAGGGTCCGAGGACGAGCTGTCGCGCCCGCTCAGGCGACGACCGACGCGCCGCCGCCGAGCTCGACGGCGAGCGCAATGGCGACGCGCGCAAACTGCTTGACGTGGTCGAGCGAGTAGCCCTCCTGGTCGATCGTGTCGCGCGACGAGTGGATGTTCTTGTCTGCGGGCACGTGCGGCGGGCGCGGCTCGTCAGCTCGTCGAGCGCGCGACGAAGGCGGGTGGGAGGGAGCGCACCACTCAGCTCGAACGTGCTCTCGATGGTGAAGGCGCTTGGGGCGCCGACCTTGCTCCACGAGGCGTCTGCGGGTGAGTGAGGAGGTCAGCGCGCGAGCGGGGTCGCAGGGGAAGGCGACGAGCGTCACGCACGGTCGCTGCAGGCGTAGCCGCACTGCGCGCGCACGTCGAGGGGTCAGCGGGGGGCTCGCAGAGGTCGAGGCGGGCGTGAGGAGGTCCGTGCGGCCTCGAGAGCGGCAGGACCTCCTGGAGAGAGCGGGCTCACCTGGGTCTTGACGGCTGGGATCTCGGCTGCGGACGTCTCAAGGCCTTCAACGAGCTGCTCTACGCGCTCGAGAGAGCGAGGGAGGCAGAAGGAGAGCGAGCCGAGGCGGACGCACCGTACTCGTCGACGACGCGCGTGAGGTACTCGGTGAAGGCCGGGTCGACAAAGTCCTGGATGATGCCAATGGTCGGGTTCGTGCCGGGCTTGACGTACTGCGAGCGCGACGAGGCGAGACGAGGTCAGCTTTGCGGCGCAGGGGAGGAGGGAGGACGAGGTCGTGGGGAGGAGAGCGGGATTGGCGACGGGTTGAGGGTGTAGGGCGTGGCGAGCGAGCGAGTGAGAGAGCAGATGAAGGATAGGATGCGGGAGGAGAACGGAGAGGACGAACGGCAGCTGCGCGGCGAGCGAGAGGACGAGTCAGCAAGGGGCTCGAGCGCTGACCCGAGAGAGGGAGCCAGACGCACTCATGTCCATCTGGAGCATGCTCCTGACCTTGACGCCGCGTGCGGCATAGTCCTGCGCGACGGCCTGGCTCCCGCTGCGTCCCCGATCCCGACGAGCAACCTCGTCAGCGTCTGCGGCGCGCTCGCGGCTCAGGACCGAGGAAGCGGGCAAAGAGGGACGCACAGGAGGCCGCCCTCCTCGGCCGAGTACCAGTGGAACTCGACCGGGGCGTGGCTCGGGCGGAAGCCGCTCTCGACGAGGGCGGTAAAGGCGCTCAGGCTCGAGGTCGTGCCCGACGCGTCGTCGTCGGCGCCCGGGGCCGACAGGAACGGGAGGAGGTTGGTCGAGTCTGTGTGTGCATGTGGGTCAGGGCGCGGTCTGTGTGTGAAGGCAGCAGCGAACGGCGAGGACGAGGACGGGAGGAGGAGGAGGAAGAGAGGACGCACCTTGGTGGGCGCCGAGGATGACGACGGCCTCGCTCTGGTTCTTGGCGCCGTGCTCGGGCTCGATGCGCGCAATGATCGAGTTCTGGCCCCACGAGTGCTTGAACTCGCGGACCGTGATGCCGAGCGACTTGTCGCTCGCGGCGACCTGGCGGACCTGGCCGAGGAGGAACTGCTGCGACTGCTTGCCCGTGTCGCTGCGGTAGTAGCGCGTGCGGAACCCGGTGAACGACTCGAGGAACTTGTGCATGCGCTTGGTGTCGAGCTTGGCAAAGACGTGCGAGAGGGCCTTGGCCGAGTGCGAGAGCGACTTGGGGAAGGGGGCGGCGCCCTTGTCGGCGACCGAGGCGCTCGAGGTGGCGAGGTGCTCGTCGGTGACGTCGATGAAGCGCTGGCCGGCGAGGAACAGGAGGGCCTTCTCACCCTCGGAGACGTCGAGGGCCTCTGCGCCGTCGGCGAGGCGGACCTTGCGACGCTCGGGGAGGGACGCAATGTGGGCCTCGAGCTGGCCGACGTACTCGCTCGGGACCTGGCGGAGGGCCTGGACGAGGGCGTCGGTCGGGAGCGAGGCCGGGGTGAGGCGCGAGGGTGCGGTGGCCGCCGGGGAGGGTGCGGCAAAGGCGAGCTGCGCCTGGGCGCCGAAGGGAGCGTCGAGGGGGAGGGCGTTGGTCGAGAGGGCCGAGAGGGCGGCACCGGCGACGAGGGCGGCAGACAAGTGCATCTTGGCGAGCTGTAGAGAGGCGCAGGCGAATGACCGAGCGAGAGATGGCGAGTCCGAGTCCGAGTGGGGGAGGCGAGGGGAGGGGACGAGGGGAGGTGCGGCGATGGTCAGCCGTGGTTCGTGCTGCCTTGCAAGTCTCTGCGAGTCGGTCACTGCACTCACCTGGGTTATCGAGTGGGTGGGAGAGGAGCGAGGAGCAGGAGCCGCCTCATCGCCCGACGACGAGCGAGCACCGCAAGGTCCACCGCCTCTCGCTCGTACGCTAGATCGGGCCTGCTCCACAGGCAGCCATGTTCGGTCGGGTGCGCCCTGTCCCTGTCCTACCTCCGCTCGCCGCCGCCCTGACCCTCTCGTCCTCCTCCCCTCCTCCCTCTCGACCTCATCGCTCAACTCGCCCATCACGCCCACGACAGCTCACGCACTACGCCCTCGATGCCGTCCTCATAGCCATGGTCCTGGCCGGCATCAAGCGCTCGACCGGACTTGCGTGCGTCGACCCCTCCGTCGCCTCCTCCTCGCCTCGCGCTCGCGCGCGACCGTGTGCTGACGCTGCTCTCTCTCACCGCGTTCCTGTTCCTGCTCTCCCTATCACCGACGACCGACACGACCCGGCGCACAGGCCCGCCCTCGCCAAGATCAAGAACCGCGACCTGCGAGCGCTCGCGTCGAGCTGTGCGTCCTCCTTCCGAGCCCCGCTCTCACGCCCGACGAGCCTCGCCCACAATCTTTCTCGGCTGACGACCTGCTTCATGCAGATCTCGAGCTCGGCGAGTGGGCCATGGACTTCTCAGTGTGCGTCGGGCGCTCTCTCGCTCCCTCTCCTCGTCGAGCGCCGACTGACGCTCCTCGACGACGACTGCGCCCCAACAGCGTCTTCATGGGTCGCTCCTCGGCGTTCCAGCGGAATCGCTAGGTCGTGCTGTGCGTCAAAGGACGAGGAGCGGAGCATGGAGGAGCCGTCGAGCGAGATCTGTGTTGTACCTCCTTTCCAGTCTGTGCATCTCGAGGCTGCTCTCTGTCCTCGACAGCCACAGCGCGAGGAGCGCGAGAGAGGAACGACGGCGGGTAGGAGGGATGCGTTGCGGGGCATGTACAACAGAGAGAGAGGGCAACGAGGGGAAGACAGGACGAGGGGGAGGGAGCGGGACGGACGACAGCGCCGCCGGGCTCTACCGCCTGCCCTTGCGCGCCGCGAGCGTCGCCTCGCGCTCGCGGGCTGCGCGCACGATACCGGCGACCGAGACGAGGCTGCGAGAGGAAGAGAGAGGGGCGGGGTCAGGGTCGTGCAGGAAGAGGACGACGAGAGGCGCGCGAGGAGGACGCACCGGTTGGGCTGGTCGCGGACAAAGTACATCTTGGCCCTGCGAGCTGCCGGGAGGGCGGCCTTGCGCCTCGGGCCCTCCTTGCCGTCCTTTGCGACGACGGGCGGCCCGCTCGTCTCTGCCCTCGCGACGACGCGGATGTCCTTGATGAGCGGGCTGAGGACTTTGAACGACTGCTCGACGCCGGTGCGGCCGACGAGGTTGCGCAGGCGGATCGACGTGTCGCGCCCCTGGTGGCGGCGGCGGAGGGCGATGAGGACGCCCGAGAAGACGGTGGTGGGCGGCGAAGGGTTCGAGGGGGTCGGGGCCGAGGCGTACGAGGTGACGGTGAGGACCGAGCCGGGGAGGAGACGCTTCTTGTCGCGGCGGCCAAAGAGCTGGAGGTAGAGGGCGGCGTGCGGGTGCTGCGAGGTGAGGTGGGCGTTGAGGGTGCGCAAGAGCGAGTCGCCTCGAGGAGGAGGGGCGGCCGGGTTGACCGGGGTGGGCGGGACGGTGATTGCGGCCGAGCTGAACGGGTACGGCTCTGCTGCGAGTGGTGGTGGTGCGGCGTGGGATGAGGACGAGTGGGAGAAAAGGCGCGGGGAGGATAGGGAGCGAGGGGTCGGGCGGGCGGCGAGCGAGACGCGGCGGAGGCCCTTGGTGATGCAGTCCATGGTGGTCCTGGAGTGTGGCAGGTGGACCCGAGTGCTGCAGAGGGAGAGGCGGGGCGCGGTGGTCGCCGTCTCGCGCTCGCCTCGTCTCGCTCCCTCGTCCTCTCCCTCCTCCGCCCAGAATCCCGGACCGAGCCCTCGCGCCCTCGGTCGGGTCCAGTCGCGTCCCCGTCTCGTCCGCCTCGTCACCAGACACGCCTCGAGCCACTCGCGCATCCCCCCGCGACATGGCCTTCTCGCCCTTTGGCGCGCCGGGCTCGCCCTCACCCTCCGCCCAGGCCTCGCACCTCTCGCCCTTCTTCCACGCCCACGCCCACACCCAGAGCCACCCGGCAGATCAGATCTCGGCATCCCCAGACGACTCGCGCTTCCTCGCCGCCGCCTCGACCGGGCCCGGCACGATTGGCGAACCGCGTCGTCCCTCGTCGTCGTCCGTCGGCACCATTGGCCAGCCGCGCAGGGGCACGACTCCGACTGCCGCCAACTCGACCTCGTCCACCACCCAGTACCAGCAGCCGCAGTACGGCCACGAGGCCGCCTTCCTCGGCCTCCCCGCCGGCGCGTTCGACCAAGGCGGCGTCGACCTCGCGCGCTCCGCCTCGAGCGACAGCGGCTTCGGCCAGAAGAGCCGCCCCTCGAGCTTCATCCTCGACGTCCTCCCGCAGACGCGCGAGCGGTCCGGCCCGCCGACCCCGTCCCTCTCGCTCGACAGCGTGTCGCTCCCTCCTCCCACCTCGGCGGCCTCGTCCCTCACCGGCCACCAGGACCTCGCCTCGTCGACCGCGACCCTGCCCTCGCCCCACTCGCTCGCCCCCTCGTCCTACCTCGCGTCGACCGCCCCGTCCAACTCGTCGTCGCTCGCCCTCTCGCAGTCGACCATCCTCTCGAGCAGCGCGTCGCGCACCTCGTCGCCCGGCCCGCTCGACGGCCTCACGCCCGGCGGCCCGAGCCACCACCTCCTCGCCGTCGACGCGCTCGCGACCAAGGTCCACGCCCTCGAGGGCAACGTCGCGAGCCTGTCGGGCCTCGTCACCACCGAGCTGCGCTCGCTCCGCGACGAGGTCGGCCAGCTGCGCTCGCTCGTCTTCGGGCAGCAGCAGCAGCGCTCGTCGCAGCAGCAGCAGCAGGGTGCGGCCGACTCGCCTATGCTCACGCTGCGGTCGCCCTCGCCCGGGCAGCAGGCCCTGTTCGGCGCGCGCCCCGGCGGCGGCGCAGGCGGCATGTACGGCGGCGCCGGCGGGCTCCCGCACCTCCACCCTGCGCACGGCCTCGGCCTCGTCGGCTCGCCCTCGTCGTCGCTCGGCGCGCAGCCGGCGTCGTCCCCGAGCGGCACCGTCGGCGGCGGCGCGGGCTACTTCCCCGGCTCGTCGTCGAGCGCCGGCGCCCCCGGCGACGAGCACTCGAGCGCCAAGGACGAGCAGATCAAGCTCCTCACGGCCCAGGTCTCGCAGCTGTCGAGCACCGTCTCGCAGCTCCTCTCGTCGGCCGCCGGCACCAACGGCCTCGGCAACCCGTCGTCCTCGCCGTCGCACTCGAGCGCGCTCGCGCCCGTCCCGCAGCGCGGCATGACCCTGTCGGGCCTCTCGGGTCTCTCGGGCGGCGGCGCCGGCGGCGGTTCGGCGACGGGCCTCGGCATGAGCGTCGGCGCAGGCGGCGCGAGGCCGTCGCCCATGTTGCGCACCGCGAGCGGGACGGCGCTCGCGCGGACGGCGAGCATGCGCTCGGCGAGTGGCGCGGCGGGCGGGCCACCCTTGTCGGCGCTCGGCGGCGGCGGCGGCGGTGGAGGAGGAGGACCGGGCGCAGGCGCGGGCGCGTTCGTCGAGAGCGCGAGCGCGTGGGACGGCGGCATGAGCAGCCCCATGATTGGCGGGCCGAGCAGCTCGATGGGCGTCAGCGTCGGGGCGGGCGCAGTGGGCCTGCCCGGCGTCGCGGGCGGGAACAACCCGCCGGGGAGCCTCGGCGCCAAGTGGGAGGTGCTCGGCGTCGGGCAGGACTTGTTCCGCGCCATCGCCAAGTACGGGCGCGTCGACTCGTTCTTCCTGCTCTCCTGTCGCTCACGAACGTCGCTGACCTGGTCCTACCTCCCTCGCTCTCAGCCTCGGCCCGCCGACCAAGATCCAGGGCAAGGCCATCCCGTGCATCGTGCGCGGGCAGGACGCCGTCGCCCAGGCCCCGGCCATCCAGGAGCGCATCCAGTGCTACGTCATCCCGGCCATCCAGATCCTGTACGCGCACGCTGCCCTCGCCGCCCAGCTCGCCTCGCTCGACGGCGCGTCGCCCTCGTCGCCGCCGTCCACCGGCGTCCAGGTCATCGTCGTCACGGCCACGGTCGACCAAGCTGCGCAGGCGCAACGTCTCGCCGTCGGGCTCGGCGGCGCCCTCGGCCTGCGCACGGCCCTGTGCGTCGGCGCGAGCTGCGGCGCCGAGCAGATGCAGTCCGAGCTCCAGGCGCTCCAGAAGCAGCCGCCGCACATCCTCGTCGGCACGCCCCACAAGCTCGTCGACCTGTTCTCGCTCCGCACCGGCGGCGGCCTGTCGACGCGCGACGTCCGCCTCCTCGTCGTCGACGAGTGCGACCAGCTCATCGCGCGCAACCTCGCCGACCACGTCCTCAACCTCGCGCGCCTCCTGCCCTCGACCGTGTCCGTCCCCGTCCCGAGCTCGGGCTCGAATGGCGCGTCGGCGAGCGTCAACGGCGGTGCGTCGACCTCGCCGCTCATGATGCGATCGCCGCTCCCCGGCGCGTTCGACTCGCCGTTCGCGTCGTCGCCCATGTCGCGCTTCGGCAGCAATGCCGGCGCAGGCTCGTCGCAGGGCGTGCAGGCCGCACCGGCGCCGCCGACCATGGTCACGGTCGAGCGCCAGATGGCCATCCTCAGCTGCACCGTCCCGCAGGACGTCCTCGCGTTCGCCGCCAACCTGCAGCTCAAGGAGCCCGTCAAAGTCCTTGTCCGACGCGACAACAGCGGCGGCGCAGGCGGCGGCGACGGCGGCGGGCAAGGAGGAGGGAACAGCATGATGAGCGGTCCGAGCGGCCCAGGAGGTGGCGCCGGGTCCTCGTCCGGCGGCGGCGGCGGCTCGATGCGCGGCCTCAAGCAGTTCTACCTGTACCTCGCCGTCGGCGGGCCGAGCCAGCCGGGCTTCAACGGCGGGCCTCGGCGCCGAGACGGCGCCGGCCCGGGCAGCAGTTCGTCGAGCTTGGCGGCGGCGCGCGAGTGGAAGCTCGAGGCGCTCGCCGACCTGTGCGAGGACCACTCGTTCGAGCACGCCGTCATCTTTGCGTCGTCGCTCGACGCCGTCGAGGCCATCACGTACCGCCTCGGGACGCGCGCCGTCGAGGCGTTCGCGCTGCACCAGGACATGGGCCCGCAGGCGCGCAGCGGCACCGTCGCCAAGTTCCGCTCGACGCAGCCCAACCGCCCGGGCCTCGCCGTCAAGCGCGTCCTCGTCGTGTACGACGCCCTGAGCCGAGGCCTGACCGACGTCGGGCAGGTCCCGCTCGTCATCAACTTTGACATGCCGCGCGCCGTCGAGGAGTATGTGCACCGGTGCGTCCTCTCCCTCTCCTCATGTTGCTGAGCATCATGCTGACGAGCGCCTCGTGAACAGCATCGCTTGCGCGACCGGCCACAACAAGGGCGGCATGGTGCTCAACATCGTCACGCCGAACGAGGTCGACATGCTGCGCAACATCGAGAGCTTCTTCCGCATCAAGATCGTCGAGCTCCCGCACAACTTTGCGACGGCGTCGCAGTAGCGCATCGTCGTCGTCACCCAGCTCTCTCGCCCCTTTCTTTCTCTCTCTCGTGCACGGACCTCCTCGACCCAGTACCCCTTCATCGGTTTACCCTTTTCTCCTTCGTCCTCGCTCTCACCCTTGTGCCATTACCGCTCTCGACCCGACCCCTGAACCGACCCCTCGCACTCGCACTTGTGATCCCGGCTTCCCTTCCCTTCTCTCCCTCCTCCCTCCGTCCTCCGTCGCCGTCGCTGTAGCATCCCTCGCCCTTCTCGTATTTTCGTCGTCCTCCCCCGCACCTGCACCTCTCTCACTCTCCTCGTTGACCCTCGGTCTTGGTACATGGCCCACGGCCGTCCTCCTCTTGTTCTCGTTCACGATTCTGCCTGCATCGACGACCGCACGCAGCCTCTGTACCTCACTCTCCTTCTCCTTGCGCTCTCGAGAGGGCTTATCAGCGACGTGTGTGAGAGCAATGCAGTGCAGAGATGTACCAAGCCGACCCTGGGCGTCCTCGTCCTCCTCCTCGCCGGACCCTCCCTCGCGCGCTCAGCCGCGCCGCATCTGGATCCTCGGGTCGCCCTTCTCCGCCCTCGCCTTGCGCTTGGCCTGCCGCTTGCTGAGCCCCTCCTCGCCGGGTGCGCCTGCAGCTGCGTCGCCGCCGCCGGGAGCCGCGAGCGGGTTGGCGCCGCCGTTGCCCGAGACGAGGGCGGCGAGCGAGGGCGAGATGTACGGCAGGGCGAACGAGCCGAGGCGGTACAGGGCGTAGATCGGGATCTGTGCGGGGTCGGGATGGGGGTCAGGGCTCGTCGGCGGGGCGCGAGGCGGAGGAGCGAGAGAGGGGAGGAGGAGGACAGGGACGCACGACCCAGTAGAGCTTCCAGAACTGGGCGCTGATGAGCGCAGTCGCGACGTGCACGAACCACGTCACATACAGGACGTCGAAGGCGTAGCTGAGGGGAGGAATGGAGCGTGAGCCGGTCGAGAGCGAGGAAGGAAGGAGGACGAGGCGAGCACGCACCCGACGAGGCCCTTGCTCCCGTCGAGCTCGGTGCCGTTGCTCGCCATGGCCTTGAGCTGGTTCCACAGACCGACGGCGATGGCCTCGGTGACGGCAAAGAGGAGGACGCGGCGGTAGGTCCGGCCCGAGGTGAAGAGGGCAAAGTGGACGAGGTGGATGCCCTGCGAGCGCGCGACTCGGGCCAGGTCAGCTCTTCGGGCTTGGGGACGAGGCACGGCGAGATTTAACTCACGGCGCTGATGAGGAAGCCGAGCTGGAGCTGCTTCAAGGTGCGGGCGTTGGAGGCGGCGATCCGCTTCGAGTTGGCGCCAGCCTGCGCGCGGGTCGTGGTCAGCGGTGCTTGCGACGGTGTGCCGGAGCACTGTGGGAGCGCACCATGCTGTCTGGAGACGGGACAGTCGTGGGGAGGGGCGAGGAGCGTGGACGCGGAGGTCGCCTCCTTCCTCCTCGTTCGCACCCGCCGCACAGCTTGCGGTGCAAGGTGCACGTGTCCCTGTGGTCCAGCAGCGCTTCCGACTTTGCCTCGCTTGTCCCGCGCCGCCCCACGCCCTCGCCATCACGACTCGCCGACTCGTCCTCATCAGCGAGCCTCGTCAACAGAGCGCTCTCTCGTCGCGACAAGGTCTTGTGGGACGCTGGACGCTTGTCGTCGAGGTGCAAGAAGGTTCAAGACGCGCGATCACTACCGCAGGAGGGCTCTCCTGCAGCGAGAGAGCAGGTGCGTCCTCGTCCTCCCCACGTCCTCCCCCTCATACCCCTTCATGTCCTCCCTCGTCCTCGCCAGCTCATCTTGCCTGCGGGTCGACGCGACATCGAGCTGACTCGAGCCTCTCGCAGGTACTTCAGGTCGCGCCGAGTGGAACATCAGGCGTCTCGGGCAGTGCAGCAGCTGCCGGTCGACCTCGAGCGGCTCCTGACCATCCTTGTGCGTCTCTCCTGCTCTCTCCACTCGCGCTACAGGCGCGAGCATCAACCTCTACGCCTGTGAGCTGTGTGCTGACCTCCTCGACCGTGTGCGCAGGTCGAGCGGAGCCCGCGATGGCACCTCCCCCTTCTCGGCCCCGAAAGCTTCCCCTCGGACCCTTCATCGGGCTCACGACAGCCTCCTTCTGCACACGAAAGCTCTTCCGTACGGTTGGGCGGGCTCGGGCGGTGCACAGAGCTCGCCTCGTCGTCCCTCACTCGTCCCGGCGGCCGAGCGAGTCGAGCCGTCGCGGACGAGTCTTCCCGAGGCCGCGCCCGCCCTCACGTGCTTCTGTGAGCAGCGGGTGCTTCCTGGTGAGCCGCTCGCATGGACGCCGCCCCTGTGGCGCGTCTGTGCGGCCGGCCACCTGCTAAAAACAGGGGGATCCTGCGCACCCTCTCTCAATCGCTAACTCTTGATCTAGCTGGGTTGGCGGCTCGTCGATGGGCGGGATCGAACGAGGAGGTGTCTGCGGTGCAATCGAGCGTGTCTCCCGACCCGCTTGGGTTGTAGAGCGAGAGCTGGATCACTTCCCGCCCTTCTCAAGTCGGCCGGAGAGGTGTCGAGCGAGAGCTCTTCCTGCCGGCGCTTTCGCGCTCGAGCGTCTTCTCTGAGCCTCGACGAGTGTTCACAGTGCGAGGCGCCGGGTGCGCACGCTCGTGGGCGGCCCGAGCGTCCTTCCCCTCCTCCTACGCCGGCTCTCGAGCTGCGCGTCTTCCTGAAGCGTCACGCGCGCAATCTCGGTGTCGCTTTGACTTTAGGCGTCTTCGGCGCTCTCTACAGACGTATGCAAGGGCGAGAGCGCAGCGCAGAGGTCGCCTTGCCACCGCTCGCCGCCGCCGCACGGACCTCGGCGCCTCTCGAGCCGTTCCTCTCTTTCGCCGCGCGCACAGCCGAGCGAGGACGCGCCGCCGAACAGAGCGCATTGGGACGAGCTTCTCTCGAGGCGGCTGATCCGCAGCGAGACGGGGTGGGCGCGGGGAGAGGAAGAGCAAGGAGAGGAGGATCGACCAGCCGCACAAGGTCCTCTCGCGGCCGTCACGGCTCGCGAATGCGGCTCGACATCGTTACAACACGTGCACAGCAGCCTCCGATACTCTACAAGCCCTCGCCTGGGAGGCCTGAGCGCTCACAGGTGCTTCTTGGCGCTCGCGCGCACTCGAGCATCAAACGTCGGGCTGCGTATGGGCGCGTTGAGCTCGTGGAACGGGTTGAGGAGGGTCTGCGGGCGCTCGGGTGCGTCAGTGAGTCGCCTCGAGAGGAGGGGAGGCCGAGGGAGGGCGAGGGAGAGGCGCACCTTGACGTAGGTCTCCCAGACCTCCTGGAGGAAGAGGCGGATGCCGTCGTCGTTCTTGAGCTCGTGCAGGAGGAGGATCTTGACGCCTGTACGCGGACCCGCGCAGGTAGTCAGCTACTGCGCTCGAGACGAGAGCGCAGTGGCGGACAGAGTGAGGGCGCGACGCACCTCCGGGGGTGAGCCACGCCGAGACGGTCCACTCGTGGAACTTGTCGATCGACTTAAGGTACCTGCGGGCGAGCAGGGAGTCAGCTAGAGCGTCTCGAGAGAGCGTGACGAAGCGAGAAGGGACGCACATGCCGCCGTTAGTCCACTGGACGTCCTCGACGACGTCGAGGCTGGCATGGGCGACGAGCTGCATGACGTGCCGGCCGTTGGGCCCAGTCTTGGTACCGTAGCCGACGATGCTCTGGGGCGTGTGAGCGCCTGGTGGGCCGAGCTGGGCTGAAGAGGGCGTCGCTGCGGCGGGGAGGGTTGCGCCGAAGATGGAGAAGGCCGAGGGGACGGCGGGCGAGGGGTTGGTGACCGATATCGTGGTCGAGGCAGCGGCCTTGCTCGAGGTGAGGAAGGCCTCGTACAGCGGGCAGTCGCGCGTGCCGACGAGGACTGCGGGCGAGGAGCGAAGGGGTGTGGGGAGGACGAGGAGGAGGAGGGGTCAGCGGCGTCAGGGAGCGAGACTGGGACGAGAGGGCGGACCGCAGTAGTAGCTCATGGCGGTGCCTGGTCGCGCTCTTCCCTTCCAGCGCGTTAGAGGGGTGGACGAGGGCGAGCTTGTTTGACACCGCCTCGTCGCCACCCTCGTCCTCTCCTCCCGACTCACCGACTCGCTCGCAGGGCCTGTCTGCACCAGGCCAGTGCTTGCCCGACTGCACTGCACGCCCTCGGACACCTCCATCCGCCTCCAACGTCCCCCTCGCTCGCACCACCTCGCCTCGCGTCCGTCGCGTCCTCATCGCGCGTCCACTCCCTCTGACCACCTCGTCCCGACCCCGCACGGGCGCATGCCGTCCTCCGACGACGACGTAGACTCGTTCTTCGCCAACCCGCGCAACCCAGACCGCTCCGCCGCCCGTCCCCGCCCCGCCAAACGCCGCAAGAGCGTCCACCCTCCCTCGGACTCGTCCTCGGACGGCAGCGACCCCGACTGCGGCCGCCGCAAGGGCGCCTCGTCCGACCTCGAGGTCGTCGGGTCGAGCAGCAGCGCGCGCGGGGCGGCAGGAGCCAGGTCCAGGGCCAAGGCGGGCCCAGTCGCCTCGACGAGCAAGCACAGCGCCGCCGCCAAGGGCTCGGTCGCGCGCCGCTCCAATCTGCACGTCACCCTCTCGTCGTCGTCGACCGACTCGAGCGACTCGGACGGCGAGCGTCGTGGCAGCCCGCGCCGCCGCAGCCGCACCGGCGCCGACGGCACCTCGAATGGGCGTCGCACGCGCGACAGCCGCCTCCTCCCGACCGCGAGCCAGATCGACCACGACGACCACGTCCTGCGCGAGCTCGCGCGCCAGAACGGCTGGAAGGGCGCGACCCCGCCGCGCCGCACCAAGCCGCGCGACGCCGACGAGCTGCCCGAGCCGGCCAAGCGGCGGCGCGCGTCCGAGGGGCGCAAGGGCGGTGGCGATGACGATGAGCTCGGGTCCGACTCGAGCGGGCACTCGGCGGCGTCGAGGACGCGCAGGCGCACGTCGGCAAGCACGGCGCAGACGACCGTGTCGGACCGCTCGTCGTCGGCGACCAAGGACAAGGGCAAGGGCAAGGCCAAGGCCAAGGCGCCCGTCGTCGTTCTTCCGCCGTCGAGGGTCAAGAAGCCTGCTCCCGCGAGCCACCTCTCGTCGACGTCGGCCAAGACGGCCGCCGGCAAGAAGCGCCGCTCGTCCGCCGCCTGTGACGACGACCGCTCGTCGTCGCCCCAGCTCGAGCCGCTGCCCGGCGCGCCTCCTCCGCAGCAGCCCGCGCCGCCCGAGTCGTTCTGGGGCGTCGAGGCGCAGCCGGCCAAGCGCAAGGGCGCGCCGTCGACCCGGCTCGAGGCGGGCGCGGCGAGCAAGGCGCTGCGCGCCCTGTCGGAGCAGCGCGCCATGCTCGTCCTCGACGGCGACGACAACGACGAGATCGCGCCGGCGAGCAGCAGTGGCGCGAGCAGTGGGAGCGACGAGGCGGGCCCGAGCAAGTACGAGCCTGTGGCGGCCAAGCGCAAGAGGAAGCAGGAGGAGGCGCTCGGTGCGTCTCTCGCTCTTCCTCCGCTTCTTCGACCGTCGTAGAGCGAGTGCTGACGACTGTGTGTCTTTCTGCGTGCACAGCCAAGCTCAAGGCGAACCGGACGACCAAGACCAAGCAGACGACGCTGCCGCTCCAGCCGGCGCCCAACACGAAGGGCACGCCGCGCGCCGGCGCCTCAACGCCGTCGACAGCTGCGTCGGCCAAGGGCAAGGGTAAGGCGGTCGAGGCGATAGGAGAATGCCCCGTGTGCAAGCAAGTCGTGCGTCTGCTCCCGCACGGACCCTCCTCCGCCTTCTCCAGCGCTGACCCGGTCCACGCCCTGCCAGGTTCCGCTCCCCGACCTCGACGCGCACACCAACGCCTGCCTCGATGCCGTCAACCACCTCGACTCGTCCGACTCGCAGCTGATCCTCGACGACGGCCCGCCTCCTCTCGCCGCCGCCGCCGCTCCTCCTTCCCGCGCCCGATCCACGGCCTTCCGCCCTGCAGGCGCCGCACCGCCTCCTCCAGCTGCCGCATCGGCTTCGCGCACCCGCACTGCCGCGCCCAAGCCCGCGCCACGCGCCGCGCCCGTCGAGGAGAACCTCGCCGCCGAGCTCTTCCCCTCGTCGTCGCCGCGCGTGTCGCGCTCGACCGCCGCCGCGGCCGCCTCGAGTCGCTCCAAGGGCAAGGGCAAGGCGATGCTCGTGCCCGACAGCGATGATGACGAGCCGCTCGACGAGCAGCACCGCCCGCAGCAGCAGCGCCAGAACGGTCAGGACGACGACGACTTTGACGACGGCTTCATCGACGACGACGAGGCGCTCGCGGCGTGGGACGAGGCCGACGCGGCGCTGCACAAGACGGTGACCGAGGTCGTAGACCTGCTCGACGACGATGACGACGAGGACGAGGACGAGGTCATCGTCGCGGGCCCGTCGTCGACGCAGCTGCAGCGCCATGCCAAGGCGGCGAGACGGACGGGCGCCGTCGCGGGTGGCGAGGGCGCCGTCAACAGTGCGAGGCGGCCGGGACCGCCCGAGGACGGCAGCTCGCCGCCGAGGGGCAGCATCTACATCTCGACGCTCAGTCGCGCGTACAAGGAGGGCTGTGCGTCTCTCTTCCTCTCTCCCTCGCCCTCGAGTCGAGCCTGACCCCGCCGTGCGTGCCTGCCTGGCCGCAGACGAGAGCATGTACGCCCAGCGTGCGCCCAAGCGCTCGCGCACCTCGGCGGCCAATGCGCACGACCCGGGCGACGGCGACGACGACGACGGGTACGGCTCGGACGACGAGGCGCGCGCGTTCGACGCCATGGCGCCGCCGGTGACGACCAAGGCCAAGGGGCGCGCGAGCGGCGGCGGCGGAGGAGGGTGGGGCAAGGGCCGTCGGGGCGGATGGGGGAGGAGGGGCGCGAGGGGCGGTGCGAGGGGGAGGGGCAGGGGAAGGAAGAGCTGAGGTGTGTGAATAGTCTGTGCGAGCCCGCTTTGTGTGCATTGCGTCCGCCGTTGGCTTCGTCTCCGAGTGGAGGTCTGTGCGCGACGAGAGCGACTTAGTTGAGTCGCCTCGCTGCGGTCGCGAGTATTTTCTCCTGACCCTGTGAGGTACTCGCAGTAGCTGTGCACTGCTCTATACGCCCAGCAGAGCGAGAGTTGAGGGCGCGCCGTCTTCATCGCCTCGTCGCCGAGAGCTCGACCTCCGCCGCGCTCGCTCGTCTCGTCCTCACTTAGACACGGCCATGGTACCCGCAGCAGCACAGCAGGGGCTTCCCAAGCCCGACCAGCTCAAGGTGCGCCTGCCCGTCCTCGTCCTCGTCTCGTCGTCCGCCTCCCCGCCCCTCCGAGCTCAAGGCTGACCCCGCGCCGCGTCCTCCTCGCCCCCTCGCTCCTGCAGGCGAGCCTCGAGGCGCACAATGCCTCGTTCGACGAGCTCCTCAAGCACGTCCCGGCAAAGTACTACCTCCGCCCCGACTCGGACGACGAGGACTCGCAGCCCAAGGTGCCGCAGGTGCGTCGCGTCGCTCTCGCCCTCCCGTATCTCTGCAGCTGGCTGACCTGCTCCCACGCTCACAGGGCAAGCTCACCAAGGCGCAGAAGAAGGCGCTCCGCAAGGCCAAGCAGGACGAGACGCTGCGCGCGCAGAAGAACGAGGCCAAGCGCGAGGCCAAGCTGGCCAGGGTGCGTCCCGCCCTGCTCGCCCATGCCAGACCGTGCAGCCTCGCTGACCTGCACCGCCGACCCGCAGTACGACCCGGACGAGCCCAAGACGATTGCCGAGATCCAGGCGGCCAAGCTGTCGGCCGCGGCCAAGGGCAAGAAGCGCGCCGCCGACGCCGACAGCGGCGACGAGTCGTCCGACGCCGAGATGAACGGCGCGTCCGAGGGCGAGTGGGACGATGACGAGGCGGCCGACTCGCCCAACGACGAGGGCTTTGCCGACTCGGACGACGAGGACGGCGAGCTGCTCGAGCTCGACACGGCCGGCGTGCTCAAGAGCCGCAAGGCGCCGCAACCGGGCGACGGGCCTGCGCCGACCATCACCGAGCTGCGCGAGAAGCTCCAGCGGCGCATCGCCGAGATCCAGGCCAAGAAGGGCGGCGCGTCGTCGTCGGCGGCGGGCAAGGCGGGCATCAAGAAGGCGGCGTCGGCGGCGAGCGACGACGACGAGGACGAGTCGGGCGACGAGGACGAGGACGAGGGCGACGCGGCCGTCACGAGCAAGGACGACCTGCTCGCCGAGCGTCGCCGCCGCGCCGCGCTGCGCGACAACCGCCGCAAGAAGATGAAGGAGCGTCGCCTCCAGGAGAAGAGCGAGGGCGCCAAGAAGCGCGCCAACGAGCCGAGCAACGGGCGCAAGGGCGGCGGCAAGGTCGGCGCGCCGCAGCGGGAGCAGCAGCAGCAGGGCGGCGACGATGAGCGTCCGAGGAAGAAGGCCAAGGTGCGCCCGCCTCTCCTCTCTCTCGTACTTCCCCTCTCGAGCCTCACTGACGAGTCGACGTCGACAGGGCGACGCTCCCGACGCCACCAACTCGGCCCTCGTCTCGTACGACGCCGCCGCCGCCGCGTCGACCTCGACCTCGACGTCCAAGTCGGACCCCAACTCGATCGTCTTCTCCACCCTCGACTTTGCGACCAACTCGGACCGCGCGACCGACGCTGGCATGACGCCCAAGCAGCTCAAGAAGCTCCAGGCGGCGGCGGGCACGCTCAAGAAGAACCGCCACGACCTGCCCAAGGACGCCAACAAGGCGCTCGAGATCCTCCAGCGCCGCAAGGAGCGCCTCGACCAGCTCGAGCCCGAGAAGCGCGAGAAGACCGAGGACAAGGAGCGGTGGGAGAAGGCCCTGCTCAAGGCCGAGGGCGGCAAGGTCCGCGACGACGAGACGCGGCTCAAGAAGATGGCCAAGCGGCAGGAGCGCGAGAAGAAGAAAAGCGCCAAGGCATGGTGCGTCCTCATTACTCTTTTCTGGACATTCTCTTCGTCGTCGAGGACCGTGCGCTGACGAAGAGCTTTGTCGCGCGCAGGGTCGACCGCAAGGCGACGGTCGAGAAGACCATCTCGGACAAGGTGGCCAAGCGCAACGCCAACCTCGCCGCGCGCAAGCAGCAGGCC
The DNA here is from genome assembly GCA_920104245.2 of Rhodotorula babjevae. Taxonomy (NCBI): domain Eukaryota; kingdom Fungi; phylum Basidiomycota; class Microbotryomycetes; order Sporidiobolales; family Sporidiobolaceae; genus Rhodotorula; species Rhodotorula babjevae. Next base: position 653,242 of record CAKKSZ020000023.1, read on the forward strand.
AAGGACAAGAAGATGGGCGTCGTCAAGGCCAAGAGCAAGGGCAAGAAGACGGCGAGCAGCACGACGGGCAAGGCGCGCGCAAAGGGCCGACCTGGGTTCGAGGGTGGCGGGCGCAAGAAGTAGCGGGCCTCGACGCTCGCTGCATTGTGCTTCTACTCCTCGGTGTGCGACGAGCGAGCTGTGCCGCAGAGCGAGAGCGTCGTTGCCGACCGGAAGAGGGGTAACTCGTGTTCCCGCGCACGGACCCTCTCAAGCGTGCTTCCTTTCCTCTCGTCCTGTATTCGCCGACTCGAGGCTCCGTCTGTCGCCGTTCCTGTCGCACTCCTTCGACGCTGTCGTCTGCTTCTGCCTCGCAACAGTCCCGAGCCTCGCTCGACGTGCGTTCTGTCGCTCGTCGCGCTCGTTTCTGGCCCTCGCCTCGCCTCACTGCTCCCTTCTCCCGCGGCATTCGGCTCAGTCCTCGGAGCGGCAAGTCATGAGAACTCGCGGCGAGAGCTTCTCGAGGGCTTGCAGGGACCGAGAGCGACGGCAGCTCGCTCGCGGCTCGCCGTCGAGACTCGAGCGAAGCGACCCGGCAACCCGGCTTTAACGCTCGGGCTCGTCCGGCTTAGTGAGCGCAGTGCCGGGCCGGTTCTGCACACAAGCGCACACAAGGACGCCGGGTCAGGCAACTCGTTTCGGTCCAGCGCCGAATCCTGATCTCCGTCAACTGTTCGCTTGACTTTTCGCTATTCGGCTTCTGCGCCTGAGCCTCGCTCGCTCGTCGCTCATTCGCAGCTCGTGCTCTCAAGGACCATTTGCGACGCCGGGGATGCGAAGAGCGAAGGACGAGAAGCGCTGCTGACGTGGTCGGCGTCGAGCCGCAGGTCCGTGCGCTCAGAGCGTGCCTCAGCTCCCGTCGTCTTTCGCTCGCCGGTGTCGAGCTGAGCGAACCGCTCGTGACGCGCCGTCGCACACAGGACGCAGACGTTGTGTGCGTCGTCGAGCCCGATGCGAGCGCGAGCGCGAGGCCTGCGATGACAGCGAGGCTCGTCCAGCCTCTCACCGTCGCTTCTCGATGCAGCTGTCGCTCGTCTCTCTCGCTCGTGCCTCTCGCTCGTCACACGGGAGCGAGGCGTACAGATAGATTAAGCCTGCCGAGGGCACGACGAACGACATAGACGATAAAGTAGCTCCTCCCTCTCCCGCACCCGCACGGACCCACTCGATCCACCTCACCCTCACACGCTCCCTCACACTGCAAACACGCTCTTGAGCTGCTCCTTGAACGCCTCGGCGTAAAGCGGCACCTCGGAGAGGCGCAGCGCGCGCGGCTTGGGCTCGACGACAGGGTCGACCTGGCTGCGCCCCTTGCCGTCGCCCTCGACGAGGATCGGGTCGTCGGCGTCGACGTCGCCTGCGGCGCGCCTGCATGCCGCCTGGAACTTGTCGAGGCGCTTGGCGCGGTGGAACGAGACGAGGTCTTCGAGCTCCTCGAGCAGGTACGCCTTGTCTTCGTCGCCCTCGCCCTCAGGCGGCACGAGCTCGTCGAGATCGACAGGCTGCGCAAGGCCGCGACGAAGGAAGACGGAGGCGGTCCTGCGAGCGAGAGAAAGAGAGGAAGAGAGCGCGAGCTGCGTCGGTGAAGCCGTCCTCGAGTGAGAGAAAGAGGGGCTCGAGCGCACCAGGCCCACTGCAAGAACTCCTCGACGATGGTCTCGCTGCGGTGCACCGAGCGCACGAACGAGTACAAGTTCTGCTGGTGGCGCTGGAGGAGCCGGGCGATGACGCGCACGCTCTTCTGCGGGTCCTGGATGCGGCTGCGTAGGGCCTCGACGACTGCGACGAGCTCGCTGTTAGAGAGCGTGCTCGTCATGGACAGCGAGAGAAAGTCGTCGACGCACTGATGATAAGCTGGTTGAGGAAGGTCTGCAGGTCGGTGAGGGCCTGAGCGCCATGGCCGACCTTGTAGGTGCGCTTGAGGAGGCTGAGAAGCGGGTGCATGGCGACCTCGATGGCGCTCGCAAAGTCCTCCTCGGCGAGTAGCTGGCGCAGCACCGTCGCGTCGCGGTCCCGTGAGGCGAGGCGCAGGTGCGCCTGCAGGTCGAGGACGAGGCGGATGTCCGAGTCGCGAACCTGGAGCTTGGCGACGGGCGACGGGTTGGTCTTGGCCCACTTGCGGTACGCCTTGCTGGCGGCCGTGATGCGGTCAAGCTCGAAGCCGGGCAGGCGAGGCTCGTCGGCGCCGCGCACGATGCAGAGGACGAGCTCGATCTTGTTCTCGTCTGCATGAGAAGGTGAGGTCAATCAGCGCATTCTGCTCGACTCGCCGATTGCTTGATAGCATCGTCTCTGCGGCACAAAGAGAGAGACGCACCGGCGTAGCGGCGGATGATGGCTTTCTTCTCGCGGCTCTCGTGGACGAAGAGATTGAGCTTCTCGACCATGACGGCGCTGCCGATGCGGGTCTGGAGGCGGTCCATCTCCTTGGCGAGGCGCACAGGGTCGTCGTCGAGCGTGATGGCGAGGATCCTGCAGGCGCACAGCGTCAGCACCATCTTCTCGTCGACGTTTCGCACAGGAAGAGGTCCGTGCACGCACTTCTGGAGGAGGCTCTTGCCGCCGAGAGGTCGCGAGAGGAGGATGTCCTGCAGCCGGCGCGCCATGAAGTTGGAGCCCTTGAGGCGGAGCGCCTGCTTGACGATGAACCAGGGGAACGCCGAGTGGAGCGCCTTGAGCTTGGAGAAGGTCATGCCCGACGTCTCGGAGCCGACGAGCGCATCGTAGATGGTCGCGGCGAAGCTGCAGACGTGGACGTGAGTCAGGTGTGCTTCCACGATGAAGAGAGCGAGCCACACGCACTCGAAGCGGAAGCCCTCGAGGACCTTCTGGTACTTGGCCGGCAGCTCGTCGATCGAGCGCTTCGTCTTGAGCGCCTCCGAGATCTCGCCGAGGCCCTCGCCATGGATAATCTCGTCCTCGACCGCCGAGAAGCTCTCCCGCGTCGCGCGCACCTTGTCGACCGACTGGTAGGCGTCGTTCGAGCGGGCGTTGCGGCGAGCGTCGTCGATCGCCTCGCGCTTGGCGATGTCCATGACGCTGCAGACGAGGTCACGAGGTCAGAATGAGCGCAGCGAGAGGAGAAAGAGAAGGAAGAGACGCACTCTGCGTCCCCCGGCACGATCGACCCTGCGAGGAGGAAGGCCGCCGTCTCCTTGTGGTGGCCGACGCCGCGCACGCTCAGCACGTCTCGCAGCCACGCCCGCAGCGCTCGGCGCCTCGGGTCGAACGGCGGCATCTTCTTGCCGATCTCGGCGGGGATGATGGCGCGCGAGCCGAAGCTCGTCGGGTACGAGCGGTAGCTGCCGACGGCCGACTGCGGGCGCTGCAGCGCCGACGCCGACAGGCTCGCAGCGCGCGACCTGCGCTGCCGCACCGTCTTGGACTCGCTCTGAGCGTGCACCGACTGGGCGCGCAGGCTGCGCGTGAAGGTCGAGCCGACGCTTGAGCGAGTCGGCGGACGGCTCATGCTCGTCGAGGGCGAGCCGTGCGGGTCGGCGGCGGCGGCGCGCAGGCCATTGACAAGGCGCGAGTGGCTGCGAGAGCCGGGCTCGGTGCCGGCGCCCGACTGGAGCGAGACGGCGCTGGGCATGCCGACGAGGCTCGGACGAGGGCGGATCACCGTGTCGTTCTTGGGCGCGCCGGCGGGGATGCGGCGTAGGTGCGCCTCGGGGAAGTGCTTGGGCATCTGCACGTCGAGAAGAGAGGCGTCAGGACGGGGTTTGAGCTCGAGCTCGAGAGGGACGAGGAGCGGACGCACGTTGCGCGAAAACTTGAGGAACTGCGCCTCGGTGCGCAGCACGAACTCGTCGAGACGGCCTGGGCGCCGCACTCGGATGATGAAGCTCTGCAGGACGAGATGAAGGAGTTAGCGAGAGAGGAGGAGAGACGAGCGACCGGAGGAGCCAGGACGCACGTGCGAGAAGAGGCTCTTGCGGCACCCGACGACGTCGGCCTCGAACCCGCCCCACTTGAGGTGCTCGAACTCGGGGCCCTGGAGGAACGGCACGGGCGCGTCGAACGGCCATGCTGCGCCGCCCTTGGGCACGAGGACGGGCGGGAGCGCCGACGAGCTCGGCTCGTACTCGGCGCCCGACGCCGGCGTGTCGTCGCTCGACGTCGGCGGCAGGACGGGCGGGACGAAGCCGGCAGGGAGCGCCGAGTGGGCGACGACGTCGCCTCGCTCTGCCGGGGTCGATAGTCCGAGCGGGATGCGGCGGCTCGCGACCACGTCGTGCGAGGCCCTCGGCGAGCCCGCCGAGTCGGACCCGCTCGCGCCGCCGCTTGCGGATGAGCGGCGCATGCCCTTGAGCAAGCCGCCGAAGCTGAACTTGTGGTTGAGCTTGGTCGGGCCCGAGGAGCGAGCGTCGGGCGCGGCGTCGAGCGTGCGCTGGCGCTCGGGCGACTTGATGGGGCGGAGCGGCGTCATGCGGGCGCGTGGCGGCGAGGTAGGCGTCGCAGGTTCGGGCGACGTCGCGGTCAAAGCCTGGTAGGGGAGGGCGACATTGGGGATGGGTGGGGCGAGCGAGCGCGTGCCCTGGGACGGCTCGTCGTCGACGACGTACGGCTCGGCGGGCGTCGTCGAGGTCGAGGTCGAGGCGGCTGGTGCGGACCCGTCGCCCTCGATGAAGGCCGACTGCTGCTGCTTGGGCGTCGTCGCCGCTTCGGACGACGAGGGGTCGGGCCCGTCGACGTCGACCGCAGCGCCGTCGCCCGAGCACGCAGCGAAGAACGCCGATGTCGGCGCGAGGCCCGCACTTGGAGCCGGCGTAGCGTACGCCGAAGCGGGCGTCGAGGTCGGGATGCGCAGCGTGCTGTCGTCGTGGTCCTGCACGCTGTGGCTCGCCCGGCTCGCACGGCCCTCGCCCGCCGTGACGAAGCTCTCGGCGTCGTACGCCGACGTCGTGCGCGAGCGCGTCTGCTGCAGGCTGAGCTCCTCGAGCTCTTCGCCGGCGGCCGACGAGCGCCGCGACGCCGACCGCCTCGGCGTGGCAGGGCGCGCTGCGGCCGCGGCGACGGATGGCGCAGCTGCGGCGCCGAGGAACGGCATGGCGGGCAGCACAGCCGAGTCGGGGCGAGCCGGTTCTGCCGACTCGCGGCGCGAGTTGGCGCCGTTCTCCGTCTCGGACGACGACGACGCGCTCGTCATGACGAGCGGCGAGGCCGGCACAGGCGGCGGCAGGCGTGGCGGGCTCGACGTGCCGGCCTGACCTGCTGCGGCGCCGCCGAAGATGTGGTTGAACGAGAAGCGGCGGGACCAGGAGGCGGTCCGAGCGGCCGAGACGGGTCGGGCGGCTTTGCCGTTCGGGTACGTCGAGCCGTTGGGCGACTCGGGGAAGGACGGCGGCGGGACGAGAGGCTGGAAGTTGTAGCGCTGCGACGACGCCGTGCTCGTCTGAGGCTGCATCGCCGGCGCCGTCGGGCTCGAGAGGGCAGTCGGCGAGTCGTAGGCCGCGCTGCTGAGCTTGAGGCCGGCCGTCACGAAGCGCTCGAGCGCGTTGCGGCACGACGAGCCGTACAAGCGAGAGGCGACGCCCTGGTAGCCGCGGTCGACGGGCTTGGAGAGGTCGGCGGCGTGGAGCGAGCGGATGATCGGGTGCAGGCCGTCGACCCAGAAGGCCGGCACGTCGCCGTCCGACACGGTGTCGCGGACGAGGGGAAGGGTGAGGAGGAAGTGGCGGATGAGGTAGCGGAGGATGGGCACCTCGGCCGGGTCGATGCCCTCGCCGTCCCTGCGGAGGAGAAGCTCGTCAGGTCCGACTCGGCGGCGGGCGCAGGAAGGGAGCCAGAGACGCACTGGATGACGCTCGCACCGTCAAGGTCCTTGAGCTTCCACAGCAAGCCCTCCTCGCGCTGGATCTCCTGGCCGACGAGCGAGCGCAGAAAGTACCACGCCTCCTCGCTCGACAGGTCGCCGCTCTCCCTCTCCTGCCCTTGGCCGTCCCGCGCACCGAAGCCGTCCTCGCCGTCCCCGCGCCCGTCAAAGTCGATCTCGCCCGACCCGTCGGCGTCGGCGAGGCCGTCCTCCTCGTCGAGCGCCGCGCCGTTGACCTTGCCCAGGCCCGACAGCGTGCGCAGCCGGGGCCTTCGCCCCGACTCGTCGTCGCCGAGCGAGCGCGAGCGCTCCCTCCTGAGCCGCCGCGGTGCGCCCGGGTCCGACGCGCGGACGTAGTCGTCGCGCGGCTCGCCGACGAGCGAGCGGGTCGACGCGCGCTTGCCCATGCGGCTCGGGTGCGCGGCCCGCACGCGCAGGCTCGACTGCGACTGCGGGCGCATCATCCTGGACGCCTCGCCGGCGAGGTCGTGGCCAGTCGAGGCGCGCGGCGGGCCCGAGAGCGGGTGCGGCGACGGGCGAGCGGGCGAGCGGCGGTCGTCGTCGTAAGGGAGGACGGTGCTGCCGCTCACCTGGCTGAGCGGGCGGGTCGAGGACGACGTCGGGAAGAGGATGGACCTTGTGCGGGGCGCGCCGTCGCCGCTGCTGCTGCTGAACTCGGGCTCCATGGCGACCGCGCCGGCCGGTCCGTCTCGCCGAGAGGGCTGCGCCGGGGGCGGGAAGATGATGGACGGGGTCGACAGGATGCCGTTGGCGTGCGGTTGAGCGTCGGTGCTCTCGCGGCGGCGGAGATCTTGCTCAACCTCGTCGGCGAACGAGGGCTGCTCGGCGGAGGTGGGGAGGGCGGGCGAGAGGAAGGGCCGCATCGCTGGTGCGGTGCGCTCGTTGGGTGGTGGCGCGTGTGCGGTAAAGCTGCGCGGGCGAGGATGCAGATCTTGATCAGCCCTGCGACGGCGCGCTAGAAGCTCGGGCGGGTGTCCAGGGACGGCGAGCCGGGCGGAGAGGGAGGGGAAGCACGCACCGTGCGCTCGAGGGCGACCTGGCGCTGGACCGGGGAGCAAGCCGAAGCTCGTGTACACGCTGCTCGGGTGGACAGAGGCGCAAGAGGGGGAGGGAGGGAGGCGAGCGGCAACTTCCTCATCACCGCCCGCTCGTCGCCCGAAGTGATCGAGGCCCACGCGTCGAGCTCGCAGGCTCCCTCTTTTGGCTGCGCCCGCCTCTCCGTTTTCACGCAGATCGCGCTCGCAACGGTAGCGCCCGGGAGATCCACGCTGCACCCTCTCGAAGAGGCGGGCTCAAGGCCAAGGCAGGCAAAATGTTACAGCGAGCGGCACCCGTCGTCGCCGCCCAACTCGGTCCGACACAGAAAGAGGAACGAAGAGCGAGAGGAGAGGGTGCGCTCGAGAGGGTGTGGGAGCGGGAGAGAGACAAGATTGTGTACTTTTGCGGCTGCACAAATGGCGAGCCGTCGAGAGGAGGGGGTGATGGTGACCGTCGCCGTGTCGTCGTGATCCTCCTCCGTGTGCGCGAGCGACTCACCATCGCGCCGCCGCCGCCGCCGCCGCGTCCTCGTCCTCCTCGTCGTCGTGCGCAAAGTGCTTCAGCTCGCAGCTTATGCGACCTTGGCCTTCTTCTTGGCCGGGCCCTCGGCGTCGTCGCCGTTGACCGAGCCGGCCTCGCTCTTGTGGTCGGCGAGGAGCTGGTCGAAGACGGCCGGCTGGCGCAGGCCGAGCTTGCCCGACGAGATGCCGCGGTGGTACACGCGCAGGACCGTGTCGACGTCGTCCATGCTCTGGGTGCGCACGTCGGCGAGCTCCTTGATCTTGGCCGTCTGCGAGCGCGCGCGGGAGAGAGAGGAGCGAGTCAGCGCTCAGCCCTCGAGGACGGGCTGAGGAGGGGGACGGGCGACGCACGACGTCCTTGACCTGGTCGTCGCTCATGTCGAGCTCGAGCTGCTCGACACGCGACTTGACGGCGTTCCAGCCCGTCAGGCGCGAGCCGATGTCGATGTAGCGCGACATGCCAAAGTCTTCGGGCTTGAGGACTGCGAGAGAGGGAGGCGGGGTCAGCCCCGCATGGACCTTCTTCGAGCGCAGGACAGGGACGCACTCTCGTAGGTCGACGGGTTGGCGAGGATGGCCTTGGCGTGGATGCCAGCCTTGTGCGTGAACGCGCAGAATCCGGTGATCGGGTTGTTGAACGGGACCGAGATCTGGACGGCGTCGGCGACCAGGTTCTCGACCTCGCGGAGCATGGGCAGGTTGTACTTGCTCTTGGTGTAGACCGGGTCGACGACCATCTGGAAGGGGAGGGAGGGAGAGAGACGAAGAGGCAGGAGTCAGCCTCATCGTCTGGGCAAGGATAGCTCGGGCGCCGACACCTGCAGCCGGGTCCGGCGCTCAAGGCCCATGCATGCGGAGGACCGAGAGACGCACCATGCGGGCGATGAGGCCACCGAGGGTCGTGATGCCGTTGCGCTCGCCGATGCCGAGGACGGACGTGTCGATGTGGGTCGCGCCGGCCTCGAGGGCGCAGTAGGCGTTGGCGACGGCGCAGCCCGAGTCGTCGTGGAAGTGGCACTCGATGTCGCACGAGACGACGCCGCGCAGGGTGCGCACGAGGTCGTAGACCTGGCGCGGGTTGGCGCAGCCGACCGTGTCGGCGATGCCGACGCGGTTGACGCCGACCTTGTCGACGGCGCGGTAGATCGACAGGAGGTCGACGAGGTCGGAGCGGAACGAGTCCTCGGACGAGAAGCGGACCTCGATGCCCTTGCTCTTGACGAACTCGATGACCTCGACGGCCGACTTGATGATGTACGTGATGTCCTTGCCGTGCGAGTACTTGCGGAGGAACGACGAGGTGCCGATGACGATGTCGACGCCGTCAACGCCTGCGAGGGGCTTGCGAGTCAGCTCATCGGGCCCGAGTGGGGAGGTGGGAGGAGGAGCGAGCGAGGGAGGACGCACCCGTCTCGACAGCCTTGCGGGCGTCGTCCATGTGGCAGCGGATGTGGGTGAGGATCTTGGACTTGAGGCCCATGTTGCAGATGCGCTTGCAGTCGTCGAACGACTGGTCGGACGCGGCGGGCGACGTGAGCTCGATGTACTCGACGCCAAAGTCGCTGAGCGCCTGCGCGATCTTCATCTTGGTCTCGGTGTCGAAGAAGGCATTGGCGAACTGCTCGCCCTCTGCGGAACAAGACGAGTCCAGTCAGCGAGTCGTTCGCCGGCGATAGATGACGGAGCTCGTTCCCGCTCGGCCCGAAGCGACGGCGGCGAGGGGGAGGGAGGAGAGGGGCGTGGGGCTCACCGCGGAGGGTCGACTCGATGATCTTCCAGTTCGAGGTCTGCAGGAGAGCGCCAGGTGGTCAGCGTGCGAGCTAGAGGCGGCGGCGGTGCCATCAGTCGGCGGAGCTCCCGCTCGTCGAGCTGCTCCGCCCCGACGGCGACGGGGACAGGCTCTGGTGGGACAGGACGGGGCGGACTCACGTTCGAGAGGTAGTCCGAGGCACGAGGAGCATACGGGTTGCTCTGCGACGCGGCGGGAGCGCCGTTCTCCTTCTGCTGCTTGGCGGCCACCTCGGGCTGCGAGGGTGCGTGAGCGTCGATGGCGGTGAACTCGGGCGGGACGGCGCCCTCGGTGGTGGGAACAGGGGCCGGGTCGGCGGCAGAAGCAGCAGCAGTCGGGCACATGGTGGGCTGGGGTGCTGTGATGAGAGGAAGAGCGAGGGGAGGCCGCTCGCCTTGGTGACTCTTCGCCGCCAAACGCTCGCTCGTCAAGGATTCTCGCGCTTCCCCCTATCTGCATTGCTTCTCTCCGCCGTCAAGACAAATCAAGGCAGCCGAAGTCAACGTCAACTCAACCTGCTCCGACCCTCGGTAGCGCTCACCGAGTTGCCGCAGCTCTCGAGGCTCGCTCGCACTCTCATTTGTCGACGGCGTAGCGCGACACGGAACCCGATGAATAGCAGACAACCCGACAGAGAGAGAGAGGACGACAGCGAGGAGAGGAGGAGGAGGACAACAACACGGGCGAGGAGCTCGAGGAATCTACTTGGGCGGCGAAGACGGACCTTCTCCGGGCGTGGATGGGCTCCTCAAGCTCTCGTCGTCGTACTTGCTGTTCGCCTTGAGGTGCGTCAGGTGAGCGACGGCGACGGCGCGATCGACGTCGGGCACGGCCCCCTCGGGCTCGAACAGGACGGCGATCTCCTCGAGCGTGAGCCCGTTCGTGTTGACGGCGAGGACGTACCACCCGACGAGCTGGATGACGATGAGGATGGTGCTGCGCGGACGAGGGAGAGGCTCGTCAGCATGGTGGTCCTCCCTCGCGGGCGATTGAGAAGGCCGAGCTGCTCGAGACGCACTAGACGAGGTAGTACTTCTGCAGCACGGGCGAGAGCGGCGTCAGTACCTTGAGCTAGGGTCATGCGCCCGGAAGAGGCTCGAGACAGGAAGGAGGCGCACCCAGCCAATCGAGGCGAGAGCGACCGCTGCGACGAGGAGGGAAGGACGACGAGTCAGCACAAGCGCTCGCCCTGCAGCACGACTCGACGACGCACAGTTGACGTAGGAGTTGAAGATGGAGAGCGACTTGGTGAGGAGGGCGTTGGCCATCATGCTGCTCGAGGCGCAAGGTCAGCGAGGTCCGACTAGGTCGAGCAGCGGCCGAGTAGGCCGCGCCCGACGACGACGGCGGCGGACATCGAGAAGGATGCGGGTGACGCACCCTTTGGCGCGCATGTTGAAGGGGAGGACCTCGGCCGTGTAGCTCTGCGAGAAGGAGAGATGCTCGTCAGCTCATCAAGGTCGAGCTCGGCCGGGTCAAGCAGGGCGAGCGGCGCACGAAGAAGAGCGGGCCGCAGACGAGGTTAAAGAAGAAATCGTAGAGCCATCTGTGACGCGGCGACGACCTCGGTCAGCGGCAGGAGCAGGACCGCCGAGGAGAGAAGGAGGTCGACGCACACGGCGACGACGGCAGCGATCCCTGCGCCTTTGCCGCCGTTCTGGGCGTAGAGCGCCGAGGCGACGATGAGCCAGACTGCGGAACACGAGCGGAAGGAGTCAGCACGGCAAGCTCGCGAAGATGGACAAGGAGAGGGAGCGAGAGTGCACGGACCGTTCGAGCACAGGACGCCGACCCAGGCCGTCATGAGGAGCTTGCGGCGAGGGACTCGCGGGACGAGCCATACTCCCTGCGACGAGGAGGGCGAGTAGTCAGTTGTGAAGCTGGAGAGGGCAGCGCCGAAGAAGGAGAGAGAGGCGCACGAGCAGCGCCGCCATCCAGTTGAAGATCTGCAGGCCGCCGTTGATGCCCGTCACCTGCTGCGTGTCGGTCAGGCCGACGAGAGAGAGGATGCTCGTGTAGTAGCTGCGGCGGCGGGAAGTCATCAGCGCTCGCTCGCGAGAGAGGAAGAGTGTCTTCTCCGCTCGTGCGAGAGGAAGAGCGTCTTCTGCGCTCGCGACAGAGGAAGAGAGTCCTGCGAGACGAGACGCACAAGGTGATGATGGCCTGGCCCGACAGGCACTGACAGAAGCCGATCCAGAGGACGAGGGCCGTGCGCCGCCGATTTGCCGCCGTCGCCCACAGGATCGACCAGCCAAACTGGGTCGCCTCGCGCTCTTTGCGCAGCGTGTCCTTCATCTCCTCGTACTCGAAGCGCACAAGTTCGGTCTCCACGCCGGCGCCGTGGTAGCGCACGAGGAAGGCGAGGCAGGCTTGCTCGTCGCCGCGACCGAGGTGGAACCTGGGCGACTCGGGGACGAAGAAGACGGCGACGAGGGCGCACAGGGCGGGGCCGATCTGGATGACTGCGTCGAGGAGAGCGTCAGTGCGTGTGTGCAGGGAGGAGAGAGCGAGCTGGCGCACTGTAGGGGATGCGCCACGCCCAGGAGGTCGAGAGCCGGCCGGTGCCGAATATCGTCCACGCGGCGACGATGCTGCCGAGGATGTAGCACGTGTTGAACAAGCTTGCGGCCGTCTGGCGCTGCGACGGGTGCGGCAGCTCCTGGAGGAGGATGGGCGAGATGATGACGGCGAAAGCGAGGCCCGAGCCACTGCAAGAGGACGAGTCGTCAGTTCTCCTGCGCCTGAGGCTGAGAGAGAGGGAGGCTAAGAGAGAGGGAGGCTAAGAGAGAGGGAGGCTAAGAGAGAGGGAGGCTAAGAGAGAGGGAGGAGAGGCGACGCACATGACTGCTCGAGAGCCCAAGAAGAGCCCGTACGCCGACGCGCTGCCCTCGCCCGCGCAGGTGCCCATGACGGACCCGACAACCATGGTCAATGCCGCGTACCGCAGGCAGAGGCGACGTCCCCAGCGGTCCGAGGCCCACGCGGCGATAGGCGCCGTCGCAAAGCCGGTGCAGTACGCGATCAGGTTAAGGAAGCCGATCTTGGACGGCGAGGGGTTGCCGAGGTCGGCTCGCCAGGGCTGCATGGCCTGGTAGCCGGAGATGAGCGCCGAGTCGTAGCCATTATTGGCCTGGGTGATGTAGATGACGAGGAGGGCGAGGTTGAGCGTCACGAGCCCTCGGTCGCGCCACCAGGGGCCAGAGCGCTTGTACGCCGCGTCAAACTCGCGGAACGCGGTCGGGGCGGTCGACATGTTCGAGGAGGCGGTCGAGGTTGGCGGGGTGTAGGGCCGTGGAGAGCGCGAGGAGGAGGGTTGAGGGAGGGGAGGGGGGTCCGACGAGGTCGTGCTGGCCGGTACGACGGCGCTGCGGGCTCCTCCCCGCCTCTAGTCGGCTACTAGACGACTCGGGGACCTGCCGGAGCGACGCGCGGCTTCTTCAGCAGCGTCGTCGAGGCGCCTTGCCGGCTCGAGGTCGGGATGGTGCGATGAGGAGGTCGGCCTGCGAGGACGGCCGCCGGTGGTCGTGCTGGCCGGTGCAGCGAGCACTAGAAGCCCTGCGAGGAGCTGGACAGTGCTGCTCGGGCCTGCAAGGGCGTGAAGGTGGAGCAAACGAGGCAGAAGCTCGCCGGCCCCCGCAGTCGGCCCAGACGAGCGGGCCGAGCTGCTTCGTCGCCTCGTCCCTCTCTGACACAAGCTGTCGAGATCTCCCCTTCGAGCAGCGGAGTAGAGCTTGAGCGTGAGCTCGACCTGGCCCGGAACCGAGTCAAGGAGAACGAGAGGCGGCCGTGCGAGCCGATCAGGCGCAACTTGACGAGGCTCTCGACGGACGCCAACAGCGCGGCGACTTCCACAGGCAGTAGACGTGCATTACGAGGAGAGGACCGAGCCCGACGCAGGAAGAGTAGGTAGGAATACGAACAGGGGAAGAAACCTGGAAAGCCCCGACGACCTCGCGCGACGTGCCCAGCTCGCGCTCAGTCGGCGTACTGCACAAGCACGCTCATGGTCAGCTTCGCTTGAGAGCGTGAGGAAGAGGGAGAGAGGGACGCAACGCACCAAGACGAGCTTGGCCCCGCTCCGGACCCAGCGCTCGAGCTCCTCGTCGTCGCGCAGCCCGACGAGCTGTGCCCCGCTGCCCGCCGCCCCGCCGCCCTCCTCGCGGTACCGCAGCTGCGTCACGTCGCTCCCGAGGCGGTCGCGGACCTTGTCGAGGAGCGCGCCGAGCGAGACGGTCGGCGGGACCCGGATCGCGATCAGGTCGTCCGTGTTGCGGTGGAAGATCTTGATCTTGATGAAGGCGGCGCCCTGGTTGGCCGTGCCCATTGGCGCACGTGTCGACTCGGCCGACCGAGGAGGCTGGTCGTAGTAGCCCTGGTCGTATTGGTCTGCGCGCGAGGGCGAGGAAGCCGGGTCAGCTCGAGGACGAGGACGAGGCGCAGCGACGACGAGAGGACGTGGGACGCACCGTCGTACTCGGGCTGCTGCTGCTGTTGAGGTTGATGCTGCTGCTGGTACGAGCCGTTGCCGTACGCCGGCCCTCCTGCGCCGTTCAGGCTCATGCGCCCCATCTGGTCCGCCACGTCCGCTCCGCCCGCGCTCCCGCTCGCGTACCCTCCTCGCGCGTGCTGCTCGCTCGAGCTGCGCCCGCCGGCACTGCTGTCGAGCTGGTCGAGGTAGTCGACGAGCTCGCCGTACTGGTTCTCGATGCCCTGGCTCGGCGCGGGCGACGCGTCGGCGCCGTACTCGGCGTGCCCGGGCGCGACCTCGACGTCGCCGGCGCGAGGGACGAGGAACTCGTACATGAGGCCCGAGGCGCGGATGTGCTCGGGGAGGGCGCACAGGTCCGAGAGGTAGATCGAGAGGTCGATGACGCGCTGCGAGCACACGTTCTCGTCCTCGCTCGTCGTCGGGCCGGGCATCATGGGCAGGATGCGCTCGGTGCGGCCGTCGTCGCCGGCGACTCGGCCCGCCTCGACGGGGAACTCGTCCATGAGCGCGATCTGGAAGTCGTAGAAGTCCTGGTAGAGGCGGTACAGGACGAGGCTCGCGCCCGTCGAGAAGAAGGCGCGCAGGTGGAACCAGAACGAGCCCTCCTCCTGGTGGAACGACTCGACCGACGCCGACGTGACGAGGCCGTACTGCCGCCGCTCGCGCGTGTACGAGTACCGCGGGTCGTACCCGCTTTGTCGCGCGTCGCCGTTCGGCGAGTCGTACGCCTGGTCGTACGCCTGGTCGTGGTCGGCGCCGCCGTTTGGGGAAGGGATGGCTTGGAGAGGAGGAGCAGAAGTGGGAGGGGGCGCGGCGCTGGCGGCGGCGGACGAGGACGTGGCGGGACCGGCGGCGGCGCTCGTCGGGTCGGCAAAGTCGAACCTGCCGAGCGGGATCGACGCCTGCTTGTAGTCGGCCGTCATCTTCTTCCACTCCTCGACCTTGGGGACGACGGCGCTGCGGATGAGCTCCTCGACGTTCTCGACCGGCTTGCCCGTCGCCATGTCCTGGATCTCGACGAACGCGACGGGGATCAGGCCCGGCCCGCCGAGGCGCCCGATCGGCTTGGCGACGAACCACTCGTGGTTGGACTGCGCGATGACGATGATGGGCTCGCCGCGCTTGGCGTCGAGCTCGTCGGGCCGCTCGGCGACAAAGTCGTACTGGACCACGCCGTACAGCGGCTGGTGCTTGCTCGTCGACTGCGACGGCGGCCGCAGCTGGCCGCTGCCCTGCGACGAGACCGACGCCTTGTGCGCCGCCGCGCCGACGTAGGGCGCGCCCGGCTGCAGGCCCGACGCGCTGCTGACGCTCCCGCTCCGCCCGCCTCCCGCCGGCGCGCCGTACGGGCTGCTGCCCGACGTGCTCCCACGGTCGCTCCCACTCCCAGCCGACGACTTCTGCGCCGGGCCCTGCAGGTTGGTCTCGCGCACGTTGCGGCCGAGGACCTGGAAGTGCGACGAGGGGACGAGCCCGCGCGCGCCCGTCATGGGGTTGGCGGCGTCGAACCAGTCCTCGCCGCCCTCGTCGCTGACGACGTGAAAGAAGTCGCCCTCCTCGAAGCTGAGCTCCTGGGCGGTGCGCCCGCGGTAGGCGGCGGTCGCGCGGATGACGCGCTTGGGCGGTGCGGGTGCTGGAGCGACGGCAGGGCGCTGGCCGTAGGGCGGGCCGCCGGGCGTGGCACCGGACGTCTTGACGACGCCGGTCGGTGCGCCGATGCGGTCCTTGTTGAGGGATCGGCGGATGCCCTTCATCGTCGTAGATGAATGGCGCGGGGAACGAGAAGGGGGAGGAGAGGGGAGGTCGAGGTCGATGGCGTAGAGCTGCAAGAGGTCGACATGATCAGCCTTGGTGCGCACCTGAGGGCGCACAGCGAGCCTCGCCGAACCGCACGGCGGCAATGAGGAGCCGGGCGAGATCACTCACACGACGAGTCGGGGGGACGATCAGAAGCTTGGCGACGAGCGACCCTGGGACGCTGCGTGCAGCTTACGAGAGGTCAGCACCTACTAGAGGACTGATCGAGTGCGAAGGCAGAGTGTACGCACTGATGAGGCGGGCCGGGCGAGGCCGTCGAGGATGTCGAGCCGACGGGGAGGCGAGGAGGGACGCCGCGCGGCTGGGGGACGCGCGCTTGAGCTTGACGGGGTGGGCGGACCTGCTCTGGCGAGTGTGGGCGTGCGTGTGCTCGACCAGGAGCTGGCGGCGAGGTGACGAGTTGCTCAACAAGGAGCGGCGCGAGGCGCGGTCGCCGAGGTCTCGCCTTTCGACCACCGACGCAGCCAAGCTCTCTCGTACGTGCGGGAGCAGCTGCTCGTAGTGTGCGAAGAGAAGCCAAGCAGGAAGAGCGCGGCGAGAGCCAGCCAGCCTCGCGAGAGCTCCAAATGCTGCCGCTTCGAGCGCGCACGAGTGAACGAGGTTGCATTGCGAGGGGAAAGAGGTATAGGAGGAGATACAGAGAGAGACATAACGTCGTCGGCGTCGAGGTATCGGGGAGGCGGGACGAGGTATGAGGACGGCGGCCGTGCGCTCAGGCGGCGTCGAGGCCGCGCACCCAGCTCGCGAGGTCGGCAGGCGGTTGACGCTCGCGACTGCGACGGATCCAGCCGTGCGAGAGGAGAGCCTGAGGCCCTGGTCGAGTCGCCGGCTCCTTGTCGAGGCTGCGGGGGCGAGAGGGGCGAGAGAGGGAGGGTCAGCCAGGTCCGAGCGGCGCAGGAGAGACGGCGGCGACGAACCAGACCTGGATAAAGTTGCGGAACGCGTTCGTGTACTTGATGCCGTTCTCGGGCTCGTCGCGCAGCTCGACGGCGGGCATGCGCAGGAGGTAGGTCAGGAGCTCGATGGGCCCGTTGAGGGGAGCCTCGCCTGGCGCCGGGAACGGGAAGCGGTTGAGGGCGACCTCGAGAACGGTGACGGCCATGGACCAGACGTCCGAGTTGATCCTGCGAGCGCAGAACGAGGGTGAGCGCGGGCAGGAGAGGCGAGGGAACGAGCAGCGACGCACGAGTACTGCCCGCCTCGGATCCGCTCGGGGCTCAGGTAGAAGGTCGTGCCGACGAACGTGCCGGCGAGGCTGTCGACGAGCTCGCCCGAGACACCAAAGTCGCACAGCTTGATGAGACCGTCGCGCGTGACGAGGACGTTCGACGGCTTGATGTCTGCGAGAGAGAAGGTCGAGCCTCAGCGAGAGGGTCCGAGAGCCGAGGGCTCGAGCGCACGCACCGCGGTGGATGATCTTCTGGTCGTGCAGGTAGACGAGCCCTTCGAGTATCTGTGGCATGCGAGGGTTAGCAAGTTGACCTTAGCGAGGGAGGAGCGGGGACCGCGCACGCACCGACTCGGCGATCTTGCCCAGCACTTTCTCGCCCGTGCGGTAGCCGCGCTCCTTGACCTTCTTGTACAGCCGCTCGAGGCTACCCGCCTCGCAAAACTCCATGCAGATGCCGATCTGCGAGTTGTTCTGTGAGGGACGCGGCGTCAGCTCGAGTGTCGAGAGAGAGGAGGGGAGGGACGCACGGCCTCGAGGAACGCGCCGTAGTACTGGACGATGTGCGGGTGCGTGCAGTCGCGCATGAAGAGCAGCTCTCGGAGGTGCTGCTTGTGGAGCTTGGGGTTGGGCGAGGTCGTGATCGTCTGCGCGAGCAGCAAAGTCAGCGAGGTCCGTGAGGTCGTCGCGAGCGGGAAGAGCGCACCTTCTTGGCCATGATGAGCCCAGACGGCTTGTGCAGCACCTTGCGCACCTCGCCGCTCGCGCCCTCGCCGAGCCTGCCGCGGTCCTCGATTGTCGCCGGCGAGATGTCGAGCGCGTCGTCGTCGCCTTCGTCCTCGGTCCCGCTCAGCCCGCTGCTCTCGTAGCCCGACGCGTAGCCCGTCTGGGCCGGCAGAGGAAGTCGCGGGCTCGGGTGCGGCGACTCGCGCAGGACGGCCTGGACGTGGTCGCCGTAGAAGTTGATCTTGGGCGACGAGCCCGCGCCGACCGACGACGCCGTCGAGACGAAGCCGCCCGGGCCGGTGAGCGGCGGCGAGAGGTGGTCGGCGGCCTTGGTCGCGGCTGCCGCCTTGAGCAACTCGGCGTTGAAGCTCGGCTTGCGGCTTGCGACGCGCGAGTTGCTCCTCGGCCGCCGGGTCGCTCCGCTCAGCTCCTCCTCGAGCTCGTGCCCGCCCGCCGGCCCGTTGATGACGTCGAGGAGCTCGCCGGCCATCCTCTCCTGCTCGCCGTGGCCCCAGGGCCGATGCGCGCCGTCGTCGTCGTCGTCGAACTCGGACTCGGACTCGTCGGGGCCGTTGAGGGCGGACGAGTAGTGCGAGGGGCCCTTGGTCGGGATCGCGAGCGACAGGCCGGCGAGACCGTTCGTGACGCCTGCTGGGAGCTTGAGCGACGGCCGGCCGGGCTTGGTCGAGGCTGGAGGAGCGGATGATGCGGGGGCGAGGGAGAGCTGGGGAGGGCCGGGCTCGTGGGCGGGCGGTGTCGCAGGTGCCGAGCCGGGGAGCTGCAGCTTGAGGGGAGAGCGAGGTGGCCGCTTGGGCGGCAGCACGGCCGAGCCCGACATGGTGGGCGACAGTGAGGAGGACGAGAGAGGGCCGACGAAGCGAGCACCGCCTCGTGATCGTTGCTGATCCGCCTTTTCTGCTCTCGGGAGTGCTCGAGCTGTAAAGCGTGCACGGCCAGGGAGATGCAACGAGAACAAAGTTGCAGCTCGACCGGCGCAGCGCCTCGAATACCCAAGACCCAGCGTCCCTCCCTCACGCCTTGGCCGCGTCGACGCCCTCTGCCGGCCACATCCAGCCCGCCGGCGCCTCGACATTGCCCGCCTGAATGCCGGTGAGGTTGTGGAGGACTGTGAGGCGCGAGAGGGGCGGGTCAGCAGTAGCGCGAGAGAATGGGGAAGGGCGAGGAGGACGAGCGGGATGGTCGAAAAGCGAAGAGGAAAGCGTGGACGAGGACGCACGCTCGAGGGTGCGCGGGCCCGCGTTCTGGCCGTCGCCGATCGAGACCTTGGCCTGCTCGCCGTCGTCCTTGAGGTAGGTGATGGAGCGGATGGGCGTGATGGCGGCCGCCGTGCCGCACGCCATGACCTCGTCGAAGCCGCCGTCGACGACCTCCTGGAACGCGATCGGGCGGTGGTCGACGTTCCACCCGAGCGAGCGCGCGATGTCCATGAGCGACTTGGCCGTGACCGACTTGAGGATGCTCTCGCTCTTGGGGTAGACGAGCGTCGGCTTGTCCGACTCGGCGTCGCGCTTCTTAATGGCGATGAAGTTGCTCGTGCTGAACTCGTCGATGAACTTCCTCGTCTTCGAGTCGAGGTGGAGCGTGATGGCGTAACCCTCGGCCTTTGCCCGCGCCTGGTACTTGAGCACGGGAGCGTAGTTGCCGCCGGCCTGCGCGCGCACGGCAAGCTCTGCGTCAGTCGGGGCTCGCGAGCACGCAGAAGTGATGGACGAAGATGCGGGAGAGGGTGGAGGAGGGAGAGCGAGGGAGGGAGAGGGAGAGAGGGACGCGTAGGAGAGATGGGGCGGCAAGAGTTCACCTTGATCGTGCCGGTGCCCATCGGCGCAGCGCGGTCAAAGTCGTGAACGACGACGGCGTCGACGCCCGGAGCCTTGCCGCCCGCGCTGCCGTACAGCGAGCCGAGCGGCGTCACGTAGACGAAGAAGGTAAACTCCTTGCCGGCGACGAGGCCGAGCTCTGCGCCGGTCGCGATGAGGGTCGGCCGGACGTAGCACGAGCCCGAGGCGCCGTTGGGCGCGTGCGGCGGGACGAACTCGAGGTTGCGGCCGACGGCGGTGTGGACGGCCTCGAGGAACATGTCCTTGGGGACCTCGGGCATCGAGAGGGCGGCGGCCGAGTGGTTGAGACGAGCCGAGTTCTCGTCGGGGCGGAAGAGCTTGACCTGGCCGTCCTCGTGGCGGAACGCCTTGAGGCCCTCGAAGCACGAGGCGCCGTACTGGATGCCGACGGCGCTGACTGCGAGAGGAGAGGGAGGGTCAGCTCGACGCCGTCCACCGAGAGCTCGTGCCGAGTCGACGCACTGTGCATGTTGAGGTACGGCGAGTCGGACCACTCCTGCTTGCCCCAGCTGCCGTCCTTCCACACGTACTTGACGTAGCCTGCCGTGGGGTAAAGGTCGAAGGCGAGCTGTGCGGGGGGACGCCATGCAGGCGGGTCAGCCCATCGTCCAGGGGCTGCTGTGCCGCTCTCACGACTCTGCAGCCGTCCGCAGCCGCCGTCGAGGGGTGGTCGAGGCCGACGAGGCCGGGGAGTGGGGAGGAGGTGATGAGGAGGAGAGGGCGGCGCAGGCTCACCTTGGGCCAGTCGAACTCGGCGCTAGGAGCGACAACCTGAGGAGCCATCGTAGCAGGTACGAGAGGGGTAGCAGGTGGAGGAGAGCGAGAGGAACCGGGCTCGACCTCCTCCTCCTCGTCCGCCTCCGCCGTCGGCGACGAGAGTCAACGAGTCTCTCAAGCTTATCGACTGACAGCTCTCGATCGATGCGGCTACTTCCAGGGTTTGAGCTTGCCGAGGCGCTCTCTATCTCGGCACGCTCTCGCAACATGGACCCGCTCGAGAGTCAAGCGCGGCGAGGATTACGGTCGCGCGCAGAGCGACGACATGGTTACGAGAGACAGGTAGGTGACGATGTACAAAGAGTCTACTTCTTGCCCTTGCCGAGGACCTTGGCGACGGCGCTCTTGACGACGGCGCCCGCCTTCTCGACCTCCTTCTTGGTCAAGCCGCTCGTCACGCAGATGCGGATGCTCGGCCGCAGCTCGACCATCTCCTGCGCCCAGTTGCGCTTGGTCGTCGACAGGAGGACGCCGTTCTCGCCGGCGGCGTCGACAATCTCCTGCAGGAGGCGCTCCTGCTCCTCGCGCGCCGTCTGGGCCTCGAGCCGCGCCTCGACGTCGAGGCCGCGCGCGAGCGTCGACGGGTACCCGACTGCGCCCGGTGCGGGCTGCACGACGATGGGCTGCGGCGGCGGGTGCGACACGTTCGAGTGGCTGCGCGCGCGGCCCTTGACGCCGCCATCCGAGGCGGCCTTGTGCAGCGCGTCGAGCGTCGACGGCTTGATCATGAGGTGGATGAGGGGCGAGATCTCGGCCGACAGGATCTCGATGGTCGGGATCTGGTCGAGGATGGTGCGCAGGGCGCGCACGTTGGCGGGCAGGGATGCGAGCGGGTGGGCCGGGTTGGTCGACGTGACCGAGGTCGACAGGAGCGCGAGCGCCTCGGACGCCGAGACGGCGAGGAGAGGCGGCAGCGAGGCGGAGAAGACGGATGCGGGCGAGTTGATGCGCTACAGGGTCGACGAGGCCTGGATCAGCACGAGGACAGAGAGGCGAGCAAGAGAGGCTCGAGCGCACCTGGTGCATGACGACCTCACGACTGCCGGCACAGAAGCCGCCGCCGGCTGCGAGAGAGCTCGCCATCGAGCCCATGAGCATGTCGACCGCCGCCGCCGGGACGTCAAAGACCTCGGTGACGCCCCGACCGGTCTTGCCGACGACGCCGAACGACCACGACTCGTCGAGGATGAGGCGGTACTTGTACTTGTTCTTGAGCTCGATCTGTTGCAGGAGGAGACGTCGTCAGCTTGTGCGACTCGCGGGAGGAGAGCGAGGAGAGGGGCGGTCAGGACGCACCACCTTGGGCAGGTCGACCATGCTCCCGTCGTTCTCAAAGATGCCCTCGGTGACGATAAAGCGCCTGCTCGCCGTCGGGTTGCGCTTGTACTTCTTGTCCTCCTTGCGGATGCCCTCGAGGATGCGCTCGAGGCCGGCGTAGTCGCCGTGGTCGTACCAGCGCACGGTCGAGCGCGAGATCTGGATGCCCTTCTGCAGCGCAAAGTTGATGCCGCGGTCGGCGACGATGATGTCGCCACGCTTGCAGAACGACGGCACGACCGACGAGACGCAGCTGAAGGCGTGCGCGTAGATGATGGCGGCGGGGACGTTGAGGAAGGCGGCGATGTCGCGCTCGAGCTCGAGGTGGACGTCTGTCGGGGTGCGGGCGGTCAGCTCTCCGTGCTCTTGAAGCTCCAGGAAGACGGTTCGACGCACCGAAAGTGCCGTAGAAGCCGGCAGGGCCGCAGCTGCCGACGCCGTACCGCCGCAGAGCGCGCATCGCCTTGTCCTTGATGCGGTCGTTGCCGGCGAGGCCGGCAAAGTTGGCGCTCGCGAGGTTGGTCACCTGCTTGCCGGGCTGGTCGAGCGACATGGGCTGGGTCGGGTCGTGCGGGTCCTGGCCGGGCTGGGGGAAGATGACCTTGGGGCGAGGGCCGGTCGCGCCGACGATGATGGGCGGGTGCAGCGGCGTCTCCTGGTTTGGCGGTAGGAGGGGCTCGGGCGTCCACTCGCTCACGAGCTCGTCGATCTCCTGCGGGCGGGGAGCAGGGAGAGAGGGAGCTCCGTCAGCGAACCAGGTTCAACAACAAGCGGCTCCTCTCCTCGAGGTCGGCAGCTCGGCCTCCACTGGCTCGCGGCTCCCGCCGGCATGACAGAAGCACGACGCACCTTCTCGCTGAGCTTGACAAAGTTCTTGCCCGAGCTCTCGCCCTTTGTGCGGGCCATGAGGTAGGTGCGGACGATGAAGAAGACGAGGAGGATCTCGAGGACGGTGCGGAACGGGTCGTCCTGGTGGCTCGCCTTGAGGTAGCGCCACACGATGGCGCTGCCGGGCACGCGCGACGACAGGTCGGACAGGCGCGCGAGCGAGGCCGACAGCGCCGCGACGAGCTGCTCCGACGCGAGGCTGGTTGGTGCGGCGGGGACGGGCGTCGCGTAAGCGGCCGGGGCGGCATAGGGTGAGGCCATGGCTGGCTGTGCTTCACGCAGGCGGGCGGGGCGAGCGAGCGGGTGTTGAGCAGAGGGAGAGAGATGAAGCCGAGGGGCGTGAGATCGGGCACGCGACGAGTCTCTCAGCGTGGCTCGCAAGTAGCTTGAGCACGACCAGGACTGCGATGCAATTGCTTCAGATGCACGGCGAACAACAAGGCTACACGGCTGGTTCAACTCTGCGCGACTCGCTCTCCCCCGTCGGTCGGCTCGCCCGTCGACCGCTCCCTCAGTCGCTCCTCAGCAGGAACCCGACGCCCGTCGTCCGCAGCTTCCGCTCAAACTCCCTGCACGGCGAGAACCTGGCGTCAGCGACAGAGCTGCGGAGCGGCGAGAGGGAGCGAGCGCACCTGTACCACTTCTCGACGAGCTCGAACGCGATCCACGAGCCCTGCCCGTTCGGCAGCGGCTGCGCAAAGCTGCCCACGGCGTTGAACAGGTTCTTGCCGACGAGTGCGGCGAGCTGCACCGGGTCGGGGCCAGCCGGCTTGGCGGGCACGAGCGCCGTCGCGAGCGCAGGGTTGGCGGCTGCGCCCTGCGCCGTCTGGCCGAGGGCGGCGAGCTGTGCCTCGACGGCGGCGAGGGGCTCGCACGAGATGCCGAGCGTTGCGGTGCTCGAGTCGGCGGACGAGCCGAACGAGGATGTGGACGCCGAGGACGAGGCGACGAAGGTGCCGCGCAGGCGGTAGATGGCGGACGGCTTAGCGTTGGTGAGCCTGCGAGACCCCTGACAGCGTCAGCACAGGGAACGGCAACGACGAGCCTGAGAGACGCACGTACCCGCCGATGAGCTGCCAGCCCTTGCCTCTGCGCGGAAGGAGGGAGAAGGTGGTCGAGGTCAGCGCTCGACCCGCTCCACGGGCTCTGCTCGGGGGAGAGGGACTCACGGTGCTTCGAGGTGGATCGTGCAGCCGTAGCCTTCAGGGAACGGCGCCTGGCCGGTGAGGAAGACGGAGATGTGGTTGAGGTCGCGAGCGTCTGGGATCTGGACGGCGAAGCGTTCGGGCGAGTCGGGCAGTTGCACGGCGGGTTGGCTGCAGTCCAAGAGGAGGTGTCAGCTTGCGCAGGCGGCTGTCGGTGCAGTTGGACGCACACGAGGCGACCTGCGAGGGGAGGGACGAGTGAGCCGAGGCGCGACGGGGCGAGGAGGTGCAGGGGAGGAGGGGCGCACCTGGGACGAGCACAGCGAACATGTCGAGTCTGTGGGCACGAACGCAGATGTACAGGCGACGAGAGGAGCTAGCGGTGGTCGAGCGAAGGAAGGCGAGCGGGCTTCCCCCCACAAACCGGCCGACCCGCTCACCTCGTCGCTCGCAACGTCTCTCTGTGAGCTTCCGGTGCGCTCCAGGGTCATGCGACTGCGTCACGAGCAGGATCAAGTCTGCAGTAGAGAGCAAGAAGGCGGTCGAGGGGGGGACGAGCGAGGAGGAGAGGGGGCTCGCTCGTACGAGAGCTTGCGGTTACGAGGCCGAGTGTCCAGACTGCAGGTGCGAACGCAGGAGGGCGTGGGACGCACGTCCGAAACGAGGCAAAGGCACGTCGGCGCGCGTTTCCGTGCCTCCGCCTCGTCTCGGCTCCGCTCCACCCTCGTCGCTCTCCGTGCACGTCGCTCCAGGCCTTCCAGCTGCCTGGCGAGCTCGCACACGACCACCACGGAGCACCTCGCACCCAGGCCCGCCCGAGCGGCTACCCTCGCCGTCGTCGCCGACTCGGACTCGGAGCCTCGTCGCATCTCGCCGCCTCTGGTCCCCCTCGCCGCACCCTCGGCGCAGCAGGGCATGCAGAACCGCCACTCGTTCAAGCACATCCCCTCGACCCCCAACTTCATCGTCCCCGACGGCACCGCCCACTTTGACCACCTCCCCGAACCCTCGCCCGTCTCGACCCTCCCTCCTCCCTCTGGCGCCGCACCCGCCCTCGCCGGCCAAGGTCCCCTCGCACCCGGGCAGCCACCCTCGCCCGACTACTTCACGAGCAGCGTCTCGGACAAGTACCCGCCCGTGCGAGTCGCTGCCGGATCCGCCGCCGGCCGCTCCGTCCACGTCCCGCTCCTCGCAGCACGGGACACGGACGACGACGACATGAGCGACGCGCCGTACCACTCGCTGCCCCGACCAGGCGGCGGTGGGCCGGGAGCGGGAGGCCGCGCGCCGGGAGGGCTCCTCGACCGCCTCCTGCACTCGCGGTTGCGGCTGCACCCGCTCGCCCTCGTGCCGGCGCTCATGGCCGGCGTCGTCCTCGCCCTGAGTGGCATCTTCGGCCCGACCATCGGCTCGAGCCGGAGCAACATGGTCGTCGTGCGTCGCCTTTTCCTCCCTGTCCTCCTCGACCTTGCCGCGAAGCGCACGGATCGCTGACGAGCCCTTTCCTCGCCGCAGGCACCGCTCTCGCGAGCACCAGCACACGATTCGGACGCGCACAACTACACGCTGCACGAGTCGGGCCACCTCTTCGTCTTTCCCTCGGCCCTCCACCCCTCGAGCGACTCGTCGCCCTACTCGGCGCTCGAGGCGTCGCGCCCTCAGCTCGCCCACACGATGCGCCACCCGATCCACGACCTCATCTCGAACGCGACGACCGAGTGGGACAAGAAGCTCAAGCGCCAGAGCAAGACGCTCGAGCAGGCGGTGCGAGAGTACAAGCGGCGGCATCGGCGACCACCGCCCAAGGGCTTTGACGACTGGTGCGTCCTCGCTCCACGTTCTCGCAGTACTTGTGTGTGTGGGAGGCTGACGGTGTACGCGCTCGCAGGTTCCGCTTCGCGCAGGCCAACAAGGTCATCCTCGTCGACGAGTTCGACCAGACCTTCACCGACATCCTCCCCTTCTGGGCCCTGTCGCCCAAGACGCTCGCGACACGTCAAGCCGAGCAGCAGGTCGACCCGACGACGTTCACCATGGTCATCAGCAAGGGCGCCGTCGAGATCGTCGGCTCGCACGCGCAGGACGGTCGGGCCAAGGACCAGGCCGAGCTCATGAAGCGGTGGACCAAGTGGGTGCCCGACGTCAACATCACCATGTCGGCGCACGATGGGCCGAGCATCATGATGGAGCACGACGTGCGCGAGAAGCACGTCGAGATGGCCAAGAAGGGCAAACGTGCGTCCTCCTCCTCCTCTAGTCGCTCCTGCTCGCCGTGCGCCGTCCTGACGCTTCTTCACCCGCAGTTTTGAGCGACTCGGAGGCGGCCGAGACCGGCGAGGATGCAGCGTGCGTCGACAGCTCGTGCTCGTTCCCCCTGACGCACGGACCCTGACCCTGCTTCTTTTCTCTCCCCCGCCGCTCGCAGCCTGTGGGGCTTCCCGCTCACGTGCCCGCCCAACTCGCGCCTGCGACGAGCGTACGACGGCCTCGAGATCGACACGCTGCCGCCCGGGCCCTCTCTCGTCGCCGATCACCTCCAGACGATGAACTTGTGCGACAACCCCGAGTGGCAGTACCTGCACGGTCCGTCGCCCTCTCTCCTCCCTTTCTGCACCTTGTACACCGCATGCTGACCTTCCTCTCGTCGAACGCAGGCTTCACGTCGTGGCCGGGCATGCGCCCGCTCCTCCTCCGCCCGCTCTTCTCGTTCGCCAAGACGACCATGCACTCGGACGTCCTCCTCACGCCGCTCGAGCAGTACTGGGACCACGAGCCGTGGGACCCCGAGTGGGACAAGAAGCAGCACGCCAAGGCCGTCTGGCGCGGCTCGACGACGGGCGTCTGGTTCGACCGCGGCACGTGGTGGCGCTCGTCGCAGCGCGTCCGCCTATGGTTCATGGGCAAGGACAAGACGGGCGCACGGCGTGTGCGCTTCTCGGGCGAGGGCCTCGAGACGGCACCCGGCGTCGAGAGCCTCGTCGAGAAGCGCGTCTCGACCCAGAAGCTCATGGACCACTACGTCGACTTTGCCTTCACCGGGCGCGAGGGCCAGTGCGACGTCGACGACGGGTCGTGCGCCGCCGTCAAGAAGCTGTTCGACTTCCAGCGCACGTTCGGCTGGAACGAGGCCAACGACTACAAGTACCTGCTCGACCTCGACGGCAACGCGTGGTCGGGCCGGTTCCACCGCCTCCTGTCGAGCAACTCGGCCGTGATCAAGAGCACCATCTTCCCCGAGTGGTGCGTCTCGCGTCCCTCTCGCCGTCGTCGACGTCATGCGGCGCCCCGAGCTGACCCTCCCCCTCGTCCTCCTTCAGGTACGCCGGCTGGATCCAGCCCTGGGTGCAGTGCGTCTCTCCCTCTGTGTCTCTCGCCTCTCTCCGCTCGTCGTGCTCACGCTCTCCTCGTCGCAGCTACATCCCGCTCAAGGTCGACTACACGGACCTGTTCGACATCATGGCCTTCTTCGCCGGCGACCTCGACGGCCGCAACGCGCACGACGACCTCGCCAAGCAGATCGCCGACAACGGCAAGGACTACGCGACGCGCTTCTGGCGCTACGAGGACATGGAGGCCTGTGCGTCGTCGCTCCCTCGCCCTCTCTTCGCTTTGAGAAGGCCGTCCGCTGACTCGACTCTCTCGCTCTCTCGCTCTCGCAGACTTCTTCCGCCTGGCGCTCGAGTGGGCTCGGGTCAGCTGTGCGTCTCCTAGGCCTTCTCCGTTCACTCGTCGTGCAGCGGCTGACCCTCTCGCCTCGACTGTGCAGCTCCCGATCGGCGCGGCATGGACTACGAAGGCCCAGGCGCATAGACGTGGCAGCGGCTCGAGACGAGGTGCACGTCACTGGATGGACAAGCGAGAGGCGGAGGAGGAGGAAGGGGCGCACTCGACGGCGAGCATCATCTGTACCACCCGCATCCTCCGTCCCGCACGAATCTGTACTTCTCCCGCTCTCTCGAAGCACGCTGCGAATAGAGCTCATGCGATATAACAGCTGGCACGAGGCCGTCTACTAGGGGAGAAGCGAGAATGGGGATCAGGAGCGATGAGCGAGAGCGCCGGCTCTGCGACAGCGAGAGGGTCAGTGCGCAGCTCGAGGGAGAGGGTATGTCACCGAGCCCGCACCGTCGCAGCTCGAGGAACTCGCGGTAAGCTGGTGCTGTCGGTGCTTGCAGAGGCTCGGCGGCGATGCTGTCCGAGAGCAGAGGGTAGTGCGTCTCCGAGTCGAACCCGCTGCGGACGTCGCTCGAGAGGGTCAGTCGGGCACGAACGCGACGACGCACGAGTCGGGCGCACCTCAAGTCGCCGCACGCGACGAACGGCGCGATAAAGCGCATGGCGCCCGAGACGTCGTTCTTGCCGCCGCTCTGGGTAGTCGGCGCGTCGGCGGTCGAGTAGGAGAAGTCGAGGAGCGGCTTGGTGAGGTCGGGCGTGAAGCCTTCCCGGAAGCCCTCGCACACGACGAACGCCTCTGCAGGCGAGGACAAGCGTCAGGAGCTGTCGCTCGAGGAGGAGGAGCGCGAGGAAAGCGAGGACGGACCCATGCTGCTGTTGCGCGAGCTCCTCGGCTTTGCGCACGTGACCCGGTCAAAGAAGCAGCGCAGCTGGTCGTACAGCAGCGTGACGTCTCGGCCGCGGAAGATCTTGGCGACGAACGTGCCGCCGGGCCGGAGGACGCTCAGGGTGATGTTGAGAGCCTGCGCGAGGAAGCGGTCAGTGCGAGAGAGGGTGGGTCGAGGGAGCGAGACGAGCGCACCGCGAGGAGGAGCTGCGCCTGGACGAACTCGTCAAGGTCGTGCAGGCCCGTGACGTCTGGTGCGCCGTCGCACACGACGAGGTCGGCACGGCCGCCCTTGAAGTGCGAGATGATCTGCTCGGCCGTGCTCGTCTTGGTGATGTCGCCCTCGATCTGCACGACGCCGGGGAGCGGGGCCTGGAGGACAAGGTACCGAGTCAACTCTGGAGCGTGTCGGGCGTGAGTGGGAGAGCTGAGCGCACCATGGGCTGGAGGTCGACGGCGACGATGCGAGCGCTGCCGTCGGCGGCGGGGACCTCGGCACTGCGAACGTCGCTTGGTCAGCTTTGCTCCGAGCAGAGAGTAGGTAGAGGTGCGCACTTGAGCTTCTGCGACAGAACCTGGCACCACGAGCCTGGGGGGAGAGCGAGACGAGGTCAGCTTGCACCGCCTCGAGAGGGGAGGAGGTGGGGACGACGAGGACGCACCGGGTGCGGCGCACAGGTCGACGCAGCGCTCGACACCCTCCCACAGCTGGAACTGCTCTGCGAGCTGCAGCAGCTTGTAGGCTGAGCGTGCGCGATACCCCTCCTCCTTCGCCGACCGGAAGAAGACGTCTCGTCGCACGGCGGTGCTCTTGCCCATGATGAGCTGGTCGCGAGTCGGCTGCTTGGCAAGGGAAGGAGTCTGGGCAGGCTGCAGAGCTTGACGGCGAGGGCTGTGGAGCTGTCCCTCGCCCTCGTCGTCCGGCGGAGCGGGGGAGCGCGGCTTCCTCTCGACACACTCGCACAGCTGCGCAGGCTGGGTCCGCTGCCACTTCTGGTCTACTGTACGCGGTCTGCACCGCTGCAGAGTCGCACAGAGCGTGTGCCCTCGCCCTTCCTCCCTCCCCCCGCCGTTGTCATCTCTCAAGGCCGCCAGAGCTCCTCACACGCTCTCGGCTGGGCCTTCACGACGCCCATGCACTCGATATGGCCCCTATGTCACAACCAACGCCCCGATATGCGGGCTCGTGAGCTGTGGCGCTGTGCACACTCGAGTCAAACTCGAGGCGGTCCTCGCGACGCTTCTCTCTCGCTCGCGGCAGCTGCCTGCGGCCTGGCTGAGCTTCTCGGGCGCTCCTACATTGCTAATGCCCTCGCGAGCCAGCGTGCTGGCTGCCTCGAGACGATCGTCGCGCTCTCGACGGAACCGGCCACACAGCGCTAGCCTGCACCCACCACCGCTCGATCCCCTCGCCGACGCAGATCTGCAGCAGCCGTGCTGCGAGCTTGACAGCTTACGCACGTCGGGCACGAAGCAGTCTCCAAGCGCTAGCGCGGGGAACGTCAGTCGTGGGAGCACGTCGAGTAGCGTCGCTCGCCTCAACTCGCACACGTTCACCTCTGTCCGCTCGAAGCTTCGTGCACACGTTGTGGCGAGATGCGCTCGAGAGACGTGCTCCTGAGAGGGGCAGCGGAACGAGAACGTCCGCCGCGGAAGGGCCGGAAAGGCGGACGGGCGAGACGCCGGCGCACGGTGCGCCCGGAACGTGCACGACGCACCGCGCTAAGCGAAGATTTGCGGTCGCACAGCATGAAGCCTCGATCGCTCTCGCCTCGTAGAGAATCGCCGGCGTCGGAGGCCGGTCGTCTGGCGCGGCCCTCGATCGCTTTCGAGCAGAGCGCACGAGGAGGAGGGGAAGCGCACGTTCGACCGGCTCGAGAGGCTCCCTCGCCTCCTACACGCTCGTGGCGGGTCCTTCGGACGGCACAGACGAGCTGCAGAGCTGCAGATGCACAATGGACCCAAAAACAGGCTCAAAGGAGCCGTGGGCGAGCGTCGGGAGCTCGAGAGAGGACCAAGAGCTGGGCGAGATTTTGAACTCGACCGGGCCTGGCTTTGGAAATCCGCCGCACGTTCGTCGTTTCCTCGCTCTCTCCCTCGCTCCTCTCGAGCCTCGCACGCGGTGTCCGTTTTTAGCCCCGCGCAGGCACGCGCGACTCGCAGGATGCGCCTGCAGAGCCGTCGACCTCGCCCGCCGTCCCTCGCTTCCCTTCTCCTTCCTCGTCTTCGCACTCGCTCTCTCGCTTCCCTCGCCCTCTCAGCACGACCTCCAGCATGTCGTACGAGACCAAGGAGATCCACTCGACCTCGTCGCTGCCGACTGGCGCCGTCGACCTCAACGCTCGCCGTCGCGCCGCCCTCGCCGAGATTGACAACGCCAAGTTCTCCTTCTTCCACGTCAAGGCCTGCGCCGTCGCCGGTGTTGGCTTCTTCACCGATGCGTGAGTCGCTCGAGCGAGTCTGAGGACTGCCAGTCCTGACCCTCACCTCCTCGCAGCTACGACATCTTCGCGATCAACCTCGCCGCCGGCATGATTGGCTACGTGTACAACATGCAGTCGCACAAGGGCGCGCTCACGCCCAACCAGGACCTCGGGCTCAAGATTGCGACGCCCGTCGGCACCTTCATCGGCCAGCTCCTCTTCGGCTGGCTCGCCGACGTCGTCGGTCGCAAGAAGATGTACGGCCTCGAGCTCATGGTCAGTGCGTCGCACCTTCCTCTCGCCGCTCTCGCTCACTCCCTCGAGGGTGCAGGAGAAGCAGCTGCTGACGGCCTCTCTCGCGCAGTCATCATCGCGACGGTCGGCCAGGCTGTCGCCGGTCACGCCCCGGCCATCTCCATCATCGGCGTCCTCGTCTTCTGGCGCTTCATCATGGGCATCGGCATCGGCGGCGACTACCCTCTGTCGGCTACGATCACGTCCGAGTTCGCGGCGACGCGCATCCGTGGTCGCAGTGCGTCCGGCCTTCTCAAGTCGCCCGTGCACGGACCCCGCAGCGGCTGACGCTCTTCCTCCTCCCGCTCGCAGTGATGACGGCGACGTTCTGGTCGCAGGGCTGGGGCCAGCTCGCTGCTGCGCTCGTCGCCATCTCGTCGCTCGCCGCGTTCAAGAAGCAGATCCTGAACGACCCGGTCGACAACGCCCGCCACCTCGACTTTGTCTGGCGCCTCATCATCGGTCTCGGTGCCGTCCCGGGCGCCGTCGCGCTCTACTTCCGCCTCACGCTCCCTGAGACGCCCCGCTTCACGATGGACGTCGAGCGCAACATCAAGCAGGCCGCGACCGACGTCGACGCCTTCCTCCAGACCGGCGCCTACGTCCAGGACAGCACGCCCGCCGTCGCCGGCACTCTCGACGTCCCCAAGGCGAGCTGGAAGGACTTCCGCAACCACTTTGGCCAGTGGAAGCACGGCAAGGTCCTCCTCGGCACCGCCTGGTCGTGGTTCGCGCTCGACATCGCCTTCTACGGCCTCGGGCTCAACTCGTCCATCATCTTTAACGCCATCGGCTACGGCACCGTCACCTCGGGCACGGCGCAGTACAACCGCTACCAGACGCTGTTCAACAACGCCGTCGGCAACATCATCGTCACCTGCGCCGGCCTCATCCCCGGCTTCTGGGCCGCCTTTGCGCTCATCGACTCGTGGGGCCGCAAGCCTCTGTGCGTCTCCTCTCTCCCTTTCAAGCAGCCCGAGCCTCGCGAGCCTCGCAGGACGAGCGCCAGGAGGTCGACGACGAGCGCGCACTGACCCCCTCCTTCTCTCCCTCGCTCTACAGCCAGCTCACGGGCTTCATCGGCCTCACCATCACGCTCTGCTGCATGGGCTTCGGCTACGACAAGCTCAAGGAGAACGCAGTCGGCGCCTTCGTGTTCCTGTACTGCCTCAGTGCGTCGTCGTCGTCTTTCTCCTCTCCCGCCTTCCTCGGCTGACGCTCTCCCTCTTTCGCAGCCAACTTCCTCCAGAACTACGGCCCCAACACGACGACCTTCGTCATCCCGGGCGAGATCTTCCCTACTCGCTACCGCTCGACCGCGCACGGCATCTCGGGTGCGTCGTCCCCCTCGTCGGCCTTCTCAAGTTGACCTTCTCGCTGACTCTCTCGCCCTCTCCTCTTCCTCGCTCCCTTCTCGTCTGCAGCTGCCTCGGGCAAGTTCGGCGCCATCGTCGCTCAGATCATCGCGTTCAAGCTCAAGGACCGCGGCGGCAAGAACGCGTTCGTCAAGCACATCCTCGAGGTACGTCCTCCTCCTCGCCCTCGCTCCTCACAGACACTGTGCTGACTCTCGGGGCGTCTAGATCTTCGCATTGTTCATGATGACTGGCATCCTTTCGACTCTCCTCAGTGCGTCGCACCTCCTGGATCTGCATGCGGCGCTCCCAGCTGACCCTCCTGCTCGTCCCCCTCCTTCTCCCTCCTGCAGTCCCCGAGACCAAGGGCAAGTCGCTCGAGGAGCTTTCCGGCGAGGACCAGGACAACTTCATCGGGCACCACGACACTCCTGCCGGCGCCAACCGCGTTTGAGGGCCGTCTCGCCGTCCATAGAGCTCTCCTCGCATTTCCTGTCTTTCCCTCTCCTCGTCGTACCCTGGGTCTTGGGTTATCCTGTCGTTCCTGGGCTTAATCTACTCGTTTCGCCATCCCTCTCGTACCGCTCAGCTATCGATAAACCCGCGCTCGCGCAGTAGAAGCTGTGCTGGAGGCAAACAGAGAGGGAGAGAAAGGAGCGAGAACAGGCTACGGCGCCCAAAGCGCACTGCATCAAGGAGGGTCGGAAAGATGCCCACGAGCACGAAGATCGCAAGTTTCGACGCACAGGCAAGAGAGAGCGTCAGCACGCCAGCCGAGGAGGAGAAAGAGGAGAGGGACGGCTCACCTCGAGGATATAGCTTTCCTGGCCGTCCGCCCTCTCGACCTAACGACCGAGGAGGCAGTGACTGACCTTCAGCAGACTCTCCAGCTGGCTGCGCAGGCGTAGCGCGACATTTAGCGAAGCGTGAGCGTGAAATACAGCTTTGGGAAGGTCGACAAAGCGCGCGCACGTTCCCCTTCCGCCATCTCTCGCCTCAGTACGCCCTTCCCGCCTCTCTCCGCTGCGTGAAGCTCTCCGAGGTCAGTCTGAGTGCTCATCGAGAGATGGCAGAGGGTCAGAGAGCCACGCACACTTCTGCGAGCCGACCTCGCCCTCCTCCTTCGCACCTCCTCGTCGCTCCCACTCTCCTCCTCGCTCGTTCCGCCCTGCCCAGCTGCCCTCTCCGTCTTCTCGATATCGTCGTACGTCGCCCCTGTGCCGCGCAGAGAGGCGACCATGGCGCGGCGGCGACGACCAGGCGGCGGGAGGTGGCCCTCGGAAAGGACGCGTGCGGGTTGACCGGACGAGTAGTGCTGCGCGGCTCGTGAGGTTCAGCTCGAGCGCTCGTGAGCGTCGTAGGTGGCCGAGAGCCAAGGAGGAGGAGGGAGAGGCTGCGCGCACCGTCCACACGGCCCAGACGGCGACTGCGAGCGGGTCCGTGCACGACGTCAGCTCGTCGGCTGCTTTGCGCCCGACCGAGGGGGAGGGACGCACTGCAGCGGGCGAGGAAGTAGGAGATGCCGAACCCTGCGCCGATGCTGACCTGCCACTCGGCGACGTTGAGCAGGAGGCTGAGGAAGAGCGGGATGCCGACCGAGACGAGCACGAGGAGGAGGTCGCTGTGACGGCGAGAGGGCGTCAGTGCTCGGCCCCGTCGACATGAACGCTGAGGAGAGATGGAGACGCACACGATGCAAAGGCAAGAGCACCCGCTGACGAGGAAGATGGCGACCGGCGGGAACGGCGGCACCAGACACAGCGCGAGGTGCACGACGAGGCAGCAGCAGTCCGTCATGCCGCCGATGCCGAGGGTCGCGCAGAGCAGGGCGCACGCTTCGACGAGAGCAGCGCAAGCCAGTTGGGCGGGGAGGAAGAGCGGCGGACCGGAAGGTCCGAGGAGGGGCTCGAGCGGCGGACAGGAGACGGCCGCGCGAGGAGGCCGTCGCCGAGGAACAGTCGCGGAGGCTCGTCAAGCGAACTGAACGAGCGAGCGGAAGCGGCAGCGACGGCTGCCGCGTGCCGAGGACGAGCAGAACACGAGGTCCGAGCGGGACGATGCGAGAGAAGGTGCAGCTCTCGCCGGGACAGCAGGACAAGTCTCACGGAACCATCGTTACGAGGACACGGGATAGGCGGAAAGCACTGCGACGAGTGTCTATGCTGCTGCGGCGAGCGAGAGGAGGGGAAAATCGAGGCGAGGGGAGAAGGACAACCGAGGGCGGGCGAAAGGGAGAGAAAGGAAGAGAGGGGACGGGGGAAGAGCTACAAGGAGGGAGCCCGTCGCGACGCTCCAGGCGCACGCGCGGGATGGCCCTCAGGCTGCTCAGGCGAGCAGGGCGACGCCCGCGACGCCGACGAGGGCCGCGCCCGCCGCCTTCCACAGGCCGGCGCCGACGGCCGGCGCGCCGCTGAGCGAGCTGCTCTCGACGCCGTTGCTGGTCGTCGTCGTCTTGTTCGAGCCCGTCGACTCGGACAGGGTCGAGGGGACCTGGCCGTCGGCGAACGACTCGCCGCAGACCGACGTGACCTCGCCCGTGAGCGACGACGCCGTCGACGACGACGTGCCATTGCTGAGGGCGGCGTCGAACTTGGTGACGAGGCCGTGGGCGCAGTCGGTGCAGAAGGTGGCGGCGGGGAGCGACTCGAGGGTCGAGGCGTCGAGCGAGGTCAGGGTCGAGACGGTGAGCGACTGGCCCGTCGCGCTCTCGACCGACTTGAGGAGGTCGGTGACGCAGAACGAGCTGTTCGAGCTGTACTGGAGGCACAAGCCTGCCTTCACCGAGTCGAAGTTCTCGAGGACGCTCAGGGCGGTCGTCTACAACGGCGGAGGAGGGCGGCGGGGTCAGCGAGCCTGCTCTCGCGCGCTCTGCTCGCACGGTGCAAGGGCACAGCGAGACGGGACGCACGACGATGTCGCTGCTGCCAGAGCTGATCTCGGTCGCGCAGCCGTTCTGGATGCTGGTCGACGCGTTCTGGAGCGACGCCTCGCTGCAGTCGGCCTCGCCGCAAAGGTTGCCGAGCCAGGTGTTGATCTGCAGGAGGACAGGCAGGGGTCAGCGAGTGGCCAGCGAGAGGCAGGGAAAGACAGCTCCAAGCCCTCGGCTCGCAGGGGGAGAAAGGGAAGTGGGTCGACGCACTGGGTCAACAACGCTGCCGCTCGTGAGGACGATGGACGACAGGGACCCGATCGACGCGCACTGGGCGAGCTGCGAGTTGCTCAGGAGCGACAGTGCGGCAGCCTGGCAGGTCGCGCTGAGGCCATCGACGAGCGACGAGGCCGACTGGGCGGCGACGAGCGAGGTGGAGGCGCTGAGGACGGCGGTGAGGGCAAGGGCGGAGCGGGCGAGCATGGTGGGGCGCGTGTCTAGAGGTGTGCTGGTCGTGGGAGAGGTGCTTGCTGCGATCGAGCGCTGTGGTGGAGGGAGGGGAGGAGGAGCGAGAGGCGGTCCCCTTCGCGGAGGTCGCGTCGCCTTCGCAGCCGCTGGCGCCGCCACTTGGCCTTGGCCGGCCGGCACAAACGGCTTCTCTCGAGCTCGCGGCGACAGCTTTCTTTGGTGCGACACGAAGATAGAGTACTGCGAATGCACGGCCACCCCTCACAGCTTCCACCCGTCGAGGTCCCACGAGCACACGCGCACCCGGTCCCTCTTCCTCCCCCTCGACACGAGCTTGAGCTTGCGGATCGCCACCTCGCGCCCCTCCTCGTCCACCTCGTAGTTGCCCTCGCGCGGCAGCGCAAACGTCGTCGGCGTCCGGATCGGGTCGAGCAGGACCGTCACCGACACGGTCGTCGACGACAGCGGCTTGACCCGGGGCTTGCCGACGAGCGAGCGCGGTTCCTGTGCGCGAGGAGCACGACCAGGAGAGCGTCAGCATGCCGACGCCTGAGAGGAAGCACGAGCGAGAGAGAGAGAGAGAGAGAGACGCACCCACCCGCCGGTCCCGTCGCCGCGCACCGAGAGCACCTCCCAGCTGTCGCTCCCGCCGCTCAGGTCCTCCCATGCCGCAATGTTGGCCAGGTCGAGCGAGCCGACGAGCGTCAGCTCGCGCACGTGCCGCGGCTGGATGAACGTCAGCCCAAAGTGGTCGTCGGCCTCGGGCGCTGCGAGCGAGAGGGGGCCCGAGCGTCAGCTCGATCGAAACGGCTGCGACGAGAGAGAGAGAGAGAGAAAGGAGGGGACGCACGCCTGAAGCTCTCCCAGCACGTGTCGGTCCCTCGCCCGTCGACGGCGAGGTGCCAGCTCCCGTTCCTCGTCCACCACTGCTCGTCCGGCCACACGCTCTCGGTCCCTCCCGCGCCCGCCCCACCCGCCGCACTCACCCTCGGCCGCACCAGCTCGTTCCACCGCTCCTCGTGCTCCCTGACGCTCCACCCGTCGGCGAGCGGGTCAAACCCGCGCGGCCCGCCCCTCGTGCGCTCGAGCGCGCGCCGCTGCTCCCTCAGGAGCCGCTCGTGCGCGCGCTGCTCGCCCCGCGCGCGCACGTCGATGACGTTGGACCCGTGGCCGCGGCCGGTGACGGCGCGGAAGAAGCGCACGGCGCGGCTTGAGGGCGACGAGCGCGAGCCGGCGGGCTCGAGCGCGTACGAGGTCGAGAGGGCCGATGCGGGCGGGAAGGGCGTGAGCGAGGTCGTGAAGAGGCAGGCGTCGTTGGAGCACGGGCTGCGCGTGTGCGACTCGGCGGGAGGGGTCGTGAGCGGGAAGAGCGAGGGCGAGAGGGTCGGCGAGGCGAGCGAGAGGACGGTGTAGAGGGTGCGGCTGGCCGAGCGCTGCGCAGGGGTCGCGGTCAGCGAGGGCAGGAGCTCACAGAGAGAGGGCGAGACACGCACAATGTTGCCGTAGACGACCGCCCACTGGTCGACGCCCTCGCCCCTGCTCCAGCCCACCTCGCCGCCCTCAACGTCAATCGGGACGAGGTCGTTGGGCATCTGCTCCGGGTACGTGTTGGTCCACAGCGAGAGGAACATGTCGGCGACGAGGCTCTGCGCCCGCGAGAGCGCGACGGGCGCCGCCTGCTGCTGCTGCATGAAGCGCCGCGAGAGGTGCCGCGGCGCGAACGAGCCCGTGCCGAGCCAGGTGAAGCCCGCGTGCAGGCCGATGTCTGCGCGCACAACGAGCGCGAGAGTCAGCGAACGAGCACGAGCGTCGAGAGGAAGAGGACGAGCGAGACGCACCCGAGTGCTCGAACCGCCAGCGACGGTGCTCGAGGTGGATGATCGGCAGCGTGTTGCTCGCGATGTTCCCGCCTGCGCCGCCGCCGCCCGTGACGCCTCGGCCCGAGCAGCACTCGAGGTACTTTGTGTAGGTCGCGTCCATGTAGACGTTGAGCCAGTCGTCGTCGTTGAAGTAGCAGTGCTCGAACGAGGCCATGCTGCACGCGAGGTGCTTGCCCGCGTCGTGCACGTTGGACGGCGAGTTGACGATGCGGAGCTTGGCGGGAGGGAGGTCGGACCCGGGCGGGGTCGAGATGATGAAGTCCTGCAGAGCGAGGGAAGGGGCGTCAGGAGCGCTCGAGGAGGACGAGGACAAGGAGAGGGGGGGCCGCACCTCGGACGAGAGGTCGACGCCGGGCCGGTTGTTCCACACGATGACCTCGCGGATGAACGGATACCGCGTGATGTGGCGCACGACGAGCTCGAGGCCCTTGCGGCGCTTCCAGTGGAGGACGACGGCCGTGACGCCGACGGCGGGCGACGCCTCGCTGCGCAGGGCGGCGTCGCGGAAGAGCGAGTGCGGGTAGGCGGACTTGCGCGACTCGATGAGCGACACGAGGCGCGTGTGGGCGGCCTGCTGCACGCCGGTGGGCGGGCTCGGGACGTAGTTGAGCGCGAGGGCGTCCTCGAGCTCCCAGGGCGAGGGCGGCACGACTCGGGGCGGGTTGAGGGCGGTGCGGACCGAGAGGAGGACGCGGGTGGCGAGGAAGCACGAGAGGATGAGAAGGAGGAGGGCGGAGCGTCGTCGGAAGGGCGAGATGTGGGTGAGGGAGCGGAGGAGGTAGTCGACGACGACCAGTGGGAGCGCGCTAGGCACATGGGGTAGGATGTCCTGCGGCGACGGAGGAGGTGCGGCGAGGTACAAGGCGCAGGCAAGGTGCGTGTCGAGGTCAGGCTCGACGTGATCGGGACGAGAGGGCGGGTTGAAGGAGGGGGAGGCGCACCTCGGTCATGGCATCGCCGGGATTAGCGCGATCAAGCTGGGCGTGGTGAAGAGCAGTAGCTGCGCAGAGTGCACGCCCAC
This sequence comes from Rhodotorula babjevae, assembly GCA_920104245.2. NCBI lineage: Eukaryota > Fungi > Basidiomycota > Microbotryomycetes > Sporidiobolales > Sporidiobolaceae > Rhodotorula > Rhodotorula babjevae. The sequence goes on from CAKKSZ020000023.1 coordinate 691,523, forward strand.
CCGGTCCAGCCGAGCGAGGTCGCGAATGAGGCCGGTCGACGAGGAGCACGGCCTCGGGGAGCGGCGAGCCTGTGGTCCTCTCCCTCACCCAGCTCCCGTCTAGAGCGACTAGCCTTGCTGCCCGCTCGCCGAGTACCTCAAGCGACACTTCACCGGCCCCTCTGTCCGCCCCGCCTCGTCGTCGCCGTCTAGCTCGCCACTTCCTCCTCCTCCTCATCTCTCTCCGCCCGCCATGGGTCGCGGCGGCTCGTCCAGCGGTCAGCGCAAGACCAGGGCTTTCGCCCAGGTCAAGCGCATGGTCAACCCCAACGACATGCGCCTGTACGTCCACCCGCTCTCCTCGTCGTTCATCAGCTCAAGCTCACTCTCCTCTCGTCGTCTCGTCCCTGCAGGAAGGCCAACCAGGAGAAGGCCAAGAAGGCAGAGGAGGACAAGAAGGAGAAGGAGGTCAACCGAGTGTGAGCCCCTCCCCTCCTCGCTCACCTCGCGCTCGACCCGACCTCTCGACCTCGTGCTGACCGCCCTCTCCCTCTCTCGCCGTCCACAGCGACGCCATGCCGACCTCGCTCTTCTTCTCGCACAACGAGGCCCTCGTGCCACCCTACCGCGTCATCGTCGACACCAACTTCATCAACCTGAGCCTCGAGAACCGGGTCGACATCGTCAAGTCGATGATGGACGTCCTCTACGCCAAGGGTGTGTCTCGAGCGTCTCTCCCACACACAGCAGAGGCACAGACGCTGACACTGCGCCCCTTTCATAGCCATCCCGTGCATCTCTGACTGCGTCCTCGCCGAGCTCGAGAAGCTCGGGCACCAGTACCGCCTCGCTCTCCGGTGCGCCTCCTCTCCTTCCTCGCGCGAGCTCCGGGATCCGTCCTGACGTCTATCTCCTCCCGCCCTTGCCCTTCCCATCCTCCCCCTCCTCTCCGCCCTTCCATCCACCTCGACCTCTCCCCGCCTCCCTCTTCGCCCCTCGCAGCGTCGCGCGCGACCCTCGCTTCGAGCGCCTGCCGTGTTCGCACAAGGGCACCTACGCCGACGACTGCATCGTCAATCGCGTGACGCAGCACCGGTGCTACATCGTCGCGACGTGCGACAGGCAGCTGCGCAGGCGGTTGCGCAAGGTCCCCGGCGTGCCGGTGCGTGCTCTCTTTCCTCGCTCTCGCACGCCGGCCAGCTCGCAGTGTTGCGGCCTCGGTACGAGGCTGCGGTGCTGCGTGCCGGTTGAGGTCATTCGAGAGCCAGAGCTGACGCCTCGCCGCTCGCAGCTCATGTACATCGCCAAGAAGCGCTACGCCATCGAGCGCCTCCCCGACCAGGCCATCGGCTAGCGCACTCGCGCCTGCACGCCGTCTGGCTCACTCGGCGGCGCCCCGAGCGAGCGGCGTGGAAGAGCGCGCGCCGGAGAAGGTCGCGCTCCTCTCGAGGCGCTCTCTGCGGGTCGTCGCGCCGGTCGAGGGCTGCGCTCTTTCTCCTTCTCGTCCCCTCTGTCTGTTCCAGTAGTGCAGTAGACCTCGCAATGTGTCGTTCCTCTTCTCGTTCGAGCTCGCCGACCTGAGAGCGATCGTCCCTCGAGTTTCTCCTCGGCTTTGTGAGCCCCGCTCTGCGCCCTCGCCCACGTGCAATGTACGAGAGTCTTCAACGTGACTGCTGCGGGCCTGCAAAGCTGCGCGAGGCGGCGCACGAGCGTGAGCCGACGCCCCGTCCTCTGTTGTCTCATCGATGAGACACGAGCTTGAGCTCGGCGGAGGAGGGGAGGAGGTGAGGACGCGAGCTCCTCTCTCGCCCGCCTCGCCTCAGCTTGCTCCGTCCAGCCACACCAGACGAGCATGTCGACCGTCATCCCGCCTCGCCCAAAGCGCCAGCGCCTCACGGCGCCGTCCGTCGCCGCTGCCGCCGTCGCGGCCCAGGGCCCCATCCAGACCATCATCTGCCAGTTCCGCAACGCCCAGGACGGCACGCTGCTCGGCCCGTCCGTGTCGCTGCCTGCCGACACAACCCGCGAGGGACTCGAGCTCCTCGCCAACAACCTCAAGGGGACGGTCCGTCCTCGCTCCCCCTCCTCCCTCTCCCTGCGACGGGCGCTGACCCTCGCGCTTCTTCCTGCGCACAGGCCGAGGACCCCGTCCCGTTCTCGTTCCACCTCCAGCTCCCGTCGACCGCCGCGCCGCCCGCCGAGGACGGCAAGCCCACCGCGCCCGAGGAGGGCCTGCGGCTCCCCATTGCGCGCTCGATCCACGCCGACCTCCTGTCGCACCCCAAGCACGCCAACAAGCTCAGCACCGAGGACGTCTTTGTCATCGACTGCGAGCCCGAGGCCGTCTTCCGCGTGAGGGAGATCAGCCGGTGCAGCAGCAGCCTCGACGGTGCGTCCTCGTCTTTCTCTTCCTCCTCTTCCAGCGTAGTTCTCGAGCTGACTCGCCGACGACGCCCCGATGCAGGTCACGCCTCGCCCATCCTGTGCGCCTCCTTCTCGCCGACAGGCCGCTTCCTCGCGACGGGCTCGGGCGACAACACGTGTCGGCTATGGAACCTCGACTCGGAGACGCCCGCGGCGACGCTCGCCGGCCACACCGGGTGGCTCCTGTGCGTCGAGTGGGACGGACTCGAGCGCCGGGTCGCGACGGGCAGCATGGACAACTCGGTGCGCCTGTGGGACCCCAAGACGGGCAAGCAGGTCGGCGAGCCGATGAGGGGGCACTCGAAGTGGATCACGAGCCTCGCGTGGGAGCCCATTCACGTGTGCGTCGGCTTCGTCTCTCCCTCGTTGGCTCTGCGCCCTCACGAATGCAGCCGCTGACTTTCCTCTGAGGTTGCGCGACCACAGCAACGCCTCGCAGCCTCGACTCGCCTCGTCGTCCAAGGACGGCACCGTGCGCGTGTGGAACGCCATGCACCGCAAGATGGACTTTGCGCTCGGCGGGCACACGGCGTCGGTCAACGTCGTGCGGTGGGGCGGCGAGGGCGTCATCTACACGGCGAGCAGCGACCGGACCGTCAAATTGTGGGACGGGAAGGAGGTGCGTCTCGCTCTCTCGCTCTACTCCTGCCGAGTTGTTGTCTCTCGTGGACGAGCAACGTCGGCTGCTTCTCGTAGTCGAGCTGCGGACGCTCACACCCTCTCTCCCACCTCGCGCGCAGGGCAAGCTCATCCGCACCCTCTCCGAGCACGCCCACTGGGTCAACACCATGGCCCTCAACACCGACTTTATCCTACGCACGGGCCCGTTCGACCACCTCGCCAAGGCGCCCAAGACGGACGACGAGGGTGCGTCCACCTCGTCCCCCTATCGACCTTCTCGGGCTGACGCCCTCTCCCGCACCCGCTCGCAGCCAAGGAGCTCGCCCTCAAGCACTACACGGCCTTCACCTCGCGCACTCCCGAGCAGCTCATCACGGGCTCGGACGACCACACGCTGTTCCTGTGGCCGCCCGTCAACTCGTCGCCGCCGGCGGCCAACCCGAAAAAGCCCGTCGCGCGCCTGACGGGCCACCAGAAGCAGGTCAACCACGTCGCGTTCAGCCCGGACGGCAAGTACATCGCGAGCGCGGGCTTTGACAATGCCGTCAAGCTGTGGGACGGGCGCACGGGCAAGTGAGTGGCGCGACGCTCGGACCTCCTCCTCGATGTGCTGCCCGAGGGAGCTCGAGGCTTCTCTCGTGCGGCGCTGCATGTTGAGGTGCCAGAGTGCTGACGCCGACGATCTCGCTGCAGGTTCATCGCTTCGCTGCGCGGCCACGTCGCCGCCGTGTACCGCATCTCGTGGTCGGCCGACTCGCGCATGCTCGTCTCGGCGTCCAAGGACTCGACGCTCAAGGTGTGTCTCTCTCTCTCTCTCCTGCCCTTCGAGATGCACGGGCGAGCGCTGACGCTCTCGCGCCCCTCTCCTCCCCGCACCGCTCCCCCTCGCTCGCCTCGCTCTCGCTCCCGCTCGCTCGTCGCGCAGCTGTGGGACCTCAAGACGTTCAAGATCCGCGTCGACCTCCCTGGGCACAGCGACGAGGTCTACTGCGTCGACTTTGTCGCCGACAAGATTGCGAGCGGCGGCAGGGACAAGAAGGTCAAGATGTGCGTCGCGCTCGGCTCCCTCTCTCTCTGCCTTGTCGCGCCACGGACCAGGCTCTGTGCCCGGGCCGGAGCGCTAGTTGACGTGGATATTGGAGCTGACACGGTTACTCTGCGCACAGCTGGAGGCACTAGACGAGGAGCGACGGCCTGTACGAGCACCCTTGTTGTAGCACGAGCCCCTTCCTCTTCCTCGTCCGGAACGCGCAGCGGTTTCTCTCTCTGTCGCTCTCCTACGCTCGTCAGCCTCTCGATGGACGAAAAGGACGAGAGCGAGAGGATAGAGTGCAGGGAGGACAGCAACAAGGTGGATCCGAGAGGAACGTGCGCGAGAGAGGGGGTAGGGGGCTCAGGTCGACGAGGCGGGTGCAGGACGGGGTACGGCGCACAGCTGGACGTCAAAGAGCTCGATGAACTGCGAGGGGAGAGACCGGTCAGGCCTTGAGGGTGCTGAGGAAGAGAGAAACAGCCGAGGGGAGAGGGAGGGAGAACGAGGGGAACGAGCGGCTCACCTGCTCGTTGTGCTGTCGGACTTTCGGCCCGGCGTACCTGCGGGAACACGAGAGGCGTGAGCCTGGAGGAACGAGAGAGGCTGCTGCTGCGCGCTCGAGCCGTCGTCGGGCCCCTAGAGAACAGAGACGGGGAGGGGGCACGCACCGCCTGTACTCCTCGAGGATCGCCGTCAGGTTCCACCTTTGCAGCTTGCGCAGCAACCCGCACACGGTGCCCGTCCTGTGGCGCCCCTGGCCGCACGCGATGAGGCACGGCTGCTTGTGCGGGTCGAGGATGAGCTCGAGGGCCTGGAGGACCGTCTCCTCCGAGAGCGGGTCGTACGTCGCCGCGTAGTCGTCGGCGCCGAGGTGGTGCAGGGCGACGTGCTGCTCTTGGAGGAAGCGCTGGCTGTGCTCGAGGGAGGGGCGAGGGGGATTGAGCGGGTCAAGGCGCTGCGAGGCGAGGCGAGGGGAAGAGAGAGCACGGGGACGCACAAGGGCTCGTTGGGCTCTTCCGGGGCGAGCCAGACGCACGACTTGAGGCCGAGGCGCTCGAGGAAGGGAAAGTTGAGCTCTGATGGCTGGCCCGAGCGGACGAGGCCTTCCTCGACGAGGCCGTACTGGGGCGGGGGCACGAAGACGCGCTTCGAGGGGCGGACGCGGCAGACGGCGAGGCGTGGTGGGGCGTCGGTGGTCGCAGGTCGAGAGCAGCACGGGCCGAGGTGGCCTTGCTCAATGGTCGAGGCGGACGGGGTTTCCGAGTCGGCAGGTGGGGAGGACGAGGAGGAGAGAGGTTGCGCGTCGGCTGGAGCGGCTGCGGCTGGCTCGACGGGTCGTGGATCGAGTGCAGCCATGCTCGGCGGTCTCGAGCGGCAGGGTACGGCGTGGTGTCAACGTGAGAGGGCTTCGTTCGTCGACGAACTTCATCAGTCCGCGGCTCTCTCCCTCTCCCTACAGCACCAGAGCTCGCCAGATGTTCCCGACGCAGCGCCTGTTCGGCCTGTGCCCCGACTGGAGCACCTGCAAGCTCCCCAACTGCCTCTTCAGCTCGCACTCGCCTCCCAGGTCCGCCCCAGCCCCGACCACCGCTTCGACCTCGACCGTTCCCCAGAAGCGCCCAGCGACCTCGACCACGCCGTCTGGAGTCGTCCTCAAGCGGGTCGTGCGCGCAGAAGAGCCGCAACCAGCTAGCCACGGCTCGCCTTCCTCCTCGCGCACCTCGAGCGGGCTCGCGGCGGGCACGGCGCCGAGGTCGGGCGCGACGGCGGCGGCAGGGACGGCAGCTTCGACGTCCAGGGTGACGCTCGACGACGTGCCAGATGTGCGCCAGTCCCCTTCGGTCGCGCTCGAGCCCTCGCTGACCTCGTCCCCCTTCGTCCGCAGGCTGGCCCGCCACGCTTGCCCATGCCCAAGAGCCTCTCGCACACGCCGTACGCGACAAGGCAGAAGATGGTGACCGCCCTGTACAACCAGTGCGCCTGCTCTTCTACGCTATCTCCCTCTCGACCGCTTCCCTGACCTCGTCCCACCTCGCTCGCAGGTTCCTCGACGTCTACACGCCGGGCATCCTCCCGAGCTCGCTCCGCCACCAGCTCGCCTCGAAGCACGCCCTCGCGCAGGAGGAGCACCTCTTCTCGCGCTCGACCAAGGCGACCTACCGCAACTCGGTCATCTCGGCGCTCGCGCGGCTCAAGAAGCGCGCGCCGGCGCGCACGGTCGACGAGACGGGCACGCTCGAGGACGAGGCGGCGCGGCTGTCCAAGGCGGCCGAGGAGGAGAAGGGCCGCCTGACGCGGCAGCGCGTCGCCAAGTTTGTGCACTCGGTCGAGACGCTGCGGCGGTTCGACTACCCCGTCGAGCTGCCGCCTGGGGCAGGAGGCGACCGCCCGAGCGAGGAGGGCAACGTGCGCAAGTGCGACCGGTGCACGGCCGAGTTCACCGTGCGCAGCGACCTCGACTCGGTGCGCTTCCCCCGCTCCTCGGCAGGTCCGTGCGCCGGTCGACTATCGCTGACCTCCCCTCGCCGCGTGCGCTCGCAGGACGGGCGCCAAGCGTGTCAGTACCACTTTGGGCGCATGGTGACGGAGAAGGTCGGCGGGCAGAAGCAGCGCGTCTACTCGTGCTGCCCCGCCGTCGCCGCCGCGCCTTGTCAAACCGGGCCGCACGTCTTCAAGGTGCGCTCCCTCTCCCTCCTCTCATCCCCGTCCTGGAGAGCAGTGCGAAAGCTGACCCCTCGCCTCTCTGTGCAGGACGAGGACGTCGTCGCGCTGCACTCGCGCGTCCCCTTCGTCGCCACCTCGTCGCTCCGCTCCTCGCTCGACTCCTCCTCGTCCGACCTCCCTCCCGCAGTCGACATCGTCGCGCTCGACTGCGAGATGATCTACACGACGGCGGGCATGTCGCTCGCGCGCGTCACGGTCGTCTCGGCCTCGGGCTCGACCCTCCTCGACGAGCACGTGCGCCCGCAGCACGGCGTCGCCGTCCTCGACCTCAACACGAGGTTCAGCGGCGTCGTCGACGCCGACCTCGCCAAGGCCGTCCTCGACGTGCCCGGCGTCAGGAGGGCGCTCGCCCAGTTTGTCGACAGCGAGACGGTCTTTGTCGGGCATGGCGTCGAGAACGACCTCAAGGCGCTGCGGCTCGTGCACGACAAAGTCATCGACACGGCCATCGTGCGTTTCATCTCGCGCACTTCTTGCCCTCGCTGTCTGCTCGACGTGCATGGGGAGCGACGCTGACGAGCTCGACCGTCGGCGACAGCTCTTCCCGCACCCGAACGGCGGCACCTGGCGGCACTCGCTGCGCAACCTCGCCAAGGACGTGCTCCGCAAAGTGCGTCCGGTTCTCCATCTCCCCCTTTAACGACGCTCTCGGCTGACTCGGTCTCGGCGCGCTCGCAGTTCGTCCAGACGGGCGAGGGCCCGACCGTCGGGCACAGCGCCAAGGAGGACGCCGTGACGGCGCTCGAGCTCGTCCGGTGGAAGTTCAAGCAGGATGCGGCGGGGCGAGGGTGAGCAGGAGGTGCGCGGCGGGCGGGCGGCAATGCAGAGCTGAGTGCGTTCCGTTGAGCTGCGACAGGAGGTCCGTGAGCCAGCGAGTTGCGGAGCGCCTTGGGGCGGCGGCGGCTTGACACGACTAGCTGCAGAACCCTTTTGTGAGTGTGCTCCTCGCGCGCAAACCCTGCTTCGAGGACGAGGGGCGCCCGTCGAGTGCCGTCGGCAAGCGGAGCGGCCGAGGCGGAGGTGGTCTCCCTCGCGCTCGTCTGCCGACCTCGATTTGCGCACCAGCACTCTCTGCACCCGCTCAGAGCTCTACAGAGCGCACCGCAAGCGGCCTCGACGTACCGCACCGTCCCCTCGCCTCCCCCTCGCTCATCATGGCGCAATCGGCTTCTGGCCGTCCAGACGAGCGGTCACCGCTCCTGCAGCCTCGTGCGCCCGCCGAGGAGCTCGAGGACCCGACCAAGCTGCCCAAGGGCAAGCGCAACGCCATCTTGTGCGCCGTCTGGCTCGGTGTCTTCGTGCGTTCTCCTCCCCCTCCCCTCCTCGCTTGTGGGGAAAGCGGTGCTGACCCAGCTAGCGGCCCTGCAGCTCGGCGCGCTCGACGGGACCATCGTGAGCACTCTCCATATGCACCCGGCGAGCACTGCACCCGCTGACGCTGTCCCCACCCGCCCAGGTCGCGACCCTCATATCGGACGTCTCGTCGTCGTTCAAGAAGTCGAACCAGGCCGGCCTCCTCGGCACGTCCTACCTCCTGAGCACCGCCACCTTCACGCCGCTGTATGGACGACTGGCCGACATCATCGGGCGACGGGCGGCGCTCCTCATCGCGCTCACGCTCTTCACGAGCGGCACCGCCCTGTGCGGGTTGGCGCCGAGCATGGTGACGCTCCTGATCGGCAGGCTCATCGCGGGCATGGGAGGTGCGTAGCTCTCTCGCTCTCCCTCTCGTCTCGAGCGGGGCTGACCGTGGCTCTCGCGCAGGTGGTGGGCTCATGGCTGTCTCGTCCATCGTCGCGTCCGACTTGATCCCGCTCAAGCAGCGCGCCCTCTTCCAGGGTCTCGGTGCGCCACCGCTCAGCTCCTTGAGCCTCTAGGTCGAGCGCAGCCAAGCTGACTCTGCCCTCTCTGCAGCCAACCTGTGGTTCGGCGCCGGGTCCGGCCTGGGAGGTCCTCTCGGCGGATTCATCTCGGACCGCTTCGGCTGGCGCACTGCCTTCCTCTGTGCGTGCCTCCCTCTACCTCACGACTCGCTCGAGGCTGACGCTGATCCTCGCCCGCCGACAGTCCAGCTGCCCATCCTCGTCCTCGCCGCGATCCTCGTCTTCCGCAACCTGCGGTACCGCGTCGCTGGCCAGGGCAAGAGCAAGCGCGAGATGGTCCGTCGCATCGACTACCTCGGCTCGCTCACGCTCGTCCTCAGTGTGCGTTTCCTCCGTCTCGTCCTCGCCAGCTGTGACGCACTGACCCCCTCCCCCTGCAGCTCGGCTCCCTCCTCTTCGCGCTCTCGTTCAAGAACGACCGCAGCCTCGCGTGGTCGTCGCCTTATGTCTGGGCGCCCCTCATCGTCTTCTGCCTGAGCGGCGTCGCGTTCGTCCTCGTCGAGGCGTTCTGGTCGCCCGAGCCCGTCATGCCCCTGCGCATCCTCAAGGACCGCAACGGGCTCTTCGTCGCCCTCATCAACTTCACAGTCTCGTTCGTGTCGTTCTCGGTGCGTCGGCTGGCCCTCGCTGGGTGCGCCGTCCCGCAGCGTCTCGTGCTGACCATCCTTCCTCGCCGCCCATCTTCTCGTGCTCTCGCACTCGCAGATCTTGTACTTCTACCCGCAGTTCTTCGAGATCGTCAAGCAGAAGTCGGCGTCCGAGGCGGGCGCCCATCTGCTGCCCAACAGCATCGCGCTCTCGGTCGGCTCGCTCTTCGCCGGCTGGGTGCGTCCTCCCCTTGCTCAGCCTTGGAGCTCAAGGCCTGACGCCTGCACGTCTCGCAGATCATCCGTCGCACTGGCCGGTACTACTGGCTGATCGTCACGACCTCGGGCTTGCCCGTCATCGCGCTCGTGTCGTTCGTCTTCCTCACCGAGTCGAGCGGCTGGTTCCACACCTGGCTCGCCATCCTCCCGAGCGGGTTCGGCTTTGCGAGCGTCATCACTGCGGGCCTCAGTGCGTCTCTGGGACTGGTTCTGCGGACCGAGGAGGAGAAGCTGACGTCCGTGCGCCGCTCACAGTCGCGATCATCGCCTCGGTCGACCGCTCCGACATGGCGACGGCGACGGGCCTCACCTACCTCTTCCGCTACGTCGGGCAGGTGCGCACCACACTCGTGACGTCGCCGTCAGCGAGCTCGAGCTGATTCTCCCCGCGTGCGCTGCGCAGGTCGTCGGCGTCGCCTCGAGCGCGTCCATGCTCCAGTCGGTCCTCAACGCGCAGCTCAAGTCGCGCATCGTCGGGCCCGACGCCCCGCGCATCATCGACCAGATCCGGCACGTCTCGACCTCGATCCCGTCGCTCCCGCCCGCGCTCCAGGCCGCCGCGCGCGAGTCGTACCGCCTCGCCCTGCGCGCCGTCTTCCTCCTCAACCTCGGCGTCGCCGTCGTGTGCTTCCTGACGAGCTTGCCGATCCGCGAGTATGCGCTCCCGGGCTCGTTCGAGGAGGAGGAGGACACTCGGCGGCAGAGGAGCAGCGGGACGGGGACGCCGAGGGAGGAGCAGGAGGCGGACCAGGCGTAGATGGACAGGGCGGCGGCGCGTGATAGACTGTATTGCCCCTCTTCTCTCGACGAGCCGTCTGTCACCTGGCCGTCTCGCATGTTGAAGCGTGTGCGAAGCTGAACGAGACGTGCGCTCGAGCCGGTCGCAGCGTCGGCCTCCCCCGTGCGCACCTTGCGCTTCCCAGAGGTGGGGATTACAGTGTAGCGAGTAGCCTAGCATAGAGCGTGAGGCTCTACTCAGCGAGTCAAGCCGTGGCCGGTCGTCGAGATGAGACTTTGGCGGAGGAGGAGCGACTCGTTCCTCGAACCTCGCTACGCTCTTCCACTGCACCAGACCAGCTCTCCAGCACTGCACAGCTCTTCCCCGAGCCTCTGCACACCCACTTGGCCCAGCACCGCCCTCGCTCCGCCCCGTTGCGCTTCACCCGAAAACCCTCAGCTCCGTCCGCCTCGACCAGCTCGCGCAAGATGGGCATCGACCTCCTCCAGCTCCAGAACGACAAGGGCGGCAACTTTGAGGCCGTCGCCGCCTCGCAGAAGAAGCGCAACGCCCCGGAAGAGCTCGCGCACGATGTCCTCGCCATGTACAAGGAGTGGACCAAGAGCGCGTCCCTCTCCTCTCCCCGTCCATCTAGCTCGACTCCATGGAGCGCAAGCTGACCCTGTGCTCTCTCTGCAACAGCCCAGTTTGACGTCCAGCAGCTGCAGAAGGAGGTCAACAAGATTCAGAAGGAGATTGGCCAGAAGATGAAGGTGCGCTCGCTCTCCCTCACTCGTCCCTCGCCTGCTCTTGCCTGGCGACGAGCTGATCGTGCTCCCTCCCGTGTGCGTACCAGGCCAAGGAGAGCGCAGACGAGCTCAAGGCGCAGAAGGCCGACCTCGACAAGCAGATCGCTGGGCTCAACGCGCAGGCGGTCGAGCAGGAGACGACGATGCGCAAGAAGGGCAACCAGATCGGCAACATTGTGCACGAGAGCGTGCCCGTCAGCAACACCGAGGTGCGCCGCCGCCCCCTGCCCTCCTCTCCGCCCGGTCGGACGAGTCGCTGATCCACGCTGTCTCCTCCCCTTTCTGCAGGACGACAACGAGGTCGTGCGGACGTTCTACCCCAAGGACGCCAACGGCGACTCGGCGCCGCCCGTCAAGGGCGCCGGCTTGACGATGAAGGAGGGCGTCATCTCGCACCACGAGGTCATGTACCGGTTGGGCATGCTCGAGATGGACCGCGGTGCGTCTCTCTCTTGCGCTGCCTCTCTCTCTCTCGACGAATGTCACTGACTCGTGCGCCCGTCGCTGTACGCCCGCAGGCACCAAGGTCGCCGGCCACCGCGGCTACTACCTCGTTGGCGACGGCGTCGACCTCAACCAGGCGCTCATCACTTACGGCCTCGAGTTCCTGCGCGAGAAGGGCTACACCAAGATCCAGCCGCCGTTCTTCATGAACAAGAGCATGATGAGCAAGACGGCTCAGCTCGAGGAGTTTGACGAGGCGTTGTACAAGGTCCGTGCACGGTCGTCCTCCTTGCTCGAGCTCGAGCGGACCGCTCGAGCCGCGCATTAGTAGGCTCCGTAGCGGCGTCGACTCACTCTCGCTCGCTCGTCCGCAGCTCGAGGGCGCCAACGAGGACCAGGAGAAGTACCTCATCGCGACGTCGGAGCAGCCCATCTCGGCCATGCACGCCGACGAGTGGTTCGACCAGCCGAACGAGCAGCTCCCGATCAAGTACGCCGGCTACTCGACGTGCTTCCGCAAGGAGGCTGGCTCGTCCGGGCGCGACGTCCTCGGCGTCTTCCGCGTCCACCAGTTCGAGAAGGTCGAGCAGGTGCGCACCCTCTTCCAGCTCGACCCGCTCCTCTCGCCCGTCGCCGTCCACAACTGACTCTCGCACACGATCCACGCCCCGCAGTTCTGCATCACGGACCCGTCGTCGTCGTGGGAGATGTTTGACCAGATGATCGCGTCGTCCGAGGCGTTCTACCAGTCGCTCGGCCTGCCGTACCAGCTCATCGCCATCGTGTCGGGCGCGCTCAACAACGCGGCGGCCAAGAAGTACGACCTCGAGGCGTGGTTCCCGCACCAGGGCGAGTACAAGGAGCTCGTCTCGGTCTCGAACTGCACCGACTACCGTGCGTCGCCGTCGTCCCCCTCCTTGTTCTCCTAGCGCACTCTCCCTGACTGTCGCTCGCTCACCCGCACGCAGAGTCGCGCTCGCTCGAGATCCGCTGCGGCATCAAGAAGCAAGGCGAGGCCAAGAAGGTCTACGTCCACATGCTCAACGGCACCCTGTGCGCCACCGAGCGTGCGCTGTGCTGCCTCGTCGAGAACTACCAGACCGCAGAGGTGCGTCCGCAGCGTCTCTTCCGTCTCGTGCTCGGTCTGCCTTCGTCGACGGCGGCTCGAGCGCGTACCGCTCGAGCACGCACTGACCCCTTCTCGCTCCCTCTCGATGCAGGGCGTCGTCATCCCCGAACCGATGCGCAAGTACATGGGCGGCCGCGAGTTCCTCCCGTTCGTGCGCGACCTGCCGCCCAAGGTGGCCGAGAAGGCGTCGAAGAAGAAGCACTGAGCGAGGATCGAGGAGGAGGACGCTGTAGACGGAGCGAGTTCGGCGGCAACTCGCACTTGTGCTCTCACGACTCGCAGCACGCTCACCGGAGAGAGGGAGCGCAAACAGTAGATGCAGCTGGAGAGGACTAAGTGCAAGAGGGAGAGGGCAAAGAACGACTGCGAGAGGACGAGGAAGAGAGAGAGAGAGAGAGAGAGGAAAGAGGAAGAGGGGGTCCGTGCGTCGCGCTCGATCAGCGCACCGAGATGCCCGTCTTGGACTTGCGCCCGATGCCGTCGTTCTCGTCGACGTCCTTGCCCGACAGCATCCTGCCCGAGCCTGCGCCGGCGCCGCCCTTGACCGCGCCCTTGGGCGTGTCAAAGATCTTCCAAAACTTGAGGTCCTCGTCGCTGCTCGCGGTCGCGACCGTCGTCCCGTCCGGGCTCGTGCACGAATGGAGGATGCGCGTGCGGTGCGCGTGCGGGATGTCGGCGACCTTGGTGAGCGAGGGGTAGCTCCACAGGGCGAGGTGGTGGTCGGGGACGCCGTGCGTCGAGAGGAGCTCCTTGGCGTGCGGGTTCCACGCGAGCGACGTCACCTGCGACGTCGTGACGAGGCTGTTGAGGCGCGCGCCCTGCGTCGTGTTCCAGAAGTGGATCGTGCGGTCCGACGAGCCGCCGCCCGAGGCGAGGAGCGACGAGTTCCACGGGCACCACGCGAGGGCCTGCGAGGGAGCGGGGCGGGCGAGGGAGCGCTCGGGTCAGTCTCGAACATGGTGTGCGAGGTGCGAGAGAGGAGGAGGAGGGGCGCACCTTGACGGCGGCCGTGTGGTTCGTCTTGCTCATCTTGGGCGCGTGCGTCATGCGGCCGTCCCATACGTTGACAACGTTGTCGTTGCCGCCCGAGGCGAGGAGCTGCACGGCTGAGTGAGTCAGTTGCGCTCGAGGAAGGAGAGAGAGAGTGAGAGAGAGCGCGAGACGCACGCCTTGACCTCCTCCAGAGAGTCCACCCGCAATCTCGGGCCGCCACTCGAGCCCGCACACCTCGCCGCGGTGACCCTTCATCTGGGCGACGCAGTGCTGCGCGACGCGCACGTCCGAGTTCCAGATCTCGCCGCTCCTGCACCCGCTCGCGAGGACGGCGCCGGACCAGCTCAGGCTCGGGACGCGGCTCGGGTGGCCCGACATGGTGCGCACGAGCTGGCCCGCGCAGACGTCGTACACCTGGATCGGGCCCGACGCGAGGCCGACGGCCAGGTGCGAGCCGTCCTCGGTGAACTTGACCGAGCAGATGTACTCGTCGCCCTCGGTGAGGGCGCTCGTGTCGGACGAGGCGTTGGCGGCCCCGACGTGGCACAGCTCGGTGACGTCGCCCGTCGCCGCGTTCCACACGTAGACGCTCTCGGCGAGGCCGATCGCGAGCAGGTTGGTCGACGACCAGTCCATCAGGTTGAGGTAGTAGTCGTCGAGCATGCCCGGTGCGTCGAGGACGCGGTCGGGCTGGGTCGGGATGCGGCGGCGCGAGGCGGCGTTGGCCGACGACGACGACGAGGCGGCCGAGTGCTTGTTGGGCAGGCGGGCGTACTGGGCGAGGAGCGACGAGTGCTCGGTCTGGGGCATGGGCGGCTCGGCGAAGAACGACAGGATGCGCTGGTCCGAGTTGATGCCGAGCGACTTGGACAGGTCCGACGTGTGCTGCGCGTCCTCGGCGCTCTGGTGCGGGGCCGTCTCGGAGCCTGAGGACGACGACGAGGCGGCGGCGGTCGCAGGAAGGAGGATCGGGCCCGTGTGCTCGCCGTTGCCCGACTGGCGCGACGGGATGTAGCGGTCGTACTGCGTGCGGTCGTCCCACTAGTCAGCATGGGGAGCGTGTAGGAGACAGAGAGCGGACGCACGTGGCGGCCCTTCTTGGACGGGCTGCGCTTCGAGTCGCCGGCGAGCGAGGACGGGTCCCAGTCGTTGCTGACGATGCCGCTGCGCCCGACGCCGCCTCCTGCGGCGAGGCCCGCCTTGGTCGGGCTCGAGCGCCTGCTCGGGCCGTCGAGGGTGCCGGTGAGGTTGCCCGTCAGGTCGTCGTCGCCGCTGTGCCTCGAGCGAGGCTCGCGGGGCAGCTTTGCCGGGCTCGTGCTGTGCTTCTTGCGGGTCGTCTGGGTGGTCGACACCGAGCTGAAGATGTTCTTGGCCGAGGGTAGGGCGGGGTGGCGGGGTGGCTTTGCGGCTGGCGGGCGAGAGGGCGAGCCGAGCGAGGTGTTGTTGAACGACGCGGTGAGGGTCGAGAGAGGGGCGCGCGAGGGCGAGTCGAGGGGGCCATTGCGGGCCATGGTCTTGGTGGGAGAGCGTGGAGGCATCGCGGTGGGTGTACTCGCGAGCGTGTGCGTGTGGGAGAAGAGCGAGAGCGAGGAGGGAGGACGACGAGGCGAGACGAGCCAACCACGGCGACGCCTCGCCTCGAAAGCCTCAGGGGAGGGTCAGGGCGAGCCCCCCCCGCTGCGGCGACTTGGCTCGATCGCTCTTCATTTACGCCGCCCTCTCTCTCCGCCCGTCGACCCACCTCGCTCTCCTCCTTGCCTCGCCCCAGCTCGCTCTCTCTCGTCCGCTCGTACCTCAAGCCAGCGCTGCACCTCGAGAACGCACCGCCCACGGCCCTCACCCGCAGACCCGCCCCGCCTCGGAATGCTCGACAGCCGGCCATGACACCTCCGTCCAGCGTCACCCTCGAGGGCGACACCTTACCGCCACCTGTCGCCGAGCACGGCACTTCTGTCGCTCTCGGCCGCCCACTTGTCCATGCAGATCAAGGTGGCGACGAGCCGCGAGGCGAGCCCGATAACCGGACCGCGAGCCCACACGACCAGGTGCGTCTGCCGGCTCATGGTAGACTCGCCGAGGAGCTTGACTGACCTAGCAATAGCAACAGCTACCGCCGCAGCCTGCCCTGAACGCCCTCACCGACTCGCTCGCCGCGACCGACCTCGCCGGCTCCTCCCCTCCCCTTCCGCCTCTCCCTGCGACCTCGTCCCCGTACCCTCTCCTCCCCGACGTTCCGAGGTCCACCGCTGCTCGAGCGCCTTCCGGCCCACCGGCTGCGGCTGACGACGAGGTCGAGGCGCTCGTCGACCCGAGCGAGAGCGCCGCTCGTCCCGGCACGCGCAAGAGCTCGCTCACGCCGAGCGAGGAGGCCCTCATCCTCCCCGGTGTGCGCAACGGTGCGATGCCGACGGCGACGGCGCGACGCCGTCCTTCGGTCGACGCACAGAGCGTCGCGAGCGGCGTGTCGGGCAGGTCGGCCCAGTCGGGCGGGCAGCACAGCTTTGCGACGGCCAAGAACTACTTCCCGCTCGTCCAGAAGCGCTCGGCGGCGTCGGGCTCGACGACGGCGGCGACGGCATCGAGCGCGGCAGGCGATCCGTGGGGCGCGCCGGCGTCGCCGGGCGGCGCTCGGGCCTCTCCTGCCGGCACGCCTGCGCCCGAGACGCCTCCTCCCCTGCGGCAGGCGCGCAGGAGGCCGTCGGGCTCGTCGTCGCTCGCCTCTTCAACACGCCCGACGTCCGTCTTCCCGACCATCAAGCCGAGCCGCTCGGCGAGCTCGAGCGTGTTCCCCCTGCGCTCCCCTCCTCCTTCCTCCTCCATCCCCGTCGCCGACTCTCCCTCGGCGCGCAGCTCCGACGCCGGCTCCCTGCGCTCCGAGTCCCTCCTCGGCGCGCCCGCCTCGCCCCCACCCTCGATCCTCGCCCGCCCGACGCCCTCCCCAGCACGCAGCGGCACCTCGCCCTCGCTCTTCTCCCTCCCGCGCCCCGACTCGTCCCTCTACGCGCCCTCGCTCGCGCCCTCTCGCCGCTCCAACGAGACCACAACGACGAGCACGTCGCGCCGCGCGCTCGCGCTCGCCAAGCCGAGCTACGCGAGCTCGCGCGCGCCCTCGCACGCAGAGGCGTTCCTCGCGAGCGCGCCCGAGCCGCTCGCGGGCCCGCCGAGCATCTTTCTCAACCCGATGCCGCAGCCGAGGTCGGTCAGGGAGCTCGTGCCCAACCCCAAGCGGCGCCTGTCGGCCTTCTTTGGCGCCGGCAAGGCCAAAGCGGCGGCGGCGCCCTCGCCCTCGCCCTCGACCGCCGCCGCAGGACCGAGCCGCGGCAAGTCGGCCTCGATCCTCGACGCCGCGCTCGCCTCGTCGGCGACCTGGGCCGCCCACCGCGGCGAGCAGTGGCGCGCGCCCGCGTCCTCGAGCGCGAGCACGAGCGGCGGCGGCGGCGGCGCAGGGTTCGGCGCGCTGGCGGGGTACCGCCCGGCGCACCAGGTGCGGCGTCAGCAGGAGGAGGCTGCTGCGCGGCTTGCTGCGGAGCGTAGCGGTGTCGGAGAGGGAGGAGCGGCGAGCCCCGGCGGGCCGACGATGGGCGGCGGCGGCGAGGTGCCCGTCTCGGGTGAGGCGATCGCCGAGGCGTTTACGCGCAACCAGGGGCGCGAGGCGCTCGCTGCGTCAGGAGGAGGAGGAGGAGGCGGTGGCGGCGAGGCAGGAGGAGCGCGAGAAGGAGAAGGGGCGGGAGGAGGACGAGGCGCGGGGCTCGAGCGCACGCGGTCGGGCGTCAGCATGGCCTCGGTGGCGGGCATCGACGAGCCGGCGAGCGCGAGGGGAGGAGGGGCGTTTCCTGTCAGGAGGGAGGCGTTCCCGACGAAGGCGAGGGCGCAGGGAGGGTCCGTGCGCGAGTGATCGAGGGGGAGGGGGAGAACGGCTCGAATGCGGCGATGGCGAGGCGACGATGTGTGCGCTGTAGCCCGACGTGCAGAACAGGTGCTGTACGACTACCTGCGAGTGCAGCGACAAGCAGCAGAGCCGGACCCGCTCGCTCGAGGAGAACCTCGCGCTCTCGCGCTCGCGCTCTCGATTCTCAGCACGCTCGAGGGAGGAAGATGGCACAACGGTGATCTATTGAGCAAGGGCCACCCCGGTGGGTCTGCCGGCATGACAAAGAGAGAGAGAGAGAGAGCAGAACTACAATACGAGGGAAGGAGGAGAGAGTGCGTGCGAGAGGGTGGGTGCGGCGACGGCGACGGCGTAGCCGAGGGGGATATAGGCAGGTGCGGCGCGCGAGATGGGGTGCGAGGGGGATGGGCGTCGTCATGAGAGAAGGAGGGAGGGAGGGGGAGGAAGGCGGTTCACTGCTGGTTGCACTGGACTTGCGGGCCGGCGCCCTCGTCGTCCGTGTCCATCTGGTCCTCGTCGTACGCGCCGCCCTGGCCGTGGCCCGACTTGGTCCGCCGGTCGGCCGCGTCGACCATCTCGACCTCGTCGAGGTGGACCTCCTTGCCGAACGTCGGGAGGGCCGGGCGCGCGGGGAGGATGTGCTCGAGGGGCTCGAGCGCGGCCGGGTCGAGCGAGTCGGGGAACTTGACGTTGATGTGGACGATGAGGTCGCCCATCTCGTGGTGGCGGTGCGACGGCATGCCCTGCTCGGGGATGACCTTGAGCGAGCCGGGCTTGATGACCTCGCCCGGGTGCACCGTCACCTTGATGGCGCGCTCGTCGAGGTGGCGCAGGACGAACGAGCCGCCGGCGAGCGCCGTCAAGAGGTCGATCTCGACCTCGGCGATGAGGTCGTCGCCCTTGCGCTTGAACGTGTCGTGCGGCTTCTCCTCGATGACGATGACGACGTCGCCCGGCTCGACGCCCGGGCTCTGGTCGGCCTCGCCCGCAAACGTGATCGTCTGGCCCTCCTTCATGCCGCGGTCGATAAAGACCTCGAGCACCTTGCGCTCGTTGACGATCTTCTTGCCGTTGCAGTCCTTGCACCGGTCCTTGGCGTTGATGATCTCGCCCTCGCCGTTGCAGTCGCCGCACGGCTGCTGGATCTGCTGCACCATGGGGCCGAGCTGGCGCAGGACGATCTTGACGCCCTGGCCGCGGCACGACTGGCACGTCTTGACGGCGCCCTCCTTGCCGCCCTTGCCCTTGCACTTGCCGCACAGGACGTGCTTCTGCAGCGCGAGCTTGGACGTCTTGCCCTTGTACAGGTCCTCGAGCGACACCTTGATGCGGTGCACGAGGTCCTTGCCCTTGCGCGGGCCCTGCGGCCGGCCGCCGCGACCGCCGCCGCCGAAGAAGCCGCCGCCGCCGCCAAAGAGCTGCGAGAACAGGTCCTGCGAGCGTGGACGAGACGGGTCAGCCTCGAGCCTCTCACGGTCGAGCAGGGAGAGAGAGAGGACGCACCTGCGGGTCCATGCCCATGCCGCCCGGTCCACCGCCCGAGAGACCCTCCTCGCCGTACTGGTCGTAGAGCTGGCGCCTGCGAGGGATGCGAGAGTCAGTCCCCGCTTATTTCGAGCGTGAGAGAAAGAGGCATGCGCACTTCTCGCCGCTGCGAGGGAGTTTAAGAGAGTCAGCAGCGGTTCCGAGCGAGCGAGGAGGAAGCAGGGGAGGACGCACTCGGACAGGACCTCGTACGCGTGCGACACCTCCTTGAACTTGTCGGCGGCGGCCGGCTCGGGGTTCTTGTCCGGGTGGAGCGACAGGGCGAGCTGTGAGCGGGCGAAAGCTGGTCAGCGTCCGAAGTCCGAGCGAGTCGGCTGTGGTCGTCGAGCCCGAGTCGGCACCGCTGCTAGGATGCGTCTCGCCGCGCAGCCAAGCATACCGCTGGACTGCAGCCGCCTAAGCAGCTGCCGCACAGCGGTACTCGTGCGCAGAGGCGAGAGGCGAGGCTCGGGGGAAGGAGAGCGAGCGAGAGCTCACCTTGCGATACGCCTTCTTGAGCTCGCTGTCGCTTGCGCCGGGCTGGACGCCGAGGAGGTCGTAGAGCTTCGTCTCGCGGACCATGGTGCTGCGTTGGGGGGACGAGGAGAGAGGGAGAGCGGCGAAAGGCGGATGAGAGATCGTGGCGAGGAGGAGAGTGAGGACGGGGCGGGGACGGGGCGGACAAAGGTCGGCGGGTCAGCGATGAGCTGTCGAGAGCCGTCTGGCTCAGTCAGGAGCGCACCTAAGCAGTGGGCGGGGAGGGTGAGGAGTGTGAGCTGAGCCAGCTTCGTTCCGCCTCGTTCTCTCCGAGTCCGAGACCCTCGCCGCCCTCTCTTCGGGCGGGCTGATGATGGCCACAGAGGCTCTACGACCATGTCACGAGTAAGATCCGGGCACTCGCCTCACTTTCTGCCGAGGTGCGGCTGCCGTCCCCCGGCGAGCGAGACGAGAGCTCGCTCCTCGCTCCTCACAGCTCGGCATGTCGCCTCTGTCGAGCCAGTACGTCGAGTCGGACGACGACTCGAGCCACTCGCCCGCCCCCAAGGCCTCGTCGAGCTCGTCCAAGAAGGTGAGCACCGCCTCCGAGTCGCTCCTCCAACCTCGCCTCAGCAGCCTCGCACACGCCATGGACAGCCAGTCTTGCGCCTCGAGGCTCATCGTCGAGCTACTGGCGAGGTCGGGCGCGGCTCAGCCATTCCCAGAGCGCCGCGCTGACCCAAGTCGCCCTCCTCCCCACCTCTCCCTCCTCTCCCTCGCTCGGCCGTCTCGTCCACAGCAGAAGAAGGCCAAGCGCGCCGTCCAGTCCGACTCCGAGTCGTCCGAGGACAAGCCGCTCGCCAAACAGCCCAAGAAGAGCTCGTCCAAGGACCAGAAGAAGGAGCGCAAGGCCCGTCGCGACGACGACTCGGACTCGCCGGCGCCCAAGCCCAAGGCCAAGGCCAAGGACAAGAAGCGCAAGCGCACCGACGACTCGCAGAAGGACAAGAAGCCCGTGCGCAAGGTTGGCGAGGCGCGGCGCGCGACGGGCGAGGCCCTGACGGACGACGGCGGCAACAGCTACGTCGACCTCGGCGCCAACAAGCGCGTCGTCGTGAGCGACTTCAAGGGCAAGACGCTCGTCCAGATCCGCGAGTACTACAACGACAATGGCGAGTGGAAGCCGGGCAAGAAGGTGCGCTCCCCCTACCCTCTCCCGGCGGCTCGAGCGCTGCTGCGAGGGCTCCAGCTCGTTCTGCGCCACCTCACTCTCCCTCAGAGCCCATGTGCTGCACGAGGCTGACTCTCCCTCGTCGACGGCGCCCACAGGGCATCGCGCTCCCGGTCGATGCGTGGGACCGCCTCAAGAAGGCCGTCGGCACGGTGCGTCCCTGCTCCTCGACAGCTTCCCTCCCTCGTTCAGAAGCTGACTCGATGCGCGCTGCAGATCGACACGGCCATCGACGACCTCGTCGGCTGACGACCCTTCCCTCTCGCTCGTCGACCTCGCCCTCGTCTCGCCTCGCCTGCTCCCTCCTCCCCTTCGCCCTCTCCCTCTCTCTGTGCCGTCCATACCCCCTCGTCGTCTCGCTCCGTCTACCTCCTCGTACTCATACCCCCTCGCAACCCGCTTTCTCGCTCTCCTCGCCTGCAACTCGGCTCTTCGCGCTTCTCTCGAGGTCCGTGCTCTCGCTCGCAGGCGCAGAGAGAGAGGTCTCGTAGTCGAGCGTCTATGATCTAGTTCAGCTGCTCTTCCATATCCTACAACGCCCGCTGTAGCAGTGCGAGCCCCGCCAAGGCTGCCGCCGCGACCGCCGCCGACCCGAGCGCCGCACCGACCCCTCCCGCTCCCCCTCCTCCTCCCAGCACGCTCGCCCTCCTCTCCGCCGCACTGACGCCCGACGCCTGCCCGCCGATCGCGCCAATGATGCCCGACGCCGCCGAGACGGCGTTGCTCGCGCGCGTGTTGAGCCCGCCGTCGTAGATGCGGATGCTCTGGATCTCAAAGTAGGCCTCGTCAAAGTTGCTCGGGTCCTTGACGTAGTCGCTGCAGAGCCCCGTGCCGCACGTCGGCGAGAAGACGCCCGGCTGGCCGGCCCCTGCGAGCGCGAGCGCGAGAAGGGAGAGGGTCAGTGCGCGCGGGCTTGGGAAGGTCGACGACGAGGGGGACGCACAGTCGCCGCAGAGGGCAATGTTGATCGTGAGCTGCTGAGGCGCAAAGTACTGATTGATGTTGCAGGTCGACGACGGGTAGTAGGCCATCGGGCGGCCCCAGGTCGTCGGGTCGGGCGTCGAGCCGGAAAGGTCGGCGGGCACGTCGGCGCGCTACGACGAGACAGGCTTCGAGTCAGCTCGGCGTAGAGGCACGAAATAGAGAGAGAGAGAGGCGCACGGCGAAGAACCAGACCGAGATGCCGTCGCTCGCGAGCTCTGCCGCGTAAACGCCGCCGCCGCCCGCCGCAAAGTCGGCGCCGTAGCTCGCGTTGCGCGGGTCGACGTACGTGCAGCCCCTGTTGGCCTCGACGCCATGGTCGCAGTTGTTGAACGTGAGCTCGCCCGTCGGCACGCTCGTGTTGTCGGCGTAGCAGCCCGTCACCGTGTGCATCGCCACCTGGTTCGTCTGCTGGAGGTTGACGCCCTCGAAGAAGTCGACCTCGCCGCCGCTCGGCCAGCTGACGGCGTGAGCCCAGAAGGCGGGCCAGGTTGCGCACTGCGAAGAGGGCGAGGAGTGAGCTCGCGCTCGAGCTCGAGGAGGAAGTGGGGAGCGAGGGACGACGTACGCCGTACGGCAGGTGCAGCGCGTCCATGACGATGAGCCGCCCGAGGTCGAACGTGCGCTCGGTCGTGATGCGGACCGAGTTGCGCAGGCCGTTGGGCGCGATCGCGCTGCTGTTGTCGACCCGGATGATGGCATTGCCCGCCGAGTTGGTGAACGCGACACTCGCCGAGGCGCTCTTGGGGACGTAGTACGTATTGCCTGCGTGTTCATGATCGAGCCCGGATCAGCTCACGGTCGAGGGGAGAGCGAGGGGAGGAGAGGGAGGCGGGCGCACCGTTCGTGAGGTTGTCGTTGTTGCCCCAGAAACTCCAGCCATCGTAGAACGAGTCGCCGGCGTACTCCTGCTCGAGAGAGTAGGCTGCTTGAACGGCGGCAGGGGCGAGGGCGAGAGCCGAGAGCGAGAGGGAGGTGCGCCAGCGCATGTTGAGGGAGGAGGAGGACGAGTCGGCCGAGTCGAGGGGGACGAGTCTGGCGGTGCTGCTGCTGCGTGTGCGTGCGGTGCGAGGCTAGCCGGCTAGCTGGGCGTGCAGTGCAGTGGCTCTGGAGCGAGTGCAGGAGGTTGGGAGGGGGGTGCGACGGCGGCGGCGACGGCGGTGGCCTCGCTCAGCCTCCCAGCCTCGGCGGGTCGGCGGGCAAAGGCTGAGTGAAATCGCCCACGGACCGCAGCCGGGGGACCGTGAGGGCATCTAGCTGAACGGGGCAAGCGGTGCGCGATCGAGTGCAGTGAACAGGGACGGCAGAAGGAGATGGCGCTGCGTGGACCGAGTGCGGAACCTGGGGAGGAAGGGGCTCGCGCGCTGCTGCCCGACGCGGCATCGAGCCCGATTTTCCGGAGGCGCTCGTCCTCCTCGGACATGCGATCGAGGCTGCAAGCCTGCGAACGGGCCGAACTCTCCCAGTGCGGGCTCCCGAAAGGTCGACAGCGAGCAGAGGCGAGCAGTCGCGGTGGGCGAGCGTCAACTTGCGAAGGTTGGCGGCGCACGCTTCCTCGCCCGGCCTGCAAGGGTTCGTCCGCCGCCGCATGTGGCTTCCTGGAGCTCTCGCCACCTCCGCATCGGAGCGGAGAAGGAGAAGGAGAAGGAGAAGCGGAGAACGGCGTGCCGACTTCCTCGAGAAGACGAGAGCGCGCGAGGCGGTCGAGGAGGGAGGGGGCTCGAGCGCAGCTCTCGGGGCTCGCCAAAGTCGACTCTCTCTCGCATACGGGTACGGGCGCACATGACGGTGACAACGAGCTAGGCCCTTTTCATGTACATCTATGCGTCTAATGCGTGCGAAAACCCGAGAAGGAGAGAGCGAGAGGAGGAAGAGGCGAAGACGAGGAGGACGGCTCGAGAGGGCGCCGACTACGTGAGCGCCGCGCACGACTCGCCTCGAGGCACCATCTGGTACATCTTGACCGACTCGATCTCAAGCCCGCGCTGGCGGATCTTGTCGCCGCTCGGCCAGGTGCGCGACCACAGCGGGAGGTACTCGAGGAAGCGGTTCATGGCCTGCGGGCGGTCGTCGCTGTTGCGCCACGGCTTGTTGGGCAGGTTGTCGTCCCAGTAGCCGTCGGTGCCGCCGGCGAGGAGCGCGATGCGCAGGTAGAACTCCTGGTCAAAGGGCGCGATGTGCTGGTTCTCGGCGCCCGCCCACGGGTTGCCGATGATGGTGCCGTTGCCGTACGAGTAGCCGAATTTGCCTGCGGTGACGGAGAGTAGGTCAGCATGCTGCTGCGAGCAGGAGGAGCCGAGGTGGCGGGCAGAGGGAGGAGCGAGAAGGAGGAGGACGACGACGCACCGAGGTCCCAGAAGGTCCTGCCGCCGA
Source organism: Rhodotorula babjevae (assembly GCA_920104245.2). Lineage (NCBI taxonomy): Eukaryota > Fungi > Basidiomycota > Microbotryomycetes > Sporidiobolales > Sporidiobolaceae > Rhodotorula > Rhodotorula babjevae. Next base: position 715,621 of record CAKKSZ020000023.1, read on the forward strand.
ACCCGTAGCGGAACATGATGCGCACGCGCGAGTTGATCCACATCGTCGCGCTCGTGGGCGTCCAGTCGAGGCCAAACTCGTCTGCGAGAGGTGTCGGGGTCAGCTCGAGCGCTCGACGAGGGAGGAGAGGCGCAGAGAAGGACGAGCACGCACAGGTGCGCTCGTTGAAGAAGCTGCGGTACACCTTGTACAAGCCCTGGGTGAGGTAGAAGCGGTCGAACGAGGGCGAGTCGGCTGCAGAGGCGCGAGAGCCGGACCGTCAGCGTCGGTCGAGGACGAGGCCGGCTCGACGAGAGAGAGGAGGCGCACCAGGACCCCAGTGCAGGCCGGTGACGGCCTCGTTGTTGAGCTGGTCGAGGCGGTGCTGAGCCTTGTTGCCGCGCGACTCGAAGAGCGTCATCAAGCCCGACGCCGGGTACCGCCCGTACTCCTCGGTGAGCGGCACGAGCGAGATCTGCGGCCAGAGCCAGTCGCTGCGAGGAGAGAGAGGATGCCGAGAGTCAGCGCTGCGTCAAGATGGAGACGGACGAGCGCGCCGAGTGGGCGGGAAGGAGAGGGCGAGCGAGGCGCTCGGACCCCGTCTCGCGAAAGAGGGGAACGAGGACGCACCCAGTCGGCATACGCGCCCGGACCGTCACCCGCCCGTAGTTGATCGACACCTTGTTGCGGGTCGAGATCATGGCCGACTGGATGGGCGGGATGACGAGCGTCTGGTTCATCTCCGTGTCGGCGACGATCTGGCAGTCCGACTGGTGCAGCGAGTCGCAGGCGCTGCCGAGCTGCATGAACGTGCTGTTCAAGACGCTGTAGAGGAGGAGGCAGTAGCTGGTCAGCACGAGCAGGAGCTCGAAGAGAAACAGAGAGGGAGAGGAAGCCGCACGCATAGTCCTCGGGGATCATCGTCTCGTTGGTCAAGGTCGGCACGATGAAGAGGCTGCCGTCGGCGACGTAGTGGTTGTGGCCGGAGAAGAACGTAAAGTCGTTCGACTCGCCGCCGCCGATGCGCTCCTCGACCTTCCACTTGGTCATGTCGAGCGAGTCGCCCTCAAAGTCGTCGTCGAGAACCGGGCAGTAGTCGTAGTGGTCGACCTTGAGGCACGCCGCGATGATAACGTACGCGCCGAGAGCGACGCCCGCCGTGATGCCGAACAGCGTCGTAAAGTAGCTCTTCTTGTCGCGCGAGATCGTCTTGCGGCCCTTCATCCACGGCTTGTACTGCGGGCGGGAGAGGGAGGACGGCGTCAGCTCGACAGCTCGCTCGAGGTAGGGCGAGCGCTAGAGGTCGAGGAGAACGAGAAGAGGAAACGCACGTTGCCCGCCTCGCGGTCAAAGAGCTGGCTGCGCATGGGCGCCTTGAACCGCTTCCGAACCGGCTCGCTCCGCCCGGGCATCTCGTAGATCTCGGTCGCGCTCGACATGCTCGACTCGCTCGGGGCTTGGTGGTACGTGAGGGCCGGGGCCGACTGGGCGACCTGGTCGGCCCATGTCGAGGCGCGTCGGCCGTCGGCGGGGCGGTCCTTCTTCGAGTCGATGCTGTCAGTCGTCGAGGTCGAGTCGTTCCGCGTGCGAGCGAACGACTCGCGCAGGTTGAACGTCGCGGCGGACTCGTCGTCGGCGTCGGCGGGGACGGCCTTCTTCGAGTCGGTGCTGCCCGTCGTCGAGGTCGAGTCGTTGCGCGTGCGGCCGAACGACGTGCGCAGGTCAAACGTGGCGGCGAACGGGGCAGAAGGAGCGTGGGTCTGCAGGCACGGCGCACAGAGGAGAGAGGTGAGGTGAGTGGTGAGACCGCCGGCCGAGCTGGGGGGAGAGGTTGAGTGAGGAGCGAGAGGCGGCGACGCACCTTGTCTGCGCTCATGGCCGGGGCGCGAGAGCTCGGCTGGGTCGTGGTAGAGGAGGAAGCAAGCCAGGGACAGGCTGCAGCGAGGGCGAGGAGAGCGGGTGGCTCGCCGCTGGCCCCGATCCTCCTCCGAGTCGCCTCCGCGCTGCAAGGCCCGCGCCGACGGCCGTGCGGCGTGCGAGCAAGGCGTGCGAAGGGGTCGAGAGAGGTGCGCTGGCTGCCTGATCGAGGAGGCGAGCGATAGAGCTCTCTGAGATCGAAGGCATTCGACTCGAGGAGGAAGGAGGACGACGAGGCCGGGGTCCTCGTGGCCGCTCGTCCTCCTCCGCCGCCGGCGCTGCCCTTCTCCATGCACCTCCCTGCTTGCGCTGCCGCCGGCTCGGTCCTGTGAACTCTCACGGCCGACTTGCCCTCCGGATCTGCGCGTAGCCCTGGCTCCCTCGCCCCCTCGGCTCACGCGTGGCACAAGCTCGGTCGCGAGTGCCCACTCGTCCGGCTTCCTCGTGCTCGTCGACTGCGCTTCTTGGACGCGGCGTTCGCAGCCGACTCGGCGTACACAGCCCCGAGTGATCGTGGGCGCGGCAGCCGTCCCAAAACGAGGAGGAGGGTTGAGCGAACGAGGTCGAGCGAGGATGGCCTGGTGGACTCGCTCAGCAGCGGTCCGCCCCTCGGGCTCAGCTTTGCTCTCTTGCTCCTGCTCTCCACTCTTCGACGTTTGCCTCCCTTCGCCGTCGAGCCAGCCCTCGCCATGGAGACGCCCCTCTCCCCCTCCTCCTCCGACCTCTCCCCCTCGCGCCCTCGTCCTCGTCCTCTCTCGTCCTTCTCTGTCGCTGGCTCGTCTCGTCGCACCTCGTATGCTGGCAGTACTGCACCCATCCGCTCGATGCGCGCCCCCTCGATGGTGGTGAGCGAGCTCGGCGCAGGTTCGTTGACCCTCTCCCCCTGCCTCTCTCCTCGCTGTGGCGCGCATGGTCCTCTAACACCGCCTCCTCCCCCTCGTACAGACTTGGTCGCTGCCGCCTACGCGCACAAGAAGCAGTTCCTCATGGCGGAGCACATCTAGTGCGTCCTCGATCACCTCCCGAGTCGCGCGATCTCGTCGATTGACCCTTGCGCGCCCTCTCTCTCGCAGCCGTCGGTGCGAGGCTGCAGGCTGGTTCCCCGACGTCGACTTTGGCAACCTCGTCGCCGTGCGCACGTCGGTCGGCGCCAACGGCACCTCGTCGTTCGCCTCGTACCCGGCCGTGCACGAGGTCGACGGCGCCGACGTCCTCCTCAAGGGCCTCGCCTGCATCAACGCCGAGGCCGCCGTCATCGTCTCGTCGCACGTCGTCCGCAGTATCGTCTCTCAGCTGTGCGTGTGCCTGCTCCGCTCTCCCTCACCTGGCTCGCGCGACATTGACGCCTCGCCCTTCCTCCCGCTCGCAGGGACGACGACCAGGAGCGCGTCGTGCTTAACGACGACGTCGCGATCCAGGTGCTCGACAACCTCGAGGACTTGAGCGGCGCAAAGCGTCACCGTGCGTCGACGCTCGAGCCCCTCGACCTTCTCAAGTGCTTGCGAAGCTGACCCTCGTCCTCCTCGCCCCCTCGCAGAGTACGCCGCCTACATCCGCTCGAACTCGGCGCTCGTCTTGTGGACCGACGACGTCTCGAGCTTGGTGCCGCACGCGCAGACGGTTCGTCCTTCTCGCCCGCCCTCGATCGCAGAGCCAGCTCGCTGACTATCGGGTCTGCTTCTTCCTCGAGCAGCTCAGCGACCTCATGCTCGAGTACATCTGGCGGGTCCAGGACGAGGAGGAGGAGGAGCAGGAGGGCGAGGTCGTCAAGGCCGTCGAGGACGCTTCCGCCACCGATCTCGAGGGTGCGGCGCCCGTCGAGTACAAGCGCCGGTCGGTCGGGCTCCTGTCGCCGCTCCACGTCGGCCTCGCGCTCGGCATCAACATCTTCGTCAACCTCCTCACGCTCAAGACGCTCATCGTCGAGTACCTGACGGACGGCTACTACCCGCGCCTCTTCATCGCCCTCGCCATCCCGTTCCAGTTCTGCGTCTCGCAGTTCTTCTGCGTCGTCGTCGTCGCCGTCATCCTTCAGCTCCTCGGCCCCGTCAAGCAGATGCACGAAAACAACCGCTACTACTCGGGCGTCCGGCCCGTCCGCATGCGCGGCCCACTCCCGGACTTTGTGCGTCGCTCGCCTTCAGCTCTCCTCCACACCTTGCGCTGCAGCAGTAGCTGACTAGCCCCATGCCCCTGCTTCCTCTCCTCCGCCGCCGTCGCTCTCCTTGCCGCCGTCACCTCCCCCGACTGCCCCGCTCGGACCTCGCACTTCCTCCCTCCTCTCCCCCTCGCGCAGACCATCCTCATGCCCGTCTACAAGGAGGGCCTCGAGTCGGTCCTTCAGCCGACTATCCGCTCGCTGCAGGAGGCGATCAAGACGTACGAGTTGCAGGGCGGCTCGGTCAACATCCTCGTCTGTGACGACGGCATGCAGCTCCTCAACGATCGCGATTACGCCACGCGCAAGGCCTTCTACGACGCCAACTCGATCGGGTTCGTCGCTCGCCCCGGCCACGGCAAGCACTACCACCGCGCTGGTCGCTTCAAGAAGTCGTCGAACGTGAGCCCGCTCCCTCTCCTTGAGAAGGTCTCGGCTGACCTTCTCCCTCCTCCTGCAGCTCAACGTCGCCCTCGAGCTCTCGATCCGGATCGAGACGCTCATGCGCGAGAAGAAGCCGACTCGCGGGCCCGACGAGGCGCCCTGGACCGCCGACGAGGACCAGCAGCTGTACACCGTCTGCCTGGAGCAGGCGCTCGCCGAGACGCAGCGCGTCATCAAGCTCGACGGCGACGAGGACGTCGAGAAGGCGGACGAGAAGCCCAAGACGCTGGGCGTCTGGGCGGCGGGCAACGTCCGCATCGGCGAGCTCATCCTCATCATCGACTCGGACACTCGCGTGCCCGTCGACTGCTTCCTCGATGCTGCGTCTGAGATGCACTGGTCGCCGGAATGCTCCATCATCCAGCACGTCTCGGGCGTCGTGCGTCCTCGCTCTCTCCCTCTTCGTCCTCGCGCACGAGCCTCTCTCTGACCCCGAGCCTGCTCTTCCTCTCCCCCTCCCTCCCGCCTTTTCGCCCTCGCACATAGATGATCGTCGCCAACAACTTCTTCGAGAACGGCATCGCCTTCTTCACGCGCCTCGTCAACACGTCCATCTCGTGGGTCGTCGCCAACGGCGACGTCGGCTGCTTCGTCGGGCACAACGCGTTCATCCGGTGGAGCGCGCTCCAGGAGATCGCGCAGCAGCAGCCTGACGGTCGGTGGCAGATCTGGTCCGAGAGGTGCGTCGCGCTTCTCCTCCCTCCTCGCCTTCCCCTCCCTCTGCTCTCTCTCCCCGAACCTTCTCGCTCTCCTCCTCTCTCTTGCTCCGACTGACGCTCCTCATCTCCCACAGTCACGTGTCGGAGGACTTTGACTGCGCCTTGAGGATGCTCGTAGCTGGGTGCGCCCTCGCCCTCATCCGCCTCCCTCTCGAGGATCCTCGACTGACCTCGGCTCACGCTCGACGCTCGCAGCTACGACGTTCGCTGGGCGACCTACTCGGACGGCGCGTTCGAGGAGGGTGTCTCGCTCACGTGCGACGACGAGCTGAACCGCTGGCAGAAGTGCGTCTTCCCCTCGCGCTCGCGCTCAGGCCTCTTGAGCTGACCTTCTTCCCCCACCCCGCGCAGGTACGCGTTCGGCGTCTCCGAGCTCCTCTTCCACCCGATCCGGTACTGGCCGACGCGCGGCATCCTCACGCCTATGGCCAAGCACTTCTTCTGGCAGTCGAACCTCCCTCTCCACTACAAGTGCGTCCTCGTCCGCTCCCTCTCTTCTTGCCGGGCCTCGTTCCTGACGCTCGAGCGCGCCCGCAGGTTCTCCTCGTTCGCCTACATGATGTCCTACGTGCGTCGTCGCCTCTGGGCCGCTCGGACCTCCCCATCTGGCCCTCGACTGACTTCCTTCCTTCCTTGCCCTCGCGCAGTACGGTATCTCGGTCGCGTTCCCCATGTCGGTAGCCGGCTTCATCCTCTACGGCCTGTTCATCCCGAGCCTCGACACCGCCTACATGCCATCGTGGAAGGTCACGGTGCGTCCGGGTTTTCGGCCTTCCCAAGTCGGACTCGAGCTGACTTTATCGTCCTCCTCTTCTCACCTTTCTCCTTCACCTCCTTCATCTCCTCTTCCACCCGGTCATCTATGCGTGCGGCCTTCTCAACAAACCCGATGTCCTCGACTCGACGCCGTCGACGCCGCCGTACCCAGGTCGCCCTCTTCGTCGTCTTCGGCTGCGCATCAGCTTTGGCGTTCGCCATCCTGCGGTACCGCTCTGGCCAATGCGGCTTGCACACGGCGCTCTGGGAGCAAGCCAAGTGGACGGTACGTCATCTTGTCGCTACAGCAGGCGCGCGCCGGGCTCGTCCTCGACGCCCTGTTCCTCCTGCTTCGCGCCCGCTGACCTGAACACGATTCTTTGCGCAGCCGTTCAACACTATCTTCTTCATGGGCTTGTCGCTGCACGTCCTGTGAGTACCCTCAGGGCCGTGCCCGAGCTCGTCGACATCGAGAGCAGGCGTGCTGACCTCGTCGCGTCCTTCCCGACTGCAGCCTCGCCCTCCTCGCTCACCCCGTCGGGTACGACATGACTTGGGCTGCCACGGTCAAGGAGGCGCAAGACTCGACCGTGTTTGACGAGCTGCCGGCGATCTTCAAGCGCTTCCGGGTCGTGTTCGTCACGTGCGCGGTCTGCATCGCCGTCATCCTCACGTTCCGCTTCATCCCTCTCATGGAGTGGGGTACGTTCTCTTTCCTCTCGCTGTGCGCTCGGACACCAAGCTGACGTGCACTCCTCCCTCGACAGCCATCATCGACTGGGTCTCGATCGTGCCGTTCGCGCTAGTCGTGGGCGGGCACCTTCTCTATCCCTTTGTCCTCAAGTACGTCCCTCTGCTCCTCCATCATCAGCAGCCGACGGCTAGCTGACCCTGCCGCACCTCCTCGCGCAGCCCGACCATCATGTCCCTCCGATTCTAGACGCGCCGGCCGCCTCTCTCTGCCTCGCCTCGTCTCGCCCCAGGAGGGCCCCTCTGCGTCTCTCGAGCGTTCGACACGCACCCACCACCCATATGCACCGCTGCGCGGAGTTAGAGCGCAGGCGCTGCTGCCATAGACGAGCGGCGCGCGAGCTGGTGCTCGTGCGCGAGGAGGAGGACGACGTCCGGGCGACGTCGGGTTCTTGTCGCAGCGCTCTCTCACAGGAATGTACAAGGTCACCGTCTCTCTGTGTGCGTCGTCTCGTGAGCTGAACGGCAGCGCCGGGCTCGACCCGCGGCGCTCTCGTCGGCGCACGCTCCCGCTCGGGCCTCCTCCTCCGCTCTCCCGCTCGAGCGTCTCCTACGAGCCCATTGACGCTCTCAGCTCGAGCTACACTGATCTTCTGAGCCTCCTCAGCGACGTGCGGCCCGCAGCTCATGTCGCGCTCGCTACTGCTGCGCCGCCTGCGCCTCCTTGTCCGCTCCTCGCACTTCCAGCTTTCTCCCTCTCTCGCTCGTAGTCTCTCTCTCTTCCAGCTCCAGCTCCTCATCCTCGCCATCGCGACAGCTAGAGCAACAGTAAGCGCCCCGACGCGCGCGTCGTTGCACCTCCTCCCCCTCGCACGGACCCTCTCCCTCCTCCTCCTCCTCCGCCCCCCTCTCTCGCTCGCCCCAGCTCAACAGCTCACCCCGGCACGGCCCCGACGCTCGCGACGGGCGGGAAGCCGGCGTGCGGGCCCTTCTGGAGGACGAGGAGCGCCTTGGAGTGGAGGATGTAGGCTTTGAGGTAGCCCTGCGTGCGAGGAGGGCGGGGCGGGGCGGTGCGAGGAAGGGTGAGGTAGGGGTGGGGGAGAGGGGGGGCACGTCAGGATGGTCCACGAGACAGGGGAAAGGAGGGAAGAGAGGGAGCGAGAGAGGGAGCGAGTCGAAAGAGAGGAGGGAGAGTGACGCCGACGCACCTGCTCCATCAGCGACACGCACATGCTCTCGACGTCGTCCAGGTCGAGCTCGCCGTCGCCGTCCCCGCCACGGTCCGGCGGCATGGCGACGCGCGCGGCGGCGAGGAGCGCCGAGAGGGCGAGCGTCGGCGGGCCCGAGGGCGGGACGGGGCGGCCGTTGGTCGTGATGAGGAGGCTGTGCAGGGCAGGGGAGGAGAGGAGAGGAGCATCAGCACGCGCTCGGGGTGGGCGCGGTGGGAGGGCGAGGGCGGGGAGAGAGGGGAGGAAGGAGAGAGAGAGAGGGGACGAGCGACGCACACTCTCCGAGCGAGGTTGCGCCAGCACAGCACCTCGAGCTTCTCGCGCAAGAGGAGGTAGTTGCCGCACTGGAGGTGGAACGCCTGGTGCGCGTCGAGCTCGGCGACGACGCGGCGCAGGTTGCCGTGCTGCTCTCGAGGGGGAGGTCAGTGCGGCGCTCGCGGGCGAGGCAGGCGCGCAGACGAGGACAGACGGGGATGCACCTTCAGCGCGGGGAGGAGTGCGGCGTACGGCGCGGCGAGGTTGAAGTGCTCGAGGAGGGCGACCGAAGGCAAGAAGCCGAGCGGGAGCGACGCCGCGACGAGGTACGTCAGGATGAGGCTGCGGGCGGCGAGCGGGCTCGAGTCAGTCCTGTGCGAGCGAGAGAGCGAGCGAGCGACGTACCGTCCATTCCTCCAGCTCGCCGCACTGCACAGCGCAAACGCCCTCCGGAGGTCGTTCCTCGCCTGCGGCAGCCGCCTCTGGTACAGCGCGATCCTGCCGCGGTAGTACAAGAACGCGCAGCGGTCGCCCCTCGGGACCGTCTCGAGGCGCGCGAGGGCCGCGTTCTGCGTGTTGGACAGGACCGTGTCGCACAGGCGCAGGTTGGACAGGGCAAAGTAGACGCGGAAGGTCGAGTTTGCGAGGAAGAAGAGGGCGTCGCGCTTCGAGGGCGAGTCGGGAGAGCTGCGAGTGGGACGGGCGAGGCGGGGCGTCAGGACTGGCTGCGAGGGGAGCGAGAGCGAGAGAGGGAGGGAGAGGGAGGGAGCGCGACGGACCGGTCGTTGGCGGCGACGCCCATGGGGCGCCCGAGCATGCGCGCCGCCTCGCCTGCGCGCGTCAGCTTGGTGTCGCCCGTTGCCCGTCCGACCTGTGGAACCCGCTCAGAGGGTCAGGGCGCGCGCAGGAGGAGGAGGGACGAGAGGGAGAGCGCACGGCAAGGGCGACGTCGACGAGGCGGCGGGCGTACTTGCGCAGGGTCGGGACGAACCAGCCCGTGTCGCCCTGAGCAAAGAGGCGATCTGCAGCTCTGCGCGCGGAGACAAGCCACGCGGGTCAGCGGCGAGAGAGAGCGAGGGGAGCGAGGCGAGGACGCACTTGAAGCAGTCCTCGAGGAGGGCGTACTGGCGGTCGAGGGCGGCAGGCGAGGTGCCGAGGGGCGCGTCGCGGGTGTAGAGGAGGACGGCGGCGACAAAGTCGGCGAGCGGGCGCGAGTCTGGGAAGGTCGAGCGCGCGAGGGTCGAGTAGGTCGCGGGGCGCAGGTTGGGGTTGCTCTGTTCGGGGTGCGCGGGTAGGTCAGCGGGGTGCGAGGAGGTGCAGTAATAGACTGGCCCAAAGGAAGCGGACCTGGAGGGCGTTGCGGAGGTGTTGCGAGCTGGGCCAAGTGGGGTCGGGCGAGACGAGGGCGGCAAAGGCGAGGGCGTCGCGCTGCTGGTGGCGGTGCTTGACCTGGTCGAGCCACGAGTCTAGCATGGTCGGGTGCGTGTCCAGCCCTGGCCTGGTGCCGTAGGAGAAGAGCGAGCTGTGGCTCAACCGCGTCGTTGCCATCTCTCTCCGCCCGGATCCCCTCTCTCCTCGTCGTCACCCACCACACCTGCTCCTGCGTGTGCACGTGCTGCCACTCAGCAGTACGGCCCATGCTGTCGGCAGCGACGCACCGCTTCTCGCGCGCGTCTCCCCTCCCCTCGTCGTCGTCGTCGTCGTCGTCGCCTCCCCTCACCAAGCAAGAGCGCCGCCTGTCGCGCATCTCGCCCTCCGAGTTCGACTCGATCCTCGAATCGGGCAACACGGTCAAGCTCGCATCGACCCAGCCCGCACCGCCCTCGCCGGACCCCGACCTCGACCTCGACCTCGACCTCGAGTCGCCGCCCGCGTCGCCTCCCGCGAGCCCGCACCCCTCACCGCCCTCGACCCGCGCGGGCCTCGCCCTGCCCCCTGGCCTCAGCCCCGACTCGCGCGACAGGAAGCGGCCCGTCCGCCGCGCGAGGAGCGCCCTCGGCACCGTCGCAGAGGCGCCCCCACCACCCCGCGCGCTCGAGTCGTGGGACGCCTCTGCAACCTCGAGCACTAGTACTAGTCGGCCCCGAGGCGCGAGCCTCGAGGCGCGCGTCGTCGACTCGCCGAGCAGCAGGGGCACGGCACCCGCGTCGTCGCCCTCGTCGAGCCGCCCCACCTCGTCCGGCCGCGACGCGGACGCCCGCCTTCCCACGTTCCCCTCGTCGATCGTCATCCCCTCGCGCACCCCTCGCGCCGCCCGCCCTACCGCCCCCACCACCGCTCCCGCCGACCCAGACGCCGACGCGCGCCCGCTCTCGAGCTCGACCCTCTCGACCGGCTCGTTCGTCCACGTGCCGTTCCCACCCGGCGCGCCCGTCGAGCATCGCGCGCAGGGCGGCGGCGGCAGCAGCGGCGGTGGAGCCAAGGGCGTCTCGGCGGCGGCGCTTGCGGCGGGTGGGTTCGAGTTTGGGGCGGTGCGCAGGAGGACGCAGTCGGGCGAGGGAGGTGCGGCGGCGGGCGAGGGCAAGGTGCGCGCTCTGCCTCTCTTCTCGCGCTCCCCTGCGCCCTTGTGACGTGCTCGGGAGTGCTGACCTTGATGCCGACGGCTGCGCGCAGATGTCGCTCGCGGGCACGATGCGCAAGACGAGCCGGTTCTTCCGCAAGCTCGGCGGCGGCGCCTCTTCATCCCCGTCGAAAGTGCGTGCTCCTCGCGCGCTCGGCTAACTCCCTCTTGTGAGCACTGACTGACGCCTGATCCACCCACAGAGCACGAGCACCGCCCCCTCGACGCCCTTCGCCGACACGTTCCGCGCCCCGCTCGCGCCTCCCCCCTCCCTCCCTCTCCGCCTCGCGCCCCCCCACCACCACCACCTCGACGCCGCCCGCCTCGCTCACCTCGCCCTCGTCGACCTCGCTCTCGCTCCGCTCGTCCACCGCGCGCAGCTCTAGCTCGCCCGCCCCGCGCAGCCCGCGCGTCAATCGCAGGGCCCTCCCGCGCCTCCCGCCGCCAGCAGACATGCCGTCGCCCGACCCGGGCCTCGAGCCCGCCTTTGGCCTCGACCTCGACCTCGAGCGAGCGCGCGAGAGGAGCGCCCCGCTCGCGCGCGACGCGTCGCACGACTTGGCGCTGTCGAGCCGCTCGGGCCGCTCGGCGGCGACGGCGCGCGCGTCGCGGCGGCGCAGCGCGAGCCTGGGGTCGCTCGTGCGGCAAGGGGCGCCCGTCGCTCAGGGCGAGGGCGAGTCGGACGGGCACGACGAGCGCGCGAGGACGCGAACTGAGGAGGACGACCGGCTCAGGAGCGAGCTGCGGCGCTGGCGGCTCGGTGGGGACGGGGTGCTGGGCACGGCGGCGGGCGCAGGTGCAGGTGCAGCGGGAGGGGAAGGGGGCACGCTCACGCCGAGCTCGAGCCTCGGCGCCGTGAGCGCGAGCGGCGCGAGCCGGTCGAGCCCGCAGCTCGTCCGCGACGCGGATACGGACGGGCTCGGCCCGCCGGCGGTGGCGCTCGAGGTGCGCCGCGCGTCGGTGCCTGCGCGAGGCGGCGCTGCGGGCGGCTCGGCGGCGTCGGGCAGGGCGAGCCTGCCGGCCATCCCGTCCCTGTCGCCCTTGCCCGCCTTTGCGCCCTCGTCGGCCTCTTCCCCGCCCGACGAGGCTCCTCCTTCGCCCTCTCCCCTCCCCACCACCTCCTCCGCCTCCTCGCCCCTGCCGTCGCACGCCAACTCGCCCGCGCCGTCGACGCCCGAAATCCGCCTCACGCCCTCGTCCCGCAACGGGTCCGTCTCGTCGGCCGTCACGATCGGGCCGAGCCCGAGCCCGAGTACCGCGCGAGGGTCCGTCTCGTCGGCGTCGACGGCTGACGGCGGCGCGCTCGGCCTCGCGCTCGGGCTCGGGACCATCGTCGAGGCGGCGGCGGCGCCGGGCGTCGCGCTCGCCGTCGTGTCGACGTCGCCCGTCGTGCCCGACGACGGCGGCGCCAAGCCCCTCCCGCCGTCCCCTCGCACCAAGTCGCCACCGCCGCCGCCGGCCACTGCGCTCGAGCCCGTCGACAGCACGGCGCCCGCGCCGGTCGTCGGCCTGCCGCCGCTCGGCGCGCCCGCACCGCCCGCCGCGCCCCTTCCGAGCAGCGCGACCTCGTCGTCGTTCGCGTCGCTTGTCGCCGCCCGCGCCGCCGCCGCAGCTGCAGCTGCAGCGTCGACGCCGTCCCGCCCGGCGCCGGCGCCGGGCTCGAGCGCGAGCCCGACCCCGACCGCGAGGAGGAGCAAGGTGGCCGTGCAGGCTGCGGCGGACGAGCGCCTCGGCGCGGACGAGGTGCGCGAGCGCGCGAGGGGGCTCGCCGAGCTGGCGTGGGACGAGGACAAGGGGTTCGTCGAGCGGAGGAAGATTGCCGAGTGGCTCGGGTCGGCGTGCGTCCCTCTCCCGCTTCCTTCGCCTCCCTAGTCTGCAGCGACGACGAGCGCGAGCTGATTGGATGAGCGTTTGATTGCACAGGAACCGGGTCAACGCGGCGACCCTGCGGCTGTACGTCGACAAGTTTGACTTTGCGGGCCTCTCGCTCGACGCGGCGTTTCGGTGCGTGCCTCTCAGCTCTCCCTCTCTCCTCATCGCAACATGACGGTCGACTGACACTGGACTCGACGTCCTGCAGGCGGCTGTGCGGCAAGCTGTACCTCAAAGGCGAGACGCAGCAGGTCGACCGCATCCTCGAGCAGTTCAGCCGGCGGTACTTTGACGACAATCCCAAGACCGTCTACGGCAGCTCTGGTGCGTCTGCAGCCCCTGAAGCCACCCTCTGTCGAGCCCGTAGCAGAGCTGACGACCATGCACCGCTGCAGACGTCGTCCACGCCGTGTCGTACTCGCTCCTCCTCCTCAACACGGACCTGCACGTCGTCGACTCGACGACCCGCATGACGCGCCAGCAGTTCATCCGCAACACGCTCGACGCCATCCGCGCCCAGACGGGCGACGACGCCGATGGCACCGAGCGCCTCGCCGACGATCACCTCGACCCAACCGACTCGTCCTCGTCCGTGTTCCGCCTCGGCAGCACCGAGGCGTCGTCCTCGCACAAGTCGCTCGACCGCGCTCGGCAGAGCGCGAGCGTCGTCGGCCTCGCGGGCGCAGCAGCCGACGGCGCGAGCGCCTCGCCGGCGCCGTCCGCCTCGAACTCGCCCGTCATCACGCGCACGGGCCCCGACGGCGGGTTCGACAGCCCGGCGCGCTCGTCTAGGGCCGCATCGACACCTGTGCACAAGCTCGACGAGGTCAACCTGCAAGCTGCGCTCAAGGTGCGTGCACGGACCCACTCGAGCTTGTCGACCTTCCCAAACTGAGAGATCTCGAGCTGACGCCGTTTCGCGCCGTCGCCTGCAGGACATGTACAACGCGATCAAGTCGCAGCCCGTGTACCAGATCTCGAGCGACTCGGGCTCGTCCTCGGCGCTGCACCTCCCGCACGACCCGTCCCCGTCCTCGGCCGCGCACCGCTCGTCCTTCTCGCTCTCGCCCGGCGGCGGCTCGTCGCCGTACGCGACGTGGGGCGGCGGCGGGATCAGCCGGGCGGCGAGCCGCAGGAGCGCGACGTCGGTCGCGAGCGGGACGACGCCGCCGACGAGCGTGTCGTCGGGCTCCGGGGCGTACAAGCGGGCAAGCATCCGCGGCATGGGCGCGTTCCTCGGCGCGTCGTCGAGTCTCGACCTCGTGCGGTCGACAAGCCCCACGCCGAGCACGGCGACCTCGCTCAGCGATGTGCGTCCCTCGCTCCCCCGCCGTTGTCGTCGAGCCGTCGGCTGACCTCTCGCGCCCGCCGCCCACAGGAGCGCTGGAACACGGCGTACGGCCCGGCCTCGCAGCACCATCACGTGCCGACGATCGGGTTCGCCAACAGCCTGTCGCACACGATCATCCGCGAGCAGCACGAGGGCGGCGCCGGCGGCATCGGCGACGAGACGCGGTCCGAGGCGAGCGAGGTCGATGTCTCGGACGAGGAGCTCGCGCTGCTCGGTGCGCCGTGGGCCAAGGAGGGCATCCTCTCGAGGAAGCACTACTGGGAGTCGAGCGGGAGAAGGGCCAAGGACAAGGGGTGGGTCGAGGCCTTCGTCGTCGTGTCGCAGGGCGAGCTCAAGATGTTCCGCTTCGGCGGCGGCGGCGGCGGCGGCAGCGGCGGCAGCGGGAGTAGTCGAGGAGCGGGAGGAGTCGGTGGCGGCGACTGGACGGTGTGTCGTCCCTCTCGCTCGTCGTCGCGGACCTCTCGAGCCGAGCTGACCAAGGTCATTCCTCCTCCTCCCCTCGCGCGCAGGCCAACGCCTCGGCCGTCGGCTCGGTCTCGCTCATCCACGCGCTGTGCTCGGCCATGCCGCCGCCCGGCTACAGCCGCGAGCGCCCGCACTGCTTCGTCCTGACGCTGCCCGGCGGCGGGTCCTACTTCTTCCAGGCGGGCACGCCCGACCTCGTCGCCGAGTGGGTCTCGACGTGCAACTACTGGGCGGCGCGCCTCTCAAAGGAGCCCCTCTCGGGCGGCGTGTCCAACATGGAGTACGGCTGGAACCGCGTCGCCGACTCGAGCAGCGTGGGCGCCGACGACGACCTCGAGGATATCGCGAGCATCCGCAGCGGGCGCAGCCGCAGGAGCTACGCCTCGTCGGCGTTCCACAGCAGCGCGCTCGGCGCAGGCGCCGACCGCACGCACGTCAACGAGTGGAAGCCGCCGCAGGTCCCGCTCGCGCCGAGCCACCTCGGCGAGGAGGCGCAGCTCGAGGCGCTCCGGCGGCACTCGGTCATCGTCCAGCGCGAGCTCGCTCAGCACGGCGCGCTTCGAGGGCCCATGACTCGCCTCGTGCGCCGCTTTTCTCTCGGCCCGCACGGACCCCTCCGCCGCCGTCGTCCCCGACTGACCTCTCCTCGCCTCGTCCTCCTCCTCCCGCCCGCAGTACCCCTCTCGCAGCGCCGCCGGCTCAAAGGCGCTCGCCAACTGGGAGCGCAAGTCGCAGCACCTCGCCGCCGAGGGCGTCAAGTACCGCACGTACGTCGACGCGCTCGCGAGCGCCATCCACCTGCGCGCGCTGCGCCGCGGCAAGAAGCAGGTCGAGCGCATGCTCGAGCTCGCTGATCGCGACGCCGACGAGGCGACCGAGGAGCGTGCCGTCGGGCTGTCGCCTCTCGACGACGGGCGCTGAGCGCTGATACCCCCTTTCGAGCGAGCCCTTCTCTCTCCTCTTTTTAGATATCCCTGCCTCTCTCTCTCCTTCGCATCGCAATATACCTCTCTCTCGTGCCTATCCTCGCCGTTGCTCGTCGCCTTGCACACAGACACACAGAGAGGAAGAACCGAGAGAAGTCTATGTTCCACGACCGAGCACAACAAGAAAGCACGAACCCGCTCACCACCTCGCCCGCCCGCCGCCCGCCGCTCTAGATGCCCTCGGACTCGCGGTCGAGCGTAAGGAGCGCCGACTCGAGCACGTCGACGCACTTCTCTGCCTCCTGCTCGGTCAGGGTCAAGCTCGGGACGAAGCGGACCGTCTGCTTGCCGCAGCTGAGGACGAGCACGCCGCGCTCGCGCATGAGCTTGACGATGCGCTGCACGTACTCGTCGCGCTTGAACGGGAGGCCGAGGATGAGCCCCCTGCCGCGCGGCGGGCCGGCGACGAGGCGCGGGAAGAGGGTGGGCAGGACCGAGAGGCGCGAGTGGAGGTAGGACCCGACGGTCTGGACGTGCGTGAGGAACGAGGGCGCAGAGATGCGCGAGACGACGTGGTGCGCGACGCGGGTCTGGAGCGGCTGGCCGCTGCGGGAGGGGAGGGAGGAGCGAGGGGGCGAGGGGCAGGAGCGGCGTCAGCGAGGGTGCGCGAGAGGCTCTCGCTCCTCTCTCTCTGAGAGCCGACGCACCCGAACGTCGTGCCGTGGTCGCCAATCTTGATCACGTCGGCGACCTTGTCCTTCATGAGGATGGCGCCGATCGGGATGCCCTGCGAGCGAGCGAGCGCGCGAAAGCGAGCGTCAGCCGCAGCGAGACGCGACGAGGAGGAGGGAGCGGGAGGAGAGAGAGAGACGCACGTTGGCGAGCGGCTTGGCCATCGTCACGACGTCCGGGTGGCAGTCGACCGGCATCGAGCCGTGCGCCCAAAACGAGCCCGTACGCCCGAGGCCGCACTGCGAGCGAGCGAGAGCGACGTCGTCAACGTCAGCATCTTGTGCGAGGTGCGAGAGAGAGAGAGGAGAGAGGGGCCGCACCTGGATCTCGTCGTAGACGAGGAGCGCACCGACCTCGTCGCAGCGCTTGCGGAGCGCGCGCAGGAAGTCCTCGCTCGCCTCGAGGATGCCGCCCTCACCCTGCACGTCGACGTCACGAGGTCAGTCGCTGAAGAGGACGACGCGAGGCGAGCCGAGGGCGACGCACCTGGATGGGCTCGACGATGACGCCGCACGTCTTGTCGGTCACGGCCGCGTTGATGCCCTCGATGTCGTTCAGGGTCGCCGGGACGAAGCCGGGGACGAGCGGGGCGAACGGGGCCTGGTACTTGTCCTGCCAGGTGGCCGACAGGGCGCCCATCGAGCGGCCGTGGAACCCGTCGCGGAACGAAACGATCTCGACCTTCTCGTCCGTGGGCGCCGCGACGCCCTTCTCGGCGCCGTGGGCGTTGCGGAGCGCCGACGTGTACTTGCCGTACTTGCGCATGAACTTGAGCGCGCCCTCGTTCGACTCGGTGCCCGAGTTGGTGAAGAAGACCTTGAGGCCGCCCTCGTCGGCCGTGCCGTTGTGCTCGGGCTGGCCCGCGGCATAGCCCATGCCGCCGAGCTCCTTGGTCTTGTGGACGACGAGGTAGGCGAGCTCGCCCGACCACTCGTTGTGCCACAGGTTCGAGTTGTGCACGAGCTTGCGCGCCTGGTCCTGGAGGATCTTTGCGACGCCGTCGTCGGCGTGGCCGAGGGCGTTGACGGCGATACCGCCGCTCACGTCGAGGAACTCGCGGTCGTGCGAGTCGTACACCTTGCAGCCTTTGCCGCGCGCGAGGATAAAGTTGGGGCGGGCGTACGTGTTGAGGGTGACGGCTTGGTGGCGCTTGAGCTTTAGCTGGACGTCTTGCGGGACGTGGTCGTCGAGGTGGGTCGGGGTGAGGTAGTCGGTGCAGGCCTTGTTGGCGTAGGTGCGGGTCGAGGGAGCGATCTGGAGGAGGATGCGGGCAGAGGAGGACGAGGGGGAGGGCGCGAGGCGAGTGAGGCGCGCGGGGGTGGGACCGCGGGCGAGCATGGCTGATGCGAGTGGGCGAGTCTATCTAGCTGTCGAGCGGGCACGTCTAGCCGTGGTGCGCACGAGGGACGAGGACCAACCTTCATCAGCTCACGACCTCGCCCTTGACTCTCCCACGCCACCCCGCTCGCCTCGCACTGGCTGCCGAGTGCGACTGCTGTACTCGTCGACATGGACTGGACCATCTTGGAGCCGCAGCTCGCGCACCCGGGTGAGTCGCCGTCGCTCCTGGCCCTCGTCCTCACCACCCACCCCGCACGACGACACTCAACCCCTCTCGCCTCGCTGCGCACGCAGACAACGACAAGCGCATCCACGCACTGCATGCACTCGAACAACTCCTGCGACAGTCTGACCAGGTGCGTTCCCTCTGCTTCCAGAGGCTCTCCTCCCCCAAGGCTGACCTCGCCTCATCCTCGTCGCCCGGACCCAGGTCACCGACGCCGACAACCTCGCAGCAGTGCTCCGCCCCTTGGTCAAGGTCACCAACGCCCACGTCTCGGCCGCCGCCCTCGCCTGCCTCGCGCCCTTGTTCCCCCTCGTCGTCGCGACCGACCCCTCCTCCGCCCACTCGCTGCGCCACATCCTCGCCCTCCTCCTCCCGCTCGACCGCCTCGGCGACACCAAGCCGACCACCCGCGACCTCGTGCGCGAGGCCCTCGTCAGCGCTGCTCGGGCGGCCCTCACGCTCGGCGTCGACGCGGGCAACAAGGCCAAGGACGGCGGGCCGTGGACCTTCGTAGAGCGCGGCGTCCAGGAGCACGGGTTTGCGAGCAAGAACCCCAAGGCCCGAGAGCAGGTGCGCCCCTTCTCCCTTGAGCGAGCTGCGACGAGCGCAGGCTGACCCTTTGGACCCCTCGCAGGCCCTGCACTTCCTGGCCGCCGTCCGCTGCCCTTCCGCCGAGCCCGCCTCTCGCAGCGCACCCGCCCTCCCGCCCCTTCGCCCCTTCACGCCCCTCCTCCTCCCGCTCCTCGCCGACCCAGACCCCGCCGTGCGCGCCCTCGCCCTCTCGACCACGCTCGCCGTCTTCTCGCACCCGGCCGTGTCGCCCGCCGCCAAGGCCGACCTCAAGAAGGAGCTCGCCCGCCTCGACGTCGCCAAAAAGGTCCAGGAGCAGGTCCTCGCCGGCGTGCTTGGCGGTGCGGCCGGCGCCGGTGCGGGCGCGGGCTCGAGCGCGCAAGAGCGCAGCCCGAGCCGCGCGAGCGACGAGGCGCGGGCGCGCGCGGGCGCTACATCCACTTCGTCTGCTGCGTCGTCTGCGGGCCCGACGGCACCCGCACGGCGGCTCACGCGCTCGCAGGCGGCGTCGGCGTCGGCGTCGCAGGGCAGCGCCACGAGCAACAGCAGCGCGAGCACCTCTGCCGCGCCTCCCCCGCCCTCGCTCCTCGCGCCGCTCCCCGCCGCCGCCTTCCCCTCGGACCCATCGGCCGTCCACGCCCCCTCGTCCGGCGCCGAGCCGCCGCCCGTCTACCTCGCGTCCGAGGCGGACCTGCGCGCCGAGTTTGGCGCGATGCACGACGCGTTTGCGGGCAAGGAGACGGAGCACAATTGGGTCGCGCGGGACGGCCATGTCGCGAGGATGAGGGGCATGCTGAGAGGGGGCGTCGCGAGGGGAGAGCTCAGGGAGGCGTTTGCGCAGGGGGTGAGGGAGGTGCAGGGTGGGATTATGCGCACGGTGCGTCCTCCTGCCCTCCTCCTGCGGCTTTCTTCATCGTGCGTCGAGCGAGCTGACTCTCTCGCCGTGCGCCCGCAGTCGGCCTCGCTCCGCACGACGCTCGCCATCTCGGCCCTCACCCTCATCTCGGACCTCTTTACCTCTCTCCCGCCGGCCCTCCTCGACCCTCTCGTCGACCCCCTCCTCACGCACGTCCTCTCCATGTCGGGCATGACCAAGAAGATTGTCGCGACCGCGTCGCAGCACACGGCGACCGTCGTCCTCACGCACGCGCCGCTCCACCTCCGCGCGGTACAGCTCGTCGCCCAGCTCGGCGCCGAGAAGACGCCCCAGGCGCGCCTCTTTGGCGCACAGCACGTCCTCACCCTCCTGCGCGTGCACGGCGCCAGCCCTGTCCTCTCCGCCTCGCCCACGCCCTCGTCGAGCTCGAGCGCGGCGCCCTCGAGCTCAGCAGCCGACGAGCTCGAGCACGCCGTCGCGCGCGCGCTCGCCGACCCGAACGCCCAGGTGCGCGAGCAGGCCCGCGAGGCCTACTGGGAGCTCGTGCGCCTCGGCGGCGGGTGGACCGCGCGCGCCGAGCGCGTCCGCGCGCAGCTCGACACGACGGCCAAGAAGCTGCTCGACAAGGCGAGGCCGGCCGAGGTGGCTGCGCCGGCGCCGGCAGCCGGTGCGGGTGCGAGTGCGGTGGCGGGCGGCAGCGCACGGCGGGCGGGGCCGGGCGCGGCGGCGAGTGCGCGCAGGACGGGCGCCGGGGGTCCGAGCGTCGGCGGGGCGGGTCCGAGTCCTGCCGCTGCTGGAGCAGGAGCAGGAGCGGGCGCAGGGCCGAAGAAGATGAGCGTCAAGGACATGCTTGCGGCCAAGCGGCGCGAGGCGCTCGCGGCCAAGGAGCGCGGCGGCGACCTCCTCGACGAGGGCGTCGTCCTGACGCCGACCCGGCGCAGCTCGGCGCGCGACGGCGCCGCCGAGTCGTCGCTCGCCGAGAGTGCGACGCCGCAGGAGACGCCGACGCGGCCGCAGGCGGCACAGCGCTCGCCGCCGGCGTCGCCCTCGCCCGCAGCAGCACCGCCTCGCCCTTCCTCCTCCTCCTCTCCGCCACCTCATACGCCCGCTCGCCATGCGCCCGCACCCGCACCGCGCTCCCTCGTCCCCTCCCACGTCGTCGACGACGCGCTGCGCGAGCAGGCGCTGCAGGCCGAGCAGGCGGCTGAGCGGCTCCTCGAGCTCGCCGAGGACGAGGCCGACTCTGCGCCGGCGCCTGCACCGACTTCTTCCTCCTCCTCTCTCGCACCGCCGGCAGCATCGACCCCTGCGCGCGCCCCTCCCTCCTCCTCGTCCGCCACCGCCCAACCCGCCAGCGCACTCCGCACGCCCGCGCCCAACCCCGCCCTGCGCCGCCTCGGCGGCCCCGGCGCCGCCTCGTCGTCCATCTTTGCCGACAGCCCCGACGCGCGCGACCCGCTCGGCGCGGCGACGCGCGGCTCGTGGTGGCTCCAGCGCGGCGAGGCCCTCGGCGCTGCGCCCTCTTCCTCCTCATCTTCAGCTTTCTCACGAACGGCGCCGGTGCCGGGCGCGGCGCGCGAGCCCGATTCGGCGGCGCGCAGGGAGGAGATTGACGCGCTTGTCGAGCGCGTCGCGCGGTGTGGGAGCGGAAGGGAGGGAGGGGAGGTCGACGCGGCGGGGTGGAAGGAGGTCGGGCGGCTCGCGAGGGAGCGGCCTGTGCGCGAGCGCGAGGGCGAGGGCGCAGGCGAGGGAGCGGTTGCGGACGGCGAGGATGCGGGGTTCTGGAGGGACGAGGCGAGGTTCGAGCGCGTGTTCGAGGGGCTGAGGGGATTCCTGCTCAGGACGCCGAGCGTCGCTCAGGTGCGTCGCCTCCTCTCTCATTCTCCTCGTTCTCGTCTTTGAGGCTGCTGATGCAGTCACCACGTTCGCAGCCCGGCTCGACGACGCGCGACATGGCGCTCCTCGCGCTCAAGGACCTCGTCGAGAACCAGCTGCCCTGCCTCGCCGGCGCCGAGGCGAGCGTCTTTGACCTCCTCTTCCGACTGCGCGAGGACCCTTCACGCTCGGTGCGTCGCCGTTCTCGCTCGCTCGCGCCGTTTCGCGCTTTCGCGAGCGCCTCGAGCTGACGATTCACCGCCGGCTGCGCACAGACCCTCGCCGCGACCGAGGCCATCTCGACCTCGTTCACGGCGCGCCTCGAACCGCTGTACGGCCTCGGGGCGCTCGTGCCCGCCCTCGAGGCGTACCTCGCCTCGTCCTCGTCCACGACCGCCTCCTCCCCGTCGGCAGCCTCCACCGCTCCCGCTCCCGCTCCCGCCACCACCTCGCCGCCGCCCTCTCACGCGCCCTACGCCCTCGCCCTGCGCCAGATGGGCGCCCTCTACGAGCGCCTCCCGCGCGAGGTTCTCGACGACGTGCTGCCGCGCTCGGCCGGCCTTCTCAAGCGGGTGCGTGCGCCTCCTCTCTCTCTCTCCCTCTCTCTCCGTCCCTCCCTTTCCCTCTCCACGCACGCACTGACGGACGCCCCTCGCTCGCACCCGCCGCAGGCACTCAACGACCCGCTCTCGCCCGACCTGCGCCGCGCGGCGCTCCTCGCCCTTGTGAGCGCGCACCGCTCGCTCGGCGGCCCCGACGCCGCGGCGCGGCTCGAGGAGCTCGTCGGCGGGCTCGGGGACGACCAGAAGAGCTTGCTCGCGTACTATGCGGCCAAGCGCGGGGTGTGAGCGTGAGTGTGAGCGGGCGAGGAGGAGGGGCGAGGGCGAGGAGGAGACGAGAGATGCAACTGCACGACTACTACACGGATGACACTACAGACCAGAGAGAGGGCACGTCTAGGATCTAGAGAGGGGAGGGGAGCCTAGTTGGGCGCTGCGAGAGGGAAAGAGAGGCGCGAAGGTCAGTTTTCGGCCTCGACGACCTCGAAGAAACGGCGAAACTCACCAAATTTGTACACAAGGAGACCTCCCGTAGCGATGAAGTACCCGCCCCACTGCGTCGCGGTAAGCTGTGGACGTCGGAGGGGTCAGGGAGGTGTCCGGGGAGGTCGGGAGGGGGTCCGAGCACGCACGTTCTCGCCCATGAGCACGACGGGCAGCGCGACCATGAGGACGTCTTTGACCACCTTGGACAGGCTCAGCACCATCGCCGAGACGCCTATGAGGGCGACGGCGCTCAAGTTGAGGGCGAGCGTGAGGGCGCAGTTGGAGAGGAGCGTGACGGCGCCGAGGGCCGGGATCGCGCGCAGGGCCTCGAGGCCCTCGAGCGCGACGAGGGCCGCCGAGTTGATGGCGAGGCACGTCGGCGCAAAGAAGTAGAGCGACTTGAGCGGTGTCATGCCCGTGCTGATGGCGCCTGCGACGTGGGCGGCGTTCGGATCTGAGGAGGAAGAGGGCGAGGGCGGCGAGAGGAGGATCTGGATGAGGGTGACGCGCGTCGCCTCGATGGCGATGGCCACCATCTGGACGGTGAAGCCCGTGGCGGAAAAGTCGGTCTCGCCCCACGAGGCGATGCCGACTGTGCGCAAGCGAGGGGGGGGGGGGGCGAGGGACCGAGTCAGCCGTGCGCTTCGGCAAGGCGAGGGCCGCGTCGCTCGCTCGTGCTCGACCGTGGCAGCTACTTTGTTCGTGCTCAAGGGGAGGGAGGAGGGAGGGGGGAGAGAGACGCACCGCCGAGCGAGATGGTGATGACGATGCCGAGCAACCTGAGCGAGAACGACTTGGTGCGGAACGCGAACGCGGCGAGGAGGATGGCGACGGGTGCGAAGCTCTTGAGGATGTGGATGAAGGCGACCGAGCAGTACAGGTAGGCGACGTTGGACAGGACGAGCGAAAGCGAGAAGAGGACGGCGATGGGGAGGCTGCGTGGAGGGGACGTCAGTGCTCGCGCTACTGGTCGTCGCCACCTCCGCTTCATCGTCGTAGAGGCTCAAGAGGAGGAGGAGGAGAGCAAGAGAGACAGAGAGAGAGGGACGACGCACATCTGGCGGCGCCAAGTGCCCCAGTCCATCTCGACGCTCTTGGCCTTCCACCTCTCGACGTCTGCGCGCTCGCCCGACGAGTCGGGCTGCTCGGCGCCCTGCTCGCTCATGGGCACGGCGGCGTACTCGTCGTGCGGGACCAAGCCCGAGATCAAGGTCGTGGTGCGGTGCAGGACGCGGGTCGCGACCGTCTGGAAGAGAAGGTGGAGGCTCGTGAGCGTGATCGGGTGGTTGAAACCGCGCTCGACGAGGATGGTGCGGTCTGTTGTGCGGGCACGTCGAGGGTGACAGTGAGCGTCGGGGGCACGAACGCGGCGGCGGAGCACCACCTCGAGGGAGGACGCACTCTGGAGGATGACGGCGGTGCTCAAGGTGATCCAGCCGAGGATGAGGACCCAGGGCGGGAGGATCGAGGTGCGCTTGTCGTGCTGCTGGGCCCTGTGCGACGAGGAGGCTTGAGGAGAGGACGGCGCGGTCGGGATGATCGGGGTGGTGAACGAGTGCGAGGGCCGCGCGGGCTGGAGGCGGTACTGGTCGGTGGCCATGGTGGTCGTGCTCGTGGCCGTTCTCGAGCTGCGCAGGTCGAGACGAGCAAGAGCGACGCGGAAACCCGCCCTCGCCGCGAGATGAGAACGCGCCTCTCCTCCTCGTCCTCCCACCGCACCGAGCATCCTCTCAAGCCGGCCCAGAGCACTGTCCACTCTGCCTGCTCGGACTTGCACGCGCTCTCCGACCCGCTCGAGCAGGCCCCGTCGCAGCGTCGCCTCTAGACCGCTCGACCCCGCGCGTCCTCCCGCGCAGCAGCGCGCAGTGCGCAGGCGGGACACCGAGGCCAGGCCAGCGGGTGCACGACTCGCTTGCTCTCCTGCTCCTGCTCCAGAGCGGCCCACCACCCGCCATGCTCCTCCCCCTCGGCTGCGCCCACCGCTGCGCCCCGACTCGGCAGGACCGGCCCTACCTCCCGCTCGTCTTCCTCGCCTGCGTCGCCCTGCTCGTCTACATCCAGCCTCGACCACTACGCACATCCGCCGTCGCCGACCCCAAAGCCGAAACACCTCAACTCGCCGACCTCGACCCCCTCACCGCCTCGTCCCTCGCCGACCTCGCCCTCCCGCGCTTCGGAGCCCTCCTCGCCCGCCCCATCCTCGACCACGCCTCCTCCCTCGCCCTCGAGTCCCGCCGCTGCCCCTCGACGCACCTCCAGGCCAACCGCGACCAGCTGCGCAACGACGGCGCCGCCTTCTGGCTCGACGTGACGGTCGACGAGCTGCGCAGCGCGAGAGAGAGGGTCGTCGAGCGCGTCAAGGCGCGCTTTGGGTGGGGCGGGCTCGACGACGAGCGCAGGAGCGACGGCGAGGTCGAGGCGATGTTGGGCCGGGGGAGGGGGCTCGTCTTCACCGCGGGCAAGTGCGTCGCACCTCTCTTTCTCTCTCTCCTTCTCCTCTCTCTCGCTGTCTTGAGGCTCCGCACTGACTCGTGCGCCGCCTCGCACAGCAAAGATACGGCCGCGCGCCTCCTCACCTCGCTGCGCATCCTGCGCCGGCGCCACCACTGCACGCTCCCCGTCGAGGTCTTCGTCTTCCCCGGCGAGCTCGCCGCGCTCGACGGCAGCGCGGTCAAGCTCGAGATCGATGCGCTCGGCGGCGTGACGTGGCGCGAGAGCGAGGCCGAGCGGGTCGAGGGCGAGTGGAAGCAGTTTGGGATCGTGCGTCGCTCTCTCACCTCTCTCGCTCTCCCGCGCCGCTCCCACCTGACGCAGCACCCTCTCCTCGTACCGCTGCAGAAGGGCGACGCCCTCGTGCGCACGTCGTTCGCTGAGTTCCTGTACCTCGACTCGGACAATGTGCCGCTCGTCGACCCCTCGTTTCTCTTCGACTCGCCTACGTACAAGGCGCACGGCGCCGTTCTGTGGCCCGACTTCAACCGCGACTCGGGTGCGTCCCTCGCTGTCTCTCTGACTGTCGCTGTCGTAGAGGTCGCACCTCGCCCGGCGCAGTGCAGCGCACTGACCCCCTCCCGCCCCGCCCCGCCGCAGCCGCCAACCCGATCTGGCGCCTCCTCGGCACGCCGTGCTCGCCCGCCGCCGCGTGGCAAGCCGAGTCGGGCCAGGTCCTCGTCGACAAGCGCGCGCAGCGAGGGCTGAACCTCGTCGCGCTCGAGGTCGCGAGGGCCATGATGCGCGACGAGGCGTTCTGGTTCCGGCTCTCGGGCGGGGACAAGGACCTCTTTGTGCGCTGTCTCTCTCTCTCGTCTCTCTTCCTCCCTCATCTCAGTCCTCTTCTGACGCCCGTCCCTCTTGCCCGTCGCCCACCCACCCGCAGCGCTACGCCTTCCTCTTCCTCTCGCTCCCCTTCCGCGTGGCGCCGCACTTCCCCTCGGCGCTCGGCGGCCCGCTCCTCGCCCCTGCGCACGCGCTCAAGGGCCACACGTTCTGCGGGCACTCGATGGTGCAGTACGGGCTCGACGCGCGGCGCGAGTGGGCGCTGAGACGCGGCGGCGAGGGGCCCGAGCGCGAGGAGGAGGAGGACGAGCACGCCCCGCCGCTGTTCGTGCACGCCAACGTCCTCAAGCACACGGGCTCGATGCACCGCCCGGGCAAGGGCGCGACATTCGTCGTCGTCAAGCGGCCCGCGCACGACCTCCTCGTCGACGGACCTGCGCGCTCGGCCCTGCGGTGGCTCCCCAGCTTCAGCTCGCGCCCCAGCGCCGCGCCCCTCGCGTCGATCCGCCAGGCCGGCCTCGCCGCACGCCCGCACGGCATCTGCGTCGACGTGTGGGACGCGGGTGCGCGCGGCGGGGCGGGCGAGCAGGTCGAGGGTGCGGGCGTTGGGGCGTACGAGCGAGGCGGGGTGAGGGTCGAGCGGTGGGACGAGGTGTGGGAGGGAGGAGGGAGCGGGTTCGAGAGGATGTACTACGAGGAGGGAGGGGCTGCGGGAGCGTGGTAGACGCGCTCGAGGAGGATGAGCTGCCGAAGTCGAATTTCGCCTTGGTTGCTGAACGGCCTCGAGCGACGTGCGAGAGTGTTGCAAGTGAGCTGCAAGTCCTCGCAAAGCTTTCTGGCTGTGGTGAGGACCAGCTGTCTCGCCGGATCCAGGCGCGTCTCCAACTCGACGAGGGAGAGCCGAGATCACGGTTGGCGCTCTCCCACACGACCTCGAGTACACCTGCGCGCTCCTCCCGGCCACTGCTAGCGAGTCCATCACCGCGCCGACGCGCCAGAGCACACCCCCGGCGCCGCCGTCGCGCTCCCTGCTCGCCTCATCTCCCTTCCCCCTCCTCCCTCCCGACCTCGACCTCTCCCCGCCCTCTCTCGCAACTCCGCCTGCGATGAGCGGCCTCGGCAAGGACGAGCTGCCTGCTCTGCCCGACTCGCCCGCGTACGGCGCATCCGGCGCCTCGTCGACGACCGCCTCGGCCCGCCCCGATCACTCCGCCGTCCCCGTCCTCTCGTCGACCACGCCCGTCCTCGATCCCTCTGAGCGGCTCGGCTCGCCGGCGCGAGGCGCAGCAGCAGGAGGAGCCGGCGGCGGGGCGGGCGGGCCCAGCCCGTCCGGGTACGGCGGGTACGGCGGCCAGGGGTTCGAGGCGCAGGACGGCGAGGGCGACGACCTGCTGCGCGCGACTGCGCCGGGCACGTACGAGTTCAAGGACAAGAAGGTCGCGTCGCCGGTCAACACGCTGCTCAAGCTCCTCGCCGCCATGTTTGGCGTCCTGTTCCTCGTCGTCGTCCTCGCGCGCATGAGCTTCATCCCCGAGCGCCACGCCGTCAAGGTCGCGCGCTACATGCCCCAGTCGGTCTCGTCCTTCATGCAGGTGTACGAGGGCGGCGCGGCGGCCCCGCACCCGATCCTGCCGCTCCTCAAGACGGCCGCGACGAGCTGGGACAAGAAGCTCGCCGCCCAGTCGACCACGTTCGACCGCGCGACGCGCACCTACAAGAGCCGGTACGGCCTGTCGCCGCCGGCCGGGTTCGACAAGTGGTTCGCGTTTGCGACCCAGGGCCGCAACCACTCGCTCGTCGACGAGTACGACCAGCTCATGCAGGACCTCGCGCCCTTCCGCGAGCTCGCGCCGCAGGAGCTCCGGCGCCGCACGGCCGAGCTCGCGCACGTCCCGGGCATCTCGATCGTCTCGATCCGCAACGGCCAGGCGCAGGTGCACTCAAAGTCGGGCAAGTGGCTCCCCGCCCAGGCGTTCCAGGAGATGATCGCCTCGTTCGTGCACGACCTCCCCGACATGGACATCGCCATCAACGAGAAGCCCGAGGGCCGCGTCCTGCCCCGGCAGCAGCGCCGCGTCTACATGTCGGACTACGGCCTCGAGGGCGAGGAGCTCGTCGCCAGTGCGTCCCCCGCTCTCTCTCTCTTTGCGCTCGCACACCTCTTGCTCGCCCTCGACTGACTCCTCCTCGCCCTCTTGCGCGCGCAGACGCGACCGACTCGATGCACCGCCCATCGCTCAAGGGCTTCGCCGCCGAGTGGAAGCGCGACGGCAACGTGTGGGAGGCGTACCGGCGCTCGTGCCCGACCGAGTCGGCCGCGCGCCGGCTCGTCGAGTCGGTCCGGTCCGCCGAGACGCACGGCTCGCTCGTCGTCCAGGGTCGCACGACCAACAAGGTCGACGCCGTCTCGACGCGGCGCATCAAGAGCCAGACGGTGCTGCCCGTCACGCGCGAGATGACGTTCAGCCACGACCTCGACGCCGACTTTGACGTGTGCGACTACCCGTCGCTCCACACGCTCCACTCGGCGTTCTACTCGGACCAGCGCAGCATCGAGCACCTGTACCCGGTCTTTTCGCCGTCCAAGCCGTCGGGCTACGCCGACATCCTCATCCCGTCGCACCACTACTGGCAGCCGACGAGCGAGTTCACGTACGAGCTCGAGTACCGGCGAGGGCGCACCAAGGTCCCGACCGACATGGACTGGGAGCTCAAGAAGGACGCGGCGTACTGGCGCGGCAAGGTGACGCGCGGCGCCGACACGCCGCCGGGCCACGGCTCGTCGTTCCAGAAGCAGCGCCTCGTCAAGATGGCCAACCAGGAGGCGTCGCCCTCGGCGTCCAAGGTCCTCGTCGCGTTCGACTCGAAGACGGCCCAGCTCTCGGCCCTGCCCGTCCCCGTCCACATCGCCAACAAGGTGACGACCGACATCGCCATGGCGTGCGACCCGCAGCTCGGCGAGTGCTCGTACCTGCGCTCGTTGGGCTACCGCGTCGAGCCGCCGGCGCCCATGAGCGACGCGTGGAAGCACAAGCTCGTGCTCGACATTGACGAGATCGGCTTCTCGCCGAGGTTCCCGGCCCTCATGGAGAGCAAGAGCGCCGTCGTCAAGGCGAGCATCCAGCGCGAGTTCTGGCGTGGCTGGGCCCAGCCCTGGTGCGTCGTCCCTCTCTGCGCCCCTCGTCGCTCGTCTTCACGCACTGACCCTCTCTCCCTCCCCCTTCGCCGCCCGCAGGAAGCACTTCATCCCGCTCTCGTCGTCCTACTCGGAGCTGTACAACCTCGTCGCCTTCTTCGAGGGCTACCCGGCCTCGATCGTTGGCGCGCGCGGCAAGAACCGCACGTCGAGCCTCAAGCCGACCGTCCTGTCGCGGGCCAACCCGACGGCGCTCGCCGACCTGCCCCTCAACGCCGACGGCTCGGCGTTCGACGCGGACAAGGCGCTCAAGGACATTGCCGACGCCGGCACGCAGTGGCGGCAGCACCACCTGCGCAAGGAGGACATGGAGGTGCGCGCGCTTCTTTCTCTCTCTCGGCTCTTGCTCGCTCGCGCTGACTCTGCCCTCCCTCCTACTCGTGCACAGACCTACGTCTACAGGCTCATGGTCGAGTGGGCGCGTCTTGTGACTGCGGTCGAGCAGATTGAGGAGGTCGAGGTGCGTGCGCGGTTTCTCGACCTTGTCCCTCTCGCTCGACTGACTCTCTCTCTTGCTCGTGCAGTCCGTCTAGACAGTACTATTCCCGCATCTCTGCACACATCTTATCCATCATCGCGACGTGGTGAGAAAGCTGCGACACCACGAGGGACAGAGGAGGCCGGCGGGGAGCGTGCGGACCGGAGGCTCCGGCGCTCGGTGGCCGAGGTGCTCGCGCTCGCTCTTCTCTTTCCTCGTCTCTCGCTCTCGCCGTCGCTCGCACTGCTGCTCGGCGCCATGCTGCTGTACTTCGACGACAACTCGGAGAGCGCCGTCTCGTACTCGACCGCGGTGCGTCCTCCGCCTCTCTCTCTCTGTCGGCAGCGGCGGTAACGGGACGGCCGAGCTGATGAGCTCCTTTCCCTCGACGTGCAGTGGACCTCGTACGTGCGCGACGAGGGCGCGATCAACGCCACCGCGTGGTTCGGCGAGACGTTTCACTCGTGCTCCGCGTCGTCCGAGACGTCGTTGGCGCCAGGCTGTGCGTCCCTCCCTCGCCCTTCTCCTGCGTGCGCAGAAGCTGACACCGGCTCGCTCGACACAGGCAACGCGACCATCACATTCACGGGCACCAAGATCTGGCTCGTGGGAGACTGGTGCGTCCTCGCCGCCCTCCCTCGCCTCGAGGAGGCTCTCCCTCGCAGTGCGCCCGCTCACCTCGACTCTCTCGCTCACAGGAACCCTCGACAAAGCCGCTTCTACTGCGCCCTGCTCGACGAGGAGCAGCCCTGGCGGTGGTACAGCGGCTCGACGCTCGCGAGCCCCGTCGGCGGCCAAGCTCCCGGGCTCAACCATACTCGGTGCGCGCTGTCGGGCCTCGAGAACAAGCAGCACACGTTGGTGTATGGTCAGCGGCAGGAGGACGTCGACGGGAACGGCGTCACGGTGCGGCCTGCTCTCCCTCTTTACGGCGAGCCGTCGAGAATCTCGCTCGAGAAGACCTTCAGCTCCTGACCCCTGCGCCCTCACAGCTCGACTACTACGTCGTCGAGAACGCGACCGACAGCGCCGTCTCGACCTTGACCTGGTCGAGCGACTTTTCGGCGGCCGATCCGCCCGCAGACTGGCGCTGGTCGGTCGAGCCGGGCTTTTCCGCCGCGACGACCTCGGCCGTCTCGTCCTTCACGTCCGCCTCTGCATCTTCCACCTCGTCGTCCTCTTCGTCCTCGGGCCCGAACACGACTGCGATCGGCGCCGGCGTAGGCGTTGGCGTCGGCCTCGCCGTCCTCTTTGCGCTCGCCGCGCTCCTCTGGTTCATCCGCAGGCGCAAGCGGCAGAGCGACGCAAGGTCGGTCATCACCGAGCCGCATCACGAGCTCAAGGCGCGCTCGATGCGCTCGTTCGACGGCGGGACCGTGCCGTACGCGCCGACGACCAACGGTGCGTCTCTCGCTCTCCCTGTCGCGCGTCATCGCAGCGCGCGCTGCGGCGACATGCTAGTGGACCGTGACCGCGACGTACTGACCATGCTCGTCCTGGCCAGGTGCCTCTCCCGCCGATTACCGCCCGAACCAGCTCGTCGTTCCCGAGGTCCAGGGCTCGCCGACGCACTACTCGCCGTCGGCGTACGGCGAGTCCGAGGGCAGCAGGCTTGACAGCCCGGCCACGTTCCGGCCGAGGGGTTACTGAGCGAGGGAAGGCCGGAGGGATGGAGGACTCGAGGAGGGAGGAGGGAGCGAGGGGATTCTCGAGCACGAGCGCGAGGAGAGCGCTCGCTCCAGTCTGTATCTTGGCCGGCACTACTATATCGACGTGCGACACATCTTCTGCGTGCAGGGGCTGTTCGAGAGCTGCCCGCTTGCGCAGCTCCAACGGAGCGAGAGGACCGCGAAGCCCCGCTCGGACCTCTAGCTAACGAGCTCGCTCCTCTCCGTCGCGGCCCCCTCCCGCTCGAGCCCATGCGTGCCTATCGCTCAATCGCCGCACGCTCGCGATCACTCGCAGACGGTCGGCGCTCGGCGTGCAGCGGACTCTCCTGTTCGCGCTCGCACCTGTCGGCGTTGTCGCCGTCTGCGCCCTACGGACGCCGCACGCTCGCCACCTGCGCCCTTCTCCTCCGCTCCCTGCTCCTTGCTGCTCTGCACCTCGACATGACCATCCGCTGGATCGACGACGCCGACGCGGCGTGGCAGTTTGGGCCCGGCTGGACGCAGCATGTCAACGCGAGCGGTCAGTTTCGTTCGCAATCCCGCGCTCCGTCCTTTCGTCGCGCTCGAGGAGCTGACCTCGTCTCGTTCGTGCAGAGGTCAGCCCGGGGCAGTCTTGGTTCAACAACTCGCACTCGAGCTGCGGCCTCGGTGAGCCCTCCTCTGGCCGAGGCTCGAACGGAGTAGCCAGCTGACCCTTGCCCCGAGTAAGCCAACGCCGCGAGCAACTGCACGGCCCAGTTCACCTTTTACGGCTCGGCCCTCAACGTCTACGGCGACTACTGGCCGACCCAAGGGCGGTTCTTCTGCGGCGTTGACGCCGCCGTGAGTCGCTCCTCTCCTCCGACGACGCTTGGGCCTCTTCCGCTCTAGTGGCCGAACCAGCTGCTGACCCGCTCTCGCGCTTCCCACGACGCAGGAGCTCCACTGGTACGACGCCTCGAAGGCGCTCGAGGCGACCGCCGGCACGGTCAACGTCTCGCGCTGCGCCGTCACGGGCCTCGGACTCGGGAATCACGTCCTCACGCTCGGGCAGACGGGCGCCGATGCGATCAACGCAGGCATCAAGGTCGACTTTGCGGTGGTAGACGACGCCCTCGTGTCGGCCGAGACGCTGCGGTGGAGCAGCGGGTTCGCCGACGCGCAGCCAGGCTCGCTCGGCGCGGTCGCCAACGGCTCGTCGTCCTCGGCACCTACGTCGTCCAGCACGTCTTCCTCGTTGTCGAGTGCGTCGCTCTCTCCGTCTCTGACGCGCAGCTGGACTGTCCCCTAACGAGCTTCTCGATTCGCAGCCTCCAGCTCGTCAGCTCAGCTTAGCAGCAGCATGTCGTCGACCGCGACGTCCTCGTCGCTCCCTCCGGCCGACCCGACCGGCACCTCGAGCAGCGGCGGCAGCAGCAACGCATCGACCGTCGGCGTCGGTGTGGGCGTCGGCGTCGGCGTCGGCGCAGCTGCGCTCCTCGCGCTCGGCGGCCTTCTCATGCTTCGCCGGCGCCGCCGCGCTCGCAGCGAGTACGGCACGTCGTACGCGCCGTCCATCATGACGTCTGCTGGCACGCCTGGGCCCGCGATGGGACGCAGCCCGATCGGTGCGTCGCCCGCTCGAGCCTCTTCTTCTCGCGTCTTTCTGACTCTCTCGCGCTCTCTCCCGCCCACAGACGGCCAGGGCGCCTTCGTCCCGCACAGCGAGCGTGCCATGTCGACCTACGGCAGCTACCCCGAGCCGCAGGACGACTCGGTGAAGCCGTACGCAGCGCACTCGTCGAGCTCGCCCACCGACCATACCGCCTACGCCCTCTCGCCGACGCTCGAGAGCCCTCACTCTTTCCGCCCTCGCACGTAGCTCCACCTCTCCTGCGTCTCTCCCTCGCCGTATCTATCTTGCCGTCCCCTCGCCTGCACTCGAGCTCTCCTTTTCGACCTTCCCAAGCTCAGCCGAGAGCGTCTCTCGCGCTCCCAGGACGCAGGGCGGACGCAAGTGAGGCACAACAACATGCTATGGCAGAGAGACAGAAAGAAGAGCCGCAGAGCCCCACTCCTCCTCGTTGCTCACGCCCAGCCGACGCCGAGCGGGTCGGTCGCCGCTCCTGCCGGCGGCGGCGCCGACCTCGGCGGCTCGTCCTTCTTCTCAACGGCGGGCATGCGGACGGGCGCCACAAGCGGGCTCGGCGCGCTGCTCGAGACGGCGGTCGAGGGAATGGCGTCGTCGTGCGAGACCGTCTCCCACGGGTTGATCGAGAGGGAGCTGCTCGGCTGGCGGGCTGGTGCGGGCGCGGTGCGAGACGAAGGGTGCGAGGGCTGAGGAGCGGCGGCGAAGGAGGAAGGGTGGGCGGCTTGTCGAGGCTGGTAGGGCGTGTAGCTTGGCGAGTCGTAGGAGGAGGAGCGAGGCGGGTCGGCGGAGCGGGAGGAGGAGGACGAGGAGGGAGGTGGGTGGGTCGCGTCGCCGCCTGCCGCCCAGGGGTTCGTCGCCGACAGCTTGCCCCACATGCCGCCCGCACGGCTGCCCCACGAGCCTCCTGCTGCGCCCTCGCCGCGCCCTGCCCCGGTGCCGCCCTCGTGCCCCTCGCTCGACCCCGAGCTCGCGCCGTTCCCCTCGTGCCCGTACCCCTGCCCCTGCCCTGCTCCCGCAGCTCGCTCCCTCTCGCGCTGCTCGAGCTCGGCCGCCCTCGCCGCCTGCTGCTCCTTGAGCTGGCGCGCCGCGTCCTCGCCAAACTTGCGCACCGACTTCCACGCGCTCCAGCCGAGCTTCTGCACCGACGCGACCGTCTCGGTGAGCTGCTGCTGCGAGAGGAGCTCGGCGCGGGTGGCGGCCGGGCTCGGCGAGCGCGACGACGACGACGACGACGGGCCGAGGTAGTGCTGGTCGACGCTGGCGGGGTGCGGCGGCCCGTGCGCCGCCACCGCCGCCGCCGACGACGCGGGCTCGTCGCCGTTGCTCGTGCCCTGCCCACCGAGCGCGACGCCGGCCGTGCGCGCCGCGAGCCCGTTCAGGACCGGGTCGTCGTCGAGGCCCTCGACGACCTTGACCTCGGTGACCGTGTCGGTCGGGACGCCGCTCGCGCCCGGGTCCGCCGCAAACGGGCGCCCGTTCATCTCCTCGTCGTCGCGCCCAAACAGCTCGTGCCACCACCGCACGTCGTGCGCGTCAAAGAGGAGGACGCCCTGGTCGGCGTCGGGCGCCTTGCGCTGCGCGTCGTCGAGCCGCGGGTCGTACGCCGGGTTGCGGAACTCGGGCTTGAGGGCGCCCGTCGCCGCGTCAAAGACCGTGTCCCACACGCTCGCCGTGCGCGAGCGGGCGCCGAGCTCTGCGCGCTCGCGCTCCGAGTTGAAGAGGAACGTGCCCTGGGCGTCGCCGTACGTCTCGCGCACGAGGTGGCGCAGGAGGCGCTCGTTGAACTCGAACCGGGTCGGGAACTGGCGCTGGACCTGGTACACGCAGTCGAGGAACTGCTGAAAGACGGGGCACGTCTCCTTGAAGGCGTGCGACGACCCGGCAAACTGGCGCGTGACGCTCGCGAGGAACGCCTGCTGCGTCGACGCGTCCGTGCCGAGCTTGTGCACAAAGTCGACGCGGTCGTTGCACAGGTGGCCCGAGCGGTCGGCGAACCGGTGGCCGTACGAGACCCAGTCCTTCTCGATGAGGACGGCGAACCCGCGCGCGGTGCGGAAGTACGGGTCGAGGCACAGCTGCGGCAGCGCCGACAGCTGCGACGTGCGGTCCCACCCGTCCGAGCAGTGGACGAGGACGTGCGAGTTGTACAGGTGGACCGTGCGCACGACGATGAGGACGCCGTCGAGGATGTTGGTCAGGTGCGACAGCCAGTTGGTGCGGCGCAGGGCGGCACGGTCGAGCGTGCCCGTCGAGTCGGCGTCGGCGAGCGCTGCGAGGGAGAAGCGTGCGGGTCAGAAGCTGGACGTCGGTCGGCAGGAATGAGCAAGGTGGGACGGACCGTCAAAAACGCCGTTCAACGACGAGCGCATGACGTGGATGTTGTCGATGCCGAGGTACTCCTTCTTGCAGTTGCGGTAGTAGAGCATGTTCTCGGTCCCGGCGCCCTTGACCGAGTTGGCGTAGGCGTTCTTGGTCGGCCGCGCGTCGATGATGATGTTGCTCGGCGTCGCGCCGTACACGATCTGCTGCTGCTGGTGGGCGTCGTGCGTGGGCGAGAGTGGCGACGAAGCGACGCCGTCCGAGACGTGCATGGGTTGGAGCGCGTGCGAGTGCTGAGAGTGCGACGTGAAGATGGCCTCGATGAGCTTCTCGTCCTGGATCGAGCGCGCGTTCTGCGTGATGCCGACCATCGGCTGCGACGAGCGCGTGATCGAGCCCTGCACGAGGATGTAGAGCGTCAGGAGGGCACGCTCGCAAAGAGACGGGGTGGAAGAGGACGCACGAGGTTGGCCCAGTGGAGGTAGACGAGCCCGGGGATGCGGCTCTTGCTGCGGTACTTGACGGCGTACGACAGCGTCGTGTCAGAGATCTTGGCGGGCACGACAATCTTGGCCGGGTACGACGGGCAGAACTGTGCGCGGGCGAGGAAGCGGCGTCAACGTCGGCCCGCTCGGGGAGGGTCAGGGGCGACGCACCTGGAAGTCGGCGTTGACGCTCGTGAACCTCCACGCCTTGCTCCTCGTGCCCATGCCCATGCGCGCAAACTCCTTCTCGACGTCGTACACCTCCCACCCGTCGGCGCGCTCCTTGCCCTTGCCCTCCTCGCCCGTCCCCCTCGGCTGCGCGAACGCGTACCGCCCCTCGAGCCCACCGAACGACAGGGTGCCGCACTGCGCCTTGAGGCTGTCCCACGCGAGGTCGGCGTCGGCGATCGAGGCGAACGAGAGCTCGTAGGTGAGGTAGTCACGCGTGCGGAGGACGAGGGGCGTCGGCTCGCCGGTGAGCGAAGGCGGGGTGCGCGTCACCGAGTGGAGGAGGGTGAGCGGGACCTGCAGGTAGGCGAGGTGTTAGCGCAAGAGGCGCGAGTGCAAGAAGCGCAGCTGGCGAGCCCGAGCCCGCCTCGCCGCGCAATCAGGACGCCGCACTCACCCAGACCTCGTCCCCATTGTCCTCGACACGCTCCTGCTCGTCGCCAGTCTTCTTGGCGGTACTCGGGGCGGCGGAATCGCGCTTGAAGACGAGGTGGTGCGCGGTGAGGTGGAGCGAGCCGGGCGTCGGGTGGCCGAGTGGGGACGAGTCGGGCGTGAGCGAGCCGTGGTGCCGCGAGAGGTGCACGGCGAGGGACTGCGTGCAGTAGACAGCGTGTCAGTCATGCTGCTCGCGCGCACGGCGGGCTTGTGGTAGCCCCGCCCGCGAGGAAGGCGACCTCACCCCCTCGCTCGGCGGGGCACGACGTCTCGAGCGGGCTGCGACGCACCTGCATGCTGGTCGCAAGACTGATCGTAGGCCGTAGGGCTGATCGGCGCCGCTCGTGCGGATGGTGCGGGCGACGAGAGACGGAGCGGGCTGATGAGGATGAGGGGGGCTCGTCACACCTGGCGGACGGCGATGAGCGGCGGCGTGGTCGCGTGCTGTGTCGACTAAGCTGCTGCGCTGCTCGCCGAGCCTGTCGTCAGGCTGAGCGAGTCGTGGTCCAGGAGCGAGGGTCGTCGCCCGGCCGTCTTGGCGGCGACGACGACGACGACCGGGGCCAGCTCGTCAACAGCGCTGGACTAGATCTGCGGTAGCGTAGTGTTGGAGCTGGAAGCAGTACGCAGAAGCTCAACGTCAAGCCGGCTCGCCTCGTTCATCTCTCCCCTCGAGCCGCTCGCCCCCCACCTCGGCCCTCCTCGAGCGAGAGAGCACGATAGAAAGGCTCGTTGCCCGTCAGCTCGCTCGACTACAGCAGCAAGTCGTCCCTCGTCCTCCCGCTCAACGGCTGCGGCTGCGGGCCGTCGTACCCGTACCCATCCCCTCCTCCTCCTCCTCCTCCTCCACCGCCCAGGTCGAGGCTCAACCGCGCCAGGCTCGCGTACGGGTCGAGCGCCCCTCCCTCTCCCTCATCGCCGTCCCGCTCCTCCTCGACGCGCTCCGTCCCGTACGCGACCGTGCCCGAGCGCGCCCTCCCGCCGCTCGCGCCCGCCCCGCCCGCCGTCGCCGACTCGGCAGACAGCGATAGCGCGCCCGGGTTGAGCGCCGCGCCCTCCTCCTCCTCGTCGTCGTCGTCCTCGCCCAGGTCGTCGCCCTCGTCGACGTCGTCGAGCAGGCCCTGCGCCGCCGCAGCGCCCGCTCCCGCTCCCGCTCCCGCTCCTCCTCGTCGCGCCGGGCCCATCGCCCCAAAATCGTCCTGCGCGTCACTGCCCGACGCCGAGCGCGCGCCCGCCGTGGGCCGCTGCGGGAGCGCCGGAGCGCCCGCGCCCGGCGCCGCAGCGGCGACGACGACGGGCGGCGCGGCCGCAAGCGCGGGCGCCGCGCTCTGCTGAGGCATGCGCCTGAGCTGCTCGGCGTAGGCGTCGCGCGCGTCCTGGTCGAGCGCGGCGCTGTCGCCGAGGTACTTTGCCCTCGCGCCGCGCACAAACGCGTGCGCCTCCTTGTGGTAGATGCTGGCGAGCGACCCGGTGTGGAGCAGGAGGCGGTCGAGGACGGCGCGGTCGAGCGCGTCGCCCTCGGTGCTGATGTCGGGCTTGGCGCCGAGGACGATGTGCTGCGCCGCGGCCGGGTCGGTCGACAGGAGGCGCCAGTAGATGAAGCCGCGGTCGCGCAGGTCCGGGTTGTCGACGCTCTCGGTCGCCCACTTGAGGACGCGCGGGACGAGCTCGGCGCCGGCCGTCGGGCGCTTGATGAAGAGCTTGACGGTCGCCGTCAGGAGCGCGAGCTGCACCTCGGTCGGCTCGTCGAGGAACGTCTCGACAAAGTCTTCGACGAGCTCGTCCGAGTTCGAGATGCGGTCGGCGTACTGGCCGACGATCCAGATCATGGCGCTCTTGGCGTCGGGCGTGTCGAGCGCGTCGAGGTTCTCGCACAGCGTCCCGATGATGCCCTCGTACCGGTTCGGGTACCGCCGGAAGATGTCCTGCGGGCGCGCGCGCACGTGCTCCCGAGTCAGCGCGACACAGGCGAGCGACGACGAGAGAGAGAGAGAGAGAGCGAGAGACAGGGACACGCACCTTGATGACGACGATGGCCTCCTGGACGACGTACGACACCTTGGTCTTGACGAGCTCGAGCAGGACCGAGATGCACAGGTCGGCCGCGTGGTCGACCTTGATGGCGAGGCGGCCGATGGTGCGCACCGCCTTGCGCACAAAGTCGACGTCGACCTCGGACGCGTACTCCTTGAGCTCGGCGAGGACCTGCTCGACGTTGCGCGCGTTGGCGAGGCGGTAGATGATCTCGAGCTTGGCGAGCTTGACGTAGATCGGGTCGTTGTACTTGCAGAAGAAGACCTTGACGTCGTTGCGCAGGACCGAGGGGCGCCGCTGGATGATCAGGTGGATATTGCGCAGCGCGACGTACTGCACCTCGTAGCCCGACGACAAGAGCGTGACTGTGTGCGCGCGCAGGGCCGAGTCAGTGGCGGCTCGAGGAGGAGACGCTGACGTCCAGTCCCGGCTCAGACGGGACGGACGCACCGAGGGGAGGGCTCAGGCGGCGACACATGTCCTCGACGAGCTGCTCGCTGCCCATGTAGTTCATGAGGTACAGCATGACCTTGACGGTGGCGAGCACGACGGCCGAGTTCGAGTGCTGGAGGCGGATCGACACCTGCTCGGCGAGGAGCGTCGCGTCGTCGTGCGTGTCGGGCACGTAGTACATGAGGGCCTCGAGGATGTACGTCTGCCCCCACTCGCTCGCCTCGCTCATGGCGCGCACGAGGCGGCGCGCGACGTCGGCGTTGAGGCGCAGGTGGATGTTGTCGCTGCGCTCGCTGATCTCGGTCAGGCTCGCGACGGCGTTGGCGATGACGGTCGGGTTCGGGTCCATGAGGAGGTCGCGCAGCGAGGCGACAAAGCCGTGCTTGTCGACGAGGCGCCGGTCGTGCATGTAGAGCTTGGCGACGCAGATGGCGGCCGTCTTGCGCACGTACGGGTCGCGGTCCTTGAGGGCGTGGTGGAGCGGGTCGACGAGGGCGCGCAGGACCTCGGGGACGGGGATGTACGACATGGTGCGCATGGCGAGGGCGCGCACGAGGGCGTTCTTGTCGTCGGCGTCGGCGAGGAGGCCGGGGAGGGCGTGGCGGACCATCTCGGGCTTGACGCGCGCATAGTTGATGAGGAAGAGGTAGACCATCTTCTTGATGTCGACGACCTGGATCGAGAGGCACGCGAGGACGTCCGGGTACAAGGGCGACAGGTCCTGGCCCATGGTCATGGACGCGACGACGCGCTTGAGGACCGTCTTGCGGCGGACAAAGTTCTTGTCCTTCTTGTCGGCCTGGAGTTCGGCGCGGAGCCTGTGCCGGTGCAGGTGCTCGAGGTGAGCGAGGTCCCCACATGGGTGCGAGGCCGAGGGGGGAAGGAGGAGGAGGAGCGGGCGAGAGGGGGGACGCACTCCTGGAGCTTGTTGCGCTGGAAGAGCTTTGCGTCGGCCATGGCTGCAGTGTCGGGCACTTGGCGGTGGCCCTCGAGGCGCAGGCGGGGTGGTCCGGGTCGAGGTGGCTACGACTCGGAGGTGAGGCGAGGCGAGGAGGGGGGGGGAGAACGGCGACGGCGAGGCGGGCGGGGTTGGCTCGAAGCGGGTGGTGGTGCGGGGCCACTCGAGTAGAGCTGAAGGCTGGCCGTGCACAGGCTCAGGGTGGTGGAGCGAGGCGGAGAGGGTGCGTTCCATCAGTTGGCCGTCTCGCGCAGTCTCCTCTCGGTTCCCGTCCTTCCTCCCCGTTCACTCAGGCTAGACGAGGGCATGAGCGGGCCTACCGTCACCCCGCAGGGTGCCAGTGCCCAGGTCCTCGCCTTCCTCGCCGGCGACGCGCCCCACGACGACGACTGGTGCGTCCTCTCCCTCTCCCTCATCCTCGAGCAACAACGACGACAGCTCACCACGCCCTTCTGGGCCCCGCACGCGACCACAGTGCGACCTCGTTGGCGACCCTCGCAGCAACCACCGACCCGGCCGAGCACCTCCTCCTCACCAGCCTCGTCCACCAGCTCGTCGCCTCTGTCGCCCTCGTCGACCCCTCGGCTCGCCCCGACCACACCCGCCTCGCCGCCTTGTTCACCAACGGCGTCTTCCCAAAGCTCGCGCACCATCCACACCGCACCGCCCACCTCGCCGACCTCTGGATCGACGTCGTGTGGCAGCTCGACCAGGAGCTCCCCACCCGCGTCGGCTTGGCCGTCCCTCGTGCTCCTCTTCCCGCCGCAGAGCCCCAGGACAGCATGCAGCTCGACGACCCGCCCGGCGCGGCACCGGCACCGGCGACGACCGCCACACAGCGCGCCAAGCTCGTCGACGCCGAGGTCCTCGGCGCGCGCACTCGGCTCGCCCACCTCTGCAAGGCCCTCGCCGTGCGTCGCCCTTTTCTCTCCCTTCTCCCACCCTGCACGAGCTGCACGAGCTGCACGAGTGAGGGGCTGACTCGGCCCGCCCTCGCGACAGGACTCGGGCTGCATCCCCGCGGCGGCCCTCGTCGAGCGGCTCGACTTTGCCCTCATCGGCCTCGCCGGCCTCGTGCACGACGTCGACTTCTTCCGGCGCACCGAGGTCCGACAGCGCACCGCCCTCTAGTGCGTCGCCCTCGCTCTTCACCGCGGTCCAACCCAGTCCTGACTCTCCTCCTCCTCCTCCCCCTCCCCCCTTCTCCTCCCGCTCCCCTCCCTCCTCCCGTGACGCACGCGTGCAGCTACAAGCAGCAAAAGTTTAACCTCCTGCGCGAGGAGTCCGAGGGCTACTCGAAGCTCGTCGTCGAGCTCCTGAGCGACATGGGCCCGCCGCACGCGCCCGAGACGGGCGCGAGCCGCGAGAGCGAGCGAGAGCGCATCAAGCGCGCCCAGGTCGCCATGGACCGCGTCAAGAACCTCATCGGTGCGTCCTACCGAGCCTCTCGTGGTCACTTGCGCTCTCGGGCGCCGTGTGCAGCGTAGAATGCGCGAGTGCTGACGTGAGGGTGGACGCGCGCAGGCAACTTTGACCTCGACCCGACGCGCACGCTCGACGTCATCCTCGACGCCTTCTCGGACCACGTCGTCGAGCACTGGCAGTTCTTCATTGACCTCCTGTCGCTCTCGCCCTGGGCGCCCAAGCCGCTCCCGACCTCGTCCTCCTCCTCGTCGTCGTCGGCGAGCAAGGACCCGTCGGGCCTGCCGGTCGACGTCGGCCTCGAGTCCGAGCGCGGCAGCGACACGATCGCCCAGATCCTCGGCTTCAAGTTTGCCCTGTACCAGTCGCCCTCGGGGCCCGAGGCCGTCCCCGACGCGCTGTACCTCGCCGCCGCGCTCCTCGTGTGGCACGGCCTCGCGCGCCTGTCAGACCTGTGGCCGCACCTGTCGCCGGACGACAAGGGCCTTGCCAAGATGGACGCAGAGTGGAGGGAGGACCAGGCGCAGCGCGCGAGGTCGGCGGGCGGCGCCAATGCGCTCGCCATGGCGGGCGCGCTCGTCGATGACGAGGCGCCGGCGGCCAAGCCTGCCGCAGCCGGCACCTCCTCCTCGACCTCGACCTCTGCGGCGGTAGCAGCATCAGCGGCGGCGGCCCCGCTCCCGGCGCGCGACCCGCCCAACCAGCGCCTCGGCCTCCTCGAGGCGCTCCTCTCGATCGGCGACTCGACGCACGCCTTGTTCATCCTCTCGACCTTCCCCTTCCTCGCGCGCGTCTTTCCCCGCGTCGCCGACCTCGTCAACCGCCTCGTCGCCGCGTCGATCGCGCCCGCGTACGACCCGCTCTCGCCCTCCTCGGCCGCCGGCTCGGGCCCGGCGGCGCAGCACGCCGCCGAGTTCACCGCGCCGCGCGCCGCGCGCCCCTCTGCGTCGTCGTCCACGTCGACGTCGACGTCCAAGCCGCAGCCGCAGTCGCAGCCGCAGCCGACCCTGACGGGCTCGGCGTTCCCCAACCCGCAGCGCGGCGAGTGGACCTTTTTCTTCCCGCGGTGGACCGAGCGGGTCCCGCGCGCCCA
Source organism: Rhodotorula babjevae (assembly GCA_920104245.2). Lineage (NCBI taxonomy): Eukaryota > Fungi > Basidiomycota > Microbotryomycetes > Sporidiobolales > Sporidiobolaceae > Rhodotorula > Rhodotorula babjevae. The sequence continues at coordinate 757,265 of CAKKSZ020000023.1, forward strand.
GGGGCCCGAGGGCGTCGTCGAGCTGCTCGAGAAGGTGTACCTGCCGTTCGTCGGGATCCACGTCGCGAGGGACTTTGCGACGTTTACCAAGATTGTCAGGGTCGCCGTGGCCGACCTCGGGGTGCGTCCCTCTCCCTTTCCCTCGCTCTCCCAGGCCCCAGCACTCGCTCTCGGACCCTGCAGCGTGTGAGAGCTGACACACTCTCGACGCCCGCAGACCAACCCGCCAGACCACCCTCGCCGCACTCGGTGGCTCGACCTCGTCCGCCTGCACCTCCTGCCCGGCATCGCCCTCCTCGAGCACCACCCGACGGCGGCGACCGAGATCTGGCGCGTCCTGTCGCTGTACCCGATCGAGGAGCGCTTTGCCCTGTACGGCGAGGTCAAGGACTCGCTCACGCGGCGCAACCCCGAGCTCGGCGTGCGCAAGGCCGAGGCCGAGCGCGACTGCAAGAGCATCCTCCGGCGCCTGTCGACCGACAATTCGAAGAAGCTCGGCAAGCTCCTCGCGCGCACGGCCTACACCAACCCGGCCGCCGTCTTTGCCGTCGTCATCAACCAGATCCAGAGCTACGACAACCTGATCGTGCCCGTCGTCGAGGCGTCGCGGTACCTGTCGACCCTGTCGTACGACGTCCTCGCCTACTCAATCCTCGACGCCCTGTCGTCGGACCGCCCCAAGACCAAGGAGGACGGCACGTCGATCGCCATGTGGCTCTCGGGCCTCGCCACCTTCACCGGCCAGCTGTACCGCCGCTGGGTCCAGATGCAGCCCTCGCTGTGGCTCGTCCTCCAGTACCTCGTCAACTCGCTCGTCAGCGGCGAGTCCAAGGAGCTCGTCGTCCTGCGCGAGCTCATCGCGCGCATGACGGCCATCGAGCCGTTCGCCGACCTGAGCGACGCCCAGGTCCTGAGCCTCGCCGGCGGCCCGCACCTCCGCAGCGAGGTGTACCAGCAGACCGACCTCGCCAAGGCGTCGCAGCGCGCCGTCCAGGACGCCCTCGTCAAGGCCCGGTCCCGCCTGCGCTCGGCCCTCCTCGACAAAGGCCTCGCCGTCCCGCTCCTCGTCAACATCGCCCTGCAGCGCCAGGCGTGCCTGCGCACCCCGGGCGCCCACCTCAAGTCGCTCGGCGCCCTGTTCGACCAGACGCACGCCGTCCTGTTCCAGTTCACCGAGCTCCTCGCGGCCCTCACCTCGCCCGCCGAGCTCGCCGACCTCGTGCCCGAGCCGAGCACGCTCCTCGGCCGGTTCGGCCTCGACGCCGGCGTCGCGTTCGACCTCGCGCGGCCGCGCCTCCGGGCGAGGATCCGCGCCCAGGACGACAAGGAGCAGGGCGAGCTCCAGGCGCGCAAGGAGAGCCTGCTCGCCGCGCGGCTCAAGAAGGAGAAGGCCGAGCGCCGCGCCAAGGACGAGGCCGAGGCGGCGGCGGCGGCGGCGCCCAAGGGCAAGGACGGCGAGGGCGACGACGTCGAGATGGGCGACGGCGAGGGCGAGGACAAGAAGGTCGACGTCGCGGCCGAGGTCAAGAAGGAGAGCGCCGAGGAGAGCGGGACGCCGCCGCCGCCGTCGTCGGCAGCTGCGACGAACGGCGCGCTGGCGGCGGCGATCAACGGCGAGAGCGGCAGCTCGACCCCGGCACCTGCACCTGCACCCGTCGAGGTGCGTCTTCCCTCACCTGTCTTTCCGCTCTCGAACGCAGCCACCCCGACTGACTCTCGCTGTCCTCCTCCCTCGCTCGCAGCCGTGGCACACGGCGCTCGTCGACGAAATCCGCAACGTCGCCGAGATCCTCCCCACCTCGGCGCGCGACACGCTCGGCGCCCCCTTCTTCGTCACCTTCTGGCAGCTCACCCTGCACGACATCCTGTACCCGAAGGAGCGCTACGACGCCGAGATCACGCGCCTGCGGGCCCTGCAGCGCGACGTCGCGAGCCTCGCCGGCGTCAAGCAGGAGGACAAGGCGCACTTTGTCGAGAACGTCATCGCGACGGCGACGGGCTTGTCGTCCGAGGCGGCGATGCACCTCAGCTCGAAGAACCGCGTCACGCGGCGGCTCGGGCGTGAGAAGGTGCACTGGTTCAGCAGTACGTCCTCCCCTCCTCCCCTCCTTCCTCGCCTCGCCCTCGCGCCGCTTGCTGACCCTGTCGATCTTCTCTCTCTGCAGACGTCAAGACCAAGGCCGACCGCATCCGCCTCGCCGACGACATCCTGCAGTACTGCGTCCAGCCTCGCGCGCGCCTGTCGCTCCCCGACGCCGTCTTTGCGCACCAGCTCGTCAAGAAGCTGCACGCGCTCGACACGCCGGCGTTCCACACCGTCGTCTTCTACGATCGCGTGCGTCCTCTTTCGCTCCTGCTCGGCGAGTAGGTCGTGGTCGTGAAGGGCGCGCAGAGCTGACGAGTGACCCGGCCCGTCTCGCAGCTCCTGACGAGCCAGATCAGCCCGATTCTCTTCTCGTGCACCGAGAACGAGGCGCGCAACTATGGTGCGCCTTCCTCCTGTCTCGCTCGTCTCCTCAGTCCTACCTGAGAGACGCTGACCTCGTGCGCTCGCACCCCTTCTCGCAGGTCGCTTCATTTATGACGTCCTCGGCGAGCTCAACGGCTGGTACAAGGACAAGGCCGCCTACGCCGAGTTTGCCGTCGGCAAGAACGGCGAGCTGTCGGGCTTCCTGCGCTCGATGAACGACTCGTCGTCCTCGGACAAGCCGCGGCAGCACTACGAGCACGCCGACTTCCAGGCTGCGCTCCTCAAGTGGCACGGCAACATGGTCCTCGTGCGCTCCTCTGCCTCGTCGCTCTTCTCGTCCTCGTACCGCCTCGCTGACCCCCCGCTCGATGCAGGGCTTCCTCGCGAGCTTCAAGTCGGGCGGCTACATGCACATCAAGAACTCGATCCTCGTCCTCACCAAGATCGCGCCCTTCTTCCCGCTCGACTACAAGCAGGGCGAGACGCTCGAGCGCAGCGTCGTCGAACTGCTCGCCGTCGAGAAGCGCGAGGACTTGACCATCCTCGCTCAGGGGTGCGTCTCTCCCTCTCCAACTCACTCTCTCTTCCGCCTCCCTCCTCCGCGCGACGACCTCGTGCTGACGTCACTCGCACGTGCAGCTACAAGGCCGTCGTCGGCAAGCGTCGCAAGCACTGGGTCAACAAGCCCGAGCCGGCTGTACGTCCTCTTCCCCACTCACCTTCCTCCCTCACTCGTCCTTGACATCGGCCTCTGGTCTCGCCCGCAGCCCGCACTCGCTCGCACTACTAGCACTGCAGCCAAGTCGGCTTCGCCTGCCGCAACGCCGGCGCCGAGCAAGCCGTCCTCGACTCGGGCGACGCCTGCCCCGCAGCCGGCGCAGACGTCCTCGAGGAACGCGCTCCCGAGCCGCCCCGGTGGACCGCCCGCTCGACCGTCTCAGGTCGACGTCAAGCCGCCGTCGTCTTCCATCCCGTGCGTCGTCTTCTCTCTCCCTCAGCCCGCCGCCGAATGTCGCTTACGGAACTCGTTCACGCAGTTCCCGACCCGCTGTCGACGCTCGCCGCAACGACCCTCCTTCCACCTCTTCCTCGCTCCCGACTCGCCCTGGCGCCAACGGCAACTCGGCCTCGTCGTCGACCGCCGACTCGGCCGCCGACCGGCTTCGTGCCGAGGCCCTCGCGAGCAAGCGTGCCCCAGCCGCTTCGCCCACCACCTCGGCGCCGAGCAGTACGTCGGGCCGCGACAAGGAGCGCGAGCGCGAGCGCAGCGGCGTCGACCGCGACCGCGAGCGTGAGCGTGAACGCGAGCGCGAGCGGGACCGCGACAAGGACAAGAAGATGGACCCGCCGCCCGCTCGTGGGCCTGCCGCCTCGGCCTCCTCCCGGTCCGCCGCCGCCGTCGCCGACAGCCCGTCTACGTCACGCCCGCCCTCTCGAGCGGCCAGTCCGCGTCGCGACCGCGACCGCGACGCTCGCGAGTCGCGCGACGACGCCCGCTCTCGGCCTCGCAGCCGCGAGCGCGCCCGGGACCGAGTCGCCGAGCGCGTGCCCGAGCGAGCGTCGGACCGAGCGGTCGCCGACCGCGAGCGCGAGAAGGAGCGCGAGCGGGAGAAGGAGCGGGAGAAGGAGCGCGAGGTGAGGGAGCGCAGCGTCGAGTCGTCGCACTCTCGCGCGAGCGCGAGCAGGGACGACCGGCGCAGCACGGCCTCGGAGCGCGGCGGCCGCCCGAGCGACCGCGACCGCGAGCGCGAGCGCGAGCGGGACGTGCGCGACAAGGACCGCGACTCGCGCAGCGGGCGAGGTGCGCGCGACGACCGCGCCGCTCCGCCCTCGACGTCGTCCTCGTCCCGGCGCGATGCTCCCGACGCTCGTCGCGACGACCGCTCGTCCCGCCGCGACGACGACCGCCACGCCAAACCCGCTCCGACGGGCCCGTCGACCTCGTCGTCTTCTCGCCGCGCCGACGACGAGCGCAGCCGCCGCGACGAGTCGCACCGTGAGCGCCGCACGTCGGACCGTACCAAGCTCTCGCGTGAGGCGGAGCAGCGCGAGGAGGAGAAGGAGCGGGCGCGGCAGCGGGACCGCGAGCGCGAGGAGCAGCGCGAGAAGGCGCGCAAGGAGGAGGCCGAGCGGCGCGCCGGCAAGGACAAGGAGCGCGAGGGCAAGGACCGCGGCGGGCGAGGCGCTCTGCCGCCCAAGCCGTCGGGCGGCAACGCCACCGCCGTCGACCGGGTCCGGCCTGCGCCCGCCGCCCGCTCGCAGCAGGACAAGGAGCCAGAGCGCTCTCCGCCTGCGGCCTCGTCGGGCTCGCACGTCGACCGCGCTCGGGCGATTCTGCCGAGCGCGAGCAGCGCCAAGGACGGCTCGCCCGCCGCCGTCTCGCCCGCCCCTGCCGCCGCCAAGGAGTCGCCGCGCAACAGCCCCGCCGCGACCGACGCCCCGCTCTCGATCAAGGGCCGCGGTTCGAGCAGGCTCTTTGCCGGCCTCACGTCGTCCAAGGCCGCCGACGACCGCAGCCGGTCGTCTACGTCGGGCAGCAGCAGGCGCGACCAGGACGACTCGTCGCGCAAGCGGCCGGCGCTCGCCGACCGGCTCGCGCCCGAAGAGCCCAAGCGCCAGAGGACGGATGAGTCGTCGTCGCGCGAGGGGCAGCGCGACCCGCCGCCGCACCGGCATGGAGGAGAGGGGAGGAGGGGAGGAGGCTCGCACAGGAGGTGAGCGCTCGGACCTCTTGACGTAGCTTGCTCTGCAACAGCTCAAACACACATTGCGAACGTCTCTACAGGAGGAGCTACTGCTGAGGAAGCATGAACTGCGAGAAGAACGCGCCAACGTCCGCAATGTCGTCGAGGGAGCAGACGAGCGAGACGACTTGGTCGGGCCGGACGACGACGACGCAGCCCGTCTGCGGGTCGACGCCGAGGTGCTTGTAGATCTCGCCGCGGTCGCGAGGCGTGACAGGAGACGAGTCGTCGGCATAGAGCTTGTCGTAGCCTGCGAGCGAAAGAAGAGGGTCAGCTCGAGGAGAGCGGCGGAAAGTTGGAGGACAGAGGAGGACGCACAGCGCGAACCGTACGGCTTCTTCGGCGGCCACAGGACGTCGGGGAATGCGTTGGGCTCGACCGAGGTGCGCGGGTTCGAGATGACGGTGAGGACCTCGATGACCGAGTCGAGGTCGGCGTCGACCGGGGTGAAGGCGCGGAGCGGTCCCGCCGGCGAGTCGAGGTATGCAGCGGCCTGTGAGCGGTCCAGGGTCAGCGAGAGGCGGTAAGGAGAGACGAGAAGGCAATGGCGCACCTGCTCGAGCCTGTTGCGCTGCTGCGGCTCGCGCACGTCGCCCGCGAAGAGGATCAACCTCCATCGGCCGTCGGACAGCAAGCGGTCGGCGAGGTGCCAAGGGCGTGCATCGGCGAGAGCGACGACGGCGTGCGACTCGAAGCGCTGCAGAGGGAGGAGGGGCTCAGGTAAGGGGCGGAGAGCGGGGCTCGGAAGAGAGGAGGACCGTGCGCACCATGCCGTGCGGGAGACCTGGTGCGAGCCGAGGCTCACGCTCGGGTAGGACGAGCATGTTGGGGAGGTAGGAAACTGCGGTACCTGACGCCCACTTGCCGATCGACTCGAAGAACTGCATCGAGCGAGCGTGAGCGGGCAACTTGAGAAGGTCGTCGAGGACGGCCTCTTTCTCGAACCGCCGCTCGGCTGCAGACGGAAGCGTACCTTCTTAAACTCCGCGTGCGAGACAGGTTGCTGTGGAAGAGGTCTCAAGGCCGTCAGTCGTCGACTCGCCAAAGGCGCCGAAGAGAGCGTGCACGGACCCCGTCGCTCGTGATCGGCTTGCCGGCGAACATGCGCGACAGCTTGTAGTCAAAGTCGAGGAGCTCCTTTGCGACCTTGAGGCGCTCGAGCTGCGTACGCGGCGAGTCAGCGTCGTCGTCCGGGAGAGGGGAGAGAGGCAGAGAGGCAGAGCGACGCACGCCGTACGTGTCGAGGATCGCCGGCGACGCTTTGCCTTGCACGACGGCCGCAAGCTTCCAGCCGAGAGAGTAGCTGTCGTTCATGCTCGTGTTCATGCCCTGCCCGGCCTTGGGCGAGTGAGTGTGGAAGGCGTCGCCGGCGAGAAAGACGCGGTTGTCGAGCGTGACCTGCGACGTCATCCTCTGGCCGACCTCGTACAGCGTCCACCAGTCGATGTGCTTGAACTCGAGCTTGAAGGGAGCAAAGATGCGCTGCGCCGTCTCGGCGATCGACTTGGGAGAGACCGAAGAGCGGTCAAAGCGTCCGCCGTTCGGGTCGGTCGAGCCCATCTGGACGTAGAAGCGCACGAGGTCCTTCTCGCGCGGGACGACGAGGATCGAGCCGGCACTCTTGGTCTGGACGGACGACTTGAGGCGGATGTCGGGGAAGTCGGTGACGACGACGGCGTCGAGGACGCCCCACAGCGAGTTGGCCGACTCGCCCTCGAGCGTCAAGCCGAGCTGCCTGCGGACGTGCGAGAGCGTCAGTACCCGAAGGTAGAGCGCTCGAAGACGAACGAGCTGTGCTGCAGGCACCCAGAGGTGGAAAGGCGGACGCACTTGCGGACCCAGCTCCTCGCGCCGTCCGCGCCGACGACGAACTTGGCGCGCACCGTCTCCTCCTCGCCGGCGTGCGCGTACGCCCCGCCCTCCTTGGTGCCGTGCATGGCGTCGGCCTCGTCGTCGCTCAGGACGTTGCTGCGGTGGAGGCCGTTGGCGACGCCGACCTGGGTCGGGGTCGACTCCTCCTCGCTGAGGTGGCGCAGCTTGAGCGTGATCGGGTACGACGAGGACGAGAAGTCGGTCGCGAGGGAAGGGTCGACCGTCATGCTGACCGGGGCGAGCGCTCGGTCGACGACGAGGCCGTCAAAGTCGTGCATGGCGTCGAGGAGGAACCTTTCTATCCGACCCTGGGTCAAGACGACGTGCGGGAACCGGCTCGTGCCCGGCTCGTTCTGCGCGCACCTTCTGCAGTCAGCTCTGGAGAAGGACTGAGCGAGAAGGAGAGCATAACGCACGTCGGGCATGCGCTTCGTGCGCTCGAGCCCGCCGTCGGCCGCCGGCGTCCAGTTGCAGATCTCGTTGATGTGTGCGCCTGGGCGTGGGAAGGCCGTCAGCTCTCGTCTCGACGAGCAGGAGAGGGCGCAGGGAGACGCACCCTCGTCGATGAGCCGGTTCACGAACCCGAACGAGTGGGCGACCTCGAGCGTGCGGCACTGCGGGCGCGTGGCCGGGTCAGCTCGCCGCTCGTCCGTCATGGACAGGGTACCGGAGGCACCTGCACGCCGTCTGCCTGCCCAGCGAGCACCTTGACGCTGCGCTTGTCGACGATCTTGGTGCGGATCTTGAGGCGAGCGAGCCAGAGAGCGAGCATGAGCCCGGCGGGGCCGGCGCCGACGATTACGACGTCGTAGTCGCTCGACGAGGCCATGGCGAGAGCGTGTGAGGAGCGAGAGAGAGAGGGAGAGGAGCTGGAGCGAGAGCGAGGCGGGGCGGTCGAATACCCCGCACGAGCGTGCCGAGGGCCGATCACGCTTCGGCGCCGCGGTGCCGGCGGCCGGCTCGTCGACTTTCGCCGCTCGAGCCTCGCCGCGCTCCCTCGCTCGCTCGTCAAGCGCGCACCGCGAGCCGCACCCACGCCGACAAGAGAGCCCGCATCGCCAAGCTCTGAGCAGCCTCGAGAACTCGCCGTGCCGCGACGCACCTCTCGGAGAAACCGCCGCTCGTCCTGGTCGCACGAGCACCGTCTCGCACTGCAGCGCCGCGCACGCACCCGCATCCACACCCGCACCCGCACCCGCACCCGCTCACTGCTCGACCTTGGCGATGGGCGCCTTGCGCGCCGGCTTGGGCTTGAGGAGCTCCTGGTCGACGCCCTTTGGCGCGTGGCGCAGGCGGTTCTCCTCCTTGGTGCGGCGGGCGTCGAGCATCTCGCGCTTGAGCTTGGTTGCCTGGTGGATCGGCTTGGGGAGGTAGCGCGTGCTGCGGGCGGGGGAGCGAGGGAGAGGGAGGAGGAGCAGGAGAGGGGAGGGGAGGGGTGCGAGGGCGAGTCAGTCTTTACGTGCGCCTCGTCCAGACGGAGCCCTCCTCCTCGCGCTCGTGTACAAGAGAGCGAGACGACGGCATCGAGGGGCGCGAGCAGAGAGAGAGAGAGCACGGCGACGCACCGCTCGATCTTGGCCACGTCGGCGACCGTCCCCCACTTCTCCCTGAGCCCGTCGCGGTACTCGCGCTGCACCTGCTCGCGCTTGTCGACGACGCCGAGCTTGTCGCTCGCGCGCGCCTTCCAGATGCGCAGGTTGGCGTCGTCCGACCCGGAGAGGACAAAGCGCGAATCGAGCGTGTACAGGGTCGAGAAGATGCTGCGTCCGCCAAGGTCCACGTAGAGTCAGCGCTTCCGCACAGGGGGGGGAGAGCGAGGACAGGAAGAGGAAGAGCGGGACGCACCGCTGCATGCGCTTGGTGTGGTACGTGTCGCGGCTCTTGCCCTCGCCCTGCTCCCACAGCCGCACCGTGCGGTCGTACGAGCCCGACACGAACTCGCGCCCCGTCGGCGACCAGTCGCACGACATGACCCTGTGCGCGCCAGATGTGCAGCATGCACGAGCCCTCGTCAGCGACCGCGAGTCGGCGAGTGAGGGACCGTGCGCCGAGAGGGAGAGGAGGACGCACGCGCCGACGTGACCCTTGAAGACCTGCGTCGTCGTGCTCAGGTTGCGCATGTCGAACGTGTAGAGGTTGTGGTCCTCCGAGGCGCACAGGAGCACGGGCGGCTGCAGCGGGTTGAAGGCGAGCGAGTTGATGCGCATCTGCGGGCGGGACAAGGGGAGGGGTCAGTGCGGGCTCAAGCGCCTCTGACTCAGCACGGCCCCGCTCTGCACAGAGACAGATCGAGGGCACGTGCACATGCAGAGAGGGTCAAGACGCACCTGCATCGCAACCCGGCTGAGCGCCTTGCCGCTCCTCAGGTCGTACAGGCACACGGTGCGGTCGCTCCCACTGCTCGCGAGCACGCTCGTCTCGCTCTTGTTGAACGCGACGCACTGGATGTGCTCGCCGAGGGCCGCGTTCGACGTCGAGTGGAACTTGAGCGTCGAGAGCGGCGCCGTCTTGGTCTCGTCCCAGATCTCGATCTCGGTCGAGCCCGTCGCAAAGATGGGGTCGTAGCGGTGGTGCGAGATGGTGCTGCAGAGGGACGAGAGAGCGGGTCAGGGGACGTCGTCACCGAGCTGAGTGAGCTGAGCGCGGTGAGGGAGAGGAGCACGCACTTGAAGCCGGACTTGCCGTTGAAAGTTTGAAGAGGCTGCGGCGGGCAGGAGGCCAGGTCAGGAACTCGCTCGCGCGTCGACGAGCACAGCAGAAGGAGACGCACTCGCGCGTTGCGGCCAGACGGGCCCTTGACGTCCCACAGCTTGACCGTCTTGTCGGCGCCGCAACTCAGGACGCGCGACGAGCCGCGCGCCTGCGTCTCGTCGAGCTGGTCGACACCCTCGTCGTACTCGTCGTCTTCGAGGTCGTCCTCGAGCCCGGCGCGGCCCTTGCCCTTGAACCCGACGTCGGCGCGCTTGCGCTTGACGCCGCGCTCGCCGGCGCCGACCTTCTTCTCGACGCGGCCGTCCTCGCCGACCATCGGGTGCGAGAAGGCGACGCCCTTGACCATGCCGCGGTGCGCGTTCTCGACGTTCCACACGGTGCGCTGGCCGCCGAGGTCCCACACGCGCACCTCGCCGTCGCCGCTGCCGCTCGCGACGCGGCCGAGCCCGCCGGCCTCGTCCTTGACCATGGTGTAGATGCCGTCCTGGTGGCCCTCGAGCGAGGCGACAAAGGGCTTGGCAAACATGCGGTCGAGCTTGGCGGCCGTGACGGCGCGCGTGTACTCGCGCGAGCGGGCAAAGGGGTGCAGGGCCGGGTCGAGGTTGCGCTTGACTGGGGCGGTGGCGGTCGACGAGGTCGGGAGGTGCTCCTCGAGGCTGCGGTGCATCGTCTTGATCTTCTGCGGACGGGCGCATCGAGAGGGTTAGCGACGGGTGTGGTGCGTGAGCTTGGAGGAGGCGGTGGAGGAGGGTGGGGCGAGGTGAGGACGGCACTGCGTACCATGTTGGCGGGCTGTCCTGGGTGTGTCGAGATTACTGAGTAGGGTGAGCTCAAGCAAGCAGGACCAGCGCGGGGTCGAGGCGGTGTGGTGAGCGAGACCAGCTCGAGGAGGAGAGGAGCAGGCGAGCGAGGCTCACACCCTGTCCACCTCGCTCGCACTCTGCTAGAGCACCCGGCTAGCCTCTACACTCGCACACTCGGACCCTGCAGTCGTTCTCGTCCAGCCCCGAGCGCGTCTCACCTCGCCTACCTCGAGCCTCGTTCCTCATCAGCTCGGAGCCACCATGCGCTGTCCGTCCCTCTCTGTCCCACGCCAGCCTGCGCAAGCTCACCCAAGCCCTCCTCGCAACAGACGCCGTCCTCGTGACGGGCCCCGCCGGCGCAGGCAAGTCGACCTTTTGCGCGTCGCTCATCACGCACGCTCAGTCGCTCGGCCGCACCGTGCACCTGTTCAACCTCGACCCGGCGGCCGACAAGTTCGAGTACCCGCCCTCAATCGACATCAAGGACCTCGTCAGCCTCGAGGACGTCATGGACGAGCTCCAGCTCGGGCCCAACGGCGGCTTGATCTACTGCTTCGAGTGCGCCCCCTTCTCCGCTCTCCCCCGAGTTCTGCCCACGCTGACCCTCCCCGACTGCGCCCACAGGTACCTCATGCAGAACCTCGACTGGTTGTCGGACGCGCTCGGCGACTTTGAAGACGACTACGTGCGCTCTCCTCGCCCTCCCTCGACTCCCTCCCTGCACCCGCACTGACCTCGCACCCCGCCCCGCCCCGCTCTGAGCAGCTCATCATCGACTGCCCGGGCCAGATCGAGCTCTACACGCACATCCCGATCCTGCCCCGCTTGGCAAAGCTCCTCACGTCGACGATGAACATCAACCTCGTCGCGTGCTACCTCCTCGAGTCGCAGTTCATGGAGGACACGTCCAAGTACTTTGCGGGCGTGCTGTCGGCCATGAGCTGCATGATCGGCCTCGAGGTGCCGTTCGTCAATGTCATGAGCAAGATGGACCTCGTCCGGCGCGAGGGCAAGCGGAAAAAGGAGGTCGACCGGTGCGTCGACCCGCTTCCTCCGCCGCGTTGACGGGCGCCGGCAGCTCGCCTGCCGTCGTGCGCCTGCTCCGGCGACGGTGAGTGCTGACGTCGTACGTCCCGCAGCTTCCTCGACCCGGATCCCGAGCTGCTGCGCACGTCGGTCAACCAGGAGCTCAACCCCAAGTTCCACCAGCTCAACAGCGCCCTCGTGCACCTCGTGCGTCCTCTCTCTCTCCTCCTCTTTTCGCGCTCTCGAGCCCAGCTGACGAGCTTCCTGCCCCTCCCCTCCCCTCCCCACCCTTCCTCTTCTCCCTCCCGTCCCGACCCCGACCCCGACCGCCCGACCCTCCCGCAGATCGACGACTTCAACATGGTCCAGTTCCTCCCGCTCGACGTGACGGACGAGGACTCGGTCGGCGTCGTCCTGAGCCACCTCGACAACGCGATCCAGTACGGCGAGCACGAGGAGCCAAAGGAGCCCGCGGACGTGAGTTCGGCGCCGCCGCTTCTCTCTCTTGACGGCGGTGCGAGCGTCAAGCTCGCTGCGTCGTCTGCGTGAGTGGCTCGGCGATGCTGACTCGCTCTCTCCTGTACGCGCAGATGGACCAGGGCGACTTTGACGTGGCCGAGTGAGCCTGAGCGGCGGGGGACGGCTTCGAGTTGTCGAGTCGGCCGAGGCGAGGAAGGATGCGTAGACTGCCGTGGACCCTGCTTGTTGTACTACCAAGATCTCTGCGCACGCCCATGCTCTCAGAAGAGAGAGCGAGAGAGAGCTCGAGCCTCTGAATCCTGGCGGTGCCTCCCCTGAGGTTGCGCCTCCTCCGAGCTCGCGCTCCGCTCCACACCTCGCTCAACTCGCTCTCTCGCCACTGCACCCGCGAGCGCACCCGACACTAGCCATGGTCGTCTCTCTCGCCTCGACCGGCGGAGCAGCCAAGATCTACTGCGTCAACGGCGGCGGCCTCTCGAGCAAGAACGCGGCCGCCTGGCTCGAGGCCAAGCTCTCGGACAAGAACAAGCGCCACAAGAAGGGCGGCCAGGGCGGGACGGGCGGCGAGGGCGAGATTCGGCTCATCCAGGTGCGCTCTGGTTCTGTCCACCGCAACGAGGACGAGAGAGCGGGAGGGAGCCCTCCCCTTGAGCGATGAAGTCGGGCGGGCGGTGCTGACCTCTCGCTCCCCGCAGGACTTTGACTTTCCCGAGGCGAGCAACAAGCTGCGCACGACGAGGGACGGGCGCTACCTCCTCGCGACCGGGACGTACAAGCCGCGCATGAAGGTCTTTGACCTCGAGGAGCTCAGCATGAAGATGGAGCGCGTCACCGACAGCGAGAACGTCGACTTTGCGGTGCGTCCCTTCCCTCCCACCCTGCACCTCGTGCGCGCACAGAGTAACGCTGCTGACCCCGAGCGCCGCATCCGGCAGATCCTCTCGTCGGACTGGACCAAGACGCTCCACCTCCAGTCGGACCGCTCGCTCGAGCTGCACACCCAGTCGTCGTCGCACTACCGCGTCCGCATGCCCCGCCAGGGCCGCACCCTCGCCTACAACTTCCCGACGTGCGACGCCCTCGTCGGCGGCCTCGGCACCGAGGTGTGGCGCCTCAACCTCGAGGTGGGCCGCTTCATGAAGCCGTTCGGGCTCGAGGGCGCGCCCGAGTACGATGGCGGCGAGGGCGGCGGCGTGCCGGGGTCGGGCGCGACGGGCGACGCCGTGACGGGCGTCAACGTGATCGACATCAACCCGGCGCACCAGCTCCTGTGCTTTGGCACCGAGACGCGCCACGGCCGCGGCACGGTCGAGATGTGGGACCCGCGCAGCCGCTCGCGCGCGGGCATCCTCCGCCTGCCGTACGCGGCGCTCGCCCAGTCGAGCATGTCGAGCGCGACGCTGCAGCACCCGCGCCTGCCCGGCGTCGACGACGACTCGAGCACGGGCGGCGTCGCCGTCACGGCGCTCGCGAACCGCAACGACGGCCTCAACCTCGCCGTCGGGACGTCGACCGGCCACGTCCTCCTGTACGACCTGCGCGCCAACAAGCCCTACACGACCAAGGACCAGGGCTACGGCCTCCCCGTCAAGAAGGTCGAGTGGGTCGAGAGCTCGCCCGCGACGAGCAGCGACGCCGACCGCGAGGGCGGCTGGGTCGCGAGCGCCGACGAGAAGGTCGTCAAGATCTGGGGCAAGGACACGGTGCGTGGCCCCTTCTCGCTCGCGCTGTCACGACGCCCCCCTCGCTGACCTCGTCCCCTCTCTCTCGCCGCTCGCAGGGCACCAACCTCGTCGCCATCAACCCGCCGATGCCGATCAACGACCTGCACATCTACCCGGGCACGGGCCTCGTCTTCCTCGCCAACGAGACGTCGCCCATGACGGGCTACTACGTGCCGCAGCTCGGCCCTGCGCCAAAGTGGTGCCGCTTCCTCGACAACATGACCGAGGAGATGGAGGACGACCAGGTGACGACCATCTACGACGACTACAAGTTTGTCGACCGCGCCGAGCTCGACGAGTGCGTCCCTCCTCCTCGCTCGTCCTCCTTCTCCGACGACGAGGACCTCGACTGACCTCGCGCTCGCTCTCTCTCTCGCAGCCTCAACTTGACGCACCTGATCGGCACCGACACGCTCAAGCCCTACATGCACGGCTACTTTGTCGACCTGCGCCTGTACACCAAGGCGCGCGCCATCGCCAACCCGTTCCAGTACGCCGAGCACCGCGACAAGCTCGTGCGCGACAAGCTCGCCGCCGAGCACGAGTCGCGCATCCGCGGCGCCAAGAAGGCGGCCGGCTCGTCTGGTGGGGCCGGCGGCACCGGCGGCGTCAAGGTCAACAAGGCGCTCGCCAAGAAGCTGCGCACCGAGGAGGAGCGCCAGCGCAAGCGCGAGGCGGGCGAGCTGTCGGACGACGACGACTCGAACAAGCGCCGCAAGAAGAAGAACGCGGCGGCGGGCGCCGACGCGCCGAGCTTGCTCAAGGACGACCGGTTCGGCGACCTGTTCACCAACCCCGACTTTGAGATCGACGAGGAGTCGCGCGAGTTCCAGCTCCTCAACCCGTCGACCAAGCCGCGACAGCACCAGGCGTCGGACGAGGACGAGGACGAGGACGAGCAGGACGAGCAGGACTCGGCGAGCGAGGACGAGGAGGCGTCCAACTCGGACAGCAGCGCAGAGGGCGGTGCGTCTCTCTCCCAGTTCCGTCGCCTACCGTCACTGACTCGTGCTCCTCCTCCTCTCGTAGAGCTCGGCTTCGACTATCAGCGGCGCCCGACCGGCCCGCCAAAACGGCCCGCCAAGGCGACCCTCGCCCCCTCCTCCACCTCGACCGCTCCCGCTCCCTCTCGCCCTCGTCCCGCACTCGTCGCCGCCGACGACTCGGACGACGACACGCTCTCGGCGGCGCGCTCCCGGCCGCTCGCGTCGACGGCCGAGCGCGCGACCCAGTCGTTTGCGCAGCGCACACGGGAGGCGGCCTCGAGCGGCGGCGCGACCAAGCGCCGACGAGCCGTCGCCGGCGAGGATGAGGACGGCGCGTTGGCGTCGGGCGACATTATTCGGGGCTCGGCGGGCGGCGGCATGGAGATGTCGTTCATCCCGTCGACGTCGTCGGGCAAGTCGGCGTCGGAGGCGGCCGACAAGAAGCGGGTCCTGGCGGACAAGCGCGACAAGGCCAAGGGCGACAAGAAGCGGTTCGCGGCGGGGCTCGAGCGGCGAGAGGGGGCGCAGGAGGCCGAGGACGAGCAGCGCGAGCTCGAGGGCGAGGAGGGCAGCGGGCGCAGCAGGATGCGCAAGCCGGCGAGGAGCGCGAGTCGGAACAAGACGAGGCATTTGTAGAGCTCGTTCTGTCCGGTCGAGGAGGTGCAACTCGAGCCCTCTCTCTCTCTTCAATCCCTCGCGAGGCCGCCGAGAGACTCGCTCGCTCGCTCGCGGCGCTGTCTCGCAGTAAGATGGTGAACGAGGGTTGCAGGCGCGACGATCGAGGCGTGCGAGACGACCGGCATGTAGATCACGGAGGGGCGGGTCGACGAGGGGAGGAAGGAGGAAGGAAGGCAAGACGAGGACGAGGTGCAGAGCAAGAGGGGGTGGAGAACAACAAGAGGGAGGAGGGGCAAAGCGGCGCAAGCGCAGGGCATGTACAGGTCGAGAACGAGGGGGCGCCGCCGAGGGGCTAGTATGGGTATGAGGGCGGGAAGGGAAGGCAGAGGGGAAGGGGCTCGAGCGCGAGGCGTCCGGCTCGGCTCGGCTCGGCTCAGTCGGCGCGCTCCCTCGCGCGAGGCCACGCCGTCCTGACGAGCGGCGGCGCCTCACCGCGCACCTCGTCGTCGCCCTTGGCCTGCGCGGACCTCGCGCGCCGCTGCTGCTGGCGCCCGTCATCCATGACGGCGTCGTCGTCCCCCTCTCCCTGCCCCTCGTCCTCCTCGACGATCGCCGCATCGTCGCCCTCGGCGTCCGTCCCGGCCCCTCCTGCCCCGCCAAGCCCGCCCGCCGAGCCGCTCGAGGGCCGGCTCGCCGTGCTGCCCGACGCCTGGTCCTCGGCGCCCGAGTCGCCGAGCGTCGCGCCGTCGGTCGCGAGGCGGGGCAGGCTGCGCGGCGTCGGCGCCGACGAGGCGCTCGCGCTCGGGGTCGTCGCGCTGCCGCCCTTGTGGATCTTGAGGTGACGGCGGAGGTTGGACTGCGAGCGAGGGAGGAGCGACGCGGTCAGTGCGTGCGGTGGCGAGAGCACGGCGAGCAGGAAGGGGAAGGGAAGCGCACCTGGACGGAAAAGGCACGGTCGCACATCGGGCACGTGAACGGCTTCTCGCCCGTGTGCGAGTGCATGTGGATCCGGAGCGACGACGGCCGGGCGAAGCGTTTCGCTGCGCGCAGGGAGGCGATGTCAGCGCTCGTGCTCACGCTCGTGCTGGACCGCAAGATGACGGGAAGAGAGGGAGAGCGACGCACGGCAATGCGGGCAGCCGTACCGTCCTGCTTCCTGGGGCGCCTCGACCGAGGCCGACGGCACGAGCGACGCCGGCGGCTGCGGGAGCCACGCCGACTGGCCGGGCAAGCCCGTCGCGTGCGTCGAGTACTGCAGCGGCTGCTGCTGCTGAGGGGCCGACGGGAGCGGCGGCGAGGCCGGTCCCTGCCCGGCGAGGCCCGAGGGCATGGGCAGCGGCGGGTGCGGGTGCGGGTGCGGGTGGTCATGGCCTGGCGGGGTCGGGAGCGCCGGCGACTGCTGCTGCTGCTGCGAGTGGTGGTGGTGCTGCTGCTGATGAGGCGGAGGAGGGTAGGGCAGCGGGAGGTGGTGCGGCGCCCAGCTGTCGGGCGGGAGGTGGACGTGGCTCGGCGGGCCGTGCACGCCCGGGTAGTACGGGTACGGCGGCATGGGCGGGTAGGCCGGGTCGGCGTGGTGCTGCTCGGTGCCCTGCTGGTCCGGGCGCGACGCAAAGTGGAGCGGCGCGCGAGCGGGCACGGCGGGGAGGGCGGCCCAGCCGACGTGCGCGCGGTACTCCTCGCGCGTCGGCGTCGAGAAGGCGCGCGGCCTCAGGGCCTCGAGGCGCGACGACGGGCTGTCCTGCTGGTGCGATGGCGGCGGTGGCGGCTGATCTCGCGCGTCGGGCTGAGCGTCGCCTGCGCCGCCGCCGCTGCCTGCACCGCCGCGCTCCGAGCTCGTCGCAAAGCCGGGCAAGCGGCTGTACGGCGCCGCCTCAAACAAGGGGACGACCGAGGCCGACGTGGCGCGGCGACGCCCGCCGCTGGGCGACAGGCCCGAGGGGAGCGGGTGGAGGGCGTTGCCGTCGGGGAACTCGAGCGAGGTGAGCTGGCGGGGCGGCGGCGAGGGCGGGCGGGCCATGGGGCGCGACTGGGAGAAGGCGATGCCGGCCTGGGTGGCCGTGTCGGGGTGTGCAGAGGCGACTGGCGGGTAGTGAGGTGGAGGAGGAGGAGGAGGGAGGGCGGGGGTGGAGGAAGGCGAGGGGGCAGCGTCGGGAGCCGTGGGCGCGACGTCGTGGCGGTAGGTCGGTTGCGCCTGCGGGTCAAACACGCTGTACGGCGGGAACAGGCCGGGCGATCCTCCTCCTCCTGGCGGTGCCGAGTCTGCGCGAAGAGAGAGAGCGAGGCGAGCCAAGGCGGGCGTCAGCTCGAATTCCAATCCGTCTTCGCGCATTGCCGGCGGGGCAAGGCCGGCTCGTCGAGTTCGAGGGGAGGGGAGAACAGCAGCGAGGCTCACCTTGGGACTGGGTGCCCGTCTCGTTCAGCAAGGCAGAGATGGACGGGAGCCGAGGCGGCAGAGGGAGATCGTCGGCCGACTCGTCCGGCTGCGCAGACGGCGCACCTCCGACGCGCTCGATGGGCGCAGGAGGGGCCGCCTTGGCCCGCACCGTGGCTGCCGCACTCGCCATGGGCGTATGCCGCCACCCTGGCGCGGCGGGAGGGGCGTGAGGCGACAGGACGGGCCGCGGCGGACGAGTCGGGCTCGACGAGGCGGAGAGCGAGGTCGACGAGGGGGGGGCGACCGAGCGCAAGGGTCGGAGGGCGAGTGTGCTGCCTGCCCTCGAGCGGTGGTGGTGCGTGTGGTGGGACGACGACGACGACGAAGTGGCGGCTCGAAAGGCCGAGAGGGCGAAAGAGCGAGAGAGGGCGGCGATCTCGTTGTTTCTTCCGAGCGACCGGGGGAGGAGGCAGGAGAAGCTCGCGCGCGCGGGTGAGCGGGTCGAAGCTGAGGCCTGGCTTCCTCACGCGTCGAGTGGAACGAGGGGAGGGACGGGGTGGGAGCAAGGAGGGGCCGACTCGGCGAGGGCGACCAGAGTGGGACGAAGATCAGGGCCGACGCGAGCGGAACGACCGTCGCTGACACGAGCGAGGAAAGAGGAGGTCGCCTGCACGCGCGGCCGCTCCGCCGCGGCGGCCACGAATTGCGCGCCGATCGGCCTTTGTGTCGCTCGCTCGCCCGACCTATCGCAGCGCCGTCGCTCGGACCTCGCTCGCTCTCGACTCTCCCTCCTCCTCCCTCGGCGCATGCCCGGTTTCGTCCAGACGCGCGGCACAGACACCGAGCTTTTGCTCGGGCGCCACCCGCTTGGATCTTGCGAGCTGCGGGTGCCGACGCCGACCCGGCGAGCACCCACAGTCGAGCTTCCAGCTCGGCGCGGGCAGCGGCGCGCGTCCTGGCTGCCCGTCTGTGCTTGACGTGCGTCGTGCCTTCCTCGCACTCGCTCTCTTGCGCGCCGCTCGCGCGAGATCACCGCGAGCCATTCGCTCGAGGTGCGCCTCCGAGTGCGCTCAGGCTCGCGCTCTCTCGCCCGAGATCGTGCCCTTGTTGATGCGCCCTGATAACCAAGGTTAACCTACGCTTTTAATCAGCGACGTCGCACCCTTGGACCCATTCGCCATCGCGCGAGGCACCGCCGCGGCGAGCCGGAACGTCCACGCTTTGACCTCGTCCTCCACCACCTCCTCCTCGCCGAGTCCCACGCTCCGCTCGCAGCTTTCCTCTCTCCGCGCGTTGCCTTTCGGACACACGCGCGCGAGAAGACGCACGCCGTTGATCTTGCAGCCGAACGCCGCCGTCGTCGCTCGCAAGGGAAGGCAGAGGCGAGATCGTCGCCGACTCGGGAAGACCGTTCCGGCTTCCACGCGCGCCCGCTCGAGAAGCTCTCTCGCAGTCTGACTCTCCTCCACTCTCGCTCTCTGGGGTCGTGCGCGGAAGGAGCGGTCAAGCGGAGAGGGGCAGAGGACCTCAGTTGCAGGACGAGGACGAGACGCTCAGGCCATCTTGCGGTCGACAGGCCGGATCGTGACGCCCGGCTTGACCAAGACGGCAGGAATCGTCTGGTCGCGAAGGATCTGCAGGGGCGAGATGGAGGAACGAGAGGATCAGCCACGGTCGTCATCGTCCCTCTCGAGAGAGGGCCACTTTGTGCTTGTCGGAGCCGACGGTCGCGGCGGGACCCATGCCGTGCAGATCCCGCTCGACGCGCACGCCCTGAGCACAATCAAGAGCGCGCGCACCGACTCCTGGAGCGATAGGGACGAGGGGCGATGGGGAGAGAGAGAGAGGGGTGACGCACCGTCGAGGTGGACCACTCGGGCCCGAGCGGCGTCGCGAGCTTGTGCTCGTGCTGCGCCGCGCTCGTGTACGGGAACGGCAGGTCCTTGAGCATGTACTTGTGCGCCTTCTTGTCCTTCTTCTCGCTGATGATGACGTGGCCGAGCTGGGCGTCCTTGCGCTTGGCCGCGTCGACGCCGGCCACCTTGGTGATGAACTTGCGCGCGTTCTTCTGCTTCTTGGCGCCCTTGCCCGCCCATGCGCCCTGTCTCGAGAGGTGCTTCGGTCAGCTTGTGGTTCGAGGCGGGAGCAAGGAAGAGGGGACGCACCCAGCCCGGGAGCGTGTTGTCCTCCTCGCGCGGCGCGTCTCGCTCAATCTCCTTGCGCTTCTCCTCGGCAAAGTCCTGCAGCGAGAAGCGTGCGTCAGCTCGAGGTCGTCGAGAAGGAGAAAGAGAGAGGAGAGACGCACAGCGACGACGTCGTCGTTGGCGAACGCCTCCTTGACGAGCTCGCGCTGGCGGAACGCCGCCGGGCCCTTGCCCCTCTGCGCCAGCATCTCCTCCTCGTCGAGCTCCTCGTCGCTCGAGTCGGCCGCCTCGCCGTCCATGCGCTGCGCCGGCACCGCGAGCGCCCCGCCGACCTGCGGCCGGTCGCCCTTCCTCGTCCTCGCCGCCGCCTGCTTGCCCTTCTTCCCGCCCGCCGCACCGGCACCGGCACTCGCGCCCGCACTCGCAGCGAGCGCCGCCTCGGCGCCGAGGTCGAGCTCGACCCGGGCGTCGTCGCGCTCGGCCTCGCGCGCGTCGGCCTGCTTGGCGCGCGCACGGTCCGCCTTTGCCGTCGACTTGGCGAGGCTCGACTGGTCCTTGCCGTGCCCGGCCTTGTTGAGCTTGCGCGACAGGACGGCACCGCCGGCGCCGCCGTCGGCCGAGGCGAGCGCGAGCCACGGGTTCGCGTCGGGGTCGTCGGCGGTGGCGGCGGCGGCGGCGGAGGAGGAAGAGGGGCCGGGGTTGGAGAGGGAAGGGCGGGCGCGAGCGGTGCGCGACGTGGACGAGCCGACGGTGACGGGGCCCGAAAGCTTGGTCGTCGTGGCGGTGCTGAGCGTCGGGCCGGCGGAAGAGGAGGAGCCGGCAGTGGCGGACTGAGCCGAGGCGAGCTGTTGCAGCGCGCGAGTCCTCGTCAGTCCGGGCGCGTCGAGAAGCTCGCGAGAGCGAGAGCGAGAAGGAGAGGACGCACCTTGGCGGCAGCACTCGTCGGGCCAAACACCATGCGCCCGAGGTTGCCCTCGACCTGCTCCGACATCGAGACGGGCGCCGCGCCGTCGTCGTCCTCGCCGCCGCTCGCCGCCGCCGCCTCGTCGCGCATCTCGTCGAGCTGCGCAAGGCGCTGCCGCAGCTCGTCCTCGTCGCGCTGCACGTCGCGGTCGGCGCGGCTCATGGCGTCGCGCATGAACTTCATGTTCATGACGCCCTTGAGCTTGGGGTCGCCCGCCTTGAGCGCCGCCTCCTTGGCGTCGAGCGCCGCGAGCTCGTCGAACGCGCGCCGGCGCACCGCATCGACGTCGTCGTCGTCGCCGCCCGACGCCATCGAGTCGTCCTCGTCGCCCTCGCCCTCGTCCGACGTCGCAAACTCGTCGCGCTCGTCGTCGCCGCTGCCGACGCCGGCAATCTTCCTGCGCAGCTCCTCGCGCCGACTGACCATGTCGCGGATGGCCGCGTTGCGCTCCTCGTCGAGGCCCTCGAGCCCGTCGACCTTGCGCGCCCAGCGCCCGCCCTTGCCCGAGTGCTTGAGCGTGACGCGCTCCTTGGCGCGCTGCAGCTCGAGGCGCGTGCGCTCTTCGTCGACGCGCGAGCCGCCGTCGATCGCGTCGAGCTCGGCGAGGTCGTCGAGCGACATGTGGGCGCCCGCGCCGCCGTCGCGCTCGCGCTGCTTGCGGTGAATGCGCCGGTACGCCTTGCTCTTGATCTTGGCGACGCGCTTGGCCTTGCGCTCGGCGCGGTACATGAGGTCGCGCTGGCGGCGCAGCTCGGCCTGGCGCGCGGCGAGGTCGGCCGGGTCGAGCGTCGCGAGCGCCGCCTTCTCCTGCTGCTGCAGGTCGGCCTGCGACATGTGCGCCGTCGAGAGGAGCGACTGGACCGACGCCTCGAGGTCGTTGGTCGGCTGCGAGCGCGAGAGCAGAGAGGGCGTCAGCTCAGGTTCGAGAGAGCAGGAGAGAAGGCGAGCGAGAGAGAGAGAGGGGGGGGGGGGCGCACCTGGAACTTGGCGCTCCACTCCTGGGCGTTCGGGTCGCGCCGCACGTCGCCCTCGCCGCCCATGAGCGGGAGCGTGAGCCGCTCATGGCGGGCGCCCTCGGCGCCGAGCCCGCTCTGGCCCTTCATGCGCCGCACCGTCTCGTTCCACTTGTCCGTCTCGTCCTTGGTCTGGTCGTACGCCGCCTCGCGGTCCACCTTGTCCTGGAGGCGGCCGGGCAGCGGCGCCGCGAGCGGGCCCGACGACTTGAGGTGCGAGTTGGTCGTCGTGACCTTGGCGGCGGCGGCGGACGACGACGAGGACGAGATGGAAGGGGCGAGCGTCTTGAGCGACTTTTTGAGGCCGGCGAGGCGCGGGTTCTTCGAGTCGGTGAAGGACGCGAGGAGGTCGCCGAGGCCGACCTTGCCTGTCGTCGGCGACAAGACGAGTCAGCGACGCGCCGAGCGACCGAGAGAAAGAGAGACGGAGAGAGGAGGACGCACCGTTGTCGTTCTTGACGGCGACAAACTCGCCCTCGGGGTACGCCTCGGTGCGCTCGGCGAGCACAACGCGCTTCTTCTTCTTGGTGCCGTCGTCGTCGTCGTCGCCGTCGCCGTCGCGCGCCTTGCGCTTCTTCGAGTCGAGGCCCTCGACGAACGAGTCGAGCTTGTCGAGCGCGCCCGACTCGTCGTCGTCGTCGTCGGCCGACATGTCCTCGTCCTCGTCCTCGTCCTCGCCCGAGCGCGACTCGTCGTCATCGTCGTCGTCGTCGTCGCCCTCGGACGGGTACCCGCCCGCGTCGAGCATCTCGGTCAAGTCCATCCAGCCCTCGCCCTCCTCGTCGTCGTAGTCGATCTCGTCCTCGTCGAGGTCGACCTCCTTGTCCTGCCGCGCCGACGCCGACGACGCCTTGTTGCCCCTCGCGCCGCCCTTGCCGGCCCGGCTCGGCCCCGCGAGCGGGCCCTCGTCGCCGCTGTCCTCGTCGGCGAGGTCCGAGTCGATGTCCTCGTCGCTGTCGTCGCTCGCGACAAAGCGCGCCTTGTCGTCCGAGTCCATGCCGAGCTTGAACCCGGCCGGCTTGGAGCCCGTGAACTCGACGACCTCGTCGCCCCGGACGCGGAACCCGCCCTGCTCGTCCGAGTCGTCCGAGTCGTCCTCGTCGTCCTCGAGCTCCTCCTCGTCGTCGTCTTCCGAAGGCGGCGCGCGGCCCTTGCCCTTGCCCTTGCCCTTGGCGGCGGCAGGAGCGGCGGCGCCCTTGGCCTTGCGGGCCGAGCCCGACCTGGCGCGCGCGAGCGGGTCGACGTCGCCTCGCGCGCGGCGGACGCGGTTGGTGTGGGTGTAGACGTCGAGGGCCGTGTCGGGGGTGGCGGCGGTGGCGGCTTTCGCAGCGGCTTTGGCGGCGGCCTTGCGCGAGGCGGCGGGTTTGGGCTTGGAGGAGGCGGCGGCGGCGGCGGCGGGAGGTGCGGCGGCGGTGGCGGTGGGGCGGGCTGGCTGCTGGAGCTGCTTGGGCTGGCGTCCTTGGCGTGCCATGCTGAGGTGCACTGGCGCGAGTGCGGTGATGGAGAGAGCGAGTTGAGATGAAGCCGCGCGAGTCGAGCTCAGAGGAGGCCAGCAGCACCGCCTCGTCAACCCGGCCTCGCCTTGTGCTGCACTGTGAATGGGATAGATCTACTCGCGAGTATCTAACACGCAACTGTGGCCTTCGCGCCGAGCCCCGCTGAGAAAGACGAGCGAGCACCTTCCCCACCTCCGCCGCGCCAGCTCTCGCTCTCTAGGCCTCCTCTCGCACCCGCTCGCTGATCCAGCAGCCATGGGCGACGCCAGCCTCGAGGCGCACCGCCTCGTCGCCCGCTTCCTCCGCCACCACGGCTACTCGTCAACCCTCGAGGCGTTTGTCCTCGACTCGAGCAACACCCACCCGCGCCTCCAGTCGCACCTCGACCGCCCAGCTGCAGCACCACCCGCCGAGCCGCACGCGCACGACACGGGCGAGGACCTCCAGGACGTCGTCGACGAGTGGCTCGCGTCCCGCCTCGCGCGCCTCAAGGTCCACGACACGGCCGCGACCCTCCGCGAGCAGCTCGACCAGCTCGAGTACCCCGACGAGGGCGCCAGCAAGGTCGGGCCAGCGCGCACGGCATGGAGGGAGGCGAGCAACGTCCTGACAGTCACGAGCGCCGTCGTCCCGCGGCGCGAGTGGGACTCGAGCGAGCTGCGGTTCCGCACGTGCGCCGCTCCTCTCCCAGCCGCTCTCTCAGTGCCCCCGAGCTGATGGCCCCTCGTCCCTGCCCGCAGCGACCACGTCCCCTGCATCCTCACGACCGCCGTCGACCGCACGCTCAAGGTCCACTCGGCCGCCTCGTTCGAGCTCCTCGACTCGTACTCGCTCCCCTCGCCCGCCCTGTCGGTCGCGCAGCACCCGGTCCACGAGCACCGGCGGTTCGTCCTGTGCGCGACGATGGAGGGCAGCCTGCTCGTGGTCGACCTCGTGTCGAGGGAGGTCAAGGCGCGCGTCAAGGACCACACAAAGGTGCGGCGCTCCCTCTTTGTGCGCGAGCGCAGCCGCACAGTCACTGACGCCTTGTGGCACGGGCACAGTACATCGTCAAGGTCGCCATCTCGCCCGACGGGCGGCACGTCGCCACCCTGGGCTACGACAAGCTCCTCACCGTCCACCGCCTCTCCCTCACCTCGCCCTCCTCCTCCTCCACCACCACCACCACCACCGCCTCCTCCTCCTCCGCCCCCGCCCTCCTCGACGGCGAGCCTCCCGACCCGCTCGCGACCTGCCCGAGCGTCGCCCTCACCCAGGTGCACCGCCTCGTCGCGCGCTCGAACCCCGAGGCGGCCGTGTGGCTCCCCGACAGCGCCGAGCTCGTGTGGAGCGCGCGGGACGACCACTTGCTGCACTACTTGCGCGTGCCCGGGTCTGGGTCTGGAGCGGGCGAGGAGGAGGAGGGAGGACGAGGCGGCGAGTGGACCGAGTCGAGCGTCAACTTGAACCCGAACGGCGACGCGTTCGTCTCGTTCTCGATGTGCGTCGCTCCTCGCTCTCTCATGTTCTCTCGCTCTCTCTCTCTCTCGTGTGACTCTGTGGCCCTTTCCTCGCGCCCGCAGCCTCTCGATCACGCTCCACCCTCTCCTCCCGCTCCTCTCCCTCCAGACCTCGACCCCCTCGGCGCGCCTCCTCCTGTACCCGTTCCACTCGTCGACCCGCCTCGTCACGCTGCACACGACCGCCGCCCAGTCGGACTATTTCTCGCCCCGCCACCGGTGGCTCCCCGATGGGAGCGCCGTGGTCGTCAACAGCGAGGACGGCGTCGTGCGCGTCGTCGACCTGCGCGGGAACGTGCGCGTGCACGAGGGCGCGCACGGGAGCGCGGCGCCGCGAGAGGGTGGGGGGGACGGCGAGGGCGAGGGCGAGGGCCGGGGAGGGGAGCTGCGGAGCGAGAGGGCAAGGTTGAGGCGCGAGGCCGACAGGGGGAGCTCGGTCGTGAGGGACGTCGAGGTGCTCGTCGACGAGGAGGACAGGGCGGGGCGCCCGCGCAGGTGGAGGATCGTCAGCTGTGGGTTCGACAAGACGGTAAAGGTCATTGGCTGAATGTTGCTCGTGCGTCACGCCTCGGCTCGGGGAGCGAGAGCGGCGGTTTGAGAAGGTCGCGAGCGGGGGGCTCGAGAGCGTTGTGTGTCGCTCGCTGTCTGTCGCTCGCTCGTGAGAAGCTGTGCGAGCTCGCCGCCGGGGAGAGTGAGCGCATGCGGACGCTCGAGCCTCGCGTGCTGCGGCTCGACGACGCCGAGGCACGTCCCTCTCCTCGTCGGTCCTCGCCGACGCTCTCTCTCTCCCTCTCTTCTCTCTGCCTCCCTGTCACTCCCAGCCACCACTACCGTGCGCGCCGTCCCTCGCCATCACCTCCCGAGTCGTCGCAGCTGACCCTCCGTACTCTCGCGCTCGCCCGCAGCTCACCATGCTCCGCCACGGCCTTGCCCTCGCCCTCTTCCTCCTCGTCCTCGCCCAGGTCGCTCAAGCGGGCCCGGCCGCATACGGCGCCTGCCAATCGGGCTGCAGCGCCCTCGCCGTCGGGTGCTACGCCGCCGCTGGCTTCGCGTGCGTCTCCCTTTCCCTCTTCAGCTCTCTCTCGTCCTCCCTCGGCTCGTCGGCGGAGAGAGGCGCACAGTTGACGCCTTCTCGCTCGTCCCCCGCACGCAGCTACGGCACGGTCAGGAAGGGCGTCGGCGCGCCGGCGGCCATCATGGCGTGCAACCGCGCGCTCAGCTCGTGCTCGGCGTCATACGCTCCGCTGCTTCACGCGCCCAGTGCCTGAGCGAGTGAGCCTCTCTCTCTCTCGATTCCTCGTCTGCGAGTCGTCGGGCGGGTGGGCTGGCTCTGCTGCGCGACAGGGTGCTCGGCACAGCTGCGACTCGGCGGCGGGAAAAGGAGGAGCATGTCGGCGAGGACGAGGGAGGCTTTGGCTTAGCGCGTCTGTGAGTTTGCCAGCGCGAGATCAGTGCAAGGATGTGCAGCTTTTTGAGTACTTGCGAGTGCGAGAAAGTGAGAGCGAGCCACGAGGAAAGCAGCGCCGAGACGAGGCCCGAGCGCTCCTCGCTCTGCCCGCAGCGCCCCTGCGTGAGGCTCGCTCGAGAGCGTGCAAGGGAACCTTGCTTTGCAGCGCGAGCTCGCGAGCAAGCGCACAAGCTGAGCGCATGCGGGCGCTCGAGCCTCTTTGCTGCGGCTCGACGAGACCGAGCCACGTCCGCCTCGCTCGCCGCCCTCGCTCGTCCCGACGCTCTCTCTCCCTCCTTCCTCATACTCGCCAACAGCTCTCTCGTCGAGACGTACGCCTGCCCTCCTCGCGCCTCTCACCTCGACCCCGCTGACCCTTTGTCGCTCGCCCGCAGCTCGCCATGCTCCACCTCGTCCTCCTCTTCCTCCTCGCGCTCCTCGGCGCCCAGGTCGCTCAAGCCGGCCCGCTCGCCTACGCGGCCTGCCAGGCGTGCTGCTCGGCCGGCGTCGTCACCTGCTACGGCGGTGCCGGCTTCGTGTGCGTCCCTCTCGCTCTCTCTCCCTTTCCCTCCTCGGCCGACGCAAGCTGACGCCGATCCACCTCGCACACGCAGGTTCGGCACGGTCACGGCCGGCGCTAGCACGCCCGCCGTCATCCTGGGCTGTAACAGCGCGTTCGGCGCGTGCTCGTCTGCGTGCGCGTGGATGCTCCTTGCTCCGACGCCTTGAGCCGGCCCGTGCGTCCCGCTTCCTTTCCTCCCCCTCACGCTGTCGATGCGCACGAGCTTACGTGCCGTCCTTTCCGCAGAGTCTACATGTCGTCGACGAATTCACGACGAGGAGGTCTCGGCGGCGGCAAGGGAGGAGAGGGAGGGAGCAGGAGGGCTGCGAGCGTCGGGTCCCGCTTTCCGCTTGTCGTTGGTCGAGCTGTCAATGCGAGTGCTTCTGCCGTCTCTCCAAGCAAGCGAGCGTGTACCTCGAGAGCGCGAGCCTCTGCCCGAACGACAGGCGCGCCGAGGGAGAGAGAGGGTCCGAGCGTCGTTGCACCCTCCCCCTCTCGCCCGCTCGCCCGCCCGCGCTAGAGCCCCTTGGCGACCGCCTCCTCCTCGAGCTTCCACTCGAGCCACTCGGTCCTGAACCCCTTGGCAAGCCACCGCCCGCCCTCGTCCTCGCTCTCGCCCGCCCCGTCGCCGCGCTCGAGCACCGCTCCCTCCTCGGCCACGCCCTGCGCTCCCTCGCCCTCCCCCACGGCGCCGACGACCCCCTCCCCCGACACCGGCGCCCTCACGACAAACACGCCCTCGCCCTCGCCCTCGCCCGCGCCGCCCTCGTCGCCCGAGAGGTGGTCGAGCCGGACGCTCGCAAACGCGAGCGCGAGCGTCGCGCCGCTGGGCGTCGCGGCGCAGAGGGACGTGCCGAGGCGGCCTGAGGGGCGCGGGGCGCGGCTGCGGGGGCGGGGGCGGGGGCGGGTGGGAGGCGGGGAGAGGGAGGGGGAGGGGGAGGGGGAGGAGGAGGAGATGGAGGAACTGGAGGAGGGGGAGGAGGCGGAGGAGGAACTGGAGGTGCTGGAAGAAGGAGAGGAGGCGAGGAGCGTGAGGGTCGAGCCGGGGGGAGGGAGCGGGAAGAGCGCGGGGTAGGGGACGAGGGGCCCTGGCGAGGATGAGGGCAGGGGCGAGGTCGGGATGCTGTGCGTCGTGGAGCGGCGTCAGCACAGCTGCGCTACCTCGAGAACGCCCAGGGGCGAGGCGCGACCCCTCGACCCGGAAGCGAGAGCGAGAGCAAGCGAAAGCTCCGCGCGACGTACTCTTCGCCCTCGCGGAACAGCCTCACGACGACCCCCCTCTTCCTGACGACGCCCTTGTGGTGCGTCCGCGCCGTGAGCTCCTGCCCGACGTAGCACCCCTTGCGGTAGTCTACGCCGTTCAGGAGGTCGATGCCCGCCTCGAGCGGGAGCGCGGGGAAGTCGAGCGGCGACTCGGGCACGGCGTGGAGGAGACGGTGCAGGTGGTAGTGCGCCGGGGTGACGGGGTGGAAGAGGGCGGGTGGGGCTGTGTCGACGAGGCGGGGAGGGGCGTCAGCTGTCAGCTGTCAGCGGGGGGAGAGCGCCGTCGAGAAGAAGGACGAGGAGGAGGGGGGACGCACGCTCCTCGCCCGCCTTGTCCGCCACCCAGCGGTACCCCATCCCCACCACCCTCGGGTCCCACCCCGCCCCGCTCTCCTCGAGCCACCTCTCTGCCCGCTCGACCTCGGCCCTCGAGCTCCTGCCCTCGCCCACGTCGGCCGGGTTGCGCCACGCCGCGCGCACGACGACGTCGTCCTCGGCGGCGCGGCCGAGCTTGACGCGCGAGCGCAGGACGTGCCGCTTGAGGTAGGTGCGGAGGGTGCGAGTGAAGGACGCGTCGTGCTCGAGGAGGAAGCCGGGCGGGGGCGGGCTGTCGGGCGAGGAGGAGGAGGAGGAGGAGGGGCGCAGAGGGAAGAGCATGATGTCGTGCAGGTAGCGGCCCTGCGAGCGTGCGCAGCGTCGTCGTCAGCTCGTCTCAGAGTGGATCGCGCACAAGGAGAGGGGGGCCGCAGACGGGAACGCACGTCGGCCTTGAGCATGTTGGCGTACACGACGCGGAGCTTGCCCTCGTCGCCCGGCTGAGCGACGCGGCGCACGTCGTTGGAGACGAGGCCCTGGAGGAGCTTTGGCGAGTCGGTGCCGGAGACGGAGAGGAGGGCGCGCGAGGGGAGAGAGGTGACGACGTAAGGCGGGGCGAGGAGGCGGGACGAGGTCGAGAGGAGGCGGCGGTGGTGGGGTGCGGCGGCTCGCCGTGGCAGTGCAGCTGGTGCGAGCATGGCTGGCTGGTGCTGTGCGCAGTACAGTGAGTGGTCGGGACGAGAGAGCGGGCGTCGTCCTGTTCCTCCTCATCGCCTCGTCCTCCTCTCCGTGCCTCGCCTCTCCCCCCTCGCCACTCGCCGGCCCTCCGAGCCCACTCCCCTCCAGCCCCACCTCTCCACCCGCCCGGCCATGTCCTGCCAGTCGATCCGCGCCGCCCTCGCCGACTGCATCCTCCGCTCCGACTGCGTCCTGCGCTCCGACCCGCCCCTCTCGCCCCAGCAGTGCCTCAAGGACCACGTCGACCAGCTCCCCGAAGAGTGCCAGCTCCTCCGCAAGTCCTTCTTCGAGTGCAAGCGCGGCATGGTCCGTCCCTCCCCTCCTTCCTCTCCTCCCTCCTCCTCTCCCCTCTCTCCCCGCCCGATCGCTGACCCCTCCCCCCTCCGCGCAGCTCGACATGCGGTCCGTCCCCCCCTCCCCTCTTCCCTCCCTTTTGCACCCACGCTGACCCGCCCCCACCCCCTCCCGCTCACTCGCAGGAAACGCTTCCGCGGCAACGAGCCGACCCAGTTCAAGGTCCCGGGCAAGGAAGGCCTCGGCGAGGGCGCGGGCGCAAAGGAGTGAGCGCGAGGCGACCGAGGTCCACGGTTCCGTGTCGTGGGGGGTGCAGCTGTGAGCGAGCGAGCGAGCGAGGGAGCGTGGCGCCAGGAGACGAGATACCCGGCGAGAAGGCGACGTCGACGACGGACGGCGATGATACCCCCCTCTTTTCCCGCGCACGTTGTGGCGACGGCAAGGTGTGCAACGTACTCTCTACTCTCATTCTAAAGCACAGAGAGCGCGCAGCTTGTGCCCCCAGCGAGACGACCCGAGCGAGAGCGACACGAACCGACGCCCCTCGTCGGTCGCACCGCACGAACCCCTCCCGCTCGCTCTCTCGCACGAAGCACGGCAAGGAAGAGAAGAAGATGATGCCCAAGCCCCGAGTCTGTGGTTACAACGGCGGAGAACGCGAGGTGCGTCTACTGCTTGCGGCGGAACGAGCAGCCTGTCGGTGTCGTTGCGGGGCGAGGTGAGGCGAGGCGAGGCGGGGCGGGGCGGGGTCGAGGTGAGGGTGCGGCGGGTGCGAAGGCGAGGCGGGGCGGGAGTGACGAGAGGATGAGCGAGACGTCAGCATCCGTGCCATGGGCACAGAGAGGGACTCGGGGGACTCGGACGCACCCTCAGTGAGCTTGGCGCGGCCGCCCGTGGGCGCGCACAGGATGGTCGAGCACGAGCCGCACAGGACGACGGTCTGGGCGTGCGAGAAGACCGTCGTGATGTTGAAGCAGCCCGGGCACTGCGAGGCGAGGGGAAGACGAGAGGGTCAGAATCGGGGTCGGGGTCGAGGGCGACGGGGTGGGGCGCGAGCGAGGGGCGCAGGACGGGACGGGCGCGCGGGCGCACCTTGACGTCCATGAAGTACGAGTTGGGCGACCTGCACGAGGGAGAGCGTCAGTTTCTGGAGCACCTCTGAGGCAGGAGGAGGGAGGACGGGGACGCACTGCACAAGGCGCTTGAGCTTGTGGGTCTTGGCGGTCTGCTCAGCGGACGGGTTGAGGAGGTCAACAGCGAGAGACTGTGTGGGGGCAACGACGAGGGTCAGCATGCTTGTTCAAGCGCAGGGAGGAGGTGGTCGTGGTCATGGTGGTGGCGGCGATCCGGCAGCACTTGCCCCGCGGACGAGGACGACGCCGACGGGCCCGCTCCTGCTGCGCCTCCTGCTGCACTGCCCTGCACACGCTCCGTCCATCGCAGTGCGCCGACGCGCACCGCCCAAGGACCGCCGCCGCCCGCGCGAGCGACCGTCCAGCTCGCGACCTCGCGTGACCGGCCGATGCGTCCCACGGCCTCCTCCTCCCGCTGCACGCGCCGCGCGAGTCCCAGACCGACGGCGAGACTGACCATGATGACTGGCGGGGGTCAAGGTGGAGCGTGTGGCGAGGTGAGGGTGTGCGGACGAGGGTCGAAAAACGGGCGAGGGATGGTCGAAGGGGGGCAGAGGGCGAGTGGCGTGGGAGGGGCGAGGGATGGGAGAGGAGGGCAAGGGTCAGCAGGTGGAACAGGCTCGAAGGTTGGACCGGCGAGCTGGGGCGCACCTTCGGCAGCGAGACGCAGACGGGGGAAACGAGGCGAGGCGGCCGGCGCCACCTTCGAGCTCGAGGCTCGACGAGGTCCCCGCGGCGAGTCGACCGCCTTTCCCGCGCTTCGCGCTCTCTCGCTTGCCCTGGCTCGACGAGATCTGCAGCGCTACATAGCCTTTGTACGGTCTGGACACAGGCTCAGTAGAGCGGCAACCCGTCCTCTCCTGCGGGTCACGCGCCCTGCACCGCCTCTCCTCCTCCTCCTCTCCGCCCTCTCCCCTCTCCGCCGCCGACGCTCGTCGCCACCGCCGCTCGAGCGCGCTCCTGCAGCCGCTCGCCGGACTCACATCTTGCTCGGCAGCGCGCACGGCTCCGCCAATCCTCGAGCCGCCCCTCGTCCCTCGTGCCTCTCTCTCGCCGCTCCCAGGCCCTTGCGCCACTCCCCCGCCCGCTTCGACCCGCTTCTGCCGTCGCCGTCGATCCTTCTGCGCTCCTCTCGTTCAGTACTCGAACCTGCTGCGGCGACGGCGATCCCTCTCGAGCGCTACCAAGGGGCCCGTGCCCACGCCCGGCTGCAGCTCGTTCTCGAGGCCGACCCGCCGCCGGCAAGCATCATCGCTCGCGCCGCTCTTTCCGGCCAAGTCGCAGCGAAGCGGCGCGCGCGACGGCCTGCCGCTTTGCTCGCTTGAGTGCGGTGCAGCTTGCGTGGGGGCACCCTCGAGCCGGGGGGGACGAGCCAAGGAGGAGTTGTCAGTGGCGGCTCGTGCGCACGCCCCGCGGACGGACCGCGCCGCTACCGCCTTCGCATCCTCGACTCGGCGCGACAGTCGCTCTCCTGCCGCTCTCACTCCTCGCCAACGCTGCTCTGCCGACTGGTGCGCCGCTCAAGACCATGTTGCACGGCCGTCTCGGCTCTCCGCCTCCTCGTCCTCGTCGCGAAACGCTCTACGGCGCGACGACGGCCCACTTGGGCTTGGGCCTCCTCCCTCCCGCTCGCGCTGCGCCAGGACCGCCCTCGACCGGCGTGCTCCCGCCCGACCGACTCGGCGGGCGCGAGTCGCTGCGCAAGTCGGCGCTCGTCGCCGAGCGGCTCAACGGCGGCGGGCCCGTCGTCTGCGAGCGCGGCGGCATCGACGGCACAGGCGGGACGTTGTCGCCGCCGAACCGGGCCGAGTTGTTGCTGTTGCGCAGGGCCTTGCTCGGCGATGCGGTGGCGGCTCGAGGCGGCGGGACGATGGCAGGCGGCGCCTCCACCTTGTCGCCCTTGGACACCCACCGCTTGGCCTTGTCGTCGTAGTACAGGCTCGTCTTCTCGCCGAGGTTGGCGCGCACGGGGCCAGGACCGTTGGCAGGGCTCGGACTCTCGCGGCGGAACCAGCCGCCGATCCAGCTCTTGGACGGCTTGATCGCTGTCGAGGAGGACGGCGACGGGAGAGAGGACGGAGAGGTATAGAGGGAGAGAGGGAGAGGGAGAGGGAGAGGGAAGGAGGGAGGGAGAGAGGCGAGCGAGGGAGGGAAAGAGGCGAGCGAGGGAGGGGGAGAGGGAGAGGGAGACGAGAGAGTCAGCGGGCTGCAGCCGATGTAGAGCGGGATGGTGATGGCGAGAGAGAGGGAGAGGAGGAGGACGCACCGGGCTTCTCGTTCTCTCCGGGCCCGGGCTTCGAGTCGACACCCGACGACCCGGCGCCCGACTCGCCCGGCTTCTCCTTGGTCGGGGTCGACCCGCCCTCCTCGGCCTCGAGCTCCTCGTCGAGCGGGTCGAACGTCGGCTTCTTGGACTTGGCGTTGCCGAGGCCGAGGTCAGCGAGCTCTTGCTCCGTGTTCATGCGGCGGTGCGTCTGCTGCTGCTGCTGGACCCGACTCGCCGAGTGCGGCGCCGGCGAGACGGACGGCGTGAGGTGCGCCATGGGCGAAATGAAGCCCGACTCGTCCTCGTGCGGCTGCTCGTCGACGGCGGCAAACTGCGGGCGGCGAGCCGACGACGGCGCGCTGTCGAGGTCACGACGCTGCGGCGAGTCGGTAAAGTTGTCGGCGACGTGCGGCGCATCGCTGTCGCCGCCGCCGCTACCGCGGCGCTTGGCCGAGGGCGGCGTCGCGAGCCACGAGGGAGGCGGCGCCGTCGGGTTGTAGTCGTACCCGGCAAAGGCGCCGAGCGACGACGAGCGCGCGTGGTGCGTCTTGAACGGCGCGCGCTTGACGGGAGGCGGACCCGGCGACAGGTGCTGCTGCTGGGTCGGCGGCGGGTGGTGCGGCGGCGCTGCGAGGGGCGAGCTCGCTCGCTGGGCCGAGAGAGGGCGCGCAGGCGGGTTGGCGTGGAGGAAGTGGGAGCCGGCGAGGTCGGTCGACGACTGGGCGCGCGAGAGGGTGCCCGAGGTCGAGCCCGGCGCGATCGAGCTAAAGTGCGAGAAGGCGCCGACGGCCTGGCCGTTGGTCGCCTTTTGCACCTCGGCCTTGGCGGCGAGTTGTTGCGCGCTCGGCTCGTCGTCGCCGGCAACGAACTTGTTGAAGCCGCCCTCGAAAGTCGACCAGAGCGAGTTGACGGTCGGCCGAGGCACCTTGCGGGCGATCCACGAGCCGCCCTCCTTGGCGTTGTGCGACGCGCCGAGACGCTCCGACAGGGCCTTGATCTGGGCGACGAGGCGCGGGTGGTAGAACGGCGACGGCTTGGTGGCGAGCTTGAGCGTGTTGACGATCGCCTCGGTGTACCTGCGAGGAGCGAGGCGATGCTCGTCAGGAAGGTCGGCTCGAGGAGAGCGACGAGCCGAGAGAGGACGGGCGCAGGACGCACTTGTGGGCCTGCGAGGCGTGCCCTCCGTCGGCGAGTGCGGCAGCATGGTACAGGCGGAAGGCCTGGAGGTGCGGGAAGCCGGCGAACGGCTCGTGGCCCTTGGCGACCGGGACGAGCGAGAGGGCAAACTCGACGAGCTCGGTCAGCTGGACGCTCTCGAGCTCGATCTTGCCGTCCGAGGTTGACGGGTTCGAGCCGATGAGGGTGATGCGCGAGCCGGGCAGGCCAAAGCCCATCGAGAGGGACGTCTGCGGCGAGAGGAGGTAGCTGCGGGAGCAAGAGGCACGAGGCCATCAGGGCCTGGTCAGCTGCAGCTCGGCGAGAGGGTCGGAGATAGAGGAAGGGAGGCGTGGAGAGGAGAGGAGAAAGAGGGAGAGGGCGAGAGAGAAGTGAGAGGAAGAGAGAAGGGGGGCGAGGGAGAGAAAAGGGAAGGAGGAGAGAAGGACAGCAAGAGAGACAAGAGAAAGAGCTCGTTCGCACCAGATGTGGGCGGCGTCGGTCCAGCCGTTGTTGGCGAGAGCGTCGCCGAGCGACGTGAGGGCGCCCGAGTCGCCGGCGGTGCGGTTGGCGACGATCATGCCGACCGTCTCCTGCCACTTGGCGAGCGTGTGCTCGGGCAGCTTGGCCGCAGTGTCGCTCGGGACGCGCGAGAGCGGGACCGAGGCGGCGCCGTTGCCGAGAGGAGCGGCAGGGAGGAGGCCGGGCGTCGGCGGCCCGAGCGCGCGAGGCGGGATGAACTGATGGACTGCGAGCGGGCGCGAGAGGGGCTGAGCGTCAGTACAAGGACATGCGCGAGGGGAAAGCGGCGGCGGCAGGAGAGGCGGGAGAGGGCACGAACTCGATTCGGACCCGAGGCCGGCAAACATGCCGTACGCGACCCGGAGCGCCTCGCGACCTTCTGCGCCCGGTCCTGCGCTCTCGGGCGACAGCTCGGACCGCAGGAACTCGACCGTGACGTCCTTCCAGCAGTCGGTGTCGACGCAGCTCGCGATGATAAAGGCGTGCGCCCACATCTTGTTGTCGAGGGCGTACGCGACCGCCTCGCGCCGCTCGCCGCGCAGGAGGAACTTGGACATGTCGTCGAGGTTGCTCGCGCTGACGCCGTAGTTGACGAACGGCGCGTCCGAGCCCGACGGGCCTCGCGAGGCGGCGGCGGCGGCGAGTTGGTCGGCGGTCGGGAGCGAGCCGCTGTCGTCCGTGTCGGCCGGCGCGAACAGGGCACGGACGGCGTCGTCGACGGCGGGCCTGCATACATGAGGGCACAGAGTCAGCGAGCGAGCGGGCACACGCAGAGAGGGAGGAGAGAGAGGGTCGCACGAGCCGACGAGCTTGCCCTCGTTCTCGAGCATGACGCGGACGAGCTTGACGAGGAGCAACCGCGTCTCGACCTTGCGCTGCGGGTCCTGCGCTCCGTCACCGGGTGCGTCAGCGTGCTCGAGAGGGGCTGCGCCTCGTGCGTAGCGCGCCTCCTGCTCGAGCTCGCCGATGCGCTGCGACAGCCACGCGACCGCCTCCTTGCGCTTCTTGCCCGCGTTGGCCTTGCCGCCGTCGGCAAAGATGGGGCCTGGGAAGGACGACGAGGCGCCGCCCTCGGCCGACGACGGCACGACGTCGGCGAGCTTGCGGATGTGGACCGTCGTCGGCGACGACGACGACGAGGGCCCGGCCGGCGCCGAGACGCCGTACGGGTTCGAGCTGTCCATGCCGTACGACGAGCGACCGCCGTTCGGGAACACGAGGACGAGCTTGCCGCCAAAGCCGAACGTCGCGATCGGGGCCGTGCGGCGCTCGAGGCCGAGGTCGGCGGGAGGGCCGCCCATGGCCGACCCGGGGCGCGAGACGGGCGCAGCCTGCTGCTGCGGCGCGTACGGGTTGTACGGCTGCTGCTGCTGCTGAGGTGGAGGAGGCTGGGCGTAGGGCGAGAACGTGTCCATGGGCCGGCTCGGCGGCGCGTCGTACGAGTTGGCGCGGGCCATCGACGACGCGGCGGGCGGCTGCAAGGGTGCAGGCGGCTTGCGGGGCGACTGTCCGTAGCCCGACGACGAGGGCGCGCCTCGCTGAGCAGGCGCAGGCGGCGTGAACGTCGCCTCGCGCGAGGGGACGTCGCGAGGAGGCCGGTACTGGCTCTGCTGACCGGGCGGCGGCGGCGGCGCGTACGGGCTGCGCTGTCGCTGCTGGCTCGACGGCGCGTACGGGTCGTGCTGCTGCTGAGGAGGAGGTCGAGCCTGGTAGCCCGACGAGATGTAGTCGTAGCCGTGGCTCTCCCCGCTGTCGGCGCGCCACTCGCCGCCGTACTGCGAGCTCGGCGTCGTGAGGCCCGTCTGGTCGTCCTCGTGCGCGTGGTACACGATCGAGTCGTCGCCGCCAAACTGGCTGTTGCCCGTCATCGTCGTCGGCGCGTGCTCGTCCGACGGCGAGCCGGCGCCGTACGAGTCCTCGTGCTCCGAGGGCTCGGGCGTCTCCTCGATGCCGGCCATCGGCATCGGCGACGAGCGCCCGCCGGCGTAGGCGTACGGGTCGTGGCGGCGGTCGGCAGGGCGCACCTCGGGGCTCGGCGCCTGGAACTGGAGCTGCGGGACCTGCTGGCCGCCGCGGTCAGGCGACGCCGGCGGCTGCATGTGGGCGGGGAGGCCGTTGCGAGGCGGCGCAGGCCCGCGCTGCTGCTGCTGCTGCTGGGCGCGAGGAGGACCCTGCTGCTGCTGCTGAGGAGGAGGGCGAGCTTGGGGAGCCGACTGCTGCGCCGGCTGGCCGCGAGGCGGCGGGCCGCCACGAGCGGGTGGCGCCTGCGCCTTGGCCGGCGGCGGCGCACCCGCAGGGCCTCGAGGTGGTGGCCCAGCAGCGCCCGAGCGAGACGGAGGAGCGCCGCCCTGCTGCTGCTGCTGCTGCTGAGGCTGAGGCCGCTGCGGCGCGGGCGCGCCGCCCTGACGCGGCGGCGGCGGGCCCTGCGAGCGCGCGTCGCGGTTCCCGCCGAGCGACATGGCGGCGAGGTCGTCGGCGAGGTCGGGCTCGCTGCGGCGAGACGGCGGCGGTGCCGTGCGGGCCGACGGGTAGCCGCGCTGCGGCGGCGGGGCTCGCTGATCCTGCTCCTCCTGCTTGGGCATGACGGGCTCCTCCTGCTCGGTCTTGGGGTCTGTGCACGCGAGAGAGGTTCGTCAGTCAAAGCGCAGAGAGAGAGACGGTCGACAGAGAGAAGGACGCACAGAACGGCGGCCTCGCAGTCGTCGGCGTCGTCGCCTGCATCCAGCTCGGCACGTGCTCCTGCTCCTCTTCTCCCTGTCCGCCGCCCTCCCCCTGCCCCTGCGGCACCTCGTCCTCCTCGTCCTCCTCCTTGATCCGCTCCTCGACCGTCTTGGGCGGCTCGTACGAGCTCGTCGGCGGGCCCGACGGCAGCGCGCCGTACGGCGAGTCGCTCCCGAACGCCGACGCGCCGCGCTGGTGCGGTGCGCGAGCGACAGGAGGGCGCAAGACCGACGCCGAGCCGGGACCGCCCTTGCGCTGCGAGGGCGGGAGGACCGGCTGCGCCGGCGGCGTGGCGGCGTAGGGCGACGCGGCCGCAGCAGGGGCGCGCTTGGGCGTCGGCACCGGAACGGGCGCAGGCGCAGGCGCAGGTGCGGGTGCGGGCGCAGACTCGATGGCCGGGGCGGGCTTGCGCTGCGGCGGCGCGCGGCGCTGCTCGGGCTCGTATTCCTGCGACGGGCGCGCCGCGGGTCGCTCGGCCGCGACAAGCGCCGCAGGAGCTGCACGAGGCTCGTCGCGGGCCTGCCGAGGCGGCGGCGCCTGCTGCGGCTGCGCTCGCGGCGGAGCAGCGTTCCTCGGCGGCGGCGCGTCGAAGGCCGCGGCGGCCGACGGAGGCTGCTGCCGGGGCGGCGCCTGCTTCTGTGCCGACGCCGGCAGAGGCCTCGAGCGCGGCGGCGGCGAAGCGAGCGCGACGGCCGCCTCGGTGCGCGGCGAGGCCATCTGAGACGGCGTCGTCTGCTTGGGCGACGGCGCGGCCGCCTCGACCTGGGCGCGCGCAGGCGTCGCCTGGAGCGGCGGAGGGACGTTGTTGCGCCTGGGCGGCGGCGCAGCAGCCGCAGCGGGCGTCGCGCGAGGCGGCGGAGCGGCGGCGCCGGCCTGAGCGGCGGGCGCGGGCTGCTGCCTCGACGACGTGTTGCTCGCCGCCGACGAGGTGCGAGGCGGCGGCGACAGGGCCGTCGTGCGCGAGGGCGGGCTCGCGACGCTGCGGTCGGGAGGCGGGACGCCCTGGTGCGCCTGCGGGAGCTGCTGCGCCTGGACGGGCGGCGACCTCGTCGACGAGTACGGGTCGAACCCGTCGTCCTTCTGCAGCGTCGGCGACGCGTACGGGTCGTACGCCGGTTGCTGACGACGCTGCTGCTGCGGCGCACCTCGAGTCGGCGCGTACGGGTCGTGCGGCGGCTCGTTGTCGGCCGACTGCCCGAACGCCGCAAACGAGCTGTACTGCTGCTGCGCGAGCGGCGGCGAGTAGGCGGCGCGGGAAGGAGGGGGCGCTGCTGCCGCACGGGGCGCAGGAGCAGGTGCAGGGGCGGGAGCGGGAGCCGGCGCAGGTGCAGGCGCAGACGAGGCGGACGGCGGCGCGTACGGGTCGTAGGCCTGCTGCTGCTGCTGCTGCTGAGTCGGCGCCTGACCGTACGGGTCGTGCTGCGACTGGTCCCACCCGCTCGGCGCGTACGAGTCGTCCGCGCGCGGCGTCGGCGCCCCGAACGGCTCCTGGCTCGCGCCGTAGTCGTCCTCGCCGCCGTACCCGCCCTCGCCACCGTACGCGTCGGGCATGTAGCCGTCGCCCGAGTAGTTGTGGCCCGACGGGTAGTCCTGCTGCTGCTGCTGCGGAGGAGGCTGCGAGGACGGCTCGGGAGCGGCGTAGCCGTCCGTCACGAACGCGCTGTAGCCGTCGTCGGCGTACGGGTCGGACGCGTACGGGTCGTTGGCGTACGGGTCCGACTCGTCTTCTTGTTGCGACTGGGCCGGCTGCTGCTGGTGCTGGCCCTGGTCGCCCGCCTGCGCAGCGTAGTCGCCGCCGCCGCCGTTGTAGTCGCCGTACTCCTGCTGAGCGTATGCGCCGTACCCGTCGTCGGCGAACGCGCCGTAGCCGCCGTCGTCGTATTGAGACTGCTGCTGCTGGTCGTGTTGGGCGTAGTCGCGCTGGGCGGCGTCGTCTTGACCCTGGTAGTCGTGAGCCCCGCCGCCGCTCGCCGCCGCCGCCGCCTCGTCGGGGTTGTAGTTGGGGTCGGCGTCGTACGAGTTGGTGTGCGGGTTGTAGACCCAGCCGGGGTAGTACGGCGCCTCGAACTGGCCCTGCTGGCCGTACGACGCCGAGTCGCCGGCGCCGGTGCCGGCGTCGTCGAAGCCGTGGTCGTTGCGGCTCATCTCGGGCGACGAGAGGGGCTCGTCCTTCTCGCTGACGGTGCTCAGCGAGTGACCGTGGTGCTCCTGGTACGGCGCGCCGTGGTACTGCTGCTGCTGCTGCTGTTGGTGGTGGTGCTGAGGTTGGGCCGAGGAGGACGAGGACGAGGTCGCGGGCGCGGGGGCGTAAGGGTCGTGCTGCTGTTGCGGGTAGTGCTGTTGGTCGTGGTGCGGAGGGCCGTAGGAGTACCCTTGGCCCTGTCTGCTCATCTGTGAGGCGGGCGAGGTTGCCGTCAGAGTCGGGCTCCACGTCGAGGAGGGACGAGGGGGAGCGGCGACGAGGGAGGAGGGGCGGGACGCACGAAGGCGAGACGGGCTCGGCTCGGTGGACGGTAGAGGCTGTCGAGTGCGCGCGACCAGCCGGGTGGACGCGCGAGCGGTGCAGAGAGCAGAGCCGGGGTCGTTCGTCCCCTCTCCTCCTCCTCTCTCCTCTCCTCACCTCGGCTCTGCTCCATCGCTCTCTTGACTACCGCTTGTAGACTGCCCTTCCTCGCTGTCGTCCTTGAGGACAGTGCGGCGAAAGCCGATGCTCGCTCGACCGCTTTCCACCTCGCTCTCCTCCTCACCCTCTCGCGAAGCACTCACGCTGCCGCAGAAGGAGCAGTCCATCTCTACTCGAGTCCTCTACAGCTCGTCTACATCTAGCCCTCCCGTGCGACCGCCTCGCCCAGTTCGCGCACGCCGCCGAGCAGCTCGTCGACGAGCCCCGGGTCGATGAGCCCGTCGTCGACGCCGAGGCACAGCGTCATCCGCCCGTCCCAGGTGAACGCCTCGAGCAGCATGCCCTCGCCCCGGTGCAGCCGCGTCCCGATCGCGACGTCGTGCAGGCGAAGCGTCGCCGTCGGCGTTGTCGAGGAGGGGGAGAGCGAGGGGAGGGCGAACGAGGTCGGGAGGAGGCGGTCGACGTCGCCGATCACTGCGCCGTTCGAGCGTCAGCTGGCCGCCTTCATGAGCGCGAGAGAAGGACGAGGAGCACGCACTACTGGCATTGAGCGCCGTGCGCGGCTCGTGGTACGGGATCGGGTTGCGCCCCGTGCCGTTCCTGTTCCTCGCTCGCGCTCGTCGTCAGCTCGTCGCCCGAGCACGAGGAAGAGAGAGAGAAAGAGACGCACAGGAGCCGATCGAGGATCATGGCGTACATGCCCGCGACGAACACGGTCCGCCTCGTGTGCTCCTGCGACAGCAGCCTCGCGAACTGCACCTTGGCGAGCCGTGCGCCGCGCAGGACCGTGGAGCGTACGAGCGCGCGCTGCGCCGGGTCGACCGACGCTGAGTCGAGCGCGAGCGACGGCAGCGCGATGCAGCCGAACGTGATGCGGATCGCGCAGTCGGTCGCAGGGTCGCTGCAGCGGGGCTCGTGCGCAGGGTCGTCGGCGGCGGCGGCGGGAGGAGGGGTGCGCTGCAGGAAGGGACGTGCCGAGAAGGGGAAGCCGATAACGACGGGGTGGTACGGCTTGCCGGTGTGCACGCGGTTGAAGATGCGCGCGACCGAGAGCGAGATGAGCGAGTAGAGGAGCATGCCTGCGCAGAGGAGCCGAGAGTCAGCCCGTCGAGCAGAGAGAGTGCGAGGGGAGGACCGAACGCACTCGGAGAGATGCCCTCGCTCTTGCAGAGCCGGATGAGCCGCTGCGACGTGTCGCGCTCGAATCGGAGCTGCGGCCACCGGTTCCTCGCCTGCACCGGCGGCGTCGGCGCGTCGAGCCGAGGAAAGTACAGCGTGCGCGGGAAGCGACATTGGCGCTCCATGATGAGGACGCGGGAGATGGCCCACAGCCATCGTCGGCGGGCGGTCGAGGCGGGTGCGGGTGCTTTGGGAGGAAGACAGGTCGTCGACGGCGGGTCCTCGGTCGGCTGGGCGGGGACGGCCGGGGTCGGCTTGGAGAGCGGTATCGGCGGGTAGTGCTCCTCGTTGGCGAGCGGGAGATGGGAGGGGAGCTCGTCCTCGGGCACGACGAGCCGCCATGCCGTCGCGACGTCGGCCGGGACGTCCCACGCCTCGAGCTCGCGCGCATTGTCGAGGAAGGACGAGAGGGAGAGAAAGGGTGCAGGAGAGGATATTGAGGGTAACTCGGGTGAGGATGCGAGGGCGAACAGCTCATTGACGAGCTTGAAGACGGACAGGCCATCTGAGATCTGCTCGAGGAGGGCTCGCAGTCAGCGCGCCCGACCGAGCGCTGCGCGAAAAGAGCGAGGAAGCAGAGCGACGCACCACGTGCGAGATGACGAGGATGAAGCCGAGCTCGAGCGGCTCGCGCTCGCTGCGCACGACGGCGAGACGCGCGAGGCACTCGTCCTGGGCGAGGAGCGCTCGGGGCCCGTTCAGGACGTAGCGGTCCTGCACCTCGTCCGCCGCCGCCCGCACCGTCTCACCGCCCTCGACCGTGTGCACGAGGAGCGCTTGCGTGGCGCGCGACAGGGCCTCGGCGGCGTCGAGCGGCGGGACGAGGACAAACTCGCGCGTGTCGACGAGCGGGATGGAGGCGTCCTTGCCCGGCGGCGCGTCTCGCACGGTGCAGGCGAGGAGCGGGTGCTTGGCGCGCAGGGCTGCCCAGGCAAGGAGGAGGCGCGAGAGAAAGGCGGTCGCGGCGGCGTGCGAGTCGGACGAGGAGGATGGGGCGAGGTCGAGGGTGAGGGCGAGGCGGACGAACGTGTCGCTCTGGCCGTCGCGCTGTGTCGCCTTGTCGAACTTGGCCTCAAGAATGCCGAGCGCGCGCGTCCACTGCCGTCGTCGTCGTCGAGGACGGCGGCCGTCGTCGTCATTGGGCGCAGGTGGTGCGGCGGCAGGCGAGGCCGGCTCGCTCGACCAGCGGTGCCCTGCGAGGTAGCCGGGCCACGTGGAGAAGCTCATCTCGAGCCCGCAGGCGAGTTGTGGGACAGGGAGGAGCTCGAGAGGTCGCGCTTCATCTCTCCGCGGGCTCGCCGGGCCGGCGGCGACGCCGAGTCTCAGGAAATCGAGCGAGTTGCAGGTTCTACAGCCTGGCCTTGTTCTGCTGCCGCGGATACGTCTTCTCCAAGAAGTCTAGCAAGTGCTGCGCCGCGTCGTCGGGCTTCTCGTGCACGAGAAGGTGGCCCGCCCCCTCGACCCTCGACCACGAAGCGTGCGGGATGGCGTCGCGCAGGACCCAGTTGATGTTGTCCTCGTCGACGACCGACCTGCCCTGGTCGGCCCAGATGAAGTGCGCCGGCAGCGACGGCGGGATGAGCTGCAGGCGGGTCGCGGCACGGCGAGCGGCGACCGCCATCGGGTCCATGAACGTGAGCTGGGGGAGGGGACGGCGTCAGCTGCGGTCCTCTGCGCGTGAAGAGGAGAAGGAGCTCACCGCCTCGTTCCTCGCCGTCACCTTGAGCGCGACGCCCTTGTCAACGTCGACGAGCCCGTGCTCGACGTACCCCTCGAGCACGCGCGGGTCCCAACTCTGGAAGAACGGCTTCTTGACGAACCCGTCTCGCGCCTCGGCCCTCGTCTGCCACGTCTCGCGCCGCATGAGCGCGCCGGTCGTGAGGCGCGTCATGGCGCGCGTGCTGTTGCTCGGGTCGGGCAGGACCGGGTCGACAAAGACGAGCGACGAGAAGAGCGCGGGCAGGGCCGACGCGGCGTAGGCGGTCGCGCCGCCGCCGAGCGAGTGGCCGATGCCGACGATGAGTCGGCCGCGGTAGGTGCGAGCTGCGGCGACTGGCGGGCCTGGCGGGAGCGAGGGCTGGTTGTCGAGGAGGTGCAGGTGGGCGGGGACGTCGGGCGCCGGGCTCAGCAGGCCGGTCGACATTGAGGGCGAGTCGCCGTACGAGATGATAAAGTTGAGCAGGTCGCGACCGTGATCGGCCCAGTTGACTGCGCGAGGAGAGCGAGTCAGTCGCTGCGAGCGGGCGAGGGCGCAGAAGGGAGCGCTCGACGCACAGGCCTCGCCCAGCACCGGCTCGTTGAGCACGCCTGCGTCGCCCTGGTTGATGCAGTCGATCGCCCACACCTCGTCGACCGGCAGCGACTTGCCGCTGACCTCGACTCGCTCGAGCAGCGTCGCGAGGAGCGGCTCCCACACCTCTGCGCGCACGGCAACCTGGGTCAGCTCTCTTTCTGCGTTCTCCTCGCAGTACAGAGAGACGCTGTGCGCACCTCTGTAGAACCCGTTGGCGTGCGAGAAGACGAGCGTGAGCCCTCGCTGCGCGCCCGCGCTCCTCGCCGTCCTCGCCGCCGGCCGATACCGGTTCGCGACCGTGACGAGCTGCTCCTGGCGGTCGAGCTCGGCGTGGTCCTCGACGCTGATCGGCTGCTTGAACGCCTCGACCTGGGGCGCAACGAGCGTGGCGAGGGCGCGCTCGGGGTCGGCGCGCTTGCCCGTCGCCGGATCGACGGCTGGGTTGATGCGCAGCTCGTGCGGGCGCTTGGTGCTGTGGGCGTACGAGCGCGGGAACGCAGCGGGGAGGACGACCGTCTCGCACTCCCAGCCGGGGTGGATGGGCGGTCGAGGGCGAGTCGTGGTGCCGAGCGGGGCGAGGTCGATGGAGAGCGGCTTTGGCGGGAGAAGCGGGAGCAAGGGGCCGCTGAGCGGCTTGGCCTGCTGCTCGATGTCGGCGGCGAGCATGGCGTGTGTGGTCCAGCAG
This sequence comes from Rhodotorula babjevae, assembly GCA_920104245.2. Classification (NCBI taxonomy): domain Eukaryota; kingdom Fungi; phylum Basidiomycota; class Microbotryomycetes; order Sporidiobolales; family Sporidiobolaceae; genus Rhodotorula; species Rhodotorula babjevae. Next base: position 801,386 of record CAKKSZ020000023.1, read on the forward strand.
GAGGAGGAGCGTGAGCTGAGCGAGACGACCTCGCCCTCCGTCCGGCCCGAGCCGCGGAATCCGGCCTCTCGTCGAACCGACTGCGTCGGGCGCGCTCGAGCCGCCATCTCGAATGTTGCGATACGAGTCTATCAGTCTACAGCGTCGTGCCGTCCTTGGCATTGAGCGCGTCCCGCTCGCCCTTGACCGCCGCGCGCGCCTTGTCCGTGAGCCCCGCCGCCGCCGTGCCGCTCGAGCTCTCCGGGCCCTCGCCTCGCTGCCCCGTCACCTCCTCGACCGCCTCGTGCGCATCCACGTCGCGCACGTCCTTCTTCCTCCCCTCTGCAGCCGCGTCGCTCCCGGCGCCAACCGGGCCCGCCCTCCACCTCGTCGCGCTCGTCAGGTTCTCGTCCCTCGCCGGGCGCGCCGAGCGCAGGAAGAGCTGCGAGCGGCGCGCACGGATGAGGCGCACCCAGCAGATGGACGTGATGCCGACCATGAGGGATGCCATTGCGCCGACTGCATAGAAGAAGGCGGAGGGGTGCTCCTCGAGGCCGCTGTGCAGGTTCATGCCTGCGTGAGGGGGTGGGGGAGGAGCAGGGGTCGGCGGGGCCTTCTTGAGCGGAGAGGAGAGAGAGAGGAGAAGGACGCACCGAAGAAGCCTGCGACCGTCGCGCCCGCTCCAAGCGCCAAGGTGCCGATGGCAGTCTGCGAGCGACGACCCAGTCCTCCAGTCAGCGGGACCCTCCCCAACGCGCGAGAGAGGCTCGAGCGGCACTCACCTGCAGTTCTAGGTTCTGGAGTCGAACGCGAGTCGATGCTAAAACGAGCGAGATGTTGTTGTCGACCTCGGAGAGCAGGGTCGAGAGGCGCTCGCACGACTCGCTCGTCTCGTCGAGGCGGCGCTCGTCTGCGGACACGGTGGGGATCTAGGGTCAGGCCTGGGTCCGTTGAGGCAGGGAGGGAGCGAGGGAGCGAGCAAGGGAGAGACGGAGGCTGGAAGGGAGGCTAGGTCGGGCAGCAGGAGAGGACAGGGGGGAGCGACGCACAGTACTCGAGGAGGAGCTCGGCCTGCTGGTGGTCGTCGATCGAGCGCTTGATGCCGTTGACCTTGTCCGTCAAGTACATTTCGGCGAGGTCCTCGTCTGCGAGCACCCGGCGTGCGCGAACGTCAGCGAGGACGAACGAGAGGAACGAACTCTGCAGGTCGAGGGCTCAGAAAAGCGTCGACGCACCTTCGCCGAGGACGGCCGACAGCGCGCTCTGCATGGCTCTCCCGCTCATGAGGCAGTCCTCGACGGTGCGCTTGCACTCGAGGAGGTCGCGCAGCTCTGCCGGGCTGACGCCGAACCGCAGCTGGGGGATCGTGCGGTACACGCGCTCCTGCAGCTCGGTGACGACGTTCTTGATGCCGCGCACGGTGAGGAGCAGGAGCGCCTCGAGCGCGCGCAGCTCGAACGGCGGCACATTGTCCTGGCCCGTCGCCGAGCCGGACAGCTCGAGGTACCGCATGACCTTCTGCATCGCCTTGGCCATGTCGACGCTCTGGTCCTCGGTGCAGATCGGGTTGTGCTTGTCGGTGCCGATGAGGACGACGCTGTCCGGGGCGATGATGGCGCGCACGACGGGCGTGCACAGGATGAGCGAGCGCTGGCAGACGACGAGGGCTGGACGGACGTCGAGGATGTGGGCGTCGAGCGAGCGCAGGTCGCGAGGCTGCGTGAGAGGGGGCGTCAGTCCGAGGAAGAGGGAGGCAGGCCCGAGCGGAAGAGGACGCACGAGGAGGCCGTACTCGTTGATCACTGCCTGCTTGACGAGCTTGTCCTTGGGCTGCTCGATCTCGCCGTCTTTGCGAATGATGAGGTCTGTCGGGCAAAGAGAGCTGGGAGTCAGCACAGGTCCGTGAGCCCCGCCGCGCGACGCGGAGACGAGGGAGAAGGAAGGGGGCGCACAGTTTGCGTCGATCTGGTCCTTCTCGCCGTCCCACCCGACGTCGAGCGGGCTCACCTTGCGCGAGTACGAGTGCCAGTCGGCGAGGAGCTCGTGCCGCGAGTAGGCGAGCGAGGGCCCGGCGAGGGTCGTCGCCTCGGAGCCGTCCGTGTCGGTGTGAGGGTTGCCCTTGTCGCGGTTTGCTGGGGCGTGGCGAGAGCTGTGCTGGTACGAGCGGGCGGAGCGCACAGAGGAGACGGTGGGCGAGGGTGACGCCGGTCGTGCGGAGAGGAGGCTGTGGGGGAGGACGAGGAGGGGGCTCGAGGAGGACCGGCGCGAAGTCGAGTGCGCCCAGGCGAGTGCGGCGGCAGTCGAGTAGGTGGGTGTGCCTGCAGGTGTTCGCTCTTGGGCACGAGGTCGAGGCGAGGTCGAGAGGCGAGGGCGAGGTTGCTGAGGCGGTGCACAATGGAGGGCGACGGGGCGCAGCCGTGCGGGTCCGGCGCGGCACAGCATGGTGCGGGCGGTCTAGCTGGCAGCTGGTCTGGCGTCTAGACGAGCAGCTGGGCGAGGGAGAGGAGCGACAAGGCCGACCTGGAGCGTTCGGTGACCGCAGTCAGCTCGACCGCATCCTCCTCAGTCTTGTGCCAGACAGGCCAGAGTCGCTTGTGACTGCATCATACACAGGTCTGCGGTCGGTAAGATGAGCGCACCTGACGGAAGAAGAGAGCGAGACCCGCTCCTCCTCATCAGCTCGAGCTCTCTCTGCTCGTCCAGCTCTGCGCGCTCCGGCTCGAGCCGGCCATGAAGCGCTCGTACAACGCCAGCAGCCCGTCTGCGCCCTACCAGCAGGGGTACCCGCAGCCCGCACCCGCTGCGCCCCCTCTCCCTCCCGGCCCTCCTCCTCCTGCCCCCGCACCCAACCCCTACGCCAACTACGGCTACGGCGGCCCGCCCCAGCAGCCTCAGCAAGCCCCACAACAGCAGCAGCAGCAGCAGTACCCGGGCTACGCTTACCCCCAGGTGCGTCCTCGCCTTCGTCCTTCTGCCTCGTCCTCCTCCGACGCTGACTTGCCCGGCACCCTGCAGAACGCCGCCGCACCGCCAGCACAGCAAGCCTACGCCGCAGCTCCTGCAGCCGCCGCAGCGCCCGCAGACCCGGCCGTCGCCGCCCAGTGGGCCGCCTACTACGCCGCCTACGCCCAGCAGGCGACCGCCGCCGCCGCAGCAGCAGCAGGCGCCTCGTCCGCCTCGCCGTACGGCGCTGTCCCGCAGCAGCCCGCCTACGCCCAACCCCCCGCCGCAGCGCCCAATCCCTACGGCGCTCCCCCTCCCCCGCCGCCCCTCCCCCCAGCAGGCACCTCGCCCCTCGGCGCGCCACCCTACAAGCGCACGCGCTACGACCAGCCGCCGCCGCTCCCGCCTGGCCCGCCGCCGCCGGCTCCGGGAGGCTACGGCCAGCAGCACGGCCAGCAGCACGCGCCGATGCCGATGCCGCCGTCGGTCCTCCCGCCCGTCGGCGGCCGCTCGTCGCGCACGGGCCCGCCGCCGCTCGCAGGGGGCGGCGGGCGCGGCGGACCGCCGCCGCCTCGGGGAGGAGGAGGCGGTGATCCGTACGGCGGCGGGGGAGGAGGCGGCATGGGCATGGCGCCGAGTGGGCCGGGCGGGATGCGCGGCGGCGGTCGCGGCGGGAGGGACATGGGTCCGCGAGGAGGGCGCGGCGGGCCGGGCATGGGCGTGGGAGGAGGAGGAGGAGGGTACGACGACCGCATGATGGGGCCGTCGGGCGGTGGAGGAGGGTTCCCGCCGCGAGGGGCGCCGTCGGGGCCTCGTGGCGGCGGAGGAGGAGGCGGGCCGAGGAACGACGAGCGCTCGTTCGGCCCGCCGACAGGACCGCGTGGGCTCCCGTCTCGGCCCATGTCGGGCCTCCCGAGCGGGCCAGGCGGCGGCGGCGGCGGCGGCGGCAAGTACGGCGTGCCGACGGGCCCGAGCGGCGGCGCCGGCCCGCGCGGCCTCGGCGTGCCCAACGCGCCTCGCGGGCCCAAGGCGCAGCCCGCGCGCGGCGACGCAGGTCTCGGGCCAGGTGGCGGTGCGGCGGGCCGCAACTCGGACGTCAACCGCCAGGCGCCGCGCAAGGAGCGCAAGTGGGGCGCAGGCGGTGCGCCGCCCACGGGCCCGGCCGGCTCGTCGACCGCTTCGTCCTCCGCCTCGGCGCTCGCTCCGCCGAGCAAGCGCACGCGCGACCGCGACGCCGACCGCGACCGCGAGGGCGACGCACCCGGCGGCGCCAAGCGCACGTTCACCGATTTCCGCATCGAGGGCCTGCGTGTCCCCGAGCTCGAGTGGGAGTGGAACGCCGAGCGGGTCGAGCACGAGATGCGCAAGGCGGCTGAGAAGCTCGAGCAGAAGGCCAAGGACAAGGAGGCGCAGGGTGCGTCCGACTCTCCGCTCGTCCCTCTTGGGCCCACGCTGACTCTCGGCTTCGTCTGCAGACGCCGCAGCCTTCGACGCCGCCGCCAAGCAGGTCGGTCTCGCTCAAGGTGACGACGACGAGGTCGACGGCGAGCCCGTCGCCGCCGACGACTCGACGGGCGACATGTCGATCGACCAGCCGCATCCTTCCTCCGACCTCGAGCTTCCCCCTTCCGCTCCTCCAGCCGCCGACATATCCGCTCCTCTCGCCGACTCGCCCGCTCCTCTAACCTCGACCTCGCACGGCAAGCACCGCCGCGACGAGGACGGCGCCGAGCAGGTCGCTCAGCCAGGGGGCGGGTCGGGCGCCGATGAACTGGCCGAGGAGGGCGTCAAGCCCAAGAAGGTGCGCGTCGGCGACGTCGAGCTCAACGGCGACGCCCATGTCGACGTCGACATCGACGGCGAGGCGCTGCAGCCGGCGGTGACCGAGCAGGAGCCGGCCAGCGCCGAGGCCGCCGAGTCGGCGCCCGCTGCGGCCGAGCAGGAGCCACTCGCCGACGGTGCCACCGCCGAGGACGACGACGACGTCGACGGCGCGCCCCTCGCGCCCTCGTCGCCCGTTCCTGCTCCGCCGCCCGCTGCCCGCCCGGCCTCCCTCCCTCCGCGACCGCCGCCCGTCGCGCCTCCTCCCGCGCGCGAGAACTCGCGCCTGCGCATCTACTTTGCGTCGCTGACGGCAGCGTCGAGCGCGACGCTGCCCGTCGCGGTGACGGCGCCGGCGCCGGTCAAGGTCGAGCCGGTCGTGCCTGCGGCTGCGGCCGCGTCAGCGCCGGTCAAAAAGGAGAAGGAGGATGCGGTGGAGCTCGCCGGCGAGGCGCAGGGCGACGAGGACAAGGTCAAGGACGAGTCGGCCGAGCCGGCCGTCGCCAAGGTCGAGGCGGAGGAGCAGGGCGAGGCGGCCGCGCCTGAGCCGGCGCAGGCCGGCGAGGACGAGGACGTCGACGGCGAGCCCGTCGGCCAGGCGCCGGCTTCGGCTCCCGCCGATGGCGTCGTTGTCGAGGGCCAGGAGCAGGTCGCGCAGCCGGTCGAGCCTGAGCCGGCCGCGAGCGAGGACGGCGCGCCGCTCGAGCAGGACGAGGACGATGAACATCGCGATGAAGACGACGACGAGGACGATGAGGACGACGACGACGAGTTGCTCATCACGGCGGCCGACTCGGGCGACGTCAACGAGGAGCTGCAGCAGTTCTTGATCGCCCAGGTCAAGGAGCAGCTCGCCGCCGAGTCGGACTCTCTCCGCGACTCGTCGCCCGCGCCGTCCGTCGCCGAGACCGACGTCGCTGCGCCCGAACCTGCACCTGCGCCTGCACCTGCGCCCGCGCCAGCGCCCGTCGCGCCCGAGCCGTCGGCGGACCGCATCTCGATCTCGTACGCGCGCAACACTCGGCGCGTCGTCCTCGATGCCGACGTCATCGAGTCGGTCAAGGTGTTCCGCAGCGATGGACGCGTCGAGCTCGCTGTGCGGTGCAGGCCGGCGAGGGCGCGCGAGGGCGAGGACGAGGTGGACGACGAGACGAGGGTGTGCAAGGGCGTCTTGGTGCGTCGTCTCGCTCTCATCCTCGCGCTTTCGTGGGGTTGTGGCAGTCGCTGACCGAGCGCGCATGCTCGCAGGTCGAGACGCTCGACGCCGACACGGACGACTACGTGCTCGTCGACCGCAAGGCGCTCGCTCGCGCTTGGGCGACCGAGGCGACCCAGGACGACGGCGACATCGACCCTCTCCTGCCCCCTCTGCACCGCCTGCTCGTGCCGACAGCCGTCCCGCCCTCGTCCTCGTCGTCGTCGCCGACCTTCTCGCACGAGATCATCACCGTCTCTGCGCAGCTCGATCGTCAGAACCCGCTCACCGAGGCGCGCTGGGTCAAGACGGGCGAGGTCGAGAACTGGCTCGTCAGCCTCGGCATCTCGAACGGCGCAAAGCCGCTCGACGCGGCCAGGCTGAGCGAGTGGCGGGGCAAGATCAAGATCGTCGACCCGGATCCTGTGCGTCGCCCTCCTCCTCCTCTCTCCTCTCTTTCGCTTCTGTGCGAGCGACGAGCTGATGGGCGTGGGCGACGCAGCCTCCTACGATCAAGCACGCGCTCGACTCGTGGACCGCAAGCTCGAGCGCCGGCTCGCTCGACGAGCGCAGGAAGTTTGTCCGGACCCACATGGCGAGCATCGACAACGGTGCGCCTCTGCTCTTCTCCTCGTTCGCAAGAGCACACACTGACTCGTCGCTCGCCGTCGCAGTCGTCGAGATCCTCCTGCGCCTCACGCGCGGCGACCGCGCCGGCCCGTCGCACTACTCGTCCTCGAGCGGGTACCAGCAGCCGCCGGCCGTCGGCGCCCTCGCCGTCACGCTCGCAGCGCCGTTCCCCGACCAGCAGACGCAGGTGTCGCTCGCCGTCCTGGCCATGTTCCGCCTGAGCGTCGCGACGGCCCGGAAGGCGGGCGTGCCGACGAGCGAGGTCGAGGAGCAGGTGAGCGAGATTGTGCGCGCCCTGCCGAGCCACTTGCTGTTCAAGAGCGTCGACGGCATGTTCCGCGAGGTCGTCCGGCCGCACCATGGCGGCGGGCACAAGGGTGGTGGAGGAGGCGGCGGGCGGGGCGAGCGCGGGAAGAAGGGCAGGAGGGACTGAGCGGGCGGGCGCTACCTGCGCCGGTCGGTCACGAGGTGGGGCTCAAGCGGGGACGAGCAGCATGGGCGGCAGCGGCAGGCGCGAGGGCGTGCGCAGGATGGACAATGGGAGCGGTCCGAGCGTCCGTCGCTCGGTCCGTCAGGCTTTCACTTTCTCTTTCCTTCCCTTTGCGATCGACGGGCGTTTTCCTTCCTCTCGCGACGGCGTTTGGCGGGTGGACGAGGCGTCTCGGTGGCGCAGCTCCGTCTAGCGGACGAGAGGCTGTCGTCGCTGCGCGCGCGCTCTGCTCTACTCTCTCTCTCGCCTCTCTTCTCTGCGGTGCGTCAGTGCAGCCTGCCCTGTCCTGGTACATAGTACGAGGGCACTTGAGGCGCAAGGTCGGCGAGGTGCGCGTGTGGGCTGCGCTGGAGAGCGGCCGTGCGGTGCTCGGGCGACGAGCGGGCCCGTGCGGAGCGTCAACTTGCGCCCGGTCATGCGCCTCCCGCCTCTGGACACGGTAACGAGCATGACGAGCTCGGCGAGGAGCATGCTGCGGCCACTGGAACGGGATGAGGTACGGCAGGAGCGAGGGATTTCGAGAACCGAGGTGCGTCCCTCTCCCTCCTTCGCGCACTCACCCCTGGGGCGTGCAATGTGCACGGTCCTCATTCGTCAGTGCTACTGCAACGACCGAGAGCCCGGCGATCGGAGAGGGAGAGAGAGGAGCGAGCAGGCTCGCCAACGCTTCCCCGTCGCCGACGACCGGTAAGGAGCCGACGCCTGTGCTAGGCGACAACGACAAGCCCAGTGTGCTCTCTCTACCCTGCTCCCGCGACCGACGACAGCAGGCTGACCCGCTCTTCTTCCCTCCCTCTCCCTCTCCGTCCTCTCTCCCGTCGTCGTCGTCCTCGACAGCGATCAAGCCGTCCAAGAGCTGGATCGGCGGCTGGTTTCGCCGCGACAGTCCGAGCCCCGCCAACGGTCCTGGCCCCGTGCGCGCCAACCTCGGCGAGAAGACGAGCCTGTACTACAACGACAAGGCCAAGCGGTGGGTGTCCAAGGGCGACGCCAACGTCGACGCGCCGCCGACCATCGTTCCTCCTCCTCGAGCCGCGACCGCCTCGCCGAGCAAGGCCCTGCGCAACAGCAACAGCAACACCTCGGCTCGGTTCGGCGCTCAAGGCGACAACGTCCCGCCCGTGCCGTCGATGCCGCCTCGCTCGCAGACGACGGGCCCGCCGCCGTTGAGCCGCTCGGCGACGAGCGCCGACTTGCGCAGCGACTCGCGGCCGCCGAGTCGGTCGGGCGGGAGCACGCCGGTCGAGGGCGGTCCGCCTGGTGGAGCACGAGCGGGAGGGAGGAGACCCAAGCCCAAGTGGGCCGTCGTCGCGCCGTAGAGCGTTTCGCGATGACGAGCAGGAGGAGAGCCGAGACGGCCGTGCAACATGGTCTTGAGCGTCGCACGAGTCGTCGGAGAGCTTCAGGTCGTCGAGAGCGCGAGCGTTGCAGTCAGCGACCGAGACAGCGAGAGGAAGAGGCGCGAGCGAGGGACCTTCTCAAGCTGCGCCGTCTGCGAGAGGCGAGAGGCTCGAGCGCTGCGATCAAAGTTGAGGAGGGGCGCGACGGGCTCTCTCTCTCAAGACGTTGTCGAGGAGGCGCCGAGAAAGAAAGAACGAGTGTATGCAACGATAAAGAAAGAACGAGGGACCGAGGGAGAGAGTCTACGCGAGGCGCGCGCACCTACTTGCGCCCGCCCGCCGCCTTGCGGGAACCCCACCTCCCGCTTCCCTTCTCGGCCGTGAGCACCTCCTCAACCTCCTGAGCCGGCGCCCTCGTCTCGTAGCTCGCGAAGAACGGCAGCTCGCCGGGCGTCGACACGAGCTGCGCGGCGCTGCCGGCGCTCAGCGTCGGGCTCGCCTGCCGCAGCGACGCGTACTCGTCCGTCTTGGCGACCGCGTGCTGCGCCGAGAGCGAGCCGAGCGACGCCATGGCGTACTCCTCGACGGGCGTCGACGTCTTGTGGTCGCCGGCCGTGGACGGCGTCGAGTGAGCGCCGGCGCCGGGGTGGACGACGTGCGCCGAGCCCTGCCCTTGCGTCGAGGGCGAGGACTCGTGCGACGCCGACGCCGGGGCGCTCGAGAGGATGCGGCGGAGGAAAAGGAGCGAGAGGGGGAGGCCGAGGAGGGAGAAGAGCCAGAGCGGGAGGAGCGACGCGACCTCCGAGTACTTCTTGTCGTAGATGACCTTGCGCCCGGCGATGGCGACGTACGCGAAGAGGATGTTGACGGCGCTGCACAGCGGGAGAGAGAGCGTCAATTATCGAGTCTGAGCGGTTGAGCCTCGAGTCGGCCTCAGCCTCATCGACGGCGACGAGCTCGCTGGGAAGGGGCAGGAGGAGAGGCGTGCGAGAGGAGAGAACGCACGTGCAGCACGCGATGACAGCCCCGGTGATGTTACGCAGGCTGCGGTAGCCCTGCTCGATGACCTCGCTCTGCGCACGGGCCTCGCCCGACTGCTGAGCGCGCCCGCGCAGGTCGCTCATGGTGAGGCGCAGCTCGCGCAGGTGGAAGATGGTCGTAAGGACGAGGATGCCCTCGAGTAAGACGGTGAAGCCGAAGTACGCCTGCGCGAGGGGAAGGAGGAGGTCAGAGGATGGGCGAGGTCGAACATGGCGAGGAGGACGGCCGCACCCAGAACACTGCATAACGGCAGGCTCGTCAGCTCGTGCTCATGACGAGGAGGAGAGGGACATGGAGAAGGAAGGCGCACCGCCGCGGAAGAAGCTGCGCGCGAGAGAGCGAGTCGAGCAACGTTAGCGCAGCGGCCTGAGCGTAAATTCACAGGAGAGAGCAGCGACGCACTCGCCGAACGACGAGAGGGAGGACGCAAAGTCGGCGGCGAGCTGCAGTGCGCCGCTGCTCATGACGTTGGACGTGTCGATCTGGCGAGAGCTGCAGGGGCGAGAGACAGTGTCAGTGCGGGCGCTCACGGTCGAGCGAGCTGAAGACGAGAGACGTACTAGTTGCTCTCGGCAGCTGCGAGTGTCGCATCGATGAGGGAGAAGCGCTCCATGGCCTCGACGTAGCGCTCGTGAGCCTGCCACGAGAGGATGGCGATGCACGCCGCCGAGAGAGCCGGGACGAGGATGCCGCCACCGTTGATGAACCAGGCCTGCGAGTACATGGCGCGCGAGGAACGGCCCGACGAGTCGAGGTGGAGGACGTCTGCGCGGTGAGGGCGAGAGAGGGCGAGGGAGTGTAAGCACGCAGGGTCCGAGCGGCGGGAGGTAGGGCTTGCGACGCACGAGAGATGCGCAGGGACCAGGCGGCGAGCCAGAACGCGAGCCAGCCGGGGAACCAGACACACATGCGCCTGCAGCAAGGAGGGAGGGCGCATCAGCTGCGTAGGGAGGACAGAGGGGAGGGTCGGGGGAGCGCGGACGCACCACAGGTCCGAGTTCAGGACCGGGTCGCCCGACGTGTACCTGACCGTCTGCCAGATGTATCCTTGGAGCAGGCCAAAGAAGAGGATGATGACGGTCGTCCAGGAGCTCGCGTAGTGGACCACGAGGAAGCGGCCACCCGTCGCGCGGTGGATGCGGAAGAGCCAGTACGTCCCCTGTCGCCACTTGGCGACCATGCACGAGATGAGGACGAGGGTGATGCTGCGGGCGACGAGTCGGTCAGCTCGTGCGCGCCATCGTCCGTTCCCACCGCCTCGGTCGCAGGCCAGCGCATGCTCCTGCTCCGTCGACGGAGAGAGAAAGGAGTGTCACGCACGCGGCGATGAGGGCGGAGCACACGTAGAGCTGCGTCCTGAAGGCGCGACCGAGGTCGGGGCGAACCTGGGCGGCGAGGGTCGTGCGCAGGATCGACCACGGGTTGGCGCCCTCGGGCAGGCTGCTCAGGATGCCCTCGACGAGCGACTGGATCGAGTCGGCCATGGTGGGCGAGGCTGGTGGCGGCTCGGAGCGAGGCCGTGGGCGGACGAGACGGGCGGCGCGAGCGGGTGAGGGTGTGGTCGGCGGCGGCGGCGGCGATGGCGCGCGGTCTAATGGCGCCCGTGCGTCTGCTCGGTTCAGGGTGGACTGCGGTCGCCTGGCACAGAGCGAAGCAGAGCAAGTGCGAGACGAGCGAAAGCGAGATGCCGAGCCCGGTCCGTCGGACGAGATCCGCGCGGGGCAGACGGCCTGAGCGTACGCGTGCGTCCGTCTCCTCTCTCCTGACCCCGGCAAGACGCACCGAGCGCCCCGATAGCGAGATGGAGGCCGAGGGGAAGGACCCAACGGCGAGGACCAACGCCAACCTCGGGGCCGCCCGCGACAGCCTCGACAGGGCGAGGGAGCGACCCGCGAGTGCTGTAGCAGAGCAGGCCAGCTGTGGACCTCAAGCGTGCCGAGGCGGAGTGTCTGTGGAGGATTCCGAGTCGGGAGGAGCAACCTGCGCGCGAGGCTGCGGCCCGGCCGACGCGAGCTGCCGACGGCCACTTTGGCCGACGAGCATGCATGGGAGCAGCGCTCGCACTTCGCCACAGAGTTCTGCGCTAAGCGAGATTGAAAGGAGGCCCGCTCAGAATTACGCAGCCGGCTCTCGAGCTTCTTCCCAAGCGCGGGGCCGCCTTCCAAAGCGTTGTGCTGGGTGCGGGACATGCGAAGGTACGCGCGCGCTCGTTACAGAGGCTATTCGGTCGCCGTAGAGTGCAATCAGGCGAGCGAAGAGCTTCGTAACCACGAAGTGATCGAGCCGAGCCGTCGAGCGCACCTTCCGTTTCCGATGCGCCAGCAGAGCTCCGCGAGTCGAGGCGTGGGAGGCAGCAGCGGTCGCTTCCTCGCCTTCAAGGACGGCCTTGCTCGGCTCCACCGCGAGCTGCACCGTCGCAGAGCACCCGCAAGCACCAGTCGAGCACTCGCAGGCGTGCTCCCTCGCTCAACCCCGGCACCAGCTCCTCCCCGCCCCGGAGCTTCAACCCACCTCCGCACACTCGCCCAGCTCACCCGCCCGCGCCACCTGCGCCCCTGCGGCACCGACGAGGAGGGGCAGCTGCCCTCGCCAGCAGATCAACCCACCAACCCCGCCCTCGACTCGTCCGCGACGCCCGACGCGCCGCCCGCCTGACGACCCTCGACACCCTCCCTCGCGCAACTCCGGCCGCTCAAGCACAGCACGATGGACGGCGAGCAGGACTGGATCGAGCTCTCGGCGCACTACAACGGCGGCTACGTCGTCCTGAGCTACCTCGTGTCGTTCGTCGGCGCATGGACGACCCTCGAGATGCTCCTCAAGCGCACGGGCAGCACGGGCCTGTGGAACGTCATGCTCCTCTTCGGCGCAGGCATTGCCTTTGGCTCGACGGCGACGTTCGGCATGCACTTTGTGCGTTTCTCCCTGGCTCGCCCGTCGGCCCCCGAATGAGGACTGACGCCGCTCGTCCTCCTCCTCCTCTTTCCGCAGGTCGGCAACCAGGCCGTCACCCTCCGCTTCCCTCCGCCCTGGCAAGGCACCGGCGCACCCCTCTCGTACAACGCCGGCTTCACCATCCTCTCGCTCGTCGTCTCGTGCATCTCGATGATCATCGCCTTCTCGTTCATCGGCCTGCGGTTCAACGCGCCACGGTGGCGCTCGCGCGTCGCCGACGAGGAGCACGGCTCGTCCACCTCGGGCGAGGAGAAGAGCACGGTCGTCGCGCCCGACTATGACGAGATGGCGCCCAACGACGGCGTCGACCGCAAGGACACGCACCTCGCGACCGGCAGCGCGTTCGACCCGGACCTCAAGGTCGCGCCGGCGCCCTCGCCGTCCGGCCAGGACCAGCAGACGCGCTTCAACCTGCCGCAGGAGCGTCGTCGCTCGAGCGCACCCTCGGCGTTCAGCGTCTCGCTGCCCAAGCGCGACGGCGGCGGGGCGCGCTCGTCGACCGCGGCCGACAAGCGGCGCGAGCGCACCGAGGTCGACGACGAGGACGACACGACGGTCGACGACGGCGAGTTTGGCGTCGGCGCCGCCAAGGTGTCGCTGTGGGGCGTGTCCAAGATCCTTCTCGCCGGCATCGTCTGCGGAGGAGGCATCGCCGCCATGCGTGCGTCCCTGCCTCTCTCCCCTGCCGCCTCGCCGATGAGCTCTCCTACTGACTTGCGCTCACACACGCCCCCAGACTACATCGGCCAGGTGTCGATCAACTCGGTCCCTCGCGTCACCAACTCGTGGTGGACCATCCTCCTGTCGGTCCTCATCGCCATGTTCTGCGTCACCGTCGGCCTGTACATCCTCTTCGTCATCTTCCGCCCCAAGCTCCAGCACTCATGGTACAAGCGCGTCCTCGTCGCCGGCATCCTCGCCGTCGGCGTCACCCTCATGCACTTTGTCGCCCTCCTCGGCACGCACTACTGGGCGATCCAGGGCGAGGACTTGCGCACCGGGTCCGACCAGGGCACCAAGACCGTCATCAGTGCGTCGCCTGGTCCCTCTCGCATACCTGATCAGGTCGCAGCGCAGCTGACGCCGCTCGCTCCCCGCAGTCGCCATCATTTGCGTCGTCGCGCCCATCTGCTGCATCCTCCTCCTCGTCTTCGCCTACCTCGGTCAGCAACGCGCTCTGCACCAGAAGGCGGCCCGCCACCGCATCATGCTGTCGACCGCCATCTTTGACCAGCACGGCCTCCTGCTCGTCCACCCCGACTCGGGCCTCCTCCCCTCGGCAAAGATCTACCCGAGCCGCACCAACGAGCAGGACAAGTTCAGCATCTGGCAGATCATCACGTCGGGCAACCGCCTGCGCCTCGACGCCAACAAGGTCAAGCTCCAGCGCTCGGACCCGGCGTTCGTCGCCTTCCTCAAGATGTCGTGGGCCTGGCGCTCGCAGAAGCAGCCTGGCGACGCGGCGGCCGCCGGCGACAACGTCAGCGCGACGTTCGGCGGCGTCGGTCCCGCGGGCAGGACGGGCGAGGACGTCGGCGCCGGTCGGGCGAGCGAGGCCGACGACGAGATGACCGGGTCCGAGGCCGAGGGCCTGCGGCGGAGCGTCCTCAGCTTCGAGATGGCTGGCGAGGAGATCGCGAGCGAGTTGACGGGCGCGCCTAACCTCAAGGCGCTCGGCGTCTTGTACGACAGCATCCTCAAGATGTGCGTCGGCCTCGTACATTCCCTCCCTCTCGGTCTTGAGGCGACGGCTGACTCTCTCCCGACTCGACGTACGCAGCGGCCACTACCAGGTGTCGAGCAAGTCGTCGGGCGACCAATTTGTCGTGACGCAGGGCCAGATGCTCGTCCTCGCGCGGCGCCTGCGCAACAACGCCGAGCGCGACGCCCTCGTCGCCCGCGGCTACGTCTTTGCCGAGCCGACCAACGTCGCCCGCATCACGTCGAGCGCGTACGCCGTCCCGAACGACCGCGTCCTCGAGTACTTCCGCAGCGTGTACCGCTTCACGCGCACGGGCGTCGCCAAGCGGCTCGAGCGCAGTCGGCTATACGGCGGCCTCCTCATGTTGCAGGCGCTCCCCGGCGAGGGCCTGCACGTCGTCGTCGACGAGCGTCAGCACCACTCGCTGCCGATGACGGAGCTCGCGTCGCTCGTCGACCCGCGGCAGGACCGAGCGCGGTCGGCCGCCTCCAGCTTGCCGACGACGACGCTCGACGCCGTCGTCGAGGCGCTGCACCACCTCGGCGGGCAGACGCTCCTCGACCTCGTCAACACGAGCAGCCCGTCGCACGGCGGCGTCGCCGGCGACCTGCACTCGCTCGTCGTCCAGACCCTCCGCCCTTACCTCGAGCGCATCCTCACCCCGGCAGCGCTCGACACCCTCCTTCCGCGGCTGCACATCGCGCCGACCGTCATCCCGCTCACGGCGCGCACGGGCCCGACCTACGGCGCCGACGGCCTCGCCAAGGACTCGTACCTCGTCTGCCTCAAGGCCGTCATCCCCTCGTCCGTCACCTTCCCCGGCGCACGCCTCAACTGGCTCCCCTTCCCGCTCTACCAGGCACAGTCCGAGTGCGTCACGCGCGCGTCGGGTGCGGCGGCGTCGAGCGGGCGGCGACCTGCGACGGGCGGGTCGACCACTGAGGCGGCGCGGTTCGGCTCGAGCGGTCGGAGCGAGGGCAGCGGCGGCGGTGGCGGTGGTGCACGGACCGGCAGTGCGGCCGACTGGAGCACCGAGCAGGGCGACCATCCGCTCTTCGCGACGTCGACCGCCGCGCCGTTCTCGACCGCCCCAGCGGCGTCGACGTCGCAGCCGCCCGCCTGGCCTCGTACCTCGGCCCGGTCAGCCGGCGCGCCCGGCTCGGCGACGTCCACAGCGTCAGTGACGGGCGAGGACGATGGCGAGAGCGACATCGTGCCCGCGGCGTCGGGCTCGACGTCGTCTCGACCTGCGACGGGCACCGCCGCCGTCGACCTTCCCGCCGGCGTCCCCGAGTACTCGCCCGACTGGATCCTCGGCCTCATTCGGACGGCGGCGGCGCCTGGGCACCACGCGTACCACTGGGACGTGCCGCCGCCTGCGCGCCGAGGCGGAACGGGCTCGAGGAGGAGCACCTGAGCCGCTCGTGCTCGGCGTTGTCCCTCGCCGTGGTGGGCTCGCCCGGCGCGGTCTCGTCGGGTGCACGACCAGGGCGGTCGCTGCCCTGTCTCTGTACATCTTCTTGGTGCCCCTCGTCCTGGTCTGTCTGTCGTCCTTGTGCCTCCTTCCCTCGCATCGGGTCTCTCTGTCCTTTCTCTCTCCCTCTCGCTCTTTCTCGATATCCTTTCCGACTACGCAGTAATGTACCGGTCCGAGCATGCGCCAGGCAAGCGAGACGCTGTGAGAAAGCGAGAGCTCATCCGCTCGCGAGCCGACGGCAGCTGCGCTCCCCACCCACTCGATGCTCGGTCGCCTCGCCTGGACTCTTCGCACAGCTACACCCGCCAGAACCACTCTACTGCACCGCACCATGGCCCTGTCCGCCGCGCCCGTCCAGGCCAAGCCTGCTCGCCTCGCCTTCGTCCAGGTCGCGCAACCGGGCACGGGCGAGGACAAGGCCGCCAACCTCAAGCACGTCCGCGACAAGATTGCCGAGGCTGTCCGCGGCGGCAAGGAGGGCAAGAAGCCCGACCTGGTCGTCCTTCCCGTGCGTCCACCTCTCGTTCCCCTCTCCCCTCCCCCACCGGGCCCGCGCTGATGAGGCCACCGACCGCACCCGCTCGCTGTCGCAGGAGATCTTCAACTCGCCCTACGCGACTGGATCGTTCCGCAAGTACGCCGAGCGCATCGGCTGGACCCCCGAGACGAGGGGCGAGTTTGACGTCGCGCAGACGGAGAGCGAGAGCATCCGGTTGCTGAGCGAGGCGGCCAAGGAGCACGGCGTTTGGCTCATCGGCGGTGCGTCTGCGTCCTACGATATGCATCGAGACTGGCAAGCTGACCCTCTGTGCTCCTTGCCGTGACAGGGTCCATCCCGGAGCTCTCGGCGGACGACAAGGTGTACAACTCGTCGCCCATCTTCTCCCCGGACGGCAAGGTGCGTCTCGCTCAATCTCCCTGCGACTGTACGGGGGCTCAGGAGCGCTGACTGACGCCCTCGTCCCTGCCGCAGCTCGTCGCCGTGCACCGCAAGGTCCACCTGTTCGACATCGACATCCCCGGCGGCATCACGTTTAAGGAGAGCGAGACGTTGACGGGCGGCGACTGGCAGACGATCGTCGAGACTGGTGCGTCGCCTGGGTCCCAGTCGTCAGGAACGAGCCGCACGGCCTGCGCAGCGGACTCGTCGGCTCGCTTCGACCTTCTGAAGGTCCTGGGCGAGCTCAATGCTGAAGCTCAAGCCCGCTCGCAGACTTTGGCAAGATCGGCGTCGGCATCTGCTACGACGTGCGCTTCCCTGAGCTCGCCATGATTGCCGCACGGAAAGGTGCGCTCCTCCTCTTCTCGCTCTCGGACCTCTCGCTCGCGCTCTCGCTGATCCTCCCTCCCTCTCGCGCAGGCTGCGTCGCCATGATCTACCCCGCCGCGTTCAACACGACGACTGGGCCGCTGCACTGGGACCTCGTGCAGCGTGCGCGCGCCGTCGACAACCAGATCTACGTCGGCATGTGCTCGCCCGCGCGAGCGACCGAGGGCGACGGCTACAAGGCGTGGGGCCACTCGAGCCTCTTTGACCCGATGTGCGTCTACCTCTTCTTGTCTTTAACGCTCGGGATGGACGGCCCGCTGATGCAGTCGTGCGCGCAGGGGCAAGACGGTCGGGCAGCTCGAGGAGAAGGAGGACATTCTCTTCGTCGACCTCGGTGCGTATTCCGCCCCTCTGCTCGCCTTGCACACCCTCCTCGGGTGTGCAGGGCTCGTTCTCGATGGACGTGAAACGCCAACTCGGGCGCCAGCTGACCTGCTCGCCCGTGCGCAGACCCCGAGGTCATCAACAAGGCGAGGGCGGGCATTCCGGTCACGGTACAGCGCCGCTTTGACGTCTACGCCGACGTCTCGAAGGTCGATCTCTGAGCGCTGTACAGGGCTCGACGTCTCCCGAGCTGGTCGAGGGTTGTCGAGGGCCGCTCGCGCTCGTGAATATAGAAGTGCCGGTTCTGTGACTTTGGCGTGCTGCCATGCTTCAGCTACGAGTACTAGAGAGCTCATACGCAGAGAGGGCAGCACAGAAAATAAGAGCGAGCGGTCGTGATCTCCGCGGTGGCCGAGGAGCCGTGCCTTCTCGTGAGCTCGAGCTGCTCCATCGCTTGCTCGAACACTCGCCCTCGCCCTGCCAGCGCTGCCAGCTAGCCCGTGCACCATGAGCGACGCCTTCTTCTCCAAGCCTCGACCCTTTAGCAAGCGTAAGCGCACCGACGACGGCGACGGCGGCAGCGCCCCCTCGCCCTCCAGAGGCGGCGGCCGCAACGGCACCTCGTCTCGCGGCTCGTCCCTCCAGCGCGGCGGCCGAGGCGGTGACCGTGGCCGCGGCAGCTCGCGAGGCGGCAGGGGCGGGCGGACCGGCGGGCGCGACTCGCAGCAGCAGGGCGGCAAGGGCAAGGGTCGGCGACGCGACGACGACGACGACGAGGAGCTCGACGTCGCCGACACTGGGTTCGACTCGGACGATGCGGGCAGTCAGGAGCCCGAGGGCGACCAGGACGACGGCACCGAGGAGGAAGACGAGCTCGAGACGCCGGCGCAGAAGCGCCTCCGGCTGTCGCAGATGTACCTCTCGACGCTCGAGAAGGACAAGGAGGGTGCGTTCGCCTTGCGCGGTCCCTTGCTCTGTGTCCTCGTATCGTGGCAGCGCTGACCTAGGCGGTGTGCGGCGCGCGCAGAGGACCACGGCTTTGACGCCGCCGACCTCGACCGCGACATCATCGCCGACCGCCTGCAGCAGGACGTTGTGCGTCTCCCTCTCTCCGCCGTTCTGCTCCTGCACCGGAAACTGACGCAGACGACCCCGCGCAGCTCGAGCACACGGGCAAGCTCCACCTCAACGTCGCCTCGACCGTGCGTCCAGCTCCTCTCGACGCCCGACGAGCGCTCGCTCACCTCTCCCCCGCCGCCTACAGCTTCAGCTCCCCATCCCTTCCTCCTCCATCTTCCGCACCCCCGCCAAGGGCCACCGCGGCTCTGTCACCGCCGCCGTCGCCTCGCACGACGGCCAGTGGCTCTACACCTCGAGCAAGGACGGCGCTATCCTCAAGTACTCGCTCGGCGCCGTCTCCTCCTCCTCCCCTTCCTCCTCCGCCACGGCTACCACCGCCGCCGACGCCGCCGACCAGCCCCGCATTACGCGCGCCGCCTACATGAAGAAGGCGCTCTCCGAGTCGCAGAAGCGCAACGCCGAGAAGCACAAGCGCTTTGACGCCGGCGCAGCAGCGGCGGCGGCGGCTGAGAAGGGCAAGGGCAAGGAGGTCGCCGAGGGGCACACGGACGAGATCCTCGACCTCGCCATCAGCCACGACGGGCGGATCCTCGCGAGCGCCGGGCGGGACAAGGTGATCGGCTGCTGGAACGTCGAGGGCGACGGCGGCAAGTGGCTGCGAGGGCTCGGTGGCCACAAGGACGTTGTCGGCGTGCGTCCCTCTCCTCTTTCGCCCGACGCACGACCGCGAGCGCACGCACTGACCTCGTGCTCGCCCTCAGTCGATCGCGTTCCGCCTCGGCACCAACGAGCTGTACTCGTCGTCGTACGACCGCACCGTCAAGCTGTTCGACCTGTCGACCCTGTCGTACATCGAGACGCTGTTCGGCCACCAGGACTCGATCCAGTCGATCGACGCCCTGCGCGCCGAGGTGGCCGTCACGGCCGGCGGGCGCGACAAGACGATCCGGTTTTGGAAGACGGCCGAGGAGTCGCAGCTCGTGTTCCGCGGCGGCGGGGCGAGCCGCATGCGCAACGTCCTCGACGGCGCGATGGAGGACGAGGGCGTCGAGGATGAGGAGCGCAAGCGGCGCCGGCGGCGCGAGGAGGCCAAGGGCCCGGTCAAGTTCGTCGAGGGGAGCGTCGACTGCGTCGCCATGGTCGACGACTCGACAATGCTGAGCGGCGGCGACAGCGGGTGCGTCTGCCTCTCTGTCTCTCCTTCACGAGGTCGCCTTGGCTGACCTGCCCTCTCTCCTCTCGCGCGCACGCAGCTCGATCTGCCTTTGGAACATCACCAAGAAGAAGCCCATCTTCACCAAGCAGCTCGCGCACGGCATCAACGAGCACACGTCCGAGACCGAGGGCGTCATCGGCACGGCGCGGTGGATCACGGCGCTCGCGACGCTCCCCTACGGCGACGTGTTCGCCTCGGGCTCGTGGGACGGCTCGATCCGCCTGTGGCGCATCGACGAGCGCGTGCGGTCCTTCTCGCAGATCGCGACGATCGACGCGCCCGGGTTCGTCAACTCGCTCCAGCTGACGGCGCCGGCGCTGCGGCCGACCAAGGAGACGCACGTCACGCCCGTCAACACGGTCGTCAAGGGCGGCAAGAGGGGCGGCGAGGCGGTCGACAAGAAGCAGGAGAAGGCGCTCATCGTCGTCGCGGCGACGTCCAAGGAGCCGAGGCTCGGGCGGTGGATGCGGTTCAAGGACGCCAAGGACGGCGCTCTCGTTGCCGTCATCCCCATGCAGTAGATGCACAACGCAGTTCTTTGCAGCAGCACAGCACGACTATGGAGGATCTACGAGAGGGAGAGCGGGAGCTGCTGGAAGGTCCACACGAGCTCCACGACAACGCCGAGCGGTTGACACGCCGCCCTGAGCTCGCTGAGATGGACGCTCGTGGGCAGGGTCCCGACGAGCCTGATCTTGCCGAGCGACGCCTGGCCGCCGTCGAACGTCTGGATGTTGCCCACGAGCATGCCGACGAGGTTCAGGTCGAGCTTGGGGAACGGACCGTGCAGCTCGAGGACGCGCAGGGACGACGGAGGTCGGTACGCCGGTCTCGGTGCGGCGAAGCTTGGTAGGTGTTCGTAGTCCTGGAGACATAGGTGCGTGAGGGAGGGGAACCAAGAGGCGAGGTCGTTCGGGTCGATGAGGTCGGGCGAGAGGTGCGGCGCGAGAAGGGTGCGCCGGATGGAGAGGCGCCGGAGCGTCGAGCCGCAACCGCGCCGGACGAGCTCGTCGAACAGGGCCGGGAGGGGGAACGCTCGAGTCACGTCGACGAGCGAGAGCGCCGTGAGCGCACAGCTGCGCCCGAGGAGCCATTTGAGGCCGACGAACGACCAGACTGTGCGCTCGGGCGAGCACTCTGGGCCGTGGACCTCGAGACGAACCAGGTCGTAGGCGGGTAGGGCGGCATCCGGCGCCGGCGGGTCCAGCAGCGCCAGCCTGCGGTCCAGCGTCACCGCTCCGTAGGCTGGAGGCGCGACGCGCACGTCGTGCAGCTCGAGCACCTCGAGCTGCGTCCAGCCTACGAGGTACAGTACGAGCTCGTCGAGGCTCGTCGAGGCGGACCCGCCGCCGCCAAAGCCGACCGAGAAGCGCCGGAGCGCTTTGACCACGAGCGCGCCCCGCATGTGCGGCGTGTTGAGGCCCTGGAAGAGGGCGGCACCGAGCGAGAGAGAGGCGAGGTTCGGTGTCGTGCGCAGGAGGATGAGGGCGGACGGAGCATGCGCTTGGTCGGCGGTGGGGAGCAGGACGAGGTCGTGAACCGAGGCGGCGAGGGCCGGGTCGGCCTCGAGCGTGCGCCCGAGGCAGTGGAGGCGGCCGGCCGAGCGGACGTTGATCGAGTCGCCGTAGAGGAGCGGGATGCTCACGGCGTAGAAGCGGCGGCAGACCTGCAGGAAGTCGAGAGGCCGGGTCAGAGACGGGCTCTCGGGTGAGAACGCGCGACCGCAAGACGTACCTTTGCGACGCCGGCGAGGTCACGTTGGCGCTCTCGGTCGCTGTAGCTTGAGCCGCTTCCGAGCTGGCTGAAGACCTTGAGGAGGAGCTGTGGGCGAGAGCGAGCGATGAGCGCGGGAGAGATGAGGGCGACGAGGAAGAGCGAGGCCAGCTCACCTCGGGCGGCAGATCCGAGACGTGAGGCATGGCGAGCGGTGTACGGTGCAGCTGTACCAAGCAGAGGCTAGCCTGCCTGAGTTGATGAGCGGTGCGAGCTGTTGAGGGAAGCGAGCGCGTCGGCCTCGCTCCCTTTCTCTCCTCCCTCTCACCTCGACACCTCGCCGCGGACCGTGCGATGCCGCCTGCGCCCTCCCGCAAGCGCCAGAAGACCGAGCCACCCTCCCCGGCCTACCCCAACACGCGCGCGTCCTCGTCCAACCCCGCTCCGCTCGCTCCCCCACCTCGTCCTCAGCCCTCGCCCGCCGCCGACACCGCCATGCACCACGGCTCGGACCAGGGCTACGGCGACGACGACGACGACGAGCCGTTCGAGTACGACAGCGACTACGTCGTCGACGATGACCCGGACGTCATGGTCCTCGACTCTCCCGCCTCGGCTCCCGTCGCCGCCCCCGACAGCGACCACGACGACGACAAGGCCGGCGACGACGAGGGCGAGGACCAGCTCGAGTCGGACACGGACAGCGACGGCCCAGTCGAGACGCTCGTCCTGAGCGACTCGGACGACGCGCCGCCGCCGGAGCCGCGCGCAGGAGGAGGACCGGCCCCGACCTCGACAAAGGGCAAGGGCAAGCTCACGGCGCGCAAGCAGTTCGCCCTCGACGTCCAGCAGGTGCACGACCGCTTCGCCGCCGACGCCAAGGCTCTCGTCAAGAGTACGCCCGCCCTCTTCCCCTCCCGTCGTTGCGCAGAGCTGACCCTGGTCTCGTCGCGCGGCAACAGACTTCAAGCGCGACGAGGGCGACGACGCCGTCCGCTTCGCTCTCGAGCACCCCAAGTTCGCGCGCGGCCTGCGCGTCTCGCTCCTCTTCCCCGAGCTCGGCGGGTACCCGCTCGCGCACGAGGTCGTCGCGTTCACCGAGCACGAGGAGGTCCCGGACGAGGTCTCGGTCGCCCTTCAGGAGGTCTCGCAGTGCGTCCTCGCCCTCTCTCTCCCCCACTCGCCACGCCTGCGACGAAGCTGACCTCCTCGTCGCGCCGTGCTGCAGGCTCCCGAAGCAGGCCGACCGCTCGCTCAACGGCCTCGTCGAGTTCCTCGTGCACCGCATCGTCCAGGGCGAGGCCAACCCGTGGGCCAACCAGCCCGAGACGGACGAGGACGAGTACGCCTACGAGGACGAGCTCGAGAACCTCGAGGCGAGCATGGCCAAGGACAGCGAGCTGTTCAAGGCGCTCAGGACGTGCGTCCCCTCTCCCTCGGCTCCTCCATCCCCCCGGCTGACTCTCCTCCTCTTCCCCCTCTGCAGCGACTTCCAGCAGCTCATCGACGCCGGGTACCGCCCGGGCTTCACGCGCCTGTCGGAGCTCGACCTCGTCGTCTCGGTCGCCAAGAAGGTCAACCTCCTCGACGTGCCGGCGCGCGCGCTCCAGGCGTGGGACAGCAAGCTCATCACGGGCCAGGTCGTCTACCTCGTCCTCCTCGTCAACTTTGGCGCCAAGTACCCGATCGACCTCGACAACCAGACGGCGGGCCAGTGCCGCTTCAAGGTCGGCGTCTCGCCGCGCTACAAGCCCGTCCGCACCGCCGTCGCTGCGGCCTTCCGTGCGCACAGCTCGAACCCGTACACGAGTGCGTCGCCTCTCTCGCGACCTCGAGCGAGCACCTGCTGACGATGCCCTCGCCGCTCGCAGAGGACGAGTTCGAGGCCATCTCGCTCTCGGCGCCGCTCGACGCCCTCCTCAACGACAAGCTCGGCGAGATCCTGCACGTGCGCCGCTCGAACGACCGCATCGGGTGGGCCGGCGCCGAGCAGCACTGCTTCGAGGCGGGCAGGAGCGACGACAAGCCGATCGACCGCAAGCTCGCGCGCGCCGCCGACAAGGCCGAGCTCGAGGTGTCGCAGACGGTGCGTCCCGTACACTCACCGGCGTCTGCGAGTGCGCGCCCTGACCTCCTCGCCGCGAGCAGCTCCCGCAGGACCCGATGGCGAGCCTCGAGACGGCGCACAACTTCCCGCTCCTCGCCTTCTCGTACCTCGTCCGCCGCTTCGTCATGTGCCCGCGCTTCTGCCTCAACTGCTACAAGCGCTGCGACCAGGTCATCACGGCGCTCGTGCGTCCTGCCCCGCCGTCTCTCGTCCTCGCCCCGCCGAGAGGTCCGTGCGCTGACCCCGGATCGACCCTCTCGCGCGCTCGCAGAAACCCTTCGTCTGCGAGAGCCCGCTGTGCCTGTTCCAGCTCATCGCGCTCGGCCTCGGCCCGTCGCTCGAGCACGAGATCACGACCAACACGGCGTCGGTCGACCTCCTCGTCCAGCTCACCTACATCGCCGCCAAGGAGAACGGCCTCAAGGGCGACCTCCTCCCGGTCGGCCTCGAGCTCAAGGTCCCCAAGGACCCGGCCGCCATGGCCGATGCGCTCGCGGTGCCGGCGATGCCGGCGGCGGCCCCGACAGTCCCGGCGACGACGGCCGAGCAGGAGACGGTCGACCTCGACAAGTTCGCCGACGACTTTAGCAAGTGCGCGGGCGTCGCCCACCTCATCAACGAGCTGCCGCCGATCAGCGAGATGCGCGTGTGGCTCCTCGGCGAGGACATGACGGACGACGAGCGCCTCCTGAACCGCACGCGCAAGCTCGTCGACATGCGCGGCGGCACCATCTCGATCTCGGCGTGGCGGCTCCTGCGCTGGATCGTCGCGAGCAACACGTCGTACCTCAAGCTCATCTACGAGGAGGACGAGCTCATCCAGGGCATCGGCAAAGACTGCAGGCAGTTCCGCCTCGTCGTCGGCAGCCCGGCCAAGGAGCACCTCCTCGCCGAGAGCGTCAAGTGCGTCGCCCTCCTCTCTCACTCGTTCGTCCTTCCTGACGCAGCTCTCGCTCGCACTCTTCGCAGGGCGGCGCAGGCCGAGGACGCCAACGCGCAGAGCTTCCCGACCTTGTTCGCGTTCCACGGCTCGAGCGTCAAGAACTGGTCGAGCATCCTCCGCCAGGGCCTTCACTTCCGCGAGACGATCAACGGCCGCGCCTACGGTCACGGCGTGCGTCCCTCGCTCTCTCCTCTTGACCCCGCCGACGCCGATGGTGAGCGGTCGTTGACGGGTTGTTCCTCGCCCGCAGGTCTACTTCGCCAAGGACGGCAGCGTCTCGCTCGGGCACTACGCCGCGCCTGCTACGACCGTCTGGAAGAACGCCGAGTACCACGTGTCAAAGCTCGCCGCCATCTGCGAGATCACCAACCTGTGCGCGCGCTCGTCTCGCCTCTTCTCCTCTAGCAAGACCTCAAGCTGACCCTCTCCCTCGCTGCGCAGCCCGGACAAGTTCGTGTCGAGCACCCCGTACTTTGTCGTGAACCAGCTCGACTGGATCCAGGCGCGCTACCTCGTCGCGCAGGCGACCACCGCGACGGGCCAGGTGCAGGTCGCCGAGGCCGCCGCGTCGGCGTCTGCGGCGAGCAAGAAGAAGAGCAAGACCGACGCGCTCAAGACGATCTCGCTCGACCCCAAGCACCCGCTCACGATCGGCAGCACCAAGCTCATCATCCCCGACGTCGGCGACAAGCTCACCAAGCTCGAGGCGCGCCTCACCGACACGGCCGAGGAGCTCAACGCCTCGGACACGGAGCTCCTCGAGGAGCCGCCCGTCGTCGGCGAGAGCGGCGCGTCGTCGCAGTCGGCGAGCGGCGGCAAGGGCGGGCTCCGCACCAAGCTCCGGCGCGGCACGTCGAGCCTCGGCGGCAGCGGCCTCATGAGCCCGACCAAGGGCGGCGTCAAGGGCAAGGCCAAGGCGGCCAAGGGCAAGGAGCGCGCCGCCGACCCGCCGCCACCGCCCAAGGAGGACCCCGACACGTTCGAGCCGGCCGACGCGGCGCGCCTCGCCCTCATCAAGCAGATTCCGCCGCCGACCAAGCCGAGCCGCGGCGCTATGTCGATGATCCAGAAGGAGATGCGCGCGATGCTCAAGGCGCAGAAGGACCTCGGGCCGACCAAGGCCGGCTACTACTTTGACCCGGTGCGTCGCCGCCTCGTCTCGCTCGAGCCTCTCTCTCTCCGCTCTCGCCGCTCCGTGCTGAGGCTCTCTATCGACGCGCACAGGAGCGCTCGGACGACAACGCGTTCAACTGGATCATCGAGCTGCCGCGCGAGAGCTTCGAGGAGGACCTGCCGCTGCGCAAGGACATGGACGCCCGCGGCGTCAAGAGCATCCTCATGGAGATCCGCTTCGGTGACACGTGCGTCCTCGTCACCTCTCCTGCGTCGCCTCGGTCGGCATCGACGACCCCGCTGACGCTAGCTTGACTCGTCGACCTCTCGCACGCAGGTTCCCCTTCTCGCCGCCCTTCTTCCGCGTCGTCCACCCGCGCTTCCTCCCCTTTGCGCACGGCGGAGGCGGGCACGTCACGGCCGGCGGGTCGGTCTGCATGGATGAGTCCCGCTTGCTCTCTCCTCCATCGTCGTCGCGAGCGCACGGGCCTGACTCGGACCTCCTCGTTCTCGCGACAGCACACCTCCTGACGACTGACGGCTGGAGCTCGGTCTACACGATCGAGGCGATCCTGCTCCAGATCCGCATGGCCATGTGGGTCTCGCTCACTCGTCCTCGCGAGCAGGAGGAAGAGCGTGACGTGGCTGACTCGCCGTCTCGTCCGCTCGCAGGTCCAACCTCGAGCCCAAGCCGGCGCGCCTCGACCAGGGCAAGCAGTGGAACCAGGCCTACTCGGTGCGTCGCGACGCAGTCTTCTGGGTGGAGCAGGAGGACCTCTCGGAGCGTCCTGCTGACCCTGTGCACTGCTGCTTGCCGCAGATGGAGGAGGCGATCGCGGGCTTCCGCCGCGCGGCCCAGACGCACGGCTGGCAGGTGCCCGCCGAGCTCGACACGTTTGCGGCGCAGGGCTGAGCGCTCAGTGTCGTTGAGGAGGGGAGGAGGAGGAGCTCGAGGGAGGAGGACCGCTTGCAGTTTCCCGCTTTGTTTCTGTGTACCGTCTCTACCCCTCTTTCCGTGCCCTGTGTGTGTAGCCACAACCGCTTTGCAACGCAACTACCCGCTTGACTTCTCCCTCTCGAAGCTGGAGAAAGTGCGAGACAGCTGGTCGGCGCCGGCTTGCTCGACGAGGAGCGGGCGGCGTCCGTCCGCGGAGGAGGGGCGTGCGCGCGACGCTGCGTTGTGTGCAGCGAGATTGCTCTCCTCCAGCCTCGAGCTGCACCTGCCTGATGCGAGGCCGTCGTGCTTCGCTGGCAGAGGGGCCAATCGGTCTGGGCTTTGAGAACGCGCGCCGCCGTTCGCGCGAGCGCTCCACCTCCCTCGTCGCCTCGCCCTCGTCCAGCACTCAGGCGCCCGAGCTCCAGCTGCCAGCTCGACCCACGACCCGCTGCACCACCTCTCGACCAGGCCAGCAGCACCGCCCGACGTGCCGCCCGACGAGCGAGCGAGCGACGACCTTGCAACGCGTCCACCGCCCTTCATCACCCCCAGCCGCCCTAGCACCGACCCGCAACTCCGTCGCCGCCCATGCTCCACCGACGAAGGCAAGACGCAGACGGCCGGGCGTCTCCACAGCCACCCATGGCAGACCGGCGGTCCGGCGCAGGCCCAGGCGGGTCCGGCAGCGGGCTCTCCCAGCTCCTCTCGTCGTCGTCGCCCGACAAGGCGGCAGCGCGCCGCCGCATCGCCTACATCGTCGCCGGCGTGTGCGGCTTCTTCCTCCTCCTCCACCTCGTGTCGCGGCCGAGCGACCCCTCCTATCGCAACGGCCGCGCCCTGCCCGGGTTCGGCTCGCGCAGCCAGTTCGCCTCGTCGCGCCGCACCGACACGCTCGTGCGCGCCGCCCGCAAGCAGCGCGCAGCGGCGGCCATCTCGCACGGCGGCACGGGCGGGTACGGGCCGGCCAACTTTAGCGAGCCGCCGCCGTTCACGTTCTGCCCGACGTTCGGCGCGGGCGACGAGCTCGGCACCGTCTACGGCCGCGAGGCCATCGTCAAGACGCGCACGCACGTCGGCAGCGCCGAGCGCGTGCGCAAGGTCATCAAGCGCGCCATGGCGGGCCTCCCTGTCACGATCGGCGTCCTCGGCGGCAGTGTGAGCAGCTGCCACGGGCTCGACGCGACCCAGGCGCACCCGCTCGGCAACCCCGTCGGCCCCAACTGCTACCCGCACCGCATCTTCTCGTGGCTCAACGACGTCTTCCCGCACCCGGCCAACGAGTTGACCAACGGCGCCCGTGCGTCGTCCCTCCCTCCCCTTCCCGTCCTTCCCTTCTCGAGCTGACTCGGTCCTGACGCCCTCGCCCTTCCTCTTGCAGTGCGTCGTACCGGCACGTCGTACTTTGGCTTCTGCTCCGAGATGCACTTGCCCGACCGCGTCGACCTCATCATCGTCGAGTTTGATACGGAGGACCCGGCGTGCGTCTTCCTCTGCGTCGCGCGCTCGAGGTGCACGTGCTGACTCGCGCCCTACCTCTTGCCCGCAGCGAGAAGACGTCGCTGTCGACGACCGACCTCCTCATCCGCTCGCTCCTCCTTCGCCCCGACCAGCCGGCCGTCATCATGCTCGGCCACTTCTCGCCGCAGATCCAGGGCGAGCACGGCTACGCCGGCCCCGAGATGTGGCACTCGTCGGTCGCCCAGTTCTACGACGTCGTCCACGTCAGGTGCGCCCTCTCGCTGTCCCTCTCCTTCTCCTCGAGCGGGTCCTGACCGCCGCTTCCCTCCCGCCGCACAGCGTCAAGGGCCTCCTGTACGAGGACTACCTCCTCAACCCGAGCAAGGTCCGCCAGTCGTACTTCCTCGACCCGATCCTCGCCAACTCGAAGGGCCACGAGCTCCTCGCCGACACGGTCATCGCCTTCCTCGAGTCGGAGATCTGCAAGGTGTGGGACCAGGCCGCCCTCGAGACCGACATTGCCGCGCTCGGCGGCAACACGCAGCCGATCTCGCCGCTCGCGCTCGGCGACGACTACCCGTCGCTCCTGTCGGGCAAGGGCCTGCGCAAGGCGGCCGATGCCGGGCTCGACGCCGAGGACGCCGACCTCGCGCACGGCGGTGGCCGCGCCGGCGGCCGCTCGGGCTACCTGCGCATCCCGCCGTTCCGCATCACCGACAAGCCGCACCAGCTGTCGCAGTTCCGCGAGATCAAGCCCAACTGCGCGTCGGCCAACGACCTCATCAACCCGCTCCCGTCGAGCGTCTTTGCCGGGTCTGGGTGGAACCCGGTCCAGCCAAAGCCCGACGACGAGGACGAGATGCACTACTGGTACACCGACATGCCCGGCTCGCTCCTCAAGATCCCCGTCAAGGTCGGCGCCGGCGACATCGCCGTGTACTACCTCAAGGGCCCCGAGGCCGAGGGCTGGGGCACCGTCCTGTGCTGGGTCGACGACAACGTCGACGGCGCCGTCGAGCTCAAGGGTCACTGGGACAGGGAGTACGGCCAGCCGACGTGCGTCCCCTTCCTCTCATCCTCCTCGTTCTGCGACCGCAGACGCTGACCTTGTCCTTCCTGTCCTCTCCCTCCTCCGCCTCTCTTGGTCCCTCCCGCTCCTCTCGCACGCCTACCCGCCGCTCTCACACACCCGCAGCGTCACCCAGATCGACATGAACGTCGCGAGGGGCCCTCACTATGTCGTTTGCGAGCTCCAGGGCCAGCCGGGCATCGACCACGCGCGCTTCAAGCTCTTTGGCGTCTTTGCGACCTAGGTGACGGCGGCGTGCTGCGCAGCAGGAGGGGCGGTCGGGAGCGGGGCGGGAGGAGCAGAGCCGGCGGGCTACATAGACTCGAGGTGGAGGAGGACGTCGAGGGCGGCGGGCTCCTGTCGAGGGCCTCACGACGTACGAGGAGTGCACATCCATCGTCTGTATGTACCCGACGTTCCCCTCAGCAGCAAAATGACCCACTCGCGTCGTCGATTGTCGCTTTGTTCCCCTTGGCTCTCCTCCCCCCTCCTCATCCTCCTCGTCACGCCCCTCGCTCTCCTTACCCCCTTCCCCTCCCTTAGCATTCATTATCTGGACGACGTGCAGTATACCCCGTTTCATGCAGCCTCGGCCCTCGTGTTTGAGAGAGCGCTTCCTGCGAGCGCGAGCTTGAGAAGGTCGCGTCTTGCGGCCTCGGGAGCACGCTCGCTGCGTCTGCAACGTCCACCGAGCGAGAGCGACGCTCGAGAGAAGCTGAGCGCCAAGCTGTTCGAGCCCGAGACGCGCCAGGCGGGAGTGCTCGCCCTCGTGCTCCAGGTACGTCGAGTCGCGCAGGCGCGCTCTCTTCTCACTGCATCGTGCTGGTTCTCGCGCTCCTTGCTCTTCTGCTCTCTCGACGAGCTTGGAGCCACACGGGGCTCGACGGAGCGAGCGACGCGGCCCGATGCGCGGCCCCTCGCACGACCTCCTCTTCACGCCCCGCCCGGTTCGGCCCATCACGACGGTCCACAGTTCGACCTGGGTACTCGCCGGAGCGGATCTGCTCCTCGACAAGCTCGGAGTTCCGTCGCTCGACGCCTCGGCCAGCCTCGCTCTCGCCCACTCGACGCGCCCGACCCGACAACCCTCACGCAACGACGACGAGCGCGTCTTTGCGCCGCCCGCTCTCGGTCGGCACGAGCGCATCGCCGCCCATCATGGCACGACGTGCGTCGCGCTCGTCCAGGTCGACGAGGCGGACGAGGGGGCTCAGGTCAAGGCGGACGACGAGGCGCTCCTCGTCGTTCTGGCGCGCTCGAGCCGCAGGGCAGGTGCGGCGGCGGCGGCAGGTGCGGGCGACGGCTCGGCGCGCTCGAAGCGCGGGAGCTTCAGACCGTCGCTCGGATCCATCCATGAGCAGGGCGCGGGCGAACGCGAGATGGGCGAGCGCGAGCGAGAGGCGGCGGAGCGGATGGGCTCGAGCGCAGGAAGCCGGTCGCCCGCCTCGGCGGCGTCGTCGAGCTCCGAGCGCAGCCCGTCGGCGCAGGAGACGGAGCCGGACACGCCGGCATCGTCACTTGCGCCCGACTCGCCACCCAGTCGACCCCGCTCGCCCTCCCGCTCTGCGCCCGCACCGCCACCGACTACCTCGGGGGCGCACGAACCTG
The DNA here is from genome assembly GCA_920104245.2 of Rhodotorula babjevae. Lineage (NCBI taxonomy): Eukaryota > Fungi > Basidiomycota > Microbotryomycetes > Sporidiobolales > Sporidiobolaceae > Rhodotorula > Rhodotorula babjevae. The sequence continues at coordinate 831,857 of CAKKSZ020000023.1, forward strand.
CCCAGCTCAGCGCCACTCGACCCACGCCGCCCTCGACCGCCTCCCGAGGTCCGAGCGGTGCGCTGCGCGCCCTCGTCGCGCGCCTAACTCGCCCGAGGGCGCAGTCGAAGCGGCGAGCGCAGCCGACCATGTTTGCGAGCGGCGCAGGGCGTGCGGTGCGGCAGGACGGCGTCTGGGTCGTCGTCGAGGTGGAGGAGATCATCTCGAGGGAGCTGGGCGAGGGGGAGGAGCGCAGGGGAGGATGAAGCAGGCGGGGCGAGTAGTGCAATCCCTAGCTGGCTTGACGTCTCTCGGACCGTCGGCGAGGAGAGGCGAGGACAGCGACAGACAGAGCCGGTGGGAATGACACAGGTTACAGAGGGGGACAACTGCTGAAGGAAGGAAGGGTGGGAAGGAAGGAGGAAGAGGGGAATCAAAGGAGGGAGTTGCGCCTCGTCTACCGCCGCAAGACACAGACGCGCGCACGCCGGCGCTCAGCCCTGGAGGATGCGCTGCCCAATCTTGTCCCGGACCGTCGTGAAGGCCTGCACGAAGAGGGAGCATCTGGGTCAGCACGAGCGCCGAAGAGGAGGGCCGCGGGAAAGGGAGGGCGCACCTGCATGATGCTCTGCTCGTTGAGCTGGATGTCGGCGAGGTTGACGGCGGCGTCGGGTTTCGGGCGCGAGACGCGGCTCGCGATGGCGACCGGGTCCGTCTCGAGGACGATGCCGTTGTCGATCGTCTCGTCGAGGGCGAGCACGACGAGGTCGAGGTTCTCGAGGATCGAGCGCTTCTCGACCTGGTGCCGCAGGAGCATGGCGACGGCGTCGTAAAAGGCCGTCAGGGTCGCGTGGAGCATGAGCTCGTTCTCGTGCAAGGGCGCGACGAGGAAGAAGCACAGGTCGATCGAGTGCTTGTACAGGACGGCGAGGTTGTCGACGACGACAATGTCGGTCTGCTGGCGGCGCGTCTTTTCCCAGATCGAGGCCTCGAACGCGCGCTGGTCCTTGAGGGTCGGGAACGGGTTGGGCTTGATCGACCCGGCGGGGGCTTTGGGGTCGGCGTGCGCCGGGTGGTAGTACTTTGCGAGGATCCGGTTCGAGTCGTTGTCGATGAGGATGAGGGCCGTCACCATGTCGAGATGGAGGTTCTGGCGGTGCGGCGCATGTTGCAGTGGTTGTCGAGGGCGGGTGCGAGAGGTGGACGCGTGGAGTGGGGAGGAGGAGGAGAAGGTGAGCGACGCGCGCGTGTGCAAGGGAGCGGGCAGCGGGAGAGCGCACCATGGTGAGTAGTGGTGCTTGCGTAGCTGTCTGTGATGCTCGAGCAGCTGTGAGGAGCGAGGACAAGGCCGGCGCGTCGTCGTCTCCTCGTCGAGCGTGAGCGACTTCATCAGCTCTGGCCTCGGCCACCTCAGCCTCGCCTCGCCTGGGTCCCTGTTCAAGCTCGGCCTGCTCAGCGAGCTACTCAAGGGCTCCCACCCGCCCGAGCGAGCAGCACCATGGTGTTCCCTCCTCCTCTCGCACCTCCTCCAGACGCCCGCTCGAGTCGACCTCCAGCGCGCTACACGGCCGGGTCCTGGGCAGAGTCGAGCTCGTCGTCGTCCTCGAGGTCCTTGCAACCTCCAGCGACCCGCATCCCCGTCCCCGCCAACCCGCGCTCCCTCCTCTGGGTCGGCCGCCTCCCTCCCGACATCTCGGACGCCGACCTGCGCGCCACCTTCTCGCCCTACGGCCACCTCGTCCGCGTCACGGTCGCGCAGCCCAAGCCCGGCGGCACGACCACGTTCGCCTACGTCGCCTTCAACACGCCCGCCGAGGCCGCCGCAGCCCACACCGCCCTCGACGGCCGCACGCCGACCCTCCTCTCGCCCTCTCGACACCCCCCCGCCTCGTCCAGGCCCACGCCCATGCGCATCGACTTTGCGACGTCCGACCAGGTGCGCCGCACGTCGGGCCTCTTCCGCGCGCCCAACACGCCCGAGCCGTCTCGCTCCAACGGCGTCAATGGCGGCGGCGGCGCAGCCTCTGGCTCGGGCGCGCCCGTCAAGCCCGAGCCCGAGCCGAGCCCGCGCCCGCCCAGAGTGCACGACGTCGGTCCCGTCGCATCGACGTCGCGCGCGCCGCTGCCGAGCCAGGCGGCCGCCGCGGCGGATCGGGCGGGCGCCGCGCGTGCGCCGCCGCCACAGCGCAGGGCTCAGTCGCCGCTACCGCCACGGCCGATGCAGCTCAAGGAGTATGTACAGGTCGAGGATGCACTGTGCGTCTTGCGTCCCCTCTCTCTGTCGAGGTCGTGCCCAAGTCGTTGCTAAACTGCCATCCTCGCCCGTGTGCAGCAAGATCCTCGCGCCTACGATCCGCTTCGTCGACGAGCCTCTCGCCGCCATCGGCCTCGGCATGCGCGTCCTCGCTCGCCCGTCCGACCCCGCCTCGACCCCTCCCGTCGTCTACAGCTGCACCTACCGCCTCCCGCCCTCGCTCTCCGCCGACGCGTCCAACCCGCGCACGATTGCCTTTGCCCGCACAGCGCGCGACGACCTCGCCCTCTCGAACATCGTCCTCGCGAGCTGGGACGTCCTCCCCGAGCGCTCGCCGACCAAGCCCGCCCTGTTCCGCACGCGCCTCGTCGTCCCGCCCGAGGTCGTCGCTGCCGCGAGCCGCGACACGCCCGGGCAGTACCGCAAGCGGGTCAAAGACGACGCGGAGCGCGAGGCGCAGCGCGCGCGCGAGGAGGCGGCGGCGGGCGCGGGCGCGGCGAGAGCGGGAGCGGGAGCGCAAGGAGGAGCGGGCGGGTTCGACGACGACGGCGCGCTCGTCCTGCGCGCGCCGCTGCCCGCGTCGTGCGTTGGCGCAGGGCCCGACGCGGCCAAGGCGCGCCGGGCGTGGCTCGGCGCTCAGGCGCGCACGCTCGCCATGGAGGGCAAGGCGGTGCTGTCGACGAGGGTCGACGAGGAGAGGGGCGTGTGCGAGGTGAGGTACCTGCCGCTTGAGGAGGAGGAGGAGGACGCGGCGGAACAGGGCGAGTGTGCGGGAGAGGACGGCGGGGAGGAGGAGGACCAGGTCGCAGAAGGTGAGGGCGAGGGCGGGGCGCAGGCGCGCGAGGAGGCGCTCGCGCAGCCGCGACCGCCGCCTCCCGCTGCGACCTCGGCACAGCCTTACAGCTCTCACGGCGAGGACGTCAAGCCCGTCATCGCGCGCGCTGCCCCCGCGCCTGCGCCCTCGGCCGCTTCCGCCGCGCCGTCGTCCTCTCGCCAACTCGGCCCAGGTCCGGCGCAGCGCGACGACACGGACGTCGACGCCGAGGTCGACCAGCTCGCGACGCCGACGCCCGAGCCCGAGGGCGGCAAGGCGGCGTCGACGGCGCGCGCGTTCCCGCTGCCGATCCTCGGCACGAGCACGGTCGACTCGAGCTCGACTCGCGCCATCGTCGACAAGTTCCTCAAGGAGTGCGCTGCCTTCTTCTTCATCATCTGCGCCGCCTCGGCTGTCGAGCCATGATCGCTGACGAGTAGCCCGCGCCGCTCCCCTTCCCCCTCGCAGGTACGTGCGCCGCTTCGACGAGTCGCGCGGCACGCTCGAGTACCTGTACACGCCCAACGCCCTCTTCTCGCTCAAGCTCGACCCGACCGTCCCTGCCCGTCACCGCCGCGCCACACCGCCTCTCCCCTTCGAGCCTCGCTGGCTCATGGCTGCCAACCGCCTCTCGTCGACGCCCGTCGCCATCACGAACGCGATCCGCGCCCTCCCGCCCGGCTCGCACGACCTCTCGCACTGCCACTACACGGCGCGCACCGTCCCCGAGCTCCACCTGCGCAAGCAGCAGCCGCTCGCGCCCATCGTCGTGCACCTCGTCGGCGAGTTCGAGGAGTTCCCGGACAAGACGCTGCGCGGGTTTTCGCGCACGTTCATCATCGTGCCGAGGGGCGCCGGGTCGGGCACGGGCGCGTCGGCGTCGGCGGCGGGAGGAGGCGCCGCAGAGTACTGGATCCACTCGGACCAGCTCACGATGCGGTACCACGTCCAGTGCGAGCCGCGCGCGCTCCCCGTCACGGTCCCGCCGTTTGATGCGCGCAAGGCGTCGGCGCCGCTCCCGCCACGCCCGGCGGCGCCTCCCCGCGTCGACTCGGCGACCTCGTCGAGCGGCGCAGCGGCGCGCCCCTTCGCGCAGCTGCAGCCGCACCCGGCTCTCGCCCGCATGCAGGCCGCAGCGCCGCCTCCAGCACCTGTCGCCGCCGCACCGGCGCCTGCGCGTGCGCCTGCGCCCGTGCGGCCGGCCCGACCTGCCGCCGTCGCCGCCGCGCCTCCTCCAGCACCGCCTGCCGCCGCCGCTCGCCCTCCACAGCAGCCCACCCAGCCCCAGAAGCGCCGCCGTGCCTCGTCCGCCTCGCCCGGCCCTCTGCGCCCGGCTCCCCTCGTCGCTGCATCCAGCCCGGACGCCGAAGAGGACGGCGACGTCGACATGGACCGCGACGTCCTCGTCCTCACCGACTCGAGCGCAGGCTCACGCTCGCCGACGCCGCTCCCCTCCCCGGTCAAGGCCGCCGTCGCCCCTCTGCAGCGCAAGCGCCGCGCCGTCAGCCCTGCGTCGCGCTCAGGCCCCGAGTCGGCCTCGACCTCGGGCTCGGGCTCGAAGCGCCGCGTGTCGGGCCCGTCGACAACGCCGCCCTCGGCCATCGCGGCCGCCGAGGCGGGCCTCAGCCGCGCCGAGGTCGAGCGCCTCATCCAGCTCGAGGTGGCGGCGCAGGTGCAGCGCCTGACGGCCAACGCCGGGCGCGCCGTCAGCCCGCGCAGCGACGCCGAGGCGGCTGAGCCGTCTGGGTCCGGGTCGGGCTCGCGCTCGGCGGCAGTTGCCGCGGCGGCGACGGCGGCGAGCGCGGCGAGCGCGACGGCGGGTAAGAAGCGGACGAAGGAGCGCACGGCCGAGCGGGCGAGGGAGCTGCTCCGGGAGAGGGAGCGCGAGGAGGAGGCCAAGCGGGCCAAGGAGAAGGCGCGCAAGGACAAGGAGCGCAAGGACAAGGAGCGCCGCGAGAAGGAGAAGAAGGACAAGGCCGAGCCGGAGCTCGGGACTGGGTTGGGCAAGACGGACGCTCGGATCCTCATCCCGGGCGGCGGCAACGCGCAACTGCACGGTGCGTCCTCTCCTCTCATTCATCGGCATATACCAAAGCTGACGTCGTGCGCCCTGCAGGCTTCGACGGCCGCAACAACAAGCTGCGCCACATGATCGACACGGGCTCGTCGCTCCTCGCCGTCTCGCACGTCGGCGACATCGTCGAGTTCTCGTGCCAGACGACGTCGCTCGCCTCGACTGTGCGCAAGCTCCACACGAGCAAGGACGACAAGTTCCGCGTCGACGACTTTGCCTGGTCCGACACCAAGGAGACGCTCCTCGTCGGGTACCTCGGCGCCAAGGACGGCAGTACCTATGCCAGGCCGGCGCATCAAGTCGTCCTCTTTCGCCGCGAGGACACGCCTGTGCGTTCTCGTTCGTCTCTCTCGACCCGTCGTCGGCCGAGCGGCACTGACGCTCGTCGCCCTTTGCTCCCGCAGTCGGGCACCGCCCTCGTCCCGAGCCCGCTCGACGAGCGCCCTCACACGGTCGGCGGCGTGACGGCCATCGCGACGCTCCCCGGCGCAGGCCGCCTGCGCTTCATCACGGGCGGCGAGGACAAGAAGTGCGTCTCCCTCCTCGAGACCAGCCTCTCCGGCTCGCACTGACCTTGTCGCGCTGCATCCGCAGGCTCTTTTTGTGGACCAGGTCGCGCGCGACGCAGGACATCAAGACGGCCAACATCCGCTCCGAGCACTCGTCCATGATCACGAGCATCACGCCCATCGCGCACCAGGACTGGTTCGCCTCGGGCGGGAAGGACAAGCGCGTGCGTCGCTCTCCCTTCCTCTCGTCTCGCTCATGCACGCGCACTGACTCTCGAGCACGTCATGCCCGCAGGTGTTCGCCTACGACCTCGACCGCATGGCGTCGACCTGGCAGGTGCTCTTGCACAGCCCGGTCATGACCGTCTCGCAGGTCCCGTCCGACCCGCACCTCATCCTCGCTCGCGTCGCCGCTCCGACGAACCAGTTCACCATCTTCGACATCCGCGTCAGCTCGAAGAGCGTTCTCCAGTTCGGCTACGACCTCGCTCGTGCGTCTTCTCGCTCACCCTCCCGCCCTCGCCCTACCCGACGAGGACCTCCTGCTGACACAGTGCACACCTCGTCGCCTACAGCGCACACCTCGGCGACGGGCGCGCTGTCGCCGACCACGATGGGCCGTTACTACCGCGGCGACCAAGTCGACACGGTCTACGCCTTCCCCGACTACGAGAACGGCGTCAAGTGCGTCCCTCTCGCTCTCTCTTGACACGCTCCTGCGACGGCGAGCCGAGCTGACCTCATGCCCGTGCGCGCAGGCTCTGGGACCTGCGCAACGTCCGCACGACGCTCTCGGACCGCGACCTCAAGAAGCAGCACCTCAACGGCCTCGCCCGGAGCAAGGTCGTCCAGACCATGTTCCGCGGCAGAGGCGAGCTCGACCTGCTCGAGATGGCGCACTTCTCGAGGCTCTCGATCCGCGGGTAAGAGGAGGTCGACGAGGAGAGGCGATCTTGGTCGAGGAGGTTCGAGGGAGGTCGAGGGCGCAGACCCAGATTTTCGCTCTGTCGCGCCTCTCGTCCTTCCACTCGTAGTTTGATGCATCTTGTGCCCTTCCTGTCCTCGGTACCGCACCCTCGCAGAGGCGCTCGAGCGAGAGTCGACGTCGGCGAGTCTCACTGTTCTCGCGGTCGAGACGGTGCAGAGCAACGCCCCGCAAGCAGCTGCTTCGACTTGGGCGCCAAGTCAGGAACCTGTGCTGCACTGCGAGAGCCCGCAGGGAGCGAAAGAGGGAGCGTGAGCGCCATTGCGAGCGCGAGGTCGACGCGTCCAAGCCTGTGGTTTCGCTCGCTCCTCGCTCTCTCTCCCTCGCTCTCTCGCCCTCACTCGCACTCTCCGACCAGCCTCAGCGACGCCCTGATGGCACCCGCCCGCAAGGTCACGCCACCGCGCTTCGCCGCCGACCTCACCAACCTCGGCCACGCGTCGGCCTCATCGTCCTCGTCCTCGGCCAAGCGCCCCTCGCCCTCGACCACGTACCGCCAGACCAGCCTCGCCGACTCGCGCTTCTTCCACTCGACACCCCCTGCCCCTGCCGCCCCGCCCACCAGCAGCCCGACCGAGTCCGCCGCCGCCGACGCGCCGAGCGTGTTTGGCTCGGACGCGCCTCCGCTCAGCGACGCGTCCAACACGAGCCCCGTCCGGGTCGAGGATGGTGCGTGTGCCCACGACGGGCTCGACGACGAGAGCGACGACGGCGGCAGCGACGACGACCGCGAGCGGTCGGCGAGCTGCACCAAGCGCCGCCGGGTCGCCTCGCACGACTCGGTGCCGTCGCGGCACGGGGCGCAGGCGTGGGCAGAACTGGGCACGGCGCAGCTCGTCGGGACGTACGGGACGGGCGACGGCGAGGGCAGGGCGCGCATGGAGCCGACGTTCGCCGCGCCCGGACAGCAGTTCGGCGCGTTCGAGGCCATGCGCAGGAGGGAGTTGGGCTTCCGGGCTGGAGCAACTCGGCGTGCGTCTCTCTCTCCCTCAACTGATACCGTCCCTCTCCCTCTCCGTGTCGAGATGCTGACGCCCGAACGCGCGCAGTGTCGATGCGGCCGTGGCTGCAGACGATCGTGTCGAGCAACGAAGCCGACGTCGCTCGGCTCCCGTCGATCCACCAGCGCCGCCACTTTGCGCCGCCGTTCGCGCTCGCCTTCTCGCACGGTGCGTCCTCCTCGAGCTCTTGACCCGTCCTCGTCGGCTGCAGCGCTGACCCTGCACTCGTGTCGACAGGTGCCAAGCAGGGAGGCCGACAGCTTGTCGCCGTCGGCGACGAGGAGGGGACGGTCAGCTTTCTCGATGGCGACGAGGACCAGTGGGCAGCAGGTGCGCAGGCCTTTCACGCCCCTCCCTTACCCGTTCGAGCCGCAGCTGACGCCGTCGCCGTGCAGGGCCGTCTCGCTTCTCGTTCGACGCGCACCGCAACGCCATTTTCGACCTGAGCTGGAGCTACGACGACTCGCTCATCGTGCGCGCACCTTCTCGGCGCCTCGAGTTGCAACCTGTGCTGACGCCCGTCCCTGTCGATCCGCAGGCGACCGCGAGCGGCGACCAGACCGTCCACCTGTGGGACAGCGAGACCCAGGCGTGCACTGGCGTCCTCGCCGGGCACACCGGCACCGTCAAGAACATCTCGTGGGACCCGCACAACCCCTGTGCGTCCTGCCTCCTCGTCCTCACCTCCTCGCCCGGGCTCGTGCTGACCTGCCTCGCCGCGCAGACATGCTCTCGACCGCCTCGCGCGACGGCACGATCCGGGTGTGGGACACGCGCGTCAAGGGCTACGCCGACATCGACATTGAAGGTGCGAGCGCGGTCGGCGCCGTCAACCACATCAAGAACGCGCACGGCGTTCGGGGCAAGACGGCAAAGGGGGTGCGTCCGCCTCCTCATCCCTTCCTCGACGTCGACGATGCTGACGCTCGAGCCCTTGCGCCCGTAACAGCGCTCTGCGACGAGGAGCGTCACGTCCGTCGCCTACATGCACCACCAGGAGAACTTGCTCGCCTCGGCGGGCTCGGCCGACGGGTGCGTCCATCCGCTCTTGCTCTCCTCCTCGCCCACTCTCGCGCTCGCGCTCGATCCGCCTATTGCCCATCCTGACCTTGTCCCTCCCTCGGTCAACAGCTCCATCAAGGTCTGGGACCTGCGCCGCTCGCACAGCCGCCGCATCAACCCAGCGACGCACGAGACGAACGACGACGCGCTCCTGAGCACCATGTCGGCCCGCCCGCACGGCATCTCGCACATGACGATCGCTCCTGACGGCCGCAAGCTGTACGCGCTCTCGACCGACTCGCAGTGCGTCCTCCTTCTCGTCCGCCGCTCTGCGTGCGTCCGAGACGTGCGGGTGCTGATCTCCCCCTTCGCCTCTCGCGCAGCGTGTACGCCTACTCGGCCACCAACCTCACCCACGCCGCCCCTCTCACCACCTTCCACTCGCCGCACGCGCGCTACTCGACGTTCTACATCCGCTGCGCCGTCTCGCCCGACTCGCGCTACCTCGCGACCGGCTCGAGCTCTGGCGACATGCTCTTGTGGGACACCGAGGGTCAGGGTACGGCAGGAGAGGCCGTGAGGGTCAAGGGCCACACGCGCGAGGTGAGCGGGCTGGACTGGGGTCACGAGACGGTGCGTCGCGCGCTCTTCCCTCCTGCCTCGCCTTCCTTCCCTCCCCCGCCTGCGCCCTACCTGTGGTCCTCGAGGGCCCGTCGAGTGTCGCGCAGGCGCGCTCGCACCTTCCACTGGGCTTTGCTGACGCGCCCTTCCGCCGCGGGCGCCGCCCCCCCCCCGCGCGGGCGACCACCCCGGGGGGTTGGGGGGGGCCGGCCCGGGTTTGGGGGGGGGGGGGGGGGGGGGGCGGGGGGGGGGGGGGGGGGGGGGGGCGGGGGGGGGGGGGGGGGGGGGGGGGGGGGGGGGGGGGGGGGGGGGGGGGGGGGGGGGGGGGGGGGGGGGGGCCCCCCCCCCTTTTTTTTTTTTTTTGTGGTGGTGGGGGGGGGGGGGGTGTGTTGGGGGGTTAGTGGGGAGTGACTGTGCGAGAGGTGAGGTGGAGCAAAGAGGCGGCGTGCTTGGGAGGTGCTGCAGGGGTGCGGGCTGCCGTCGATTGGGAGGTGCTGCAGGGGTGCGGGCTGCCGTCGACGCGTTCACGCTCAGGCTCTAGGGCCTCCTTCCCGTAATCAACCTGCCCTGTAACTCTCCTGCCCTAAGCTTGAGCATGGGTAGGCCCTTGTCAAAATTGGAATGGGCCTCAACAGGGGCATCTCAACGCAGTCCCCAAACGTAATCAAACCTATTGCTGGCGCCGAAAAGCTTGAGACTCGCGGCGTTCCCTACCTCCTCGCCTCCTCCTCTAGCTCCTCGCCCTCGCGTCTTTAGCGGCTGCGGATGGGTGCAATCGAAGCAGAGATGAGCTCTCCAGGCATCTGTCCAAGCAGCGAGTCCGTCTGAGCCGTGAGAGGGGAGTTGGCCGCCGCGCCCCCCCACTTCCCCGCTCGCCTCCTCACCTCCTCGCCTCCTGCGATAGCTCGGCCACAACGAGCCGTGGGAATGAGGGAACACGTTGTAATGCACCAGAAGTCCCTCCACTACCCCTGTGGACCCATGTGCACCGCAGGCGAGGCGTGTACAGCGAGGGCGAGAGGTGACCCAAAATGGCGGAAGTCGACGGCAACGAGCTGGACTTGGCGAGAAGGAAGAGTAGTTCTGAGAGAGCCAGAGTTGGCGAGGAAGGAAGGGGGAAGGGTCTGCGAGTCCAGTCGGGCGCTGTAGAGCGGCCGGGGGAAGGCTGAAGATGACAAGTGGAGGTCGAGGAGAGGGCCTCTAGCTGGAGGCTTGGCGGCTCGGGACGGGGCGTAGGCGATGCTGACTGAAGCTGGGAGAGCTGCTCTACACACAGCCGGTGTGCGCAGAGGGGTGGGGAGGAGTGAGAGCAGGAGGCGAGGAGCTCATCTGGTCGCGAGAAGGCCACTGTCTCGTAGTTTCTCGCCCTCAGCGCGAATCGTCTCTGTCTTTGCTCGTAGTCGCGCAGAGCGCATCTCTCGGTTACTACAGACATCTCCCAGGCCTTAAAACGCTGCAATGCGGGCGTGAGAGAAGGAGGCGAGGAGGTAAGGAAGCGGGCAACAGGCGAGTCTCAAGCTTTTTGTCGCCAGCAATAAGGCGAGAGGGCGTCAGGCTCTAGCGTCTCCTTCCCGTAATCAACCTGCCCTGTAACTCTCCTGCCCTAAGCTTGAGCATGGGTAGGCCCTTGTCAAAATTGGAATGGGCCTCAACAGGGGCATCTCAACGCAGTCCCCAAACGTAATCAAACCTATTGCTGGCGCCGAAAAGCTTGAGACTCGCGGCGTTCCCTACCTCCTCGCCTCCTCCTCTAGCTCCTTGCCCTCGCGTCTTTAGCGGCTGCGGATGGGTGCAATCGAAGCAGAGATGAGCCCTCCAGGCATCTGTCCAAGCAGCGAGTCCGTCTGAGCCGTGAGAGGGGAGTTGGCCGCCGCGCCCCCCCACTTCCCCGCTCGCCTCCTCACCTCCTCGCCTCCTGCGATAGCTCGGCCACAACGAGCCGTGGGAATGAGGGAACACGTTGTAATGCACCAGAAGTCCCTCCACTACCCCTGTGGACCCATGTGCACCGCAGGCGAGGCGTGTACAGCGAGGGCGAGAGGTGACCCAAAATGGCGGAAGTCGACGGCAACGAGCTGGACTTGGCGAGAAGGAAGAGTAGTTCTGAGAGAGCCAGAGTTGGCGAGGAAGGAAGGGGGAAGGGTCTGCGAGTCCAGTCGGGCGCTGTAGAGCGGCCGGGGGAAGGCTGAAGATGACAAGTGGAGGTCGAGGAGAGGGCCTCTAGCTGGAGGCTTGGCGGCTCGGGACGGGGCGTAGGCGATGCTGACTGAAGCTGGGAGAGCTGCTCTACACACAGCCGGTGTGCGCAGAGGGGTGGGGAGGAGTGAGAGCAGGAGGCGAGGAGCTCATCTGGTCGCGAGAAGGCCACTGTCTCGTAGTTTCTCGCCCTCAGCGCGAATCGTCTCTGTCTTTGCTCGTAGTCGCGCAGAGCGCATCTCTCGGTTACTACAGACATCTCCCAGGCCTTAAAACGCTGCAATGCGGGCGTGAGAGAAGGAGGCGAGGAGGTAAGGAAGCGGGCAACAGGCGAGTCTCAAGCTTTTTGTCGCCAGCAATAAGGCGAGAGGGCGTCAGGCTCTAGCGTCTCCTTCCCGTAATCAACCTGCCCTGTAACTCTCCTGCCCTAAGCTTGAGCATGGGTAGGCCCTTGTCAAAATTGGAATGGGCCTCAACAGGGGCATCTCAACGCAGTCCCCAAAGGTAATCAAACCTATTGCTGGCGCCGAAAAGCTTGAGACTCGCGGCGTTCCCTACCTCCTCGCCTCCTCCTCTAGCTCCTTGCCCTCGCGTCTTTAGCGGCTGCGGATGGGTGCAATCAAAGCAGAGATGAGCTCTCCAGGCATCTGTCCAAGCAGCGAGTCCGTCTGAGCCGTGAGAGGGGAGTTGGCCGCCGCGCCCCCCCACTTCCCCGCTCGCCTCCTCACCTCCTCGCCTCCTGCGATAGCTCGGCCACAACGAGCCGTGGGAATGAGGGAACACGTTGTAATGCACCAGAAGTCCCTCCACTACCCCTGTGGACCCATGTGCACCGCAGGCGAGGCGTGTACAGCAAGGGCGAGAGGTGACCCAAAATGGCGGAAGTTGACGGCAACGAGCTGGACTTGGCGAGAAGGAAGAGTAGTTCTGAGAGAGCCAGAGTTGGCGAGGAAGGAAGGGGGAAGGGTCTGCGAGTCCAGTCGGGCGCTGTAGAGCGGCCGGGGGAAGGCTGAAGATGACGAGTGGAGGTCGAGGAGAGGGCCTCTAGCTGGAGGCTTGGCGGCTCGGGACGGGGCGTAGGCAATGCTGACTGAAGCTGGGAGAGCTGCTCTACACACAGCCGGTGTGCGCAGAGGGGTGGGGAGGAGTGAGAGCAGGAGGCGAGGAGCTCATCTGGTCGCGAGAAGGCCACTGTCTCGTAGTTTCTCGCCCTCAGCGCGAATCGTCTCTGTCTTTGCTCGTAGTCGCGCAGAGCGCATCTCTCGGTTACTACAGACATCTCCCAGGCCTTAAAACGCTGCAATGCGGGCGTGAGAGAAGGAGGCGAGGAGGTAAGGAAGCGGGCAACAGGCGAGTCTCAAGCTTTTTGTCGCCAGCAATAAGGCGAGAGGGCGTCAGGCTCTAGCGTCTCCTTCCCGTAATCAACCTGCCCTGTAACTCTCCTGCCCTAAGCTTGAGCATGGGTAGGCCCTTGTCAAAATTGGAATGGGCCTCAACAGGGGCATCTCAACGCAGTCCCCAAACGTAATCAAACCTATTGCTGGCGCCGAAAAGCTTGAGACTCGCGGCGTTCCCTACCTCCTCGCCTCCTCCTCTAGCTCCTTGCCCTCGCGTCTTTAGCGGCTGCAGATGGGTGCAATCAAAGCAGAGATGAGCTCTCCAGGCATCTGTCCAAGCAGCGAGTCCGTCTGAGCTGTGAGAGGGGAGTTGGCCGCCGCGCCCCCCCACTTCCCCGCTCGCCTCCTCACCTCCTCGCCTCCTGCGATAGCTCGGCCACAACGAGCCGTGGGAATGAGGGAACACGTTGTAATGCACCAGAAGTCCCTCCACTACCCCTGTGGACCCATGTGCACCGCAGGCGAGGCGTGTACAGCAAGGGCGAGAGGTGACCCAAAATGGCGGAAGTTGACGGCAACGAGCTGGACTTGGCGAGAAGGAAGAGTAGTTCTGAGAGAGCCAGAGTTGGCGAGGAAGGAAGGGGGAAGGGTCTGCGAGTCCAGTCGGGCGCTGTAGAGCGGCCGGGGGAAGGCTGAAGATGACGAGTGGAGGTCGAGGAGAGGGCCTCTAGCTGGAGGCTTGGCGGCTCGGGACGGGGCGTAGGCAATGCTGACTGAAGCTGGGAGAGCTGCTCTACACACAGCCGGTGTGCGCAGAGGGGTGGGGAGGAGTGAGAGCAGGAGGCGAGGAGCTCATCTGGTCGCAAGAAGGCCACTGTCTCGTAGTTTCTCGCCCTCAGCGCGAATCGTCTCTGTCTTTGCTCGTAGTCGCGCAGAGCGCATCTCTCGGTTACTACAGACATCTCCCAGGCCTTAAAACGCTGCAATGCGGGCGTGAGAGAAGGAGGCGAGGAGGTAAGGAAGCGGGCAACAGGCGAGTCTCAAGCTTTTTGTCGCCAGCAATAAGGCGAGAGGGCGTCAGGCTCTAGCGTCTCCTTCCCGTAATCAACCTGCCCTGTAACTCTCCTGCCCTAAGCTTGAGCATGGGTAGGCCCTTGTCAAAATTGGAATGGGCCTCAACAGGGGCATCTCAACGCAGTCCCCAAAGGTAATCAAACCTATTGCTGGCGCCGAAAAGCTTGAGACTCGCGGCGTTCCCTACCTCCTCGCCTCCTCCTCTAGCTCCTCGCCCTCGCGTCTTTAGCGGCTGCGGATGGGTGCAATCAAAGCAGAGATGAGCTCTCCAGGCATCTGTCCAAGCAGCGAGTCCGTCTGAGCTGTGAGAGGGGAGTTGGCCGCCGCGCCCCCCACTTCCCCGCTCGCCTCCTCACCTCCTCGCCTCCTGCGATAGCTCGGCCACAACAAGCCGTGGGAATGAGGGAACACGTTGTAATGCACCAGAAGTCCCTCCACTACCCCTGTGGACCCATGTGCACCGCAGGCAAAGCGTGTACAGCGAGGGCGAGAGGTGACCCAAAATGGCGGAAGTCGACGGCAACGAGCTGGACTTGGCGAGAAGGAAGAGTAGTTCTGAGAGAGCCAGAGTTGGCGAGGAAGGAAGGGGGAAGGGTCTGCGAGTCCAGTCGGGCGCTGTAGAGCGGCCGGGGGAAGGCTGAAGATGACGAGTGGAGGTCGAGGAGAGGGCCTCTAGCTGGAGGCTTGGCGGCTCGGGACGGGGCGTAGGCGATGCTGACTGAAGCTGGGAGAGCTGCTCTACACACAGCCGGTGTGCGCAGAGGGGTGGGGAGGAGTGAGAGCAGGAGGCGAGGAGCTCATCTGGTCGCAAGAAGGCCACTGTCTCGTAGTTTCTCGCCCTCAGCGCGAATCGTCTCTGTCTTTGCTCGTAGTTGCGCAGAGCGCATCTCTCGGTTACTACAGACATCTCCCAGGCCTTAAAACGCTGCAATGCGGGCGTGAGAGAAGGAGGCGAGGAGGTAAGGAAGCGGGCAACAGGCAAGTCTCAAGCTTTTTGTCGCCAGCAATAAGGCGAGAGGGCGTCAGGCTCTAGCGTCTCCTTCCCGTAATCAACCTGCCCTGTAACTCTCCTGCCCTAAGCTTGAGCATGGGTAGGCCCTTGTCAAAATTGGAATGGGCCTCAACAGGGGCATCTCAACGCAGTCCCCAAACGTAATCAAACCTATTGCTGGCGCCGAAAAGCTTGAGACTCGCGGCGTTCCCTACCTCCTCGCCTCCTCCTCTAGCTCCTCGCCCTCGCGTCTTTAGCGGCTGCGGATGGGTGCAATCGAAGCAGAGATGAGCTCTCCAGGCATCTGTCCAAGCAGCAAGTCCGTCTGAGCTGTGAGAGGGGAGTTGGCCGCCGCGCCCCCCCACTTCCCCGCTTGCCTCCTCACCTCCTCGCCTCCTGCGATAGCTCGGCCACAACAAGCCGTGGGAATGAGGGAACACGTTGTAATGCACCAGAAGTCCCTCCACTACCCCTGTGGACCCATGTGCACCGCAGGCAAAGCGTGTACAGCGAGGGCGAGAGGTGACCCAAAATGGCGGAAGTCGACGGCAACGAGCTGGACTTGCCGAGAAGGAAGAGTAGTTCTGAGAGAGCCAGAGTTGGCAAGGAAGGAAGGGGGAAGGGTCTGCGAGTCCAGTCGGGCGCTGTAGAGCGGCCAGGGGAAGGCTGAAGATGACGAGTGGAGGTCGAGGAGAGGGCCTCTAGCTGGAGGCTTGGCGGCTCGGGACGGGGCGTAGGCGATGCTGACTGAAGCTGGGAGAGCTGCTCTACACACAGCCGGTGTGCGCAGAGGGGTGGGGAGGAGTGAGAGCAGGAGGCGAGGAGCTCATCTGGTCGCGAGAAGGCCACTGTCTCGTAGTTTCTCGCCCTCAGCGCGAATTGTCTCTGTCTTTGCTCGTAGTCGCGCAGAGCGCATCTCTCGGTTACTACAGACATCTCCCAGGCCTTAAAACGCTGCAATGCGGGCGTGAGAGAAGGAGGCGAGGAGGTAAGGAAGCGGGCAACGGGCGAGTCTCAAGCTTTTTGTCGCCAGCAATAAGGCAAGAGGGCGTCAGGCTCTAGCGTCTCCTTCCCGTAATCAACCTGCCCTGTAACTCTCCTGCCCTAAGCTTGAGCATGGGTAGGCCCTTGTCAAAATTGGAATGGGCCTCAACAGGGGCATCTCAACGCAGTCCCCAAACGTAATCAAACCTATTGCTGGCGCCGAAAAGCTTGAGACTCGCGGCGTTCCCTACCTCCTCGCCTCCTCCTCTAGCTCCTCGCCCTCGCGTCTTTAGCGGCTGCGGATGGGTGCAATCAAAGCAGAGATGAGCTCTCCAGGCATCTGTCCAAGCAGCGAGTCCGTCTGAGCTGTGAGAGGGGAGTTGGCCGCCGCGCCCCCCCACTTCCCCGCTTGCCTCCTCACCTCCTCGCCTCCTGCGATAGCTCGGCCACAACAAGCCGTGGGAATGAGGGAACACGTTGTAATGCACCAGAAGTCCCTCCACTACCCCTGTGGACCCATGTGCACCGCAGGCGAGGCGTGTACAGCGAGGGCGAGAGGTGACCCAAAATGGCGGAAGTCGACGGCAACGAGCTGGACTTGCCGAGAAGGAAGAGTAGTTCTGAGAGAGCCAGAGTTGGCAAGGAAGGAAGGGGGAAGGGTCTGCGAGTCCAGTCGGGCGCTGTAGAGCGGCCGGGGGAAGGCTGAAGATGACGAGTGGAGGTCGAGGAGAGGGCCTCTAGCTGGAGGCTTGGCGGCTCGGGACGGGGCGTAGGCAATGCTGACTGAAGCTGGGAGAGCTGCTCTACACACAGCCGGTGTGCGCAGAGGGGTGGGGAGGAGTGAGAGCAGGAGGCGAGGAGCTCATCTGGTCGCGAGAAGGCCACTGTCTCGTAGTTTCTCGCCCTCAGCGCGAATTGTCTCTGTCTTTGCTCGTAGTCGCGCAGAGCGCATCTCTCGGTTACTACAGACATCTCCCAGGCCTTAAAACGCTGCAATGCGGGCGTGAGAGAAGGAGGCGAGGAGGTAAGGAAGCGGGCAACGGGCGAGTCTCAAGCTTTTTGTCGCCAGCAATAAGGCAAGAGGGCGTCAGGCTCTAGCGTCTCCTTCCCGTAATCAACCTGCCCTGTAACTCTCCTGCCCTAAGCTTGAGCATGGGTAGGCCCTTGTCAAAATTGGAATGGGCCTCAACAGGGGCATCTCAACGCAGTCCCCAAACGTAATCAAACCTATTGCTGGCGCCGAAAAGCTTGAGACTCGCGGCGTTCCCTACCTCCTCGCCTCCTCCTCTAGCTCCTCGCCCTTGCGTCTTTAGCGGCTGCGGATGGGTGCAATCAAAGCAGAGATGAGCTCTCCAGGCATCTGTCCAAGCAGCGAGTCCGTCTGAGCCGTGAGAGGGGAGTTGGCCGCCGCGCCCCCCCACTTCCCCGCTCGCCTCCTCACCTCCTCGCCTCCTGCGATAGCTCGGCCACAACGAGCCGTGGGAATGAGGGAACACGTTGTAATGCACCAGAAGTCCCTCCACTACCCCTGTGGACCCATGTGCACCGCAGGCGAGGCGTGTACAGCGAGGGCGAGAGGTGACCCAAAATGGCGGAAGTCGACGGCAACGAGCTGGACTTGCCGAGAAGGAAGAGTAGTTCTGAGAGAGCCAGAGTTGGCAAGGAAGGAAGGGGGAAGGGTCTGCGAGTCCAGTCGGGCGCTGTAGAGCGGCCGGGGGAAGGCTGAAGATGACGAGTGGAGGTCGAGGAGAGGGCCTCTAGCTGGAGGCTTGGCGGCTCGGGACGGGGCGTAGGCAATGCTGACTGAAGCTGGGAGAGCTGCTCTACACACAGCCGGTGTGCGCAGAGGGGTGGGGAGGAGTGAGAGCAGGAGGCGAGGAGCTCATCTGGTCGCGAGAAGGCCACTGTCTCGTAGTTTCTCGCCCTCAGCGCGAATTGTCTCTGTCTTTGCTCGTAGTCGCGCAGAGCGCATCTCTCGGTTACTACAGACATCTCCCAGGCCTTAAAACGCTGCAATGCGGGCGTGAGAGAAGGAGGCGAGGAGGTAAGGAAGCGGGCAACAGGCGAGTCTCAAGCTTTTTGTTGCCAGCAATAAGGCAAGAGGGCGTCAGGCTCTAGCGTCTCCTTCCCGTAATCAACCTGCCCTGTAACTCTCCTGCCCTAAGCTTGAGCACGGGTAGGCCCTTGTCAAAATTGGAATGGGCCTCAACAGGGGCATCTCAACGCAGTCCCCAAACGTAATCAAACCTATTGCTGGCGCCGAAAAGCTTGAGACTCGCGGCGTTCCCTACCTCCTTGCCTCCTCCTCTAGCTCCTTGCCCTCGCGTCTTTAGCGGCTGCGGATGGGTGCAATCGAAGCAGAGATGAGCTCTCCAGGCATCTGTCCAAGCAGCGAGTCCGTCTGAGCCGTGAGAGGGGAGTTGGCCGCCGCGCCCCCCCACTTCCCCGCTCGCCTCCTCACCTCCTCGCCTCCTGCGATAGCTCGGCCACAACGAGCCGTGGGAATGAGGGAACACGTTGTAATGCACCAGAAGTCCCTCCACTACCCCTGTGGACCCATGTGCACCGCAGGCGAAGCGTGTACAGCGAGGGCGAGAGGTGACCCAAAATGGCGGAAGTCGACGGCAACGAGCTGGACTTGGCGAGAAGGAAGAGTAGTTCTGAGAGAGCCAGAGTTGGCAAGGAAGGAAGGGGGAAGGGTCTGCGAGTCCAGTCGGGCGCTGTAGAGCGGCCGGGGGAAGGCTGAAGATGACAAGTGGAGGTCGAGGAGAGGGCCTCTAGCTGGAGGCTTGGCGGCTCGGGACGGGGCGTAGGCAATGCTGACTGAAGCTGGGAGAGCTGCTCTACACACAGCCGGTGTGCGCAGAGGGGTGGGGAGGAGTGAGAGCAGGAGGCGAGGAGCTCATCTGGTCGCGAGAAGGCCACTGTCTCGTAGTTTCTCGCCCTCAGCGCGAATTGTCTCTGTCTTTGCTCGTAGTCGCGCAGAGCGCATCTCTCGGTTACTACAGACATCTCCCAGGCCTTAAAACGCTGCAATGCGGGCGTGAGAGAAGGAGGCGAGGAGGTAAGGAAGCGGGCAACAGGCGAGTCTCAAGCTTTTTGTCGCCAGCAATAAGGCGAGAGGGCGTCAGGCTCTAGCGTCTCCTTCCCGTAATCAACCTGCCCTGTAACTCTCCTGCCCTAAGCTTGAGCATGGGTAGGCCCTTGTCAAAATTGGAATGGGCCTCAACAGGGGCATCTCAACGCAGTCCCCAAAGGTAATCAAACCTATTGCTGGCGCCGAAAAGCTTGAGACTCGCGGCGTTCCCTACCTCCTCGCCTCCTCCTCTAGCTCCTTGCCCTCGCGTCTTTAGCGGCTGCGGATGGGTGCAATCGAAGCAGAGATGAGCTCTCCAGGCATCTGTCCAAGCAGCGAGTCCGTCTGAGCCGTGAGAGGGGAGTTGGCCGCCGCGCCCCCCCACTTCCCCGCTCGCCTCCTCACCTCCTCGCCTCCTGCGATAGCTCGGCCACAACGAGCCGTGGGAATGAGGGAACACGTTGTAATGCACCAGAAGTCCCTCCACTACCCCTGTGGACCCATGTGCACCGCAGGCGAAGCGTGTACAGCGAGGGCGAGAGGTGACCCAAAATGGCGGAAGTCGACGGCAACGAGCTGGACTTGGCGAGAAGGAAGAGTAGTTCTGAGAGAGCCAGAGTTGGCGAGGAAGGAAGGGGGAAGGGTCTGCGAGTCCAGTCGGGCGCTGTAGAGCGGCCGGGGGAAGGCTGAAGATGACGAGTGGAGGTCGAGGAGAGGGCCTCTAGCTGGAGGCTTGGCGGCTCGGGATGGGGCGTAGGCGATGCTGACTGAAGCTGGGAGAGCTGCTCTACACACAGCCGGTGTGCGCAGAGGGGTGGGGAGGAGTGAGAGCAGGAGGCGAGGAGCTCATCTGGTCGCAAGAAGGCCACTGTCTCGTAGTTTCTCGCCCTCAGCGCGAATCGTCTCTGTCTTTGCTCGTAGTCGCGCAGAGCGCATCTCTCGGTTACTACAGACATCTCCCAGGCCTTAAAACGCTGCAATGCGGGCGTGAGAGAAGGAGGCGAGGAGGTAAGGAAGCGGGCAACGGGTGAGTCTCAAGCTTTTTGTTGCCAGCAATAAGGCGAGAGGGCGTCAGGCTCTAGCGTCTCCTTCCCGTAATCAACCTGCCCTGTAACTCTCCTGCCCTAAGCTTGAGCATGGGTAGGCCCTTGTCAAAATTGGAATCGGCCTCAACAGGGGCATCTCAACGCAGTCCCCAAAGGTAATCAAACCTATTGCTGGCGCCGAAAAGCTTGAGACTCGCGGCGTTCCCTACCTCCTTGCCTCCTCCTCTAGCTCCTTGCCCTCGCGTCTTTAGCGGCTGCGGATGGGTGCAATCGAAGCAGAGATGAGCTCTCCAGGCATCTGTCCAAGCAGCGAGTCCGTCTGAGCTGTGAGAGGGGAGTTGGCCGCCGCGCCCCCCCACTTCCCCGCTCGCCTCCTCACCTCCTCGCCTCCTGCGATAGCTCGGCCACAACGAGCCGTGGGAATGAGGGAACACGTTGTAATGCACCAGAAGTCCCTCCACTACCCCTGTGGACCCATGTGCACCGCAGGCAAGGCGTGTACAGCGAGGGCGAGAGGTGACCCAAAATGGCGGAAGTCGACGGCAACGAGCTGGACTTGGCGAGAAGGAAGAGTAGTTCTGAGAGAGCCAGAGTTGGCAAGGAAGGAAGGGGGAAGGGTCTGCGAGTCCAGTCGGGCGCTGTAGAGCGGCCGGGGGAAGGCTGAAGATGACGAGTGGAGGTCGAGGAGAGGGCCTCTAGCTGGAGGCTTGGCGGCTCGGGACGGGGCGTAGGCGATGCTGACTGAAGCTGGGAGAGCTGCTCTACACACAGCCGGTGTGCGCAGAGGGGTGGGGAGGAGTGAGAGCAGGAGGCGAGGAGCTCATCTGGTCGCAAGAAGGCCACTGTCTCGTAGTTTCTCGCCCTCAGCGCGAATCGTCTCTGTCTTTGCTCGTAGTCGCGCAGAGCGCATCTCTCGGTTACTACAGACATCTCCCAGGCCTTAAAACGCTGCAATGCGGGCGTGAGAGAAGGAGGCGAGGAGGTAAGGAAGCGGGCAACGGGTGAGTCTCAAGCTTTTTGTTGCCAGCAATAAGGCGAGAGGGCGTCAGGCTCTAGCGTCTCCTTCCCGTAATCAACCTGCCCTGTAACTCTCCTGCCCTAAGCTTGAGCATGGGTAGGCCCTTGTCAAAATTGGAATGGGCCTCAACAGGGGCATCTCAACGCAGTCCCCAAAGGTAATCAAACCTATTGCTGGCGCCGAAAAGCTTGAGACTCGCGGCGTTCCCTACCTCCTTGCCTCCTCCTCTAGCTCCTCGCCCTCGCGTCTTTAGCGGCTGCGGATGGGTGCAATCGAAGCAGAGATGAGCTCTCCAGGCATCTGTCCAAGCAGCGAGTCCGTCTGAGCTGTGAGAGGGGAGTTGGCCGCCGCGCCCCCCACTCCTCCCCGCTCGCCTCCTCACCTCCTCGCCTCCTGCGATAGCTCGGCCACAACGAGCCGTGGGAATGAGGGAACACGTTGTAATGCACCAGAAGTCCCTCCACTACCCCTGTGGACCCATGTGCACCGCAGGCAAGGCGTGTACAGCGAGGGCGAGAGGTGACCCAAAATGGCGGAAGTCGACGGCAACGAGCTGGACTTGGCGAGAAGGAAGAGTAGTTCTGAGAGAGCCAGAGTTGGCAAGGAAGGAAGGGGGAAGGGTCTGCGAGTCCAGTCGGGCGCTGTAGAGCGGCCGGGGGAAGGCTGAAGATGACGAGTGGAGGTCGAGGAGAGGGCCTCTAGCTGGAGGCTTGGCGGCTCGGGACGGGGCGTAGGCGATGCTGACTGAAGCTGGGAGAGCTGCTCTACACACAGCCGGTGTGCGCAGAGGGGTGGGGAGGAGTGAGAGCAGGAGGCGAGGAGCTCATCTGGTCGCGAGAAGGCCACTGTCTTGTAGTTTCTCGCCCTCAGCGCGAATCGTCTCTGTCTTTGCTCGTAGTCGCGCAGAGCGCATCTCTCGGTTACTACAGACATCTCCCAGGCCTTAAAACGCTGCAACGCGGGCGTGAGAGAAGGAGGCGAGGAGGTAAGGAAGCGGGCAACAGGCGAGTCTCAAGCTTTTTGTCGCCAGCAATAAGGCAAGAGGGCGTCAGGCTCTAGCGTCTCCTTCCCGTAATCAACCTGCCCTGTAACTCTCCTGCCCTAAGCTTGAGCATGGGTAGGCCCTTGTCAAAATTGGAATGGGCCTCAACAGGGGCATCTCAACGCAGTCCCCAAACGTAATCAAACCTAAGGCGAGAGGGCGTCAGGCTCTAGCGTCTCCTTCCCGTAATCAACCTGCCCTGTAACTCTCCTGCCCTAAGCTTGAGCATGGGTAGGCCCTTGTCAAAATTGGAATGGGCCTCAACAGGGGCATCTCAACGCAGTCCCCAAAGGTAATCAAACCTAAGGCGAGGGGGGGTGGGGCTCTTGGGTCCCCTCCCCCTCCTCCACCCCCCCTCTCCCTCTCCTCCCCTCCTTTTGCTTGGGGGTTGGGGTTGGTTGGGAAAAATTGGGGAAGACCCCCCGGGGGCGCTCGCCGCAGCGCCCCAAAAAAAGGGGGCCGGCCCGTTGGGGGGGGGGGGGCCCCTCGTTTTGTTTTTCTTTTTTTTTTTTTTTCCTACCTCTGGCTGTATGGGTAAGGGGTCCTCTGGCATACTGATTGTGCAGCACGCATCCTGAAATATATTCTGAGGTCTCTATGGAGCCAGATCTGGAGGACTGGGCCTGTACCATCCTAGCTGGGCTGACCGCCCCTGGCTGCTGGGGACCATCTCCTTCGTACCTCTGGCTCTATGGGTGAGGGGTCCCCTGGCATACTGATTGTGCAAGACGCATCCTGAAATATATTCTGAGGTCTCCATGGAGCCAGATGTGGAGAATTGGGCCTGTACCAGCCTGGCTGGGCTGACCCCCCCCTGGCTGCTGGGGACCATCTCCTTCGTACCTCTGGCTCTATGGGTAAGGGTTCCCCTGGCATAATGATTGTGCAGGACGCATCCTGAAATGGATCCTGAGGTCTCTATGGAGCCAGATCTGGAGAACTGGGCCTGTACCATCCTGGCTGGGCTGACCGCCCCTGGCTGCTGGGGACCATCTCCTTCGCACCTCCAGCTCCATGCGTATTGGGTCCCCTGTCATACTGATTGTGCAGGACACATTCTGAACAATATCCTGAGGTTTCTATGGAGCCAGATCTGGACCATCAGGCCTTTACCAGCCTGGCTGGGTGGACCCCCCCTGGCTGGTGGGGACCAAGTCCTTTGCACCTCCAGCTCCATGAGTATTGGGTCCCCTGGCATACTGATTGTGCAGGACACATTCTGAACAATATCCCGAGGTTTCTATGGAGCCAGATCTGGACCATCAGGCCTGTACCAGCCTGGGGGGGTGGACCCCCCCTGGCTGGTGGGGACCAAGTCCTTCGCACCTCCAGCTCCATGGGTATTGGATCCCCTGGCATACTGATTGTGCAGGACTCATTCTGAACAATATCCCGAGGTCTCTATGGAGCCAGATCTCAAGAACTGGGCCTGTACCATCCTAGCTGGGCTGACCCCCCCTGGCTGCTGGGGCCCATCTCCTTCGTACCTCTGGCTGTATGGGTAAGGGGTCCCCTGGCATACTGATTGTGCAGCACGCATCCTGAAATATATTCTGAGGTTTCTATGGAGCCAGATCTGGACCATCAGCCCTGTACCAGCCTGGCTGGGTGGACCCCCCCTGGCTGGTGGGGACCAAGTCCTTCGCACCTCCAGCTCCATGAGTATTGGGTCCCCTGGCATACTGATTGTGCAGGACACATTCTGAACAATATCCCGAGGTTTCTATGGAGCCAGATCTGGACCATCAGGCCTGTACCAGCCTGGCTGGGTGGACCCCCCCTGGCTGGTGGGGACCAAGTCCTTCGCACCTCCAGCTCCATGAGTATTGGGTCCCCTGGCATACTGATTGTGCAGGACATATTCTGAACAATATCCCGAGGTTTCTATGGAGCCAGATCTGGACCATCAGGCCTGTACCAGCCTGGCTGGGTGGACCCCCCCTGGCTGGTGGGGACCAAGTCCTTCGCACCTCCAGCTCCATGAGTATTGGGTCCCCTGGCATACTGATTGTGCAGGACACATTCTGAACAATATCCCGAGGTTTCTATGGAGCCAGATCTGGACCATCAGGCCTGTACCAGCCTGGCTGGGTGGACCCCCCTGGCTGGTGGGGACCAAGTCCTTCGCACCTCCAGCTCCATGAGTATTGGGTCCCCTGGCATACTGATTGTGCAGGACACATTCTGAACAATATCCCGAGGTTTCTATGGAGCCAGATCTGGACCATCAGGCCTGTACCAGCCTGGCTGGGTGGACCCCCCTGGCTGGTGGGGACCAAGTCCTTCGCACCTCCAGCTCCATGAGTATTGGGTCCCCTGGCATACTGATTGTGCAGGACATATTCTGAACAATATCCCGAGGTTTCTATGGAGCCAGATCTGGACCATCAGGCCTGTACCAGCCTGGCTGGGTGGACCCCCCTGGCTGGTGGGGACCAAGTCCTTCGCACCTCCAGCTCCATGAGTATTGGGTCCCCTGGCATACTGATTGTGCAGGACACATTCCGAACAATATCCCGAGGTTTCTATGGAGCCAGATCTGGACCATCAGGCCTGTACCAGCCTGGCTGGGTGGACCCCCCTGGCTGGTGGGGACCAAGTCCTTCGCACCTCCAGCTCCATGAGTATTGGGTCCCCTGGCATACTGATTGTGCAGGACACATTCTGAACAATATCCCGAGGTTTCTATGGAGCCAGATCTGGACCATCAGGCCTGTACCAGCCTGGCTGGGTGGACCCCCCTGGCTGGTGGGGACCAAGTCCTTCGCACCTCCAGCTCCATGAGTATTGGGTCCCCTGGCATACTGATTGTGCAGGACATATTCTGAACAATATCCCGAGGTTTCTATGGAGCCAGATCTGGACCATCAGGCCTGTACCAGCCTGGCTGGGTGGACCCCCCCTGGCTGGTGGGGACCAAGTCCTTCGCACCTCCAGCTCCATGAGTATTGGGTCCCCTGGCATACTGATTGTGCAGGACACATTCCGAACAATATCCCGAGGTTTCTATGGAGCCAGATCTGGACCATCAGGCCTGTACCAGCCTGGCTGGGTGGACCCCCCTGGCTGGTGGGGACCAAGTCCTTCGCACCTCCAGCTCCATGAGTATTGGGTCCCCTGGCATACTGATTGTGCAGGACACATTCTGAACAATATCCCGAGGTTTCTATGGAGCCAGATCTGGACCATCAGGCCTGTACCAGCCTGGCTGGGTGGACCCCCCCTGGCTGGTGGGGACCAAGTCCTTCGCACCTCCAGCTCCATGAGTATTGGGTCCCCTGGCATACTGATTGTGCAGGACACATTCTGAACAATATCCCGAGGTTTCTATGGAGCCAGATCTGGACCATCAGGCCTGTACCAGCCTGGCTGGGTGGACCCCCCTGGCTGGTGGGGACCAAGTCCTTCGCACCTCCAGCTCCATGAGTATTGGGTCCCCTGGCATACTGATTGTGCAGGACACATTCTGAACAATATCCCGAGGTTTCTATGGAGCCAGATCTGGACCATCAGGCCTGTACCAGCCTGGCTGGGTGGACCCCCCTGGCTGGTGGGGACCAAGTCCTTCGCACCTCCAGCTCCATGAGTATTGGGTCCCCTGGCATACTGATTGTGCAGGACACATTCTGAACAATATCCCGAGGTTTCTATGGAGCCAGATCTGGACCATCAGGCCTGTACCAGCCTGGCTGGGTGGACCCCCCCTGGCTGGTGGGGACCAAGTCCTTCGCACCTCCAGCTCCATGAGTATTGGGTCCCCTGGCATACTGATTGTGCAGGACACATTCTGAACAATATCCCGAGGTTTCTATGGAGCCAGATCTGGACCATCAGGCCTGTACCAGCCTGGCTGGGTGGACCCCCCCTGGCTGGTGGGGACCAAGTCCTTCGCACCTCCAGCTCCATGGGTATTGGATCCCCTGGCATACTGATTGTGCAGGACTCATTCTGAACAATATCCCGAGGTCTCTTCGAAGGCCATCTGCAAGGCCTCCGGCGACTGCCTGCCAGGAGAGAGTACAAGCGTCACCATGCGTCGCCCAGACGCTCAGCAAGCCCTCCGGGCGCTCCACAAGGTCATCCATGACCAGGTGCACCTCCCTCGGGCCCGCAAAGACGCAGATCAGCTCATCGAGTCAATCCAGCGCTACATCAGCTCGCCAGAGCTCGCCAAGGGGCCAGCAGCACGTTGCAGCATGTCTACGACAACACCCGCGATCTCGAGCCGCCAGGCCGAGCGTGAGGAGCGCACGACCGGCCGCCTCCGCACGGCCGCGACGCCACCGACGGCCCCAGCGCCCGAGACCGCCCCAGCCGAGCCGGCGCCGACCCAGGCGCAGTGGCAGCAGGCCCTAGGCCCCATCCACGCACGGTTGACCGCCGTAGAGGCCGCTGTCGCGAGCCCGAACCGGTTCGCCGCCCTCCCCGTCGAGGAGGCGAGCGACGGCGACAAGCACGCCGCCTCGCCCAGCGGCTCGTACGCTGCTGCGGCCGCGCGCACAGCACCTTGTGCAGCACCGGCGCGCGCCCAGCCAGCCGCAGCGCCGCCGCGAGCGGCCGCGCCTGCCGCCCTCTCGCACCACCCCGAGGCCGTCATCCTGCGCAACGCCGCCAACGACACGCCCGAGCGGCTGGTCAGCTTGATCAAGCTGCCTGTGGGCAGCACGACGAGTCGCATGAGGAGCGGGGACGCACTGGTGGTTGCGGGCAGCGCGAGCGAGGCGGCCGCGTTGCGCTGCACCGCCTCGGCGGCCGGCCTGTCGGTCGCGACGCCCGTCGGACGGCACGGCGTCGTGGTGCACTATGTGCCGCGAGTCGAGGGCGTGCTGGAGGATGTCGTGCGCGCAGTCGAGGCGCGCGCAGGCGGTGGTGAGGGCAAGGGGGTGGTGAGGGGGAGGCCGAGGTGGCTGGGCGGGCGGGGCGGACAGCTCGGCTCCGTGCTGGTGCTGCTGTGGGACCCGGTGCTGGTGGAGGAGCTGTGCAGGGATGCTGGCGAGCTCATGGTGGCGCGCATGCGGGCGCGCTGCGAGCGAGCGAGGCCAGGGAGGGCGAGGGGGGAGCAGCCGAGTCGGCCGGATTTCGCTAGTCGCGAAACGGCCCCTCGCCGGCTCTCCTCACGCGCACGGGCCTCTCGCAGGGCAGCCGACCTCGCAAAATGAGTGCTAAACAGCCTCGCATTGCCAGCTCCACGCCACCAACTACGCCGTCGCGCACAGCCGCACCCGCACCCGCGCCGACGCCAACTCGCGCTCCTGCCGCCTCGCCGTCGGCCGCGAGCGCCTTCCTCGACAACCTCCTCCTGTCCCGCTCCGCCTCCCCTGCGCCCAGCACCGCATCGTCGAGCGCGAGCGAGCGCGGCAGCGCCGAGGCGGCAGCAGCACCCGCCGAGTCAGACGAGTCGATCGAGGTCGAGGTCGACAACGGCGTCGCCGGCAAGTCGTGGTCGGACGAGGTCGATCGCGCGCTGTTTGCAGCGACGGTGGTGTCGCGCACGCGCGTGGAGGACAGTGAGGTCGAGGTCGAGTCGTCGAGGGAGGAGGAAGAGGGAGAAGCTGCGCGCGAGCAAGAGGAGGGGGATGGTCAGCTCGCGCCCGACACCTCGGCCGACCCCATCGACCTCCTCGGCACCTCCTCGCCGCAGTGATGTCGGCCTCCACCTTCTCCATCCTGTCCTACAACCTCCGGCGCTCGCCGGACGTCTGGACCCTCCTCTCCAACCACACCCTCCTCCACACCCTCGACATCCTCCTCCTCCAAGAACCTCCTCCCCTCGCCGACATGCCGCCCGACTGGGTGCGGCTCGACCCGCCGCCAGGCCGACGAGCGCGCTCGGTCGCGCTCGTGTGCAAGAAGTGGGGCCAGAACTCGTACGCACAAGTCGTGGTCGCCTCGCCGGACGTCGTCGCGCTGGACCTGCGCACGGGCAAGGCGTCAGTGCGTGTCGTCGGCGTGTACAACCCGAGCCAGCACGACGGCGACCCGGCCGAGCGCGGCAAGTCGGCGCGCGAGGTCCTGCCGCCCATCCTCGAGTCAACGCCGGCGGGCTCGCTCCTCGTCGTCGCGGGCGACTTCAACCTGCACCACCCGGAGTGGGACCCCGAGTACGCGCACGGCCGAGGCGTGTGCGCAGATGCGGAACAGGCGCAGCTCACCTTTGCGCGACACGGCCTCGTCCACCTCCTCGCACCCTCAACGCCGACGTACAAGTACCCTCGTCGAGACGGCGACGGCGACGGCAATCGATGGGCGACGCTCAACCTTGTGCTGGGGGATCTGCGCGTTGAGGCAAGGGTGCTCAGCTGCGGGATCGACGAGCGCCTCGACTGCCTCTCGGACCACCAGCCCCTCCGCCTCACCCTCGCCCTCGAGCCGCCCGCGCCCGCGCACCAACCGCGGCGCCTCTTCCGCCGCATGCAGCCCGACATGCTGCGCGACGAGCTCGCGGCGCGCCTCGGCAGCGCACCGCCCGCGCTCGTGACGCGCGACGACGTAGATGCGGAAGCAGTCCGACTCACCGAGGCGTTGAGCGGCGCCATCGAGTCGGGCGCCGTGCCGCTCAGCAGGCCGAGGCGCGACGGCCGACCTGCGCACGCATGGTGGAGCGCCGAGATAAGCGCGCTGCACCAAGACGCGAGGAGGAAGGAGAGGAGGGCGCACCAGCCGAGGAGCGCCGACGACGCGGCAGCGGCCGCGCTCGAGGCCAAGGTGGCCAAGAGCCGGCTGAAGGCGGTGATCAGGAGGGAGAAGAGGCGGCACAAGAGGGAGGAGTTTGACAGGGTGACGGACAAGACGTTGTGGGCGACGGTGAGGAGGGTGGAGGGGCGAGGAGCATCAGCGACCACTCCTCCGCTCAAAAGAGGAGACGGGACTCACGCATCGTCCCCACAGGACAAGCTCGCCCTCCTCCAGCCCATCCTCCTCCCCGAGGTCGAGCCCGCCGCCGCCGCACCCGCCGCCGCACGCGCCGTCGAGGCCGAGGTCGCCGAGCTCGAGGTCAAGGTCGAGTTCGAGTGGCCGACGCTGCAGGAGCACGAGGTGAGGTCAGTGCTGCTCGGCGCACGCCCGTACGCCGCGGTCGGCCCCGACGGCATCCCCAACGTCGTGCTGCAGGCGGTGTGGGACGTCCTCGCGCCGCACCTCGTCCCGCTGTACGCCGCCTTGCTTGCCCTCGGCCACCTCCCGGCCTCGTGGCGCGACGGCACCGGCGTCGTCCTCCGCAAGCCCAAGAAGCCCGACTACAGCAAGACGAGGGCGTACCGGCTCATTGCCTTTGGGCGGTGCGTCTCCAAGCTCCTCGAGGCGGTCGTCACGCGCCGGTTCTCG
Source organism: Rhodotorula babjevae (assembly GCA_920104245.2). Lineage (NCBI taxonomy): Eukaryota > Fungi > Basidiomycota > Microbotryomycetes > Sporidiobolales > Sporidiobolaceae > Rhodotorula > Rhodotorula babjevae. The sequence continues at coordinate 861,183 of CAKKSZ020000023.1, forward strand.
TACATGGGCGAGCGCGGCTTGTGGCCCATCGAGCATGTCGGCGGTTGGCGAGGTCGGTCGGCCAAAGATGCGGTAACCTGTTTCGTCGACAAGATCCAGCGTCAGCAGCGGCACGGCAACGTCGTCGTCGGCGTCGCACTCGACGTCGCCAAGGCGTTCCCGTCGGTGCGCACCGACGTCCTCCTCGACAACCTGCGCAAGGGCGGCGTACCTGCTGCGGCGCGGTCGTGGGTCGAGTCGTTCATGTCGGGGCGGACCTGCACGCTTGTCCTCGAGGGCGTCAGCAGCGAGCCCGTTGAGTGGAGGAGCGGGCTACCGCAGGGCTCACCTTTGTCGCCCGCCCTCTTCCTCACGTACAACGCCGACCTCCTCCGAGCTTGCCGCTCGACGACGACAATGGCGACCGGGTGGATCGACGACGTCAACCTGCTCGGGTGGGGCAAGACGGTCAGCTCGGCGGTCGACGCCCTCAACGCGCGCATGCGCCACCTCGAGAACTGGTCGAGGACGCACCAGTCGGCCTTCGAAGCGACCAAGACAACGGCCGTCGTCTTCCGGCCGCGGCGCGGCATCGCCGGCGCAGCGACCGCCGCTGCCGCCGCCGCCGAGGCGCCGCCGATCGTGCTCAACGGCGTCAAGCTCGCGTACACTGACGAGATGACGATGCTCGGCGCGCGCATCGACGCCGAGCTCACGTTCGACGCGCACCGCCGCACGTGCGCGAGTCGAGCTGCGCAGGCGGCGGGCGGCGTCGGCCTCCTCGCGCGCGCCCGAGTCGGCTTGTTGGCGCGGCACACGCGCGCGATGGTGCGAGCGTGCGTGTACCCGAGGCTGCTGTGGATGGCGGGGGTGTGGTGGGAGAAGGGTAGGTCAGCCAAGCTGTTCAAGTCGGTGCAGCAAACGTGCGCCCGGCTCGTGACCGGCGGGTACAGCCTCTCGGCCCTCGAGGCGGCCCTCCCGCCCGTCCAGCTCCTCCTCGACGCCGCCGTCCATCGCGTCGGGCTGCGCGCCCTCAGCGCAGCGCCGACCCACCCGCTCCACGCCCGAGTTGCGCGCGCGCGCACCCACCTGCCGCACCGGCCCCACCAGCGCTCGCCGCTCCACCGCGCCCTGCACGGGTTCCCCGACACGCTCCCGCGCACCCTCGTCGTCGAGACGCTCCTGCCCGAGCCGGTCGCGCCGTGGGAGGCCGACCCGCTCCCGCCCGCCTTCGTCGCCGAGAACAAGGACAAGGCGAAGGAGACGCACCTCGCGCTTCTTCAGGCCCTTGGGCCGGACGACCTCGTCGGCTACTCGGACGGCAGCCTCATCGATGGCCGAGCCGGGGCCGGCTGGGCGTTGCGCGCCGTGTTTGAGGGCGAGGAGCTGTGGCAGGAGAAGAGCGCCGCGCGCGGCCGTCAGCACACGGTGTATCGGGGCGAGCTCGAGGGCATGCGCATGCTCCTCTCCAAGATGAGTACGCTGACGCCCCCACCCCACCCCTTCACCCTCCACCTCTGCCTCGACAACCAGGCGGCCGCCCTCCACCCCTCGTCACCGCAGCCGACCTCCGGGCAACCCGCACGCCTCGAGATCCGCCGACTCGCGCATGAGCTGAAGGAGACGCACCCGCTCATGACCATCGTTGTGTCGTGGGTGCCAGGCCATGCCGAGGTCGAGGGCAACGAGCGGGCGGATGTTTGCGCCAAGGTCGGGGCCGAGGTGGGCGAGGTCGTCGTCGTGGCGGCACGGGCGGCCGCGGGCGGCAGGTCGAGGCGGCGCAGCATGGTGATGCCGAGGTCGGCACTCGAGCGCTCTGTCGAGCCGTCAGACGACGAGCGCGACAAGTGGTTTGGGGGAGAGAGGGAGACGAGCGCCCAGGCCGAGTTGAGCCAGCCTCCTCGGCCCCGCCTCCCCGATCTCATCGACGCCCCTGACGGCCTCGAGGACCTGCGCGACAAGCCCAAGAGCGTGGCTGCGGTCCGCCAGCAGTTCCGCCAGGCGCAGCAGGCGGCGTGGGCGGCGAGCTGGGCGCGCGCGACCGTCGGCGGGGGACTTCGCAGCGTCACGGGCGGGCTCGCGCCTGGCGCAGCCTTTGCTCGCTACCACGCGACGCTCTCTCGCTGGCAGAGCACGCTGCTCGCCAGGCTCCGGCTTGACTTTGCCGGCCTCGCCCACCACCTCCACCGCATCCAGCGCCACCCGACCGGCCTGTGCGAGTGCGGCGAGGAGGAGACTCGCGCCCACTTCCTCCTCGCCTGCCCCCTCTACGCCGCGCCTCGTGCTGCGCTCGTGCGTGCGACGGGCAAGGACGCCATGCCGCCACTTGCCACCCTCCTCTCCGACCTCGCCCTCGCCCGCCCCGTCCTCAAATTCGTCAACGACACTGGGCGGTTCCCTCGGCTGCACGAGGCGGTCAAGGACGCGGTCAACACGGACAAGTAGGGCGTCTAGGTGGACCTGGGGACTCGGTGGATGAGTGGGACAAGCGGCGAGGGATCTCTGGTGCGCCCGACCATCTCCTCACTGCCCGTTGCCCTCCTCCTCCTCCTCCTCCTCCTCGACAACCTCTTCCGCCAACCTCGCCACAACTCCGCCAATTCGCCTTCGTTTTCTCTCGTTCTTGTTTCTCTCGACTCGTTATACCTTCCTCTACACCCCTGTACACCTCTCCGCCAACCTTGACATCAACTCGACCACCTCCTCCTCCTCCTCGCGGTCAAAGTATCTGGGCGGGCCTCTCCTCGCAGGGATCGCGCAGCTGCTGCCCGCTCCGCCGCAGCATCGGCCTTGGGTTAGGTCCCCAGCAGCCAGGGGGGGTCAGCCCAGCTAGGATGGTACAGGCCCAGTTCTCCAGATCTGGCTCCATAGAGACCTCAGGATAAATTTCAGGATGCGTCCTGCACAATCAGTCTGTGAGGGGACCCCTTACCCATAGAGCCAGAGGTACGAAGGAGATGGTCCCCAGCAGCCAGGGGGGGTCAGCCCAGCTAGGATGGTACAGGCCCGATTCTCGAGATCTGGCTCCATAGAGACCTTGGGATATTGTTCAGGATGCGTCCTGCACAATCAGTATGCGAGGGGACCCCTTACCCATAGAGCCAGAGGTACGAAGGAGATGGTCCCCAGCAGCCAGGGGGGGTCAGCCCAGCTAGGATCTTACAGGCCCAGTTCTCCAGATCTGGCTCCATAGAGACCTCAGGATCCATTTCAGGATGCGTCCTGCACAATCAGTCTGCAAGGGGACCCCTTACCCATAGAGCCAGAGGTACGAAGGAGATGGTCCCCAGCAGCCAGGGGGGGTCAGCCCAGCTAGGATGGTACAGGCCCGATTCTCAAGATCTGGCTCCATCGAGACCTCAGGATATTTTGCAGGATGCATTCTGCACAATCAGTATGCCAAGGGACCCCTTACCCATAGAGCCAGAGGTACGAAGGAGATGGTCCCCAGCAGCCAGGGGCGGTCAGCCCAGCTAGGATGGTACAGGCCCAGTTCTCAAGATCTGGCTCCGTAGAGACCTTGGGATATTGTTCAGGATGTGTCCTGCACAATCAGTCTGTGAGGGGACCCCTTACCCATAGAGCCAGAGGTACGAAGGAGATGGTCCCCAGCAGCCAGGGGGGTCAGCCCAGCTAGGATGGTACAGGCCCGATTCTCAAGATCTGGCTCCATCGAGACCTCAGGATATTTTGCAGGATGCATTCTGCACAATCAGTATGCCAAGGGACCCCTTACCCATAGAGCCAGAGGTACGAAGGAGATGGTCCCCAGCAGCCAGGGGCGGTCAGCCCAGCTAGGATGGTACAGGCCCAGTTCTCGAGATCTGGCTCCGTAGAGACCTTGGGATCCATTTCAGGATGCGCGCTGCACAATCAATATGCCAGGGGACCCCTTACCCATAGAGCCAGAGGTACAAAGGAGATGGTCCCCAGCAGCCAGGGGGGGTCAGCCCAGCTAGGATGGTACAGGCCCAGTTCTCAAGATCTGGCTCCATAGAGACCTCAGGATATTTGGCAGGATGCGTGCTGCACAATCAGTATGCGAGGGGACCCCTTACCCATAGAGCCAGAGGTACGAAGGAGATGGTCCCCAGCAGCCAGGGGGGTCAGCCCAGCTAGGATGGTACAGGCCCGATTCTCGGGATCTGGCTCCATAGAGACCTTGGGATATTGTTCAGGATGCGTCCTGCACAATCAGTATGCGAGGGGACCCCTTACCCATAGAGCCAGAGGTACGAAGGAGATGGTCCCCAGCAGCCAGGGGGGGTCAGCCCAGCTAGGATCTTACAGGCCCAGTTCTCCAGATCTGGCTCCATAGAGACCTCAGGATCCATTTCAGGATGCGCGCTGCACAATCAATATGCCAGGGGACCCCTTACCCATAGAGCCAGAGGTACGAAGGAGATGGTCCCCAGCAGCCAGGGGGGGTCAGCCCAGCTAGGATGGTACAGGCCCAGTTCTCAAGATCTGGCTCCATAGAGACCTCAGGATATTTGGCAGGATGCGTGCTGCACAATCAGTATGCCAGGGGACCCCTTACCCATAGAGCCAGGGGTACGAAGGAGATGGTCCCCAGCAGCCAGGGGGGGTCAGCCCAGCTAGGATGGTACAGGCCCGATTCTTGAGATATGGCTCCATTGAGACCTCAGGATATTTTGCAGGATGCATTCTGCACAATCAGTATGCCAAGGGACCCCTTACCCATAGAGCCAGAGGTACGAAGGAGATGGTCCCCAGCAGCCAGGGGCGGTCAGCCCAGCTAGGATGGTACAGGCCCAGTTCTCCAGATCTGGCTCCATAGAGACCTCAGGATCCATTTCAGGATGCGCGCTGCACAATCATTATGCCAGGGGACCCCTTACCCATAGAGCCAGAGGTACGAAGGAGATGGTCCCCAGCAGCCAGGGGGGGTCAGCCCAGCTAGGATGGTACAGGCCCAGTTCTCAAGATCTGGCTCCATAGAGACCTCAGGATATTTGGCAGGATGCGTGCTGCACAATCAGTATGCCAGGGGACCCCTTACCCATAGAGCCAGGGGTACGAAGGAGATGGTCCCCAGCAGCCAGGGGGGGTCAGCCCAGCTAGGATGGTACAGGCCCGATTCTTGAGATATGGCTCCATTGAGACCTCAGGATATTTTGCAGGATGCATTCTGCACAATCAGTATGCCAAGGGACCCCTTACCCATAGAGCCAGAGGTACGAAGGAGATGGTCCCCAGCAGCCAGGGGCGGTCAGCCCAGCTAGGATGGTACAGGCCCAGTTCTCCAGATCTGGCTCCATAGAGACCTCAGGATCCATTTCAGGATGCGCGCTGCACAATCATTATGCCAGGGGACCCCTTACCCATAGAGCCAGAGGTACGAAGGAGATGGTCCCCAGCAGCCAGGGGGGTCAGCCCAGCTAGGATGGTACAGGCCCAATTCTCGAGATCTGGCTCCATAGAGACCTTGGGATATTGTTCAGGATGCGTCCTGCACAATCAGTATGCGAGGGGACCCCTTACCCATAGAGCCAGAGGTACGAAGGAGATGGTCCCCAGCAGCCAGGGGCGGTCAGCCCAGCTAGGATGGTACAGGCCCAGTTCTCGAGATCTGGCTCCGTAGAGACCTCAGGATATATTTCAGGTTGCGTGCTGCACAATCAGTATGCCAGGGGACCCCTTACCCATACAGCCAGAGGTACAAAGGAGATGGTCCCCAGCAGCCAGGGGGGTCAGCCCAGCTAGGATGGTACAGGCCCAGTTCTCGAGATCTGGCTCCATAGAGACCTCAAGATATTTTGCAGGATGTGTCCTGCACAATCAGTGTGCCAGGGGACCCCTTACCCATAGAGCCAGAGGTACACAGGAGATGGTCCCCGGCAGCCAGGGGGGGTCAGCCCAGCTAGGATGGTACAGGCCCAGTTCTCCAGATCTGGCTCCATAGAGACCTCAAAATATTTTGCAGGATGTGTCCTGCACAATCAGTGTGCCAGGGGACCCCTTACCCATAGAGCCAGAGGTACGAAGGAGATGGTCCCCAGCAGCCAGGGGGGGTCAGCCCAGCTAGGATGACGCAGGCCCGATTCTCCAGATCTGGCTCCATAGAGACCTTGGGATATTGTTCAGGATGCGTCCTGCACAATCAGTCTGTGAGGGGACCCCTTACCCATAGAGCCAGAGGTACGAAGGAGATGGTCCCCAGCAGCCAGGGGGGGTCAGCCCAGCTAGGATGGTACAGGCCCAGTTCTCCAGATCTGGCTCCATAGAGACCTCAGGATAAATTTCAGGATGCGTCCTGCACAATCAGTCTGTGAGGGGACCCCTTACCCATAGAGCCAGAGGTACAAAGGAGATGGTCCCCAGCAGCCAGGGGGGGTCAGCCCAGCTAGGATGGTACAGGCCCGATTCTTGAGATCTGGCTCCGTAGAGACCTTGGGATATTGTTCAGGATGTGTCCTGCACAATCAGTATGCGAGGGGACCCCTTACCCATAGAGCCAGAGGTACGAAGGAGATGGTCCCCAGCAGCCAGGGGGGTCAGCCCAGCTAGGATGGTACAGGCCCGATTCTCGAGATCTGGCTCCATAGAGACCTTGGGATATTGTTCAGGATGCGTCCTGCACAATCAGTATGCGAGGGGACCCCTTACCCATAGAGCCAGAGGTACGAAGGAGATGGTCCCCAGCAGCCAGGGGGGGTCAGCCCAGCTAGGATCTTACAGGCCCAGTTCTCCAGATCTGGCTCCATAGAGACCTCAGGATCCATTTCAGGATGCATTCTGCACAATCAGTATGCCAAGGGACCCCTTACCCATAGAGCCAGAGGTACGAAGGAGATGGTCCCCAGCAGCCAGGGGCGGTCAGCCCAGCTAGGATGGTACAGGCCCAGTTCTCGAGATCTGGCTCCGTAGAGACCTTGGGATATTGTTCAGGATGTGTCCTGCCCAATCAGTCTGTGAGGGGACCCCTTACCCATAGAGCCAGAGGTACGAAGGAGATGGTCCCCAGCAGCCAGGGGGGTCAGCCCAGCTAGGATGGTACAGGCCCGATTCTCAAGATCTGGCTCCATCGAGACCTCAGGATATTTTGCAGGATGCATTCTGCACAATCAGTATGCCAAGGGACCCCTTACCCATAGAGCCAGAGGTACGAAGGAGATGGTCCCCAGCAGCCAGGGGCGGTCAGCCCAGCTAGGATGGTACAGGCCCAGTTCTCGAGATCTGGCTCCGTAGAGACCTTGGGATCCATTTCAGGATGCGCGCTGCACAATCAATATGCCAGGGGACCCCTTACCCATAGAGCCAGAGGTACAAAGGAGATGGTCCCCAGCAGCCAGGGGGGGTCAGCCCAGCTAGGATGGTACAGGCCCAGTTCTCAAGATCTGGCTCCATAGAGACCTCAGGATATTTGGCAGGATGCGTGCTGCACAATCAGTATGCGAGGGGACCCCTTACCCATAGAGCCAGAGGTACGAAGGAGATGGTCCCCAGCAGCCAGGGGGGTCAGCCCAGCTAGGATGGTACAGGCCCGATTCTCGGGATCTGGCTCCATAGAGACCTTGGGATATTGTTCAGGATGCGTCCTGCACAATCAGTATGCGAGGGGACCCCTTACCCATAGAGCCAGAGGTACGAAGGAGATGGTCCCCAGCAGCCAGGGGGGGTCAGCCCAGCTAGGATCTTACAGGCCCAGTTCTCCAGATCTGGCTCCATAGAGACCTCAGGATCCATTTCAGGATGCGCGCTGCACAATCAATATGCCAGGGGACCCCTTACCCATAGAGCCAGAGGTACGAAGGAGATGGTCCCCAGCAGCCAGGGGGGGTCAGCCCAGCTAGGATGGTACAGGCCCAGTTCTCAAGATCTGGCTCCATAGAGACCTCAGGATATTTGGCAGGATGCGTGCTGCACAATCAGTATGCCAGGGGACCCCTTACCCATAGAGCCAGGGGTACGAAGGAGATGGTCCCCAGCAGCCAGGGGGGGTCAGCCCAGCTAGGATGGTACAGGCCCGATTCTTGAGATATGGCTCCATTGAGACCTCAGGATATTTTGCAGGATGCATTCTGCACAATCAGTATGCCAAGGGACCCCTTACCCATAGAGCCAGAGGTACGAAGGAGATGGTCCCCAGCAGCCAGGGGCGGTCAGCCCAGCTAGGATGGTACAGGCCCAGTTCTCCAGATCTGGCTCCATAGAGACCTCAGGATCCATTTCAGGATGCGCGCTGCACAATCATTATGCCAGGGGACCCCTTACCCATAGAGCCAGAGGTACGAAGGAGATGGTCCCCAGCAGCCAGGGGGGGTCAGCCCAGCTAGGATGGTACAGGCCCAATTCTCGAGATCTGGCTCCATAGAGACCTTGGGATATTGTTCAGGATGCGTCCTGCACAATCAGTATGCGAGGGGACCCCTTACCCATAGAGCCAGAGGTACGAAGGAGATGGTCCCCAGCAGCCAGGGGCGGTCAGCCCAGCTAGGATGGTACAGGCCCAGTTCTCAAGATCTGGCTCCGTAGAGACCTCAGGATATATTTCAGGTTGCGTGCTGCACAATCAGTATGCCAGGGGACCCCTTACCCATACAGCCAGAGGTACAAAGGAGATGGTCCCCAGCAGCCAGGGGGGTCAGCCCAGCTAGGATGGTACAGGCCCAGTTCTCGAGATCTGGCTCCATAGAGACCTCAAGATATTTTGCAGGATGTGTCCTGCACAATCAGTGTGCCAGGGGACCCCTTACCCATAGAGCCAGAGGTACAAAGGAGATGGTCCCCAGCAGCCAGGGGGGGTCAGCCCAGCTAGGATGGTACAGGCCCAGTTCTCCAGATCTGGCTCCATAGAGACCTCAAAATATTTTGCAGGATGTGTCCTGCACAATCAGTGTGCCAGGGGACCCCTTACCCATAGAGCCAGAGGTACGAAGGAGATGGTCCCCAGCAGCCAGGGGGGGTCAGCCCAGCTAGGATGACACAGGCCCGATTCTTGAGATCTGGCTCCATTGAGACCTCCGGATATTTTGCAGGATGCATTCTGCACAATCAGTATGCCAAGGGACCCCTTACCCATAGAGCCAGAGGTACGAAGGAGATGGTCCCCAGCAGCCAGGGGCGGTCAGCCCAGCTAGGATGGTACAGGCCCAGTTCTCAAGATCTGGCTCCGTAGAGACCTCAGGATATATTTCAGGTTGCGTGCTGCACAATCAGTATGCCAGGGGACCCCTTACCCATACAGCCAGAGGTACAAAGGAGATGGTCCCCAGCAGCCAGGGGCGGTCAGCCCAGCTAGGATGGTACAGGCCCAGTTCTTGAGATCTGGCTCTGTAGAGACCTCAGGATATATTTCAGGATGCGTGCTGCACAATCAGTCTGCGAGGGGACCCCTTACCCATAGAGCCAGAGGTACGAAGGAGATGGTCCCCAGCAGCCAGGGGGGTCAGCCCAGCTAGGATGGTACAGGCCCGATTCTTGAGATCTGGCTCCATTGAGACCTCAGGATATTTTGCAGGATGCATTCTGCACAATCAGTATGCCAAGGGACCCCTTACCCATAGAGCCAGAGGTACGAAGGAGATGGTCCCCAGCAGCCAGGGGCGGTCAGCCCAGCTAGGATGGTACAGGCCCAGTTCTCAAGATCTGGCTCCGTAGAGACCTCAGGATATATTTCAGGATGCGTGCTGCACAATCAGTATGCCAGGGGACCCCTTACCCATACAGCCAGAGGTACAAAGGAGATGGTCCCCAGCAGCCAGGGGGGTCAGCCCAGCTAGGATGGTACAGGCCCGATTCTCGAGATCTGGCTCCATAGAGACCTTGGGATATTGTTCAGGATGCGTCCTGCACAATTAGTATGCGAGGGGACCCCTTACCCATAGAGCCAGAGGTACGAAGGAGATGGTCCCCAGCAGCCAGGGGGGGTCAGCCCAGCTAGGATCTTACAGGCCCAGTTCTCCAGATCTGGCTCCATAGAGACCTCAGGATCCATTTCAGGATGCATTCTGCACAATCAGTATGCCAAGGGACCCCTTACCCATAGAGCCAGAGGTACGAAGGAGATGGTCCCCAGCAGCCAGGGGCGGTCAGCCCAGCTAGGATGGTACAGGCCCAGTTCTCGAGATCTGGCTCCGTAGAGACCTTGGGATATTGTTCAGGATGTGTCCTGCCCAATCAGTCTGTGAGGGGACCCCTTACCCATAGAGCCAGAGGTACGAAGGAGATGGTCCCCAGCAGCCAGGGGGGTCAGCCCAGCTAGGATGGTACAGGCCCGATTCTCAAGATCTGGCTCCATCGAGACCTCAGGATATTTTGCAGGATGCATTCTGCACAATCAGTATGCCAAGGGACCCCTTACCCATAGAGCCAGAGGTACGAAGGAGATGGTCCCCAGCAGCCAGGGGCGGTCAGCCCAGCTAGGATGGTACAGGCCCAGTTCTCGAGATCTGGCTCCGTAGAGACCTTGGGATCCATTTCAGGATGCGCGCTGCACAATCAATATGCCAGGGGACCCCTTACCCATAGAGCCAGAGGTACAAAGGAGATGGTCCCCAGCAGCCAGGGGGGGTCAGCCCAGCTAGGATGGTACAGGCCCAGTTCTCAAGATCTGGCTCCATAGAGACCTCAGGATATTTGGCAGGATGCGTGCTGCACAATCAGTATGCGAGGGGACCCCTTACCCATAGAGCCAGAGGTACGAAGGAGATGGTCCCCAGCAGCCAGGGGGGTCAGCCCAGCTAGGATGGTACAGGCCCGATTCTCGGGATCTGGCTCCATAGAGACCTTGGGATATTGTTCAGGATGCGTCCTGCACAATCAGTATGCGAGGGGACCCCTTACCCATAGAGCCAGAGGTACGAAGGAGATGGTCCCCAGCAGCCAGGGGGGGTCAGCCCAGCTAGGATCTTACAGGCCCAGTTCTCCAGATCTGGCTCCATAGAGACCTCAGGATCCATTTCAGGATGCGCGCTGCACAATCAATATGCCAGGGGACCCCTTACCCATAGAGCCAGAGGTACGAAGGAGATGGTCCCCAGCAGCCAGGGGGGGTCAGCCCAGCTAGGATGGTACAGGCCCAGTTCTCAAGATCTGGCTCCATAGAGACCTCAGGATATTTGGCAGGATGCGTGCTGCACAATCAGTATGCCAGGGGACCCCTTACCCATAGAGCCAGGGGTACGAAGGAGATGGTCCCCAGCAGCCAGGGGGGTCAGCCCAGCTAGGATGGTACAGGCCCGATTCTTGAGATATGGCTCCATTGAGACCTCAGGATATTTTGCAGGATGCATTCTGCACAATCAGTATGCCAAGGGACCCCTTACCCATAGAGCCAGAGGTACGAAGGAGATGGTCCCCAGCAGCCAGGGGCGGTCAGCCCAGCTAGGATGGTACAGGCCCAGTTCTCCAGATCTGGCTCCATAGAGACCTCAGGATCCATTTCAGGATGCGCGCTGCACAATCATTATGCCAGGGGACCCCTTACCCATAGAGCCAGAGGTACGAAGGAGATGGTCCCCAGCAGCCAGGGGGGGTCAGCCCAGCTAGGATGGTACAGGCCCAATTCTCGAGATCTGGCTCCATAGAGACCTTGGGATATTGTTCAGGATGCGTCCTGCACAATCAGTATGCGAGGGGACCCCTTACCCATAGAGCCAGAGGTACGAAGGAGATGGTCCCCAGCAGCCAGGGGCGGTCAGCCCAGCTAGGATGGTACAGGCCCAGTTCTCAAGATCTGGCTCCGTAGAGACCTCAGGATATATTTCAGGTTGCGTGCTGCACAATCAGTATGCCAGGGGACCCCTTACCCATACAGCCAGAGGTACAAAGGAGATGGTCCCCAGCAGCCAGGGGGGTCAGCCCAGCTAGGATGGTACAGGCCCAGTTCTCGAGATCTGGCTCCATAGAGACCTCAAGATATTTTGCAGGATGTGTCCTGCACAATCAGTGTGCCAGGGGACCCCTTACCCATAGAGCCAGAGGTACACAGGAGATGGTCCCCGGCAGCCAGGGGGGGTCAGCCCAGCTAGGATGGTACAGGCCCAGTTCTCCAGATCTGGCTCCATAGAGACCTCAAAATATTTTGCAGGATGTGTCCTGCACAATCAGTGTGCCAGGGGACCCCTTACCCATAGAGCCAGAGGTACGAAGGAGATGGTCCCCAGCAGCCAGGGGGGGTCAGCCCAGCTAGGATGACACAGGCCCGATTCTTGAGATCTGGCTCCATTGAGACCTCCGGATATTTTGCAGGATGCATTCTGCACAATCAGTATGCCAAGGGACCCCTTACCCATAGAGCCAGAGGTACGAAGGAGATGGTCCCCAGCAGCCAGGGGCGGTCAGCCCAGCTAGGATGGTACAGGCCCAGTTCTCAAGATCTGGCTCCGTAGAGACCTCAGGATATATTTCAGGTTGCGTGCTGCACAATCAGTATGCCAGGGGACCCCTTACCCATACAGCCAGAGGTACAAAGGAGATGGTCCCCAGCAGCCAGGGGCGGTCAGCCCAGCTAGGATGGTACAGGCCCAGTTCTTGAGATCTGGCTCTGTAGAGACCTCAGGATATATTTCAGGATGCGTGCTGCCCAATCAGTCTGCGAGGGGACCCCTTACCCATAGAGCCAGAGGTACGAAGGAGATGGTCCCCAGCAGCCAGGGGGGGTCAGCCCAGCTAGGATGGTACAGGCCCGATTCTTGAGATCTGGCTCCATTGAGACCTCAGGATATTTTGCAGGATGCATTCTGCACAATCAGTATGCCAAGGGACCCCTTACCCATAGAGCCAGAGGTACGAAGGAGATGGTCCCCAGCAGCCAGGGGCGGTCAGCCCAGCTAGGATGGTACAGGCCCAGTTCTCAAGATCTGGCTCCGTAGAGACCTCAGGATATATTTCAGGATGCGTGCTGCACAATCAGTATGCCAGGGGACCCCTTACCCATACAGCCAGAGGTACAAAGGAGATGGTCCCCAGCAGCCAGGGGGGTCAGCCCAGCTAGGATGGTACAGGCCCAGTTCTCGAGATCTGGCTCCGTAGAGACCTCAGGATATATTTCAGGAGGCGTGCTGCACAATCAGTATGCCAGGGGACCCCTTACCCATAGAGCCAGAGGTACAAAGGAGATGGTCCCCAGCAGCCAGGGGGGGTCAGCCCAGCTAGGATGGTACAGGCCCGATTCTTGAGATCTGGCTCCATAGAGACCTCAGGATATTTGGCAGGATGCATTCTGCACAATCAGTATGCCAAGGGACCCCTTACCCATAGAGCCAGAGGTACGAAGGAGATGGTCCCCAGCAGCCAGGGGCGGTCAGCCCAGCTAGGATGGTACAGGCCCAGTTCTCAAGATCTGGCTCCGTAGAGACCTCAGGATATATTTCAGGATGCGTGCTGCACAATCAGTATGCCAGGGGACCCCTTACCCATACAGCCAGAGGTACAAAGGAGATGGTCCCCAGCAGCCAGGGGGGTCAGCCCAGCTAGGATGGTACAGGCCCAGTTCTCGAGATCTGGCTCCGTAGAGACCTCAGGATATATTTCAGGAGGCGTGCTGCACAATCAGTATGCCAGGGGACCCCTTACCCATACAGCCAGAGGTACAAAGGAGATGGTCCCCAGCAGCCAGGGGGGTCAGCCCAGCTAGGATGGTACAGGCCCAGTTCTCGAGATCTGGCTCCATAGAGACCTCGAAATATTTTGCAGGATGTGTCCTGCACAATCAGTGTGCCAGGGGACCCCTTACCCATAGAGCCAGAGGTACAAAGGAGATGGTCCCCTGCAGCCAGGGGCGGTCAGCCCAGCTAGGATGGTACAGGCCCAGTTCTCCAGATCTGGCTCCATAGAGACCTTGGAATATTGTTCAGGATGCGTCCTGCACAATCAGTCCGTGAGGGGACCCCTTACCCATAGAGCCAGAGGTACGAAGGAGATGGTCCCCAGCAGCCAGGGGCGGTCAGCCCAGCTAGGATGGTACAGGCCCAGTTCTCGAGATCTGGCTCCGTAGAGACCTCAAAATATTTTGCAGGATGTGTCCTGCACAATCAGTGTGCCAGGGGACCCCTTACCCATAGAGCCAGAGGTACACAGGAGATGGTCCCCGGCAGCCAGGGGGGGTCAGCCCAGCTAGGATGGTACAGGCCCAGTTCTCCAGATCTGGCTCCATAGAGACCTCAAAATATTTTGCAGGATGTGTCCTGCACAATCAGTGTGCCAGGGGACCCCTTACCCATAGAGCCAGAGGTACGAAGGAGATGGTCCCCAGCAGCCAGGGGGGGTCAGCCCAGCTAGGATGATACAGGCCTGATTCTTGAGATCTGGCTCCATTGAGACCTCAGGATATTTTGCAGGATGCATTCTGCACAATCAGTATGCCAAGGGACCCCTTACCCATGGAGCCAAAGGTACGAAGGAGATGGTCCCCAGCAGCCAGGGGCGGTCAGCCCAGCTAGGATGGTACAGGCCCAGTTCTCAAGATCTGGCTCCGTAGAGACCTCAGGATATATTTCAGGTTGCGTGCTGCACAATCAGTATGCCAGGGGACCCCTTACCCATAGAGCCAGAGGTACAAAGGAGATGGTCCCTAGCAGCCAGGGGGGTCAGCCCAGCTAGGATGGTACAGGCCCAGTTCTCCAGATCTGGCTCCATAGAGACCTTGGGATATATTTCAGGAGGCGTGCTGCACAATCAGTATGCCAGGGGACCCCTTACCCATAGAGCCAGAGGTACGAAGGAGATGGTCCCCAGCAGCCAGGGGGGGTCAGCCCAGCTAGGATGGTACAGGCCCGATTCTTGAGATCTGGCTCCATAGAGACCTCAGGATATTTGGCAGGATGCATTCTGCACAATCAGTATGCCAAGGGACCCCTTACCCATAGAGCCAGAGGTACGAAGGAGATGGTCCCCAGCAGCCAGGGGCGGTCAGCCCAGCTAGGATGGTACAGGCCCAGTTCTCAAGATCTGGCTCCGTAGAGACCTCAGGATATATTTCAGGATGCGTGCTGCACAATCAGTATGCCAGGGGACCCCTTACCCATACAGCCAGAGGTACAAAGGAGATGGTCCCCAGCAGCCAGGGGGGTCAGCCCAGCTAGGATGGTACAGGCCCAGTTCTTGAGATCTGGCTCCGTAGAGACCTCAGGATATATTTCAGGATGCGTGCTGCACAATCAGTATGCCAGGGGACCCCTTACCCATACAGCCAGAGGTACAAAGGAGATGGTCCCCAGCAGCCAGGGGGGTCAGCCCAGCTAGGATGGTACAGGCCCAGTTCTCAAGATCTGGCTCCATAGAGACCTCGAAATATTTTGCAGGATGTGTCCTGCACAATCAGTGTGCCAGGGGACCCCTTACCCATAGAGCCAGAGGTACAAAGGAGATGGTCCCCTGCAGCCAGGGGCGGTCAGCCCAGCTAGGATGGTACAGGCCCAGTTCTCCAGATCTGGCTCCATAGAGACCTTGGAATATTGTTCAGGATGCGTCCTGCACAATCAGTCCGTGAGGGGACCCCTTACCCATAGAGCCAGAGGTACGAAGGAGATGGTCCCCAGCAGCCAGGGGCGGTCAGCCCAGCTAGGATGGTACAGGCCCGATTCTTGAGATCTGGCTCCGTAGAGACCTCAAAATATTTTGCAGGATGTGTCCTGCACAATCAGTGTGCCAGGGGACCCCTTACCCATAGAGCCAGAGGTACACAGGAGATGGTCCCCGGCAGCCAGGGGGGGTCAGCCCAGCTAGGATGGTACAGGCCCAGTTCTCCAGATCTGGCTCCATAGAGACCTCAAAATATTTTGCAGGATGTGTCCTGCACAATCAGTGTGCCAGGGGACCCCTTACCCATAGAGCCAGAGGTACGAAGGAGATGGTCCCCAGCAGCCAGGGGGGGTCAGCCCAGCTAGGATGATACAGGCCTGATTCTTGAGATCTGGCTCCATTGAGACCTCAGGATATTTTGCAGGATGCATTCTGCACAATCAGTATGCCAAGGGACCCCTTACCCATGGAGCCAGAGGTACGAAGGAGATGGTCCCCAGCAGCCAGGGGCGGTCAGCCCAGCTAGGATGGTACAGGCCCAGTTCTCAAGATCTGGCTCCGTAGAGACCTCAGGATATATTTCAGGTTGCGTGCTGCACAATCAGTATGCCAGGGGACCCCTTACCCATACAGCCAGAGGTACAAAGGAGATGGTCCCCAGCAGCCAGGGGGGTCAGCCCAGCTAGGATGGTACAGGCCCAGTTCTCCAGATCTGGCTCCATAGAGACCTTGGGATATTGTTCAGGATGCGTCCTGCACAATCAGTCTGTGAGGGGACCCCTTACCCATAGAGCCAGAGGTACGAAGGAGATGGTCCCCAGCAGCCAGGGGGGGTCAGCCCAGCTAGGATGGTACAGGCCCAGTTCTTGAGATCTGGCTCTGTAGAGACCTCAAAATATTTTGCAGGATGTGTCCTGCACAATCAGTGTGCCAGGGGACCCCTTACCCATAGAGCCAGAGGTACAAAGGAGATGGTCCCCTGCAGCCAGGGGCGGTCAGCCCAGCTAGGATGGTACAGGCCCAGTTCTCCAGATCTGGCTCCATAGAGACCTTGGAATATTGTTCAGGATGCGTCCTGCACAATCAGTCCGTGAGGGGACCCCTTACCCATAGAGCCAGAGGTACGAAGGAGATGGTCCCCAGCAGCCAGGGGTGGTCAGCCCAGCTAGGATGGTACAGGCCCAGTTCTCGAGATCTGGCTCCGTAGAGACCTCAGGATAAATTTCAGGATGCGTCCTGCACAATCAGTCTGCAAGGGGACCCCTTACCCATAGAGCCAGAGGTACAAAGGAGATGGTCCCCAGCAGCCAGGGGGGGTCAGCCCAGCTAGGATGGTACAGGCCCGATTCTTGAGATCTGGCTCCGTAGAGACCTCAAAATATTTTGCAGGATGTGTCCTGCACAATCAGTGTGCCAGGGGACCCCTTACCCATAGAGCCAGAGGTACACAGGAGATGGTCCCCGGCAGCCAGGGGGGGTCAGCCCAGCTAGGATGGTACAGGCCCAGTTCTCCAGATCTGGCTCCATAGAGACCTCAAAATATTTTGCAGGATGTGTCCTGCACAATCAGTGTGCCAGGGGACCCCTTACCCATAGAGCCAGAGGTACGAAGGAGATGGTCCCCAGCAGCCAGGGGGGGTCAGCCCAGCTAGGATGATACAGGCCTGATTCTTGAGATCTGGCTCCATTGAGACCTCAGGATATTTTGCAGGATGCATTCTGCACAATCAGTATGCCAAGGGACCCCTTACCCATGGAGCCAGAGGTACGAAGGAGATGGTCCCCAGCAGCCAGGGGCGGTCAGCCCAGCTAGGATGGTACAGGCCCAGTTCTCAAGATCTGGCTCCGTAGAGACCTCAGGATATATTTCAGGTTGCGTGCTGCACAATCAGTATGCCAGGGGACCCCTTACCCATACAGCCAGAGGTACAAAGGAGATGGTCCCCAGCAGCCAGGGGGGTCAGCCCAGCTAGGATGGTACAGGCCCAGTTCTCCAGATCTGGCTCCATAGAGACCTTGGGATATTGTTCAGGATGCGTCCTGCACAATCAGTCTGTGAGGGGACCCCTTACCCATAGAGCCAGAGGTACAAAGGAGATGGTCCCCAGCAGCCAGGGGGGGTCAGCCCAGCTAGGATGGTACAGGCCCAGTTCTCCAGATCTGGCTCCATAGAGACCTCAGGATAAATTTCAGGATGCGTCCTGCACAATCAGTCTGCAAGGGGACCCCTTACCCATAGAGCCAGAGGTACGAAGGAGATGGTCCCCAGCAGCCAGGGGGGGTCAGCCCAGCTAGGATGGTACAGGCCCGATTCTTGAGATCTGGCTCCGTAGAGACCTCAGGATATATTTCAGGATGCGTGCTGCACAATCAGTATGCCAGGGGACCCCTTACCCATACAGCCAGAGGTACAAAGGAGATGGTCCCCAGCAGCCAGGGGGGTCAGCCCAGCTAGGATGGTACAGGCCCAGTTCTCGAGATCTGGCTCCATAGAGACCTCAGGATATATTTCAGGATGCCCCCTGCACAATCAGTATGCCAGGGGACCCCTTACCCATACAGCCAGAGGTACAAAGGAGATGGTCCCCAGCAGCCAGGGGGGTCAGCCCAGCTAGGATGGTACAGGCCCAGTTCTCGAGATCTGGCTCCATAGAGACCTCAGGATAAATTTCAGGATGCCCCCTGCACAATCAGTATGCCAGGGGACCCCTTACCCATACAGCCAGAGGTACAAAGGAGATGGTCCCCGGCAGCCAGGGGGGTCAGCCCAGCTAGGATGGTACAGGCCCAGTTCTCCAGATCTGGCTCCATAGAGACCTTGGGATATTGTTCAGGATGCGTCCTGCACAATCAGTCTGTGAGGGGACCCCTTACCCATAGAGCCAGAGGTACGAAGGAGATGGTCCCCAGCAGCCAGGGGGGGTCAGCCCAGCTAGGATGGTACAGGCCCAGTTCTCCAGATCTGGCTCCATAGAGACCTCAAAATATTTTGCAGGATGTGTCCTGCACAATCAGTGTGCCAGGGGACCCCTTACCCATAGAGCCAGAGGTACAAAGGAGATGGTCCCCAGCAGCCAGGGGGGGTCAGCCCAGCTAGGATGATACAGGCCTGATTCTTGAGATCTGGCTCCATTGAGACCTCAGGATATTTTGCAGGATGCATTCTGCACAATCAGTATGCCAAGGGACCCCTTACCCATGGAGCCAGAGGTACGAAGGAGATGGTCCCCAGCAGCCAGGGGCGGTCAGCCCAGCTAGGATGGTACAGGCCCAGTTCTCAAGATCTGGCTCCGTAGAGACCTCAGGATATATTTCAGGTTGCGTGCTGCACAATCAGTATGCCAGGGGACCCCTTACCCATACAGCCAGAGGTACAAAGGAGATGGTCCCCAGCAGCCAGGGGGGTCAGCCCAGCTAGGATGGTACAGGCCCAGTTCTCCAGATCTGGCCCCATAGAGACCTTGGGATATTGTTCAGGATGCGTCCTGCACAATCAGTCTGTGAGGGGACCCCTTACCCATAGAGCCAGAGGTACAAAGGAGATGGTCCCCAGCAGCCAGGGGGGGTCAGCCCAGCTAGGATGGTACAGGCCCAGTTCTCCAGATCTGGCTCCATAGAGACCTCAGGATAAATTTCAGGATGCGTCCTGCACAATCAGTCTGCAAGGGGACCCCTTACCCATAGAGCCAGAGGTACGAAGGAGATGGTCCCCAGCAGCCAGGGGGGGTCAGCCCAGCTAGGATGGTACAGGCCCGATTCTTGAGATCTGGCTCCGTAGAGACCTCAGGATATATTTCAGGATGCGTGCTGCACAATCAGTATGCCAGGGGACCCCTTACCCATACAGCCAGAGGTACAAAGGAGATGGTCCCCAGCAGCCAGGGGGGTCAGCCCGGCTAGGATGGTACAGGCCCAGTTCTTGAGATCTGGCTCCGTAGAGACCTCAGGATATATTTCAGGATGCGTGCTGCACAATCAGTATGCCAGGGGACCCCTTACCCATACAGCCAGAGGTACAAAGGAGATGGTCCCCAGCAGCCAGGGGGGTCAGCCCAGCTAGGATGGTACAGGCCCAGTTCTCGAGATCTGGCTCCATAGAGACCTCAGGATAAATTTCAGGATGCCCCCTGCACAATCAGTATGCCAGGGGACCCCTTACCCATACAGCCAGAGGTACAAAGGAGATGGTCCCCGGCAGCCAGGGGGGTCAGCCCAGCTAGGATGGTACAGGCCCAGTTCTCCAGATCTGGCTCCATAGAGACCTTGGGATATTGTTCAGGATGCGTCCTGCACAATCAGTCTGTGAGGGGACCCCTTACCCATAGAGCCAGAGGTACGAAGGAGATGGTCCCCAGCAGCCAGGGGGGGTCAGCCCAGCTAGGATGGTACAGGCCCAGTTCTCCAGATCTGGCTCCATAGAGACCTCAAAATATTTTGCAGGATGTGTCCCGCACAATCAGTGTGCCAGGGGACCCCTTACCCATAGAGCCAGAGGTACAAAGGAGATGGTCCCCAGCAGCCAGGGGGGGTCAGCCCAGCTAGGATGATACAGGCCTGATTCTTGAGATCTGGCTCCATTGAGACCTCAGGATATTTTGCAGGATGCATTCTGCACAATCAGTATGCCAAGGGACCCCTTACCCATAGAGCCAGAGGTACGAAGGAGATGGTCCCCAGCAGCCAGGGGCGGTCAGCCCAGCTAGGATGGTACAGGCCCAGTTCTCAAGATCTGGCTCCGTAGAGACCTCAGGATATATTTCAGGTTGCGTGCTGCACAATCAGTATGCCAGGGGACCCCTTACCCATACAGCCAGAGGTACAAAGGAGATGGTCCCCAGCAGCCAGGGGGGTCAGCCCAGCTAGGATGGTACAGGCCCAGTTCTCCAGATCTGGCTCCATAGAGACCTTGGGATATTGTTCAGGATGCGTCCTGCACAATCAGTCTGTGAGGGGACCCCTTACCCATAGAGCCAGAGGTACGAAGGAGATGGTCCCCAGCAGCCAGGGGGGGTCAGCCCAGCTAGGATGGTACAGGCCCAGTTCTCCAGATCTGGCTCCATAGGGCCCTCAGGATAAATTTCAGGATGCGTCCTGCACAATCAGTCTGCAAGGGGACCCCTTACCCATAGAGCCAGAGGTACAAAGGAGATGGTCCCCAGCAGCCAGGGGGGGTCAGCCCAGCTAGGATGGTACAGGCCCGATTCTTGAGATCTGGCTCCGTAGAGACCTCAGAATATATTTCAGGATGCGTGCTGCACAATCAGTATGCCAGGGGACCCCTTACCCATACAGCCAGAGGTACAAAGGAGATGGTCCCCAGCAGCCAGGGGGGTCAGCCCAGCTAGGATGGTACAGGCCCAGTTCTCGAGATCTGGCTCCATAGAGACCTCAGGATAAATTTCAGGATGCCCCCTGCACAATCAGTATGCCAGGGGACCCCTTACCCATACAGCCAGAGGTACAAAGGAGATGGTCCCCAGCAGCCAGGGGGGGTCAGCCCAGCTAGGATGGTACAGGCCCGATTCTTGAGATCTGGCTCTGTAGAGACCTCAGGATATATTTCAGGATGCGTGCTGCACAATCAGTATGCCAGGGGACCCCTTACCCATACAGCCAGAGGTACAAAGGAGATGGTCCCCAGCAGCCAGGGGAGTCAGCCCAGCTAGGATGGTACAGGCCCAGTTCTCGAGTTCTGCCTCCGTAGAGACCTCAGGATATATTTCAGGATGCGTGCTGCACAATCAGTATGCCAGGGGACCCCTTACCCATACAGCCAGAGGTACAAAGGAGATGGTCCCCAGCAGCCAGGGGGGTCAGCCCAGCTAGGATGGTACAGGCCCAGTTCTTGAGATCTGGCTCCATAGAGACCTCAAAATATTTTGCAGGATGTGTCCTGCACAATCAGTGTGCCAGGGGACCCCTTACCCATAGAGCCAGAGGTACACAGGAGATGGTCCCCGGCAGCCAGGGGGGGTCAGCCCAGCTAGGATGGTACAGGCCCAGTTCTTGAGATCTGGCTCCATAGAGACCTCAAAATATTTTGCAGGATGTGTCCTGCACAATCGGTGTGCCAGGGGACCCCTTACCCATAGAGCCAGAGGTACAAAGGAGATGGTCCCCAGCAGCCAGGGGGGGTCAGCCCAGCTAGGATGGTACAGGCCCGATTCTCGAGATCTGGCTCCATAGAGACCTCAGGATAAATTTCAGGATGCGTCCTGCACAATCAGTCTGCAAGGGGACCCCTTACCCATAGAGCCAGAGGTACGAAGGAGATGGTCCCCAGCAGCCAGGGGGGGTCAGCCCAGCTAGGATGGTACAGGCCCGATTCTTGAGATCTGGCTCCGTAGAGACCTCAGGATACATTTCAGGATGCGTGCTGCACAATCAGTATGCCAGGGGACCCCTTACCCATACAGCCAGAGGTACAAAGGAGATGGTCCCCAGCAGCCAGGGGGGTCAGCCCGGCTAGGATGGTACAGGCCCAGTTCTTGAGATCTGGCTCCGTAGAGACCTCAGGATATATTTCAGGATGCGTGCTGCACAATCAGTATGCCAGGGGACCCCTTACCCATACAGCCAGAGGTACAAAGGAGATGGTCCCCAGCAGCCAGGGGGGTCAGCCCAGCTAGGATGGTACAGGCCCAGTTCTCGAGATCTGGCTCCATAGAGACCTCAGGATATATTTCAGGATGCCCCCTGCACAATCAGTATGCCAGGGGACCCCTTACCCATACAGCCAGAGGTACAAAGGAGATGGTCCCCAGCAGCCAGGGGGGGTCAGCCCAGCTAGGATGGTACAGGCCCGATTCTTGAGATCTGGCTCCATAGAGACCTCAGGATATATTTCAGGATGCGTGCTGCACAATCAGTATGCCAGGGGACCCCTTACCCATACAGCCAGAGGTACAAAGGAGATGGTCCCCAGCAGCCAGGGGGGGTCAGCCCAGCTAGGATGGTACAGGCCCGATTCTCGAGATCTGGCTCCGTAGAGACCTCAGGATATATTTCAGGATGCGTGCTGCACAATCAGTATGCCAGGGGACCCCTTACCCATACAGCCAGAGGTACAAAGGAGATGGTCCCCAGCAGCCAGGGGGGTCAGCCCAGCTAGGATGGTACAGGCCCAGTTCTCGAGTTCTGCCTCCGTAGAGACCTCAGGATATATTTCAGGATGCGTGCTGCACAATCAGTATGCCAGGGGACCCCTTACCCATAGAGCCAGAGGTACGAAGGAGATGGTCCCCAGCAGCCAGGGGGGGTCAGCCCAGCTAGGATGGTACAGGCCCGATTCTTGAGATCTGGCTCTGTAGAGACCTCAGGATATATTTCAGCATGTGTCCTGCACATTCAGTGTGCCAGGGGACCCCTTACCCATAGAGCCAGAGGTACAAAGGAGATGGTCCCCGGCAGCCAGGGGGGGTCAGCCCAGCTAGGATGGTGCAGGCCCAGTTCTCCAGATCTGGCTCCATAGAGACCTTGGGATATTGTTCAGGATGCGTCCTGCACAATCAGTCTGTGAGGGGACCCCTTACCCATAGAGCCAGAGGTACAAAGGAGATGGTCCCCAGCAGCCAGGGGGGGTCAGCCCAGCTAGGATGGTACAGGCCCAGTTCTCCAGATCTGGCTCCATAGAGACCTCAGGATCCATTTCAGGATGCGTCCTGCACAATCAGTCTGCGAGGGGACCCCTTACCCATAGAGCCAGAGGTACAAAGGAGATGGTCCCCAGCAGCCAGGGGGGGTCAGCCCAGCTAGGATGGTACAGGCCCGATTCTTGAGATCTGGCTCCGTAGAGACCTCAAAATATTTTGCAGGATGTGTCCTGCACAATCAGTGTGCCAGGGGACCCCTTACCCATAGAGCCAGAGGTACAAAGGAGATGGTCCCCGGCAGCCAGGGGGGGTCAGCCCAGCTAGGATGGTACAGGCCCAGTTCTCCAGATCTGGCTCCATAGAGACCTTGGGATATTGTTCAGGATGCGTCCTGCACAATCAGTCTGTGAGGGGACCCCTTACTCATAAAGCCAGAGGTACGAAGGAGATGGTCCCCAGCAGCCAGAGGGGGGGGTCAGCCCAGCTAGGAGGGTACAGGCCTGATTCTCCAGATCTGGCTCCATAGAGACCTTGGGATATTGTTCAGGATGCGTCCTGCACAATCAGTATGCCAGGGGACCCCTTACCCACAGAGCCAGAGGTACGAAGGAGATGGTCCCCAGCAGCCAGGGGGGTCAGCCCAGCTAGGATGGTACAGGCCCAGTTCTCCAGATCTGGCTCCATAGAGACCTTGGGATATTGTTCAGGATGCGTCCTGCACAATCAGTCTGTGAGGGGACCCCTTACTCATAAAGCCAGAGGTACGAAGGAGATGGTCCCCAGCAGCCAGAGGGGGGGGTCAGCCCAGCTAGGAGGGTACAGGCCTGATTCTCCAGATCTGGCTCCATAGAGACCTTGGGATATTGTTCAGGATGCGTCCTGCACAATCACTATGCCAGGGGACCCCTTACCCACAGAGCCAGAGGTACGAAGGAGATGGTCCCCAGCAGCCAGGGGGGTCAGCCCAGCTAGGATGGTACAGGCCCAGTTCTCCAGATCTGGCTCCATGGAGACCTCAGGCTACATTTCAGGATGCGTCCTGCACAATCAGTGTGCCAGGGGACCCCTTACCCATAGAGCCAGAGGTACGAAGGAGATGGTCCCCAGCAGCCAGGGGCGGTCAGCCCAGCTAGGATGGTACAGGCCCAGTTCTCCAGATCTGGCTCCATAGAGACCTTGGGATATTGTTCAGGATGCGTCCTGCACAATCAGTCTGTGAGGGGACCCCTTACCCATAGAGCCAGAGGTACAAAGGAGATGGTCCCCAGCAGCCAGGGGGGGTCAGCCCAGCTAGGATGGTACAGGCCCAGTTCTCCAGATCTGGCTCCATAGAGACCTCAGGATAAATTTCAGGATGCGTCCTGCACAATCAGTCTGCGAGGGGACCCCTTACTCATAAAGCCAGAGGTACGAAGGAGATGGTCCCCAGCAGCCAGAGGGGGGGGTCAGCCCAGCTAGGAGGGTACAGGCCTGATTCTCCAGATCTGGCTCCATAGAGACCTTGGGATATTGTTCAGGATGCGTCCTGCACAATCAGTCTGTGAGGGGACCCCTTACCCATAGAGCCAGAGGTACGAAGGAGATGGTCCCCAGCAGCCAGGGGGGGTCAGCCCAGCTAGGATGGTACAGGCCCAGTTCTCCAGATCTGGCTCCATAGAGACCTCAGGATAAATTTCAGGATGCGTCCTGCACAATCAGTCTGCGAGGGGACCCCTTACCCATAGAGCCAGAGGTACGAAGGAGATGGTCCCCAGCAGCCAGGGGGGGTCAGCCCAGCTAGGATGGTACAGGCCCAGTTCTCCAGATCTGGCTCCATAGAGACCTCAGGATATATTTCAGGATGCGTGCTGCACAATCAGTATGCCAGGGGACCCCTTACCCATACAGCCAGAGGTACAAAGGAGATGGTCCCCAGCAGCCAGGGGGGTCAGCCCAGCTAGGATGGTACAGGCCCAGTTCTCGAGTTCTGGCTCCGTAGAGACCTCAGGATATATTTCAGGATGCGTGCTGCACAATCAGTATGCCAGGGGACCCCTTACCCATACAGCCAGAGGTACAAAGGAGATGGTCCCCAGCAGCCAGGGGGGTCAGCCCAGCTAGGATGGTACAGGCCCAGTTCTTGAGATCTGGCTCCATAGAGACCTCAAAATATTTTGCAGGATGTGTCCTGCACAATCAGTGTGCCAGGGGACCCCTTACCCATAGAGCCAGAGGTACAAAGGAGATGGTCCCCGGCAGCCAGGGGGGGTCAGCCCAGCTAGGATGGTACAGGCCCACTTCTCCAGATCTGGCTCCATAGAGACCTCAAAATATTTTGCAGGATGTGTCCTGCACAATCAGTGTGCCAGGGGACCCCTTACCCATAGAGCCAGAGGTACAAAGGAGATGGTCCCCGGCAGCCAGGGGGGGTCAGCCCAGCTAGGATGGTACAGGCCCAGTTCTCCAGATCTGGCTCCATAGAGACCTTGGGATATTGTTCAGGATGCGTCCTGCACAATCAGTCTGTGAGGGGACCCCTTACCCATAGAGCCAGAGGTACAAAGGAGATGGTCCCCAGCAGCCAGGGGGGGTCAGCCCAGCTAGGATGGTACAGGCCCACTTCTCCAGATCTGGCTCCATAGAGACCTCAAAATATTTTGCAGGATGTGTCCTGCACAATCAGTGTGCCAGGGGACCCCTTACCCATAGAGCCAGAGGTACAAAGGAGATGGTCCCCGGCAGCCAGGGGGGGTCAGCCCAGCTAGGATGGTGCAGGCCCAGTTCTCCAGATCTGGCTCCATAGAGACCTCAGAATACATTTCAGGATGTGGCCCGCACAATCAGTATGCCAGGGGACCCCTTACCCACAGAGCCAGAGGTACGAAGGAGATGGTCCCCAGCAGCCAGGGGGGTCAGCCCAGCTAGGATGGTACAGGCCCAGTTCTCCAGATCTGGCTCCATGGAGACCTCAGGCTACATTTCAGGATGCGTCCTGCACAATCAGTGTGCCAGGGGACCCCTTACCCATAGAGCCAGAGGTACGAAGGAGATGGTCCCCAGCAGCCAGGGGCGGTCAGCCCAGCTAGGATGGTACAGGCCCAGTTCTCCAGATCTGGCTCCATAGAGACCCCAGGATATTTTGCAGGATGCGTCCTGCACAATCAGTATGCCACTTATTTGGGCAGGTCCAGCAGAAGTGGGCTGACTGCCAACCTACGGTCCAGCTGCAGGCTTGAGGAGAAGGACGGGTCCCTCCTCCCTGAACCTGCACTCTCCACACCTCGCCGCTATGCTCTCAGGAAAGAGCGGGTTGAGGAGTGCTCAGACCTATTTGGGCAGGTCCAGCAGAGGTAGACTGACTGCCAACCTACGGTCCAGCCGTAGGCTCGAGGAGAAGGTGGGGTCCCTCCTCTCTGATCCTGCTCTCTCCACGCCTCGCCGCTATGCTCTCGGGAAAGAGCACATCAAGGAGTGCTCAGACCTATTTGGGCAGGTCCAGCAGAAGAAGGCTGACTGCCAACCTACGGTCCAGCCACAGGCTCGAGGAGAAGGTTGGGTCCCTATTCTCTGATCCTGCTCTCTCCACACCTTGCCGCTATGCTCTCGGGAAGGAACACGTCAAGGAGTGCTCAGACCTATTTGGGCAGGTCCAGCAGAAGTAGGCTGACTGCCAACCTACGGTGCAGCCGCAGGCTCGGGGAGAAGGTCAGGTCCCTCCTCTCTGATCCTGCTCTCTCCATGCCTCGCCGCTATGCTCTCGGGAAAGAGCGGGTTGAGAAGTGCTCAGACCTATTTGGGCAGGTCCAGCAGAAGTAGGCTGACTGCCAACCTACGGTCCAGCCGCAGGCTCGAGGAGAAGGTTGGGTCCCTATTCTCTGATCCTGCTCTCTCCACGCCTTTCCGCTATGCTCTCGAGAAAGAGCGGGTTGAGGAGTGCTCAGACCTATTTGGGCAGGTCCAGCAGAAGTAGGCTGACTGCCACCCTACGGTGCAGCTGCAGGCTCGAGGAGAAGGTTGGGTCCCTATTCTCTGATCCTGCTCTCTCCACGCCTTGCCGCTATGCTCTCGAGAAAGAGCGGGTTGAGGAGTGCTCAGACCTGTTTGGGCAGGTCCAGCAGAAGTAGGCTGACTGCCAACCTAAGGTCCAGCTGCAGGCTTGAGGAGAAGGTTGGGTCCCTCCTCTCTGATCCTGCTCTCTCCACGCCTTGCCGCTATGCTTTCGGGAAAGAACACGTCAAGGAGTGCTCAGACCTATTTGGGCAGGTCCAGCAGAAGTAGGCTGACTGCCAACCTACGGTCCAGCCGCAGGCTCGGGGAGAAGGTCAGGTCCTTCCTCTCTGATCCTGCTCTCTCCATGCCTCGCCGCCATACTTTCGCGAAAGAGCACGTCAAGGAGTGCTCAGACCTATTTGGGCAGGTCCAGCAGAAGTAGGCTGACTGCCAACCTAAGGTCCAGCTGCAGGCTTGAGGAGAAGGTTGGGTCCCTCCTCTCTGATCCTGCTCTCTCCACGCCTTGCCGCTATGCTCTCGGGAAAGAGCGGGTTGAGAAGTGCTCAGACCTATTTGGGCAGGTCCAGCAGAAGTAGGCTGACTGCCACCCTACGGTGCAGCTGCAGGCTCGAGGAGAAGGTTGGGTCCCTATTCTCTGATCCTGCTCTCTCCACGCCTTGCCGCTATGCTCCCGGGAAAGAACACGTCAAGGAGTGCTCAGACCTATTTGGGCAGGTCCAGCAGAAGTAGGCTGACTGCCAACCTACGGTCCAGCCGCAGGCTCGGGGAGAAGGTCAGGTCCTTCCTCTCTGATCCTGCTCTCTCCACGCCTTGCCGCTATGCTCCCGGGAAAGAACACGTCAAGGAGTGCTCAGACCTATTTGGGCAGGTCCAGCAGAAGTAGGCTGACTGCCAACCTACGGTCCAGCCGCAGGCTCGGGGAGAAGGTCAGGTCCTTCCTCTCTGATCCTGCTCTCTCCATGCCTCGCCACTATGCTCTCGGGCAAGAACACGTCAAGGAGTGCTCAGACCTGTTTGGGCAGGTCCAGCAGAAGTAGGCTGACTGCCAACCTACGGTCCAGCCGCAGGCTCGGGGAGAAGGTCAGGTCCCTCCTCTCTGATCCTGCTCTCTCCACGCCTTGCCGCTATGCTTTCGGGAAAGAGCACGTCAAGGAGTGGCCCTATCTTCTAGGGTAAGCCCTCTGGTTCTCTTTTCCAAACGCTGACCTTCCCAAATCCAACTCCCCTTTTTCTCCTCTAGTCTCTCTCCTCTGCTGTCCTGACAGCACAATACTTCAGGTAACAAAGGGAACAACAGACTGCTCAGATGTGAGAGAGAAAAGAGGCGCAAGGACAGGGGAGGAGGAGGCGGCGCGACATCCCGCAGGTCGCAGCTGCCACGTGTAATTAGCCGGAACAACCTCTCCTTGGCTGAGCGCAGACCCAGACTTGCCTGCATCACAGAATTACAGAAAGATGAGAGGGAAAGTTGCACAGGAGACAGTCCAAGGCGAGGAGAGGCAACACGGGAAAACGGACACAGAGGACAGACGGAGGAAGGCAAAGGAGGGGGGACAGGGAGACCTGGACCAGGCGCTGAAGAGAAGAAAGGGGGTAGTCAAGTCCGGACCGAGACAGCGGAGAAGAGCGCGAGAGCAGGCTTGCGCAGCCTTGCGTGCGGTGACAGGCGCGCCCAGTCTGCCTACCAAGCCCCACGTGCACCCGGCGACGGCGGGCTCGTCGGGATGTAGAACGCAGGGGTGCTCCTCGCCGGGTGCGCGAACGGCGTCTGGGCCTGCCACGCCGCGCTCGGTGCCGGCGCGCACGGCAGGCTGAACCCGAGGGCCGACTGCCGCTGGCTGCGCTTCTCCCACGCGCGCGCGAGCAGGTCGATGCACGACTCGGGGCTGGGCGCGAGAGGAGCGGGGTGGGTGGCGGTGGTCCGGGTCGAGGTCGAGTCGGCGGCGGTCGAAGGTGGCGACGACGAGGACGGCGGGAGCGCGAGAGCGAGCTCGGGGATGGGCGGCGTGTCGTACTTGAGCGCCGAGCTCGTGAGGCGGTCAAAGCCGGCGACAGGGAGGGACAGGGACGGGTAGGTCGTCGCAAAGGTGGCCGAGAGGGCGTACGCCGAGGAGGAAAAGGTCGACGGCGGCGACGGCAGAGGCGGCGACGCCGACGCCGTGTCGCTGCGCTGCGCACGAGCCTGCGCCTGGATCTGCGCCGGCGGTGGACCGAACGCGAGGCCGAGCGCCGAGAGAGACGACGCCGCGCCGCCGCCGGACGAGAAGCGCGAAGAGGCGGCCTGCGACCCTGCGCCGCTCGACGTGACGCCGAACCCGTTGGCGAACATGGCGAGCGTCGCGGCGCGGTCGGCGCGCGCGAGCTGCTCCGACTCTGCCGTCATGATGTGGTTGAGGTGCGCCGCGAGGTTGAACGACGCCGAGGCCTCGACGGCCGAGAGCGCCGATGCGGGCTCGGACGGCGCCGCGGCCGACGTGGCGGGGAGCGACACGTCGCCGCCGAGGGACCCGGATGGCGGCGTCGGGTAGCGGTGGACGTCGCTCTGCGCGGCGCCCACCTTGTCAGCGGCGCTCGTCGACGTGCCGAGGAGCTCGTCGAGCGTGACGTGCGCGGCGGGCGCCCCTTTGGCGGGCTTGGCCGGGCCCTCGATCGAGGCGGCGAACGACGCGTAGTCGAACTCGGGCTGAGCCGTCGGCGGCGGCGACGGCGCGTGGAACCTCGACGACGGGCCGACCGGGTCGTTCTCGAGGATCGACTGGAGGTCCTCGAGCGGGTCGCGGTGGAGCTGGGTCGGCGAGTAGGCCGAGAAGGCGGGCGACGGGTAGTGGCTCTCGGGCGCCGGGAACGACGTCGCCCACGTCGGGCTGCAGGCGTCGGCGGCGGCGCCGCTCGGCGCGCCCGTCTCGCCGTCGCTGCTCGGCGAGCTGCTCTGGACCTTGATGTCGCTGTCGCCGGCGAGGTCGTCGTCGCGCTCGTCGTCGCCGCTGCTCATCGACGAGTCGTCGTCGTCGTCGTCATCCAGGCTCGCGTGCGACGAGACGGGCGAGTTGATCAACGAGAAGCAGCCGAGCGACTCGGGGAGGCCGGCCAACGTCATGGCGCGCGGGCGAAGGGCGGGTCGGCCGGGGCGAGTGGCGAGGCCATGCGCTGCGGCTCCGGCGAAGGGGGAGGAGGGGGCGGCAGGAGCGCTCGTTCCGAGGGACGCGGCGGCGAGAGTCGTGGGGTAGCCAGCGTCGCTGAAGCGACGAGACAGAGGGATGAAAGAAGGGTCGATGGATGGAAAGACATGGTGCTGGTCGGCGTGCTCGGGCTGCGAGTAGGCGGGAAACGACGGCGGGGCCACCGGGAGGCTCATCGAGAGGCCCATGCCCGGGAACAGCGCGGCCGTCGATGCCGAGGTCGACGCCTGCGGCACCAAGAGGTCGACCGCGATCGACGGCTGCGACGGCGACGACGACGAGCCGGACGAGCCGGCGGCGTCGGGCGACGACTCGCCCTCGGCGCCCTTGACGGCGGGCTTGGTCGCCGACGCGTTCGAGACGCGCCGCTTGCGGGGCGCCTTGCCCGCCGGACCGTCCTCGTCCTCGCGGTTGTGCAGGCGCGAGTGTCGGTGGAGCGTGTCTCTGCGAGCGGGAGGAAGGAAGGTGGGGCGAGGCGAGGACGAGGTCAGCGACGGTGCGCGCGGTCTCCAAGGGTGGCTCTCGAGCGTCGACGCACTGCCGAGCAAAGGTCTTGCCGCAAGTGTCGCACGAGTAAGGGCGGTCGAGGGTGTCTGCGGGCGACGAGAGCCAAAAGCGCCGGCGTGAGTTTGCGAACGTCCCGCTCGGCAAGGGGGGTGCCGCCCTCGTTTCCGAGGGGCGGAGGGGAAGGGGGCGACGCACGGGTGCGCTCGTGGCGCTGAGCGTGCTCGAGCTTGCGGAAGGTCATGTCTGCGAGGGCGAGGCGAGGTGGGGCGTCAGCCGAGCCCGCTCGAGCAGCGGTGCGGAGGGCGCGAGAGCTGCGTGCGGCCAATTGGCCCGCTCCCTCTCTCGGAGGGGAGGAGGAGGAGGACGCACCGCAGTAGCGACAGGTCGCGGCCTTGCCCTCCTTCTTCTTCTTGCCGTCGGCTGTCGCTGTCGACGACGACATTGGTGCGGATGTGGAGAGAGTGTGGGAGGGGAGAGTGGAGTCTGGGGCAAGGGGCGAGGCGGCGGAAGGTCGGGACGCGTGGGTCGACCGTGGGCGCGAGGGGCGTGCGGCTCGGGGGCGGCTGTGCGAGGCGGTCGAGCTGTTTGTCGGGTCCCGCAGCTCTGTCGGGGGCTGAGCTGGGGCGTGCGTTGACGGGGGGAGGAGGGAGGAGGAGGAGGGGAGCGCAAGGCCCAGGAGCCCCGCGGCTGAGGCTCACTTTTGTCCGCGAGTGTCTGTGCCTTTTTCGCGCCCCTTTGACCTGCGAACGGGCGGCGGTTGCTCGCCTCGAGAAGTGCTGCTGCCTAGCCAAGGCACCTCTGCGCTGGTGCGCTCTCTGCTCGCAGTGTGGCCCAAGGTTGCGGTACATAGCTCGCGCAGGTGGCTCGAGCCTCGTTGCCCCGCTCCGCTTCCTCCCGACTCACGAGAAGGCGCAGCCCGACAGCTCGGGCGCGAGAAGACCTGCGGCCGCGTGCGCGCCATGCATGGTTCGCGGGAGAGGACGAGCGCGAGCGAGAGGAACGGCCGATCCCCTTCGAGCGCTTGAAGCAGCTGACCCCCACGCAGTGCCGTCGGCAGGCAGCCTGCCGACGAGGGCGAGGCCTCATTGTTCTTGCCCGCGCTGCGCAGCCCTTCCGCGCGCACTGCGAGGTCATTCCGAGCGGGCAGCGGCGTGCTCACCGCCGAGAGCAGCTCGCGGAGACTCGGAGCGAGGCCGGCGGGAGGAGGAGGAGCAGGGAGGTGGCGCGGCGGGCGGACTGCAGAGACGAGACTCGAGAGCACCAGAGCACCGTGCAGCCAGCAAGACAGCGCAAAGGCGCGGGACAGCGACCTCGCCCGCCGCCGCTCGTCCTCGCACCATCCACGCGCCGCAAGCACCGCCGCTCCTCCTCGTCACCCTCGCTCTACCTCCTCAGATGGCGACCAAGAGGCGCGCATCGGCCTCGCCTGCACCACCTGCCGCCCCGACCGAGCGCATCTACCCCGAAGCCGGCCCTGCCAGTGCGCACAAGCGCCTCCGGAAGAGCGACCCCGGATACGAGGCCCAGCTCGCGCAAGGCCCGCCCGAGAAGCGCCTCAAGCAGTTCAAGAGAGGTGCGTGGGCTCATCCTTGTGCGTGCAGGTCCAGTAGAGCGGCGGCGCTGACCTCGCCCCTTGTCCTCCTCCCCCTTCCCCTCCTCGTCGCTCCTCGCCCCCACTTCGACCCGACCCGGCCAACCTCTGCCTCTTCCGCCGCCTCCATCATTCACACGACCACCACGCTCCTTCATGTGCGTCTCACCGACTCGGCCCGACCCTGCAGCCTGCCCGCAGGCCACTCGCGAGCGCGCCGACCGCGTCTTTGCTCAGCGCTTCTTTTGCGTCGAGCGCGAGCGCACGGGCGAGACGAGCGAGCAGTTCAAGGTCTTAGGCTCAACTGGCAACCGCTATACCGTCTCTGTCCGTCCTCGCCTCGTGACTTTTCCGCGCAATATCGCAGCTGACGCTCTCGCCCTGGTACCGCAGATCGACAAGCTCCCGTCGTGCGACTGCCCCGATGGCAGCAAGGGCAACACGTGCAAGCACCGCCTCTTCGTCCTCCTCAAAATCCTCCAGGTCCCGCAGTCGTCCAACCTCTGGTACCAGTCGGCGCTCCTCTCGTCAGAGCTCGCCGCCATCTTTGCCAACGCGCGCACGGCACCGAGGACGGCGTTCGAGGAGGGCGTCGTGCGCCGGTACCAGGTCGCGACGGGCGTGCTCAAGCCCGAGGAGCTCGAGGCCGAGTCGAGCCTCGGCGTCAAGAAGCGCATCCCGGACGAGGGCGACAGCTGCCCGATCTGCTGTGCGTCTTCCCTCCTCACTTCTCCTCCCCCTCTTGCCATGCTCGGTAGCTGACTTGGGCTCGCTCGCGCAGACGAGGACTACACGCCCGGGTCCGAGGAGGGCCTCGTCTTCTGCCTCGGCGAGTCGGGCTGCGGCAACCCGCTCCACCGCGAGTGCTTCCAGAACTGGGCCAAGACGTCCCACCCTACGTGCGTACAGCTCCTCTCTCCTTCCTACTCGACCCGCAGCCGCCGGGCCGAGCTGACGCTGCTCCCTCGCGCACGCAGGACCTGCCCGCTCTGCCGCCAGAAGTGGACCGACGCGTCGAGCGCGACCCAGGGCGGCAACACGCACGCCGGCCCGAGGTACACCGTCGAGGGCTACGAGAACTACGCCGCCATGGCGGGCATCTCGACCAAGAGGGACACGAGCAGCTGTGCGTCCTCGTCGTCCTCCTCTCCTGCACCGCTCTCGAGGCTGACGCTCTCTCGCCGCTCGCAGACCACCAGGGCCCGCGCCGTGGCCGCGATGGCGGGTGGCGCTTCGGCTATGACGACGACTGGAACGGCGGGTTCGGTTACATGATGTGAGGAGGACGGCCGAGGGACGGAGGGACGACGAGGGAGAGGAGGCGAGACGAGGCGTTCTCGCTCGCTTGAGGCTCGGCGCGCTTTCTACAGTACTTTGTGCCTTGTTTACCTACGCAACTTTGCTTTCCTTGACGAGCTGCCTGCGCGAGAGAACCCTTGCGAGCCGATCCGAGCCGAGCGCGACCTTCTCAGCTCACGCTGCTCGCGCTCGTCCAGCTGCCGTGCTCTCCTCTCAGCGCAGCGAGCTCACCCATGCTCGAGAGTCTCGCACAGCCGACAGCGACCGTCTCAGGCGCAAGCAGCGAGCGCAGAAGGTCGCTGACGGTGCAGAGGTCCGTGCGGCGCTCTCGCCGAGCACATCTCCAGCTACGACGGCGTCCTCGGCAGCGTCTATCGCTGGCGCTCTCGTAGTCTCGTAGTCGACGCACGACGAGTAGCAACTGAGGCCTTGGAGAGCTAGACACAGATAGGATTCACACGTCGAGGAGGAAGTACAGGAAGGAAAGGAGCTCCGGCGGCGAGCCCTTGACGCTGCGCCGTCATCGTTCCGGCGCTCGGCGCCCGCACAGCACCACCTCAAGCGTACGTCGACACGCTGCGCTTGTCGTCCGTCATGCTCGCCGACTCGCGGTGAATCGGCCCGCCGATCTTGGCCTGGCCGTCCTTCTCGAGGTCGGCCTCGCCGTACCTCGCGCTCGGCGTCATGGCGTCGTCCTTGACTGTGCGCAGCGTGAAGAGTGCGTCAGTTTTGTGTGCGCGAGAGAGAGCAGAGGGAGCGAGAGCATGAGGGAGAGAGCGAGAGGGGAAGGAGACGCACGCTCCTCGATCTCGTCGCGCCCGGCGCCCTCCTCGAACGCGGCCTTGCCCTTCTCGAAGTGTGAGCCGTGCGCCTCGGCGCCGACGAGACAGCAGATGATGATCCCGCCGGCGACGATCTGTGAGCGGTGCAAAAGCGTCAGCGACGAGGAAGGACAGGCCAAGGCGCCCAAGCGCGCGGATTGGCGACAGAGAACAGGGTCTTCGACGCACGGTGATCAGAATAATGCCGATGAGGCCGTAGTTGGGGCGCCCCGCAGCCGTCTTGAGGTTCTCGCCGGCCGTCGCCTCGATCTGAGCGGACGCCGACGAAACTGCGTACGCCCGTCAAGTCAGCCCTGCCCGCCGCAGACCGCAAATATCGAGACGCACCCATGTTTCCGAGCTGGTACGCGACACCAGGCCAGACCTGAGGGGAGACGAGCGTCAGACGAGACGACCCCGAGAGGAGGACGAGGGACGCACAGCGCGGAAAGCGACGGGCGAGAGCTCGGCGAGGTACACCGGGATGACACCTGCGAGGAAAGGCGTTAGCTTGAGCGCTGAAAAGGCAGTATAGGGAGAGACGCTGTGTACCCCAGGCCCCCTGTACCTGTTTTTTGCGAAGGGAGCGGCGGGGAGAAAGAAGGTGGAGTTGGGAAGGTCGAGTTAGCCTGGATCCTCGTCGCGCGCGCCTGGAATAAGGTAGACGCACTCCAAATTGGACGAAGAAGGCACCAGCTGCCAGGCCGCCGAACGTGCTAGGCAGGTACCAGAGCGGGATGAAGGCGCAGGTCCAGATGCACATGACGATGATGGTGAGGCGGCGTCCGAGGAACTGCGAGATGTAGCCCGCGACCGTGCCGCCGACGATGGCGCCGACATTGCCGATGATCGTAGCGAGCGTGGCCTGGTGCGCGCTCAAGCCCTTGCCGTCCTCTGCGGAGAGAAAGGGCGGGTCAGCCCCCGAGTTGTTCGAGCAACGCTCGAGCGGAAAGGCGAAGGAGTAGCTCACGGATGTAGCTCGGGTACACGTCCTGGCTGGAATGACTCTGTGATCAGGAAGACAAAGAGCGTCAGTGGCGGCTTGCAGATCTGGCGGAGGCGGACGAGGGAAGGCGCGACAGCTCAGGGCCGACCTCAGCTGCGCCTTTAGGTTGAAAGAACGCACAAAAAAGTTGAACAAGGACATAAGGATTACGGCAAAGATACACCTTGCCCAGTAAGTCTTGAGCGCGCGCCCAGCCTCGCGGAGGAAGATCTTGGACTTGGTCCCCGACGAAACGGTGGTGCCCTCGGCCTTCTCGGCCGTGCGACGCTCCAGGAAGTACGCCGACTCAGGTAGGACGAGGCGCACGATGGCGGCGAAGAAGCTGACAGCGCCGGCGAAGTAGAAGAGGATGTGGTAGGAATTGTGCCGCGGGACCAAAGTCAGGTTGATGACTGCCGAGATCAGGTACCTGCGAGGCAAGGGCGACTCAGCTGAGGGCACAGGATGCGAGAGTAGTGACGGGACGCACCCGACGGCGTAACCCTGCTGAAGGAGGCCCGAGAAGAGGCCACGAGCGTGGACGGGCATGTTCTCGAGGGCGAGGGCGGCCGAGAGGCCCCAGATCCCTGCACAGGCCGAGAACATCAGTACAGGCACGCATGCGGAGCGCATGAACGACGACGCACCGCCCATGGCGATGCCGAAGAGGCAGCGAACGGCGAGGAACTGGGGGAACGTCTTGACGAAGGCCGTGCCGAGCGAGAGGGCGCCGCAGCAGCACAGGTCGACGATGAGAGGCCACTTGCGTCCGAAACGGTCCGAGGCGAGGCCGAAGATGATGGCGCCGACGGGCCGGAACTGCAAGAGGTCGACCGTCAGGAGGCGGAAATTGAGAAGGTCGGCTGGAGAAGGTCGGCTTGAGACGCACCAGGAGCGTGAGCGTGATGGAGGTCGTGATTGTCTTGAGCGGCTTGTCGAAGTACACCTCGAGGCGGTGGTTCGACAGCGAGACCGAGAAGAAGTCGATACTGCGAGGATGGCGAACGTCAGCCGTGACAGTCGACCTCGAGGGGATAAGATAGGCCGACGCACGCATCCACCGTCCAACTGAGCCAGCCGCTCATAAAGAAGGCCCACTGGAGCGCCGTGAGCGAGCCGAGGACCTTGAAGATGTTGACCGACTCGCGCTGTGGGAGACGAGGAGCGTGAGCTCAAGCGCGCAGGGGCAGCGAGGACGGCGACGCACGTCCGACTTGGGCGGCGGGCGAGGGAGATTTGCGACTGTGAGCGGTGCGAGCGACGTCAGCTGCCTGCAGCACGGCGAGGGAGGCGCGGAGCGAGCCCGCCGACGAGAGCCTCGAGCCTCCAATCTGGCCTCTGCGGCCGACGAGAGGACGGTCCCGACGTAC
The DNA here is from genome assembly GCA_920104245.2 of Rhodotorula babjevae. Lineage (NCBI taxonomy): Eukaryota > Fungi > Basidiomycota > Microbotryomycetes > Sporidiobolales > Sporidiobolaceae > Rhodotorula > Rhodotorula babjevae. Next base: position 897,985 of record CAKKSZ020000023.1, read on the forward strand.
CGAAGGCGCTCATGATGCCCATCTTGTGCTGTCCGCCTTTGCGCGTGCGGGAGAAGCGGTTGGATCGAGGTGGGAGAGCGAGGAAGAGGGGGGGACGGGGAGAGAGACGATGGTATCGTCCGTCGCGGACGAACGGTGGGCGAGTTGGGGGTCCCTGGCGCCTCCACGCCTTTGTGTCGCGCTAAAGCGGAGCTCTCAGCCTGCCTCTGCGGAGCATCTCGCCGGCGAGGCCAAATTTGGCTCGTCAAGTGGGCACCGCAAGGGGAAGCTCGCGTCGGCGAGCGACGGACGTCGACGTTTCAGGGTGCTGCGGCCGCTCCTTCTCGATCTTCGACGTGCGCCCGACGAATCACTGACCGTAAGACGGTGTAGAACGTCCGGAGCAGAGCGGAGATTGAGGCGTGGGGGCTCGTCTGCTGCGTCGTCCTCGAGATTTCAAACCTGCGCACGCTCGCGGAGATTCGGGCAGGCTTCCACCGCTGCAGACGAGCGAGACTCTCTCGCTCTTCCTGGCCGCCTGCCGGTGCGAGAGCGCGCGAGGGAAATTGGCCTGAGGGGAGCGTGCCCGAAGCGAGAGACGGCGACGGCCGACCTTCTCAAGTTCGGCTCGGCCGGGCGAAAGGAGGGAGGAGATGCGAGGGTGCAATGCAAGCGACGACGACGCAACAACAAGGTGAGGAGGTTGAGACAAAGCCAAGGGGTACACACGCTGCGTCTGCGCCCGTCCGTCAAGCCGCCGCCGACGCCGGCGCCTCGCCCGCCTTGAGCTCCTCGAGCAGCCCACCATGCTCGCGCAGCATCGAGTTCTTTGCCGACCCGCCCGCGACCTCATCGACGAGCGCGACGAGCCTCGGCACGTCCCACTCGACCGCGACGCCGCGCTCGCGCAGCTTGGCGACGGCGGAGAGGACGTTCCAGACGGCGCTGACGGGCTTGAGCGGGGTCGAGGCGCTCATGCGCGCCGTCAGGTCGCGCAGCGCGAGGCGCTCGTCGTGGAAGAGGGCGACGGCCTCGAACTTGCGGTCGGTGAGGGTGCGGCGAGCGGCGGCGGGGAGCGTCGAGTCGGGGAAGGGGATGGCGTGGGAGGGGAGAGCGCCGGAGGCTGGTGACGCCGAGGTCGCAGCGGCGGGGCGCGGATAGGTCGACGAGGCCCAGTGATTGTAGGGCGTCGTCGAGAGGCGGCGCAGGTCGGCACTCGCGGCGTCGGCCGAGAGGTCGGAGAAGGCCTGGATGGCGCGCAGGACGAGGAGCGAGGCGTAGACGTCATTGGCGGCGTCTGCGGGCGACGGGCGACAGGAAAGCGTCAGCGACGGTCTCATATAGATGCATGACCTGGCACTGCGAGCGCGAGCTCGTGCGCCCGGCCAAAGACAGGGAGGAAGAGCCGACGCACACTCGAGCTGCTCGGTCGACAGCGTGCCCGACCACCTCGCGCACCGCACGTCCTGCTCCTTGGGCAAGTAGGCCTCGAGGTACATGCCGACGAGCTCCTGGAGGCCGATCAGGCCCGGCTTGGTGCGGTCGACAAAGCGCTGCGGGTCGTAGGCGCGCACGCACGCGTTGAGCTCGAGGAGGCCCTGGGCGCTGTGCGAAAAGTCGCGCTTGAGCTTGGCGGCGTCGCCTGCGAGGTGAGAGGAAGGGAGGAGTGAGTGAGAGGACGAGGCAAGGGCGAGAAGAGGGGCGAGAGGGAGGAAGACGAACCCGCGATCTGGACGCCGAGCTTGAGGCGCTCCGGGTCCTCGACGAGCTCCTTGAGCGCCGGCGGAAAGCCTGCGACGACGTCACGCGTCAGCGAGCTTGCGCCGGAGAGGCGAAAAGGCGGAAGAGGCGGACGTACGCGACATCCTGGCGACGTGGACGAGGAGGATCGTCTCGGCGTCGCAGACCTGGACGAGCGCCGCCTTGCCCGGTCCGCCGACGCCGCCCAGCTTGTGCACGTACGGGTCCCACTCGAGGTCTGTGAGCGGGTGAGAGGGCGTCAGTTGGCGTCCAAGGCGGGCGCGAGGAAGGGTGAGGGGAGGGAGGAGGGGCGAGGCGAGGGAGAGACGGGCGCACCAAAGCCGAGGGGCCTGCAGGGGGTGAGGAAGAACGCCGAGTCAGCCCAGTTGCGCGCTCGGCAGCCGAAAGTGAGAGGGAGAGGGAAGGAGAGTGAGCGAGAGCACGCACCCCTTGAGCGTCGGCAGGACCCTCTCGACCTCCCTCTCGTCCATCGTGTACACCATCCTCGGCCTCCTCCCCTCGCTCGCACCCACGCCCGCTCCTGCACCCACGCCCGCACCCGCACCCACAGGCCACGTCAAGAAGCTGAACGTCGTGTCCCACAGCGCGCGCAGCGCCTCCTGCTTGTCGGCCTCGCGCTGGCGCTTCGAGCCCATGCGCGGGGGGCGCAGGGGGCCTGTGCGGGCGGCGGGGCGGGTCGGGCGGGCGGGGACGCCTGGGGCGAGGACGGGACGAGGGCGAGCTGGGGCGGAGGAGGTCGAGGTCGAGGTCGAGGTAGAGGCGGTCGGTGCGCGCGAGGCCGCGGACGTGGTCGAGTAGGCGAACGTCGGCGCCACAGGTGCGCGCGCCGCCGGGCGCTGGAACCACCCGCCTTTGGGGTGGAGGCCGGCGTGCGGCCCTGCGACAGCTGCCGCTCCCGCTGCCGTTACGGTCGGCGTGGCGCTCGCAGCGCGCCCGGCCGGGCGCGCGTGGCGCACGACGACGAGGTCGGGCGACGAGCCCGGCGCGTCGCTGTCGTCGCTCAGGAGCTCGATGACTTTGGGCTTGGGCGTCGTCGCGCTCGCGCCGCCGCCGCCGGCGCTGCTCGTGCCCGTCGCGCCGGGTCCCAAAATGGGGGCCGAGCCCGGCGACGAGCTGTACGCGCGGATCAAGCGCGCGTGCGGCGAGCCTACTGGCGGCATGCCGCGCGCCGGCCGAAGAGGCGACGCGCGCGCCTGCGCGGGCGAGGAGCTCGCGCGCGCAGCTCCAGCCTTGGGCTCGGGCTTGGGCCCGGGCGCGCCGACGGCGCGCGGCGAGAAGAGGTCGCGCGCGTGCTGCGGCGGCTCGAGGCGGGGCGAGGGCGCGGGCGCGGGCGCGGGCGAGGTTGGCGCGAGCGCGCGGGCGTGCGGGCGGGTCGTGGTGCAGGTGCGGAAGCCGAGGCGGGGGGAGGGGGTTGTGCGCGGCGCGGGCGCGGTGAGAGGTGGGGAGTGCGAGGCGAGGTGCGCGGGGCGGGGCGGCTCGACCGGGGCCGCGGACGAGGACGTCGACGCCGACGCCGACGCGCGGGCGGGCGCAGGCTCGTCGCCGTCGGACAGGAGCAGGTCGGCGTCCTGCGAGAAGTCGATCCCGTCGACGAGTTGCTCGAGCTCGTCGGGCGCGAGGCTCGCCTGCTTGGCGAGCGCCGGGCGCGCGCCCTCGGGCTCGAGGTCGTCCGCGACGAGGTCGGGGTCGAGGCCGACGTCGAGGTCGAGGTCGAGGTCGAGGTCGAGGCCCTCCCAGTCGACGTCGGCGACGAGGTCGTCCATCTCCTTCTGCGAGAGGGGGCGCGGTGTGCTGCCGTGCGTGGCGCCGGCGGGAGGAGGAGGAGCAAGAGGGGGAGGGCCCGAGGCGCACGCTGCGCGAGGTGAAGGTGTGCGGGTCGAGCGGCCGTGCGAGTCGAGGAAGGGCGGTCGCGCGAGTGCGGGCGAGCTGCTCACGCAGGCGGGTCAGCGTGCGCGCTCGCGAGGAGGAGGTGGCGGTGCAACCACGGCCGGTGGAGGAGAGGGGAGACGCACCTCGAGCACCGGACCGGCAGCGGCAGCGCGCCACGCCCGCCCTGCAGCCCCTCACCACCCCTCGCGCCGCCGTCCACCGGCCCAAACACGACCGCGTCCCCGTTGCGCCACGCCCGCCCGGCCGACCCGGACGCCGCCGCCGCCGTCCGCTCCTCGCCCTGCGCAGGGGGCCCGCCGAACACGATCGGGCTCCCAGGGACCCACATGCGCTGTGCCGAGGGCGAGGGCGAGGTCGAGTGGTGGTGGTGGTCGCGGTGCCGCGCGGCGAAGGCGCGGAGCGGGCGAGATGAGGAGGACGAGGGCGCGGAGCGGGGGGGCGAGAGCGAGGCGAGGCGGAGCATGGACTGGGCGAGGGGGTGACGACGGTGAGGAGGGAGAGCTGCAGGCGCAGCTCTCGGCTTGGTGGGTGCGAGGTCGAGGCGTGTGCGTGCGGAGGACGAGGTGAATTCGAAGGGGAGTGCCCGGTGCCGGCGGCTCGAGTTGAGCGACGTGCGAGCGACGGGTCGCTCTGCTCGCCGCTCACCGCGCACTCTCTCGCTTACCAGAGCACACAGACCGACCCTGCGCTGCAGCCCGAGCCCCGCCCAGGCCCTCCTCTCCCCCAGCTGGACCCGCGCACCCTCCTCGCCCTCCTAGCCCGCCGCTCACGCCCCCTCCGCCTCGGCCCTCGCCGGCGGCGCCACCTTCCTCGCCGTCCAGAACGCCGCCTGGTACGTGTGCCGCAGCGTCGACCGCGGGTCGGTCGTGTAGCACGTCTCGATCTCGCGCTCGTCCTGCGTGCGCGTGCGCTCTCCTCCGCCCGTCAGCTTCCCCTCCCTGCGCACGAGAGAGAGAGAGAGAGGGAGGGAGAGAGGGGCGCAGACGCACCGAGATGTCGAACCCGACGCGGCGCGCGAGGGCCTTGAGGTCGTCGAGCGTGAGGGCGAGCGAGCTCGCCGCGGGGTCGTTCTCAAAGTGCCACAGCGTGGGGCCTGGGGGCCGGGGCGCGGTTGGCGGGTCGCGGGTCGCCGGGCGCGGGAGGAGGGGCGCAGGGAGTGAGGGCGGGGAGAGGGAGGAAAGGCGGGAGGGAAGAGGGAGAGAGGGGCGAGGGGGCGCGTCAGCTCGACGCTCACAGGGCCGCGCTCGCACGACCGAGCCGGCGCGGGCTCGAGCGGCAGTCGTCGAGGCGCGCGAAAAGAAAGAAACGCACCGCAGTTGATCCACGTCCCGCCGTCCCTGAGCAGCCCGTGGATCACCTCGAGGTACCTGACGACGTTCCTCGCCGTGTCGACAAAGAAGCACGTCACGCAGCTGTCCCACTGGCCCTGTTGCTCGTCGGCGCCATACACGTCGACAAAGTCGCCCGCCGCGAACGAGAACTGGGCGTCGAGGTCGGCGATGAGGTCGGGGCGCACGTCGGGGACGTACGACGGCGCGAGGAGGTCGGCGCGCGAGCGGACGTTGCTGAGCGAGTGCAGGTACGGGTGCAGGGCGTGGGCGTTGGGCGCGGCCGTGTGGTTGAGGATAAAGTGCGACGCGATGAGCATGTAGAGGGAGAACTCGTTGGCCTGGCAGGAGTAGCCTGCGCGCAGCGAGGGGAGTGCGAGGCGGGAGGGTCAGCGTCGCGCGGCCGCGAGAGGGGAGGATGAGCCGCACCTGCGCGCACGATCTCCCACGCGAGACGGCCGAGCCCGGCGCCGGGGACGAGGACCTTGATCTGCGCCCTGCGCGCTCTCTCTGACAGTCAGCCGAGCGGGCCTCGAGAGGGAGAGAGCGAGAGGAAGACGGACGCACTTGTCGCTCGGGCCGAGGCCGGCATAGGCGGCGTCGAGCGCAGCGAGAATGGGCGTGTAGGTCGCGTCTCGCTCGGGCTTGCCCTGTCGACGGCAGGCGAGGCGAGGATCAGCGCGAGAGCGGGAGAGGGAGGGAAGGAGGGAAGGAGGGAAGGAGGGAAGGAGGGAAGGAGGGAAGGAGGGAAGGAGGGAAGGAGGGAAGGAGGGAAGGAGGGAAGGAGGATGAGAGGGTGAGAAGGGAAGGAGGGTGAGAAGGGAAGGAGGGTGAGAAGGGAAGGAGGGAGAAGGAGGAAGGGAGGGAGAGAAGGAAGAAAGGAAGAGGAGGACGCACGTCGGCCGACCAGTCGCGCACGCACTGCCTCAGCGTACTCCTCAGCCGCTGTTGCGCTCCTGCACGTCGTCAGTACAAGAAAGAGACAGGGAGTGAGGGGGACAGAGCGCGCGGGCGGGCTTACCTCGTGGTCGGCCTCTGTCGGCGCCGGCGCGTCGAGCGCGGCGTCGGTCGGGGGCGGGAACGGGTTCGTGTCGGCCATGCGCTGCACGAGCTCGGCGTTGGTCGCGAGGCGGGCGTCGACGTCGGCGAGGAGGGCGTTGTAGTCGGGGACGAGGGCGCGGTGCGAGCGAGCGAGGGCGTAGTAGTCGGCGCGGCGCTGCTGGTTGGTGGCGAGGGCGTGGCGCTTGTAGAGGTCAAAGGTGGCCTGGACGGTGGCCTGGTGGTGGGCCTCGGTGCGGTGCGGGTCGTGGTGGTCGCGGTCGGGGTCGGCGGGGGTGAGGTCCGAGTCGTGGTGGGGAGGATGCGGGTGCGGGTGCGGGTGAGAGTGCGAGTGCGAGTGGGCGTGGCCGTGTGGCGGGTGATGGCTGTGCGAGTGTGGCATCTTGGCGTGGCTGCGGGAGAGGGAGCGGGCCGAGGTTGGACGAGGACGAGCTGATGAAGTCGGCCCGGCTCTCTCCCTCGTCTGCACCACTCTCAGGCTCAGTCCAGCTCAGCTCACTCGCCGCCTGGCTCAACTCGGACTGCGCCAACACTGCCCTCGCCCTGCCCCCTCTCCCCCTCCTCATGGCCGCCCTCTCGCCCGAGCCAGAGGCGTACATCCAGTCCATCCTCGACACTGACCTGTACAAGCTCAGGTCCGCCTCGCTCCTCTCTGCCCCCACCTCCTGCGCGCTGACCGACCTGACTCCCTCCCTCGATCGCAGCATGTTCGTCCTCCCTCCTTCTCGCCCATCTCGCCGCACCCGCCCAGGAAGCTGATGCTCACCCCCACACAGGCAGTACGCCATCCTCGAGCTGTACCCGACCGTCGACGTCAAGTACCGCTTTACGAACCGCGGCGGGACCCGCTTCACGCGCGACATGCACGCCGCCGTCCTCAAGGCCATCCAGCGTGACTTGCCGCTCTCTCTCTCTCTCTCTCCTCGCCTTCTCGTACGTAACGCACGAAAGCTGACTCGAAGTTGCGCCCTCGCGCAGACCTCGAGACGCTGGCGCTCACGCCCGCCGAGCGCGCCTTCCTCGAGCGCCGGTGCCCCTACTTCCCGCCCTCGTACCTCGACTACCTCTCGTCATTCCGCTTCCGCCCCTCGACCCAGGTCCGCCTCACCTTTGTGCCCCTCGACGACGACCCGGACTCGGTCTCGGAGTTGGGCGCGTTCGAGCTCGAGGTCGAGGGGACCTGGCTCGAGACGATCCTGTACGAGGTGCCCCTCATGAGCATCCTCAGCGAGGCCTACTTTACGCACGTCGACAAGCAGTGGGACTATGTCGGCCAGCTTGGTGCGTCGGCCCTCCCCTCGATCCTCCCCCCGCGCTCTCTTCCTCGCGCCTCCTCTCCCCTCCCGCTCTCGCTCCCAGGCTGACCCGCCCCGCCCCACGCCCGCCCGCCCGCAGAGCTCGCGCAGCAAAAGGGCCTCGCCCTCTTCCGCGCCGGGTGCCTCCTGTCCGAGTTTGGCTCGCGCCGCCGCCGGACGTACCGCGCGCACGACGTCGTCATGCGCGGGCTCGTCGCTGCGGACCACGAGAGCGCGCGCGAGGCCGAGGCGGCTGCGGCGGGGCAGGGCGAGGACAGGAGTCAGGAGGAGAAGAGGGGCAGGCTCGCGGGGACGAGCAACGTCCACTTTGCGTGCAAGTACGACTTGGTGCCGATCGGGACGGTGCGCTCTCGCTCGCCCTCTCGCTACTCTCCTGCTGCTCCCTCTTGCTGTGCAGCACTGGACTGACCCCTGTACCCGCTCGACACGCCGCGCAGATCGCGCACGAGATGGTCATGGGCATCGCGGCGCTCGAGGGGTACGAGGGCAGCAACGGGCGGACGATGGACGCGTGGGAGAAGGTAAGCCACACTCCCTTCCTTCTCGCCCGAGCGGCACGAGAGGTGCACGAGGCGCGGTGAGACGGGCCGCGTGCGGTGCGGCTGTCGCGCTCAGGCCTCGCTGACCCTCTCCCTCCGGCCGCCCTCGCTCCTCCCTCCCTCTCCCCTCTCTTGCCACCCGCTCCCCTTCCCTCCCCCCTCCCGCCCGCCCGCCCACCCCGCAGGTCTACCCCTCCGGCGCCCTCTCGATCGCCCTCACCGACACCTTCACGACCAAGCCCTTCTTCGACGATTTTGTCGCCGACCCCGAGCGCGCGCGCAGGTGGAAGGGCCTCCGGCAGGACAGCGGCGACCCGCTCAAGTTCATCCCAGTCGCGAGGGAGGCGTTCGAGAGGGTCGGTGCGGCCCCGAGGGACAGTGCGTCGCACCCCTCGCTCTCGTCGACGGGCCGCCCTCGTGCTCGGAGCGGTGCACTGACTGGAACGTGAGGATGCGCACGCAGAGGTCGTCGTTTTCTCCGACTCGCTCGACGTCGCGCGGTGCATCGAGCTCAAGAAGGCGGCCGACGAGGCTGGGATCGGGTGCTCGTTTGGCGTCGGGACGCACTTGACGAACGGTGCGCCTCCCTCTCCTTCTTCCCTCCCTCGCTCCCTCGCTCTCTATTCCGCCCTCAGCGCCGGCCTCGGTGCCCCTCTCCCCGGCCTCTCTCTCCATGTCACCCCCTCTCCCTGCCCTCTCGCTCCCTCCCCTCGCGCGCTCCCTCCTCCTCCACCACTCTCCTCACCGCCTCCTGCCGTCTCTCTCCCGCAGCCCGAACGCTCTCGCTGATCCCCGCCTCCCGAGCGCGCAGACTTCCGCCGCGTCGAGGAGCCCGTCGTGCAGGACGAGCCGGGCGCAGGGCCCGTGCGCACCGAGGGCGAGAGCTCCAAGGCGGTGCGTCGCGCTCTCCTCCTCGCTGTCGGGCCTCTCTCTTCCGCTCGAGCGAGAGGAGCTGACTTCGTCGTGTTGCGCGGGCGCAGCTCAACATGGTCATCAAGGTGCGCCGCTCTCCTCCCCCCTTCCCCGTTCTCGAGCCGCCCTGACGAGCTCCTCCTGTCGCCATCCGCGCACGCAGCTCTACTCGATCGCGGGGCAGCCCTGCGTCAAGATCTCGGACGAGCTCACCAAGGTGCGTCGGCCGTCCTCGCTCCGTCCTCTCCTGCGCGGCGGCGGCGGCGGGGCGCTCGTCCGGCGTCGCGCTGCTGGATTACGAGCGTGTACGGCACAGCTGACGCTCTGCACCCGCACCCGCAGAACACGGGCGACCCCGAGGCGGTCGCGCTCGTCAAGCAGCGCTTTGGCCTCGAGGCTCACGGCGAGTCGACCCAGTGCGGCCCGACCGTCTGAGCGGTGCCTCTCTCTCTCTCTCCCTCTCGATCGCCTGCTTGCCTCTCTGTTGCGCGTCGCGCCGAGCGCGGCGTCGCCTCTCTGTACCCTCTCCTCCCCTCGCTCGCCTCCTCGAGTGCACGAGCCGCTTGCAAATAGACATCTTCTCGGGTTCCAGATACTGCTCGCCCAGGTCCAGGTGGTACTGCTTGATAGAAAGAGAGAGGGAACGAGAGCGGGAGAGGGGTTCTAGAGCTTGTGGCGCATCTGCTTGCTCGCGAGCTTGGCAAACTGCTCTTGGGGCTTGCCCGTCGCGAAGCGCTCGGCGCCTGCAAAGACCTCGCGGACGTTGCTGCGGGAGAGGACGGGCGTCAGTCATGCTGGGAAGGAGGGAGGGAGAGGGAGAGGGAGAGGGGGACGACGCACGTCGGCTCGGGGTCCGGGAGCGCGGCGCGGATGAGGGCCTTGGACTTGACGATCTGCGCGACGTCGTCGGCACGTCAGCGTCGCGCATGTCGAGCGCGAACGAGCGAGAGGGACGAGGCAGAAGAAAGACGCACCGCATCGAGCTGGAGCCCGTCGAGCTGCCGGTCGAGGAGCTTGAACAGCTCGGTGCGGAACTCGTCCGAGTCGCCCTTGGCCTCGATGAGCCCGGTGATGAACCCGCTCGGGAGCAGCTCCTGCATCGAGAGCTTCTTTCCGAACAGGAGGGCCCTGCGCGCGGTTCTCGCCCGAGTCAGTGTCGTTCCGAAGGCATTAGCAGGAAGTGACGCAACTCGTTGGCCTTGCCGAGGCCCATGCGCTGCACGAGCGCCTGGCTCGCGCCGCCCTCGCACACGAGCGAGATGGCGCTGAAGGGCGTCAGGAAGTAGGCCGTCGGGACGGCGTACACAAAGTCAAAGTGCTGCGGCGTGACGTGGAGGAGCATCAGCGAGAGGAACGGCGGCGAGACGAGCGGGAGCGGGCGCACGCCGAGGAGAGCTGCGATGTGCCGAGGTCAGCGACGTGCGCATGATGTGAGTTGAGAAGGAGGGGCGCACCCGCAGAGAGGCCGATCGCAGGCCCGTTCAAGCCGGCGACGAGGATCTTCGAGTGGCGGTAGAACGCTGTCGAGGGGCAGGATCAGCTCCTCTCCCAGCCGTGCGGCGCTCGAGGGACGCACAGCGAGTGAGGTCGAGGTTCGAGCCGCTCAGGCGCTCGAGCGAGGTGACCTGCGCGGACGAAGCGGGTCAGCGGACGGGCCTCTCGTCGGTCGCGTGGCGGGAGGAGCGACGCACCCGGGCGTTGGCGCCTCCGAGCGACTCGCGGGTCGACTTCACGTCGGCTCCAGCCTGTCACCGAGGGCAGGGGATCAGCCGGGCGCAGGCGAGACCAAAGGGGAGCGAGGCGCACGCTGAAGAAGTCGCCCTTGCCCGTCAGGACGGTGACGAAAACCTCGGGCTTGGCATCGATCTCCTGCCGGCCGCCGAGCAGGTCAGCTTCGAGTCGAGGCGGAAGAGGAGAGAGGATCCGCACCTGAAGGAGGGCGGACAACCGCTTGTCTGCGCGCGAGGAGGAGAGGAGGTCAGCCGGGCCCGCTCGCTCGCACTAGAGACGCCCCGACGCACACAGGGTCGTATCGAGCGCGTTCTTCTTCTTGGGCTGGTTCTGCGCGGCAGGCGGTGCGGTGCGGCGTCAGCTCGGCGGCTTCGAGTCCGGCTAGCCGGCGGACGCGGTGGGTGGGGAGAAGGGCGGCGCACGAGCGTGATGATGGCGTACGGCGCGCGGATCTCGAGCAGGAGGGCATCGCTGGAGGCCATGGTCGTCGGGTGCAGCAGGTGCGGTGAGCTGTGACGAGAGAGAGCGTCGTCGCTGCCGGACGAGAGCAAGTCGGCGCGCCGGAGCCGGTGCCGAGCTCTGTGGGGAAGCTGAAGCGCGAACCGAGCTCCTCTCTCGCTCTCTCGTCCACGGAGAGCAGCAGTGCAGAACCTCGCGGAGTGTATTGCGAGGCGACCCGAGACCATGCAAAGGGAGAGAGAGAACAACACGCCCCGCCGCTTCCCACAGCTCTTCGACCGCTCCAAGCGCGCGCCCGACCGCCCTGCTCTTCCTGCTCCACCGACCGTGTGCCCGAGGACCGAGTACGAGGCGAGAAGTAGTGCCGATGAAGAGGAGGGAGGGGAGGACGAGAGGCGAGCCGGGGAAAGTCGACGAGGACGAGGGAGGGAGGGGAAACCTTGAGGAAGAAGATGTCGCGCGTGACCGATTAACCCGTGGAGAACGACGTGGCGAAAGATAGAGAGGTGGGGAGGGAGGACGACCGGCCTGCGGTCGACCGACGAGAGGCGAGAGATGCGGTGGAGGCGAAAGGCGACGGCGACGAGGAGGTGCGCCCGACGACGGCGACGAAGCTTGAAAGAACCGGTGACGAGGAACCCCTTGAACCCAAAATGTAGACCGAGGAGAAAGGCGAAGGCGCGGTGGATATGGTGGGGGCGGCGCGGCGGCGGCGAGAGGCGGCGGTCCTGCGCCCGGTGAAGTGGACGAGACGAGCCGGCGTCGCGCGGCGGACGAGGGGTATGGCGCGTGCTAGCGGGTCGACAGCGTTGTGCTGCGGGTGTGCGCAGGTGGTGCAGGCGGCCGCAGGCGCGGAGGAGGTGGGTATCGAGGGTGAGGACGAGTGGAAGAGGGTCGAGCGAGGCGTGCTGTGGCAAGGCGACGTCGACGTGTGAGTGAGCGCCGACGCACTGCGTGGACGGGCAGGGACTACGCACCTGTGCTGTGCAGCTCACGCCGACGAGTGCTGCGCGACGGGCTCGCCGTTGCGCGCCTGGTCGGCTTGTGGCGGCTGCGCCGGGCCCGACTTGCTCTGCTGCGCCGCCTGCGTGTGTGCGCCGCCGCCGTTCCACCCGCCGTTGGTCGACGTGACGCCCGCGACGCCCTGCTGGAAGATGTCGGGCTCGGAGCCCTGGACGAACGAGCTGCTCGGCGGCGAGTTGAAGGGGCGGACGCGGATCTGGTCGCACGAGTTGTCTGCGGGCGAGGATGGGAGGAGGGTCAGCGGGTGCACGTCGACTCGGGCTTTGGGGTGGTGCTTGCGCGTGCGACGCAGGGAAGGGAAGGGAGCCCTTGAGTGAGCCCTGCGACCCCGGATGCGGGTGGGGTGCGCGCGAGTCTCGAGGCTCGCTTGGTGGGGGCCACGCGCAACCCGTCGAGAGCGAGACGGACGACGAGAGGATGCGAGGAACGCACAGTGGACCATGCTCTGCTTGTACTCGTCGCTCCGGTGGCCGCAGTTGGGACATACCTGCAGCGCGGGCGGGCGAGAGAGAGGTCAGCTCGTCCGTCGACGGAGTTGGTCCTGCTGCGGCAGCCACTCGACCGCCGAGGTGCTGTGGGCGCAGATGGCGCAGTGGATAGGGAGCAGGCGGACGCACGTAGTAGACCATGGCCTCGTCCCTGCGTGTGTGGCGCGGGCGGGCGGGACGGAAGGTTGGCGGCGGCGCGGTGGAGAAGGTTCCTGAGGGCGCGGCTGCCAGAGAGTGCGCTCGGCACTACTGGGTGTCTGGTCGAGGTGCGCGGTGGTAAGGCGGGCGCAGCTCGGACGACGGGGCGGGACAGAGGGAGAGAGACGTCTCGAGGCGCGAGGGAGCCGAGACCTTCGTGCGCCGTTGCCGCCGCCGACCCCGAGGCTCCCTCCCTCTGCGCCCGCCGGTCCCGCACTCTGTTCTGCCGGGCCAGCGTGTCGCACAGCCCGGACTGCGTCCATCGCGAGACAGGCCAGGAGCTGTTTCCGTCGGCCCGTCCTTGCTTCCCGCTTGTCGCTCAGCGCATCCCGCTCGGCGGCGGGATCCCTCTCTGTGCTCGTCGGGCGCTCTCCGGTTGCGCACAGCGGGCTCTGCTCCGCGTCGGACAGAGCGCAGCGGCTGTAGGAGAGAACCCGGCTTGCTCTCACCACCGCAGAGATCGAGGACATCGCGCGTCGCGACCGTGAGCACGAGACGAGGAGCTCTACTAAGGGCGCAACTGTCTGCCCGGACGTGTCGAGAGCAGAGCCAAAGAGAGCACACGCAAGCGCTGCGCCTCGGCAGTTGTCGCCGTCGAGCGAGGCGAGCGGAACTCTCGGAGACGACGGAGCGCGAGCGAGCAGCTCGCTCCCCTTGTCCACCGCCTCGCTCTGCCAGGCCAGCCGTGCGCGGGACTGCACAGGCGCACACTTATCGCAGCGCACCAGCCGTAGCACCGCCAGCCAGCGTGCACCACTCGCCGTCGCGGCGCACCTCGTCGTCGTCCTCCCCCCACTCGTCGAGCTCCCCGACCTCGCCCCGCCTGCGCACACCGCCGGGCGCCAGCTGGACCAGCCCTACCGACTCGCACTGTGCATGCCAGCGCACCCCCGACCAGGCGTGCCCGACCTCGCCGCAGCCGCCGACACGGCCCCGGATCGTCCGCCGCTCTCGACCGTCCTCTCCACCTCGAGCGCGTCGAGCGTGTCGTTCAGCGGCGCAGCGTCGTCCCCGGCCACTAGCTTCGACTCGCACGCCACCTCTTCCGGTCCAGCCGCCATGACGGCCGCGCCCACCGCCCTCTCCTCCTCCGCCTCATCGCACCCCGGATCCGCAGCGCTCGACACTCCCCCGGCGCCTCCCTCCCCTCCTGCCAACGGCATCTCGTCCCCGCCAGCATCCGCCGAGGCCCTCCACACCTTCCCGACCTTCCTCCTCTCGCTCCTCACCGCCCTCGAGTGCGACCCGGGCAGCGTCCGCTCCCACCTCGCCAACCTCGCCGCGAGCCACGCCGCGCCCGCCACATTTGCGCCAACCGAGGCGGGCAAGCCCGCCGAGACGGACGCCATCGTCGCGTGCGCGTCGCGCATCGCCGACCGCCTCCAGGCCGCCGAGGGCGCGCCGGCACCCGCACCCGCACCGGCGAGCAACGGCGGCGCGCCCGCGCCCGCCGGCGAGGGCAGCGCGTCCCCGTCGCCTTTGCCCCGGCCCAACGGCGGTGCGGCGGGCGGCTCGCCGTCGGGCGCAGCGTCGCCCAAGGACACGCCGCGGCGGCCCGTCGTGCACGGCGAGTCGGTCGACGCCGTGCGCCGCAACTGCGAGGAGCAGATCCTCGCGCTCAAGGTGCTCCACGCCGAGGAGCTTCGGCGTGCGCAGCTCACGCACGACAGCGAGGTTCGGTGCGCGCCCTTTTCCCGCCTCGCCCTCTGCCCTTGCTCGAGCCGGACGAGCTGACTCGGAGCGAGCGCACGTGTGCAGGTCCATCGCCATCGTCACGTCGGCCATCGCTCGCGGCGAGTACGTTCTTTCTTCCCTCCTCGCTGCGACTGCGCAAGATCGCCCTCGAGCTGACAGACCCCGGCTTGCCCACGCACGCAGCCTCACCAAGACGATCGACGCCGAGGTCGAGGGCGAGATGGCGACGCTCAAGGAGACGATCAACGACATGGTGTACAAGCTGCGCCGGTTCTCGAGCGAGGTCACGCGCGTGTCGCTCGACGTCGGCACCATGGGCCAGCTCGGCGGGCAGGCGGTCGTGACGGGCGTCGAGGGGACGTGGAAGACCCGTGCGTCGCTCTCTCCCCCTCGCTTCGTCGTGCACGCTCTCGAGGCGCACATGCTGATGCAGGGTGCCTGGCGCGCAGTGACCGAGACGGTCAACACGATGGCGACGCAGCTCACGGTCCAGATCCGCTCCATCGCCATCGTCACGTCCGCCATCGCCCGCGGCGAGTGCGTCGCGCCCTCCTCCCTCAGCCTCTTCTCCTGCAGCTCGTACTGACGCTAGCTTCGCCGTGTGCGCCCCCACAGCCTGTCCAAGACGATCGACGCCGAGGTGCAGGGCGAGATGGCGACGCTCAAGGAGACGGTCAACTCGATGGTGACGCGCCTGCGCGTCTTCTCGTCCGAGGTGACGCGCGTCGCCAAGGAGGTCGGCACGGACGGGCAGCTCGGCGGGCAGGCCGTCGTGCACGGCGTCGAGGGGACCTGGAAGGAGCTCGTGCGTCCCTCCTCCTGCTCTCTCTGCTCTCTCCTCCCCGCTCCTCCCGCTCGTCATGATCGTGCTCTGACGCTCGAGTGTACGATCGCGCCCGCAGACCGACTCGGTCAACCGCATGGCGCAGAACCTGACGCTGCAGGTGCGCGAGATCGCGAGCGTCACTAAGGCCGTCGCCGACGGCGACCTGAGCAAGACGGTCGACATCGGCGCCCAGGGCGAGATCCGCGAGCTCAAAATGACGGTCAACTCGATGGTGCGCTCGCTCTGCTCTCGCCCTCTCGCCTCGTCGGGCACCTCGAGCTGACCTCCCTCGTCTCGCCCTCTCCCGCTCTGCAGGTCGCCCAACTGCGCCGCTTCGCCGCCGAGGTGACCCGAGTCGCGCTCGAGGTCGGCACCGAGGGCGAGCTCGGCGGCACGGCCAACGTCGACGGCGCCCAGGGCGAGTGGAAGTCGCTCGTGTCGTCGGTCAACACGATGGCGATGAACCTCACGCAGCAGGTGCGCTCGATCGCCGACGTGACGAGGGCCGTCGCCGAGGGCGACCTGTCGCGCAAGATCGACGTCAAGGTCAAGGGCGAGATGCTCGACCTCAAGGTGCGCTCGAGCCTCCTCCCCCTCTCTCTCCCCCGAACGGCGTGAGCTCCTTTGCTGACTCGCCCTCTCTCTCTCCCTCTCGCACTCGCACAGCTCACGGTCAACTCGATGGTCGACTCGCTGCGCCTGTTCGCCGCCGAGGTGACGCGCGTCGCCAAGGAGGTCGGCACCGACGGCCAGCTCGGTGGCCAGGCGTACGTGATCAACGTCTCGGGCGAGTGGAAGTCGCTCGTCGACTCGGTCAACCAGATGTGCGGCAACCTGACCGACCAGGTGCGGTCCATCGCCAAGGCGACCACCGCCGTCGCCAAGGGCGACCTGACGCAGAAGGTCATGATCGAGGCCAACGGCGAGGTCCTTCAGCTCGTCGTCACCATCAACGAGATGGTCGACCGAGTGCGTCCTGCTCTCCCTCTCCTGCTTGCGCCACGTCCGGGTGCTGACCCGCCGCCGCCGCCACCTCGCAGCTCGCCACGTTCGCGTCCGAGGTGACCCGTGTCGCGCACGAGGTCGGCACCAAGGGCAACCTGGGCGTCACGGCCAAGGTCGACAACATCGAGGGCACGTGGCACGACATCACCAACAACGTCAATACGATGGCGACCAACCTCACGTCGCAGGTGCGCGCGTTCGCGCAGATCTCGGCCGCCGCGACCGAGGGCGACTTTAGCTCGTTCGTCACGGTCGAGGCGAGCGGCGAGATGGACTCGCTCAAGACCAAGATCAACAAGATGGTCTTCTCGCTGCGCGACTCGCTCCAGAAGAACACGATGGCGCGCGAGGCGGCCGAGCTCGCCAACCGGTCCAAGTCCGAGTTCCTCGCCAACATGTCGCACGAGATCCGCACGCCCATGAACGGCATCATCGGCCTGACGGGCGTCACGCTCGAGACGGACCTGACGCGGCAGCAGCGCGAGAACCTCATGATCGTGTCGAACCTGGCCAACTCGCTCCTCCTCATCATCGACGACATCCTCGACATTAGCAAGATCGAGGCGGGCCGCATGACGGTCGAGCAGATCCCGTTCAGCGTGCGGTCGGCCGTGTTCGGCATCCTTAAGACGCTCGCCGTCAAGGCGACCCAGAGCCGGCTCGACCTCATGTACGCCGTCGAGAGCGACATCCCCGACCTCCTCGTCGGCGACCCGTTCCGCCTGCGCCAGGTCATCACCAACCTCGTCGGCAACGCGATCAAGTTCACGCAGCGCGGCCAGGTCGCCCTGTCGTGCCGCCTCGCCGCGTCCGACCTCGAGGACCACACGTACCAGCTCGAGTTCTGCATCAGCGACACGGGCATCGGCATCAAGCCCGACAAGCTCAACCTCATCTTTGACACGTTCGCCCAGGCCGATGGCTCGACGACGCGCAAGTACGGCGGCACTGGCCTCGGTCTCACCATCTCGAAGCGCCTCGTCCAGCTCATGGGCGGCGAGCTATGGGTCACGTCCCAGTTTGGGCGCGGCTCGCAGTTCCACTTTACGATCCAGTGCCGCATCGGCCACTGGAGCCTCGACCAGGTCCGCCAGAAGACGCTCATCCCGCACCCGCGGCGGTGCATCCTCTTCATCGACACGCTCCACCACGACCCGAGCGTCATCGAGAGCGTCGAGCAGCTCGGGCTCGAGATCACGGTCGTCGACTCGCTCGAGGAGGCGTGCATGCTCGACCACTCGCAGAACGGGTACTTTGACACGGTCCTCGTCGACCAGCTGTCGATCGTCGAGCGGCTGCGCGACGTCGAGCACCTGCGGTACATCCCGCTCGTCCTCATCACGCCTCAGATCCCTCAGCTCAACCTCAAGGTGCGTCTCGATCGTCCTCGGCCATCACCTCGCGCTCGCACTGACCTTGTCTTCTCCCTCTCGCTACCTCGCAGTACTGCCTCGACTTTGGCATCGCCAACTGCGTCGAGTCGCCGACCAACGCCCAGGACATGTGCAACGCGCTCTTGCCCGCGCTCGAGGCGAGCAACCGGATACCGTCCGAGCGGGGCGGCGACGCGTCGTTCAAGGTCCTGCTCGCCGAGGACAGTGCGTCCTCCCTCTCTCGCTCGAGGTCCTCCTCGACTTACACCTGACCCTGCCGCTCGCACGCCGCGCAGACATCGTCAACCAGAAGGTCGCGCTCAAGTTCCTCGAGAGCGCCGGTCACAAGAGCGAGGTCGTCGAGAACGGCGCCCTCGCGCTCGAGGCCGTCCGCAAGAACTTCTACGACGTGCGCCGTCTCTCTCCCTGTCCTCGTTGACTCGTCCTGACGCTCGCGCTCCCTGCAGGTCGTGCTCATGGACCTGTCGATGCCGATCATGGGCGGCGTCGAGGCGACCCAGATCATCCGCCAGTTCGAGCAGGAGAACGGCCTCGAGCGACTGCCCATCGTCGCTCTCACGGCCCACGCGATGCTCGGCGACCGCGAGAAGTGCATCCAGGCCGGCATGGGTCCGTCCGCCGTCCCGCTCGTCTCGCTCTCGAGCGCACAAGCCCCGGCAACTGACCCGTCTTTCGCGCGCTCGCAGACGACTACCTCACCAAGCCGCTCCGCAAGCCGGACCTGCTTGCGACCATCAACAAGATCGTCTTGGCGTGCGTCCGACCCGGATCTCTGCACCGCTCGAGCAGCCTCGCTGACCCTCTCCCTGTCCCGTCCGCCGCCAACAGGAGACGAGCAGGTCCGTCTCGCTCTCTTCTGCGCACCCGCCGACCCTGCAGCCTGCTGACCCGCTTCATTCGACGCAGGCCTCTTCGCCAACCCGCAGGCCAACCAGTCGCGGCAGATTGGCCTGCACTGACCGCCCGCGCCGAGTCGAGGTCGACCCGCGCTCCCGCCCTTCCCTTACCCCTCTCCGAACCTCCACTCGCTCGATACCCGTCGCCGTCGCTCCGTCAGTCTCTCTCGTCGTGTACAGCAGCATACCCTCCTCCCGCCGACCTGGTCCGTCGCAGCAACTCTCGGACCGCCCTCTTCGCATCCCTCGCACCCGGCTCTCAGCCTTTCTCTGTCTCCCAGTCGTTCTCTCACGCTCTCTCCCTCTCTTGCCCGCTCGTCTGTACCGCGTTGGCCTGCCCTCGTTGGACGCCGTCGAGGCGACGGTCGCTGTTCTATCATGTCGAAAGGTCCTCCTCTTCCTCCCACGAGAGGCGCGTACGACCGAGAGCGAGCCCTGCACGAGTGGGCTGGACGCAGAGCTGCGAGAAAGAGCTGCGCCGGTGATTTCGAAAGCGTCGGCCAACCTCGTCTCCGCGTCAGCGGGAGAGCTTGGCACCTTCAACCCTGCTCGCCCGCTCTCGACCAGGGCGCTGATGCATGGCGCGCCGTGACAGCAAGTCGTGGCGGCGATCTCGCACCCTCTCGACCGCGTTTCTGTCCGACTCGGCGCCAAAGGGCTCGTCGTGCGTCGTCCTCATCTCCCTCCCGCGCCGTCCGCCTCGCCTCGCACCTCGCACCTCGCCTGGGCTGACCTGCTGCTTGCGTGACCGTGCAGTGTACTCGCCAAGCTCCGCCTGCGGTCCATCGCGCCGCCAGCCCTTGTCGCCCTCGCCCTCGTCGCCTGCCTCGTCCTCCTCCGAGCGGGCACAACCTCAGCACCGCCTCCCTCGTCCGTCGTCGCCAAGAACAGCGCACACGCCGCCCAGCACCCCAACTTCGACTTTGACGCCCACATCGAGCAGCACGCGGCGCCGGGCAAGGTGCTCGGCGACGACGACGACGAGAACCCGGCGGGCGACATTGCCGACGAGGACGAGGCGGGTGCGGCAGAAGACCCTGTCGAGGACGGCGAGGGCGAGGTCGAGGAAGAGTCCGACGATGCAGACGGCGGCGAGCTGCCCGCACCACGGCCAGGGACGAGCCTCGCGCCGCCGTTCCTCCCCTTTACCTGCGACGACTGCTCGTCCGCCTCGGCGCGCCACCCTTCGGCGCCCGTCTGCGCCAAGTACCGCGGCGCCTCGTCAACCTCTTCCTCCTCCACCACGTCCTCGGCGCACGCCTCGCCGCTCCACTCGGGTCTCCACCCCGACATCCTCGACCACTCGGTCCTCTTCGCCGGCACGGGCGCCGAGGTGCGCCGCGTGCTCAAGCGCGCGATGCGCAGCAGCCTGTGGGCGGCCAAGCGGGCGAGGGAGGGGACAGAGGACGACGTGCAGCGGGCAGAGGGGGAGGAGCCGTTCCGCATCCTCGTTCTCGGAGGATCAGGTGCGTCGTCTCTCTTCCGCTCTCACTCGGACGCTCGCGTGGAGCACGAGCTGACCGTCTCGCTCCTGTGCTACAGTGTCCAACTGCCGAGGCGTCGACCCCAAGACGACGTGCTGGCACGCGCACGTCCTGCGCTGGTTCCAGCAGATGCTGCCGATGGAGGGCGACCGCGACCTCGTCCCCGACCAGCCGTCCCTCCTCGTTCCTCAAGTCGAACCGCTCCTCCCCATCGTCGAGCAGCGTGAGCGCGCCCGGCGCTCGACCTCCTCGTCGCCGCCGCACGATGCACCACTCGCTCCCGCACCACCGCCTACCGCCCACCTCGTCCCGCGCGCCGTGTCGACCAAGCACAAGAAGGTCAAGAAGAAGAAGAAGAAGCCCAAGGGCAAGGCGGGCGCGGCAAAAGGTCGGCGTCGTCCCTCGACCAAGCTCATCAACGGCTCGAAGAGCGCGACCGGGTCGGCCTTCTTCGCCTTCTGCTTCGACGAGGAGATGACGCTCCGGCGCAAGAACGTCGACTGGGGGCTCGGGCCCGACCTCGTCATCCTCGAGACGGGCGTCAACGACGTGTGGCCCGGCGGCGAGCGCGCGACGCGCGACTTTGAGAAGCTCCTGCGCACGCTCCGCACGCTGCCGAGCCAGCCGGCCGTCATCTCGCTCGAGGCGGCGAGCCTGCTGCTCGCGTCGACGACGTCCATGTCGTCCAACGCCGAGTACGACCACCTCCCCGCCGCGCACTTTTACGACGTGCCCGTCCTGTCGGCCAAGCAGGCCCTCTTTGGCTCGGTCGCCGGCCTCGCCGCTCCTCCTCCACCCTCCTCGCCGCCGCGCACCGAGTCCTCCTCGTCGTCGCCCGACTCGACCGTCTCGAAGATCGACGACCTGTTCCTCCCCGACCTGCACCACCCGAACGAGCGCGGCCACGAGCTCCTCGCCGACGTCCTCATCTCGTACCTCGAGCAGCAGGCCTGCGTCGCTCAGTCCGAGCTTCTCGCCGTCGCCGACGCCCGCATCCGCTCGACGCCGCCACGCCTCCTGCCGACCGGCACCGTCGCCGACGACCAGCGCGTCGACCCGTCGCTCGACTTTCTCCCGCGCAAGGACGAGCCCGTCCGGCCGCTCCCGGCGCGCAGCCTCTTCACGCCGTTCGCGTTCGACAAGAAGGGCCGCAAGAAGGGCGACGAGTGGTGGGACCTGCCGGCGCCGCGGTGCATCCAGGTCGGCAACGCCAAGACGACGGTCGAGCCGATCAAGAACCGCGGGTGGACCAAGCTCGCGTGGGCGCGCGACAAGCAGTACCTCGTCGCCGACGAGCCGGGCGCGAGCGTCACGTTCCGGGTCGAGGTCGGCGCGGGAGGGACTGTCATGGCCGACTGGCTGCACTCGCGCTTCTACGACCTCGGTGACGTCTCGGTCTGTGCGTCCTCCTTCCTCTCCTCCGACGCGCTCGAGCTTCGTCGCTGACCGTCCTACCTGTGCCTCTTGCCCTCCTCGCCCTCGCCGCCGTCGACCCTCCTCCTCCACTCGCTCCTCTTGCACTCGCCCGCAGATCTCGACGGCGACAAGGCCAAGGCCGCCAAGCTCACCGGCTACTGGGACCTCGGCTGGTCCATCGGCGTGCCGACCGAGGTCTTCACGGGCGTCGCGCCCGGCCTGCACGACGTCACGTTCGAGGTCCTCCCCGCGAGCGAGTCGTCGCACCCGTCGCGCAGGACCAACTTTCGACTGATCGGGCTCATCACGACGTGACGAGCGAGGGCGAGGGCTCGTCGGCGCAGAAGGTGAGGGAGGCGGGCAGGGAGGAGGGAGGAGCGTCGTAGATCGGCTCGCAGGCTCGAGCCAGCTTTATCCTCCGTCACTGCACTCACATCTCGCATGATCTCGCTTTCCCTCTCCTCCGCACGTGCTCTCGAGAGAAGAAGCTTACAGTCTGAGCAGCCTTGCAAGCCTCTCACAGAGAGAGGGTCCGTGCACCTCGACTTGAGAAGGTCGCAGAGTTACAAACAGCGAGAACAGCGGCTGTACACACAGGGGGTAGAACGATCAGAGCTCGATGCCGTGCGACTCAGCCCATGCTGCTGCGCCGGCGTAACCAAAGTTGTAGTGGGCGTGCTCCTGCGCGTTGACAACCTCCTCCCCTTCCCTCGGCCCAAGCGCTTTGCTGCGCGAGTAGCCCTGGATGCGCGTCGCCCGCTCGTACCGGATCTCCTGGGCGAGCTTGAGCCGCTCGGGGATCGACGAGGCGAGCGTGCCGAGAGGCAAGACGACCTTGAGCGCCTCGGCGTCCTCGACGGCCTGCCCGCCGCCCTGGCCTTGGTCTGCGAGCGGGAGCGCATCGGATGTCAGCTGGAGGAGCTAGGACGAGCTGGTGTTGAGAAGAGGACGCACGAGGAAGCATGGCGTGAGCGGCGTCGCCGATGAGAATGACCCGGCCCTTGGTCCACGTCTCGAGAGGCTCCTGGTCGCGCAGCTGCCACAAAGCGCACGCGTCGACACGCCTGCGAGAGACGAACATCAGCGACGGATGCAGGCGTGCTCGACGGTCGACCATAGGAGGGCGGGACGGAGACGCACTGCAAAATTGCCTGAGCGTCGTCGCAGAACTCCGAGAACGAGGCGAGGAGCTCCTCCTTGCTGCCTGCAGCGTGCCACGCCTCCTTGCTGTCCTTGGCCTCGCGGTCGGGCTGTGGTACCGTGCGAGAAGAAGGGAGGGTCAGGTCGAGCACGAGAGGAGGTCAAAGCGCAAAGTCCGAGAGTCTGCACGCACGACGATGGCGACGATGTTGAGCAGGGTAGCTCCTCGGCACGGGTAGGCGACGAGGCGGCGGTCCTTGGCCATCCAGGTGTAAAAGCCGGTGCCGGACGCGTCGCCGTCAAGGAAGCGGAGGAGCTCGGGCTGGTCCTCGAACGCGGACCGAGGGATCTGTGAAGGTCTTACTGATCAGCGCAGTCCCTCGAGGAAGGAGAGGATGCAGGGAGGGGCGCACGAGAGCACGGTAAGCGCTGTGGCCAGACGGCTTGGCGGAGAAGTCGCTCCCGAGCACGGCGGTGCGAGCCACCGAGTGGATGCCGTCGGCTGCGACGATGACGTCGGCCGTCAGGACATCGCCCGAGACGAGGTGCACCGTCCCAGTAGCCGGATCCTGAGGAAGGAGGAGAGCGTCAGGCCCGAGCGCACGTGTTTCGAGGAAAGTCGGGACGAGCCTCACGATGCGCTCGACCCGTGATGCCGTGCGGACGGCCGCCGGAGCGGTCAGCTCGTCCTCGCGCGTCGCAAGGCGGAAGAGCTCGGCGTGCAGGTCGACACGGTGGTTGAGCAGCCAAGGAGCGCCGAACTCCTCGCGCGCGCGGATCGGGATCTTAAAGTGCGTCGGGCCGGCCGACGACATCTCGTGGTACTGTAGTCGACGACGAGAGGAGCATGTGAGCACAGCGGCTTGACAGCTGTGTCTGTGAGGAAGAGAGGGAGGCGCACAAAGTTGACCTCGGGGCTGTTCATCCGCTCGAGGCTAAGGCCCCACTCGAGGGCGATCTTGGACGCATTCGGGCCGAGGTGGATAGCGGCGCCGACTTCTTCCTGCAGCGCGAGTTGAGCTGTCAGCTGTAGGCGCAGAAAGGGACGGTAATCGAGGCGGCGAGCCACAGTGCACGGACCTTGAGGCGCGACTGCTCGAGGACGACGACGTTGTGCTCTCGCAAAGCGACGGCTGCGGCAAGACCCGCAATACCAGCTGTGCACCGAGAAGAGGAGGCACGGTCAGCGATGGAGCTCGACCCGTCGACGAGAGGAGGACGAGAAGAGCGAGGGCGACGCACCGCCGACGATGATGACGTTGAGCTTGTCTGCGGCCGAGGGCATCTTGCAGGTGGCGTGTAGTAGGTGAGTGTGTCGGTAAGCGGTAGCTGGAGGAGCTCTGGGACGAGGGAGAGCGGCGTGGCCTTCGCGCTCGACGCAGCCAACTCGTCCCCCCGGCCTCGTTCCGCCCCCACCTCCCACCTCGCTCCGGCCGGTCTTCCCCACCACCCCGCAGAGTGCAGAGGCGACGAGTTGAGCCCGGCTTCCGGCTTAACTCGACCGCTTAATCGATCGGGCGAGTTCATACCTCGAGCTCGAGGCGTCCACCGCGGCTCACGTGGGACGCCCGTCGGCTCTCTCCGCCCTCATGTAGCTCCCGATGAGCCAGCCACCTGCTTCGCTACCTCTACCAGCATCCCGGCAACCTTGCGCACCATGACTGTCCACGCCACCCCGCCCAACGTCGTCCGCGAGACGCCCGACCTCGACTGCCTCGACTTCTCCGGCGCAACCGCGTACAACGACTTCCGCGACGACCTCGTGCGCGACGGGTATGCAGTGGTCAAGGGCGTCATGTCGCCTGAGCGGGCGCAGCACTACGTCGGTGCGTACTCGCTCCTTCCGCTCTCCTCCTCCCCCTCCTCCCCTCGTCTCCGACTCCTCCACCTCCTCTTCGTCATCCTCCTGGCCCTTGGCGCCTCTCCCTCCGCGCTCATCCTTCCTCTTGCGTCATCCTCCATGTCCTCGGCGCCTCTGGCTTTGCGCTCGTCCTCCCTCTCGGAGCTCCCGCTGACTCCCCGTCTCGCAGGCGAGTTCCACCAATGGCTCGAGGACTTCAAGCTCGGCTACAAGCGCGATGACCCCTCAACTATCCGCGAGGATTGCCTGCCCATCATCCACCAGAAGGGCTTGATCCAGGCGTACGGTGCTCCTCACGAAGTGCGTCTCGCCCCTCCCTCGACTCGCCGTGTGCACGGCCCCTGACTCGCGCGCCCTCGTCGCGCTCGCAGAGCTTCACCTGGGGCGTGCGCTCCGAGCCCGGCGTCATCGACGCGTTCGCCAAGCTGTTCGGCACCGACGACCTCATCTGCTCGTTCGACGCCGTCAACGTCTCGTTCCCGAACCGGCGCGACCTCCCCGAGCTCAAACCGTGGGCGCACCAGGACCAGGACCCCGAGCGACCCGGCTTCCGCTGCGTGCAAGGGCTCGTCAACCTCAATCCGTGCGGCGACAACGACGGCGGCCTCGTCGTTCTCAAGGGCGGCCACAACATCTCGAAGGAGTACCACGAGACGTTCTACGACGAGGAGCGCGAGTTCCGCTGGACGAACGAGGTGCGTCTCCCTCCCTCTCTCTCTTCGCAGAGTCGCGCTCGCCCTCGCCTCGACTCGGCTCGACTGACGCAGCTCGCCCTCGCAGATGTACCTGTTCAAGGAGACCGGCCTCGAGTGGCTCAAGGACCGCGGCTACGAGTGGGTCAAGGTCAACGCCGGTCCAGGCGACCTCATCCTCTGTGCGCCTCTCTCCTCTCGCGCGAGCGACGCCTCGGGACCGACAAAGCTGACCTGCTCGCCCTCTTCGCAGGGGACTCGCGCGTGCCGCACTACAACGCTGCGCCCAAGGGCGACACGGTCCGCTTCGTCGTCTACACCTGCATGGCGCCCGTCTCGACGGCGACGCAGGAGGAGCTCGCCCAGAAGAAGTTCTTGTTCGAGAACACCAAGGGCCACTCGCACTGGCCGCAGGGCTTCCAGCCGTTCGTCGAGGCGTTCGTCGCGCCGAGGCGCAACGGCGAGCTCGACCCGCTCAACACGTGGACGCCGAGGCAGAAGCCGGTCCTGAGCGAGCGGGCGTACAAGCTCACCGGCATCCCCTACTTGAACAGCGCCGCCGCCTGAAATCGCAACTCGTTCTCCGTGCTCTCGCGCTCGTCGAGAGCTGGTCGACTCCTGATCGAGAGCTGAGAGCCGACCGCTGCAGAAGGCCTCCTCTCCTTCTGTGCAAGCGAGCTCGAGGCGGGGCACGTGCGCAGAGCGCGAGACGGCGAGCTGCAACTCGCGAACAGGACCGCTCGCGAGGCTCGTGCGCACCGCGCATGGCACCCGAGCCGCAGTGCTGCTCTTGCAGCTGTCCCTCCATCGCCCGCATCAAGCGGGAAGCTCGACCGCTCGAGACCCCGGCCGGCCCCCCACGCGCCTCTCGCAGCCGGATCCACGCGCTCGCTCGCCGCTCGCCTTCCTGCCTTTCACCACCACCGCTTGAGCGCTCGCAGGCTACACGCCTCGCTCGGCAGAACCGCTCATCCGGGCGCACGGGCTCGCAGCCGCCCAGCTTCGCCCCGCTCTCGGCTCGGCGCCGGCGCCGCTCCTCCCCCCGGCGGGCTCGCGCACCCTCTCGAGCCTCCCACCGGATGCCGGTGGGCGGCCCTTCGTCGTCGAGCGGGCGGCCTCGATCGCCGTCACGGACGCTCAGGCCCGCGTCGCCCACCGGCCGAGCGCTTGATCGGCGCTGCGGGCCTCCTCTTCCCTACCCCGCTCCCCTCTCGACCTCGCCTCCTCTCCCTTCATCCCTCGCTCCAGCACAGCACATGGCCGAGGTCAAGCACACGCACGAGCACGTCGAGCACGCCATGGTCCACGACTCGTACGCCGTCGACGAGGACAACACGCCCGTCACCGTCCTCGGCACGATGGGCCAGGACCCCGACCACCAGGAGAAGATTAGCTGGCGCACTTGGCTCATCGTCGCGCTCTGCGCACTTGCACAGCTGCAGAACACCTACATCTCGTGCGCTCCGTCCCGCCCCTCTCTCGACCAGGCCAGGGGGACCGTGCACTCACGCAGGAAAAAAACCCGTTTCGCAGGGTCGCGCCTGCTGCTGCAGCCTACTCGATCGCGGGCTCGCTCAACGGCTCGACTGGGCAGCGCATCTGGATCATCCAGGCCGCGAGCGTCCCGAGTATCGTCACGGGACCCATCTTCGCCATCATCAGCGACGTGTACGGCCGCCGGTACCTGTGCGTCCTCTCCTCGCTCTCTCCTCTTTCCCCCTCATTGGCTGACTCTCGCCTCTCGTGCAGCATCATCGTCGTGTGGCTCGTCTTCTGCGTGAGCGCCATCGTCGGCATGACCGCGACGAGCGTGAGTGGAGCCGCACTCAGCTTCCTGCCCGTCGACCGCGCACTGACGAAGCTCGCCCGCACGCAGATGAACGCGCTCATCGGTGCTCAAGTCTTGGGCGGTGTGTGCATGGGCATCAGCGGTATCATGTACGGCCTCGCCGGCGAGATCATGCCGAGCGTGTACCGGGCGTGGAGCCAGACCATCGTCAACGCGTGCGCCACTCTCCTTCTTCGTCGCCCTCTCGCCCTCCTCGCCTTGTGCGCTCACTGACACATCCTCGTCCTCCTCCAGCGTCGCCTCGTGCGCCTCGGTCATCGCCTTGATCGGCATGGGCGCCGCGATCCAGAACGACCCGGTCGACGGCTGGCGGTGGATCTGGCGCACGGCGCTGATCCTCAACGCCGTCATCCTCCTCGGCTTCACCTTCTTCTACTTTCCGCCTCCTCGCACCATCAGCAACCTGTCGCTGTGGGGCAAGGTCAAGACGCTCGACTGGATCGGCTACTTCCTCCTGTGCTCGGGCCTCGTGCCCCTCCTCATGGGCCTCGCCTGGTCCAGCGACCCGGGTTACGGCTGGCACGACCCGCACAGCTACGTCGCTGTCGCCATCGGCTGCGCCGGCTTCATCGCCTGCATCCTCTACGGTGCGTCCCTCTCCTCCTCCTCTCCTCTCCTCCTCTCCTCTCCTCCACCTCTCCGAGGAGGGCCTCCCATCCTCCTCTCTTCCGTTGTCGACCTCTCGCCCCGGAAGGATGCAGGAGCGCTGACGTCGAGCACGCTCGCAGAGTGGAAGGGCACCAAGACGGGCTTCCTCCACCACAAGCTGTTCCAGAACGGCCGCAACTTCCCGCTCGCCCTCTTCCTCGTCGCCGTCGAAGGCGCCATCTTTTACCAGATCAACAACATCTATCCCGCCGAGGTCAACGCCCTGTGGGCCCCGCCAGGCTCTCTCGAGGCCAGCGCCAAGCTCCTGCCGTTCTTCCTCATCCTCGTACCCGTCGCGCCGCTCATGGGGTGGTACGTGACCAAGACCAAGGACCTCAAGTGGCCGCTGTGCGCCGGCTTCCTCCTCTTTGGCGCCGGGACGATCATGCTGGCCATGAGCGGGCTCAACTCGGCGGTGGCGGTGGCGGCGAACGGCGTCGCCGGTCTCGGGTTCTGCGCGCCCCTCATCCTCCTCATGTCGGTCGTCCAGCTCTCGACGCCTCCCCTCTTCATCGGCGTCGCGTCGGCCCTCGTCATCTCGGTGCGCACGCTGGGCGGCTCGGTCGGCTACGCGATCGCGGAGGGTCCGTCCCTTTCCTCCTTCTCAGGTTGATGGCGGCGCCGTGCTGACCTCTCGGACCTCCCACTCTCTCCCGCAGCCATCTACGGCGCTCTCACGAACGACCAGATCCCGGCCAACATCCGTGAGTCCCGACCGTCCCTGTTCCTCGTCGCGCCTCGTCGCTCGCTCGTCCCCGTCGCACGGCCTCAGCGCTGACTCCTCTCTCTCGCCGCTCGCAGTCAAGGCCGTCGTGCCTCTCGGCTTTGACCCGAGGAACATCGGCGCCCTCATCGTCGGCCTCACGACCGGCCAGGGCATCGCGACGATTCCCGGCGCGACGGGTCAGGTCCTCGGCGCCGCCTCGGCCGCGCTCAAGGAGACCGAGGTCCACGGCTACAAGATCGTCTGGTTCGTCTTCCTGCCGGGCTGCGTCATCGCCGCCATTGGCTCAGCGTTCCTCATCAACCCGAGGGAGAGGATGAACTGGATCGTCGGTGCGCCGGCCTCTCTGTGTCTTCGCCGTCAAACCGCACCAAGCTGACCCGCCTCGCCTTGTCGCAGACGCTCCTCTCAACGCGCACGTCCCCGTCGACGGCTCCGGCGCCGCCGAAGCCGGCGAGGCGGCCGAGACGTCGAGCCAGGAGAAGGCCTAAGGTCGATTCTGCAGCCGCTCTCCCTCGTCCCTGTATTCTCTCTCCCTCGGTCTGTGGCTGTATTGTCAAAGCGCTCTCCTCTCCTCTCTCTAGCCCGAACGAGCAGCGCGAGGAAGCGGGCGAGCGAGCGAGAGCTGAAGAAGCGAGCGATCGAGAATCGTGCACGGACCTCTTGGCTGTCAAAAAGGCGGCTGCTGCCGACGCTACCTGTGCTGGCTGCGATACCGACCTGCTCTGAGGTAGCTAATGAGCGGGAATCGGCCGCCGAGGGAGAGGAGAGAGACAGAGCGCAGGTCAAAGACCACGACCGGAAGAAGGCCAACTTGAGACGGTCGACTTGAGAAGGCCCCGCAACCTCTTCGAGCGCCGTCTCTGCGCGGCACACAGGACAGGCTCCTCTCAGAAAGCCGCAGGAGCTCTTCGAAAGCAAAAGGGAACATGCAGCAGCGGCCGCAGCGCTAGTCTGGCAGAAGAGGCGAGGACGAGCTGCGGCGAAACCAAGTCCTCGAGAGAATGATCCCAGATGCACTGCACAGCTACGAGTGGATCGACTTGGGCGGGAGCTCCTTACCGTCGACGACGACGGGCTTGGACGGGAGAAGGACGTAGACCATGCGAGCCCACTCGGTCTCGGACGGGTTGACCCACGCGTGGTCCGTCCCCCTCTGCACGACGATGTCGCCCGGCTTGACGAGCGTCTTCGAGCCGTCGGGGAGCAAGAGCTGCGCGTGCGCGAAGAGCATCTGCTGTGGGCTGCAGGGCGGGAGAGAGCAAGAGAGACGAGCGCACCTCGACGGTGCCGAAGAGGAGGAACCCGTAGTCGAGCGAGATCGTGCGGTGCATGGGCGAGACGTGCTTGGGCGGCATATCGACGTAGCGAACGACACTGCCCTCTGTAGGAGTACGAGGGAGAGGGATCAGCACCTGCAGCATCAAGAACGGAGAGCCGGTTGTAGCGCACCTGCGCTCGCGAGCTCGCCGATTGGAAGGTCCTTGCCGTCGACAGACTGCGAGAGTGAGGCGAGCGTCAGCTTTAGCTCACAGAGGCGAGGACTCGGAGCGCGCACGCACCGTCTGGCAGTCTGCCGGGCTCGAGTCGGTCGTCCAGGCGAGCCCAAAGCTGACGCCGTCGGAGAAACCGGGAGGAGCCTTGTTCTCGACCTCTTCGTCGATCCACACCTTGGCGTCGCCGCTCTCGTCGTGCGTAGTCACGACGCGGCGGATGATGGGGAGCGGGTTGATGGCCATGGTCGGTGCGAAAGCAGGAGCGAGGAGGAGTGAGGGGGAGGGGAACGTGCGGGGTTGGTGGGCTGAGCGAGGGTCGCGGGGTGAGGTGGAAGTTTGGGCAAGAGCTGCCGTGCTGTGCGAACGGTGGGTGTGCGTGGTGCCGGACACAGCGGTGGTGGAGAGTGGGAGGAGCGAGAAGAGGCCGTCGGGCGGGGAAGTGGGAGGGCGCGGCTCGGAAGTGGGGCACCGGCACCGGCCCGCTCGCTCCTCCCTCCTCCTCTCTCGTCGCTCCTGCGCTTGCTCCTGCGCTTCAGCTCCTACAGCTTCGCACACAGCACGAGCACCTTCTTCTCTCGCCGTTCCCACAGTTTCAGCGCCTACGGCCTCGCCCACAGCACGAGCATGACCGTCTCCCCCTCCACGCCCGGCGCCAACGCCATCCGCACCACGACGCGCCTCGACAGCCTGATCTTCGACAAGAATGTCGATATCCCGCTTAAAGACGGCGGCCTGTGCCGCGCCAACGTCTACCGCCCGCTCCAGGACGGCCGGTACCCGTGCATCCTCACGATGGGGCCGTACGGCAAGGACGCGCCCTACAGCCAGTTCCACGTCAAGAGCTACCGCGAGATTCCCGACGAGCAGAAGGGCCCGCTCTCGGCCTGGGAGACGCCGCACCCCGACGTGAGTACGGGCTCAGCGAGGTTCCGCGGGGTCGATTCTCTCGCTGACCCTGCTCTACCTTGCTCGCAGTACTGGGTCTCGAAGGGCTACGTCGTCGTGCGCATCGACGAGCGCGGCATCGGCTCGTCCCCGGGCTTCCTCGACACGATGAGCGCGAGCACGTCGAGCGACTTTGCCGAGTGCGTCGAGTGGGCCGCCGAGCAGGACTTCTCGACGGGCAAGGTCGGCCTCCTCGGCATCTCGTACTATGGTGGGACGCAGTGGCGGGTCGCGGCGCGCAAGCCAAAGGGCTTGACGTGCATTATACCCTGGGAGGGTGCGTCCCCTCTTTTCCCCCCTTCCTCCTCCGCTTCCTCCTGCAGGCTAGCCGTTCAGCACTGACGAGTACAAGTCTCGACATCCCTTGTCTTGCCAGGCATGACCGACTACTACCGCGATCGCGTGCGCCAGGGCGGCATCCTCGCCAACCTCTTCGTCCACTTCGTGCGTCGACCTTCCGATCCTCTCTTTGCCTCGAGCAGAAGCTGACTCTCTGTCCCTTCACAGTGGTGGAACAATCAAGTCGTCACGATGCAGCACGGTAACGGCGAGAAGTCGGTTCGTCGTTGGGGTGAGCCTCTCTCTCCTCCCCTTCCGCCTCTTCCGCTCTCGGCGCACCTTGCTGACCATAATCTCCTTCTTGCTCGTCCCTTATTGTCGCAGGCCCCAAGTCCGAGATCGGCGAGCCTATCGGTACGTGCGCGACGTCTGACGGCGTGTCGAGCGCGAGCTGACGACCTCCTGCCCGCGCTCAGGCCCCGAGTGCCTCGAGGGCGTCATCCCGCCCGAGCAGCTCGCCAAGCTTCGCCGCGACCAGACGATCGACAACAAGGAGCACCGCTTCCTCGACGAGCCGTACCACGCGAGCCGCACGTACAACCTCGGCGACATCGAGGTCCCGGTCCTCTCGGTCGCAAATCTCGGCGGCAACACGCTCCACCTCCGCGGCAACGTCATGGGCTACCTCGAGGCGGGCACGTCGAACAAGTGGCTCTGGTTCATCTCGGGCAGGCACGACCTTCCGTTCTACCTGCCGCACTACGTCGAGCTGCAAACCTCCTGTGCGCTCGCTTTCTCCCTCTCTTCCTCGCACTTCGTTCGCGATCGTCCTGAGCCGACCCTCTCCAACCCCTCGTGCGCGTGCAGTCCTCGATGCGTGGCTCAAGGGCGAGGACGACCGCGGCTGGCTCAAGGGCCCAAACGCCGAGGGCGGCGTGCCCGCCGTCAACATGCTCGTGCGCAAGGGCAACCCGGGCTTCAACTCGAACGAGGCCGAGGCGACGTTCAAGAGCCGACCTGAGCGCTCCTGGCCGCTCGAGCGGACCAAGTACACCAAGTGCCACCTCCACTCGGACCTCTCGCTCCGCCTCGACGAGCCCGCGCGCGAGAACAGCCAGCTCTCGCTCGCTGCGCTCGGCAAGGGCGACCCGCTCACCTTCAAGGTCACGTTCGACCGCGATACCGAGCTCGCCGGGCACCCGCTCGTCAACCTCACGGTCGGCGTCGAGAAGCGGCCCGACGGGTCGGCGCCCAAGGACCTCGACCTCTTCGTCACGCTGCGCCATCTCGACGCCGAGGGCAAGGAGATCTTCTACACGGGTGAGTCGTGCTCCCTCGCCTCGTTCGCCCATACTCGCGCTCCCCTCGACAGCTCCTGACTGACTCGAGATCCTCTTTTCGCGACGCAGGCACCGCCGGCGACCCCGTCCCGCTCGTCAAGGGCTGGCTGCGGGCCTCTCTGCGCGCCATCGACACCTCGTCACCTCGCAACCGCCCCTACCTGCCCTACCGCGCCTACCGCAGCACCGGCGTTTCGTACCTCGAGCCCGAGACGCCGTACAGCTGCCTCGTCGAGGTCTGGCCGACGTGCGTCGTCGTTGACAAGGGCTCAAGTATCGTCCTCGAGGTCGCCACGGGCGACACGCAGGGCGCAGCGATCTTCCTTCACAACGAGCCGACCGACCGGGACGAGCAGACGTTCGGCGGGACCAACACGGTGTGGCTCGGCAGCGAGCACGAGAATTGGCTGCAGCTCCCTATTGTGTAGACGTGCTCTTGGCTGCAGTAGATGCTCATCACGCTCGTCGCAGTCTCCTCGAGAGATTCCTGCGCTGCCGCTCGATCGCTGTCGGCGGCCTTCCCAAGTCGAGCGACCTCCTCGTTGCGCCGCGTAGTCCTCTCTCCCGCTCCTTTAAGCCGAGCGCTGTGCTCTCAGAAGCTCCTGCGCGTCCTGTAAGACTGGACGAGCACAGCTGAACGAGCTCGGCAGCATGCTCTCACGCGACGAGCGCTCGAGCCTTTCTCGCTGGACGAGCGCTCGAGCCTCTCTCGCTCGAGGTCGACTGCATGCTCGCCAGAGGTTCCTCAGCCGGCTCTCTTGAGCACAAAAGTCGAGAGCTCGCTTCTCTCAGTGGCAGTGAGACGGGTACTCGCTCTGGCTGCGGAAGACAGGTCGAGCCGGCCTTCTCAAATGTCGGTAAACGCCGCTCTCAGGCGTGTACATTGCCCTCCTCCCTTGCCAGCATCCTCTGCAGCACGGCGACGAACGTCCTCCCGACCCTCCACACCGGCCTCGCATCGAGAACCTTGACGACGGCCCGCAGCGCCTTTCTCGCCGCCTCGTCGCCGGCGAGCTCGACCGAGCCCGGCATCGTCGGGTCGGCGATGACGGCCGCGCCGCCGAACGCGACCCATGCCGAGGCCGTGTCGTCGAGGGCGGCGTCGAGCTGCACTGCGGTGGTGCGTGCCGCCGAGGTCGAGGTGGAGGAGGAGAGGGAGCCGGCCGACGGCGGCTGGGTCGAAGCGGCGGACCAGGCGAGCGACGCGTCGGTGCTGGGCTTGCTCGAGCGGGCGTACAGGTAGAGGGCGAGGCCGGCGTAGAAGAGCGAGGCGGGCTCGTGCGTGCCTGCGAGCGACCGAGGGAGGAAGTCAGGGTCCGTGCGCCCCCGCCGTCGGTCGTCGAGAGCGCGAGAGGGCGGAGCTGCACTCACTGTGGGTCGGGAAGTCGCGCAGGACGCACAGGAGCTGACCCGCATGCAGGGCGAGCGTGCGAGCGTGCTCGGTGTGCGTGTTGAGCATCTTGGTCCAGTACTCGCGCGCCGTGTCGGCCTCGCCGTCGCCCGACTTGCGCGCGACGGCGTCGAGCTCGTCGAGCGGGACGTACGTCGCGATCTGCGCGAGGTGGTACCATGCTCGAGGCGCGGCGTAGTAGGCCGGGTCGTCGGGCTGGCCGCCGGTGCTAAAGCAGGGCCTGAACTCGTCGGCGCCCCGAGCGAGCCGGATGAGCGAGCGGCGAATGTGCGTCGTGATGAGGTCGGTGTGAGCCGCCAGGCCCGACTTGCGCAGCTGGTGGACGTGATGCAGGTGCAGGTGGAGGGCCTGGATGAGGACGCTGCGGACAGGAGCTGTCAGCGACGAGGACCGAGAGCGGACTCGGATCGACGACGACGAGGTCGCCGACAAGGTCAAGGGGGGCCGAGGACTCACTGTGCGGCAAGCGGACTGAGCGAGATGACGGCAGGAAGCGGTGTCGCCGAGTCGGACGACAGGTGCTTGAGGACGACCGAGATGGGGACCGGGTCGCGGATCGTCTCCTTGAGCTGCAGCCACGCCTCGGCCGTTGGTGCCGTCCATAGGCGCTCGTCGCACGGGAGGAGCGTCTGCAAGAGGCTGCTGTTGATGCAGGGCGCTGAGCGGAGGAGGACGACCGCCTCGCCGTCGAGCACTGTCGAGGAGGAGGGCGTCAGACGGTCGGCCCGAGTCGCTTGTTAATGCAGACGGTCCAGAACAAAGAGGACGCACAGTAGCACGTCATGGCGGTCCTGCGCCGCTCCTCGTTGGCGACGAACGCCTTCCACTGCGCCTCGGGCGAGTCGTCGCTCGGTGAGCGGTTCTGCGTCTCGTTGAAGACGCGCTGCTCGCGCAGCATAGTCGTGTGCACGCCCGAGAAGACCGTCGCGAGCTCGATCGCTCTGCAGAGCGAGCGGGTCGGGGCGTCAGGTTGAGCTCGAGGAGAGGCTCGAGGAGGGGCGAGAACGCACCTTGCCGAGCCGGTCCAGCGCATGACCGACCAGAGCATCTGCGCTTGGGCCTGCGCACGATGAGCAAGGGTCAGCACGCTGAACGAGACGGAACGGCGAGCCGAAAGCTGGAGAGCAACGAGGACGCACGATCGGCAAACTGCGAGCAAGCCGGTTGTCGCGGTTGATGAGGTGCTCCATGGCGCGCCGTGCGACCTCGACAAGCGCACGACCGAGTTGAAGAGCGCCCGAGATGGGTGCGTAGACGGCGCCGATGCCGAGGAGGATGAGGAGGAGCTGGCCGAGCGTCTTCTTGGGGTTGAAGGAGGGAACGTGGAGGAGAGGCAGGAGCGGGTGAAAATGGCCGAAGTAGAGCGAGAGGAGGAGGTCTGCAGAGGGGTGAGGATCAGCTTAAAGTAGTGGTCGGGGAAGGACGACTCGAAGACGACGAACCGAAGACAGGTAGAGGAATGCGGGCGAGGGTGCTGTACAGCTGTCGACGGCGAGGCGCACGAGCGTCAGCAGGAGCGGAGGATGACATCGAGGCAGGGAGAGGCGCACCGCGTGGTACTCGTCGTCGGACAGCTGCGAGAACCTGAGCGTCTCGAGGAGCGCGATGCGCACCTGCTCGTCGCACGTCGGCAACGTCGGCCCGCCGCCGTCGGTGAGGACGACGGGCGCCGCGAGGATCGACATGCTCGCCTCGCGGTCGAGGCGCACGCCGCTCTCGAGCCCCGTCGGCTGCCACGCGAGGCCCCACTCGCTCGCCGTGGTGCCGCCACCGCTCTGCGCAGTCGCCGCCGTGCGAGCGCCGGCGCCGCCGCTCTCGCCGTCGGCTGCGGGAGGTGACTCGGGATGCGGCGAGCCGTGGCGGGACGGGAGGCCCGCGGCCGTGATGAGGATGCGCGGGCGGTACGAGGGCGAGGCGGTCGAAGGGGGTGAGGCGGCGTGCGCAAGGTCGGCGACGGGCGGCATCGACGTCGACGAGCCGAGGCGGGCAGGCGAGGGTAACGAGGCGGCGGGAGACTGGAGGAACTGGGACCAGAACATGTTGTCGTCGGTCGGGAGGAAGAAGGCGGCCGACAGGTCGTCCTCGAGCGTGGTCGACCCGGCCGACTGCTTCTGAAAGACGAGGCTGAGCAGGTTGTCGAGCGCCGGACTCGCTGCGGCTGGGTGGGAGGTGGTTGGCCCGGGCGCGGCGAGGTGCTGAATCGTGCTTGGAGGGGGCGCGCTCGAGCCGGCAAAAGTCGACAGGCCCGCCTGCGCCGCCTCGAGCCCGCCGTCGGTCGAGTATGGCGCCTGGTCGAACGTGTGCATCGGCATGGAGGAGCTGAGGTCGAAGGCTGAGGAGGAGGGAGGCAGCTGCAGATGATCACTGCGAGCGGAAATGTAAGTCAGCCGCCGCCGATCGAGAGCTCGAGAGGGCAGAGCACAGGACGCACTGAAGGCTGGACACGCTCGCACTCCTGCTGACGAGTAGCTCGAGGCTCGACGACGGCTGGCCGACGTCCTCGCTCTGCAGGCGCACGCGCTTGTGCGGCCGGGCGGACGAGTCCGACGAGGCCGTCTCGTAGTCGCAAACGCGCGAGAGCTTGCTGCAGCGCTCGCAGGGCTGACCACCGTTGCAGCGCACCTGTGAGACGAGGGCGGCGAGGGCGAGTCAGTGACTTGGAGTCGAGCCTCGCCCCTCGAGGGCATCGGGGAGTCGACTCGAGGGAGGACAAGGAGGAAATGGGCTGCTCGAGAGCGGCACGCACCTTGGCCGCCGCGCAGGATTGACAAGCTGCGTCGTAGGAGGAGTCAGCATCCTCACGGAGGCCAAGAGAGGCCGAGGAGACCCGAGCGGACCTTGAGAAACGCGCTTGGTCAGGCCGCCGCTGTCGCCCGTCACGGTCGCCTCGCGCGAGTGGATCTGCGCAAAGTGGTACGAGGTCAGCGACGGCGTCGCCGGCGAGCAGGAGAGAGAGCAGCTGTGCACCTTGGTGTGGCGCCGAAGGACGTCGCTGCAGAGAGGGAAGGGATGGAGGGGAAGGTCAGCTCGACGACGGCGACAGCACAAGCCAGCTCGCGCCGCTGCGATGGACGCACCTTCGAGCGAACGCTTTGCCGCACTGCGCACGGTGTCGAGGAGCAGGTTAGCTGACCGTCTCGCAGGCAGCGGCGTGGAGGGGACCGCGGGCGCACCTCCTTGCACGAATAACCGGCGGGAGAGGTGTGGGTCTTGACGTGGCGCTCGAGATGCTCAATGCGGGCGTACGACTGGTTGCATCCGGGCTGGTCGCACTGCACGAGACGAGCGAGGTGAGCCGGAAGCGACGCCGAGCTGATGAGGAGGGGCGCACCGTGTGGACGCGGGCTGGCGGCGGAGCACTCGCTGTGGCGGTTGGTGGTGGTGGTAGCTCTGGCTCGTGCACCTGCACATCGGCCATGGCGGTGTGTGGAGCGTGGCTCGGGTGAGGTGGGAGGACGAGGAGGGCCGGCCTTTCCGGTGCCCCGGCTCAACCGCCGCGCGCCGCGACCTTGAGTGGGGGCACCTTTGTCGTGGGCCGCCTCGTCGAGCCCGAGAACCCGCCAAAGCCTTGCGGCGCTCACTCGATGAAAGGTGCTTCTTCCGCCGAGGTGCGCGGACCGCGACGCAAGCTGCGCTCACTCGCCGTCGCCGCTGCAAAGAGGCTCGAGCGCGGCGGAGACGCTGTCCTGCGCTCTCGCTCGTTCCTTCACGCGCGTGGGTCGGTCAAGGACGAGCTCCTAGTCTTCGTCTCGCAGCGCACAAGAGCTATGCACGAGCAGGGGCGGAGAGCGAGTCGGCGCACGAGCGCGAGAGCCCGATTCTCGACCGCCTCGACCGCTCTCCTCGAAACGAGGCGCAGAAAGTCGCTCGAGGAAGGCGCCGTTACAGGAGCTGCTCTAGATGCTGACAAAGGGGAGGGTGACCTTGCTCGGGAACTCGCCGCCAAAGTGCACGACGTGGCGCCCCTTGTTGAGCGTCGACTCGGGCGGG
The DNA here is from genome assembly GCA_920104245.2 of Rhodotorula babjevae. Taxonomy (NCBI): domain Eukaryota; kingdom Fungi; phylum Basidiomycota; class Microbotryomycetes; order Sporidiobolales; family Sporidiobolaceae; genus Rhodotorula; species Rhodotorula babjevae. The sequence continues at coordinate 935,759 of CAKKSZ020000023.1, forward strand.
AACCTCGTCGTAAAGTGGCGGATCTCGTGGTTCATGTCGTGCCCGCCGCCAATCTCGACGCGCAGGCCCTCGCCCGCGTCGTACTGCCACCCCATGGCCCAGATGCCGATCTCGAGCCGCACAACCTCGCCCGGCTGGAGCTTGTCCTCGTGCGTGTGCGGGTGCCACGGCCAGTTGGGGTGGACGTTCTTGGTCGCGTCAATGGCGCGGTGCGACGCCCGGAGGACGCCGATCGAGCCCGGGTGCAGGAGGAGCGACGTGCGGTCCTTGGGCGCGATGTCGGCCTGCGAGGCGGCGAGCGCGCGCGCGCGCGGGATCGTCATGTGCTGCAGCACGTTGCCGTCGCGGTCGAGCTTCTTGAGCGTGACGTAGACGTTCATGTCGTCGTGGTCGTCGGTCGACATGTAAACGACGGCCTTAGGGATGCCGACGAGCTGGGTCGGCTGGTCGAACCGGATGTCGAACGCGACGACGTCCTTGCCCTCGCCGCGCGACAGGTACGACACGCTCGACGCCGCGTCGGGCGCCGACTCGACGAGCTTGCCGTCGCCGCCGAGGTACAGGTCGCGGTAGTCGGTGTCGGGGAGGGGAAAGTCGGGGATGGGGATGTTCTCGATGGCGTCGCGGTCGCCGCCCTGGAGGAGCGCCCACCGGACCTTCGGCGTCTTGGCGACAAAGTCGTTGTCCTTGCCGAGCAGGTAGTGGTCGAAGAAGTCGAGGAGCTCGGCGTTCGACTCGGGGACGTTGGGCGTCTTGACGTACAGGTCGTGCCACTCCTGCGAGCGAGCGTGCGTGCGTGCGACGACGAGCGTCAGCTTGCCGTTCCGAGAGAGAGCGCAGAAGCGACGAGGAGAGAGTCGAGAGGACGCACTTGGCGACCCGACCACCGCAGCCACTTGGGCCCCTGCACCTCCCAGAAGCCGCGGATCGAGCCCATCGTGTGGATCGACGAAAAGTCCGAGCCCGAGACATAGGTCGGGATCTTGATCTTGGACATGTCGACGCGCTTGTCGGCCCACTGTGCACGTCGAGCGAGAGAGGGGCGTCAGCTCGTGAGGGGGCGAGACGAGCGGGGAGGAAGGTCGACGCACGTAGGGCGAGTGGAGCGGCTCACGAGCGTCTGCGGGTTCGCCGAGGAGCAGAGGTCGTCAGCAGGCGTGCATGACTGCGTCGAGAGGTGTTGAGGAAGGTGAACGAGGAGGCGGAAGCAGCGAGGGAGGCGGCGAGACAGGGTGCAGGGAGAAGAGGGCGACGCACACATCTCGGCAAAGTCCTCGGTCCCCTTCTGCCCTTTGATGATGAGCTTGTTGATGAGGTCCATGTTGGAGCTGCACGGCAGGAGAGGCGGCGTATGACGAGGTCGAGAGGAAGGGAGGTGCAGAGAGGAGGTCGAGGAAGGTCGAGGTAGGGCAAGGGCGGGGTGCAGAGGAAGAGAGAGCGAGGGCGGGTCAGATAAAGAACGAGAAGGCGAGGAGAGAAGAGGAGGAGGGCGACGCACATCTCGAAGATGCCGCCGCGGCCGAACTGCTCGCTGCGGGCGCCGACGGAAGAGGGCGTCAGCACGGCGTGCGGGCATGACTCAGGCACAAGAGAGCGCGAGCACGAGCACGAAGAAGAGGATGGTGCAGTGAAAGAGGGAGGAGGCGGAAAGCAGGCGAGGAAGGGAGCGTGGGAGGGGAGAAGAAGGGCGACGCACCGAAACAGGTCACCGCAGCCCTCCCACGGCGCGATGGCCTTGAGCGACGGCGGCTGCTGCGCCGCGATGTGCCACTGCGAGATGGCGAGGAACTGCGAGCGGGAAGGAGAGGCGTCAGTTCTTGAGCCCGAGGAGGGACGAGGTGAGGTCCGAGCGGGGATGCGGAAGAGGAAGAATTGCGCCGTGCGCGAGTACGGCGCCGACGAGCAGGAGAGAGCGGGGAACTCGTGGGCGAGGGAGGAGAGAAGACGCACGCTGTTGCCCGCCATGCCGACGTTGCCGTTGCACCACTCCATCTTGGCGAGCGCCTCGATCACGTCGTAGCCGTCCTCGCCCATCTTCTCACCCATGATCTGGACCTGGCCGTCTGAGTGGCCCGCGCCGCGGATGTCGACCGACGCGATGGCGTACCCGCGCGGGCACCACGTCGCCGGGTCGAGGCCCTCGAACTTCTCCCAGCCCGAGAGGTCGCTCGAGAGGATGCCGCAGCGCCAGGTCGTCACGGGGAGCATGTTGATCGACGAGCTGCGCGAGGATAGCATGCCATGAGGAAGATGAAGAGGGGAAGGGCGAGATGAAAGAGGGGGAGGGGCGAGATGGGGAAAGGAGGAGGGGAGGAAGGAGGGGAAGAAGGTGAGGAGCATCAGTACACCGATCTTCGTGGGGGCATCGAGACGGTGCCTGGTTGTGCGAGAGAGACGCACTAGCGCTTCCCGTAGGGTGACCACATTACGAGGACGGGGACGGGCCCAGTCGCGTCGGCAGGGCGGTAGATGTCGGTGTAGAGGGTAGCGCCGTCGCGCATGGTGAGGGCGACATCGTGCTCGAGGAGGATGTCGCTGTCGAGGGCCTTTGTGCGCTCGCCGTCCCAGCCCTCGCGGGTCGAGCCCTTCTTGAGGAGCGTCGTCTCGCCGGGCTTGAAGCCGTCGTAGCCGTTGACGCCGACTTGGGGCTTGCTGTGTGCGGTCGAGTGGGTCAGCTCGGCTGCGGGCAGGCTGGCTGCTCGCCTGCGTGCAGCTCGGCTGCGTGCGGTGGAGCACGGCGCGGAGGGGGGAGGAGGGGGAGGAGGAGGGGACGAACTCGATGGGCTTGTAGGCGATCTCAAAGGGTGCGGTCGACATGGGCGGGTGTAGCGAGAGCGTGTGAGCAAGAGCAGAGCAAGAGTGCGGCTGCCTGCATGGTGGCAGCGAGGTGCACGCGGGCGAGAGATGAGGGCGAAGCCGGGCCGGCGGCGCCGTGGCGCCCACCTCCGGCTCGCTCTCCTCCCACCCGCCTCACCTTGGACGACCCCCGGATGGCGTCCCACCTCTGCCTGCTTCGCTCCTGCTTCCCGCTTCAACACCGCCGCACGCACCCTCGAGCTCCCCCATGTCGTCGCCCTGGCCCCTCGTCGTCCCCGCCGACTCGCACTTCTCGCTCAACAACGTCCCCTTTGGCGTCGTCTCGCGCAGCCAAGATGGTGCTGCTCGTGTCTGCGCAACCCGCATCGGCGACCACGTCGTCGACCTGAGCGTTCTCGAGGTCGAGGGACTGCTCGACGAGGCGTTCGGCACCGACACGAGCTCGCAGCGCGTCTTTGCCCAGGTGTGCACGGCTCTCCTCGTGCGGCGGCGATCTCGTCCAACAGCTGACTGAGCAACCCTGCAGCCCACCCTAAACGCTTTTGCCGCCCTGCCCGTCGAGACGAGGAACGTCATGCGCCTCGCCATTCAGACGCTCCTCTCGCCCGATTCGCCCGCCCTGCGCGACTCGCCCACCCTGCGCGAGCGCGCCATCCTCCCCCTCGACACCGTCACGCCGCACCTCCCGCTCTCGATCCCCGACTTTGTCGACTACTCGATCTTCCCCGCGCACGCCCTCGGCGCCGGCCGTGCAATTTTCGGGCCCGACACGCCCCTCCCGCCCATGTTTGGCGTCCTCCCCATGGCCTACAACGGCCGAGCCGGCACCGTCTCGGTCGACGAGGAGGTCGTGCGCCCACAGGGGCAGGTTCGCGCCTTCTCGCCCGCGCGCGAGGTCAGCATCGGCGCGAGCAAGGCGCTCGACTGGGAGTTTGAGATCGTGCGCTCCTCCTCTCTCGCTCCCTCCCCCGCTCTCTCTAGCTCTCGAGGGTTCGCCCTTGTCGAGCCCTCGAGCCCGATAAGATACTCGAGCGCGTCCTGACGCCATGCCGCCGCCGCCGCAGGGAGCCTTTGTCGCCAACCCGACGCCTTCCAGCTCGACCCTCTCGCCCTCCTCCGCCAAGTCGCACATCTTCGGCTACGTCCTCCTCAACGACTGGTCGGCGCGCGACATCCAGGCGCTCGAGATGGTCCCGCTCGGGCCCTTCAACGGCAAGTCGTTCGCGACGACCATCTCGCCCTGGGTCGTCTTCCCCGCCGCGCTCGAGCCGTTCGAGGTCGACAAGGAGACGGCGCCCGAGCTCGAGGGCAAGGAGGCGCCCGGGTATCTGCGGGAGGAGACGGGCATCAAGTCGGCGTACGACCTCGAGTGCACGACTCGGCTGCGCAGTGCGTCGACGACTCCCTCTCTCTCCGCCTGGCTCGGCACATCCCCCTCCCTCTTCTTTCCCTCACGCTCTCTTCCAAGCATCTCGAGCCCCTCTCGACCTCGCTGACCCTCCATCTCCACGCTGCACAGCCTCCTCCGACCCCTCGACCGCGCACCTCATCAGCACGGCCAACTTCCGCGCCGCGCACTGGTCCTTCCCGCAGCTCGTCGCGTACCAGACCTTCTCCGGCGCGCGCCTCTCGACGGGCGACCTCCTCGGCTCGGGCACCGTGTCGAACCACGGCGCGCGCAGGCAGGGGTGCCTCCTCGAGCTCGCAAAGGGCGGCAAGGAGCCGCTCGTGCTCGGCGAGGCGGGCGGCGAGCAGCGTGCGTGGCTCGAGGACGGCGATGAGGTCGTGTTCTGCGCGAGGGCGGGGCCGCAGGGGTCGGGCGTCGGGTTTGGCGAGCTCAGGGGCAAGGTGCTCCCCGTCAGCGCGCTCAGGGCTGCGTGAGCGAGGGGCGTCGGTCGGGGCCGTAGGTCTCGACTCGAGCGCCTGCGAATGTCAGTTGATGGGTATGTGCTCGCTCTGTGTCTCTAAGAGGTCGCCGAGGCGCTCGAACGGTGAGAGAGAAGCGGGCTCGGCAGAGCTGTTCGGCTTCGAGCGCGAGAGCAGCCTCGGGAGTCCCCCTCATGCGAGCAGACGATCCTCACCCGCATCTCTAAGTAATCCTGAGAGCTCGAAGCCGGAGCTAGCGCGAGGGAGCTTCGTCGCGCTGTGGAGAGGCTCGAGCGCACGAGCCGCTCACGCTTCCTCTCTCACCGCACCCGCAGCGCACTCGGCTCCTGCTCTCTCTCTCTTCTCACCTCCTAATTAGGTCTCTCGGCACAAAGGAGTGCGGCTGCACCTGCTGTGACTGCGAAAAAGCTCGACGAGCCGTCCGCCTCTCTCTCGTCGACCTTCCCAAGTCGCTCTCGAGGCTCTCTCGCTCGCGAACCTGGCCGCGAATGTCGTTCTGGACGACAGGAAGAGTGTAAGACCAGTAGAGGTAATAATAGAGGCTCTCTCGCTCGCGAATCCCGCCGCAAGACGCGTTCTGGACGACAGGAAGGAGTACACGACCCAGGGAGATGAATACAGAGGCTGTACGCCTTGCGCGACGAGCTCGTCAGGCCTTGATCGGCGCCCACTCGCCAAATTGGAACTGGCTCTGTTTTTGGGGGACGACGTCAGCTTGGCGCGGGAAGAGGAGGCGAGGACGAAGCGAGAGGAGCGTCGGCGCGGGCGCGAGGACGAAGCGAGAGAGGGTCGACGCACGTTGCACATCTGCTCGAGCTCCCACACCTCGGCCGGGCTCGTGTTCTTGGTCCCGACGTCGTCCTGGTCGCCCGCCGCCCCGGCGCAGAACAGCACGGGCGCATAGTGGTCGTCGGTCCCGTGCGCGTCGCGGAACAGCGGGTGCCGCATGAGGCGCATCGCGGCGCGCCTCAGGGCCGGGCCCGAGTTCTTGGTGAAGGCGTCGACCGTCTCGTTGCGAAAGTCGAGGGCCCACTGCTGCGGCGGGCGCGTCTGGGCAAAGTTGTCGCGGTGCAGGATGATGTTGTCCCACGCGTTGCGGTACAGGTTGTGCACGGTGCCCTGCGAGCGAGAGAGTGAGGGAGGTGAGTCAGCGCGAGGGGAAGAAGCACGCCTCGAGGAGGGCTGAGGAGGACGAGGACGCACGCCCGTGCCGACGATGAGGATGTTCTGGTACCGCAGGGGGCGCACGGCTGCGCCGATCGCGGTGTGCAGGTAAGGGTCGTAGTAGGCGTTGGTCGAGATGACGGTGACGGGCGGCGAGCGCTTGGGGAACATCCAGTTCAGGACGAGGAAGACGTCGTGGACTGCCGGAGGGAGAGGGGTCAGTGCACGGCGACGAGCCTCGACGAGACGCGCAGGAGCCGACGCACTCCATTCAAGCTTTGGGTTCAGCTTGGCCTCGATGCCGGCGTCGGTGAGGAGCGTCTGGACCCGCTCGGCGAGCTCGGGGGACGAGTTGATCTGCGCGACGCGCTCGCCGTCTCGTCAGTCTCTGCGTCTCGTCGGTCCGGGAGAGGCTCGGAGAAGCGCACCTCGTAGTCGACGTACTTGTCGGGCGTGACCCACGCGACGGGCTGCTTGACGACGGCGTCTCGACCCGGGTTGCTCGAAATCTCGACGCCCGCGCCGCTCACCTCCCAGTGCGCGCCCATGAAGACGACGCCCTCGATGTTGCGCGCCATGGCCTCGCGACCGACCTCCTCCCAATAGCGACCGGCGCTCGAATCCTCGCCGAGCATCATCGTCGAGCCGTGCGAGCAGAGGACGACCTGCGGACGAAGACGACGGGGCGGTCAGCAGGCGAGAGGACGACGGGGCGGTCAGCAGGCGAGAGGACCGTGACCGACGAGGGTAGACGCACAGGTGTAGGTGCCTTGGCCATGTCGAGAAGGCGACGAGCGACGGACAGGGACGAGGTCGAGGAGGATGAGAGCGCGACGAGGCGGGGCGAGCTGGTGCGTGGGCGAGAAGCGGTGAGCGTGCGTCGAGACGATTGCCGAGAGTGCACCTGCTGCTGTGGCGAGAGCAGCAGCACATGGCCGGAGCTGGCGAGGAGGAGGAGCGAGGCCACCACCGGAGCCGTGTCGCCGGTGGGAGCTCGGAAGCGGAGCCGAGAATGCGGAGAAGTGGGGGGTGGCCGGTGTGACGACGCAAGCTCGAGACTTGCCCTCGTCCGCCAACCTCGCTCCTCACCAGCGCAAGCGCACACCATGCTGCCTTACAGCGTGGTGGACCAGGTCGCAGGTCCAGGAGGGCGCTGGCTCGCCCCGCCGCCGCCCGCTCCCTCGCCCGTCCCGTCCTCGACCTCCGACGCACCCTCCCTCTTCACCGCCTACCGTCGCTCCTACCCGCAGCGCTCGCCGCACGACAGCTTCGTCTGGATCGAGGTGCACTCGCCTGCCCTGCTGCACGCGCTCAAGGCCGTCTTCCCGTCGCTCGCTGGCCTGTACCAGTCGTCGCCCGGGGTGCGTCCTCCCTCGCCCTCTTCCAACGCCTCTCGAAGGGCATAAGCTGACTCGAGGCAAGCACACAGATCGATGCACGGGCCATCTGGGTCCAGCGCGGCAAGCTGCGAGATCTGGATGCTGCGGCGAGGCGCGGGCCCTCCCTCCTCGAGCTCTCCTCGAGCTCGAATGCAGGCGGCCACGACTCGCTCGACCCCGTCACTGTCCTGCTCGGCTACCTGGACGACCTCTTCGCTCCCGAGTGCGTCCGCAGCGCGCCTCGCCTCGCTCCTGTCCGTCCCCTGACGGCGCTGCTGCTCGCAGCTTTCGCACTCTCGCGACGTACCCGCCCGGGCACGTCTCCTGGCACTTGCTGTGGACGCTGTTCGAGCTCGGCATGGAGGTCGAGGCCCTGCACGACGTGACGAGCGAGCCAGTGCGTGTCCGGCGCCCCTTCCACGCTGCCCCACCCTCTTCGCCTCGACTGACCCGCTGCCTCGTCCCTCATCCTCCCTCTCTCCGCACATACCGCAGATAGCGCTCGTCCTCGACGAGTGGGAGTATGCGCAAGAGGCGATGGGGCGGTGCGTCCCGCTTCGCGCTCGTCGAGCTCGAGTTCCTAGCCTGACGATCCTCTCTCGGCCACAGGTCCTTCATCGTGCGCTGTCACGGCTACCAGTGGACGGGCGTCAGCTACCATCGAGTACACGTCACGCGCCGGATCGCCGAGTTTCAGGTGCGCTCGTCCCTCTGCACCGCCCGAGCGACGAGGGGCTGATCCGCCTTCTTTCCGCAGGACCTGCGCAGCGTCTCGACCCTGCCCGTGTCTCCTCTCTGCGACGAGTCGAAGAGCTCACTAAAAGGTGCGTCTGCCGCTTCGCCTCGATTCTCCTGTCGCCGAGGCTGACATTCTCGACGAGCAGAGCGCGGTCGACGGTACTTGAGCGTGCGCGGCTGCTCGAGCCTCTTTCCCTCTCGACCTGTCTTCCTGACCCACCTGCGCAGTATGTGACGCAGCCGCACGCAGCGTACGAGGGCTTCTTCTACACTCGGGCGTTCAGCGGCGCGTGCGTCGCTCGTCCTCCGTCCGTCGACTCGTCGACGGCCCGCACTGACCTCCTCACGCCCGCAGCACCCGGCTTCTCGGCGACGGCCAGGTCATCCTCGACGTCAAGAGCTTCAGGCAGTGTAACCCGGCGCTCGATACGTGGAGGTGCGCAGCCGACCGTCCTTGTCTCGAGCGTTCACCGAGAGCTGACTCAGTCCTTCCTGCAGTGACGACATGTCGAGCAAGACGACCCAGAGCTTCGCAGCACCTCGCTCGTCGGCAGCACGAGCGAGCACGCCCTGTCTGCCCGTCACCGACCAGTGCGCCCACCTCCTCCCGCCGTCGATCCACGGCTACTCGCTGCGAGCGAAGGTGCGCGTGCCTCGTCCTCTCGCAGCTCCCGCACCTCATGCAGCGACTGACGACTGCTCTCGTACGACGCAGCGCTGGGGCGAGTTCCTCGTCGACCGCCTGACGACCATCATCTGGCGCGAGCACAGCTTCGAGCACCTCGTCATCCCGCCCTCGTACCGCCGCGTCGTCAAGGCGCTCGTGTCGGTCCACGCCGGCGAGCTCAAGGGTCGACTCGTGACGGACGTCATCGCCGACAAGGGCAACGGGCTCGTCATGGCGCTGCATGGCGCTGCTGGGACGGGCAAGGTGCGTCGCACGAGCCTCCTCTTGCCTCCCTCCTCCGTCTTCTCGGACTCAAGCCGCCGCTCATGCCCTGCGACTTCCTTGTGCACAGACTTTGACAGCCGAGGCCGTCGCCGAGCACCTGCGCCGGCCGCTCTACTCGGTCAGCGCCGGCGAGCTCGGGCACAACGCCTCGAGCCTCGAGCAGCAGCTGCGCACTATCCTCGAGGTCCGTCACGCGCTCCCGCCGAGCCCCTCTCCTTTGACAGGTGACTCTGGCTGACTTCTTGGGTCCGTGCGCAGCTCGCGACCGCGTGGAGCGCCGTCCTCCTCATCGACGAGGCGCGTCCTTCCTCTCGCCGAAGCTCAGCTCACTCTCGATTGACGCTCCTCGTCGACAGGCCGACATCTTCCTCGCCAAACGAGATCCTCTGCACCTGGAGCGCAACGCGCTCGTCGGTATCTTCCTCCGCAGTGCGTGACGTGTCCTCGTCGCCGCTCCGACTGCGCGCACTGACCTCTCCGTCGCCCTCTCAGTGCTCGAGTACTTCTCTGGCGGTGCGCTCGCCGTTCTCTCTGCTTCCCCTGCTCTCTCTCTCTTCTGCTTACGCCCCCTCTCGCAGTGCTCATCCTCACGACGAACCGGATCGAGGAGTGCGTCTCTCCTCCCTCGTGCTCGCGGCGCTCCATCTGCTCGTAGGCTGACTCCTCGCTTCGTGCAGGTTTGACGAGGCGTTCATGTCGCGCTTCGCCATCGTCCTGCGCTTCGACGAGCTCGACGAGTCGGCCAGGCAGACCCTGTGGGAGCGAGTGCGTCCTGCCCACTAGCCCTTCTCGATCAACGTCAGCCGCACATCGAGCTGACCACCTCGCGGCCTCCCACAGTTCCTCCTCAAGGTCGACCCGCCGCTCGACCTGTGCACGTTCGACCTCGCGCGCCTCGCGAGTCACGCGCTCAACGGCCGCGAGATCAAGCACGCGCTCCAGAGCGCTCAGGCGCTCGCGCTCGTCGACGAGCAGGTCCTCTCGATGGAGCATGTGGAGGAGGTCTTGAGTATTCGGAGGTCGTAGCGAGCGCTGCAAGGCTGTCGCCCTCGACACGACCGCGCTCGTGCAGCAGCCGTATCGAGAAAAGGGCCGCTTCGTCATCTTCAGCATCTGCTCGACAGCCCTGCGAGGCAGGCAAAGGCTTGAGCACAGATCAGTGACGCAGCGCTGACTTCGAGGCCTGAGAAGCGAGAGCGAGAGGAGAGAGGGCGAGCCTGAGCAAAGAGAAGAGGTCTGAGCGGCGTGAGCCTGCGGGGTCTCGCCGCGTCGCCGCCCCTCTACAGTCTCTCGAGTACGGCAAGGAGCCGAAGCAGAAGCTTTCGCTGTTTGACTTCGAGTCTATCAGCAAGACGAGCTCGCCAGTTCGCAGAAAGCGAGCAAGAGGAAGAGGGTGGTCAACTTGAGAAGGTCCCTGAGGTCGGCCTTTGGCTCTACTGCTCGGCTCGCTGCACGGTGCTCGAAACAGGCGTCAGGCTCGCTCGATATCGATTACAGACTAAGAGCATAGGGCGAGCTGCACCCGCTCCAGTACAGACACTAGGAAAAGGAGGACCGGGAAACTGCTCGCCGAGCTTTGCGCACAATCACCTGGACCTGACCCACTTCGTCACCATCCACCCGAGCCACCCAGTACCGCCGAGGAGGACGGTGACGATCGTGCCGAGCGTGATGAAGACGCCCTGGAGGAAGAAGACGCGGCGGATCGTGTGGGCGTGCTGAGCGCGCTTGGCGACGAGCTTGTCCTCGCGCGGGAAGAGCGACTTGAGCGTGCTCAGGCGAGAGGGCGTGAAGGGTGCGAAGAGCGTGGCGGCGGGAGGGCGAGAGGAGAGAGAGGTGGAGGAGAAAAGGCGCGAGGTCGTGAGGTAGTGCGACGACGTGGCGAGGATGTTGCCCGGGTCATCTGCGGCCGGGAGAGGGCTCAGTGAGGGAGCTCCTGAGCGATGAGAAGAGCAAGACCCACACAAGGCGCTCAGGGGAACGTCGTTCTCGTACATGATGCTCGCGGTCGACTCGGTCGCGAGGTACTCGACGACGGCTCGCTCGGCGGAGAAGACGTACAGCGCAGTCGAGTCGCTGTCAGGAAGAGGAAAGGGTCGGTGCTCATTAGCGAGGGAGAGCTGCTGAGAGAAAGAGGAGGTGAAGACACGCACAGCTCGCCGAGCTTGTAGAGGAGGTCTTCGTGGCTGCCAAACGTCTGCACCGGGAGGATCGCGCCTTGCGCCGCCATCATGAGCAGTCGTCTGTGAAGGGGAGCGGTTCGAGCGAGTCAGGTCGGGCTCAAGCCGAGAGAGAGAAACACGAGCGACGCACGCGCTCGGACCGCTCACGACCGTAGGCCGGTGGAAGCCCTCGTCCTCGCCGGATGCCCGAGCTCCACCGCACAGGACACGCCCGCCCGCCTCCTTCTCCTTGCTAAGACTCGGCGCGTCGTACTTGACGCCTCGGAGCCGGCCGTAGTCGCTCGAGAGCACGGCGTCGCGCCCAAAGGCGTTCTCGAGCTCGCGCAGCAGAGCGTCGAGGAGCGGTCCTGCCGACTCCTCGTGCACGAGAACGCGTGCGACCGACCCAGGAAGCCGGCCGAGGGCGTGGTACTTGCCGCGGATGAGGAGGCGGGCGACGTCAGCAACTTGAGAAGGCGGCGAGGAAGGCGAAAGGCGGTCGACGACGGCCGATGCCCCTGCTACGCCGGCTGAAGCGACGAGCGTGTCGTGCGAGGGAGTACCGTGCCCGGCAGCAGTCGAGACCGTGAAGGTGCGGGCACGAGGGCGAACCGTCTCGTCGATCGAGGCGAGCGAGCCAGGCTCGGCCGTCGTGAAGAGGTAGGCGAAGCGGTTGAGGGCCTTCGACAGGAGGTCTTGGAGGAGGGACGAGGTCGTAGGCGTAGAGGGGGGGAGCTGGAGGCGCAGGAAGGTCAGGCTCGAGCGCGCGACCGAGGCAGAAAGGGTTCGAGCGCACGAAGCACACGACGGCGTTGCCGGCTGCGATCGCCGTAGCGAGAGGAGCCACGAGCGAGTAGATTGGTGCTGCTCGATGAGTAGTGTAAGCTCGCGGTGGAGGCGCGAAACGAGGATTAGCAAGGTCGACGCACCCGCAGCGCTGCCCATGACGACGACGACGCCTTTGCCCTTCTCGATCTGGCCGTCACGCTTGAGCGCGGTCTCTTTCTTGACCTTCTGCTGGTCGTAGTCGGCCTCGTCGACCGTGCGCTTGACGAGCGCGAGCGTGAGCGCCAGCTCGCACTGCGCTTCGACCGGCGTGACGCCCGTGTCGCGCACCAGGGCATCTTGCAGGCGGTTGCGCTGCTCCGAGATGACGTCTGCGGTTCGAGCGAGTGTTAAAATTGTCCGACTCGGGGTAGGCGTGCTGCAGGACGCACTGTAGAGCTTGACGAGCTGGTCGAGGGCGAACCGGGGAAAGGCGACGCTGCCGTCGAGAGCGGCGGCGTGCACGGCCTTGTACTGCGCGAGCGGGAAGTTCGACATTGCTGCGTGCTTGAGCGTGTAGTGTGCCGTAGCGAGAGGGCGAGCAGTCGACGAGAGCCGGCGAAGACGACCGGCGTCGGCTCGATGTGGGAGGAGCGAAGGCGGGGCCGGAGGTGGGGAGCCCCGACGCGGCCGGCGGCGGTGGGCTGCGAGACTCCCCTCTCGCTCGTCTGCGGTGCGCATTCCCGAGTCGCCTACGACCACCTCAGCGACCTCAGCTATGCCGCCCGCCATCACCAGTGTCCAGACCACCAACGCCGCCGTCGGCGCGAGCAACGTCGCCGGCGTCCTGCGCCTGCGAGGCGACGACCTCGTTCAGCAGCACTCGGCCGCGCAGCAGGCGCCAGCAGCTGCGCCGCACAGCGAGGGGCGACGAGCCGACCGCGAGTACCGCGCGCCGTTCGACGGCCCAAACCCAGGTGCGTCGTCCGCTCTCGCGCTCGAGCCCTTGCGCAGCATCGCTTCCCCTCGTCGTCAAGCAGCTGACGGACTCTCACTCTCTCTCTTGCCAAACGTAGAGAGCTGGCCAGAAGCACGCGGCGTGCCGCACTACCGCCCGCTGCGCACCAACGAGGCCGCGACTCGACCGCTCGGCGCGACGACGGACCAGCGCGTCTTCGTCACGCTCATGATGTCGGGCGTCTTTGTGCTCGGTAGGGTGCACGGCATCTGGGCTAGTACGGTGGGACGAGTCGCCAACGTCTGGGAGTACCCGATCGGCGGGCAGTTCTGAGGGGTGCGTGCGCGCGACGACCTCCCTCCCGGCTCGACTTCTCGCTCTCGGTGTCTGTATAGATCCTTCCGTCTCTCACTGTACCATGTAAGCTACTTGGCCCGTTTCCGGAGTCGAGACGAGAGGAGGAGAAGAGCGCGAGGAGGTCCGAACGCACCTGGTCGGCGTGGCCGTCCACCTCTGCGGTTGAGCCGCCTCTGCGTCTACTTGCCAGCGGTTGCGCTCAGGCCCTTTGCGAGGCTGTCCCTACACGGTAGAACGATGAGAGCCCCGTCGCCAAGGCAGCGAAAAGGTCGCAGGCCCGCTCGAGCGGAAGCTCGCTTTCCTCGCCCGAGTCGCAACCCCGACTCGCTGTCCCTCCTCGGCCTTGCTGCTCGTGGAAAGGGAAGCGCACGGGAAGTCAGATGGATCTACTGGCTGCGAGAGAAGCGATCGCGCGGCTTCTTGCGCACGGGGCGAGGAACGCCGCCGAGGCCGCTGCGAGCGCGAACGGCCGGACGCCGGGCACGCCTCCGAGCTCGCTCTCGCCGGCCGAGAAGATCTCCTCCCTCCCTCAGCCGCTCGCCCTCGCGCACAGGGCCACAGGCCACAGGTCACGCTAGCCTGGCACAGCCCACGAATGCTGACCCTGCGCGAGAGCCTCTTGCGAGGGCTGGGGAGCTGGCGACGGCGCGCTCTCGTCCGCCTTCTCGTCTCGATCACCTTTACCCACGGCTCGCTTCTCCATCTTCTCCACAGCTCGGAGCTCGCAGCGAGGAAAAAGGCTCGGCGTTCCCGATCTATCTGATGAGACGAGCGCGGGCGGACTCGCAGGCTTTTCGGCGTCCGCTGCCACCCACCCGGCGCTCGCTCTCTCTTCCCTCCTCGCTCCACACACCGCTCTCTCCTCTCGCTCTAGCACCAGCTCTACAGTCAGCCCATCTCGCCATGGCTCCTCAAGCGAGCACCACCGAGTCGGCCGACGCCATCGCCGCGCTCCCCGCCCTCGCGCAAGACGAGCGGGCGGCGCTCTCTCGCTCGTCGTCGGCGGATGACAAGGAGAAGCTGGACTCGGCGACGGCTTCCAGCGCAGAGCTCGACACGCTCCCGGCGGGCACGAGCGCCGACGGCTCGTACAACCCGGCCGTCGTCGGCCACCCCTGGAGGGTCAAGGGCCCGGCCATCTTCTGCGTCCTCTTCCTCACCCGTGCGTCCATCTCGATCGCTCCTTCGAGGCTGTGAGCATGCGAAGCTGACGTCTCGTGCGCGCAGTCGGGTCCAACTTTGCGTCGTCGTCCTTGTCGCCCCTCAAGTCGGTTCTCCGCAAGGAGCTCAAGATCAACAACGCCAAGTATGCCTCGGTGCGTGCTCCTTCTCTGCGCCTACAAGTTCCTGAGCTCCCAGACTGACGTCTTGAAGTACAGCTCGACACGGCCGACTCGCTCATCAACACGATCGTGCGTCGTCTCCTCGTCGCGCGTCGCGCTCTCCCGCTGACTTGGCCTCGCGCACGCAGTTCCCCATCCTGTCGGGCGCCCTCATCGACTACTACGGCCCGTTCCGCCTTGCTGTTTGGGCGTCAGCAGTCATCCTCGTCGGCGCAATTATCACTGGCGTCGGGGCGTCTGTTGGCAGCTACCCTCTGCTCCTCTTCGGCCAGATCACGTCTGGCTTTGGGTCCACCACGATCGAGACCGCCCAGTCGAAGATCTACGCCTGGATGACCCTCGGCAGCTCGATGCAGGGCTTCACGTTCGCGCTGGACATAAGTATTGGGCGCGTGTGGAACCTCGCCGGCAAGCTCTCCTCCGTGCCCATCATGGAGGGCACGGGCTCGTGGACCTGGACGATCTGGGTGCGCTCTGCTTCCTCCTCAAGCGCGTCGTCGGCGTCTCGGCGCGGCGGCCGCCTCCGACCCTCGTCTCGACGCTGACTCTTCTTCCCTCTCGCTCGCAGGTCAGCACCATCATGTGCGCCACGTCGTTCGCCATCACGGTCGTCATCGCGCTGTACTCGCGCACGTTCCCGGCCTCGGCGCAGGTCCCAACGGGTCGTCAAGCCGTCGTCGCTGCCCGAGCTCGCGGCGAGAAGGCGGGCGGCTACGCCCAGCGTTGGCGCGAGGACCGCAAGTTCTTCTTCACGTCGATCCTCGCCATCCCGGCGTGCTTCTGGATCATGGACATCTCGCAGCTGTTCCAGTCGGGGGCGGTTTCTGCCTATACGTCGAATCTCGCCGACGCCATCAAGGTCACCCGCAACGCGTCGCTCTACACGGCCGGCTGGAACGCCTCGGTCGCCCAGGTCATCCCGATCGTCCTCACGCCGTGCCTCGGCATTTTCTTTGACCGTTTCGGCAGCCGCATGCACTTTGGTGCGTCCGCTCAGGCCCCTTCTTCCCCTCCTTCCTCCCGCTCGTCCTGACGCCTCGACCTCGCGTCGCAGTCACCTGGACGGCCTCGCTCTACGTCATCGTCTTTGCGCTCCTCGCCTACACCGACGTCCACCCTCTTGTCCCCTCG
This sequence comes from Rhodotorula babjevae, assembly GCA_920104245.2. NCBI lineage: Eukaryota > Fungi > Basidiomycota > Microbotryomycetes > Sporidiobolales > Sporidiobolaceae > Rhodotorula > Rhodotorula babjevae. Next base: position 951,412 of record CAKKSZ020000023.1, read on the forward strand.
ATCCTCGGCTCGCTCGCCCTCGCGACCAACGCCCTTCCCTGGATCTCCTCGATCCCGCTCCTTGTCCCGGACCAGGCGCACCTCGGCACGGCGTACGGCGTCTATAAGGCTGTTCGTCATTCCTCGCTTCCACAAAGCGCCCGAGCATGTCCTGACGACGTCGCTCCTGCAGCTCAACAACTGCGGCTCGGTCGTCGTCAACGTCGCGTCGGGCGCGATCCAGGACCAGGCGACGCCGGGCAAGAACGAGTACAACGGCGTCTTTGCGTTCCTGATCGTCATCAAGGGCCTCGACGTCCTCTACGGTGCGTCCCGAGTCCGACCTTCCCAAACCCGAGGAGGCTCGAGCTGACCTCCCTCGCTCTCCTTCGCCTTCTCCTTCCCCTCCCTCTTCTCTTCCTCCATGTGCTTCCTCTCTCGCGCTCTCTCACGACCCCGCGCCCTCGCGCGCCCTCTCCCTCGCCCTTCGTCTGCCTCCCTCGCTCTCTCCCTCCTCCCCTCGCTCTCTCCCACCTCTCCCCCCTCTCCCCTCCCTCCCGCCTCGCCACCGCACAGGCCTCATGTACTGGCGTTTCGACCGCAAGTACCTCGGGGGCGTCCTCGACGCCTCGGACCGCAAGCTGCGCGAGATGGAGGCCGAGGCGACGTACGAGGAGCGCGCCGTCGGCCTGCGCGCGCCCATCCGCAGGGTCACCCAGGTCGCACTCGCGACCGTCGCCGCCATGATCGTCGTCGCGTGGACCCTCTACTTGTACTACTCGACCTAGAAGACGAGGTCGGCGGCGGCGGCGCTGTAGAATCTAGATCAAGGTCGTTCGTGCTCTCGGGAATAGATGGCAGGTTTCTCTCGGTCGCTCGAGCTGCTCGAGAGTGAGTCTCGGTCGTGACGACATCCAATACAGCGAGCCTCGCTCGACTACCCTGAGACCCTCCTCCGCCGCCCGGCCGCCGGCGCTCGAGCCCCTCCCTCGACATTTCGGCGACTCAGCCGCCCCCGCGCATCGAGTTGCTGCGCTCGAGCCCCGGGGGCCTCAGTGCGCCGCTCTCGCTGCGCGCGTCAAAGTGGAGCAGGTCGGAGAAGGACTCTGCGCGGATGCGCGAGGGCGAGGGGTTGTCGGCGCGGTCGCGGTCGCGGGGTGAGGGTGAGGAAGAAGTGGAGGAGGGGCGAGGGGGCCCTGCGAGGGGGGAGAGGGAGAGGTGGGGCGGGGAGGAGGAGCGCGAGGAGGAGGGGGTGGAGCGGCGGGTCGAGGTCGAGGGCGAGGGGGACCGCGAGAGGGCGGGAGAGGTCGAGGTCGACGGGTCCGGGTCGGGCAAGCGCGAGCGCACCTCGTCGGCGTCGGCGTCGGCGCTGCTCCTCGTCGACGACGCGTCGGAAGCGACGCTACGTGCGCTCGACTCGCGGGAGCGCGACTCGCGGACCGCGTCGTGCGCCGGCAGCGGCGCCCTCTTCTCGCCCGGCGCCTGCAGCAGCAACCCCCTCTCGCCCTCCTTGCCCCTCGCGGCGGCGGCGCGCGCCTTGCCCTCGCGGACCTGGACCGGGTCCCCGACGCCGCACGCCCGGCGGACCACGCTCCGCCACCCCTGGAGCGCCACCTCGCGCTCGCGCTGCACGCGCTTGGCCTCGGCGCGGCGCCGCTCCCACTCGGCGCGGTACCGCTCGTAGCCCTCGCGGAAGGCGCCCGCGACGCGCGACGAAAAGATGAGCTCGCCGCGCGGGTTTTGCGCGGGCGGGATGGGCGGGAGCGGGATGCCGCCGCCTGCTCCTGCTCCTGCGGCGGTGGTGGTGGGTGAGGGGCGAGCGGAAGGGGGAGGCGCCTGCGTGACGGGGTCCGAGGGGTCGAGGGCGGGGAGGGGGAGGGGCGAGGGCCGAGAGGAGGGCGAGGAGGGCGGCGAGGTCGAGGGCGACAGCGGCGGCGAGACGGGCGGCGAGCGGAACGCGCCCGACGAGCGCAGGCTCGACGTCGACGACGCGCTCGCGAGCGACGACGCCGACGTGCGGCGCGAGAGCGGCGGAGGAGAGGCCGTCGAGGCGGCCGAGGAGGCGCCGCTCGAGGTGCGCGACAGGGCCGTGCCGCTCGACGAGGGTGGCGGTGCCGACGCGCCAAAAAGGCGCGCGAGCGACCAGCGCGAGCGGTGCCGCGTGTTGAGGTAGATGTTGAACGGGCGCAGGGCGCGGTTGGCCTGCGGGACGAACCTGTGCGCGGGTGCCGGGGTCAGCATGGAGCGCTGGGCGAGGAGAGGGAGGGCGCACTTGTGGGCGTAGGCGATCTTTTCGCTGTACATGCCCGTCGCGAAGAAGAGGACGAGGGTGGTGACGGCGACGAGGAGGAGGGCGACGTTGCCGTAGTGAACGAGCGAGTACTGCGCGAAGGAGGAGGAGAGGGTCAGCGCGGTGGGGACAGGACCGAGGAGCTGCGGGAGGGGGCGCGCACGATCGAGGGCAGGACAAAGACGACGTAGGCGAGGTAGGCAATGACGCCGACGAGCGAGCAGAGGAAGGCTGCGGGGATGTGAGAGGAGTCAGCCCGGGTCGAGGGAGGGAAGGGGGGAGGGGAGGGGGAGGGAGCGTCGGCGCACCCTCGTACTTGCGACGCTGCTTCTGGAGGCTGTTGCCGTGTGGACCAGGGTCAGTACAGTCGGGCGCGGCACACAGCAGACGAGCCTGGTCGAGCTGACCGCTGGGCGTTCTGCTTGAGGCGCTCCTCGAAGATGAGGAGGTCCTTGAACGACTCGCGGGTCGCGGGCGGGTGGAAGGGGCGGGCCCGCCTCATGGTGCGCGTGGGCTGGGTCGCTCTGGCCAGCACTTGGCGTCGAGCGGGTCGTGAGGACGAGAGCGACCAGAGGCCGGCTTCCCCGCGTCGGCGGTCGCCCTCTCACCGCTCACCGTTCACAGCGAGCGAGCTACCTGCGACGCGTGCTCCCGGTACCAGCTGGCCCCGTGCGCCTCGCCCGCGAATCGCTCGACAAGCGCCCTCGCCTCGTCGCCCTCGCCGTCGCCCCTCATCATCACTCGACCTGGGCCTCGTCCACCTCGACCACGGCACCCTCCAGGGGCAGTGCAGCACGACCAAGCTGCTCATCTAGAGCTAGCCGAGCCCGCTGAGCACCGGCACCATGGGTGCGCCGCTTGTTCTCACTCCCCCACCTCCCTCCCGCTCGCTCGCTCACCTTGGCCCTCTCTCGCGCAACAGAGCGATGGACCGCCCTCCTCCCCGACCGCACCGGTCCAGCAGCACCCTCCTCAACCTCGCGCATCGCCCTCGCGCCCAAACCCAGGCTCATCGGCCGCCTCCCCGAGGACGCCTGGATCGCGACCTGCCACTTCCTCCCCGTGCCCGACCTCCCGCAACTCGCCCTCTCGTGCCGCAAACTCGCCCGCCTCGTCGCCGACGACCGCGTGTGGCGCACAAAGCTCGCCTGGCTCGACTACCGCGGCCCGGGCGAGGTCGACTGGCGCCGCGAGACCGCCTCGGACGACGGCGACGACAGCGGTCCGAGGCGGTCCCGTGACTCGGGGCGGCCGGCAGCTTCGTTCGCCGCGCAGCAGGAGGACGGGCGGTACCGTGACTCGGGCGCCGTCCCGTACCAGGACGACGAGGACGGCGACGACGACGAGTTTGGTGACTTCTTCGCGGGCGAGGACGAGGCGGCGACGGCGGCGGCGGCGGCAGCAGCGGCGAGTCGAGGAGGAGCAGGGGCGGCACCAGGCGGCGGCGACGACGGCTTTGGCGACTTCCAGGACGGCGACGACCCGTTTGGGCTCGCCGAGGACTTTGGCGACGTCGCGCTCGAGGGCGCACCGGCGGTCGAGCAGCGGCAGCGACCCGACCCGCACGCGCCTGCCGACCTCCTCGCGTTCGACGACGACGACGACGACGACGACAGCACGCCGGCGACGGGCCGACCACGGCGCCCGACCATCTCGACCAAGCTCACGTTCGAGACGCCCGCGCCCTTCCTCGCCGGCAACGACGTCCCTCCTGCGAGCGCCCGCCCCGGCGGCTTCGCCTTCAACCTCCCCAACGCGACGCCCACCTCGGCCCTGTTCTCGGCCTCGCCGCGCCACGAACCCCTCGTCGACGTCTTCAAGGCGTACCACGCCCTCCTCGTCCCCTACTTTGCCTCGCTCAAGACGCACACGACGTCGTCGCTCGTCTTCACGACGCCCTCCCTCACGCCGATGCAGCGCGCGCGCCTCCTCGCCACCCTCGCGCGCTTCTGCCACCCGCTCGTCGCCCCGACGCGCTCGCTCCCGCAGCGCCTCGGCACCCTGCGCAACGTCCAGTCGGCCATGGACTTTTTCGAGTCGACGCTCCTCGCAGAGTTTGAGCGCGCCGATGCCGCGGCCGCGGCCGCGACGGGGCCCGGGCGGGAGCGGGACGAGGAGGCGATGCGGGACCGCGCGAGCGTCATGTGGGAGGTCAACCAGAGCCAGACGGTCGCGCAGGTGTTTGTCCAGAAGCGCGAGACGCTGTTTGGCGCCGGGCACGACCCGCTGCGCAACCTGACGTGCGTCCCTCTCGCCTCGTCGTGCGTGCGGCTCGGGCAGAAACCCGGTCTGACTTGTCGTCGTCCCTCCCTGCCCGCGCAGCAAGATCGAGACGCCGTCGGGCGGCGAGGCCGACGGCATCGACTTTTCGGCCATGGACCACTTCATGTCGTCGGTGCTCGACGTCCTCCGGCGCGAGGGCTCGCTCATCGCGCGCGTCTTCCCGCCCCAGGCCGACGTCCTCCTCTACTTCCTCGAGCGCATCGCCAACGACGTCGTGTCGGACTACATCACGACCTTGCTCTCGGCAGCGCAGCCGCTCGAGAACCCGCTCTTCCTCCTCGCGACGGCGGCCACGTTCGGCCAGGTGTACCGCCTCGTCGACGCCGTGCTCGACGTCGAGCCGAGGAACGCGGCCGGGCTCGTGACCAAGGAGCGCGCAGAGGACATCGTGTTCAGGGTGTTTGAGCCGCTCATGGACGACTACCTCGCCGAGGAGGGCGAGTGGATCCGCGAGGTGCTCGAGGGCGTGTGCGACGAGTGGGACCGCAAGGTGCGTCGCTCAGCCTGTCTCTGCTCCTCTTTCCCTCGCCCCTCTCCTTCCTCCTCGTCCGCTCTCTCTTGCTGGACGACGACGACTGATCCACCGCACCGCACGCGCTCGCCCGCCCGCAGACCGCCTCGGCCCTCGCCCTGTCGGACCCGACCTTCCTCGCGTCACAAAACCCGGCCCAGGTCAAGAAGAACGTGCTCGCCGGCTTCACAAAGGTGCTCCTCCTCCCCGTCACCATCATCCCCAAGACGGCCATGTACGGCGTCAACGCCATCACGTACGGCGGCACGGCCGTCATCGACACGTTTGCGCACCTCGGGACCCAGCTGTCGGGCGGCGCGGCGGGCGGCGGCGGCGGTGTCAGCGGGAGCGGGACCCGGACGCCCTCGGCGGCGAGACCGGCCGGCGTGGTGGCGGCGGCGGGCGAGTCGTCGGCGGCGGCGTGGGGCGGCGAGGCGGCGAGCGCGCCGCGCCTCTCGGTCGACGCGAGCGGCGTCATCTCGGTCTCGGACGGCACCACCGCCGCCGCCGCTTCATCGTCGTCGTCGTCGCTCGAGGCAGGAGGGGGAACGAGCGCGCCCCGGGCACCCGGGCGCTTCGACCGCCTGCAGCTCCTCCTCTCGCTCGACACGGCGCTCCAGCTCCTCCAGGCCGACCGCGACTCGCTCAAGCGCATCCAGACGTTCCTCCGCTTCCCGGGCACGTACGGCCGCAAGGTGCGCGATGCGATCGAGGAGGTCTTTATCGTCCTCCTCCAGGTCCTCAACGAGAAGCACGTCGGCCCGGCGTTCGACAAGGCGCGGCGCCAGATGGAGACGTACAAGCCCGAGGAGCACGACGGCGAGACGGCTGGTGGCGGGAGCGTCGCGCCGCTCGTCCAGTTCTTCGAGCTCGTCCACATCGGCGACACGATCCAGCAGATGGTCGACGTCTACTATGAGAAGGAGATGGTGCGTCCCCCTCGTTCTCACCCTCTCGCTTGTCTCTGCCGACGACTGACGCGAGCGGCACGTGTGCAGGCGGCCTACATCGACCGTCGTGACTTTCTCAACGTCGTCGTGCGCGAGAAGAAGCGGTTCGAGGCCTCGCTCGACGACGCTGTCGCGCAAGGGCTCAACGCGGCCGTCAACATCCTCATGTCACAGGTCGAGCACCTCGTCACGTCGCGCCAAGGACTGCGCGACTTTACGCCCGACGACGGCGACGACTTTGACCTGACGCCAACGAGGGCGTGCCGAGACGCCGTCGCTGTCCTGAGGCAGCACTGCGACATGCTCAAGGGCAGCACCGACAAGCACATCCTCGAGGTCTTTAATCAGGAGGTCGGCATCAGGCTCTTCGGGTGCGCTCGTTCCTCCTCCTCCCTCTCTCGACGTGCAGGCCCGCTGACGCTCTCGCCCTGCGCGCCCGCAGCATCCTCCTCAAGCACCTCAAGCGCCAGATCGTCTCGACCTCGGGCGGCCTGCAGCTCATTGCCGACCTGAACGCCTACCACGCCTTTGTCACGTCGCTCCGCCAGCCGCCCGTCACGGCCTACTTCACGAGCCTCAAGATGGTCGGCGAGATCTACCTCGTCGACTCGCCCAAGGACCTCGGCGCGCTCGTGAGGGACACGAGTCGGTACGAGGGCGTGCTCAGCCCGGAGGACCTGTACGAGCTGGGTGCGTCGGCCCTTCCTCCTCTCTCCGTCCTGCTGCTCGACAGCAGGACCGTCCTGACCTTTCTCCTCGCCCGCTCGCGCAGTACAACGGCGCGCAGACTGGAAGCGCATCGAGCGCGACGTCGACAAGGCGCTGTTCGGGTTCAAGGTCGCCGACGACTGCGTCGTGTCGTGACGAGCGTCGTCCCCTCCCCCTCTCGATCCACCTCCTTGTTCCCCTCACGCCTTCCTCTCGGTATTAGCAGCAGTACTTCCTCCAGTCGTGCACCTTTTCGTTCGCGGTATTTCAGCATGGCAACGAGTTTCTCCACCTCGCGATTCCCGGTCGAGCCGATAAGGAGAGCAACCTGCGAGCGCTCGCCTCGGCTTGTTCCTCGTTGAGTACCGAGCGAGCGACGCGCGAGTAAGGCCTTGTCGTGCTGCGCTGATCATGTCGTTTCAAGAGTGCTCGACCCGCTCCTCTCGCACGGACCCCAACCGGCCCAACCGCGCGCTCCCTCTCGGCGGCAGGGGCTCGGGCTGCTCCTCCTCGGTCGAACCTCTTGAGCGCACGCTCCTGGACGTCTGGACGCGGACCGCAGTCGCCGGCGGAGGTTCCGCGACTTTGCTCGCCGCTCCATCCTCGTTCGCGTCCTCGCTTCTGTCCTCGCTCAGCTCGCTCTGGCGCATCCTCTACAATCTTCTGGCCTCACAGTATGAGCAAGGACGACGACGACAAGGAGTTCGTGCACGCGCTCGTCGCGCGGCTGCGACATCTTCATGGGCCGCGACGACTTCCAGCGACGTTCGACTGGGCGGTGCACGAGGCTGGTATGGAAAAGGTGCGCCTCGAGCGCACGCTGTCGCTCTCGCAGTCAGCGCTATCGAGCCGATCTTGATTCGCCTGCTGGCCGTGCAGGCGTTCGACGACGGCCTCGCCGACCACGTCAACCGGTTCGTGCGCTTCTTCGTCGACGGCGAGCTCGTCCCGAGGGCTGCATGGGCGAGCTCTCGGCCCTACTCGATAAGGGGCGGCGACTACCTGTTCCTGCAGGGCGAGTGCACGAGTGCGTCGTCCTTTCTTCGGCCGCCTCGCCGCCGCGAGCGCACGGACCTCGCTCACCCGCTCTCGGCGCGCGCACCGCAGAAACCAAACCGGGCATGGTCATCCTCCCCTCGCACGACATCCTCGTTCGCCCCGTCCTCAACGAGCAGCACGGCACCGCCTTCTCGCACTGGGAGGCGCCGACCGAGTGGGATGCGCTCGGGCCCTTCTCGTCGACTTTGGCCGGGCCCTCTCCCGCCGTGCACTCACTGCGCGAGAGCACTCCTCGGGGTGCGCTGTTTGCGCGAGGTACGTACGGCAAGATCGGGAAGGGCGGCGCGCTGCAACGCTTTCGCCTCGACTCGAGTACGTCGCTCTTTGTCCTCTCTCTCAGTCCTCCTCTCGAGGACCAGGGCTCGCTCTCGACGACTCGTAGCTCAGAGACCTGACTTCTGTCTTCATGCGCGCAGGGAGCATCGCACTGCGCCAAACCGCCGACCACGATCACCTCTCGCTCGTCGCGCCCTTCACGCCGCTCGACACGCACGGCGCCCAATGGACCTTTGTCCGGCCCGACTCGCCTCCCACAGCCGCCCTCGAGTCGTACGTCGAGCCTCGCCCGGGCGCCGTCGCGCTCGACCCTGACACGGGCGCGCTCAGCCGGCGCTCGAGCCCCGCCTCGCTCGCCACGTGGAGCTTCTTCCACGGCGAGTGGGTCGCGCGAGGGGTCCCCAGGGGCAAGGAGCCGGGCTACTACACGGTCATCTTCAGCGCGCACTATGACCGGGCGTGCGAGGAGGCGGCGGTGGTGCTGAGCGAGCGGAAGAGGCGCGAGCGCGAGGCGTCGCTCGGCAAGGGGCCGTACTTGCCGAGCTCGAGGGCTCTACAGCTTCGCGACTCGCTCGCCTGGATGTCTTGAGTACTCGAGGGCGTCCCCCGATTTGTGCACAGCCGTTCCGCAGCCGTCTCTTGTGCTGCTCTCTCTCCCTCCCTCTCTCCTCGCGATTCTCCCATCCTCCTCCCTCTCTCCGGGTCCGAAACTCGCCCTTTCCCTCTCTCAATGCCGCAAGCTTCTCTCGAGAGGAGTGAGAGGGCTTTGCGCCGCTCGCGCCGCCGTCCCAGCTCGCGCGCTCAGGCCCCCTCGCGGCCTTCTCAAGTCGTCGACTCTCTGCTTCTGACACTCTCTCTCTGCCATGCTGCCACGCGCGGGTGCTTCGACAATGAGACCCTTTTTGCACGTTCAACTTCATGAGGAGGGGAGGTAAAAAGCTTGAGGACGGAGGGAGAAGGAGGAGAGAGGGAGGAGGGAGGAGAGGGCGAGCAGGGAGAAGTGAGGGAGTGAGAGTGAGGGACGAGGAGACAGGGGAGATTTGCTGCTGCTATGCTACGACTTTGCTGCGCGGGCAAAGTGGGAGCGAGTCAGTCTGGGTGTCCGGGCGACGAGGGAGGCGACGGCGGGCGAGCGGGACGAGGTCGAGCGGGGCGACGCCGCCCGGCATGGTCGCAGGCGGAAAGCGGGGATGCAGGAGAGGAGGGGGAGAGGAGGGGTAAGCGCAGAGCGAGGAGACGCACCTGTACACGAGCTCGACGGTGGACCAGACGCGCGGCGCGCGCCGCGCCGCTCACGACGCGACGATGATGGCGTCGCCCTCGGTGCGCCCGCTCTGCTCGTCGACCTTGACGTCGCCCGCGACCTTGTCGGCCGCCTGCTTGGCCTCGCCCTCGCCCTGCTGAGCCGCCTCGGCGCCCTCGGCGGCGCTGCCCTCCTCGGGCTGGATCGCCACCTTGAGGCTCATCGGCCTTCCCTCGAGCTCCTTGCCCTGGAACCGCTCGAGCGCGCGCTCCTGGTCCGCCTGGCTCGCAAAGTCGACAAACGCAAAGCCCTTGGACCGCCCGGCCGACTGGCCAAACTTGCGCACGACGACGACGGCGCTCTTGACGGCGCAGTCGGGCGCAAACGCCGCCGCGAGCGCCTCGTTCGTGACGCCAAAGTCGAGGTTGCCGACAAAGATGAGGGTCGACGAGGGCGCGCCCGCGGGCGGGCCGCGGCGGCGCGGCTGGCGGGGAGCAGCAGCCGCAGCCGACTCGGGCTTGGCGTCGCCGAGCGCGGGCGGCGCGCCCTCGGCGCCGTCGACAAGGGCGCCGGCGGCGGCGCCCTTGCGCTTGCGGTTGCGGGGCTTGCGCGCGGGCGCGTCGCCGTCGGCGCGCGGGGCGGCGAGCGCGTCGGCCGCGTCCGACACGGCGTTGGTCGACGAGGGGGCGTCGCCGGCCTCCTCGGTCTCGTCGTCGGCGCGGGGCTGGCGCGGGCCGCGGGGCTTGCGCTGCGGGAGCGAGGGAGGGGAGGGAGAGAGGGGCGGGGAGGAGGGAGGGCGACGAGGGTGAGAGGGTGAGAGGGCGAGGGAGCAAGGGGGGAGGGAGAGCGGCGGCAACGAGCGAGACGACGTCAGTCGGGCGAGTCCCACGTCATGCAGAGCGCCGCCAGACAGTGGAAGGAGGGGAAGCACGAGACGCACGGGCTTGCGCGCCTTCTTAGCCTTGAGGGCTCCCTCGCCATCGACGCCGTCCTGGCCCTCGCCCTGACCCTGGCCCTGGCCCTGCTGCGCCTCCTTGGCCGTCTCGCGCGTCGCCTTGAAGTTTGCCGCCTTGTGCGCGGCGCGCGCCGCGATGGCGCCCGGGGCGGGCATGGGCTTGGCCACCTCGACGTTGACCTGGCGGCCGCTGATCTCGCTCTTGTCGAGCTGCGAGACGGCGGCGGCGGCGTCGGCCTCGTTGGTGTAGGTGACGAAGCCGTAGCTGTGAAGCGAGCGAAAGTGTGGGTAGCCGCACCTACAAGAAGGCAGCGCTGCGCGCTCGCAGAAGGCGAGGAGCGGCGCAGGATCGAGAGGACGAGGCGACGCACCCGAGGGACCTCGTGCCGCGGTGGATGATCTGGGCCTCGGTGCTGCAGACGGTGCGCACGCGGTGTCAGTCATCCGTGCTTGATCGGGCGAGTCGCGGGAAGGACGAGGGACGAGGGGACGAGACGAGAGGGGGAGCGCGCGACTGACACCTGGCCGACCTTGGAGAAGATGTCCTTGATGCTGTCGTCGTTGACCGAGAAGGGCAGGTTGCCGACAAAGACCTGGGCGCGGGTATGCGGGTCGCGGACAGTCAGTGCATGCGGCGGCGACGAGAGGGGACGAGAGCGGGGTGTGGGTGGGAGGTGAGGACGAGCGAGATAGGCGACGGCGCGCCGTGCGAGGGCAGTGCGCGGCCCAGGGTGCGACCAGTGCATCAGGCGGGTGCCCTGCCCCGGCGCACGCCCGCCCCAAGCCCCGGAGCTTGCCCCCCCCCCGCCCGCTCGCCCTCATCGACGTCGTCGTCGTCGACGTGCCGTCGCCCGCTCGCTCGCTCCTCCCCCCAGCGGCCAGGAGAGACTCGCCGCCCGACGCAGCGACGTGCACAGGGGACGCACCTTGTGGCCGAGGTCGTGCTCGGTGGCCTGCATGGCCTGGGCGATCGGGTGCGAGGGGGCGGCGGCGGGCGTGGTGCCGTTGGCGGTCGACGGCTCGACGGCCGGGGCAGAGTCGGTGGTGGGGGCAGACATGGGCGTGACTGGTGGTGGTGGTGGTGCTGGTGGAGAGAGAGAGGGGCGAGGCTTGGTGGGTTCGAGGGGAGGAGCGAGGGCGACGAGGCGAGCGATTCGCTCACGGCAGAGTCCGCTGCACCTCCCCTCGAGCCTCTCGGTCTCTTCTCGCCAGCTACGCAGACAGACTGCAATCTCAAGCTCGTTGCACAGCACAGCCCTCTCCCTCGACCAACCAGCCCCTCACTCGACCTTGATCCTCTTCGAAGTCCCCGCCCTCCCCTCCTCGCCGGCGCCGGCGCCCCCCTCCTCTCCCTCTCCCTCCCCCTTGACCTTGGCCCTCACCTTCTTCGGCCTCCCGCGCTTCTTCGGCCGCGTCAGCGCCCGCTCGGCCTCGCGCTCGTCCCGCCTGCGCGCGCGCCGCTCCTGGTCCTTCTTGTTGCGCAGCGCGCGCGCCGCGTCGGCCCCCGCCGGGTCGAGCACGGCGCGCAGGGCGTCGTACCGGCGCGAGACCTGCGGAAGGGCGGGCGGGCGCACGAGGGGCGTCAGTCGGGTGCGCGCGTCGTGCGTCGAGGGAGAGGGAGAGGGAGAGGGAGAGGGAGAGGGAGAGGGAGAGGGAGAGGGAGAGGGAGAGGGACGCACGTGCGCCGCGCTACGCTCGCCGCCGAACGCCCTCTGCGAGATCTCGGCCCACCCGAGGTTGTCGACCTCGTACAGCTCGACGAGCAGGTCGTCCTCCTGCGCGCAGAGGTCGCCCGTCGTGTCAGCACCCTCCTCCGCCCGTCGCTCGCTCGAGAGTGAGAGAGACGAGAGAAGGCGCACCTCTCCCGTCCAGTCCCTGCTCCCGCCCCTGATCCTCGGATCCAAGCTCTTGACCCACCGCTCGCGGCACTGCACCTCTGTCCGTCCCTCGAGCCGTCGCGCGACGGCCGCCCACGCGTCCGAGTCGGTCCCGAACGCGTCGACGCCCGCGACGACGAGCGCGTCCTCGGCGGGCGAGAAGCGGCCGCGCCGCAGGGTCGGCACGAGCGAGTTCTGGAAGCGCAGGCGGCACAGGGCGGCGGGGAGGGCGATGTGGCGCGCGACTGGCGAGCGCGCGAGGGTGAGGGAGGAGGAGGGCGGGCGTCAGGGCACGACCTCGAGCGAGCGCACGAGGACCGAGCGTCGCTCGCTCGACGCAGATCGCTCGACGCAGAGACAGAGCGAGAGAGCGCTCGCTCGGCTCGCGCAACGCACCGACGTCCCAGTTCTCGCCCCACTCCTGCACCGCCTGCTTGAGGCGCAGGTCGTCCTCGTCGGTCCACACGAAGCGGTCGACCTTGCCCGTGCCCTGCGACTTTGGGCGGCGGCGCCAGCGGCGGGCGCACATGGTCGGGGTGCGGTTGGGCTGCGAGCGGGGCGCGAGGGGAGGGGAGGGGAGGAGCGTCAGGTGAGCGTGCGTGCGGCGAGAGAGAGGGGGAGCGCGAGAGGGAGGGGAGGGGGAGGGGGACGGGCGTGGAAGACGGATGGAGGTTGGCGAGGTTGGCGAAATAGCTCTCGAGGAGAGCGAGAGGGGTCCAAGACGCAGGAGCGGGGGAGAGTGGGCGGGGAGGCGCAGCAAGAAGAGAGAGAGTGAGAGAGAGCCAGGCCGACGTACCCCCACCGCCCTCGCCACCTCTTCCCAGTTCCCCTCCCTCTCGGCGCCGAGCCTCTCGACCGCGCTCTCGAGCCTGCGGTCCTCGCTCGGGGTCCACCGCTGCGCCTCGGCGACGCCGTGCCCGCCGCCGCCGCCGCGCGCGGCCAGGTCCGGGTGGTCGTGCGCGAGCCAGTGGATCTTGCACGAGAGCGCAGTGCGGTGCGGCATCTGCGTGCACGCGAGGGAGCGGTGGCGGCGTAGGGTAACAGGAAAGAGAGTCAGTGCGCGGCGCAGGAGGAGCCTGAGAGGGGAGAGAGAGAGAGAGCGCGCGAGGGCGACACTCGGCCGCGCACGGGCCCCTCCCCCTCACGCTCCGAATGGGAGAGAGAAGAAGCTCACGACGAGCGCGATCGAGTCCCAGTCGAGCCCGTCGACGTTGCGCATGAACCACGCCGGGTCGTCCCTCCTCTGGCGCGCGACCGCCTCGGCCGGGTCGTCGCCCCTGCGTGCGAGCGAGCGAGCGAGCGGGGAGGGTGCGTGCGTCGCGTCAGGACCGCGTTCGGGCTCGGCGAGGCGAGAGGAGAGGAAGAGAGAGGAGAGAAGGAGGACGAGGGAGGCACGAGGGAGAGGAGAGGAGAGGCGCACCGCAGCATGGCCTCGCGCGCGACGAGCCGGTGGTTGTGCGCGACGACCTCGCCCTTGAGCTTGAGGCGCTCGCTCGTGCGCCCTGCGTCGTGTCGGTCGGTGGGGTCGTGTGCGTGCATGCGTGAGTGTGCGCTCTTGACGGACCGGAGGAGGAGGAGGAGGAGGAACGACGCACAGCTGCGCGTGTGGATCGCAGCGAGGTACCGCTCCCTCGCCTGGGCGTCCTCGTTGAGCGGCAAGTCCTGCGCGCGGGGCAGAGGCGCTCTGTGCCGTCAGTCGCTCGTTCGACGACAGGCTCGAGCGCGCAAGCCCGAGTCACAGCCAGAGGGAGGGAGGGAAGGGAGGCGCGCACGCACCTGGCCGTACATGGCGCGGAAGTAGGGCACGGCAGGCTCGAGCATGCCCGGCGCGCGCAGGCGCACGTCCTTGTCCGGGAGGACCTGGGCCTGGGCGCCCACGGTCGAGGTCGAGGCGGCGTCGGACGCGGCGAGCGACAAGCCGAGCGAGGCGACGATGTCCTGTGTGGCGGGGCGGGGCGCGGGGCGTCAATCTTCCGTCTGCTCGAGCGGAATGAGGGGAAGGAAGGCGCGCGCACCTTGAGCGCGGCGGCGCGGCGGCGCACTTGGTCGACGCGGGTCATGGCGTCCTCGAGGGCTCGCTGGTAGGCCTGGTTGGCGACGAGGGCGGCGTCGGCGTCGGCGTTGAGGTGTGCGAGGCAGGCGACTTGGGCGTGCGGCGACTTGGGGGTCGGGGCGACGCCTGGGCTGGGGCGGCGGCGCGGGCTCGAGGAGGAAGAGGGCGACGAGGGGGACGAGGGGGACGAGGCGATGTGGGGAGGGGGGATCGGGGGCTCGAGGTCGGGCGCCTGCATGGCCGGGCGAGTGCTCGAGTCGAGTGCGCGAGTGCGCGTGCGCGGGTTGAACGAGGCGGTGCAGGAACGGAGCGTGAGTCCGAGGCGCGGGACGAGAGTCGGGGTACGTGGGCGACGACGGCCTCGCGTGAGGTGCGGGTTGGCTGGGGTGCAGCGTGGTGGTGCTGCCGAGACAGTGGTGGCTGTGGCCGGCCTGCCCAGGTGAGTCGAGGTGCGTGAGCGGGTGGTCGACGGTCGAGAGGGAGCGGAGTGCGTCGCTTCGAGACGAGAGGTCGCTCTCACCTTGACCCTCGTCCCTGCCAGAGCACTGCGGCACTCGAGCTACCAGCCTGCTCACCGACCTGAACTACGCCACTCGAACCAGACCACCGCGCCCTCGCCCTCGCTCCTCCCTCTCCCCGGCCCCCACCTGCCTCGTCGCTTCCCCTGCACCCGCCCTGCATGCCCGCCCAGCGTCGTCCACGCTCCTCCTTGCCCGCCCACGACCCCGCCCCACCCCTCCCCCGCCCGCCCTCGCCCTCGCCCTCGCCCTCGCCCCCGCCCTCGTCCCCCGCCGCCCCAGCCTCCGAGTTCCGGCGCGACTTCACCCACGCCGTCTACGCCTGCGTGCGCCGCATCCCCGAGGGCCGCGTCGCGTCGTACGGCCGCATCGCCCACCTCGTCGGCCACCCGCGCCACTCGCGCATGGTCGGCGCCGCGCTCAAGGCCCTCCCGCGCGCGCTCGCGCTCCCGTTCGCGGTGGACCCTGCTCCTCGGCGGCGGCGACGAGAAGCGGACGTGCGCTCTGGCGACGACGACGACGACGACGACGGCGACGGCGCCGAGGGGTCGCGCTCCCCGACCGCCCGACGCACCTCCCCCTCCTCTTCCTCCTCCCGCTCCCGCTCCCCCTCCCCCTCCCCGCTCCCCCCGCCCGCCCCCAACCCCTCCTTCGTCCCCTGGCACCGCGTCGTCGCCTCGTCGGGCCTCATCTCCCCGCGCGGCAACCCGGCCGCGACGCGCCGCCAGGCCGAGTGGCTCGAGGCCGAGGGGGTCGTCGTCGTCCGGCGTGCGGATGCGCAGGGCGGGGGGGGAGGAGGAGGAGCGCGAGGAGGAGGGGGAGAGGATGGGGGAGGGAGGGAGCACGGCGATGCGTTCGGGCTCGGCGCGAGGGTCGACGGCGGTGGGAGGGTCAGCATGGCCCAGTTTGCGTGGCAGGGCTGACGGGGCGGGCGGTCCCCCAACGGCGCTCTCGCCGAGCACGCTGCAAAGCTGACTTTTGCTCTCGCTGCTCTCTTCGAGGAGAGAGGCGCGCTCGAGAGAGAGAGAGAGCCCGTCATCGTCCCCTCGTCGCTCGAGCGCTCGCACCTCTCGCTCAGCTCGCTCTCTCTAGCGCATCTCGGACAGCAGCTCGCGAGCCCCAAGAACGACAGAGAACGCTGTACGCAATGCAAGGGTGACAAACTCGGTGAATGTAGGTGAGGGAGTGAGGACGGGGCGTGAGGGAGGCTGAGTGACGAGGGACGAGGGACGACGAGGGGGCAGCTCCCTCCCCCTGGCCTCGCAGCCACTTAAGTTAGTCAAAGTTGAAGTCGGGCATCTCGACATAGTCGACGTCGCCCTCGTCGTGGTGCAGGATGCGCGAGTACTCGAGGCTGAGGCGGTACATGTAGGCCCTGCGAGCGAGCGGCGGGCGTCAGCTCGGGGGAGAGCGGTGCGAGGACGAGGGAGCGTGCCGAGGCGAGGCTTCAGAGAGAGAGAGAGAGAGAGAGAGGAGACGCACGCCATGTCCTCGTACCGCCAAAAGTCCCTCGCCCAGTCCTTGCCCGCCTGGCCAATCTTTTCGCCGAGCGAGTCGTGCCCGCCCGAGCCGTCGGGCATGCCGACGAAGAAGGCCATGATGTCGTACACGTCGCTGTAGTCGACCTTGACGGGGATGTAGCTGCGCGCGCGGGCGGCGAGGAGGAGGGTGGAGGCGGGTAGCGGCAGGGTCAGCTCGCGCGCGCGCTCGACGGCGACAGCGACGACGTGGCAAGAGAGAGGAAAGACCCGACGCACTGCACCCACTCCTGGACGCGGTCCTGGTACCACTCGGGGAAGACGGTCGACTTGAGCACGGCCGAGCGCATCGACATGAGGCGGTGGAACCGGCCCGACCAGCCGTTGCCGTCGACGTCAAACATGTACTTGTACTGCGTCGATGAAGAGGACGAGTCAGCCTAGGGCTCGGCGAGAAGGGGAGCCGGACGAGAGAGAGAAGGACGAGCGAGCCGACGACGCACCGTGTTGGACTCGTCGAGCCCGATCGTCGGCTTGATGTCGAACTGCTTCTCGAGGATCTCGCACGTCTCGGCGTCGCACTGCTGGAGCGCGCCCGCAAAGCTCGTGTCCATGTACAGGTCGTTGAGGACGGCCGTCGACACGTTGGCGTCGCGCAGCTGGCCGCGCTGCGACCAGATGACGTGCCGCTCGCCCTCGGTCTCGTGCGACATGATGTGGATGCGCGCGCGCTGCGACTTGCGCCACGGCGTGTGGCGGTTGAACTCGACGCCCGTGGTTGAGCCTGCGGGCGAGCGCGAGGGGCCGCCGAGTCAGCTCACGTCCTCCCTCCTCCTCCTCCTCGTCGTCGTCGAGCGCGGAAAGCGAGAGAGCGGCGACGCACCTCGCCACAGGAGCTTGTTCATGCTCTTGCCCGACCAGGGCGGCTCGTACCCGACGTAGTGCGCCTCCCACTGCTCGATCGGCGTCGTGAGGATGTCCGAGTGGAGCTTGGTCTTGGCGAACACAAACAGGGGCACGATGGGTCCGAGCGGGACGCCCTGCTGCATCGTGTGGCCGTGCAGCTTGCGCGCCTCGGGGTGCAGGCACAGGTCGGTCGTCTTGGCGTGGTTCCACACGAACGAGCGCACGCTGTCGCCCGAGTAGTCGGGCGTGTCCTCGCCGCGCTCGGCGCGCCGCAGCGGCGAGTTGGGCGCGCACGCCTGCGCAAAGTTGGACAGGGACGGGTCCTCGCCCTCGATGAACTCGGACGGGCCGTAGTCTGCGAGCGAGGCGAGGGGTACGTGCGCAGGGAGGGAGAGGGACGGGGTCAGCCGGCCGAGCTTCTGCTCTGGGCGCTCGTAGGGGAGAGGGCGACGCACACTCGCCCTGCTCGCCGAGCTCGACCATGCGCTCGCGCTGCGAGTACGGCAGCATGACGGCCGGGTTGTCGTCGATGATGTACGAGATGTTGAGCGGGCGGTGCATGCGGCCCGTGAACAGCGACAGCATGTCGGCGATGTCGGTCGCGCGCTTGAGGTCCCAGTAAGGGCCGTGCAGGGTCGGCATCGTCTCGCCCGGGTGCATGGCGACGGTGAACGTGTGGTCGCGCTCCTGCATGACCTTGTTGCGGTGCCGAGAGTCGTGCGCTTCGCTGCAGATGCCCGGGTGCTTCGAGTCAGTCTCGGCTACGTCGGCGAGGGCTCGAGAGAGAGCTCGAAGGACGAGTCGACGCACAGAGCCCAATGAGGTGCGAGGTCGTGGTTGATCTGGTCGTACTCGTCGCGCAGCTGGACGTTGTGCTCCTCGCAGAAGGCCCACCTGTCGCACACGACGTCGACGTGCGTCAGCTCGTCGGCCTCAGGAGGGAGGGGATGGAGAAGGGGGAGCGAGGGCGGACCAGTCGTCAAAGCCCTTTGGCGGGTTGCGGCGGTGCCGGCGCTTGTACTCGCGGACGGCCTCGCCGAGCGTCTTGCTCTGCCGCGCGACCTTGTCCTTCCACTTGCGCTCGGCGTCCTCGATCAAGAGGTGGATCGGGTGCCGCCCTTTCGGGTTGACGAGGAGGAGGCCGTTCGGGTGGAAGGTGTGGCGCGACGCGGCCTCGAGCTCGGCGGGCGTCAGCGGGCGGTTCGGGTCGTTCTTGACCTGGTCGTCGTGCCACGACTTGACGCGGCCGCCGAGGTCGGGCGAGAGGTACTCGAGGGCGGTGCCCGAGTGTCGGATGAGGGGGAGGAGGCGAGGGTGGACGGGCTGCTGCGAGAGGTGGTGCGCGTTCTCGCGCACGTAGCTGCTCGCGATCCACATGAGGGCGAGCCACACGAGCGCCGTCAGGGCTCGCGGCGTGCGGAGGATGCGCAGGATGACGGAGGCGATGCGGGCGACGACCTCGCGCGCCGTCGGCGCCTGGTTCGGGTCGCGCTGTGCGCTGCGCAGGGTGCCCGCGCCGCCGAAGCCGAGCGCAGGCGAGGGCGGGACCCGGCTGCTCGTGCCCGTCGTCGTGCTGCCGCCGGCGCCGAGTCGAGGTGTGCGGCCGCCGACGAGGGGCGAAGCTCGAGGCTCGTCCGGGCTCGGGCCCATGTGGGACGACCGCCGGCGCATGTGCGACATGGCTGCAGGTCGAGGCTGGTGCGTGCTGCTGGTGGTGGTGAGCGAGCGAGCGAGCCACAGGTGCGGGTTGAGCGACTTGGAGCTGGCGGTGAGAGCGCTCCTCGCGGCAGAGGGCCTCGATCGCCTCGAACCGGCTCGCCTCCCCGCGAGTGAGCCGGCCTCGCCTCGTCAACTGGCTGCAGCTTTCGGCTCGCTTACTCTGTCCTCGCACGCTCTCACGGCTCTGTGCACAGCTGCTTCACGCTCTGCGCGCGTGCACTCGGTGCACGTGCATGCACACCCGCTATCGGCAGCCTCGGCCGCCGTTCTGCAGAGCTCGCCAGGGGGAGACAGCCAGAGGCCCGCCTCCTTCCTCTCGCGGCGAGTCGTCCAGCCGTCGCACTCTGCGCAACAAGGTGCCGGCCCGCCTCCCCCTGCGATTGAATGTCCAGGCTCCGCACCGCCAGCCCTTGCCGCGTCCGGACGGCCGCAGAGTGCTCGACGTCGTCGTCGTCGTCCTCGCCCCGCCTCCTCCGCCGCCGTCGACCTCTCTCCTCTCTCTCGCACCAGCTCGACACTCCGACACTCGACAGCCATGGCCGCAGGTCGTCACCGCAGCCCGGCATCCGACTTTACCCTCCAGGGCGACAGCACCTTCGTCATGCCCAGCTCGTCGACCACCTCGCGCCGGTCTTCCCCACCTGCGAGCACGAGCAACGACGGGCCTCGCGCTCGTCGTCCGGCACCCGTGCACGACGCCTCGGACCTCGACATCCGCTTCGACATGCCGCCGCCGTCGCCGCCCGCCGCGACGACCGTCCGCAAGGCGACGCCCGAGCCCGACTTCTCGTTCCCGACCGTCACCTCTGCCGCCTACTCGCCGCCGCCGTCCCCTCCCCCCAAGGACGTCCCTCCACTCTCGTCGTCGTCGTCGAGCGCGACCGGCGCCAAGGGCGGCTTCTACAGCAAGTCGTCGTCGATCAAGCAGGCACGCGAGTACAAGTCGACGCTCGCCGGTCCGTCCAACGCGACGTTCGAGGGCCGCCCGCTCCAGTGGCGCGACAAGGGGCAGGAGATGGCTCGGCTGCGCAAGAAGGCGGCGACCGACAAGAGCCTGACGATGCACCAGGTCGCCGTCGGCGCGGGCACGCTGGCGTGCCTCGTCCTCGTCGTCATCCTGTGGGGCAGCTCGAGGGGCAAGAGCCCGATCGTCAAGCACATGCAGCGCAGGGAGCAGATCCTCGCCGCGAGCTTGGCCCCGACACCGCCTCACGTCGTGCGTCGCTCGTCCTCGTCCCTCCTCCTCCTCCTCGCCTCGAGCTGACCTCGAGCCTCCTCCCCGCACTCGCAGGCCAAGCAGCGGGCGGTCCGCAAGCACGACTCGTTCCGCGACGAGCTCAGCACCGACGCGCGGTACCTCATCAGCCCTCCTCATGGCGACTTTGGTGCGTCCCCCTCCTCCTCGAGCGCACGGCCCGCCTTCTCGAGCTGACCTCGTTCGCCTGTCCCGCCTTCCGCAGCCGAGCAGACGATGAACCTGTACCACCTCACGCACCTCTCGTCGGCCTTGTCGCGCATCCCGATCTCGCACCCGTTCCTCCTCCCCAAGGACCGCACGGCCGACACGACGCAGCACCCGGTCTCGACCATCTTTGACATGGCGCGCTTCGGCGCCGCGACGTCAGTCGCCGTCGTCGACTGGCCCGACCTGCGCCCGCACGAGCTCGAGGAGGCGGGCACGACCGAGCAGCTCGGGTGCTGGGTCGGCCAGGTCGGCGAGGGCGAGAGGGCCGAGCGCGCCGACAAGATGCGCCTGACGGGCCTCGAGCCGAGCTTTGTCCCTGTGCGGCTCGCGCCGACCAAGAAGGACGGCGGCGCTGTCGGCGACGACCTCAAGGGTGCGTTCCTGGACCTGCTCCCGCTCGAGCCCCTTGACGAACTCGAGGCTGACCCGCTCTCTCTCTCTCTCTCGCCCGCAGCCACGCACGCCTTCCTCTCGCGCTTCGACAAGGACACGTCGGCCAAGGCCGGGCTCATCGACCAGGCCAAGCACGACGCGTCCATCTCCAAGGCGGCGACGGCGACGCCCGAGAACCACGTCTTCTGCATCGACCACTCGCTGTACCGGCCCGAGCACCCGACGACCAAGCACTCGACGACGCACCTCGACCCTCGGGACCACACGGCCTGGTTCAAGCACGGCAAGCACCTGCACTTTGCGCCCGAGGTGCACGAGACGGCGGGCGACCTCGCGGCGCACCTCCTCGGGCACCGGCACCCGTTCCTCGCCGTGCACATCTCGGCCAAGGCGCGCGCGACCGAGTGCCGCCTCCTGAACCAGCCCGAGCGTTGCATGCCCAACCTCGTCGACTACCAGCGCGCCGTCGACCGCGTGCGGCACCTCGTCGCGACGGGCCAGGGCCGCAAGTCGCGCGAGCACCGCCACTCGGCGCGCAGCCTCAACGTCGTCGTCTCGACCGACGTGACCGACCTCGGCTTCCTCGGCGAGCTGACCAACCTCGGGTGGACCGTGCTCGACTACGACGACCTCGAGGTGCGCGAGCGCTTTGGCCGGTGGGACAAGGAGGTCATGGACCAGGCGATCGAGGCGCGCTCGGCAGGGTTTGTCGGGACGCGCGGGAGCCCGCAGAGCACGCTGTCGGCGCTCAGGGTGCGCACCTGGCGCCAGGGCCCGACCGAGTTGGTGTAGACGGTGTCGGGAGCGAACGAGTAGACCTTGGCCGGCTGGGCCGGCCGCGACGACCTTGTAACGACCTTCCTCTCCTTCTCTTGCTCGCTCGTCCCGGTCCAAGGGTGCACAAGAGCGAGCGCGAGCACGGCAGCCTTGGGCGGGACCTCGAGAGAGCGTCCGAGGGTCGAGAGCAGCAGGAGGAAGAACGCTCGGGCCTCGTCGTCGCCCCGCCCTCGCCGGCCACCTCGACCTCTTTCGACCCTCTGACCTCGCCTCTCGCTGACCAAAGGAAGGAGTCGGAGCCTGCACCCAGCCCACCCCAGGCCTCTGGGTGAGTTTGGGCGACGAGCCGGTTTCATTTCCGAGGCGGCGAGGCCGCTCCTTCCCACTCCGGCGCCGGCCCAGTCGAGCGGCTCGCCCCTCTCCCTCTCCGAGGTGCCTCTGCCCAACGCACGATGAAGAGGCCAGGGGCCGAGAAGGCAGATCCCTGGTCCCGCTACCGAGCTCCAACTTTCGAATCGACGCTTGTGGCCGCTGCCGACGCACCGTCGACTGGCCACCTCGTCTCGACCCGACCCTCGTCGTCGCCGCCCTCTCCTCCTCTACCTGCGCATCCGTGCCAGCACTGCACTCGCCAGGCGTCGACAGCCGCACGTCCCCTGCGCCGCACCCTCGCCAGCGAGCCGTGACGAACCAGCACCGCCCCCGCCCTCCACCACCAGCTCGCCGCCTCTCCACCGCCGTGCGCCATGGCCTACCCGCTCGACAAGCGGCCCTCGGTCGCAGTAGGCGTCAGCTCGGCCAACTCGTCGTCGAGCAGCGCCAGCAACGACGTCCACCAGCGCACCTCGTCCCTCGCTCCTTCCCCTCCTCCCGCGCCCTCCTCCTCCTCGACCAACGCCCCTCCTTCCGTCAACCCGAGCTCGTCCGAGTTCCTGCGCAACCTCGTCGAGGTCAAGGCCTTTTCGACGTCCAAGAACCCGCGCGTCCGGCGACACGCCTCGCTCGACATTGGCGTCGCCCAGTACCGCGCTCGGCAGAGCATCGCCGCCGGCATGGAGTACGACCTGTCGCCGCGCTCGAGCCTGTCGCCGGCGTCGTCGACCGGGTTCGACGAGAAGACGCGCCTGTACAGCTTTGCGCACGACGCGAGTGACTCGCCCCTGTACTCGCCGTTCCCGTACCCGCGGCGCGCGGCGTGGTGGAAGAAGCGCAGCAACGTCAGCGCCGCCCTGTCGGCCGCCGTCACGCTCTTCTTCCTCGGCGGGCTCGTCGGCCTGACGCTGCTCGAGGGGCGCGGCAAGGCGACGTGGTGGGGCGTCAAGGAGGTCCTCGAGGACCTGGGCGTCGCCTCGTTCGAGCACACGGCGTGCGTCCCACTCTCCTCCTTCTTCCGCTCCAGTAACTGCTGACCTTGGCCCGCTCCCCGTGCGACAGCTGCGAGAACCCGTACGCCGAGTTTGGGCGCATCCACGTCGACAAGAAGGTGCCCGAGAACAACCGCTGGCTGCCGTACGACCCGTCGTGCGCCGCTCCCGCCTACATGGCCGCCCTCCGCGCCTCGCGCAACGTCAACGCGACCGTCGCCGACGAGCCCGAAGCGCTCGAGCTGCCGCTGCGAGGCCGTCGCGCCGCCCGCAACCCGGACGCGCCGCTCTCGTGGATGCACGGCAAGACGGTCCTCCTCTTCGGCGACCACATCGAGCGCAACCACAACAAGGACTTTTGCCGGTTCGCCGGCGGCAAGTTTGCGACGATCGGGCGCGACCACCCGCTGTCGCCGCCTCGGTTCGTCAACGGCATCGACGAGAAGTTCCTCCCCGGTGCCAACCAGGAAAACTTTGACGGCACGCGCCCGAGCGTGTGCTACTTCGAGGACCTCGACTTTATGGTCGTCTCGGTCTTCCACTTTGGCCTCGCCAACCGCGTCGAGTTCGAGCACGAGTCGCTCCTGCACGACCCGCACTTCTACCCGCCAGGTGCGCCACTGCTCCTCTCGGCCTTCCTTCCTCCGTCGGGTGCACCTCGCTGATGCGCGCTGCTTCGTTGCCCTGCTCGCAGTCGCCGTCGACGACCGCCTGTCGCACATCGTCATGCCGCTCCTCGACTCGCTCAAGCGCACCAAGCCCGACCTCATCGAGTTCTCGTCGGGCTTCTGGGACCTGCGCCACTTTGCGGCCCTCGACGAGCTGTCCGGCGCCGACCCGCACGACGAGCTGTCGCCCGAGCGCCTCTCGTGGTACTCGACCCGCCTCACGCGCGCCCTCGCCGACCTCGGCTCGGCCTTCCCCGACACGCCCCTGCTGTGGCGCACCCTCCACCAGACGCCCGACTTCAAGCAGACGTCGCCCGCCCGTGTCGCCGCCCTCGACAAGATCTCGCGCAAGGTCGCCGGCGCGCTGAACGAGGCGGCCCACCGCGCCGAGGCCGAGGAGCAGCTCGAGCACGTGTTCCACTTTACGGTGCGCGACCACGAGCACGACAAGCACGTCGCGGCGCCGCAGCAGGTCCACATGAGCAAGCCGTCGCCGCGCGAGCGCGAGCGCGCCGCGCCCGTGCGGCCCAACCGCCGGCTCGGCAAGGCGCGGTTCCTCAACCGGGTCAAGGAGCGCATCGGGAGCAAGGAGCGCGTCAAGGAGGTGCAGCTGTCGTCGGACGAGACGAGCCTCCGGGGCCGGGTCCGCGTCGACGAGTGGGGCGCGCTCATGCGCGGCCAGGAGCACACGATGGAGAAGATCAACACGCCGCCGCTCCCTGGCGGGTACCTGTGGGGCGACATCATGCTCTTCGAGTGCGTCTCTCTCCCCCTTATGCGACTCGGTCTCGAACGAGAGCGAGACGGGGCTCGAGCGCAGCTCGACTCGGCCTTCCCAAGTCACCCGGAGCTGACCCTCTCTCCTCCCCCTCTCTCTCAACAGACTTCGCCGCGTCCTCCCCGACACTCAGCACACTTCTTCGACCCTCATCATGCGCCACTTCCGCAGCTGAGCTCGCGCTGGCAGAGCCGGCCCTGTTACCCTTTCCCTCCCTCCTCTCGGTCGTCGAGCGGCCCTCGTTACCCCCAGCAGTCCTGTCCCTCGCCATACCCCTTCCTCCATCACGTCACGAGACGTATCTTGTAGCCCTAGGTGTCGCTGTGCCATTCATCATGCATCGCCCCGTCATCTGGCTGTCGTCGGCGAGAGGACTCGCACGCTACGTGCTCTCGGCTCTGCTTTGTCGCCTCGGCCTACTCGACAGGTCCCCCGTGGAGGCTCTCGAGCAAGCCCGTCGAGAGAGCTGAGCAAGTGGGAGCGGTGCGCGGTCGCCGAAGCGTTTGGAGGGACGGGTCCGTGCGGCTCTCGCTCGAGACCCTCTCACTCTCTGAGCAGCGGCTGGCACTCTCCACTGCGTATGCTGCGCATGCAGTGCACTTCTGCCTGCTCGGAAGATAGCGCGCAGCGTCGAAGCTGGTGAGTTGCGAGGGCGGAAACGCTCGCAGACTCGGGCGAGGTCGCCGCCGGGGCAGTTGTATTCGAGTCAAGCTTTGCCTTACAGTTGCCGCGTTTGCCATAGTAGCTCGTCCCAACCTGTCGCGCTCTCGGCCTCGTCCACGATTCCGTCCCTCCTCCCTCCTCCTCGCGCTCCCCCTCCCCCCCTTCCCTCCCTCCTCGTTCCCCGTGTCCGGCCTCCTCTTCTCCTTTCTCGTCTCGTCTCTACGCCTCGGTTCCGCCTCGCACCCTCGCAACCTCTCGCCCGTCGCGTCCTCCATACCCCGCGAGCCTCCCGCCCAGCTCGCCTCGCCCACCTTAGCCCCTTTCTCCCTCCGCGCACGCTCGAGCAGGCTCGACGTCTACGCGCAAACCTCTGTAGCTTTACCACCACGTGCGTCCGCCCTCTCTTGCGCTCTCGCGAGGACGCGCCACGCTGACTCGCTCCTCCTCCCCCATCACACGCGCCTCCCTCTGCCTTCGACGCGCGCAGCCACGAGCTCCGACGACACGATGAGTCACTACTACGCTCAGCAGCATCAGCAAGCCCGCCCGCGACCCGAGCCGCTCGCCCTCGGTGGGCAGCAGCACGCGCCGCCGGCCCTCGACCAGCACCGCGCCAACCTCCTCTCGTCGCTCCGCTCGGCACCTCTCCCGCACCAGAACCAGAACCACAACCAGTGGAACCACAGCCCCTACCAGGCGCAGCAATACCAGCAGGCGCCGATCAACACCCACTTCTCGTCGCACAACCCGGCCACCGCCGCCGCGTTCGGGCCCGCCGCCGCCGAGTTCCAGCACGCCCAGACGGCCTACCTCGCCGAGCTCGCCGGTCTGCAGCGCACGATCGAGCAGCAAATCGTCGCCCAGCAGCAACTCGAGCGCGACGCGGCGTACCGCCTCCTCGCCGCGCAGCGCCAGGGCCAGGGCCAGGCGTCGGCTTCCCCGGCGCAGTACGCCAACTACGCGCCTGCTCCGCACCAGATGCAGCAGCAGCAGGGCTCGTACTCGGCGGGTCCGCAGGGCGGGCGCGGCTTTGCGCAGCAGCAGTTCGTGCCGGCGGCGGCCGCGGGACCGGCCAACGCGGGCGGGCACGAGGCGCAGAACCCGCTCGTCGCGTCGGCGCTCGCGCGCAGGCAGCGCCAGGAGCAGGCGCAGTTTGTGCAGCCGCAGCAGGGGCAGGGGCAGGGGCAGGGGCAGGCGCAGCGGGCGCGGGGCGGGAGCTCGTCGCCGCACGGTCGCGGGCCGGCTCCTCCTCGGGCGGGCCAGTCGCACTCGCAGCCGCAGTCGCGCAGCGCGTCGCAGCACCGCTCGACGCCGCCGCCGCTCTACGGCCAACAGCAGCGCTCGAGTCCGCCGCCGCCGGCCCTCATCCTCTCGGCCCCCGGCGAGGCCTACCCCGACACGTCGTCCGGCTCGGAGAGTGGCGAGACCCGCCCCTCGTCGCCCGACGCGAGCCTCGACACCGCCAAGCGCCACCAGCAGCAGGGCGTCAAGGCGTCGCGCCGTCGCTCGCACCTCGACGCCCTCGTCGGGCTCGGGCACGCCGTCGAGCAGCGCAAGGGCGGCGCGCCCGGCATCGCCATCGCGAGCCGCGCTCGGCCCGCCTCGTCGTCGTTCGCGCCACCGCCGCCGCCGCCGGGCGACTTTTACGGCGGCCAGTTCGTCCCCGCACCGGCGCACGGGCACCGCTCCGTCTCGGACAGCCACGCCGTCCTCTCGCCGCACGCCTCGTCGTACGCGCCCGCTCCTGCGCCCGCGCCCGCCTCGCCCTCGCCTGCGCCGACGCCGCGCTATGCACCGCCGCCCGTCCCCGGCACCGCCTACGCCGTGCGCCAGCCGCGCATCCCGCCGACCGACCTGAGCCCCGAGACCAACTGGGCCCTCAGGAAGCGCTCGAGGGCGATCGAGAGCATCAGGGCGAGGGGCGCGCGCAGCGGCGGCGGCGCGCCGGGAGAGGGCGTGCAGGGGCTCGTGCCGTCGCTGGCGACGGTGCAGATCGGGGCGTGAGGAGCGTCGAGCGAGCGCCGCTTTGTCCTCCCTTCCCTCCTCTCCTCCCTCTCCTTCTCTCCTCCCTCTCACCCTCTCTCCTCTCCTTCCTCAATCTTCCCTCCCGACAGCTGTGCTGCCCCTTTCCTCCCTCTTTGATGCCCCTTGCGCCTCGTCTTGTGCCCCTCTGGCTCGCCCTCTTCTCCCTCGCGCGTCCGTCTCGTCGCAGCTCCCTCCTCCTCGTAGCTGCCCCTCGCTCTCCCCTAGTCTGTCTTGCCCTTGCGCGTATGCACTCGCATTAGTCTGCTTTCGTCTGTCCTCGCGTGCGAGATTCTGCTCGAGAGCGAGAGCGCGTCCGAGTTCTGGCTGCCGAAACCCCGCGGACGCCGAAACTTGGGGACGGCGTCCTCCCTAGAGCGACCGGTTCGCTGGCGGGCTGTGCAGGTTACGGTACTGACTCTACGACTCTCGCAACCGACCAGCACGGCGAGAGAGAGAGAGGCGAGGCCGAGGGCTGTGGGCGAGTCGCTCAACTTGGCGCCGTCGCCTTTCTCCCTCTTGCTTCCCCTTCACCCTCGTCGCTCCCTCGCTCTCGCTCAAGCCTACCCGCACCACAGCCACCCACCACCGCACCATGTCCGCCCCGACCTTCGAGTTCACCACGGCCTCGCCCGCCCAGGCGCCGGCGCCCCTCGCCCCCTCGCCCACCGAGTCGATCGCGCCCATGCACGTCGCCCCCCAGGACCAGGCGCAGCTGCCCCAGGGCACGGGGCCCATCGAGCAGGGCCACTCGGCCATGAACCTCGGCGCAAAGGGCTTCCTTATGAAGAAGATGGCCGCGAGCGGGTGCGTGGCTCTCTCCTCGTCCTCCCTCGACCGAGTCCCTCCCTCGCTCGCTCGCTCTCGCCCCGAGGAGCAGTCACTGACTGCTCCCCTTGTACTTCCTTCTACACTCTCCGACTCTCCGCCTCTCCTCTCGCCTTCTCGCCGTCGCGCCATTGTCCTCGGCCCTCCCCTCCTCGTCGTCACTCAACAAACCGGCTCTCGCCTCCCCCGGCATCTCGACCACCTCTGCGCACCTCGCCCGCACTCAACCGACCACCTACTACACCATCCCTCGACGCTGCACCTGCGCCCACGGCCGTCTCTATGCGCCCTCCTCGCCGACCACCACCCGGCTCGGTTCCACCCTCGACAGCCAGTCGTCGTTCCAGTCGCCGACGGATCACATGGTGTCGCCCTGCACCAAGAAGCTCGCCCAGAGCAAGCAGCGCCACTTTGCCAAGTGCGTCGGCGCCCTTCTCTCCCTCTCGAGCGACGTCCTCGAGCGGCTGCTCTGGAGGGCGCGTTCGTGGAGCTCGAGTGCCAGCGTATTGACGCACACATTTGTCACCGCGCTCGCAGGGGCAAGCCGCTCTCGCTCTCGTCGTCGTTCCAGGCGGCGGGCCAGGCGCCGCAAAAGAAGTCGAGCCTCGGCCAGTCGTCGACGGTCGGCAACGAGAACTCGGCGCCGTTCTGAGCGCGCCCCGCCGCCGCTCGCTCGCTCTCGCGCCTCGTCAACGCGAGGCGTGAGGGATGACGATGACGTCGTTCGAGGCGTCGTCGGCTTGTATTACCAGAGCGAGAGGGGCGCGCGAGCCGGGCGAGAGAGACGGGGAACCTCACTCGACTTTGTTCAGCACGCCGCGGCCCTCGCTCGTCCCTTTTCCTCCTGTCGTTACCACCTCCGTCTTTGCCTTTCCTCTCCTTGTCCTTCGTACCCGCACCTTATCTACGCAGCCCCCTCGTCCCTCTGCGACTAGCGCCTCTCCTCCCCCACTTTGGCAGCTCTTCGTCCTCTCCCTCTTCTCCTCTTGGCGCCTCTCTCGTCGAGCTATTGCAGTGTACTCTTCATGCCGTTCCTCTCACTCTGGGCTCGCGACTCGTCGACCCGGGCCCTCGAGAGCTGGTCGTTCTCGCGTCTCGCATCTCGCTTCTCGCTTCTCGCCGCCGTCGTCGCAGCAGGGTCGCTACAGCTTGTCAAAGATACACTCGGGCAGCGTCTAGTCCCTCCGCTTGCCGTGCGCGGCACCACCCGGCGCCCTGGCCTGGCTCGCCCCGCTCGGACCCCCCGGCCTCAACCTCCACCGCTCGCCCTCGTCCCGCTCCCCCTCCTCGTCCTCCTCATCCTCCAGCTCCGCCAGCTCAAACACGCTCCTCGGGCTCCCCGCGCCCCACACCCCCTCCGCGCTCGCCGCGCTCGCCCTGCTCCCCGCGCGCCCCCTCGAGCTCCTGCCGCCGCCGAGCCCAAACCCGCCCAGCTCGACGTACCCGCTCCGGCGCCGCGCCCAGCGCCGCACGCCCCGCGCGCCGACGAGCAGCACGAGCGCGAGGCCGACGAGCGCGGCGAGCGCGAGCGCCGTCGTGCTCGAGTGCGAGCGCGCCGCGAGGAGGGCGGCGTCCGAGCGCGCTTGGGCGAGGACGGCGAGGCCGAGGAGCGAGTAGTGCCCGCCGGCGACTGGGCGAGACATGAACCCGACGGACCAGCCGGAATCCGGCGTGATCGAGTCGCCGAAGACGGCGTTGCGGCTCTGGCGGAAGTAGCGGGCGAGCCCGCCGAGGAACAGGTCGCGAGAGGCGGACGCAGGCGGGAAGAGGGCGGCGGCCCAGGCGAGCCAGTCGGTCTTGGCGCGGTCGGGGAAGCGCGAGTCGAGAGGAGGGCCGTAGGGTTCTGTGGGAGGACGGAGGAGCGTCAGGAGGAGGTTGACGAGGACGAGGAGGGGACGAGACGCACGGGCGACGGTCGGGTAAAAGGCGTCGAGCATGCTGTAGACCGAGTTGGGGAACACCTTGGTGTCCAGCAGCTTGTCAAAGTAGAGGTTGTACTGCGAGAGAGAGCGGTCCCGAGTCAGAGACGTCCTCCTCGAGCCGGCGGAAGAGGGAGGACGAGCACGACGCACGTGCGTGACCCAGCTCGACTGGTTGTTGTACGTGCCGAGGATGTGCGTGCCGTCCTTGCTGACCGTCATGTCGAGGAACGTGTCGCGGAACCGGTTCGAGACGTCCTGCGCGCGAGGTCCGGGCCGGGTCAGGAGGGGTCCGAGCGCTGCGAGGGAATGGCCGAGGCGAGGCGCGCACGAGGTAGTAGTCGCGGTCGGCTGTCTCGCTGAGGTCGCTCGCGATCTCGCTCATGGCGCGCAGGCCCATGATGCCCTTGACGACCTGTTGGAGAGGAGAGAGAGCGGCAGGGTCAGGAGGAGCCTGGACGAGGCGAGGGACGAACAGGAAGGGACGACGCACGAGCGACGTCTGGTTCGGTGCCGAGCCAAAGACTGTGTCGAGGAAGAAAGAGCGAGAGGAAGAGTCAGTCGCGCTCGAGGTGGGCGACGAGGAAGAGAAGGAGGCGATGCGCACAGTCGTCGGTCGTGCGCTGGTCGCCCGGGTACAGGCTCTCCTCCTCGAGGTAGTGGGCCCACTTCTTGAGCAGCGCGTACCGCTCCCTCGCCTGCGCCCTCGCCATGCGCGCCCCCTCGCGCCGATGATCCTTCCCGACCCCGACGTCCGCCTCCCACCCGACCCGCTGCACCTCCTTGTTCCTCCCCGCCCAGCTCGACGCCGCATGCACCCAGTGCTTGACACGCTCGTGCGCCGAGAGCGCCGTCGTCGACGGCTCGGCGACGCGCATGCCGGCGAGCTGGAGGCACAGCATGTTGCCCGCCTCCTCGATCGGCAGGTTGGCGTACAGGAAGTCGTTGTGCGCCGTCGCGTTCGGGTAGTGGTCGCCGAGGTCGTGCGCAGGCGGGACGGGGATGTACAAGCCGGACGCCATGTAGCGGTGGATCGGCTCGAGGAGGAGCGGGACGAGCGTCGGCGACGCGTACAGGAGGAAAGGGAGGATGGGCGCGATGACGTCGACCGTCTGGCAGTTGCCGTTCGAGCTGATCTCCTTGAGCATGACTGTGGGCGGGAGGCGCGAGCGTCAGCGAGCGAGGTTGGGAAGGTTGCCGATGGGGAGAGGTTCGGGGGCTCGAGGAACGTCGCACGCACCCATGGCCGGCACAGGCTCGCCCGTCAACGGGCTCCATGCGACGAGGCCCTCCTTGGCGTCGCGGCCCTCGACCGACTCGTCCCAGACAGCCTCGAGCGCCATGAAGATCTGCCTCGTCGAGACGGAGACGACGTGCGCGTATTCCTGCGACTTGACGGCGCGCGCATCGGCGTACAGCTTGACGTTGAACTCGTCGCTCATGCGCTTGGCCGTCGGGTAGTCGCGCAGGAACCAGCCGACGAGGTGCTCGACGTCGGCGAACGTCGACGCCCACAGCGGCCGCAGCTCGACGACCTCCTCGTCGTCGCGCGTGCCCGTCATGTACTGGACGAGTGGGTCGCGCACGTGGCCGATGGCGACGAGCGTCGAGCGGTCCTCGGGCGGGCTCGCCGGCGAGATGCGCCCGAACGAGTGCGCGAGCGCAAACACGGGCTCGTCGAGGACGCGCGAGGCGTTGCGGGCGTGTCGGGTGCGGGTAGGGCGAGGCTGCGTCGCGTTGACGACGCTGTGGAGCGAGCCCGACTCGGCAAAGAGGCGCCGCGTCGTCATGGCGTCGTCGCCGGCGGCGAACGTCGTGCGGACGGTCGAGCCCGGCGGGTCGTGCGCGGCGTACCACAGATCGCCCTGGAGGATGCGGTCGGTCGAGACCCACTCGTCGGACCACAGGTCGTTGTGGTACGCCTCCTCGAACGGCCGCTGGTGCTTGAGCCGCGCGCGCAGGCCGACAAAGTCCCGACCGGCTCCTCCTCGCTCCGGCTGGTGCACTGCCCACTCGAGCTCCTCGTGCTCCTCGTCGGCGAGCCACAGGCCGTTGACCTCTGAGTAGACGTCGACGTCGTGCGCTTGGCCGTCGAGCGACTCGGCAGAGAGGTGCAAGTACGAGAAGGGGATCGACTGGCGGAAGAGGTCGGCCGGGGTGACGGGCGACAGGAACGAGGCGTGGAGGGCGACAGTCGGCGGGTCGTTGGTCAAAGTAAAGCCCGACTCGGCGGCGGTATGGCGGATCGAGGCGTTGGTAGCGGCCGGCCCTGCGAGGAAGCGGGCGAAGGTCAGCTCGTCGAGGTCGAGGAGGGTGTGTCTTTGCGGGATCAGCGGCGAGGAGAGAGGTGCTCACAGTCGGTCAGGTTGCCCATCCAGTTGAAGGTGTGCCCATCGACGCGCAAGAGGCCCTTCCAGCCGAGCGGCAACGTCGTCCAAAAGTGCGGGTCCATCGACACGAGCGTCTTGTCCTCGCGGCCGGTGAGGTACGCGCCGAGGTAAGGGCTGCGCACGGCGAGCGGCACGACCTGTTGCAGGGCGGGGCGTGGGTCAGCTCTGGAGCGCGGCGGGCATGGGTCGAGATGAGGGGGACGAGGTGGGGAGGAGGACGGACGCACGATGGGCGTGTAGTCGGTCTCGTCGAGCTCAGCCACAGCCACAGATGCACACGCAGCCAGTGCGCATAGTGCTCGCAGCAGCATGGTGCCGAGTGGTCGAGGGTGAGGCGGAGAGCCGGGCGGTGCGTCGAGGCGCGCGCAAGTCCGATTTGCGATGCGGGGGCGAGAACGGCGCCGCGCCTCCCCCGAGGTCCGCGGCCTCGTAATGTCCATATCATTACGCTTGCTCGCATTAGCGACTTGTACTGCGCCGCGCGGACCTCTCTCTTTGAGCGAAAGCCGCCTTCTCCGGTGCCTCGTCCTCTCGTCTCCTTGCGGTCACGGACGCCTGTGTACTGTGACTTCTCTCGAGCTGGCGAGTCTGACGAGGAGAAAGGCGAAGAGAGGCGCGAGGCAGCTGGCATCGCCGCTCGAGCCGCACCGACCTCCTTCGCGTCGTGCACGGACCGCCTCTTCGCCGCTCGGCTTTACGACCATCTGCAGTCGAGAGCATCGTCCGCACGCGGTCTCTCGCGATCGCAGAAGCGCCTTTGTACGAAGGAGGAGACGTGGCCGCGCGCAACGCTTCGCAGGACAAGCCTGGGACCGCTTCGTCGCAAAGGCGCGCTATCCCTCTCCCGTCCGAGGAGAGGCTCCGAAATCTTCAGGTACACGAGCTAGGTGGCACACGGTGTCTAGAGACCGACCGCAGCCCAACTCGTGCCGTATCGCGTCGACCACCTGGCGACCTTCTCAAGTCGAGCAGGTCGAGTTCCTCGCCCACCGGGCTTTTTACCGACCCCAGGCTGGTCGCACTCGCCTGACAGGGTCGTGCGGGCCGGGGGGAAAGTCAGTGGAAGTTCGAAAGATCCAGTGCTGGCACTTGGAACGGCGGCGCGGCCGTCCTCCTTCCACTGCGCCTGTACACGTCCGGCTCTTTGGCGATGCGTCGTCCGGGGGGCGAGCGTTGAGCCTCGGTACTCGAACGCTGACCGACGTCCTAGAACCGGAAGGTGTAGCGACCCTCACGAGCTGGACGACGACGCCGGCCGCCGCACGGACCCGTCAGCTTCACTCCTGGTCGCCCGGCACAAGCGCGCTTTGTACTGAGCGGCCGCAAAAGCTAAAAAGATGTCCGTGCCGTGAATTGAACACGGGTCTCCACAGAACAAATTTTGAAACTCGTAGGTTTGTACGAGTCCAAATCTCCACAATGTGGTGTCTTAGCCACTGGACGACACGAACTGCTTGATGACGGGCTCGTGTCGCAAGCGGTACTCATGCGACCAGCAACAGGTTGTCCTCGTCGGAGCGCGGCGACTGCGAGGCCCGAGCGAGAAGAGAGGCTCGTGCGCGCGCTCGCCGGCTTTCCTCTCGAGGCAGCTTCACGGCTCGCGTTCGAACTCGCAAGTTCTCGCTAGTGCACGCTACTCGCTTCAAGAAAGCGTGCTTGAGCAGCCTTTCGAGTCAGAGGTCCGAGCGAGAGGGGCTCGTGCGTGCGCTCGCTCGCTTCGCTCTCGAGGCCTGCTCTTCGGCTGCCGCTCGGGATCGCAAGTTCTCGCAAGCGCACGGATTCTTGCAAAAGCTCGTACCAGACCGAACAAGCGCCCCGCCCTGTGACCCTGACCTCCTTCACTCGTCGTCCTCGTCCTCGTCCTCCGAGTCCTCGAAGGTCGTCTTGAGGGCGGCGGCCTTGACCTCGTCGAGCGTCTTCTTCGACTTCTTGACGAGGTACTCCTTGGTCGCGACAGCCTGGGCCGTGCGCCAGACGTACTGCGTGCGCGTAGGACCGCCCGAGATGTCAGCGAGAGGACACAGAGGCGCGCGAGGAGGGGAGGGTCCGTGCGCAGTCGCGCTCGTCGAGAGGGAGAGAGCCGAACGCACCTCTACGCCATCGTTCGTACGACCCGTCGCGATCTCCTCGTTGTAGGCCTTCTTGATGTGCTTGCCCTTAGGGAAGCTCCAGTCCTCCCACAGCGCGCCGGCTCCTTTGCGCACCGGCTTCCCCTTGGCGTCGACCTGGTCGGCGGCGACGAACGCGGCGTGACGCACCTTGGCGAGCTTGTGGAACGTCTCCTTCGACTCCTTGGAGACGGTTTCTGTGGGGAGGAGAAGGGTGAGATCGATGCTCGACGTTCGTCACGCTCAAACCGCTGAATGAGGTGCGAAAAGTCCGACGACGCACTGTGCGAGTGGGGGCGAGTCGACTTCTTCCCTCCCTGCTTCTCTCCCTGCCCTCCTCCGCCGCCACTGCCGCTCGCGACGGTCTTGCGCGTGTCCTTGGGCATGCTGCGCGACGAGCAAGACGATCTCAGCCGTGCTCCTGGTCCTCCCTCGACTCGCGAGGCGCCCTCGACGACCGCCCAATCATCGTCGACTTCATCTCGGTCACCTCCATCAGCCCCCACCTCGATCTCTCCGCGTCGACGACCGTATCGGCCGGGGCGGGCGGGAGGAGGAGGGGGGCGGCGGCGACGGCTCCTCGCCGAGCGCGAGCGCGGTGCAACGACCTGAGGGGCATGCAGGACTCACTCGTACGTGTTCGAGCTTGGTAGCGGCTGGTTCGAGAGCGAGAGCGAGTCGAGAGAGCCCGGCTCGCCCTCGTCGCGGCGCCAGGTGGGGCTCGTCTTCTTCCACCTCACCCCTCACCTCCAGCATGAGCAGCGGTGCGTCCAGAGCCCTCGACTACCTTCCCGAGCATCACTGACCACCCCTCCGACCCTGCAGAGCCCGCCTCCAAGCGCGCTCGTCGCAGCGACCCTCCCCCTCCCTCGACCTCGACGCCCGCCGCAGCGCAGCAGTCGACCTCGGACCGGCTCAAGTCGGCCGTCATGAGCAAGGTGCGTCACGAGCTCTGTGCTTCCACCCGTAGCGAGCGCTGACTCGCCCTCCACGCGCACACAGCTCGACGACCCGAAGGAGCGCGTCTTCCTCCTCACGGCCCTGCAGCAGACGGCCGCCGCCGACGACCCGTGCCGCACCGAGGCCTACTTCCTCGACAAGAAGCGCGTCACGGACCTGCGCAACCGCCGCCGCTCGGCGCTGTTCGACTTCTTCGCGCCGGCCATCCGCACGGGCGTCGCGCACTCGTCGGGCCTGCCCGGCAAGGGCGACACGTTCACGCCGACCGAGCTCTGGGTCGACCGCTCGGTGATCATCGACATCTACGACAAGCTGGGGTGCGCCGACCCCTGGGACATCACGTTCCGCCGCTTCAAGACCCGCGTCGAGACGGCGTACCGCGTCGACAAGGAGGAGTCGGAGCGCTCGGACCTGGCGCCGGGCACGACCTACTCGCCGAAGCATGACTGGGTGTGCGTCCCTCCTCGCCTCGTCTCTCTCGCCGTCCCCGTCCTGATGCTGTGCGTCTCTCGTTCCGCAGCGCCGCCAAGCTTCGCCCGCAGGTCATGTACGCGCGCATCGAGAAGGACTACTACGGCGGTGCAGCACCCGACGCCGACCGCGGCTTCGACCACGACCACGAGCAGCTGCTCGAGCACCCGGCCATGGTCCCGCTCGTCGCCAGGTGGACGTCGTCGATCCACGAGAAGCTCCACCTCGTGCCCGACCCTCACTCGGTGCGCCGCCACCTCTCGTCGACGCCTCTACGCCTTTACGACGTCGCTGACGCGCCGTGTGACCTCCCTGCACAGATCACGCTCGCGGTCGGGTCCGGCGCCGCCGTCTACGAGGAGATCGAGCCCGTCGCCTCGTCCGTCCCGTTCTTCGCCGGCAAGGTGAGCACCGCTCGTCCTCCCTCTCCCCTCTTGCGCCTCGCGTGCCCGGCGGGCCTGTGACTGACGTCGTGCTGGCCGGCCCGCAGCACACGCCGCAGATGATGTACAAGACGTTCGACCAGGTTGACGAGCTCGAGACCAACAGCTCGTGCATCAGCAACATCCTCATGGAGCGTGTCGTCGAGTCGTACGAGCGCCCCTCGTCGGTTCCGGAGCTGAGCGCAGCCGAGAAGAAGGTGAGCCGCTCGTGCACCCTCTCCTCGCGCCGACCTCGTCGTCGGCGCCTCGTCGTCCTGCCTCTCCCCCGTGCTACGCCGCAGAACACTCGCTGACCCCTCTTCACAGCATGTACTGCAGGGTCTGCGCAACCGCTTTGATCGCGCCGACGAGAACCCGGCGCTGCGTCGACTCGTTCCCGTCGAGGCGCACCTGCACCGCCTCTCCGCCGAGGAGTACAACCTCAAGCTGAGCGAGCACGAGATCGTCGAGAAGTGCGGGAGTATCGAGTCGAAGATCTGCGGCATCGACGCCAAGGGTCACGAGGTGCGTCCTGCCGCCGCACCGACCTTCTCGCTGCGTCCTCACCACCTCTGCACCGGCGCAGACGTCGTCCGAGTGGTCCAACGCCTACCTCGTGCGTCGACCCTCGTTCTGCGAGTGCACGTACAGCGACTGACTACCGTTGAACCTGCAGAAGCTCTGCACGGCCGTCGTCGACGGCACGTCAAAAGCGCTCGACGACTTTGGCGACGCGCTCGACCTCACGGCCAAGGACATCGAGGAGGACTGCTCGGCCGCCTCGTCGTACTTCAGTGCGCCCCGCTCCGTCCCTGTCTTGCGCTTCGTCGCACTGACTCGTCGCGCCCGCAGTCACGCTCGAGCTCGCGGACCCTGACGAGCTCATGAAGGACAACGCCGGCGACGACGACTCGAGCCAGGAGGAGGTCATGACGCCCGTCTCGCTCGATGACGAGGACGACGAGGACGACGTGGACAACGAGGAGACGTCGAGCGCGGCCGACATCGAGAACACGACCTCGCGCAACGGGCCTCTCGCTCGCCCAGGGCACGGGCAGCCGCTCGATCGGGTCGGCCGGCCCGTTCCAGTTCATCCCGGGTCCGCGCAAGACCAAGGGCGCCGTGCGCGAGGAGATGGAACCGGTCCTGGACGAGGTGCGCCCCTTGTTCTCGACCCTCTCCTCCTTGCGGTGCCTGACCTCACCTCCTTGTTCCTCGTGCAGATGCTCGCCCGCCCGCTCCCGACACTCGGCGACTCGGACTGCGGCGACAGCGAGGACGGAGGTGAGCCGCCGGTCAAGGTCCAGGACGAGATGCCGCTCGACTCGGCCATCAACAAGGTCGTCGAGCAGATCAACATCGAGGTCGCCGAGGCGCTCCAGGACCCGTACGCCATCGCTCTCGTCGCCCAGGCCCTCATGGGCACGTTCGCGCCCGTGTCGACCGCGAGCGGCGCCTCGTCGTTCAGCCTCTCGAGCGCTGTCGGCGCCTTCTCGCGCGCCAGGGTGCGTCCCCTCTCGCCCGTTCGCTGCATCTGCGTCTGCGGAACCTGACCTCCCTCGCTGCTGCTGCGCAGGCGCGCGTCTTCCGCCACGCCAAGCTCCTCGGCCCGACGGCCGTCGCCGAGATCAGCCGCATCCTCTGGCAGACGCTCGTCCTGTCGGTCTCGATCCCGACCGCCGGCCTGGCCGGCCTCTACGGCGACTCGGCGCTGTACGTGTGGCAGCAGACGCACGTCCTGAGCAGCAAGGGCCACGCCGTCCTGCACGCCATCAAGATGGACCTGAAGGGCTCGATCCTGTCGATGGAGGTGCACTCGACCTCGGTGCGTCCGCCGCCCTCCTCTCGCTCCCTCCTCCTCGACGCACCTGACCCTCCTTGCCTTGCCCATTTCCAACCTGCAGGACCTGCTCACCGTCGGCCCGTCGTTCGGCACGGGCAGCATCGACCCGCGGTGGCACGCCTACTTGATCGAGCTCCAGAAGGGCACGTGCTTCGAGTCGAGGACTTGCGGCCGCAACCTCGTGCAGCGCATCGGGCAGCGCCGCACCGACAACGCGTGCGTCCCACCTCGTCACCCTGTGCGCGTCGGACACCTCGTCAAGGCGAGCTGACCGAGCCTGCCCCTCCTCGTGCAGGGACGGTCGTCGCCTGTCGGTGTCGGTCCTCGAGCGTCGCAAGCCCATGCCGCTGCACGACGGCCTCCCCGAGGCGTCGTACTACAACTGCCCCTGGGGGACCTTCGGGTGCGCCAGCTTCATCTTCTTTCTCGCCCCACCGCTCATGCGGCTGACCCTCGCCCTCCTGCGCAGCTTCCTGTTCCGCGCCGGTGTCGCGCTGTCGGTCGCTCGCCTCTGCGTCGTGATCCACTTCACGGACAAGGCGAGCCGGGGCAAGGGCATGATCCGCTTCGGGTTCGGCGACGACGACCGCGACGTGCAGGAAGACGACGAGGAGCTCGAGGAGGACTTTGAGGACCTGTAGCTTTCCCCCACACTCGCTTGTTCCACACTCTCTGCAACCCGCTTTTCCCGCTTAACTCTGCCTCGCCGTGCGCCGCTCCTTGCTGAGAGCGGGTCGAGATGTGCGAGCCGATACGCAGCTTGAGAAGGTCAACTGCGACTGCGAGCTCGCGCCTGCGCCTTGGCCTCGGCTCGCGCTCCTCGACCTGTCGCCTTCGAGTCGTCGCATTTGCGCTCCGTGCAGCCGTAGAGCGACGAAAGGGGCACGGGCCGTCGCCTCGAGAGCGAGCACGACGTAGTTGGGACCCACGGCGCGCCGTCGCGAGCGATTTCCAATCGGCGCCCAGCCCCTCAGAGCCGGCGGCCGCACGTTGGCTCTCGTGCGGGCCTCTCCTCCTCCGCCACCTCCTCAGCGACAGCACAGCATGTTCTACGAGCCCGGCAAGACCCCGCACGGCCTCAAGAAGGACCCGTTCAAGTCGTGCGCCCGCTCCACCTCGTTCTCCCCGCGGAGCGCTCGCTGACCTTGCTATTGCCGCACAGCTGCGTCGTGCCCCGACCCGTGCGCTTCCCACACCTGCACGAGCTCGCGCGAAGCCCCCAAGCTGATCCCGCCGCAACCTCGCCCGCCCGCAGATCGGCTGGATCTCGACCCTCAACAAGGACGGCTCGGCCAACCTCGCGCCGTACAGCCAGTTTGCGCACCTCACGTTCTCGCCGCCGTACGTCATGTTTGCGGCCAACGTCAAGGACAGCGGCGAGCGCAAGGATAATGTCGAGAACGCCGAGCGCACGCAGGAGTTCTGCTGGTCCCTCGGTGCGTCTTGCTCTCTCTCTCCTTGCCTTGCTCGCCCTACACGCACTGATACTGACGAAGGCCATGCGCACAGCGACGTACGACCTGCGAGAAGAGATGAACAAGTCGGCGACCGAGGTGCCGTACGGCGTCGACGAGTTCGAGCTCGCCGGCCTCGAAAAGGGGTACGGCTCGCTTGTCAAGAGCCCGTTCGTCAAGGCGTCGCCCATCAACGTGCGTCGAGTCTACCACGCTATTGAGATCGTCGCGAGCCCCCGGCGCAAGTTGCCGAGCCGCCTCGCTGACCCCGTCCTCGAGCCTCTCGCGCAGTTCGAGTGCGTCCACCACACGACGCTGCGCCTTCCAGGAGACGGCGTCGGCGCGTCCGTCGACGTGAGCTCCCCATCCTCGCTTCATCGAGCGCGCACGCCCCGCTGACCCGCTCTCGACCGCCCGCTCGCAGGTCGTCATCGGCCGCGTCGTCGGCATCCACATCGACGAGAGCGTCCTCACCGACGGCGAGATCGACATCAAGAAGACGGTGCCTATCGCGCGCTGCGGCGGCCCCAACGTGCGTCTCTCGCTCCCGCTCCCGCACCCGCACGGACCTCGTCCTCCTCCTTTCCGCGGCTCTCGAGCTAACTCTCTCTCTCTGCAGTACGCCGCCATCCGCGACGTGTGCATGTTCAAGATGGTGACGCCCAAGGGCCCCGTCGCGCCTGCGCCCGACAGCGAGAACGCGCAGGCCAAGGAGGAGACGATCGGCATGGCGAACGGCGGCGAGAAGAAGCCGAGCGAGGGACATGACAGTGAGCGAGGGGAGCGCTCGCCGTGCTCGTAGCTGTGCAGAGAATGTAAAGACCGAGTTGCACGTCTACTCGTGGGGGCTGAATAGGAGAAAGAGAGGGAGATCGAGAAGAGGGGTCCGAGAGGCGCGACGAGAGCGCGAGGACGACGGGTTCTACATATCGGGCCAGAAGCGCTGCTCGAGGTAGAGCGTGTACTTGAAGATCTGTGAAGCCGCTCAGACAGAAGAACGGGGTCAGCTCTGGACGCGAGCGCGACCTCGAGAAGGTAGAGAGCGCGCACGCACCTCCTCCGCCCTGCTCCACGCGGGCGTGCCCTCCTTGAGCTCGAGCGCATCGACCGCCGCCTCGCACTTGGCGACAAAGTCGGCAAACTCGGGGTTGGTCCAGTTGTCGATGAGCTCGGTGAGCGCGGCCGACGTCTTGTCGTCGGTGCCCGAGGGCGAGACGGGGTGCTGGGCGGCAAAGAGCCAGGCTTGGTTGTAGAGCTGCGCACGGCGAGAGCGTCAATAAGACGTCTACCAGGACGAGTCGAGCCTGGGTGGAAGTCGGCGCGGCGTGTGAGAGAGGAAGGGAGGAAGCCCGATGAGGAGTGGGAGAAGAGAGGGCCGTGCACACCTTCTCCATGGCCCACAGGAGGACGAGCCCCTCCTCCATACCACCGCCGTTGCGGTTCGCCTCTGCGCCCGTCGCGACGAGGAGGCTGACGTACGCCCGCGTGTTGGTGCGCATGAGCCCGCCCTCGAGCTTGCCCGCCTCGCCGGCCGCCGCCCTCGCCGTCGGGCGCCGCGCGAGGTCGATCCCGAAGCGCGGCGTCAGGCTGTCGAAGAAGCCGACCTCGCGGTGGATGTTGGACATGGCGTACGAGAGGAGCGCGAGGGTCGACTGCGAGGCGGACTGGTGCGAGGGGGAGGAGAGCGGGAGCGCCGAGATGAGCGAGGCTGCGTGCAGGACGGGGTCAGGGGCTTACTCGAGACATCTGGGAGGGAGAGAGGCCGCGCGCACCGATGAACTTGGGGTCTGCGGCGAAGAGAAGGCGGGGTCAGCGCGTCGAACAGTGCGGAAGGCGGCAGCGCAGG
The DNA here is from genome assembly GCA_920104245.2 of Rhodotorula babjevae. Lineage (NCBI taxonomy): Eukaryota > Fungi > Basidiomycota > Microbotryomycetes > Sporidiobolales > Sporidiobolaceae > Rhodotorula > Rhodotorula babjevae. The sequence goes on from CAKKSZ020000023.1 coordinate 992,588, forward strand.
CGCGCGCGCTTGACAGAGGAGATAGGAGCCGAAGGCGAGCAACGTACACCCATGCAGAGCGTAGCAGCGATCTTGCGTGAGCCACTCACTCAGCTTGTCGCTCGAGAGCTCGTGCTTGCCTGCGCAGGTGGGGGGACGAGGGGGGACGAGGTCAGCTCGTTGTCCACGGATCGGGTCCGTCGGTCGGTCCACGCTTCCCAGCGACGAGTCGGGCTCACCTGCTGCGGCGAGGAAAGGGTGCTCGGTCGAGATGCGCACGTCGTCGGCCTGCGGGAGGGAGTCCTCGTCAGGAGGAGGTCGGACGACGAGGCGGGGCGAGAGGTGCACGTACGTAGCGCTCGAGCATGGTCTGGCAGAAGCTAGCCATCGTAACGGTCGCAGCGAAGAAGCAAGAGAAAGAGTGAGGAGAGCGGAGGAGAGAGACGAGCGAGTCGGTGAGCGGCGACCGGGGAGGAGGGGGAGCGGGCCTCTCACTGGCGGGCTCATGGCCGGGCTTGCTCGGTGCGTCCGAGCTAAGTAAAGCTGCTGCACGCTCCTCAGCGTGCGCCTCGCGGCGAGAGGAGGACCGAGGAGGCTCCGGGCCTCATCTCCGGCCGCCAGTCGGCCGCCGGCTCGCCCGCCCACCACGCTCCTCGCACCCCTGCGAGGCCACGCAGTCGAGCACACCGTGAGCTGAAAGACCTCTCCGCCCGCCTCGTCCAACAGGAGCCGCAGCCTGAGCCGTCGTCGTCACTCCTCCTCGGCCGACCGCATCCTCATCTCCTCCTCCAAGTTCCGACGTCACGCCGCCGCTGGAAGGCTGCCCCGAGCGCGCACGCTCTGCAGTGTACCGTGCGAAGGGAGGGCGAGGGCAGGCGACAGCACCGAGCAGGCTCAGGAGCGTGCGCTGACCTCCCCGTCCTCGATCGCAGACTCGGATCTCGCCGACCCCTCGCGCAAGCCAGGTTCCCTCGAGCTGTGCGTGCATCTGGCTCGAGGACTTGCAGGAAGCGTTCATGCTGACTCGGACCCTCGCACAGCCCGCACACCCTCATTTCGACTCGACGCCCAGCCATGACCACCCCGTCGGGCAAGCTTATCGGTCCGAAGCAGCGCAAGGTGGCGCTCCTCGGCTCGCGCTCTGTCGGTGCGTCGTCCCCTCCTCAAGCTCGAGCGCGTGCTACAAAAGCCTCGAGCCCCGAGCGAGACGAGCTGACCTTTCCCCCTCGCCCCCTCCCCACCCGCTCGCAGGCAAGTCGTCGCTCACGGTGCAGTTTGTCGACCAGCACTTTGTCGACAGCTACTACCCGACCATTGAGAACACGTTCACCAAGCCCGTCAAGTACAAGGGCCAGGACTTCCAGCTCGACATTGTCGACACGGCCGGTCAGGTGCGTCCTGTCTCGCCCCACTCGGTCCCCTTCGCTTGGCGCACGCAGAGCTCGTGCTGAGTCGGCCCCTTCTCCTCGCTCGCAACAGGACGAGTTCTCGATCCTGTCGTCGCGCCACGCCGTCGGCCTGCACGGCTGGATCCTCGTCTACTCGGTCTCGTCGCGGTCGTCGTTCGAGATGTGCTCCATCATCCGCGAGAAGATCCTCAACTACACCGGGCGCGACTCGGTCCCCATGGTCCTCGTCGGCAACAAGTCGGACCTGGCCGTGCAGAGGTGCGCCCTCGCTCTCGCGCTCTGACTCGTCGACCGCGCTCGAGGAAGCTGACCCTCGTCCTCCTCCTCTCCCGCTCTCGCTCGTCCGCAGGCAAGTGACGCGCGAGGAAGGCCAGGCGCTCGCCCAGTCGTGGGGCAAGACGGTCTTCCTCGAGTCGTCGGCGCGCACCAACGAGAACGTGTCGCGCGTGTTTGACGCCGTCGTTGCCGAGATCGAGAAGGACCTCAACCCGGAGCCGGAAAAGCCAGAGAAGGGCGGGTGCGCCGTCATGTGAGGGGCATGCGTGCGCTCCCTCTCTCTCTCTATCTCGGTGTCGGCGGTCTGAGGTGCGGTGCCGGCGTCGAGGTCGTCGGTCGTGACGAGGTGGTGGTCGGTGCGGCGGCGTTTCTCGTGGCTCTTCTCTTCCCTTCTCCTCTTCCACTTTCCCCTGTGTGTGCGCTTCCATGTGTTCTTCTCCCTTTGTCTGCTAGAATGCTCCTCCCTGTAACTCGGACCTGCGTCGACCTGAACGAGCTGTTCCGCGGGATGCACCGGGCGTGCATTACAGCTGCTCAGAACAACGGGAGAATCTACTCAAAGAGAAGAAAGGAGCCCGACTTCTAAGCTCAATGCTCCGCAAGCGCGGGACCCTCCAGCCGACTGGTGATGAGGGGGATGCTAGTCGTGAACCCGAGCGAGAAGGAACCCTGCTGCGCCCTCGGTGGCTGCGAGCGGGACGAGCGAGGGTCAGCTCCCCTCCGAGAAACAGGAGAGCGCGGAGAGAGCGAGGGACGTACCACATGCTCCGAGTATGGGTGACAGACCCGACGATGTCGAGTCCCGGGCAGCCGCGGTTCGGTCCTGCGAGCAGAGGAAACGACTGCGTCAGCTTTGCGTCTGCCGAAGGGAGGAGAGGAGACGAAGGACAGACGCACTCGCGAGAAAGTCGAAGGTGTACACTCCCGAGAAGAAGACCATGACCGAGAAGCGTGTGGACGAAGCCGAGTCTGCGAGCGTCGAGAGCGAGAGGCGTCAGCTGGTGCCCGCGCCCGAGGAGGCGCAGGTTCGCTTTACCCTTGTCGTGCCGGGTCTGCGAGGAGGAGGGGCAGAGGGGTCAGCTTCTCGACCAAGGAGCGTGACGGCGCAGACGAAGCGGAACAAGGGACGAACCGAGTCGACGCGGCTTGTAGAGGCGACGTAGCAGCGGTTGAGAAGGCCGACGGTGCCTGCGAGGGGGGCGGCGCGTCAGCGTTGTTCGAGGGGCGAGGACAGGAAGGAGAGGACGCACACTCGAGGGAGGGCATGCTCGAGTCGACCGAGCGCGAGAGGGCGAGAGGGCGTGGTGGTCCCGCAAGACGAGCGCCGTCGACGACGAAGAAGAAGAGGCTGCGGGCGTGAAGAGTGAGGCGTCAGCCGCTGACCCTTGAGCTCGAGACGAGGTGCGACTTGCCGACCAGGCCGCCTGCGAGGAGGAGGAGGGAGCAGAGGCGAGTCAGCTTCTTTGTCACGAGCACCTCGACGACGACGACGACGACGACGACGAGAGGGAGCGACGGACCTCGTTCTCCTCGCCGTCGACTCCTCCTCCTGCAGACCGAGTAGTGGGTAGAGAGGTGGACGAGGTCGAAGCGAGGTCGTCGAGTTGGGAGGGTGAGGGAAAGGGTGAGGAAGGGAAGCAAGAGGCGAGAGGGCGAGGGAGCGCCAGGTCAACCTCTTGCTCACGAACGTGGGCCGTGCTCACCCTCTTTCTCCGCTGACGCTAGCGAGAATGGGGTTCCTTGGCTAGGAGACACCCGGCGATGGGCCGACGAAGCCGTCCTCCCCGTGTCCGCCGGACGGACAGGGGCGTGAGTCCTCTCCTCGCTCCTTGAGACTCGCCTCGCTTGCGCCCGCAGCGTCTGGCTCCCTCTAGAGCACCAAAGGCAGCAGCACAGGCTCTGCTTGCTCACACCCCGTCTTTGCAGTCCGACTCCTCGACAGCTCGTGCTCGCTTGAACCTCTCTGCCTCCTGTCCGCCCTCTCGTCCGCCTCTCCTGTCCGGCCTCTCCGATCATCGCGTCCCCCGCGAGCGGAATTCCCGCCACCCGTGACCCGGCCTGAGCCCGACGCGTCAGCTGCTGCGGCTGCTCCCCACGGCAAGGTGGTGGCGAGCGGACCATGGCCTCGGGCGTGGCCGTCCGCATGCATCTGCTCCTCTGCTGGCCGTCCCCTGCAGGCTGTCTTTCCCTTGCACTCGTTGCATTCGAGTTGCATTCGATGGAGTCGGCGGCCCGAGCAGAGAGAGTCAGATGGATAAGCACGGCGTGCTCAGGCCTCCTCCGAATTGACCTTCTCAAATCAAGCGCGTCCCTCATTTTCGACAGAACGCCCTCGCACAAGGTCCCATGCGTAGTTAAAGTCTCTCCTAGCAACATGCTCGACCGGTAAAGTTCAGAAATGACACAGGCAGAGCAGCAGGTCAAGGAGCTTGGGCTCGATCGACTTGGGAAGGCCGCAGGAGCAAGGGGTCAGAGCTTCCCTAGACTTGCTTCCCCTCGGCTCTGTTGTCGACAGGCTCGCCTCGGAGTGTCTCTCACTCTAGCCTCACCAAAGCTGTAGGCAGACAAACAGCAGTTTGGTCGGTCTCTGTGCCCGAAAGAGAGAGAGAGGCGGAGGAGAGCAACAAAGCCGTACTGAGCTCTCGCTGTCCCCGACGGCCCTGGCTTCTGCTCTGATTGTTCCTGAGTGCAGCTCGCTGACTCGCATAGCTCAGGTTGGCCAGACACGCTTGCCACGGTCCTCCTCATCCTCGATCCGCTTCCTCCTCGGGTACCTCAAAGACAGCACATTCTGAGCCACTCCACCTGCTTGCACCCTCGAGAGCTCGTCCACAAAGGGCCCTGTCGTTTCAGATGGAGCAGGCAGCGAGCAGGAAGCGCAGGATCGGCGTTCTCTCCTCGAACTGATGAAGAATGAATCTCCGTCCACGGCGAGTTCTGGCGCTCTTTGATGGCTCGCACCTACTCAGCATCAGTTAGGAAGTCCTTGCACCAAGCGTTGGCTCCACAGGAGCCCGAGGAAAGGCGTGACAGCCACTTCCCGAGTATCTGGATTCCGTTTGCTCGGGCACCTCGCCTCGCTCTCGTACCACGCAAGTCCTCCCTCTGAACCAGAATGGACGGAAATCTCGCTTGCATTCGAGTCTAGACAAATCCCTGACCCTCGGCCGTCTTCTGCTGGCGGCGCTTCCTCCTCAACCCAGTCGCCGACACCTTGCCCAGGTGCCCGTCCTCCCTGCTGACCGTCTTCCCAATCGTCATCCAACGGTTCGACACAGTGCACGGCGGCCCTCCCATGGCGCTCATCTCGTCCGTCAGCCCCCGCACCGCGTCCCGCCATATCCCCTCGCGCCGACGCACGAGCCTCTCCCGCCTCCTCCGCTCCTCCTCCCCGTCCGGCTCGTCGTCCGCCTCCTCGTCCGCCTCGTCAGGTCCCTCCTCCTCCGTCTCGCCGCCGTCCGGCTCCCTCCACAGCATGACCCGCGTCTCCATCGCGCTCGTGACGAGGGCATCGAGTGCGAGGTCGAACGGCGAGACGAGGCGGGCGTACTCCTCGAGCCCGAGCGGCGCCTGCTTGATGAAGAAGTCGTCGATGGCGTGCTCGAGCCATGGGCGATCCTGGATGGCCGCCCCGAGCGACGTGCGCAACGGCTGAGCGAGGTCGTTGATCGAGCTCCTGCCGTACCCGCTCGACGTCGCCGCAGGGAGGAGGCCCTCGAGGTCCTCGCCCTCCTCGGCCAGCTCGTGGCACTCGGCCAAGAACGACGCGACGGCGGTCTGCGCAAAGTGCGCGCACAGCAACTGCACCGGGAGCGCGTGCGCTCGGCGCACGATCGCGAGGTGGGCCTGGACCTCGGTAGCTGCTCGCAAGCGCTCGTCGAGGTCGCCGAGCAGGGCGCTCGTCGCCGTCGCCGACTCGGCGCTCGGGGACGTACCCGCACGAGCGTCGCCCGCCGCAGCCCGGCTTGACGAGGGCGTGCCGCCGGCGCCGCCGCCTGGCCCGTCCTCGTCCTCGTCGTCGCCCGCGCCGGGCGTCGCGGCAGGCGGCGACGACCCTGCATCTCGCGCGTGCCCACCGCCGCCGTCGGTCGCCGCCGCCGCCGCCTGCGCCGAGCCGCTCGACGCTCCCTCATCGCCGTCCCCTCGCCGAACCCGCTCGACCGCCCTCCTCGCGCACTCTGTGACGGCGGCCTCGAGCGAGTTCTGCCCCCCGCCGCCGTCGAGCTTCTCCCGCACGAGACGAGCCGTCGACTCGACCTGCTCGGCGCTGGCGGTCGCCTCGCGAGCCGGCTCCTCGTCGATGCCGCCGCCGAGCCCGTTCTCGTCGCGCTCGCGCCACGCCTCGACGGCAGCGGCAAAGTCCACCAACGGCGAGACGGTCGTGCGCCTCGATGGCGACGGCGAGTCGCGTTCGACCTCGTCGTCCGTGCCGACGTCGTCGAAGAACCCGACTGGCGCAAGGCGAGCAGTCTCCTCGGCGAGCACCTCGAGGACGTGCAGGCCGGGTGCGGTCGACCAGATTGAGCGAGCGCGGCGAGGAGGGTCGTCGGGAAGGAGCGACGGCCAGGTCGTGTCGCCGAAGAGGTCGGTCGAAGAGGAGGGGAAGGCGGTCTCGAGGATGGCGAACGAGGCGATGAGGGCGTCGCGATGCAGCCACAGGTGCTTGAGCAGCGACTGCGTGCGAGAGGAGAGCTCGAGTCAGAGCTTCATCCAGGGCAGACGCAGAGGGAGAGGCTCCCGCACCTCGGAGAGGTCGACGATCCACTCCGGGATGTTCCACGAGCCCGAGAAGGTCGCCGAGCAGTACTTGCGGCCGTTCTTGGGGTCGAGCAGGACGACGAGGACGCCCTCGAGACTTGCCGTTGCCGTCGTGCCGATGTGCGACTTGTCGCCGAGCTGCTCGCGCCGACCGAGAGCGAGGAGCGAGAGACCGTCGACGACCTGCACGCGATGGACGAAGAGCGTCCGACCATCAGCACACGTGTCGCTCTGAGAGACGTCTGGATCTGCGACGCACGCGCTTGAGGAGGAACTGGTCGAAGAAGATAAAGTCGCCCGTGAGCGCCGACGCCGCTCGGACCGCTCCGAGCCCACTCGACTTGACAGTCGGCGGCAGGAGCACAAACTCGTTCACAAAGTCGGGCAGGACGAGCTGGAGAAGGTCGCACAGCAAGTCAGTCTGCGCGCCTTGTTCGCCGAACAGAAGGAGGCTGGGAAAAGGCCAGTGACGCACCTTCTCGAACGACGCGATGTCCTTGGCCGTCACGTGCTGCGCCCATGCTCCTTCTCGCAGCGCGCACGCGAGTCTGTCGAGCTCTTGCACCGCCTTGACGACGTCGACCTCGAGCGCGGGGAGCGCCCTCGTGCCCGCCTCGAGCGGGCCCGGCTGCCGAGGCTGGTCGTAGCGCCCGACGCCGTGACGCGGATCCTCGAGGCGCCTCCGATACGGGGTGCCGTCGGGCTTCCGCAGTGCCGCAAAGCGGGCGTCGAGCGCGTCGGCGAGGAGGCGCCCTCGACGAGCCGCCTCGGTCGCGAGGTCGCCGTCGCCGCCATCGAGGCGGAACAGCGGGTTGCTAAACCCAACAGCGCCGCCGGCCTTGGACAGGACCGAGAGCGCGGCGACCGACAGCGGCACATCGAGGCAGTCGCTCACCATGATGAAGAAGTTTGACGTCTCGGCCGCGCCGAACAGGAGGATCTGGGCGACGAGTCGGGGCGTCAGCTCCGTGTTCGCGCTCGCCCTCTCGAGCACGACAAAGACCGAGACGACGCACCTGGGCCGAGCCCGGCGCGGCCTCGCCGAACAGGCGGCGCAAAGTCGGGATCTTGGCGTAGCAGAACAGGGTCGCCAAACTCGACTCGCTCTTGATGAACTGCGCGCGATACGGATGAAGAGGACGCGTCAGAGTGACTCGTGACGCGCAGAGAGAGAGAGCGGGCCGTTGCGCACGTCGACGATCGCCTCGGTCGTCCCCCTCGTGCCAAAGATGCGCTTGAACGTCACGACGTCGTTGCGGTCGCCCGGTGGACGAGCTGCGAGGTCGAAGTAGCGATGGCCGCCGTACTGCAGGATCGAGGCGCCGAGCGAGGGCTTGTGCGGGATGCTCAGGAGCGTGTTGGCCCATGGCGAGTCGACCATCAGCATCTTGAGCACCAACGGCTCGTCCCATACGCCTGCGAGCAAGTCGTGCGGGTGCCCGTCAGCGAGGATCTCGACGGCGTCTATACATGGAGTAGGAGAGGACGCACTGCGCTTGAGGAGGAGGACCGGAAAGCTGCCCTGGAGGACCGACGAGCCGGGAGGAGCCGTGCGCTCACGCTTCTTCTGGGGCTGCTTGTCGCCCGTGCGGCTCGGCAGCATCTCGACGCCGGCCATGTCGTAGAGCACCCTGCACCGCGCTCGACCGTCGAGGATTTGCAGGCGCAGGTCGACGAGGTCGTCGTCGTCCAACCGGACGAGGTCGTCGGCGTTCTCGCGGGCGAGCTTCTCGAGGGCTCGGTCTTGGTCGGCGAGCTGCTCGGGCAAGAGGATGGCTGCTGGCGCAGGTGCGACGGCGATTGGCGGGTTGACGCCGCTGCGAAATCGAGCGAGTGGGTCAGCTCGTCGGCCGCGAGCAGAGGAGGCGCGGCGAGTTGACGCACGCGTGGAAGCCCTCCTTCTGGATCTCGTCGCGCAGCTTGACGAGGTCGACATGTCGGTGCCGCACACGGGCTGGCGGCAGCCTGGTCCTGCTGAGGAACGCGAGGAGGTCGGGGTCGTCGGCGGTCGCGACTCGGCGCGAGAGGGGGAGGGCGATGGTCGCCAGTCGCTGCTGCTGGAGGGCGACATGGCAGTGCTCGGTACCGGGCACTACTGCAGCCTTGCCGCGAGTGGTCGAGCTCGCGGGCATGTCGAGGGAGCGACGACCGGAGGAGGAGGACGAGGAGGAGGAGGAGACGCGCCCGGCTCGCAAACAGACGGCCCCCTCGCCCTCGCTCGTTGGTTCATGCTCTCGCCATGGCAGAGCGACACCAGTGCAGGCGCACCCTCGGCCTCGACTTCAACGCCGTCGACCCTCGCGCCAACCGACTCGAGCGCGACCACCGCAGCTCATCTGCCGCCCTCCGCCTCGCCCTCCCCGACCGCTTCCGCGCCGCCTTTGATGGGCACACCGAGCGCGCCACCACCACCGCACGCACCAGCACCGCAGACGCCAGCCCGCCCAACCCCGGCCGATCGGGCCAGTGAGACGGGCACCTCGACGGTGCGCGCTCGCCGCTCTCTCTCTCTCGCCCTCCCTCCTCACTACGCCAGCCTGACTCGAACCGCATCCAGCAGGCATCTACCTTCCTCAAGCCGGCGGGCGGCAGCCAGAACGGGTCGGGCCGTGCCAAGCCCGTGAGTCTCCCCTCATCCCACCTTCCTCTGCGTCCTCGCGCTGACTCGCTCGCTCGTCGAGCCTTACAGAAGGACCGCAAGCCCTCGTTCCCGAACCTCGCCAAAGCCCTAAAGGCCGCCGCCGCTGCAGCCCGAGCCGCACCGGGATCCGCCTCGTCGTCCTCCTCCGCCTCGACCTCGTCTAGCTCATCCGCCGCTCGGCCCCGGCTCTCGCCTACGCCGGTACAAGATGTCCGTGTCCCTCTCCCTCGGTCTCTCACTCGTCCAGTCGAGCGTGTGTACAAGGCTGACCCGCGCGTTCTGGTCACCTTCCCCTCCCCTCCTCGCCCGCCCTCGTCCTCCCTCGACCGTACCCGACTCTCTTCTCCTTGCCCACAGTCCCTCCTCGGCTTTCGCCCCAAGACGCCTACCCCGTTCGTCACCGACGAGGGCTTCTTCCGCCTCGTCGCCCGCATGACGGTCCCGCCCGACGCGCCTGTCCTCCACCTCCCTGGCTCCGAGGCCGAGCGCGACGCCATGAACGAGTACCTGCGCCGACCCGACGCCGCCACGGTCCGCCTCATCGTCCCGTACACCAAGGACGAGTGGACGAGCGGCAAGGCCAAGGACGCCGTCGTCGACCCGTCCGACTACCTCGAGATCTCGGGCTCGTTCCGCCTCGAGACGCAGGACGGCTACGTCATCGGCCAACTCGTCGCCAACGCGATCGGCACCGTCCTCGGCGACGACAAGGAGGGCCTCAAGCTCGCCGAGCAGCTCGGGCAGTGGGTCGAAGACGAGGTCTGGGTCCGTCCCTCGTCCGCCCAACTTCTCTCGCCGAACGCGCTCGTGCACTGACTTGGACTCTCGCTCGCCGTCGACAGGCCCTTCCCGCCGGCGCACCTCATCCGGCCTCGAACGACAAGCGGCACGAGGGCTTCATCGACGAGCGTGACCACCGGCGAGGCGCTCATCACTTTGTCCACGGCGTCGGTCAGTGAGTCGCTCTTCCTCCCCCGCCCGACTCTCTCTCTACCTCCCTCGCTGTACTGCTCCGTCATGCTCCATGCTGACGCTCTCGTCGTACACGTACAGGGGCCACAACAACGCCGCCGAGTACCAGGCCTGGTCCGACCTCCGGAACCGCGGCGACTTTGCCAAGAAGCTCGTCCTCCGGCTCGACTCGATGCTCGAGCTCGTCAACAAGGCGACCTACATCTTTGACGAGTCGATGTGGCGCGAGATGCGTCACCAGTGGAAGACCAAGCTCGCCGACGGACCTCACGCTCGCGCCCTCGTGCGTCCTCGTGGCACTGTCCTCGTCCCGCACTCGCTGACTCGCCGCCTCTCTCCTCTTTCTCCTTCAGCCGAGCGAGTGGCTCATGCACCAAGGGCTCATCGCCGTGCACAACACGGGCGCCGACGACCACGTCGACCCGTCCGACGCCCGCAAGCTGCGCACCGCCATGTTCGTCCTCGGCCAGTTCCTCGGCGGTCAGCTCAGGCTCAAGCAGGCCGGCGTCTACTCTGAGTATCGACCTGCCGACCTCCTCTTCCTCGACACCGCCACGACATACCACCGAGTCGGGCACGTCAACGAGGACGGTCCGTGCCCCTCTCTCTCGCTCTCCCCCTCCTCGGGCCTGTCGGTCTCGCCGACCGTCGCTCTCCCTCTCGAACTCGCTGACGCCGCTGACGCCGCCCACAGGGATCCGCCACTCGATGCTCCTCCTCTGGCACCAGAAGCTGTGGGAGCTGGGCTGCACGACGCACGACTGGACGTCGCTCAAGGCCAACATGGCGCCCAGGTTCGGCCATACTCACTGGGACGACGCTCACCGGCGCGAAGCCGACGCCGAGGGTACACGGAGGGCGAGGGAGCTCGACGAGCAGGACGAGCGCGCGGCGGGCAAGCGTGCGAGGTCGACCGGGCCGCTGTAGATTCTCGAGCTCTCTGAACTTGCTCGTGTGCGCTCTCACCTCTCCCTGCCGTTCGTCACAGAGACTCTACAGAACCGGAGCGCTCCACTGCGCAGCTACTGCCGCCGTTCTCGTGCTCGTCGAGCGCATTTACCTGGCCTTCTCTCCTCCCAGTCCTCGTCGGCACCTACTCTGGCCCTCTCCTTGCTGTCACAGTATCTCCGCACAGAGTACCCTCTCTGGCCACGACCGCCCATCCTTGCCCGTGCGTGCTGCAGCGACCGCGCGACGCAGCTCGTCGAGGCGCAGCGGGCGGTCAGCATCCTCCCGCACGACCGGCATGTCCAGTCGCTCGCCTCCGTACAGCTCATCACGGCGGTATGTCGAGCACACGGGTAGATGTGCGACGGTCCGCTGTCGCGGGCGGGGTGCGCGCGAGCAGAGACCGGCGTCGCGAGGCGAAGGGTCGCGGTCGAGGGCGAGGCGAGGGTGCGGGGTCGAGGGGGTCATCTGGGGGTCGAGGGGGCCGTCTGGGCGGGAGGAGGCGGCAGTGAAGCTCATGGGAGGGTTGGCTCTGCAGAAAGGCGGGTGGCGGGGGCGCAGGAGGGGGAGAGGCGATGAGGCGGAGGCGACGAGGCGGGGACGGCGATGTCGAGGGCGAGGCGATGCGGAGAGGGCGACCGAGGATGCCTAGCAGTGCTGGAACGGGCGCAGGCGCAGCAGGCAGCGCACTCGCGGCGGGTAGAGTGCGAGAAGGCCGCGACTCGTCCTCATCAGCTCCCGCTCGCCTCTCGCTCGCTTCGGCGGCCCAGCTGAACGGCCGCGAACCGAGCAGCACGACATGGACTCAGAGCGGCTGCCTACATCATGCACGGCACCTGATCCCGACCCGTGCGGCTTTGCGGCGTCGGTCCGCCCTCTTCTCCTCTCGCGCGACCCGCCTCGAGGCCGCCCTGCACGGCGCCTCGACCGCCGCGACTCGTCCCGCTCTCTTGCTCTCGCGCACCAGTCGCAGTCTCAGGTGGACTGTCGAGAAGAGGAGGAGAACGAACGTGTAGGTGCACTTGCAAGAGAGAGAGAGAGAGGGAGCGAGCGACAGAGAGAGGCAAGGGGATCGTCGAGGGAAAGGTCACGAGGGGGTGAGGCGCTCGTAGTAGAGAACGTACGCGTCCGACGAGGACAGTGCGTCTTGCTCGGTGAGGCGGCTGACGTTGGCCTGCGCGCGTGAAAGAAAGTCAGCGCGGCGCGCGCAGGAGGAGAGCGGGCTGGGAGGACGCACGCCGTTGTACTTGTACCAGCTGCGGTCGCCGGCGCCGCGAGCGATCGTCGTGTAGTGGCCGAAGTGGACGCTCTGGCCGTGATGCTGGACGACCGCCTTGAGCTTGTACCTCGAGTACGTCGTGGACCCGTCCTTGCTGCTCTCGAGCTCGAGCTCGAGCGGGTACTCGACGCGCTCCTCGATCTTGTCCGGTCCCGCCGAGCGCGAGAGCTGGATGATGAGGTGGGGCGGCAGCGAGCGGAAGGTGGGGCGCCGGACGGACGGCTGGTCCTTGAGCTTGCACGAGTCGCAGTGGACGAGCATCGGCTCGGGTGCGAGGTGGTGCTGGATGAGGTCCATCACGGTGACGGGCGAGGTGCGGCGAGGAGGGAAGTCGAGGGTGAGGATGCGGAAGAGCTCGAGAGGACCTTCGTGAGCCTGCAAGGGCGGGAGAGCCACAGAAGGTCAGGAACGCCGAGCCCAACGGGGAGAGGCCGAGCAGTAACCGCGCACCTTGCTGCACACCGTGCACGTCGTCTCGTCGCGCCGGTAGCCCGTGATGAGCGATTTGGCGCCGAGAGCTCCCTCGACGAGCGACTCGAGGGCGGGGAAGATGCAGCTGGTCAAGAGCTCGTGCGGGTCGTGCTGGCGCTCGCGGTTGAACGGCGACGGCGTGATCATGTTGCCGTAGGCGTCGGTCGCGGTGAAGGCACGCACTGCCTGGACGAGGCGGGTCCCGTCGAGCGACTTGCCGACCGTGACGGTCGAGAGCGCGACGAGGATGGCGTGCAGCGCCTGGACGAGCTCGTACTCGAGCGGCAGGCGCTCGGCGTGTCCGTCGTGGAGCGCTTCCGGAGCTGTTGCGAATGCGACGACAGCACGGTCAGTGCGGCTGGAGGAGGACCGAGCGCGAGGACGAGCGAGCGACGCACCGATGAACTGCGGCCCGATCGAGCGCGCGAGGGCCTGGACGGTCGCGTCGAGGTAGCACGTCCTGCGTCACAGGGTCACGAGTCAGTCACGAGCGTCAGAGAGGAGCCGTCGAGAGAGGGGAAGCGGGAGAGGAGACGCACTGTCCCTCTTCCGGCGTGTAGATCCCGACGCAGCCGGGCTCGACGCCGGTCGACATGACGACGCGCGGACCCTGTACATGTCGAGAGGCGTCAGGACACGCTCGTGACGAGCGTCGCGGGCGACGGCGAGGAAGGACGAGGTAGAAGAGTCGCCGCACCTGCTGGAGCTGAGACGACGACGACGACGAGCCCTGGTTGGTGGCTAAGGTCCCGACTGCGTGACGTGCGACCGACGTCGACTGCGTCGTCGCACTCGACTTGGCGAGGCGAGACGTCGGGCGGCCCGAGATGGCCGTGCGAGACGAGTCGGGCAGCGAGTCGGTCGGCGAGTTGGTCGCTGCGGACGACGACGGCGGGGTCAGCTCGGGTCCGGCTTGATCGACAAAGAGATCGTCAACGAGATGCGCGCACCGAGCTGGAGGTGGTGCAACGCCTTGGTCGCTGCGCGAGTGTGGCGGCGAGACGACGACGGCGCCGTCGTACCAGAGGCAGGAGCGTCTGCGTCGGATGAGGGACGTCAGCGGCTGTGCCACGGTCAACACGTCGAGGGTCTGCGAGCCGAGGGAGGGAGGAGGTGGCGCACGCGGAAGCTGCTCGCCCAGAGGACCTGCGAGGAGAGGAGGACCAGGAGAAGGTCAGCGAGATGCTGACGACGAGGGAGGGGTCGTCGACGGCGCACGCTCACCCTTGGACGTCGATGCGCGAGCGCGAGACGAGGATGCGCGCGCGGCAGGTGCAGCCGCCACGTCGCCGTCATCGTCGTCGCTGTCCTCGCTCTCCTCCTTCTCCTTCTTCTTGGCCGCCTTCTCCTCCTTCTCCTTCTTCTTGGCCTCCTTCTCCTCCTTCTGCTTCTTGACCTCGGCTCGAGACTTGCCGCTGTCGGCCGCCTTGATCTTGCGGTCGACGAGGCCGAGGTGCTCCTCGACGGCGTCGCGGAAGAGGTGCGGCGCCGCGCCGACGAAGAAGTACGCGAAGATGCCGACGCGCAGGATGTTAAGCGCGCCGACGACATCGCGGTTGAAGACCCACTTGCAGTGCTTGCACTGGAGTAGGCGGTACAGCGTGTAGCCGGTGCCGATCTCCTCGAGGTACTGCATCCTGTGGGCGAGGGAGCGTCGTCAGTCGCGGACCTCGTTCGACAGGCTGAGCTCGATAAGGCGAGAGGGAGCGACGCACGTCTCCTTGTCCTTGTAGTTGTTGAGCCCGTTCGACCTCGAGATGCGGCAGCTCGTGTTTGGGCACGTCTGCGAGGTCATGTACTCGTTGAGGCGGACGACGGTGAGGGTGATGCCGCTCTTGCTCTGCAGGGAGGCGATGAGCGCCGCCGTGACGAGCTCGGTGCGGTTGGCGCCCGTCGCAAAGCTCGAGCGTGCGCCCTTGAGCTTGTGCCCGACAAAGAGGGTGACGTGCGGCTTGTCGACCTTGACGCCGTCGGCCGGGTCGGGCGCCTCGCCGACAAAGTAGTACGCCGTCCTGACGAGCGTGTCGGCAGCACGGTCAACGATCGACTGAAGGCGGCTCTGGCGGTCGACCTTGTGCTTGTAGATGAGCTCGAGGCGAACCGGGTTGGTCGCGATGAGGCGGTCGATGTAGTACCGGGCGCCGTAGAGCTCTGCGCACAGAGATGGAGCGTCAGCAGAGGGAGAGCAAGGGAGAGCAAGGGAGAATAAGAAGGAGAGGACGCACCCTCGGACGGCGGGATGCGGCTCGCGACCTGGGTCAAGGTCCAGTTGGCCGACTCGCGCCTCGTGACGGCGGCGTCGACGGCGTCGCGCTCGACAAACTGCGAGGCGCGGATCTGGGTGTGGACGACCTGCTTGGTGTGCGGCGCCGTCGCCGAGAGGGCCGTGCTGTTGCGCTCGCCGCTGTCGACGCCGACGAAGACCGAGTTGATCGGCATGTCGGCGGCGACGGGCGGGATGCGCTGCGCCTCGGCGGGCGCGTCGTCGGCCGTGCTGCTCGCCATCTCGACGTCGCCGTCGTCGTCGAGCGAGTCGCCCTTGTCGACGAGGGCCGGCGCCGGCGAGAGGCCCATCATGCCGCGGACGATGTCCTGGTCGGGCTTGCCGTGGATGTTGCGCCCGCTCGGCTTGCGCTCCCACGGGTGCTTGATTGTCGACGGCGGCCGCAGGACGTGTTGCGAGGCGGCGTTCCACCGCAGCGTGCGCGACTTGCCCGTGCGGGACACGGCATCGAGGTGCACGTAGACGGGCTCGCGGCGGTAGTTGAGCGGCGGCGGCTGGTGGCGGTGCGGCGGGTTGGCGCCGTGCTGCGCCTCGTCGCCCTGCTGCACCTTGTCGCGCGGCTTGCGCTTGACCTTCTTCTCGCCGGGCTTGCGCGACGGGTGGATCGGCTCGACGAACTCGAGGCCGAGGTCGTGGACCTTGTCGAGGAGGAGGAGCGTCGGGCCGACCTGGCACCAGTTGCCGAGGCGCTTGTTGCTGCCCTTCTTGTTCTGCGGGCCGTGAGCGTCCTCGTCAAACTCGTTGTTGATGTAGTCGACCGAGTCTGCGGGCAGGAGGGAGCGCGTCAGCCGCTGAACCCAGAGAACGAGGAGGAGGAGGAGGAGGAGAGAGGAGACGCACTGAGCTTGGCGGTCGAGTCGTCGCGCTCCTTGCGCCGGCTCGGGTCGATGTAGAAGATGGATGTCGACGCGCGCGTGTGGTGGACGAGGCCGTGCGCGATGAGCTCCTTGGGCTTGGCCAGCTGGTAGAGGAGGCCGATGGCGAACGGCGCCGCGTCGTCCCAGTCCTTGATGCCGTCGCCGCGCGAGGTGAACTTGATGTCGAGGATCATGCGGCGCCAGGCCGCGTTGCGCTGCTCCTTCGTCTCGTCGACGGCGACGAGCGGGATCGGGAGCGTCGAGGTCGGGTCGACGTGGATGAGGTCGAGGTCGTGGATGCCCTCGATGAGCTGCTTGCCCGGGAACTTCTTGCGCCGGCTCGCGAGGGCGCCGCGGCCCGGGCGGTTGGTGCGAGAGCTCGTGTTGGCGTTGGCGTCGTCGGCGTTGAGGTCGCCGTCGCCCTCGGGTTCGAGGTCCTCCTCCTCCTCCTCGTCGTCGTCGTCGTCGTCGTCATCAAGGTCGGCCATGACGACGTCGGGCGAGTCGGGCGGTGCAGGCGACGAGAGGTTGAGCGAGTCGGCGAGCGAGTCGGCGACGTCGACGGCTGGCGGCGGCTCGAGGTCCTTGTTGATGCGCTCGACGAGCGTGTTGAGGTTGAGGACGAGAGCGTCGCGCACGAGCGGGTAGGTCGCGATCATCGACCTGATGCGCCAGTGCGTGATGGTGAGCGACGAGCCGCGCGAGGTCTGCGTGCACGAGTCGGGTCAGTCTCGAGTCGACAAGGGACGAGGGCGGAGGGAGAGAAGGAGAGAGCGAGACGCACGATCTTGATGGGGATGTCGAACGCCTGGCCGACGCAGAGCATGTACCGGGCGAGCTCCTGCACGCTGCGGCCCTTCTTGCTCTCGTGCGCCCAGGTGATGATCGTCTCGGGCGTCTCGGCATCGCGCGAGACCGTAGCGACGCCGTCGAGGCCTTGGCCGAGTGCACGAGCGACGGCCTCGACGACGTCGACGAGGTAGAGCGCCGTCTCGCGGAGCTGGTCGCTGAGCTCGCGCTCGGCGCTCGACTCGAGCTCAGCGGCTGCGGCGCCGGTCCTGCGGCGCAGTGCGGCTCGGTCGTCGGCGGCGGCGAGCGAGCGCAGGGGACGACGCAGGCCCTTGAGGGCGCCGAAGAAGCGGGCGCGGGTGGCGTCGCGCCAAGCCTCGTGCGGCGCGACCTCCTCGCCGTCCTTGTTCTTCTTCCTCGTCGTCTTCTTCTTGGACGCGCCGCTCGCGGTCGCCGCCGCCGCCGCCGCCGCCGGTGCCGCGGCGCCTGGGCCCGCCGTCGGCGCGGCGTGGAGCGGGCACGAGATGAGCGCGTCGGCGACGATGTCGGTGAGGGCGCGACGTGTCGACAGGCTGCCGGGGACGTCGCCGGCGAGGAGGGGGAGGACCTGGCGGACTGGGTCGGTCGAGTGCGGAGGAGGAGGGACGAGGTTGGGCGACGGGACGAGCGAGGCGAGGCGCTGGAGGACGTCGGCGGGGCCGAGCGTCCAGTCGATCGAGAGGAGCTTGGCGATGGCCTTGACGGGCCCGAGGGTGTTGCAGCGAGCGGCGGTAGCGTAGTTGGTCCCGATCTTGCGGAACTCCTCCTCGCGGTTCTGGAAGGGGACCTTCTCGGGGAAGACGATGCCGCTGTTGCGCAGGTGCGGGATGGCGATGACGAGGAGGAGGGGAGGGATCTGCTCGAGCGAGATCAGCGCCAACTCGCCGCTGAGGAGGGACGAGGTGCGAGGGAGGAGGTGCGTGCGAGAGAGAACGCACCTTGTGGTCGACGCAGCGCTCGAGCTGCTCGTCGGAGATGTCGTGGAGCCCGTTCTCGATGCGCGCCGTCTCATCGGCCTGCTTCGAGTCGGGCACAGTCTCGAGGTGGAGCTCGACGAGGCGGTCGATGTTCTGTTGGCGGTCGTCGATGCCGCCTCCAGACTTGAGGAGCGGGCCCATCTTGTCGCCCTGGAGGCACAGGCCGACCTTGATGACGGCGGGGAAGAGCTCGCGCGCGAAGACGTCCATGCTGTCGAGGCGCATCGAGGCGGCGAAGAGGGAGTGCGAGGGCGAGATGAGCGCCGACGTGTTGAGCGTGTCGTTGAGGATCGGGAGGAGGACGCCGAGCTCGGTTTGGTGGGCGACGAGGTGCACGTCGAGCAGGTGGCCGTACTCTTGACGTCGAGGCGAGTCTGAAGGGGAAGAGGCGGCAGGAAGACGAGGGTCAGTTGACGGCGACCTTCTCAAATTGGGCGGGAGCGAGACGCACCTGCGAGATTGGCGGATGCTGCATGGATGAGGGGAGGTGACAGTCAGCTCGGGGCAGACGAGGCGGGGACGAAGAAGAGGAGGAGGAGGGTGAGGGACGCACGTTCGACGACGCGGTTGTACGCGGTAGAGCGCGAGACCTGGATGACCGTGTTGGCGCACATGCGCTTGACGAACTTGCCCTTGGTGATCTTGGTACCGTCGCCCTTGGCGGCCTTGGCCTTCTTCTTAGCGCCGGCCCTGCCCGCCTTGCGCTTCGACGTCGACGCCGTCGCGCCGCTGCCGTCGACGACCTCGTCCTGGTCGTCCTCCTCCTCGCCCTCGCCCATGCCCGAGTCCTGCTCCTTGGCCTTCTGCGCGTCCGAGATGACGCGCCGGCGCAGCTCAGCGATCGTGAGCGGCCGTGCGGGCGGCACCTCGCCCTCGCGCTTGACGTCGAGCTTCTTGACGTCGCCGCCGACCGCCTCGTGCGCGCAGGCCGCCTCGCCGAGCGTGTCGACGGGGATGCTCTCCTTCGAGAAGGCGGTGAACGTCCTCACGCTGTAGCCCGGGTCGTCCGTCCTGCCCGGCTTGCCCTTGCCCGCGAGGAAGAAGCGCATGTGGTCCTTCTGCTTCTTGGGGTCGTGCGAGTGCTCGGCGACGTTCTCGCCCGGGTACGCTGTCGGGTAGATGAGGTTGGCGTGGGTGCGCGAGTGGTCCGAGTCGAGGATGCGCTGGCGCTGCGCGTCGGCGATCCAGTCGTTCTTGTTCTCGACGGGCACCTCGTCGCCCTGGAGCGTGTGCACCTTGAGGGCGAGCTTGGGGAGCGCAAGCGCGTCGACCTGCTGGACCCTGAGGAGGGCGGCGGCAGGCTGCTGGGGCTTGACGCGCGGGCCCGTCGTCGGCGGCGGGTTGGCGGCGAGGCGGGCGACCTCGGCGGCGGCGGCCGCGCGGTCGCCGGGCTTGAGCGCGAGGGCGTCGAGCTCGACGCCGTGCGTGAGGACGAGGCGCTCGAGCGCGTCGTGGGCCGTGCGGGCGGCGTCGGCGGCGCGACGAGCGGCGGCGTCGGCGCTCGACACGGCGACGGCAGCGCGGTTGTCCTCGATCGACATGAGCGGCGGGAGCTCGAGCTTGGCGTTGAGGATGGCGTGGAGCTCCGTGTCGACCTGGTGGCGGCGGGCGCGGGCGCGGGCGAGGTCGACGTCTGCGGCGTCGGCGACTTGCCGCGCGGCGTCGGCGGCCTTGCGCAGACGGTCGTACTGGCTGACCCATGGACGGTTGACGTGGTCGACGTACTTGGACGACCCGATGATGGTGACGAGGCCGATGTAGTAGAGGCCGGGGCCGCAGTCGTTGCCGGAGTAGCAGCTCGCGATGAGGTTGGCCTCGCCCGACGTGAACGGCCAGCGCTGGGTGTCCTGCTCGAGGGCGCGCCGGTCGATCGAGATGATCTTGCCGCCGCGGCCGGGCGAGGCGTGCGAGGCCGAGTGCTCGGCGCGCGAGCCGACGGTGAGGTCGGTGTCGGGCCCGTACGTGTGGACGGCGGTGCTCGCGAACGGGCGCCGCATGGGCGCCATCCAGCCGGGTCCGGGCAGGGCGAGGCTCGCAAAGTAGCGAGTCAGGTACGCGATGTAGGGGTCGGCCTCATGCGGCGCGACGATGAGCTGGAGGGCGCCGGTGTTGCCGAAGAGCGGGTAGTGCTGCGGGCAGGGGGAGGCGCGTCAGCGCTCGCTCCCTCCTCGCACAGCAGCGAGAGAGGACAGGTGACGCACCTCAGACGTGTAGAGCGGCGAGACGATGTCCTTGGCGCTGAACTTGTACGGGTCGACAGGAGCGTCTGAGACGGCGCGACGCTCGGCGCGCGCGCCGCGGATGATCTCGGGCTGGTGCCGTGCGACGTACGTGTCGTGCTTGACGACGGGGCGGAAGCGCGGGTGGTCCTGGACGTAGAGGACGAGGGCGTGCTTGAAGTGCTTGTGGATGAGGCGGACGAGGTCGAAGATGTCGGCGGCGACGCGAAGAGCGACCTCGTGCTGCGCCTCGGCGAGGGTCGGGAAGCCCTTGCGGTCGGAGCAGACGTCGGTGCAGTGGCGGAGGAAGCTGCGGTAGAATGCGCCGGAGTCGACGAGGAAGAGCCGGTTCGGGTCTGTGGGGGAGGGGCGGACGAGGAGTCAACGGAGAGGAGCGAGAGAGAGGGCACGAGACTGAAACGCACCGTTGCTGTTCTGTGCGAGGTCACTGAGCCACGCACTGACGTCGGGGTACCTGACCCAGCACTGCGCTGCTGCTTGATGAGCCGCCTCGGCGGGTGTCGGGTTGACCGAGTCGGGCGGGCGCAGGTCCTCGTCCGGGTTGAGCTCGGTGACGCCTGGCTGGGCGGCAGGCGGGCGTGCTTTGAAGACGACCACGTTGAGGCCGCGCAAGCCCATCGTGCTGTGCTGCAGTCGAGGAGGGCGGCGGGAAGGGCGACGAGCTGAGGGGAGGGGAAAGCGACGGACTCGCCGGCGACATGGCCGGACAGGAGCCCGAGCTTGCTCGAGCGGTCGAGGAGCGAGCGCGTACGGCCGGACAGGAGCTCGAGACGGACGGACGTCCGTGGCCGACGAAGGAGCCAGCGCGGACTTCGCCCTGTGCCGGTTGAGGGGCGGTACGGTGCGGGGTTGGCCTCGGTAGGTCTCTCGAGCTCGCGATGAAGGGCTTGCGCTGGTCTAGCTCTCTCAGTAAGGCGGGCACTGAGTGAGGCTACGATTCCGACGAAGAGAAGAAGAAGAGAGGGAGCTGCAGAGAGAGGGGGCGCTTACCCTCGTCGCTACCGTCTCTCTCGGCGAGCGAGCTTGACAGGGACCTTGCTGCTAGCTTCATGCACTCAGAGAGCAGCCTGTGCAGTCTGTCCGCGCTCTGCGCGACGCGGCGAGTTTGTTGACCTCGATCGGCGTCCCCCGCGGTGTTCGCTCCTTCGCTTCACCCGCGACGACGCTCGCTGCCGCCGATGGAGCACGACAGCCCTCCGCAGAGCGGCTACGCCCAGCTGCCGCACCCGGCGCACCAGCAGCAGCCTCCCCTGGCCCCTCCTCCCCCTCCTCCTCCTCATCACCCGCCTCCCCCGTCGTCGCAGCCTCAGCCAGCCTCGTACCCAGGCCCGCCTGCCGCAGGACCACCCTCAGCATCGACCTCGCCACGCACCAGTATCGCCGGCTCGGTCGGTCCCGACGCCGCCAAACAACGCGCTGGCTCGTACGTCCCGACTCGAGTCGCCGACCCGATCAGCACGACCGTCAAGCGCTCGGCCAAGGCGTGCCTGTACTGCCGTCGCAGCAAGGCCCGCTGCACCGGCCTCGAGAGCTGGCCGTGCCGCAGGTGCAGGTGCGCTCGCTCACCTCCACCTCGACGCTCTCCTTTGGCGCGAGGCCTCCTCCGGCCAATTTGGCCGGCCGGCTGACGCTCTCTCTCGACGCACGCAGGGAGGGCGGCATCGAGTGCGTGTTCGAGGGCATCAGCACCGACGACCTGCGCAAGAAGATGGACGACAAGCCGTTCGTGCAGCAGGGCGCTCCGCTCCCCGCCGCCGTCGCAGGACCGAGCCACAGCTCGATGTCGCCGCTCGAGGCTCGCCTCGCCCGCCTCGAGTCGGAGCTCGCCCTCATCCGGTCGGCCGCAAGCTCGCACACGGCGCGCCTCGACCGTCTCGAGCGCCGCGAGGGCGACAGCCAGTGGAGCGAGGGTGCGTCCCGTCCTGCTTCGCGCCCGTGCGAGTGGCTCAGCTGCTGACAGCGTGCCCTCTCATCGCGCGCAGTCGGCGACTCGGAGGGCCTGACGCCACCCGACGGCGGCAAGAAGCGCCACCGCCGCGACAGCGCAGAGTTCCAGGCGTTCGCGAGCAAGGCGTTCGACCTGTTCTGGGAGATGTACGCGCCGTTGGCGCCCTACGTCGTGCCGACCACGGACCACTACGGCCAGGTCAAGGACCGCTCGCCCCTCCTCATGCACTGCATCATGTGCGTCGCTCGTCCTCCCTCGTCGCCCTCGGCGGGCTCGAGCGCTCACGGCCGTCGACGCCCCGCAGCGCTGTCGCCTCGCGCCACTCGAACGAGACGGCCCTCGTCGAGTTCAACCGCAACGAGGCGCTCAGGCTCATGCGCGAGACGCTCTACGCCGAGCGGCCCGTCACGCTCGACGACGTGAGCCCGCCTTCCTTCCTTCTCCGCGCTCGAGCCGCGTACTGACTCTCTCGGCGTGCAGCTCAAGGGCAGCCTCGTCTGGGGCGCGTGGCTCGTGCGTCCTCCTCCCTCCCTCCCTCGCTCGAGCCACAGAGGAGACTGCTGACTCGAGCCCGTCGCCGTCCGCAGGGAAAAGGCGCGCCGCCCGGCCACGCCGTCACGCTCGCCCTCCAGCTCGACCTTCCTCGCGTGCGTCCTCTCCCGCACACTCTCTCCATGTCGCCGTCCTGACGCCCTCGCTGCCACAGTCGCTCGAGCGCCTCGTTGCGAGCGCCTCGGATCCGGCCTCGTCGGCCGAGGTCTTTGAGCAGCTCATGCCCGCGGCGCGCATCTGGCTCACGCTCTACGCGCAGGACATCTGGTGCGTCTCGTGCTTGCCCTCTCGACCTCGACCCGGCAGTAGCTGACCCGAGCCGTCGGCCCCGACAGGCTCTCGTTCTCGCTCAACCGCCGCCCGCTCGTCACGATCGACGTCTCGGTCACCTCATCGCGCCTGCTCCTCGCCTTCCCCGCACTGCGACCCGTCGACGCACGCCTCATCGCCCAGTCCGAGCTCGTCACTGTGCTCGGCGTCGTCCAGGAGTCGTTCCTCAAGCTGCAGCGCCAGTCGGTTGAGCAAACGATCCAGGTGGTCCAGCAGGCCAACAGCCACCTCGAGCAGTGGATCGGGACGTGGGCGGGCTGGGCGCAGACGCAGGAGGAGGAGGCAGGGCGATACGTCCTCGCGAGCTTCTCGGTCATGCTCCAGGTCCGTCTCTCTTTCTCCCTCTCTCGCCCGCCCGAGACTGACTCTCGCCTCGGCATCGCAGTCGGCCCGCTTCTTCGTCAACACGCTCGGCCTGCGCGACATCACGTCGGCCGAGGAGTTCCTCCCGATCCACCTGCCCTTCCTGCGCACGGCCCTCGACGCGGCGGTCCGCATCCAGGGCATCCACCGCACGCACAAGGTCGCTCACTCGGCCGAGATGACCATGATCTCGCTCTCGGTGCGTCTCCTCTCCCTCGCACGTGAGAGCGCGCAGGTCCTGACGCTCGCACCCCTCAGAGCGGCGCCCTCTTCCTCCTCAAGATGATCAAGCTCGTCCCCTCGGCCTTTGCGCCCACCGACTGCCCCGCGTACCCCTCGAGCGCGTTCCCCGCCTCGTTCAACAAGGCGCTCGCCGAGCAGCTCACGTCGTCGTCGTCGCCCGACACGTCGGCCTCGTCGCAGCAGCAGTCGTTCCCCTCGATCAAGCAGGCCTTTGCCGCCGCCCGCCACTCGGCCGCCCTCCTCAGCTGCGCCCCGCGCTCGCAGCAGAAGCGCGCCCAAGCCGTCAAGGCCGCCGTCGAGCGCCTCGAAGCCGAGATGAGCGTCCCGCACCCGTCGCTCCTCGCGCCCCTCGCGACGGGCGCCGCCGCCGCCGCCGCCGCTGCCGCAGCAGCAGCCGCCTCGGGCGCAGGCAAGCGCCCGCGCGAGGACGACGCGCTCAGCTCGCCGGCGCGCCCGAGCCCGCGCGCGCCGCCGCACGCGCCTTCGCCGTACTGGTCGCTCGGACTCGGGTTCTCGCCTGGCGGGACCGTCGGGGCGGGCGAGACGGCGACGCCGCCGGCGGGGTTCTGGGCGACCGACTCGGCTGATGTGCTCGCTGTGGCGGCGACCAACGGCGAGGTTAACGGCGGCGGCGAGGGCGCGGCGGCGGCGGCGCAGGGAGGAGTGCGCGGGCCGGCCGAGCTCGACGAGCTCACGATCGAGTCGCTCATCGGGACCGACAGGTGCGCTTCCTTTCTCTCTTCATGACGAGCGTGAGCCGGTGCTGACGCCGTCGCGGATCTCGCAGTTTCTGGTCGTGGAGCAACTCGTTGCCGGCGGCGCAGGACATTCACGCGCTCGTGTCGTAGCAGTGGCTTCTCGTGTGCAGTGCAGCTTTATCTCAAAGTCTAGCTGCTCGCTGTGCGCTTTCTGAAGAGCTCGAGAGCTCGCTACGAGACGGCGAGAGCTGCGAGGGCCCGTGCGGGACGCCAAGGGACGAGCTACGACTCGCAGGACGGTCAGGGCACGAACGTTCTAGCTCAACTGCACAAACTACGAGATCTACAGACCGAGAGAGAGGGACGGAGGAGACCGACAGAGGGCTCAGCAGACCTGCAGAGGGCGAACGCGAAGGTCAGTTTCCGGCGACCGAGGCGGCTCGATGACGGCTCGAGAGGACGCACGTAGACATAGTACGGGTTCGCCGAGTCGGTCGCGTCCTGAAAGGCCATGGCGTCCTTCTCGCGCTGCAGATCCTCGGGCGACCAGCCGTGCTCCTCGACGAGCGCACGGACCTGCTGGGCTTTCTTGAGGTTCAGGCGGAGCGTGTACCACCGCATCACGAGCGCGAGGGGGACGAGGAGGACGAGGAGGACAAAGAGGGTGATCTTGCCTGTGAGGAGCGGCCGTCAGTCGGGATGCGCGAGGAGGGAGGAGTCGAGGAGGACCGACGCACCGGGCAGGTATTGAGGTGCCGTGCTCTGCTGGAAGGCCTGCGAGCCGCAGATGTTGCCGCCGGCGAACGAGACGAGGAGCGCGCCGTTGACGACCGAGCGCTTCGACGACCCGGCGATGTTCGACGCCGACCAGGAGAAGAGGAGGGAAAGCGCCGAGACGAAGGTCTGCGACAGGAAGACGCCGACCAAAAGCACGACCTTGTGGTCCTTGGTGCTGCCCGAGTTCGAGTAGGCGAGGAGGAGCGCAAAGCCGACGATGGACGGGATGACGCCGGCGATAAAAGGGAGCATGCGCACGCGCCCCTTGTCGGCCCAGAACGCGATGATGAGGGTCGTGACGAGCTGGACGGCGCCGCTCGGCATGTTGTACAGGAGCGCCTCGGCGGACGTGTAGCTGCGACGAGGTGAGCAGGAGGAGGAAGAGGGGGAGCGCCGGAGGAAGAGGAGGTAAAGGAGGAAGAGGAGAGAAGGAAGACGGTCAGCGCCCGATTCGAGCCGAGACGGTTCAGGAGGCAGCTACGCACCCGAAGCTCTTGATGAGGATCGACGTGAAGGACGTGATGGCGGCGTTGGGCACCGAGATGACGAACATGAGCGCGCAGAGGAGCCAGACCTTGGGGTCGCGGCAGGCCTCGAGCGCCTGCGCCTTCTTCCACTTGCGCGAAATCGTGCCCGACTGGTTTCCGCGCACGCGCTCGAGGGCGATCTGGCGCTCGCGCGGCGTAAGGAACTTGGCCGAGGCGACCGAGTCGGGGAGAAAAATGAGGACGGCTACGCCGACGACGAGGGCCATGGCGCCCAGGACAAAGTAGATCTGCGCGACGAGAGAGCAAGGAGAGTGTCGAGAGGGCGTCAGTCGACTGGGAGGCGAGCAGGAGATCGAGCGAAGACTAGGAGGGCCGCGAGACGAGGTGCGGCGAGGGGAAGGAGGACGCGGATGGCCGGCGAGGCGACTCACGAGTCGCCACCTGTCGACTGTTCCCTCGTACGTGTTGAGACCATAGGCAAGCGCACCTCCTCCGATCGTCGCCCAGCCGTTCATGGAATAAAAGCATCCCACTACCCTGGCTTGCTCGTCCTTCTTGAACCACGCCGCGACGGTAGCGATGAGCACAGGTGTGACCGAGCTTTCAAACACGCCGAGTGCGAGCCTCCAGATGAAGAAGGGTGCGAAGAGGGACGTCGCCGAGTGAAGCCAGAGGGCGCTGCAAAGGAAAGGAAGGCCGAGTCAGCTCGAGGACGAGGACCGAGCGGCGACGAGCACGACGCACCCTGACCACAGGCAGATGTTGAGGCCCAGCCACTTGGCCATCGGAAAGCGTTGCGCGAGGATAGACTGCGGGATCTCGGCGAGGAGGAAGCCCTGAGGGAGAGAAGCAGGTCAGGTCGGTAGGCGAGGTCGATTCGCGACGAGCTGCACGTACGAAGTAGAAGGCGGAGACTGCCATGTTCCACTGCACGCCCTTTGACGCGAGCGGAAGGCCCATGACGGCCGAGTAGTTGACCGAGCCCTGCAGAGGGAGAATGTCAGCTCGCGCTCGCCCTCGACGGCCACGAGGATGCTGTCCGACCTTGTCGAGAAACTGCGAGAAGTAGACTGCAGCCAGGAGTGGTACGATCTAGGGAAGAGGAGCGCAAGAGGTCAGTCTCGAGGAGCGAGGAGGACGGAAGCTCGAGGAGGAAGGGGCGCGAGGAGGAAAGGGAGCTCGAGGAGGAAGGGGCGCGAGGACGCACCCGGATGAAGACCTTGCGCCGCACAGCCGCTTCCTCCTCCTTTGTGAACGTGACTGCAGTGTCGCCTGCGAGTTTGGCGCCCTCGTCGCCGTCCTCCTCCGAGATGGCGGCGAGCGGCGAGTCGCTCACGGCGACGGTGCGGCCGACGCCCTCCTCGAGCTTCTTGTCGCAGGTCGAGTCGGTCGTGTGCGAGGCCATGGTGGCGAGGCCCGGCATGGTCGAGTAGTCGTGTCGGTGTAGGAGAGGAGGAGAGAGAGAGCGAGATAGCGCGGAATCGGCTCGAGACGAGGAGGGCGAGCCAGCACGATCTCGAGCCGTGCCGACGGTACAGGCGGCGGTACGTCGGCGCGATAGGCACTGCGCGAAAGCTCGCCAAGCCCCCTGCAGCTCCAGATAGCCACGGGCCGCACGACGAACGAGGTCGTGGGGGCAGCGCGCCCTCGAGCTGTGCGCCGGCCTCGGACAGAAGCCGACGGGGCGCAGGGACGAGCCCGGCAGTGGCGGATAAGGCTGCTGCAGCTGCGGAGCGGCTAAGCCGTGCTTGCCCGTGAGCGTGGGAACGCGGAGAAGAAGCAGAAGTGTGGAGAGGGTGATGAGGACGAAGGGGCCGGCCTCGCTCGCCTGCGGCCCGTCGGGAGGGCGGCTGCAGCACAGCGAGCTCTGCTGAGGGTGCTCGAGGCGGCTGAGCGTTCTGGCCGAGTCTGCGATCGAGGACAGCGAGGCGAGGGCGCGACCGACGCCGTTGCTCGCTCTCTGGGGACAGGCACGTCGTGCTGCTCTGCGTTCTTTCTCATGCTCTCGAGAAGCTCCTTCGAGGCACGCTCTCGCCTGAAGAAGGAAAGACGAGCGGGAAGATCGTTGCGAGCGGCGAGAAGACGGCCGAGTCTAAGTTACCCCGCGCTCCTCCCTAACGATCCTCCTGCCTGCGACCGCGCCGCCTCGAACTCCTCAGACGCTGCAGTATGACGAGCTCGACCATCTCGCTCCGGAAGAAGTCTCGCAGCCGGGCGAGCGAGATTCGCGGCGTTGACGTCGTCGTCGTGGCGGAGTTCGTTGGCGTGTGGCGGCGAGGGCGCGACAGGAGAGGGCTATCGGTCGTCCAGGGCGACGGAGGTGCAGTTCGAGGACGACGAGGGGGTCGGCGAACAGGAGGGATCGAAGCTGAGGGCGCCGTGCTCTTGCTCGGTCGGTGCGAGGAGGACGAGACGTCAGCGAGTCTGCGCGCAAGCGGCGCCGCACCTTGCCCGTCTTGCGCAGACCTAGTCGCAACGAGTAGAAGACCTTGTCCACCAATTCGAGAGGACCGCAGGCAGGGAGCGCCGTGTCGAGAGGCCGAGGGCGAGCGGATCTGGACGTCGAGCTGAGGGCGGCGAGGGCGCACGTCGAGGTTGGGGGAGAGGCGTCGCAGGATGAGTTGACGAGTTGGCAGTGATGCACGCTTGGCTGCAGAGGCCGAGAAAGCGATGTCGTAGAACAGGAAGGGAGACGGAGGGGAGGGTGAGGTCGACCTGGCGGCGTCGCGTTTGGCGAGGAGGACGGCGAGTTCGGGGCACGCAGGATAGGTCGAATGCGCGTTGGCGAGCAGCTGGCGGCCTGCTGGGCGGTGTTGTCGTGTCGGAGTCGGGGCGAAGATGGCGGCGAGATGAGGTTGTCGGCGGGTGCTGCAGCGGCGGCAAAGGCGGCGGGCGGGTGTGGCGGTGACTCGGAGGCACACAGTACAGCTCGTGTACTCGCTGCCGAGGTCCGCAGGCGGGCAGAGCTCGTTGTCGCCTCGGAGGCCTCGCTCACCTCCCTCGCTCGACGACGACGGGCTCGCGAGCCTTTTCCATGCCACCGCGAGCTCTCCACGGCACAGGGCACGAATATCTCACAACTGCACTGACCGGAAGAGAGGAGAGACTACTACGGCGGAAAATCTAGGAGAGGACAGGAACGAACGAGGACGAGGCGACGACGACGAAGGAGGACGAGGTGACGACGACGAAGGCGGACCGCTCACGAGACGTACGTCTGGAAGACGTTTTCGCGGTCCGTCTTGTCCTCCATGGCGGCGCGCGAGCGCTGCGCATCGACCTCCTCGGGCGACCAGCCGTGCTCCTCGACGAGCCGGGCGAGTTGCGCAGTTTTTTGGCGGTTGAGGTACTGCGTGTAGGCGTACATCGACAGGACGGTCGGGATCATGGCGCCGAAGAGGACGAGGATGGCGATCTTGCCCCCGGTGTACGCCGGCGCGGCGGAGGGGCGGAAGATCTGGGTGCCTGCGAGAGAGGGTCCGAGCGGTCAGACGAGGTCGACGCGAGGTCGAGGCGGTGCACGGCTGCCGGTAAGGGATGTACGCACCGATGATGTTACTGAGGGCAAAGGTCGAGCTGCAGGACAGGGCGAGCAGGTCAGCGGAGAAGGTCGTGAGGAGCTCGTCGAGGAAGCACGCACAGGAAGGCGCCGTTGACGACGCTCTTCTTGGTCGCGCCGCCCGTGTTGCTCGCCGTCCACGCGTACTGGAGCGCGAGAGCGCTGCCGTAAGTTTCAGCCTGCGGCCGGGAGCGAGAGTCAGCCTGTGCCCGTGAAGAAGAGACGAGGGGGCTCGAGCGCACGAGGAAGACGCCGGCGAGGCTCATGCTCTTGCTGCCGCCCGACGACGCGACGAGGAGGGCTGCACCGATGACGGTCGGCACGACGGCGACGAGGATGGGCAGCATGCGGGTGCCGAGGCGGTCCGAGAGCTGGCAGACGCCGATGGTCGTGAGGGCGGCAATGGCACCCCTGGGCAACTGCAAAAGAATCGTCTCCCTCGACGTGTACCCGAAGCCCTTGATCTACACAGTTAGGAAGGAGACGTCAGCTTGAGGAAGAGGAGAGGAGGAAGCGAGAGGGCGCACGATGAGGCTCGAGAAGGAGGCGAGGCCGCCGTTCGGGATGCTCGACAGGGCCGTGAGCAGCAGCAAGATCCACGTCTTGGGGTCGGTGAGCGCCTCGACGACCTGGTAGCGCTTGGTGACACCATTCCGGGTCCCCGTCTGGTTGTCGCGGACGCGCTCGAACGCGACGACCTTCTCGCGCTCGCTCAGGAAGGTCGCCGTCGCGAGCGAGTCGGGGAGCCAAATCAGCACACAGATGCCGACGGCGTAGGCGAGTGCACCCATGATGATGTAGAGCTGCGACGGCGGGACCAGTCAGCGAGACGTTCTGGACGCAGGAGGAGGGAGCGATTGAGGACGAGGGTGGGAGGGGGCTCACGATGCGCCAGTGGGCGATGCCGTCGCCCTTGTAGAACGTCACGCCGTACGCGATGAGGCCGCCAAGGACGTTCGTGAGGCCGTTGCCGCAGTAGAAGAGCGAGATGCGCTTCGCCTGCTGGTGCTTCGGGTACATGCCCGCGACCATCGCGATAAGGATAGGGCCGACGCAGCTCTCCGCCATACCGAGGAGGAAACGCATCGCGAAGAAGAATCCGAAATTCGCACTGGCGGCGTGAAGGATGAGGGCCCTGCGAGTGGTGGGTGCGAATCAGCTCGTGTCGGCTTAGGAAGGACGACAGGAACGACGACGGGAACGACGACAGGAACGACGACAAGACTTACGTCGCCCAGATGATGATGTTGACGCCGAGGCTGCAGCAGGTCGAGCGTGAGTACGAGATGCGGGCCGAGAGCGAGGAGGAGGAGCGAGGAGGGGGACGCACTACTTGGCCAAGGGGAAGTGCTGCGAGATCATCGTCGTCGGCACCTCGAAGACAAGAAAGCCCTGCAGTGCGGTTGAGAGGGTCAGCACTGAGTGCGCTCGCCTCGAGCGCTGGCGGAAGCCGAGCGCGACACGAGGACCTGGTGGACCCTGCCGCCGCGGCGAAGACGACGCTGCTTACGAGGTAGAACGCCATACTGACTATCTCGTGCAACCCAGTGAGTCAGTGCTCTGTAGCGCGTGAGCAGGGAGACGCCCGGGGCAGGCCCGAGCCGGCAGCATCCCTGCGCACGGACCCCGAGCAGATGGGCGACTTACCGAGGCTGTAGTGCTCGCCCTTGATCGGGAGCGACATGACGGACGTCCACTGCAGCAAGTTCTTGTCCATGAACTGCGAGCTGGTCGAGTCGAGAAAGCCGAGAGTCAGCGCCGGACGAGGAGAGGAGGACGAGGCGTCGAGGAGGAGAGGAGGACGAGGCGTTGTGAGGGAGGAGACGCACAAGTAGACGGCAGCGAGCAAGGGCATGACACGCTTGTCGAGCTTGCGCTTGACGGCATCGGCTTCTTCCTGGGTGTACTCGTTGCGTTCGTATCCGGCGACGTGGGCGCCCTCGTCCTCGTCCTTCTCGTCGACGTCGGCGAGGACGTGGTGCGCCGCCGCTGCGGGCGTCACCCTCGTGCCGCCGGCGACGCCCTTCTCCTTGTCGATCGAGGTCGTCGACGAGAGCGAGTCCATGTGGGAAGGCGAGGAAGGAGGGCGAGGGGGGACGAGTCGGTGCTGAGCGAGGACGAGAGGCAGGGAGGCGAGGGTCGGCGGCGAGGCTCGTGTAGGAGCTGGTGGAGTGGAGAAGAGAGGAAGACAGCCGCAGACCGGGTCCAAGGGGCGCGAGAAGGAGGGACAGATAGCCCGGTCGAGGGGGCAGGTGATTGGAGCCGTGTGGAGAGCGCGACGGCCCGACGGCTGCGTACCGTAGCCTTTATTTGGCTCGTGCGGGCGAGTTGCGCGCCGTCGGAGCCTACGGCGAGGTCGTCGAAGGGCGACAGAGCCCGGGCTGGGTGGGAGCCGAGCAGCTGGAGGAGCGGCGAGAAGCGCGACGCTCAGAGCGGCAGGCGACCTGCGCAAGCTCGTCGAGCTGCTCTGGTGCATCGCTCCTGAGCTCTGCAGCGCTGTCTGCGAATCGTGGACGACGGGGCGAGGCTGAAGGGGGAGGAGCTTGTGCTCGTGCAGCGGCTCGCCCGGCGCACTTGCCTCGTCGAGCAAGCGGGCGCTATCTCGAGATCGCCGCCGCTCGAATGCCGTCGGCCCTGCGGTTCCAGCTCGTGCATCAAGCACGCCCTCGCACCGGACCCGAGCCGGGCGAGCGAGGGGACCGGCTCCTCCGCCCCTCCTCCTCGCTCTCATCCCCTACACAACTCGCCACTCATACGCACGACTATGGCCTCTCAGCGCGAGCTCTACCTCCACCAGGACCTGCCCGACCTCGAGGTCCCGTACCAGCCGTTCGCGTCGAGGAGGAGCGTCGTCTACGGTGCGCCCCTCCCCTCGCTCGCACGGCAGCGCAACGAGTAAGCTGACCGGCTCAGACTCACGCCCATAGGTACCAAGGGCATGGTCGCCTGCTCTCAGCCTCTCGCAGCCGAGGCCGGCCTCGAGATCCTCCGCCAGGGCGGCAACGCGGCTGATGCAGGTGCGGCCTCGCTCTCTCCTCTCGTCTGCGGGTGGATGCGCATAGAGGCATGCGAGGACCGATAAGGGGTCTCTAGCGAGCGCACCGACACACTGCACGACCCGCTCGCAGAGAGCTGACCCTCTCCTCCTCGTCCCCCTTCGTCCCCCACACAGCTGTCGCCGTCTCTGCGGCCCTCAACCTGACCGAGCCGGGCTCGTGCGGCATCGGCGGCGACGGCTTCTGCCTCTTCTACGACACCAAGTCGAAGCAGGTCAAGGCGCTCAACGGCTCGGGTCGCGCGCCCGCCGCCCTCACGCTCGACAAGGTCCGCGAGCTCGGCATTACCGGGCGCGAGATCCCGTTCCTCGACATCAACTCGGTCACCGTGCCCGGGTGCGCCGCGCTGTGGTGCGACACGATCGAGATGCTCGGCAGCGGCAAGTTGACGATGAAGGACGTCCTCGCGCCGGCGATTCGCATGGCCGAGGCTGGGTGCGTCCGTCCTGCTCTCCTCGCACACATACCCGAGCTGACTCGCATCCCCGCCGCAGCGTGCCCATCCACGAGATCTCGTCGTACAGCTGGGTCAAGAACCACGACGTCTTCCTCAAGCAGTCGCCCAACTTTGCCGAGATGCTCATCACGGACCCCGAGACGGGCAAGACGCACGCGCCCCGGCCGGGCGAGATCTACAAGAACCCCAACCTGGCGCGCACATTCCGCGAGGTGGCCGACAAGGG
This sequence comes from Rhodotorula babjevae, assembly GCA_920104245.2. Taxonomy (NCBI): domain Eukaryota; kingdom Fungi; phylum Basidiomycota; class Microbotryomycetes; order Sporidiobolales; family Sporidiobolaceae; genus Rhodotorula; species Rhodotorula babjevae. The sequence continues at coordinate 1,025,204 of CAKKSZ020000023.1, forward strand.
CAAGGCGGGCTACTACGAGGGGAGGATCGCAGAGGCGATTGTCGAGCGTGCGTCCCCTCTCTCTCTCTCCTCTGCGTCTCCTGCGACTCGTGTCGAGCAACTCGAGCACCTCACGAGTGTCGAACGCGAACCTGCACTCGTCGTGCCGCCGCTGACGCTCTCGTCGTCGCCCGCCGCAGTCATCCAGTCCAAGGGCGGCGTCATGACGCTCGACGACCTCATAAACCACACAACGACGCCCGTCACGCCCATCTCGATCAGCTACGGCGGCGAGAACGGCGTCACGCTCCACGAGACGCCGCCAAACGGCCAGGGCCTGACAGCGCTCATCGCACTCGGCATCCTCGAGGCGATGCAGGACCAGGGCAAGGTCGACCTCAACAAGGTCGAGCACCTCTCGGCAGAGTGGTTCCACCCTCTCATGTGCGTCCCTCTTCCTGGATCTGGGCGAGGACACGCCGACCGCAGCCAGCTGACCCCCTCCCCGTGCCCCTCTCGCCGGCGCAGCTCGGCCATCCGCCTCGCCTTTGCCGACACTCGCGCCTACGTCGCCGACCCAGAGCACTCGCGCGTGCCCGTCGACGAGCTCCTCTCGAAGCCGTACCTCGCCAAGCGCGCCGAGCTGTTCGACCCCAAACAGTCGACGGCCGTCATCAACAAGGGGACCCCGATCGCGTCGTCCGACACGGTGCTGTTCGAGGTGGTGGACCAGTACGGGTGCGTCGAGCCTCTTGACGACATGGTCTTGAGCGGGCGGGAGAGCTGACTTGCCCTGCCGCTTTGACCCTCTCTGCCCCTCCTCGACCTCCTCGATCGTCCTGCCGCTCCCTCGCGCCGCCTCATGCCGCCTCTTCTCGCTTCGTCTCGCATCAACAGCAACGCGGCGTCGTACATCCAGTCCAACTACGCCGGGTTCGGCACGTTCGCGATCCCGAAAGGGACTGGCTTCACGCTGCAGAACCGCGGCTGCAACTTTACGCTCGAGGAGGGTCACCCGAACTGCATCGCCGTGCGTCTCTCTCTCTCTCGACTGACGCCGCGAGAGGTGCGTGCGGACGACGAGACTGACGTCTCTTCGCCGCTCGCAGCCGAACAAGCGGCCCTACCACACGATCATCCCGGCGCTCGCGACGAGGACCAAGGACGACTCGCTCTTTGCGTCGTACGGCGTCATGGGCGGCTTCATGCAGTGCGTCCCTCTGCGCGCTCTCTCTCTCGCACGGCGACGACCTACGGCTGACATGACCTCTCCCGCTCGCGCCCGCAGGCCTCAAGGGCACGTCCAGGTCCTGCTCAACATGCTCCACCACAACAGCAACGCCCAGGCGACGCTCGACGCCCCTCGGTTCTGCATCTCGGCCGACGTGCCCGACGACGCGGCGACGGACGGCGACATCGGCACCAAGGTGTACCTCGAGGAGGGGATCCGGCCCGAGGTCGTCGACAAGCTCAAGGCCATGGGCCACGACGTCGAGCTCCTGACGGGCCACGACCGGAGCATGTTCGGCCGCGGGCAGCTCATCCAGAAGCTGCCGTCGGGCGCGTGGGCGGCTGGTTCCGACCCGCGAGGAGACGGGCACGCCGTCGCGCAGATCTAGATCTCTCGTCTCTCCGTGAGCGCAGTATGCAGTGCAAAGGTTGTTCAGTGACATCCCAGAGAGCACGTAGCAGCACGAGATGCGCAGTGAGCGAATTGCGAGACGTCGACCGGCCGAGTTGACGACGAGGAGGAGAGCGACGTCGGCTCCGCCTCACACAACCTCGAGGGATGTCAGTCTTTGTCAAGCCCAAGCTAAAGGCGCTCAAGGAGGCGCTGGGCGTCAAGGACTGGAGCGGCGTCGAGAAGAACGCGAGGTTCGTCTCCTCCCCTCCCCGCCCGCCTGATGAAGCTCACCACGCGCTCTCTCGCAGGGCTGTGCTTGACTTTGAGAGCTCCAACTACAATGCGTGCGTCCCGTGCGCCTCTCTGCAGCTCGGAGAGCACCCAGAGCTGATACTCGCTCTTCTCCCCTCCCCTCCGTCCCCGATCATCGACCTCAGCCGCGTCTTCCTCGCCCTCGCCCTGTTCAACCTCGACCAGCCCGACCAGGCCGAGGAGACGTACAAGAAGGCGATCGAGCAGTCGCCCAACCAGCCTCTCGCGCGGCAGGTGCGCTCGCCGTCTCTCCTCGGTCTCGACGATGATGAGGACGTCTGCACGAGGAAGCCGCCGAGCTGACCTTGCCGACTCGACGCAGGGCCTTGCAACATTCTACGAGAAGCGCCAACGATGGACCGACTATGCGCGCGAGCTTCAAGGCTTGATGCAGCTCTTCTTCGACAGGTGTGCCGCTCGTCCATCCTCTCGCGCTTAATGCATAGACGAGCTGACGTCTTCCTGCTCCGAAACACAGCCAAGATGCCGCCAAGTACGCCGAGACGCTCGAGAAGCTGCTTGACGTCCGAAGAAAGCACGGCACCAAAGACGAGGTCTGTCGGCTTCTCCTCGCCAATGACCCGGCGGCGCCGCAAGCCCTGCGCGCAGTCGATGCAGTCGCAGGAAGGGTTCACTGACATACACCTTCCTGTCCACAGCTCATCGAGACGCTCCACTACTTTCTCCCCTCTTCGCCCTCGCACGCGCTCCTCCGCGCGCTTCCGCCCTACGACCCGACCGCGCCGACCGCCACCGGCTACCCGACCGTCCAGCGCTACTCTGCGTCGCCCCTTCCCGTCCTCCTTGAGCTCGTCTCGCTCCTGTTGGCCATCGAGACCGCCACGATCGACGCCGAGATCAAGAAGCGGCGACAGCGCCTCGGCGGTCCCGCCCTCACGGCCGAGGAGACGACGCGCCAGGTCCAGGCCGAGTACCTCCCGCAGAGCCAGCTCCCGGGCTTGTGGCGCCAGGTCCTCGACGACCCGGACGCGGGCAACGACGAGCCGCTGCGCCGCGACGTCGAGCGGCGCCTCCTCGCGCACCTGCGCACGACGCTGCGGGCCCTGCCCTCGCCGTTCGACGCGCCCGTCGTCGACCTGAGCGCAAAGGCCAAGCCCAAGAGCGCCGACGACGCCGAGCGCGAGCAGGGCGCCAAGGACTACTACCGGCGCGAGGTCGAGGGGCTCGCGCGCGGCATGGTCGTCATCGCCGTGCCCGAGCCGACGGCGTGGGAGGCGGCGGTCGAGTGGAGCGACCTGTTTGCCGACGGCGAGCGCGTCGAGGACTGGCCGAGGGAGCGGTGGGACTTGTTGAGGCGGCAAGCGGAGCTGTTCCCCGAGTGCGTCTCCGCGCACGGACCCTCCCTCCCGATCTCTTCTCGTGCTGACGCCGCGCTCTCTCGCTTCACAGGTCTGGACTCGCCAAGCTGTCGACCGCGACGAGCCAGCGCCTGGCCTCGTCCGCCGCCGCTGCAGCTGCCGCCGCTGCGCCGCCCGACGAGGAGACGTCGAGCGAGCTCCCGACTGCACCGACCGACGACGACATGGCCGACATCGTCGAGGTGCGTCCTGCTTCTTCGTCCTGCCCGCCTGCATCCTGCACGACCTGACTCCGCCCCTCTGCTCGACAGGACGCCCTTGCAAGCTCGCCCAGGTCGCTCGTCACGCACCTCCTCGCAGCGGCGTTCTTTGCGGAGCAGAAGGAGTGGGACGCGCTACTGCAAGTCGCAGAAGCGGGCCTGTCGGTCCTCAAGGGCCTCGAGACGGAGATCGGCCAGGCGCTGCCGAGGTGCGTCACGTCTTCTCTCTCCTACTTCCCCGCGCGAGCAGCCACCGAGCTGACTCTCTCTTCGCGCAGGTGTCGCCGCACGCTCGACACGCACCTCGCGCTCTCGCTCGTCCACGACGCCCCGCCGACGCACCACCTGCGCGCCCTGCGTCTCCTCGAGCATCTCCTCGCCACCCCTCCTCCTCCACCCAGCTCTGCCGCCCTCGACCCGCGCCCGCACCCCGACCCAGCCCTCCTCATCGCCAAGGCGCACGTCCTCCAGGCGTCCGAGGGCAAGCAGGCCGCGGCGCTCAAGGTCTGGGACCAGGTCCTCGCGCTCCCCGCCGGCTCCCTGCCGCAGGACGAGCTCACGCGGGCCAAGAGCGAGCGCGCATGGGCCCTGCACCGCGCGGGTCAGTCGGACGAGGCCCGTGCGCAGCTCGAGGAGGTCGTCGGTGCGCTCGAGGAGCGCAAGGCGAGGCGGGACAAGGAGCGCGAGGAGAAGGAGAAGTGGAGGAGCAAGAAGGGGATCGAGAAGGCCGAGGGCGTCGAGGAGGGCGAGCAGGTCGAGGAGGCGGAGGAGCGGGCCAAGGCGTGGTGGCGGCTCGGAGAGTGCCTGTGGCAGCTCGGCGGTGCGTCGTCCCCCCTCGGGCTCTCGGGCCTCCTTCTCGCTCTTTGGCATTCCCTCGCTGACTCTACCTCGACGTGCAGAATCGGCTCACGACCAGACCAAGCCCGCCTACGACGCCTACATCGCCTCGTTGCGCGCCTCGCCCGGCTTCGCGCCCGCCTTCACGTCCCTCGGCATCTACTACCGCTCGCTCCCGACGCCCGACTGGGAGCGAGCGTCCAAGTGCTTCCAGAAGGCGTTCGAGCTCGATCCGTCCGAGGAGGTCGCGGCGCGGTACCTCGCCGAGGAGTTTGCCGAGCTCGGCGAGTGGTCGCTCGTCGAGGTCATCGCGCGCCGAGTCGTCGAGGGCAACAAGGGCCGCGCCGGCATGGGCGTCAAGGCCGCCGCGCGCCTCGCCTGGGCGTGGAAGGCCATCGGCGCGAGCGAGCTCAACGCCAAGAAGTTCGCGCCCGCCGTCACCGCCTTCCAGGCTGCGCTTCGCGGCGCGCCCGAGGACGTCTCGACCTGGATCAAGCTCGGCGTCGCGTACCGCTACTCGGGCAAGCACATCGCCGCGCTCAAGGTGTTCGTCAAGGCGCTCGCTCTCGACAACGAGTCGTGGTTCGCCAAGTACTCGATCGCCGACGTCCAGCGCGAGATCGGCTTGCTCGAGCCTGCCCTCAAGGCGTTCCGCGACATCCTCGCCGAGCGGCCCGACGAGCTCGGCGTCAAAGTCGTCCGCGCCGAGACGGCGCTCACCAAGGGTCTCGACGAGCAGCGCGCCGGCTTCGTCGTCCGCGCCGAGGAGTCGCTCGTCGAGGCGCTGCGCGAGGCGACGTCGATCGTCGAGGGCGGCACGGCGACGAGGGTCGCGTGGAAGGTGGCAGCAGACGCGCTCGTCGGCCTCAGCAAGATCCCGCAGCCCGAGCTCGAGGACGAGCAGTCGTCCCTCATGGTCCGCCTCCTCGACCACCTCGCCGAGCAAGACGTCGACGCCAAGATCGCCGGCATGTCGGCCGTCACCGTCGCTGCCGTCCGTCGAGTCGCGGGCGACGCGGCGCGCTCGAGCCTCGCCATCGGCATCGCCGTCCTCTCGTGCAAGATGCGCGTCCTCCTCGAGACGCAGAACGAGGCGGCGACGGGCTCGGCGTGGTACGACCTCGGCGTCGCCATGAGCAACTTCCGCCTGCTTCAAATGCCGTCGTGGCCTGTCGCGGGCGAGCAGGTCCTCCAGCAAGCCATCCGGTGCCTCAAGTTTGCCCTGCACAAGGAGCCGCTCAACGCGACGTTCTGGAACGCGCTCGGCGTTCTCTCGTTCGACCTGTCGCCCCGCCTCGCCCAGCACTGCTTCATCCGGGCCATCGAGCACAACTCGCGGTCGGCCATCCCGTGGACCAACCTCGGCCTCTTCTACCTCGTGCACGGCGACGAGGACCTCGCCAACCAGTCGTTCCTCAAGGCGCAGGTCCTCGACTCGGACTGGGCGGCGGCCTGGGTCGGCCAGGCGACGCTCGCCGACCTCGCCGGGCACGCCGTCGAGGCGTCGGTCCTCCTCGAGCACGCCGTTTCGCTCGGCGGCCAGACGCCCGAGGCCGACATCGCCTACGCCGGCCGGGCTTTCGCCAAGTACCGCGCGTCGGTGCCGTCGTCGGCCACCGCCGAGGCGCTCCCGACCGTCGCACCGCCGTCGGCGGTCGAGGCGCTCTCGGCGCCGCTCTTCGCCCTTACGCGCTACCTCGCGCACAAGCCCGAGGACCACGACGCGCTGCACCTCAACGCGCTCATCCTCGAGCAGGTCGGCGACCTCGCGTCGGCGTGCGACTCGCTCGAGAAGGCGGCGTCGCTCCTCGAGGAGCTGTACGAGGTCGACGAGTCGCCCGCCGTCGAGGGCCAGTACGTCATCGCCCAGGTCAACCTCGGTCGCGTCCGCCTCGCTGCCCGCAACCACCAGGGCGCGCTCGACGCGTTCGAGGCGGCGCTCTCGCTCCTCGACCTCGACTCGCGCCCTCAGCCCGGCGGCCTTACCAAGGAGCAGTCGGTCACGCTCCTCACCGAGTGCAAGATCGGCTCGAGCGTTGCGCACGTCGCGCTCGACGATGCCGATGCGGCCAAGCAGGTGCTCGAGGGCGCGCTCGAGGACCTCGAGCCGCACAAGGTGGGTCCGTGCGCGACCCACGTCAGCGACGCCCTCGCCCGGGTCTACTGGTCCGAGGGCGACGAGCAACGTGCTCTCGCAGCGCTCCTCGACTCGTCCGACATGTGCGTCGGCCTCTCTCTCCCGTGCGACTTGACGTTGAGCTGCTGCTGATGACGCGCTTCCCCTCCTCCAGGCCGCAGGGCAAGCAGACGCCGCTCTTCCACCGCCGCATCTTCTACGCGCTCGCCATCGCTACGCGCGACAATGCGCTCCTCCAGACGACGCGGCAGTACACGTGGGACGCGGCCGTCAAGTACGACCCCGAGATCTCGCGCCTGTCGACGCTCCACCACCTCAGCAAGGTGCGCTCCCTCTCTCACGCTCTTCACTCGCATGGCGACCCTGAAGCTGACGAGCTTCGCTGTACCGCAGGGCGACAACGTCGGCGCCCTCTCGACCGTCTCGCGCACGCTGCACGCGACCCCTTGGACGCCCGCCGCCCGCTCTCGCATCGCCCACCTCTTGTGCCAGTCGTCGCCCTTCGAGCCTCCCACCGACTCGACCGACCCGCTCGCACCGTACCTGCCCGCGCTCGAGACGGCCGGCCGCCTCACGCGCGCGAGCGTGCCCGGCGTCGAGGACGCGCACCTGCGCAGCCGGCGCTCGCGCATGCGCGGCAGCGTCGCACTCGGCGCTGCGGGCGAGGCCGAGACCGAGGAGGACGAGCGTGCGCGCAACGAGCAGGCGCTCGACGAGCAGGCGCTGAGGCTGTTTGAGCGCTCGCTGTGGGTCGCGCCGTGGCAGGACCTCGCGCGGAGCAAGTTTGAGACGGCGAGGCAGGCGCTGGCTTCTCGGATCGAGGAGGACGAGCACGAGTAGACGATGATCGGCAAGGTGTGCATAGTTTGCAGTGCGATAGACGTGATCGTGCGACTTGACAGCGAGGGGAGAGTGGTACAGTGAGGAGGAAAGAAGGAAGGAAGCGCCCTCACGACACGACGCACCCGCAGCCTTTCGAAGGCGGGTCATGCAGCGTGCTCGGATCCCGCCCGAGCCCTCCGACGCTCAAGCTCCGTCGTCGGTCCATGGCGAGACTCGGGTCCCTCGGCCTCGTTGGCGCCCTCGGGAACCCAGGCCCACTGCCCTTCTCGCCCTGCCCGTACCGCACCCCGCCCGCCGCGCTCGACCTCGGCGACAGCGCCCCGAGGAGGCCCGCCGCCCCTCCTCCTCCCCCAGCGGCGCCTCTTCGCCCCTCGCCGCGCTTGGCCTGCGCCGTCGCGCGCACGAGCGCGAGGAACGCCGGCTCGACGTTGACGCGCGACTTTGCCGACGTCTCGAAGAAGAGGCCGCCGGCCTGGCGCGAGAAGGCGAGGCCCTCCTGCGCCGTGACGCGCCGCTCGGCGGGCGGCTTGTCGCACTTGTTGCCGAGGACGAGGAAAGGGCTGGAGGGGGCATTTTCGGGCGAGAGGACGGCCGAGGGGTTGTCGAGCGGGGATTTGGCCTTGCGGAGGGTGTGCAGCAAGTCGGGGAGGAGCTCGAACGAGTCGGCAGAGTCGATCGAATAGCTGTGAGAGGGACACAAGGTCAGCTGGGGACGGGATTGAGGAAGAGGATGAGGAGAGGCCCGAGACGCACGCGAGGATAAAGCCGTCGCCCGTCTGTGCCGTCTGGTCGAGCGCATAGCGGTACTCCTCCTGCCCCGCCGTGTCGATCAGCTCGACGAGGTAGTCGACGCCGTCGACGGTGACCGAGGTCGAGTAGGCATCCTCGACGGTCGGGTCGCTGCGAGCGGAGGTCCGGGTTCAGCTCCAGCTTGCGCGACGGGGGAGGGGACCCCTGCGGTGAGGATGTACGAGATGGTGCGGCGGTAGAAGGGGCCGTAGACGGGGAGCCGGACGCACTACTCCTCGGAGAAAGGCCGCTGGAGAATCGCCATGGTGAGCGACGACTTGCCGACGCCGCCATCGCCTGTAGGGATACTCGGGTCAGCTCTTGGGCTCTACGTGAGTGCTCGAGATGCTCTGGATCGCCCTGTCCAGCTCCTCGGCCGGTGGAAAGCTCCATCGCCGCCTGTCGCCTCCAAGGCGGGGTCGAGCCGTGCTCCCACCTCGGCGCACCCCTCCAGCGCGCCGATGACAGCTCTGCAGCCCTCGGTCGAGCTCCTCGAGAGCCCTCGAGCTCCGCCCCACCGGCCCGCTGCTGTACCCGTCGAGGCCCGGCTCTTCATCTCCCCTCGTCCTCATCTCCTCCTCGATGACGCTCAAGAACGGCAGACGCACCGACGACGACGATGCGCAACGGCACGGGAGGAGCAGAAGTGCTCGACGCGACAGCCATGTCGCACGCGAGCTGGGCGAGGAGAGAGAGGAGGACGAAGCGAGAGCGGCGGCGAGGTCCAAGGTCGAGAGCGTGAGGCGACGATCTACCGTCATTCGTGAGCTGCGGACGAGCGCGACCTGCTCTCCAGCTAGTCGGACGAACGAGGGAGAACAGAGAAACGCGCTTCGAGGCGAGAGCGCGCGCACAGAAAGAGGTTCGAGGTGCAACAGGGAGAGTTACAGATGGTCTAGAAGATGTCGTTCAGGCTGAACGCGGTCAAGACGACGCTCGAGAACGCCCACACGATGTACTGCGGCGCGATACGGAGGTCGTCAGCTCGAGCGACGACAGAGAGTCGAGCCAAAGAGAGGGGACGCACCTGGAGGATGAGGTGCGCTGCAACGAGCTCCGAGTTGTTTGGCTGGCCTGGCGGCGCAAAGAGGATCGAGTAGGTGACCTGGAGCGTGGCTGCGAGCGGGCGAGGGACAAGAGCGTGAGCGACTGGCCGATGCGGAGAAGAGAGGTGCGAGCGCGAGAGGGGGACGGACCGGTCGGTACGCAGCTGAGCGTCACCATGACTGCGACAGGAGCACCATGCACGAGTCAGTATTATGCACTCGAGACGGCGAGGCGGACGAGGTGCAGGAGGAGGGCAAGGCGGAAGACGAGGAGGGAAAGGAAGGAAGGGGCAGGAGGACGAAGAGGACCGAGCGCGACGCACCGAATCGCAGCACCTTGTTCTCGGCGCTCACCATGCCGACGTTGACGAGCTCGCGCACGAGGAAGAAGCCGACGATGGGCTGGATCACGAGCCGGATCACGCTCATGCTCACGATGGACGCGAGCGGGAGGCGACCAATCGGCCTCGGCACCTGCAGCTTGCCCATCGACGCGCCGAGGACGACCAAGCCCGTCGGGATCGACGCGCCGCCGACAAACTTGGCCGTGTCGTACAGGACCGCGAGCGGCGGGTCGCCATCGGGCGCGGTCGGGTGGAACGACGCGCCGTCCTCGGGCGGGACGAAGAGGGCGCGCAGGGTCGGCACGAGCGAGATGATGAGGGCCGACAAGAGCGCGACGCACGGCGGCGACTGGAAGATGGGGCGGACGAGGACCCAGATGCCGTGCGCGACGCGGACGCCGACCCGAGGGTGCATCGAGCGCGAGGAAGGTGCGGCCGAGTGGTGCGAGCGCGCGACGCCGGACGGGACGGGCTCGAGGATCGGGAAACCCGTGCCGTACTGGTCGAGGTGGGGCGCCGGCGGCGCGAGCAGCACCGGCGAGATGTCGCCGTCGTCTTCTCGGCCCGTCTGCGTCGCGCAGGTCGACATGCGCGGCCGCGCGGGCCCTTCGAGGCCGAGCGTGCGCTCGCCACCATCGACATCGTCCTTGGCGAGCGCCGCCTGACCGTCTTGGTCGAGCTTGTCCTCGCGCTTGTCCCGCCGCTGCCGCTCCTCCTCGAGCTCGTGCGCCATCGGCATGCCGCGCAGCAGCCGATTCAGGTGCTTGCGCGCCGTGCCAAACTCGCCCTCCTCGTACCGCAGCTCGAGCGCGGCGTCGACCGGATGCCGATAGTCGATCTGGAGGATGCGGATGCCCTGCAGCGGAAAGTAGCTGCGCGCGACGAGGGCCAGTCAGCTCGGCACGCTCGCGAGAGACGAAGAGCAGGCCAGATAGCGACGCACGAGATGTACGTGACGAGGATGAAGATTGCGACGTAGGCGAGAGCGAGGTCGCCGTCGGTGCTCGGGTTGAAGGGCAGGGTCGACGTGATCGAGAGGACTACTGCGGAGGGCAAGTCTCCCCAGTTGCCGTACATACACGAGCTCAGCACGCCCCAGCGGAACCGGCGAGGTGTCGGGGTGACGGCGCTGCAGTTGCAGGTCGTCAGCTGCGTCTGTGAGGAGGAAGGGGAGAACGGACGCACCGAGCGAAGAAGCCGAGCGCGAACGGGAGCGCCTGGTAGAAGAATGCGAGGAGGATGATGGGTCCAATGGCCGGGACGTTGTCTGGCGTGAACGCTGGCACGATCTGCAACAGGGAGGAGGGACGAGGGGGAGGAGAAGGAGAGGGCGAGGCCGGCGTCGCACTTGATCAGCCCTTGCCCGCCTCGCAGCGCACACATGGCGGAACGAAGGAGACGCACCTTGGAGAACAGGAGGCACGGCAGGAAGAAGTTGACGAGCAGAACTGATGAGGACCTCGTCGCGTCGCCGGGCAACACGCCCGCCCGCTGCAGCCCAAAGCCGACGCCCGCCGGGACGAGGACACGGATAAGAGGCTGTGGGCGCAGGCGCACAGTCAGCATGCGGCTTGGGGCTGCACAGTGGGGAGGAGCGGAGGGAGCGGCGGCGACGCACCTTGATCGAGAGGAAAACGAGCGTGGACAGATTGGGGATCTCGGTGGTGGGCATCTAGGCTTCTAGGCGATACGGTGCACGCGGCATCGGCAGCAGGGGAGAGGCGAGAGCGCGAGAGAGTGGGGGGGACGTTGAGGGCGAAGCGGAGTAGCGGAGGAACGAACCGCCGGTTCACCGGCACGAGCGGACTCTGCGGACATGCGCTCAGTCGCACAGAATTATTCGAGAGAGTCAACAACGGCACAGTGCATTGCGGCTCGAGCTAGTCAAGGTCGTCGTCGAGGTTGAGCCCCTTGGTCTCCTGCACCGGCGCCGCCTCTTCTGCCGCCGGGTGCTCGAGCCCCTCCTCCCCCTCCTGCTGCTCGCCCCGCCCCGTCTTGTCGATGACGCCCGGCTGCTCAAAGCTGAGGATGCCCGCCTCCTGCAGCTGCTCGACGACCTCCTCGGCCGCCTCGACGCTCATGCGCCCGAGCACCTTGTTGACCTTGTCGAGGCTCTTTTCGGCGAGCGCGCTCTTGAGGTTCTTGGGGAACGACTCGAAGATGTCCCACCGCTTCTGGAGGAACTCGCGCACGAGGACCGGGTCGAGCTCGTCGGCGCCCTCGCCCGTAATCTCGAGCGTCTCGGGCGGCGGGCCGTCGGGCACCTCGAACGAGATGGTGACGTCGGGCGACGACGCGACGAGCTGGATCTGCTCGACGCCCTCCTCGCCCGAGGCCGCCTTGGACGCGCGCTCGGCGGCGACCACCTTGGCGCGGTCGACGATGCGCTGCGTCGTCTTGTGCACGTCGTCGAGGAAGATGCGCAGCGCCTGGTGGTTGGCGTTGACCATGCTGCGGGTGCGAGCGAGAGAGAGAGCGTCAGCATCAGGCTCCTCGAAGAAGACGAGGAGTGAGAGAGAGCGTGCGCACCGCTGGAAGAAGAGGGCCGTGCCATCGCGCCCCAAGCTCCTGCAGTACTGCCCGATGAGCGCCTTCTCGATGCAGTTCCTCGCCCGCTGCTCGCTCGCCCTGGTGCCCTTCATCGCCTGCGTGAACGCCTCGACCATGAGGGCGTCGCCCGTCTCCTCGGTCAGGAGCGTCGGGTCGGACGAAATGGCCTGCTTGACGCGGTCCCAGTCGAGCGAGGCGATCTTGGAGAAGGCGAGCGCAGAGTCGGTCAGGGCGGGCACGTCGGCGTCGTCGGACGAGTTGCCCGAGTCCTGCGGAGAGGGGTAACAGAGCGAGTCAGTACGCCGAGTCCCGACTAGAGACGCACCGACGAGCAAGAGCTCGTCGGCGCGAGCACGAGAGCGAGGCCACGAGACGCACCTCGGCCTGCGCCGCAGCCTGCACACCGGGCGAGTTGAGCGTCTCGACGACCGTCTCGGTCTTGGTCTGTCGAGGCTTGGACGACGAGGCGGCCGGAGGTGCCGAGACGGGTTGAGCTGTCGGCGCGTTCGAGACCATCTGCGCGACGCGAGCTGCGTCAGCGAGCTGCCTACGACGCGTGCGCACACAGGAACGAGAAGCAGGACGCACCGTCTTGCTGTCCCAGCCGAGGTGCATGTCGTCGCTCGTGATCCACTTCTTCTGCTCGTTGGCGATCTCGACCTTCTCCTTCTCGATCTCGTCCTGGCGGTCGAGCAGGCGCTTCTTGTGCCACTCGAGCTCGGCGACGAGCCGTGCGTCGCGACCGTCGTCGCCCTTGCCCGCCTGCTGCTCCTTCTTGTGCGCCTCGTTGATGACCTGGCTCAGGAGCGACACGATCATGTGGTCCTCGCTCGGCTGCTCGCCCTCGGCAAACTTCTTGGCCTCGTACTGGTACGGGAGCGCCGCCTTGAGGCGCTGCACCTCGTTCGAGACGAACTGGGCGCCGTCGGCCTGGGTCGACGCGATGAGCGAGTCCATGCGCGAGATGAGCGACGCGTTCATCGGGACCTCGGTCTCGAACTGCTTGAGCTTGAGCTTGCGCTGCTCGCGCTTCTCGTGGATGTCGCGCTGCTTCCACCTGCAGAGGACCGAAGCAGGACGGGGTCAGCGAGACGGAGCGGAGCTCGACGAGGGGAGGAGCAGGACGCACCGGATCATCGACTTCTTGTCCACGTTCGGGTGCACCTCGATGTCGGAGTCATCAGAAAGCTGTGGCGGCGCGGCTACACGTCAGCTCATGGTCGTAGCGCAGGGCTGCGGCCGAGAGCGAGGCGAGCAGGAGCACGCACCTGGAGGTTGTCCCACTTGTTGTAGTTGAGGCGCGACATGTCGAGCGAGCTGTAGTGCTGCTTGTAGCCTGAACGAAGGGTCAGATGGACGAGTAGGGCGACAGCGAGAGGTGCGGCGAGGAGGGAAGGCGGAGGAACGGCGGTGCAGATGGACGAGGACGGCGGCAGAGAGGATGTGGACGGCACGTCAGTGCTTTTGCAAGTGCTGTGTAGTGGCTAGACGCACCGCAGGAGGCTCTTGCTGGGCGGGCGAGGGAGGTGACGCCGGTTTGACGACGAGACGAGATGAAGGCTCGGGACGAGCGAGGGCGGCGCAGGTGGGTCGGGCGGGCTGCAGAGGTCGATGCGGGTGCTCGAGGTAGTGCTGCCGCTGGCTGGTGAGCTCTGTCGAGCGTCGCAGGTTTGTGGTGACGGGGTGAGCGCGAGCTCTCGCGCCGACTCCTCCTCGACCGCGACGAGCCGGGCTCGAACCTTCTCGTTGCCCACGCTGAGGCTTCTCCTTTGGACCAGCAGCTCGAGCCTTTCACTCAGAGCCGGTGGCGGGCACCGCGGAGCCCATCAGGCGGAGTCGCCGCTTTCTCACGGGGTCAGAGCGCTCCGAGTCTCCCTTTCTCCTGCTCTTGCTCTTGCTCGGCGTCAACCGCGCTCCGTTCCGATGACTCACGACACGCACAGCTCGTTGCACACGCTCTGCGCTCGCCCGCGAGCGCCCAGCCCCACCAGTGTCCATGCGCGCCCGGCCCTCCTCGAGCTCCTCGACCGCCTTCCTCACTTCGCCGCCGCGAGCGCCGCCTCGGCCTCCTCCTTGGCCTTGATGTCGTAGCACTCGGCGCAGAAGGGGAGCTCGTCGACGTCGTCGTCGTTGCTGTCGGCGGTGGAGGAGGGTGGAGGGGGAGGAGCGTCTCGGCGCAGGAGGTAGATGCCGTTGAGCGGCTTGGCGCACATCTGCGCGCAGGAACGACAAGGTCAGCTCCTCTTCGCGACGGCCTTCATCGAGATCGGAGGAAAGGGGATTAGGAGAGAGCGCCGACGCACCGAGCACTGGAAGCACCCCTCGTGCCACTTGTCGCCCTCGACCTCGAGGAAGCCGTCCTCCTCCCTGAGGCCCTTGCGGCACCCGGCGCACTTGGGGCGCCACATGCGCAGGTCGCACCGGTCGCAGTACGGGTGCCCGTCGCGCGCGACGTACGGGCACGCCTCGAGCTCGCCCGCGCCCTGCAGCTCGTACGACACGGGGTCGACGAACGGGTCGCCGCAGCCTGCGCAGAAAAAGTGCAGCGGGTGGTAGAAGCGCGTCGAGGGGTGGCGGTACGACGCGCGCGGCGGGAGGAGCGGGTCCGAGAGCGGGAGGTAGTCGGCCGAGGCGATCGGGGTGCGGCACTGGTAGCACTCGAGGGCGAAGCGCTGCGTGGTCGGGGGCGTGTCAGGACGTGCGGCTTGGTGTGAACGGAGAGGAGAGAGAGAGACGCACCTCTTCAAAGTGGACCATGCACCACGCCTTGCCCCTCAGGTCCTCGCCCTTCTTCTCGCCCTCTCCCCCTTCCTCCCCCTCGCCCTGGCCCTCCTCCTCCTCTTTGCCCTCCCAGTCCTCCGGCGTCCCCTCAAACTCCATGACCTCGAGCCTCGCGCCGCAGCCCTCCTCGGCGCACCGGAAGCAGTCCGGGTGCCACTCGCGCCCGAGCGCGACGAGGACGCGCCCAAAGATGAGCGCCGCGCAGGCGGTGCAGGTGAGCGTGCCGGCCTCGGGAAGGGCGGGCGAGATGGTGGTGGTGGTGGCGGCGGTGGCGGCGGAAGAGGACGAGGGGAGCGGGCTGGTCGAGGACGACGAGGAGGGGAGGACCGAGGTCGGGTGGTACAGCTTGTGCGACGGGTGCGACGGATCGTGGCGAGGATGGGGCGGCGCAGCTCGACGTCGAGGTGGTGGCGCAGGCGTCGGCGGCGGCGCGTCGCCGTCGGGCCCGCCGAACGAGAACGTCGGCATGGCCGGCGCGCTCGCGGGCAGATCGTCCTCGTCGTCCTCGTCGTCGCCCGAGAACGAGAAGTTCGGCACAGGTGGTGCTGCTGCCGTCGTGGCGGGCGCCTCGCCCGGCAGCACGATGCTCGGGACGGGCTCGGCCGCCGAGTCCTGCGACGCCGAGCCCGAGATGCTCATCGAGTCGAGCTCGGCGGCGAGCTGTCCGAGCGGCGGGAGCGGCAACGGCCGCTTGTGCGAGGCAGAGGCGGTAGGCGACGGCGTGTCGGCAGCCGGCGAGTGCGAGGCAGGAGGAAGGGCGGGCGCAGGCGGGTCGGGGAGGGTCGAGCGGCGGGCAGGCGGAGCGGGTACCGCTGGTAGAGGGGACCTCGTTGGCGGCTGTGCGGCTGCTGCGATGACAGGCGGCGCCGAGGAGGACGGGACGAGCGCGGCGGGCGAGGGCAAGGGGCGACCCGAGCCGCTCGCGGTCGGACCTGCAGCAGAGCCAGCCGGCGCCGAGGGCAGCGGCCGCGACACGGTCCTCGCCCGCTGCGGCTCGGACGCGAGCGCATGCGCAAAGTACGGCTGGGCAGGTGCGGGTGCAGGGGCTGACGCCGCCGCGTCGACGACGACGATGCCGCAGGACCTCGCCCAGTCGACCGCCTCGATGCGCGCGCGCTCCTGCTGCGCACGCTCGACCGTGCCCTCGAGCGCCGTGAGCGGCGCGACGAAGCCTTGCTGAGCGTACAGCCAGTAGTAGGCGACGAGGGAGCGGTGGTGCGCGGCGAGGGCGTCGTGCGCTGGCGGTGGGGCGGTCGAGGCTGAGGGATGGACGGAGGACGACGAGGCGAGCGGGACCGGCCCGCTCGACGAGTACATCTGGGTCGCACCGCTCAGGCTGTGAGGCGCGTATGTGGGCGCCTGCTGAACCGAGGAGCCGACGCCGCCGAGAGCTGCACCGCCTCCGAGGGGCGCCGAGCCCGCCGGCACCGCGACCTCGCCGGCTTGCTGCCCTGCTCGCGCGGCGTGGTAGTAGTTCTGCTGATACTGGTCGTAGTAGGGCGTGTTGTAGGCTGCTGGCGCGAACGAGGCGGGCGGGCTGAAGGGCAGTTGGGGCATCGAGGAGGAGGACGAGGTCGAGGTGTCGTTCTGGCGGGTCGACTGCAGGACAGAGGGGTCAGCGGCGTGATCACGTCTGCTTGCAGGGTGCTATGTCCCTCGTCGCACGCTCAAGAGGAGTAGAAAGCACACGCACCTCGACGAGCGATGAGGTCGGGTCGACGGTCCCACAGTCCTCGTCACAGCGTTCCGAGACGCGTGGTGCGCGTGTGCGCTTGTGCTCGAAGGTACGGAAGCGACTGGGTGCAGCAGCAAGATCGCTCGAGCGAGTCGAGGGTGAGCGAGGCGGCCAACCCGGCGAGCCTCGCAGCTCTCGCTTCAACCTCTCGCTGCCCCTCACCAGCACACCTGAGATGCCGCCAAAGCCTCGCCCTGCAGCAACCAGCGGCTCGTGGTCCCCCTCGCCGTCTCCTCCCGCTTCGCCAGCCCGTCCCGACCTCGACCTCCTCGACCTCTCGCACGCCGACCGTCTCCGCCTCCTCGAGCAGCACGGGCCCATGCGGCCCTCCGAGCTCGGTCTCCCGCACGGCCTCGTCAAGCCGGGCGCAGCTACCGCGAGCCAGGGCGGCAGCGGCAAGGGCAAAGAGCCCATGGTCGTCCTCAACCCGGAGGAGCTCGAGCGGCTCGTCCAGGAGCAGCAGCAGGGCGGTACCTCGGTGCGCGACCTCGTGAACGGGACTGCGACGAGTGCAGGCTTCGATGGAGAGGCGGAGCACGACGAGGACCTCGAGCCGCAGCTGTGGGAGGAGCTCGCGAGCGCCGTCCTCGGCACGGTCCCGTTCGCGTTCCTCTTTGCCGGCATGTGCGTCCCCCTTCTCGTTCTTCCTCCCACACAGCATCGCTCGCTGACTCTCTTTCTCTTCACTGACGCAAACAGGGACTACGCCGTCCATTCGCAGTTCGGCGAGTCGATCGTGCCGCGAGAAGAGCTGCGCCGGCTCGCCAACTTTGTTCCAGGTGCGTGCGCAGACTCGTGCACCCCGTCGTCGCAGCGCGCTCATTGACCCTTTCCGCTTCGCGTTAGCCCTCCTCCTCCTCAACTTCCTCTCGCTCCGCCCGCCCTCTCGCGCGCCCTTCCCGCCCCTCGTCCTCCAGCTCCTCCTCCTCGGCCTCTCGGTCGCGTCCGGCCTGAGCACGATCCACACGTGCACGACGCAGGGCTACATGCGTGTCATGGCGCGCGCGCCGGCGACGGGCGTCCTGTGGTGCTGGACCGTCGTGCGGCTCGACCTTGGGTGGGCGGTCGCGGCGCTTGCGGGCGTTGGGCTCGGGACGTGGCTCTCGGGCGATACGGACTGGATCAGGGCGCTCATGTGAGTGGGGCGAGGGTGGTGGGACTCGAGGAGGACGCGGCGCTGCTGGTTGGCGCGAGGAGAGAAGTCGGGGCGTGTGCGCAGGAGAGGAGGCCCGCCTCTCGACGGTCCCAGGATTTCGGGGCTCTCTGTAGCCATCTCTTGAGTGCGTCGTACGTGCAACGCGCACGTCAACGAGTCTGTCAGCCGTGTTCTCGCCGCCGAGCCCTCGATCGCCTCGTCGCCTCGTCCGCCGGCGCCGGTTGCGCCCGCTCCCTCAACCCTCGCAACACACCGCACAGCACGAGTGAGCTCAGACAGCTCGACAGCGGTGCCACACGCCCCGACTGACACGCCCTGCCGCCCCTCGCGCTCGCAGTGCCCTCCCCCACCTCGTACTCGCTCCCCGCTCCGCTCGGCAACTACGCGCACCTCCTCCCGCCCTCGTGGAAGAGCGTCATCACGGCCTGGCTCGCAGAAGACACGCCCTCGTTCGACTATGGCGGGTTCGTCGTCGGCGAGACGCTCGAGGAGGCCACGCTGTGGGGCAAGAGCGAGGTGCGCCCGTCCGGCTCTCCCTCGTCCTCGCAGTGCCCAGAGGTGTGGAAGCTGATGCTCGCCGTGTCCTGCGCAGGGCGTGCTGGCTGGCGTGCCCTTTGTCGACGAGATCTTTGCCCAGCTCGGCTGCACGTGCGTCCCCTCCTCGTCCGCTCCCTCCCTCCTTCAGCCGCGGCTCTCCCTGATCCCTCTCCTGCACCCTCGCACTTCCTCCCCGCCCCGCAGCGTCGAGTGGCACCTCGCAGAAGGCGCCGCCGTCTCGCCGACGCCCGAGTCGCCCAAGATCAAGGTTGCGACCGTCAAGGGCCCGGCGCGGTGCCTCTTGCTCGGCGAGCGCGTCGCGCTCAACACGATGGCGAGGTGCAGCGGGATCGCGGCCAAGTGCGTGCCGTTCTCTCGCACTGCGACGTGCGGAAGACCTGGAGGAGGCTGACCGGGTTTGGCTCGGGCGCGCAGGTCGAGGCGGGTGCTCGTCAAGGCGCGCGAGCTCGGGTGGAACGGCATCATCGCCGGTACGCGCAAGACGACGCCTGGTCCGTCTCCCTCCCTCTCTCTCTAGCTCTGCGACGACCTGCGCACGAGGCTGACAAGGAGCTGCACGCAGGGTTCCGGTTGGTCGAGAAGTACGGCATGCTCGTCGGCGGCGTCGACGCGCACCGGTATGACCTTTCGAGCATGGTCATGCTCAAGGACAACCACATCTGGTCCAAGGGTGCGTTTCTGGGTCTCTCTGCGTCTCTCGCTCGAGCAGCGCCGACTGACTGCGCCCCCGACGCTCGTCCCCCTCTCCCTCGACCCTCTCTCGCCCGCCCGCAGGCTCGATCACGCAAGCCGTGCAAGCCGCCCGCTCGACGGCCGGCTTCGCCCTGCGCATCCACGTCGAGTGCCAGTCGCTCGCCGAGGCGCGCGAGGCCATCGCCGCTGGGGCCGACATCGTCATGCTCGACAACTTTACGCCCGACGGGATCCGCGACGCGGCGAGGGCGCTCAAGGAGGACTGGGTGCGCGAGACGGGCGAGGCAGGGAGGGAGGGCGGCGTCGTCAAGAGGTGCTTGATCGAGGTGAGCGGAGGGCTGACCGAGGAGAACATGGAGGAGAGCCTGTGCCCCGGTGCGTCCTGCTCTTCTTGCTCTCTTGCCGACGAGCATCGGCCTTTGGCCAGGTCGACGCTCTCGGCTACGATCACCTGGCAGGTCAGGCCGCACACTGACACGGCCTCGCCCGCCCGCTCGCAGACGTCGACATCCTCTCGACCTCGTCGATCCACCAGGGCTGCGGCATCGTCGACTTTAGCCTCAAGATCCAGCAGAAGGCGTCGGCATGAGGGCCCCGTCGTGCTCTGTAACGAAGCATGAACCATTGACGAGCGAGGGCGCCTGTCGCGGCTCTCGAGAGCCTGCGAGCAAGAGCAAGTCCGTGCGAGCGGGCGGCAATGCGGATCTGGGCGAGACTTGCTCGAGTGACCCCGAGAGCACGAGAGAGGGCTGCGCGGATCCAGTCCCAGTCCATCGCACGCTGTGGGAGCGCTCGGAGTCAAAGCGAGCGGAAGACCTCGCGCGAGGACGAGACCGCCCTCATCTCAAGCAAGCAACCCTCTCGCACCTCGTTGGTGAGCAGTCTTGCGCTCCCTCGTATTCGTGTACACTGCTGATCACTTTGCCTGCCGGTCGCAGCTCGCCAGACGCCGCCCTCGCCGAGCAGTCGCCTCCTCCGTCCCCGGACTTTCGTCGTCTCGTCGTCCCAGCACCGTGCGTCCCACCCAAGCTATCCTGCTGCAGGCGACTAGCTTCTACGCGAACCTGAGAGCTGACTCTGCTTGCCGCCGACCCTTCCCCGTCGCCGCGTTGCAGGTCCACCTCCCGCTCCTCCTCGACCTCGTCGAGCGCCGACCTCGTCGCTCCTCGCTCAGCGTACCCTCTCCGCCCAGCCCACCGCCAGCCATGTCGCAGACTCAGCGCGAGGTCAAGGTCGCCATCGCCGGCGCGACCGGCACCGTCGGCCAGCGCTTCATCTGCCTCCTGTCGTCGCACCCTTACTTCCGCATCTCGTCGCTTCACGCCTCGCCCCGCTCGGCCGGCAAGGCCTACAAGGACGTCGTCAAGTGGAAGCAGGCCGTCCGCCTCCCCAAGGGCGTCCAGGACCTCGTCGTGCGCTCGTGCGACGCCGACCAGTTTGGCGACGCCGAGATCGTCTTCTCGGGCCTCGACAGCGATGTCGCCGGCGATGTTGGTGCGTCGTGCACCGTTCACGTCTGCGTCTACTCTCCTCCACCCGCTCGAGAGGCTGACGCTGTCGCGCGACGACACCGAGCGCAGAGGAGGCCCTGCGGAAAGCAGAGTACGCCGTCTTCTCGAACGCGGGCAACTTCCGCCGCGACCCGCTCGTGCCGCTGTGCGTGCCGCTCGTCAACCCGAGCCACTTTGCGATCGTGCCGCACCAGAAGCACCAGCTCGGCCTCAAGAAGGGCTTCATCATCACCAACGCCAACTGCTCGACCACGGGCATCGTCGTCCCGCTGCACGCGCTCGAGAAGGCGTTCGGCCCGCTCGAGACGGTCATGGTGACGACGATGCAGGCCATCTCGGGCGCGGGCTACCCGGGCGTGCCCTCGCTCGACATCCTCGACAACGTCGTGCCCTACATCGGCAAGGAGGAGGAGAAGATCGAGTGGGAGCTCGCCAAGATCCTCGGCGGCCTGTCGGACGACATGACCGAGTTTGACTACCACTCGAAGCACCCGATGAAGGTCTCGGCGCACTGCAACCGCGTCCCGGTCGTCGACGGCCACCTCGAGTGCATGTCGATCCGGTTCGCGCGCCGCCCGCCGCCGAGCCCGCAGCAGGTCAAGGACGCCCTCAAGGCGTTCTACTGCGAGGCGCAGAAGATGGGCTGCCCCTCGGCGCCGCAGCAGGCCATCGTCGTCCACGAGGCGCCCGATCGTCCCCAGGTCCGTGCACTCTGCCCTCTCGCTGCACGCCTTCGTCCGCCCCGCCTCGTCCGCGCACTGATGCCTCGTCCTCTCCCTCGCATCCGCCTCGCAGCCCCGCCTCGACCGACACGACGAGAACGGCGCCAATGTGCACGTCGGCCGCGTCCGGGAATGCCCCGTCCTCGACTTGAAGCTCGTCGTCCTTAGCTCGAACGTCAACATTGGCGCCGCGACGAGCTCGATCATCAACGTGCGTCTTCGCTCTCGTCTCTCTTTGCCCGGCTCGGCACGGCTTGTGCGCTCGAGCGTGCGGTGCAGCGCTGACGAGCCTCCTCTCGCTCCCTCGCCCGCAGGCCGAGTACGCCATCGCCAAGGGCATCGTCTGAGGGAGACTGGGAGCGGTGGGAGAGGATCGAGAAGGAGGCCGTACAGCTATCTAGAAGGGGCCTCGCAGGAATCGCATCGCGCATTGTCGTCGTCTTCGGTTCGCGACGAGGAGCTCGAGGTGACGACGACATCTTCCGCTCGCTCGGGCGCCGGTCCCGCCTCGCCTAGGTTGTGAGCTTGCGTGACGGCGAGTGAGAGGCAATGCAAGGCACTCGAGAGGAGTCGAGGCGTTCGCTCGCTCGTCGCTCGTCTCCGGCTCGGGTGGTGCCGACCTCTCGCTCCTTGCTCCCACACCTCGCCCACCATTCCCTCTAGACGCAGAACCATGGTGCGCTCTCTCCTCTCTGTCGCGCCGAGCGAGCTGCCCTGCTGACCCCGAGCTCTCTGTGTTGCTGCTGCAGGACGAGGCAATCGGCTGGGCGGTCGCGGCGGGCGTGTGCTACGCAGCGTACAAGCTCGTGTTCGGTGCGTCCTGCCTGTCCTCCCTTGAGACCCTGTGCTGCACTTGAGCTGCTCCCTGTCGCGCCCGTCCGAGGGCAGCTCGCCCCCCTCGTCCTCCTCCTCGGCTGACCACGTCCCTCTTCCTCCCCTTGCCCGCAGGCTCATCCTCCAGCTCGCGCCGGCGAGAGGTCTCGCAGGCCTCGATCGACCAGGTCCTCGCCGTCTTCCCGCTCGTGTCGCAGGGTGCCGCGAGGTGGGAGCTCGAGCGCAACGGCGGCAGCGTCGAGCGGGCCGTCGAGCGCGCTCTGCGAGAGGGGGGACTGCCCGAGGTGCGCCCTACGTCCTCTCTGAGCCTGTCACAACGCGCAGGCGAGCCTGACCCCGGTCCTCGGTCCTCATCCTCGCCCTGCAGCCGCCCGCGTCCTACTTCCCCCCACCACCCGACGGCTCCGTCCCCGCCGTCGCGCGCCCGGCCACGCCCACTCCCGTCACGCCCGCGCGCGGCGCCACCTCGTCGGCGCACGTCGCGCAGGGCCCGCCGCCGTCGCTCATCAAGCGCATGGGCCTCCAGGCCAAGGTCGCCGCCGACGACCACGAGCAGGGCCAGGGCAAGGGCAAGGGGAAGGGGAGGGAGGGCGAGGGCTCGCCGGGCAAGGGCGCAGGGTGGTCGCCTGACGCGTCGCAGAGGGAGCAGAACTTGCGCGCGAGGAAGGAGAAGCTCGTGCTCGAGGCGAGGCGGTGCGTCCTGCTTTCCTCTCTCCCTTCTCAGTCAGGCTCTCCTCGTCAGCTCGCTCGCATGCCGACAGTCGCCGTCTTTCTCGAGCTCGTGCTGACTCTCCCCATCGCTCGCAGGAAGCTCCTCGAGAAGCAGCAGCGCAAGAAGGAGGCGGGCGAGGCGCCCTCGTCCCCCTCCTCGTCCGCCTGAACGTTCCTCGTTCCCGGCCCTCTGTGTACCTCAACCGCAACCAGCATCTATTCTCTCCCTTCCCTTCTTCCTGCTCAGGTGCTCGAGTGCGGGCTCGAGAGCTACGGTGCCGAGCGAGCTGGGCCTCTGTGCGAGCGCGAGAGCTTTCCGGACCGCGGCGGTCCGTGCGCTGCGGACGGGGAGGCGACCGGGCCAATGTGCGGATCTGATGCGGCCGGTCGCCGTCTGTGAGAGCGCGATCGTGCTGCAGACCGCGCCGGACGTCGAGAGGCTCGAGGAGAATTTGCCGCGGCTCGTCGGCCCGCGAACCTTTCTCGCGCTCCTCACCGTCGCCCTCTCGCGCAGAGCTGCTCGCTACCGGGTCGTCCTACTCGACCGGCTCGCGACGGGCACAGACTCCTCCTGTCGAGCCAGCGCAGCGCTCTCTCGCACCGCTGTCCGCCCGACGCCGCCGCCCCCCCTTCGCCCCGCCAAAACCCTGGTGCTCCGCCTCCACCGCTCGCGCTCGGTCGCTGCGTCCAAATTCAGCAGCGGCCGAGCTGGCTCCGCCGGTTGACGGTTCCTCCTGGACCGCTCGCGTGGGCGGCACCTTTGTTGCCCCGGTTGGAGCCCGAGCTGGTCCTCCTCCGCTTTCCCCTCGACTCTCCGCTCTCGAGTCGCTCGCTTGCGCTTCTTGTTGCTCCTCCCGAGCCTCGACGACCAGTACTCGTCGACCCGCCACCAGCGACGCAAGAGCTCTCGCCACACGAGATCATGACGGTTCGGCGTGATTCGGACATCGAGAAGGCCCCGGCGCCGCTCGACGGCCGACAGGAGGACAAGCCGACGACGACGCTCAACGAGGACGTCGCTGCGTACGGCCTCGAGAAGGTGCTCGCCCGGCATGGGCGTGTCGACCTGGTCCCGATGGTGCGTCGCTCGTCGCCTTGACCTCCTCTCCCTTCTCTCCTTCCTCCTCCTTCCGCACTCGCAGCTTCAACAGCGCCTTCTCCATGAGCGAGCGCATTGTACTGACGCTTTCTCGTCTGCCTGCAGCCGAGCGACGACCCGAACGGTGCGTCGCGCCGCCTTTTCTCGGGCTCGAACGCGCTCCGACCCCTCCCTCTCGCTCCCTCGCACAGACCCCTACAATTGGCCGTCGTGGCGCAAGCACGTCCTGCTCGTTCAAGTAGCCTTCCACTCGATGATGGGCGCATTCAGCGCGGCCGCGGTGATCCCCTCGTTCGAGACGTTCGCCGAGCACTGGGGGATCTCGATCACGCAGGCGTCCTACTTCGTGTGAGTCTCCTCTTTGCCTCTTCCCCTTGCAACAGACACCCTGTCGACGCCCCGAGGCCGGTTGCCGAGTCCCTCGCGCCCCTACTTCCTCGCCGTCGACGTCGCCCTTCCTCCTCCCAGACTTCCTGCTGACGCCCTCCTCGCCCGACGCGCACAGGAGCGTCCCAATCATCTTCCTCGGCGTCTTTCCTCTGCTCTGGGCGCCCGTCTCGAACCGTATCGGCCGCCGGCCCGTCCTGGTGCGTCTGCGCACGGATCTCTCCTCCTCCCCCTCCTCTCCCTCCGCCCTCTCGCCCTCCTCGCCTCCGACTTTTCCCTCCTTCTTGTCGCACTGCTCGAAGCAGATGTCGCTGACCCTGCACCTATCCTGCAGCTCCTCTCGGCGCTCCTCTCGGCCGCCTGCCACTTCGCCGGCGCGTACTGCCACAGTTACGGCGCCCTGATGACGACGAGGGTGTTCCAGGCCATCTTCCTGTGCCCGCCGCAGTCGATCGGCGCTACGATGGTCGGCGAGATGTTCTTCCTGCACGAGCGCGGCGCCAAGATCGGCATTTGGACCCTTCTCAAGTGAGCTCGCCGCTCCTCTCTATTCCCCTTCACCGCCCGTCCCTCTTCGATATCGTTCATCCGTCGTCGCCGTCGCGCAACCTCTGTCGCCGCCGCAGCAGGACGAACTCGCTGACCTCGCTTCCTCCTCCAGCTCGCTCGGACCGCCCGTCGCACCCCTCATCATGGGCCCTCTCGTCTACCACACCAACTGGCAGTGGACGTTCTACCTCATGGCGCTCATCAACCTCGGCCAGTTGTGCGTCTCGCTCCCTCCTTCTCAGCGCACTGACCCTCTCGCGCGGCGACGACGCGAGCGGGCCGTCTCAGCCCGCTCTCGCCTTCCTCTCGCCAATCGAGACGACGAGATGACAGCTGCTGACGACCTGCGTCGCCCGAAGCATCCTCTACATCTTCCTCGGCCCCGAGACTGCCGGCTTCCAGCGCCCCGTCCGAGGAGGTCCGGGCGCGCCTGCTCCTCTCGCCGAGCCCGTCCCGCACAAGACGCCGTACTGGCGCCTCCTCTTCACCTTCCACCGCGTCTCGCCTGAGCCTTGGTCCCGCCTGCCGCTCGAGGCCGTGCGGCCGTTCACCATGGCGCTCTCGCTCCCGGTCCTCCTCCCGACGCTCGCCTACGCCATCGTCTTCAGCTACACGAACGTGCGTCCCTCTCCTTCTCGGCAGCTGAGTGCCATATGGCGCATCTCAACGACGTCTCTGACCCGCTGCTCCACGACGTCTCTGACCCGCTGCTGGACGCCGCTCGCAGGTGCTCCTCACCGTCGAGATCCCGGCCCTCCTCGGCCGAAAATACGAGCTCAACGCGCAAGAAGTCGGGTGCCAGTTCGGGGCTGCCGTCATCGGTGCCATTTGCGGCGAGATCATCGCCGGCAGAGGGTCAGACTTGTTCATGAGCTGGAGGACCAAGCGCGCTCACGGCAACCGCGAGCCCGAGATGCGGCTCCCCTTCTCGCTCCCGGGCTTCGTCCTCGCGCTCGTCGGCATCCTCGTCTTCGGCATCCAGCTCCAGAACACCAAAGCCGGCGTCTGGGTGCGTACCGGTTTCCTCGTCATCCCCGCTCGGACCCCTTCTCACCCACTTCTCTCCCTCGTCCCTCCCTCTCTCGCAGAACGTCACGCCGCTCATCGGCGTCGCCATCGCGCTCTTCGCCTCGCAGCTCGTGACGACCGTCGTGTACGCCTACGTGACCGAGTCGCAGCCGACGAGCCTGCAGAGTCGGGTGCCGCCCTTCGTCGCGTTCGTCAGGCAGCTCCTCGCCGTACGTGGTCGCTCGCTCCCTCTCGTTGCTCGTGCTCAGCTCACTCCTCGCCCCTCGCAGTTCGTCGCGCCGTTCTACCTCGGTATCATGTACGAGGAGTTGGGCTCGGTGAGCGCGTCGGGCATCCTCGCCGCGCTTTCCGGACCCTTTAGCTTCCTCGTGCGTTCTCTTCTCTCGCTCGTCTATCGCTCAAATCTCTTCGAGCTGACTCTTTACGTCCTCGTGCGCAGCTCGTCGCCGTAACCATGGTGTTCGGCCGGAGGTGGCGGCAGCGCGGGCGGCAGGCCTGAGGTGCTCGGCGCGAGCGAGGGCTAGATATGGGTTTGAGCAGCTAGAGACGTGCGCAACTATACCATTTCCTTTCGAACACGTTCATCTGAGCCTCTCGAGAATGTGCGCTGGCTCGGAGAGAGCGAATGCCGCAGAGCTCAACTTGGGAAGGCCAGATGGCCCGCGCACGGACCTCCTCGCGCAGGCAGCTCGCTCCCGCCCGCTCTCGAGCACGCAGAGAAGGAGAACGATGCGTGATACTGACAGCAACACAGGGCGCCCTAGTCCATACTGAATCGGCTCGCGAGCGCCTCGCCGCCCACGTACTCTCCCAGCGCGCCCGTGAGCCCGAGTCCTGCAGCGCCCTTGCCCGCCCCGCCCCGCTTCTTGGCGTCCTCCTCGCGCTGCTTAAACACCTGGAAGCCGACGCTGCGCGCTCGCAGGCGGATCTCGGTCGCCGATGCGCCGGCCGCCTCGAGGGCCTTCGTGCCGACCGAGATTTCGAGCGCGTGGCGCTGCTCCTTGGCCGAGAGCGGCTTCTTCTTCTTCGACGCCGACGAGGAGGAGGACGGCGGCGAGGTCGAGAGGGCGACATTAGGTGGGGAAGAGGCCTTGACTGGGGCGGAGAAGGATCGGGCCGGGACAGTCGGCGGGCGAGGGAGGGAAGGGTCGGCGAGGGACACGCTCGAGTGCGAGCCGGCGTGGCGATGCGCAAAGTCGAGGGGCCCGAGCAGAGCCCTCTCGCCCGCCCGAGCGCCCAGAGCCGACTTGTCCTGCGCCGGACCCGTCCAGCTCGAGTCGCCGAACGACGCCGACACGACCTCGTGCGCGAAGCCGACTGCGCCGGCGACGACGACGGGCTCCACCGGCGGCGAGAAGGCGCCCGCCGGGAGCAGCGGCGTGACGGCCTCGTCGGCCGAGGACGCACTGCCGCCGGACGACGACCGGAAGCGGTCCATGGCGACCGACCCGCCCGACGACGCCGACGACCGAGACGAGGGCGAGCGCGACAAGGTCGAGGCCGGACGAGCGCCGTGATGGAAGAAGCGCGGGAGGGCGAGCGAACCCGGGTCGAGCGAGAGGCGGCGGGTGCTGCTCGACGAGGTCGAGCTGCGAGGCGGGTCGGCGGGCGTGAAGGTTGACGTGCCGAGCGTGTGCGCCGACGAGACGACGAAAGAGGGCGGCGGTGCGGCTCGAGGGCTGACGAAGCGCTCGCCATCGTCGTCGACGAGCCGCGTCGGGAGGAGCGGCGGCGAGACGAGCGGCGGCGACGCCGACAAGCCGGCGATGTCGAGCTCGTCGACGAGCTCGCGCGTGATGGCCGTCGCCTTGCGCGTCGAGAGCGGGTTGCGCACCGTGCCGCTGCCGCCCTTGACGGTGTCGAAGAAGGACGGCGCCCAGTGCTCCTGCTCGGGCGGCGCACGGTCCTCGACCTCGCCGCCAGCGCTGCTGCGCGGCCGCCGCTTGAGCCGCTTGGGCATCAGCGACGCCGAGATCGAGAATTTGCCCGGGCGGGCGTCGCTCGCCACCATCGACGCCGTCGGGGCTGAGGGGCCCGTGCGCACGTCGTCGCGGCCGAGGACAGCGCTCTTCGGCACCGCGCTGTCCTCATGCTCGACCTCGACGACCGACGCAGCCTCGTCCTCCTCGAGCTGCGTCTCGAGCCGAGTCGCCCACGGCGCCGGACCCTGCGACGCCACCGAGCCGAGCGACGCCTTGCCGACCGACGACGCTCGCGAGCGGATCGACGCCGCCGCCGTCGCGATGCTGACCTCGGAGCCTGCGCTCGACTCGAGCGGGCTCGTCGCTGCGTCCGACTCGGCGTCGAACAGGCGGTGCGGGCCGCCGACGTCCGAAAAGCCGGCGTCGGACGAGCGCGTCGACGTCGTGCTGACGAGGCGCGCGCGAGTGCGCGGCGGCGTCGAGAAGTCGGGCGAGAGGAAGGGCGAGAAGAGCGGGACGGGCATGGGCGGGACGTCGTCGGGCGTCGGCTCGGCGACCTCGTCAGAGGGGGCCTTGGACGCGCTCGAGGCGCGACGAGGGCTCTTGGCGGGCGAGGGCGAGTCGGGCAGCGCAGGAAGGGGCGATGTCGGTGGCGGCGAGGATGGTGCGTCGTAGAGGTGCGGCGAGCGAGGCGAGCGAGGCGAGAGCAGCGGCGACCTTCTCGGCGACGAGAGGTCCGTGCCCAGCTGGCTGCGCCGCAGAGCTTGCGGAGGAGCGGCTCGATGCGTCGAGCTCGAGGGAGCGCTCGCTGTCGACGCCGTCCAGGTCGACGAGGACGAGACCGAGCCGCCGCGAGAGGGGTGCATCGAATCTAGGAGGAAGATGAGAGGGAAAGCGACGAGGAGTCAGCGCTGCAGCTCGACCAGAGGCTCGACAAGTCTAGGTGGATCGTCCTTTGCAGGGCACAGCGACGGGGTGTACAGCACAGAGGAGGTAGAAGTGGGAGAGTGCGGTAGCTCAGGCGAGGACGGGCCTACCTTGAGCGGCGGCCGAGGGAGGCGGTGCAGCCGAACGAGCGCGCAGCGCCGGGCTGCTCTGCGGGCCGCGAAGGAGGAGCGTCAGCACCCTGCTCGGGCAGGTGCGGAGAGTATGAGGAAGGAGGACGCACGAGCATCGTCCTCAAAGCGCGGATCTGCAGCGCCGTGCACCCAGCGATGGTCGCCGCCTCGTACACGAGCGGCGCCGCGCTCGCCTCCTGCTCGAGCACGCCGTGCAGCGCGTGGACGCACCATGCTCGCAGCGCGTCGTCGTTGTACGTCTTGGCGAAGACGACGAGGGCGGCGAGGACGGGCGGGTGCAGCTGGAGGGGCGTGCACAGCGTGAGGGCGTGCAGGTACTCGAGGTAGGCCTGCACGACGGGCGAGCGCTCGGGGAGCTCGAGCGTGCGCGGCGTGAGGCGCAGCGCGTCGGCGCCGTGCAGCTGCGCCGGATCCGAGCTCGCGCCGCCGTTGACCTCGCCGCCGCGCTGCACGGTCGGGCTGCTCGGCGCCTTCGCCGCCGCCGCCGAGTCGGCCTCGCGCTTCTGCTGCGCCTGCTGGACGCCCGAGGCGCGCTGCCGAAACTCCTCGAGCTTGGCCTTGAACCACGGCCAGCGCTCGACGAGGACCTGCCGCGAGCACCCGAGGCGCTTGCCGTCCGAGCAGACGATCTCAAAGTCGGCGAGGGTCGGCAGCGACAGGGTGAAGAGACCGAGGGCCTGTGCCTCGAGGGGCAGCGGGAGGGTCGGCGGCTGGTAGATGCCGAACGACTCGAGGTCGACGACGGCGAGGTGGGTAAAGTTGGCCTGGCGGTGGTCGTAGTCAAGGGCAATGTCGCGCTCTGCAGGACGTCAAGCCAGGTCAGTAGTGCTTTTGGGGGCGCGGGAGAGGGCGAGGAGCGCACCTCGGTCACCGAGGACGACGACCGTGTTCCTCCAGGCGACGGCCCGGTTCCAGCTCCCGCGTGCGAGGACGCTGCCCGGGTCGATGCGCATCCACTCGAGCTTGTCGCCGCGCGCGATGCGCTCCTTGACGCCCTTGGCGCCGCCGGGCCCGAGGTCGAGGGCCCAAATCGAGAAGTTGTTGACGGCCGCCGAGAGGAAGGTGCCGAAGACGAGGAGGTGGCGCCCGACGATGGCGCCGGTCGGGAAGCGCAGGCCGGGAGGGAAGGACGAGCCCGTCATGGACGACGAGAGGGACGTGCCGGACAGGGCGGCGGCGGACGAGGTCGAGAAGGGCGACTCGAGGAGGTCGAGGTCTCGCCGGACCTGCGAGAAGTTGAAGTTCGAGTACAGGACGAGGGGTTCTGGGTCGTCGATGACGGTCGAGTGGCTGAGCTGGATGAGCGGGTCGAGGGAGGAGGACGCGTCGACGAGAGGGGAGGGCGTCGAGGTCGAGGGCGTGACGGTGTAGCGAGGTGCGGCGGCGACGGCGCGGTAGGTGCCGATGTGGCGGTCCCAGGTCCCGCTCTTGATCCAGGTCATCGTGTCGAGGTCGAGCGTGTTGGTCGAGTGCAGGTCTGCGGGCAGGGTGAGCGTCAGCTTCTCGCTCCCTCGAGAGAAAACGAGGGAAGAGCATACAGGTGTTGCGGACGTCCTGCCCGCCCATGATGACCATGAGGGCCTTGTCCCTCCCATCCACCGCGACGCTCGTCACGACGCCAAGGTGCGCGTACCTCGCCGCCGGCCGCTCGACGCCCTCGGCGCACCTGGTCTCGCCGTCGAGCCACCTCGCCTCGACCGTGTCCCACACGCACACGTCGCCGAGCGTGCGCAGCGCGTGCGCCGGGTCCGCCTCGGACGAGGGAGGCTCTGCTGCGCCCGACGCTGGCGCCTCGTCGCCGCCGTAGCCCTCGCCGCCGAAGACGACGAGACGTGAACCCCACGCGCACGCGCTGTGGAAGTAGCGCGGCTGCGGCCCTTGTGCCGCCGGTGCTGCTGCGCCGCCGTCCTGGGGCGGCCACAGCTGCGTCCACTCGCCGGTGGAGAGGTCGAGGCGGTACAGCGTGCCGACCATGGTGCGGGTCGGGACGAGGCGGCCGCCGAACACAAAGGCGGCGTCGCCGATGACCGTGACGCTCGAGCCGACGAGCGGCGGCGGGCGAGTGCCCGACGTGCGGCGCACCGAGGCCGTCAGGTCGGCGGCGCTGCTGACCTGGGCGGCTGGACGAGGCGAGTGGGCGTTGGCGGACAGGCCGAGGACGGGCGTGCCCGGTCCTCGCAGGTGCGGCGTCGAGGCGGTGGACGAGGCCATCGACGGCTGGCTCGACATGTAGAGCCGAGTCTGCGCTCTAGTTTCTGCGAGAGTGAGCGGGAGGAAGACAAGGGGAGATCAGCGCGCGGTCCTCGAGACGTCGAGAGACGGACGTGCTCCTGTCCGCTGCGCACTCCCCCCGCGGCGGACCCTGCGCACGTGGGCCTCCCCGCCAAGCCGGACCGATCTCGGTATCCAGCGCGAGACAAGCGCAGACGCACAAAGGCTCGCTGGCGCGAGAAGAGGCGGTCTCGTCGGCGAGGAGGTGAAGGACGAGGAGAGGAGGTGAGGGGACGGCGGGGCAGGCACTCTCGCCCCGCCCGGACCGACTAGATAGCCGCAATGCGCCAATCCTGCTGCGGCCGTGCCTGCGGTCCCACCCTTGCGCTCCCTTCGCCTCCTCGTCGAGAGAGGCGAGCCGAGCAACCCGCAGCCCTCCCCACCGCCTCGAGAGATAGCGAGCGGTGGCGCACCTGCTCAGGGATCAATCTGTGAGCCTCTTGCACGCAGCCTTGCCGAGTCCTGGCGACGGTAGACGAAGCGGGAGGTGGTGTGGGGTCGGACGCGCTGATGAGGAGGCGGGCACGCCGGCGAGCGTTGTCGATGCGGGCGCGCTTCTAGGTAGCTCTGATGAGGTGCAGGGAGCTGCTGCACTCGTAAGCGAGCCTGTCGAGAGGCTGCGAGAGTGAGGAAGCGGCTCAAGCCCGGGAAGGACCCGACAGCCGGCGAGCGAGCGACAACCTCGAGCGTGAGCTCGCCAGAACCGCGCAAGCAGGTGCACCGGGCGTGCTATTGCATCACGAGAGCGGCGCAGAGGCGCAGGCCCTGCTCCAGGGGCCAAACTCTCGCTCGTCCCTCCGCCCGGACCGCCTCGAGCCAGAGACGCACCTCGCCGAGTCGAGGTCAAGAAGCCACAGATACAGCACACAAACATCTACTGCTCCTCGCCGTCGACGCCGCCCGTGATGCCGAGCGCGACCACGCCGACCTTGACGAACACCTGGCGCACCGCCTCGCGCAGCGTCGGGTCCGACTCGCGCACGAGCGTGTTGGTCACGAGCGGGTACAGGCGCGGGAGCTGCGCCTTGAACTGCGACGGCGACGAGGTGCGTCAGCGAGGAGGAGGGAGGAGGGAGGAGGAGCGAGGAGGGGGACGCACGGGCTCGTCCTCGAACGCGCAGAAGCCTTGCAGGATCTCGGTGCAGACGGGCGTCCAGGCCGTGATGTTGCGCGCCTGCGTCTCGGGGTTGAGCGACACGTAGTTGGCGAGGACGTCGAGGCCGAGTCTGGTGGGCGAAGCGAGGAAGGGAGGAGGGCTAGGTCAGCCTCGGCGGTCCTCGTGCAGCGAGCACGACGACGAGAGCGGGAAGGACGCACGGTGCAAAGACGTCGACGACCTCGGCGCGCTTCTCGAGGTGCTCGGGCTGGACGTCGCTGTACATGCGCAGGAGGACGTTGACGAGCGTCGCCGCGCTCGTGCTCTCCTGCCGCAGGAGGTTGGGCAAGTCGCGCATAAAGCCGACCTTCCACAGCGCCATGCGCAGGTCCTTGTCGGCGTTGAACTTGCGCGCGAACCGGTACGACTCGTCGAGCGCCGTCATGAGGCGCAGGAGCTCGGACGGCGGGATCGTCTTGTACACGCGCTCGTTCTGGAGGAGCTCGTGCGTCGTCTCGATGAGGAGGAG
The DNA here is from genome assembly GCA_920104245.2 of Rhodotorula babjevae. NCBI lineage: Eukaryota > Fungi > Basidiomycota > Microbotryomycetes > Sporidiobolales > Sporidiobolaceae > Rhodotorula > Rhodotorula babjevae. The sequence goes on from CAKKSZ020000023.1 coordinate 1,057,906, forward strand.
CTGGAGGACGCATTTGACGATGATCTGGCGGAACACGCGGCGGCGGTCGACCGGCGGACCGGGCTTGGGCGGCGGGACGGGCGAGCCCTCCTCGGCGCCGGTCCCGTTCGTGGCCGGCACGGGCGGGGACAAGGGCGCAAAGGTGGACGACGGCGACGACGACGAGGTGGACGACGAGGCGTGCGCCGACTCGGGGAGGAGGAGGGTCGGGTCGAAGAGCTGGTACGCCGTCGTCGTCTTGAACAGCTGCACGAAGGTCGACACGATGCGCTCCCACCGCTCGCCCGACAGCTTGTCGATGTTGTCCTCGACGAGCTGCTGCAGGCACGACGTGCCTATCCGTGCGAGCGTGTCGTTCTCTGCGGGCGAGAGGAGGAGGGCGTCAAGAAGAGGCTCGAGCGCATGCCGAGGAAGGAGACGAGGACGCACCCTGGCAGATGCACTCGCTCAAGAGGTCGAGGAGCTTGTCGAGCATGCGCGCGAGGGCGTCAAAGTAGAAGGTGAAGAGGTCGACGAGGTTGCGCAGGGCCTGGATCATGGTCGTCGAGAGCCACACGCTCATGTCCTCCTGCGTCGAGAACCGCGACACGTCCGACCTCGACCGCAGGACGGCGAAGATCGGGAACAGGACCTCCTTGCAGATCGTGTCCCAGAAGTCGGCGGGGAAGGTCGAGCCGTGGCGCTTGAGCGTGTCGAAGAGGTAGTCGAGGGCGCTGCGAGGAGGAGGGGAGGGTAGGTCAGCTCTCAGCGCAACGACGACGACGAGCGAAAGAGATGCAGAGACGCACCGCTTGCGGACCTCGAGGTCCTCGCCGTTCATGACGACGTCGTAGAAGCCGAAGAGGAGCGGGAACCAGAACCGGATCATGGGGTCGTCGGTCGCCGTCGCCTCGATGGGCTTGCCGCCGTTGGCCGCGACGCTGAGCGGGCACTCGGGGCACGCGAGCATCATCGGGACGAGCGACTTGAGGAGCTCGATCGCCTGGAGGCTCACGCGCTGGAACTTGGTGACCTTGCAGAAGTCGGTGATGCAGACGGTGAGGTCGGCGAACGAGCCGAACTCGACGATCTGCGAGAAGTTGTCCTTGTTGACGCGCTGCACGATGTCGAACGCCTGGACGGCGATGCGCTCGGTCGGGACCTTGGCGGCGGCCGCAAAGACGCCGAACATGGTGCGCCAGCCCGAGCGCAGGTTGCGCCCGCGCGACTGGATCATCTGGTGGAGGCACTGGAGGACCATGTCGCGCGCGTCCGGGTTCGTGTTGTGGACCATGGCGTGCTCGAACGGCTTGAGGAAGTCCTTCTGGAACTTGAAGTGGGCGAGCTCCTCCTTCTCGAGGAAGCGCATGGCGAGCTGCCGCAGCGAGTCGAGGGCGAGGAACGACACCTTGGCGTTCGTGTGGCACGTGACCTGCGCGCAGTAGAGTGAGCGAGAGGGTCAGCGAGGGCTCGTGGCGGAGCGGCGAACAAGGTCGAGAGAGGGAGGACCGACGCACCTGGTTGAAGTGCTCGCCGATGATGAGCCACATGGACGACCACTCGAGGCGGATGCGGTTCATGTTGTAGTAGCAGATCTCGACGAGCTTCTGGAGGCAGAAGACGCGCGGCTGCTCGGCGAGGCCCGACGACTGGATCTCCTCCCACGACACGTCGCTCAGGGCCTGGACAAAGTCGGCGATGGCCGTGCCCGACAGGTGCGGCGTCGACGAGAAGATCATGTCGGCCGTGATCGTGATGTGCTGCGACCGCGTCTCCTGCGCCACCTCGTCGGTCGGGCGGCTCGTGCGCTTGGTGACGGTCGACCGCCGCTTGCCGCCAGTCGAGCTGCGGGCGCACACGATCCTTGCCGAGTCAGCCCACGGTCCTCGAGGAGCAGAGAGAGAGGCGGGCGGGGAGAGACGCACGGCTTGCGACCAAGTTCGGGGAGGGCCTGCGAGTCGACGCCCTGGGCGATGAGCTGGAAGCGCTCGAGCTGGCTGACGCACGTGACGACGTCGCGCCAGCTGCCCTTGAGGTAGTTGCCGTCGACCATGGCGACGTCGAGGAGCGTCTTGATGCACTCGACGTTCTTGGGCCGCATCTCGCCAAAGTTGTTGAGGAACGTGAACTTTGACAGGGTCGTGACGAACGCGTTGCGCTCGAGCTCGAGGTCGAACAGGCACACGATCTTGATCGCCTGCTTGAAGCCGTCGAGGGCGAGGCCGATGAGCTCGAGGTCGTCCGAGTCCTGCAGCGGGCCCGAGATGCCGGCGAGGATGGGCATCCACGCCACCTCGAACATGGGCTTGACGTGCTCGGCGTGCGACGCCGAGTAGTACTCGTCGCTCGCGCGACCGCCGCGTCGTTGGCCTCGGACGAGCGTGCGGAAGAGGGCCTGCATCGGGGGGAGAGGGGGAGGAGGTCGAGGAAGGTCAGCTCGACAGCTCTTGACGAGGAGGGACGAGGGGCGAGTGCGAGGAGCAGCGACGCACCTCGGTTTTGGTGACCATGGTCTCGGACTGCCACAGGTAGGCCTCGCGCTGAAAGTCGCGGCCGACCGACGCGATCGTGCCGGCGAGTCCTGCGGCCGGGGCCTGCGGACCAGCCGCCTCGACCTCGTCCTTCATGCGGATCTCGTTGGCGTTGATCTCGTCGTAGATCTCGATGAGGAACTGCTCGTCGAGGTCCTTGCCGTCGTCGATGCCGCGGTTGTTGCGGATGAACTCGGCCTGCGTCATCGGCTTCTTGACCTGCGGGTTGTGCGCGTCCGTGTTGAGGAGGATGACCGAGAAGGCGAGGATGTAGGCCGTGTCGGCGTTGGCAAACGTGCCCGGGTTGCCCGCCGTGTACCGCTCGGCGAATTTGAGCATGTAGCGGTCGATCTTCTGCGCCTCGCCGGGGAGGCGGAACGACTGGAGGAACATGCGCAGCGCGTCGACGAACCGCATCGACGTGAACTCCATGAAGTCGACGAACGCGTGCATCGCCGCGATGTTCTCGGGCTCGCTGTAGAGGGGGACCGAGTCAGTGACGGCCTCGAGAGCGAGCGAGTGAGAAAGAGGACGCACCCCTCGCCCAGGTACTCGCCGATCTGCGCCTTGTCGAGCCCGTCGGCCTGGAGCAGGAAGCGCGCAATGTCCTTGGGCTCGGTCGACCGGATGAAGCCGTGCTCGACGAGGAACGCGACGCCGCGCTTGGGCTTGAAGTTGAACTTCTTGATGCCCTCGAGGAGCGTCGTCTTGCGCAGCTTGGCGTTCTCGAACCGCGACGGGTCGTCGGGCGCCGAGGCGTCGGGCGTGTTGGCGCCGCTCGTGCTGCTGCGCCCGCCGGCGCCGCCGTTCAAGGCCGACGACGACAGCGACGACGAGAGGGCGGGCGTGCGCTCGCCGGCGCCGCCGCCGTTCACGACGCCGTCGGCCTCGCTCGTGCGCGGCTCGGCGCCGCCGTCCTCGCTCTGGCGCGCCGAGGTGCCGTTGTAGGGCGTCGGCGGGACCGCCGAGCCGCCCGACGGGCCGGCGCTGCGCCCGGCCCACGAGACGAGCGAGCGCAGGACGGTGACGAGGCACTCGAGGCTCTGGCGCTTGATGTGCGCCTCGGGCGGCGTGCCGACGAAAACCGGGTCGGTGAAGCGCGAGTCGTCGAAGAGCGAGGTGGCGGCGAGGGGGAAGGGCGACGCCGAGGGGGCGAGGGCCGACAGGACGGGCTCGTTGGGCTTGGGCGTCGAGGGCGGGAAGTAGGTCGTGCCGAGCTTGGAGACGACGTTGAGGAGGCGCTCGTAGATGTTGTCGAGCGACGACCGGTCGCAGTCGTAGTTGAGGTAGATGTCGACGAGCGCCTGCGGGTCCTGGGCGAGGCGCGCAAACGCGGCGAGGAGGAGCGACTTTTGGCGCACGGTCGAGTTGCGCATCTCGAGGATGGGCAGGAAGATCTCGTTGAGGAGGACCTCGATCTCCTTCTTGAGGCGCTGCCGCATGCCGCTCAGCATGCGCGAGAAGACCTCGCACGACAGCTCGAACACCTGGATGACGGGCGAGACGGCGTTGCGCGACAGGGCGAGGCACAGGTACTGCTTGACGGCCGTCAGGAACGGCGTGCGCTCGCGCGACGTTGACGAGATGATGGCGACGTGCGGGTCGGTGAAGAGGGGCATGTGGTTGTTGAGCACGGTAAGGATGAGGTGCAGAGAGAGGAGCTTGGAGCGCATGGCCGGCGACTTCAGGTCGCGCTCGCTGCGGAAGGGAGAGGAGACGAGGGTGAGCGAGAGGCGCGCGGTCCGAGCGGGCAACGAGCGAGGGAGGCCGCACCTGTCGGTCCCGAGCGGCTTCATCGAGAGCTTGCACAGCGCGCGGAAGACGAGGAAGGCGTCCTTGATCCGCAGGTCGTTGGTCGACACGACGTTGGACGGCTGGAGCGGCGTGCCGTTCAGGCGCGCGAGGTTCTCCCTGTGCGTGTGCGAGTGCTTCGTCAGCGACTGTGCGCGCAGAGAGAGCGGCACGGACGAAGGGAGCAGCTCGAGACGCACCTCGTGATCTTCTCGCCTTGACCCTGGCCCTCGAGCGCACCGCGGTCCTCGCCATCCTGCGTCACCGACACCCTCGGCGTCGCGCCCTCGCCGTCCTGCGCCGCGCCCGCCTCGTCGCGCTCGCCGTCCTCGACAGCCGAGGGAGCGTCAGGTGGCGCCTCCATGCCGTCCTGCGGCAAGCGCGGCGTCGGCTCGGCCACCTCGGTCGCCTCGTCGCCCGTCGCGCCGCCGTCTGCAGCCGCCTCGCCCGGCGCCGACGCCGACGCCGACGCCTCCTCCTCGACGACGCTCGCCAGGTCGGTCCGGCTCGCGCTCCTGCTCGGCCCGGGCGTCGCGCCCGACCCGCCGCCTGCGCCTGCGCCGGCGCCTGCGCCGAGCCCGAGCCCGACCGAAGCGGCGCCCGGCTGCCCCGCCGTCGCCGTCGACGATGCTCCCGTCGGGCCCGCCGCCGCGCGGAGCGTGTCGGCGTCGAGCGCGACGCGGCCAAAGACGCCGCCGACGATCTGGCCGAGGGTCGCCTGCGCGACGGTCTGCACAGTGCCGGCGCGACCGAGGAGGAAGACGTTGTAGACGGTGCGGACGGCCTTGAGGAGGGCCGACTGGTGCACGGGGAGGGACGACGAGAGGATGAGCGAGAGGAGGCACGACAGGAGGCGCAGGAGGAGCGTGTCGTGCTGGGTGGTGGCGGCCGAGGTCGACGACGACGACGATGACGACGACGACGCGTTGGACGGCGACGGAGAGAAGCAGTCGCACACGGTCGACGTGATCTGGTCGGCGAGCGGCAGCGCCTCGAGGTTGACCTGCGACGCGCCCGCCCCGCCACCGGCCGCGCCGCCGACGAGCGACTCGTTGTCGTCGTCGCGCCCGAGCGCGAGCTGCGGCGCGTCCGGGTCGTGCTGCTCGACGAAAAAGTCGTACGACACGAGCTTGCCGAGGCAGTCGAGGGCCGTGATCATGACGGGGAGCGAGCGCGTCTCGCACGCGAGGCGCAGCGGCGCAAACACGACGTGCGGGTCGATCGTCGTCGACGCTGCCGACGCCGCTGCGCCGCTCAGGCCGGGCGTCGCGGGCTGCGCGGGCGAGCGCAGGGCCTCGAGCGCGCGGTCGAGCGCGTCCTTGAGCGGCTTGTGGCGCTTGGCCTCCTTGGTCGCCGCGATCGACTCGAGCGACGACACGATGAGGATACCCGACACGAGGTGCGACGAGCCGGCGCCCGACACGGTCGTGACGGACGCGAGCGACTCGCGGCGCGGCGCTGGGTCGGCCGGGCGCGGGCTCGACGACGAGGCGGCCGTCGGCGCGGGCGCCTGGCTGCTCGGCGCCGGGGCCGACGTCGAGGTCGAGGCGGCGGACGAGGCGGGCGCAGGCGCAGGTGCGGGCGCGGCCGACGCAGGCGCAGCCTCGGGCGTCTCGACCGCCGAGGATGCCGCCGCCGATGCCGGCAGGGGCTCGAGGTCGTCGGCTGCGGGCGCCGCGTCGTCGTGGGCCGTCGCCTGCACCATGGGCGTGTCGCTGTGGAGCTCGGCGGCGTCACGGTGGACCTCGTCGCGGAGGGAGCGCACGGCGGGCACGACCGACGGGGCGCGCGAGAGGCTCACGTCCTCGAAGACGCCGTCGCCGTCGCCCTCGGGCGCAGGTGGTGCCGCCGGGACTGAGGGCTCGGTGGTCGGCGGCGCGAGCTCGCCGGCGTCGTCTGGCTGCTCTGGCTCGGTCGCGTCGGGAGCCGAGCGGTCGGGGCCGACCTCGGCGGTGCCCTCGAGGCGCGTGCGGTCTTGAGGCAGCGGCGTCGCGTCTTGATCGGCGAGAGAGACCGACTCGAGTGCTGCGGGGTCGTGAGCGGCACTCGCAAGCGCCGTGGTCGTGTCGTCGCCGGCGGTAGTGGGAGTTCCGCCGCTTGGCTCGGACGCGAGGTCGGAGGAGCGGTCGGCGTCGTCCGGGGCGTGCTGTGGCTCGACGAGGTCGATGGCGGGTGGGGCCTCGAGGTCGTCGAGACGTGCTGCAGGCTCTGGCGTGGGCGAGGCGGGAGCGGGCGGGAGCTCGTCGTGGCCAAGTGGGGAGGACGGCACGGCGGGCGCGAGGGGCGGCGGTGACGAGGGCGCGTCGGGATCGCTCATGGCGACGTGGTGCGAGGCGAGTGCGCGCTCCGGTGCACTGCTCGAGTCGAGGGGAGCAAGAGCGAGCGCGGTGCGAGAGGGAGGCGGTCGGTCGCGCCGAGCGAAGAGGCGAGGCGCTCTCACGCCAGTTGCTTCTGCGTACGCAGCATGAACTGACTTGTGAGGCTATCATACACATGCTTCAGCTAAGAGCGCCCTCCCAAGAGCGAGCTACGAGGCTGAGACGTGCCCCTCGTCGAGGAAAGCTCGACCTTGGAGATGGGCTCTCCTCCTCGACCCGCTCGCCGTCTGCTGCTCCCTCGAGGCTTGCTGAGAGCAGTCTACGAGGTCCACCCGCACCGCACCTCTCGCCCTCAAGACCCAGCCCGCGCCCCCCAGAGCCATGGCGACTCATGTGCGCCTCTCCCTCTTCCTCCCTCCCCGTCCTCATCAGCTCCCTCGCTCCCTCGCCCCACACCGCACGCACGTCCACAGTCACCTGACCACCCACATGCGCAACAGCTCTTGTTCGAGTGCGCCACGGGCCTCGCCGTCTTCACGAGCGAGTTCGCCGAGGAGATTGGCAAGTCGGTCAAGTCGGTCCAGGACTCGGTCGACGACGTCGCCAAGTTCGCCAAGATGGTCAAGCTCGTGTCGTTCGTCCCCTTTGTCGACGCCGCCCACGCCCTCGAGGTCGCCAACGACGTCTCCGAGGGCGTCGTGCACGAGTTCCTCCACGGCCTCCTCGAGCTCAACCTCGCCAAGAAGGCCGGCGTCGTCCTCGGCGTCGAGGAGCGCGGCCTCGCGTCGTCGATCAAGGCGACCCTCGCCATCGAGTGTGACGCGAGCGACCGCACCCTCGAGGTCCTGCGCGGCATCCGCCTCCACCAGGAGAAGCTCCTCGCCGGCCTCGAGCAGGGCGACACCAAGCGCTCGCAGCTCGGCCTCGGCCACGCCTACTCGCGCGCCAAGGTCAAGTTCAACGTCAACCGCTCGGACAACATGATCATCCAGGCCATTGCCCTCTTGGACCAGCTCGACAAGGACGTCAACACGTTCGCCATGCGCGTCCGCGAGTGGTACGGGTGGCACTTCCCCGAGCTCGTGCGCGTCGTGCCCGACAACTACCAGTACGCCAAGGTGTGCCGCCTCCTCGGCGACAAGGCTCAGCTCGACGACGACATCCTCGAGCCCCTCGCCGAGCTCCTCGACAACAACGACACGCTCGCGCGCAACATCCTCGACGCGTCGCGCGCGTCGATGGGCACCGACATCTCCGAGGTCGACCACCTCAACATCAAGAACTTTGCGACGCGCGTCATCCACCTGTACGACTACCGCAAGAGCCTCCAGGCCTACCTCTCGGACAAGATGGGCGTCGTCGCGCCCAACCTGGCCGCCCTCATCGGCGACACGGTCGGCGCGCGCCTCATCTCGCACGCCGGCTCGCTCACCAACCTGAGCAAGTACCCGGCCTCGACGGTCCAGATCCTCGGCGCCGAGAAGGCCCTGTTCCGCGCCCTCAAGACCAAGGGCAACACGCCCAAGTACGGCCTCATCTACCACTCGACCTTTATCGGCCGTGCCGGCGCCAAGAACAAGGGCCGCATCAGGTGCGTCCCGCTCGCCCCTCCCCGCCCTCGCGCGCTCGGTCCCTCTCCCCCGTCCCTCGCCCTGCTCGACCTCGTCTCTCCGCAGCCCAGCCCAGCCCGGCCCTGACCCCCGTCTCGCTCGCCTCCCTGCTCGCAGTCGCTTCCTCGCCAACAAGTGCTCGATCGCGTCGCGCATCGACTGCTTCGCCGACCAGCCGACGACCAAGTTTGGCCAGGTCTTGCGCGACCAGGTCGAGGAGCGCCTCTCGTTCTACGAGAACGGCTCGAACCCGACCAAGTGCGTCCTCGAGGCTCTTTTCTTCTTGACGAGACGAGCGGTGCCGGCGGCGGCTGTGGGCGGGCGGCGCCGGGTTCGACCCGACGCTCCTCGCCCTGCGCGGCGTGTTGGCCCGCTCTCGCAGCACAGCACTCTGACCCTCCTCCCTCCCCCTCTTCCCTGCGCACAGGAACGCCGACGCCATGCTGCGCGCGCTCGCCATGGTCAAGGCCGAGAACGCCGAGAACGGCGTCGAGGTCGAGGGCGAGGCCAAGATGGACGTCGACAAGGCGGCGCCGGCGGCCGAGGACAAGAAGGAGAAGAAGAAGGTGCGTCGTCTCGCTCCCGCTCTCGGTTGGCGGTCCTGGGTGCCGGCTGTCCGCCGGCGTCCGAGGCCGCCTTGACGAGTTGGCCGGCCTGACTGACTCTCGCCCTCTTGCCCTCTCCTCCTGTTCACGCTCGCAGAAGCGCAAGTCGGAGGCTCCTGCCATGGACGAGGACGAGTCGCCCAAGAAGTCGAAGAAGAGCAAGAAGGGCGAGGACGTGCGTCTCCCTCGCGCTCGCGCCCCTCTCTCGTCGACCGAGTCGCTGACCTCCTCCGTCGCGCACCGCAGGGCGAGGAGCTGTCCAAGGAGGAGAAGAAGAAGCTCAAGGAGGCAAAGAAGGCTGCGAAGGCGGCCAAGGCGGCCAAGGCATGATCTGCATGCGCCTCGTCCTCTTCCTCTCCCGCCCGCATTCATCCCCTCTTCCTCCTCGGCGTTCCCTCCACTTCTTCCTCCCTCGTGCCCCTCCTCCTCGTTGTTCACTCTCGAGGGGCCGCTCGGTGGTGCCCTGGACGTCGGCGGGCGGTGGCTCGAGCGCGCGCCCGACCGCTCGCTGCCCCTTCTTCTCTCCTCCCTCCTCACCCTTGTAGGCCGTTGCGCATCGCATGTACTAGTACTCGACTTCTCCCCGCTGGGCGTCGCCCGAGAGACGAAAGCTGCCGCAGCTCGCGAGAGAGGAGAGAAGCGGAGGTCGAGGAGGGAGAGCGAGAGCAGAACTCGGTCGCACAGTGTGTCGGGCAGCACGGGGCGGCGTACGAGTGACTCTCACGCGCACTGGGCCTGCAGAAGGCGCGCCCGAGCCAGAAGATGCCGGGTCGGGTTGGAGACGACGAGGACGAGGACGAGACGGGGCTCATCTCTCGCTCCACCTCTCCGCCCAGCAGCGATGCCGTCGACCGCAGCAGTAGTCTCGCCCTTCGTGTGTCCTCTCTCGACCCACTGAGGCCCTGCCCGTGCCGCCCGCTGACTCGTCGCGACTCTCCTCCTCCTCCATCGCCGACCGGGTGTGCAGTCCCAGGCTCACCGCCGCTATGTCATGGTGCGCCCCTCGCTTGCGCTCACGTGTGGACCTGAGCTGACCCCAGCTGCCCACACAGCACCTGTACCGCCGCGCGCTGAAGGGAGCCCTCGACTGGTGCGCCTCCCCTCCCTCCCCCTCCTCGCTCCTCCCCCGCTCTCTCCGACACCTCCAGCCTCACCCAGCTGACGCTCGACCCGCCTCTCTCGCGCCTCTCCGCCGCCCGCAGGTACGTCCGCCGCGACCTGTGGCGCAACAAGGCGATCGAGATCCGCGCCCAGTTTGAGCGCAACCGCAACGTGCGCGACCCGCGAGCGGTCGCCGCCCTGCTCAACGAGGCCGAGAAGGAGGTGCACAAGTTCTCGCACCCGGATCCGTACCGGCGTGCGTCCCCCCATCCCTTTGAGCGAGCGAGAAGGTCGAGGGCCCGCGAGCTGACCTCGTCGAGTTGCTCTCGCTGCAGCCGCAATGTTTCCTGACGGAACCAAGTGGTGCGTCTGTGCTCCCTCGTGTCCTTCATCGACGGTGTGCTCGTGCTGACCCTGCCCTTTGCCGTCCGCAGGGAGCGCAACATCCCGGTGAGCCTCCCTCGTGCCCTGCTCGCGCGCGAACCGACGCTCCCACGTCGCTCTCGACGTGCTGTTGTAGGAGCTCCAGGCTCACACTCTATCTCTCGCTCGCAGCCCCGCATGTTCACCCAGGCCGAGAAGGACGCGGCGCTCAACGCGCACTAGACGGGTTGCGAGGGCGACGAGGACGAGGTCTGTACCGAGGCAGGGGGACGGGTGCGGGGCAAGCGCTGTTTCCGTGCTTTGGCTCGCTCGGGGCCGGAGAGAGAGAGACGCCTCGTGGGAGGGTCGTCCCGTGCACGAGCCGAGTCGGAGAGGGTCCAGCCACTTGGTCGAGGGCCCGCTTCTCTCGTCTTCGCGGCCCGGCATTGTCAATCTGCGCCCGAGGCGTCTTTCGGTGTCCACGCCCTGATCGAGAGGAAGCAGGAGAAGCCCGCAAGTGTGGCTGAGGTTGCGACGGTGCGAACGAGGATCGCTTCCGACCCCGCTCGGATCCGACCTCCAACCTCGCCTCTACACCACGACCACGAGTCATGGACGGCTATGACCCGTACCACCAGCAGCAGCAGCAGCAGCAGCAACAGTACGCCTACGCGCAGCAGCCCGTGCCCCTCCCCGTTCAGCAGCCCGCCGCGCCTCCTCCTCCTCATCTGCAACCGATCGCCTCGACGAGCCAGCTTCCGCCCGCGCCGCTGCCCGTAGCAGGCGACTGGGCGACCCAGATCGCCCTCGATGCAGCACACCTCCCGCCAGGCGGCACCATCCTCGTCCCTGCTCTCGGACCCGGCCTCGCCGCTGCTCTGCCCGATCAAGTCCTGGGAGGGACGCAGCTCGTCAAGGTGACCGCCAAAGTGCGGCCCCACCTCGACTGCACTGTCCGGCACTCCCCGCTGACCCCTGCTGTGCGCCCCCAGTCCTGCTCAAACTGCCGCCTGCGCAAGGTCAAGGCGAGTCGGCCGCTTTCCCTTGGCCGCACGCCCCACCTGGGAAAGCACCAACGCTGACCTCCCTCTTTCGCTCACCGAGTGCGACCGACGCTACCCAGAGTGCTCACGGTGCACCAAGCGCAAGGAGCTGTGCGACTACGGCGACGACATCTCGATGTGCGCTCCTCCTCCTCCTCTCCCCGTTCTCAGGCCCGCTTCGCGCACTCAGCTCACGCCCGACGCCCCTCGCAGCGCCCTCCGACCAACATGGGTCGTCCCCTCGGAGGAAGACGGCCTCATCTCGCCCCCCTCGGGCCTCACCGCCCCGCCCACCCCTCACGCCTCGTTCGCCGGCCCCATCCCCTCGTCGCGCTCGAACACGCCCGCCGCCGCCTACGCGCCCGCGACGCTCCCCTACCCGATGCGTCCGCCCATGCCGTACGACCCGTACCACTCGCAGCGGGCGCTCAGCGACCTGCAGCACCACCAGGCGCTCGTGCGGCATCGGGGCGGCGGTCCGGGCGGCGCGGCGGACCTTGGCGGCGTCGGGCCGCTGCGGCACTCGGCGGCGGCGGCGGCGGGGAGCGGGACGAACGGGTACGCGGCGGCGGGAGGGAGGAGGAGAGGCGGCGGCGGCGCGCGTGAGGGAGGCCTGGACGGGCGGGATCCGCACGCGCAGGAGGACGAGGGCGGTGCGGGCGAGCGAGGGTTCGCCGACCTGTGGGAGAAGTTTCTCCGGGCGTCGAACCTCGGGCAGAGCTCGAGCGACTGGAGGCTGGCGCAGCCGACCATGGCGTCGTCGCTCCAGATCCACCTCATCGACGGTGCGTCCCCTCCCTTCCTCAAGCACTACGCCGAGCCGCACATGCTGATGCCTCGGTCGTGCTCCTGCAGCGTCGATGCACTCGTGCTGCTTCCACCTGCCGGCGTTCCACATCTTCAACCGCGAGATCCAGTACCTCAAGGAGAACATCGACCAGCTCGACCTTGCGAGCCAGGTGCGCCCTCTCTCGCCCCACCTCTTCTTCCTCGAGCGCAGCCCCTGACGTCCTGCCCGCACAGGTCATCGTCGGCATCCTCACGTCGCTCGGCGCGCGCGCCTCGCCGCACAGCGCCCTCCTCGGCATCGCCGGCCCCGACATCGAGAACGGCCGCGCGTCGCTCGACCTCGTCCTGTCGGCCGGCGTCCGGCGCGAGAACGCGTGGCGCGCCATCGTCAAGCGCGCGACCGACCTGTGCTCCAAGATGGACATCCTCGGCGTCCCGAGCGCGCGCAACCTCCAGACGCTCGTCGCGTTCGTCCAGATGCTCATGCTCGCCGAGGTGCACCCTGTCACGGCGAGGTTCTTCCTGCGCACCGCCATCGGCCTGTTCCGCGATATGCAGCACGCCTCGGACATGTCGTACGACGAGGTGCAGGCGACAAAGCTGAGCGTCGGCCCGACCTTGTTCGAGTCGGACGCCCGCATCGCCGCCTACCTGAGCATGCCCGTGTGCATCACCGACGAGGACCTGTACGAGTACTTTGACGGCACCGGTGCGTCCCCTCCTCCCCGTCGTCGCGAGCTTGCCGAGGCGGCCTGAGCGCAACAAGGCTGACCCACGCTCCTTCCTCCCTCGCAGGCGTTCACGTGCCCGACCTCGCCAACGAGGACCTCGGCCCGCTCCTCGACGACATCCTCGACCCGGCGCGAGGCCCCGTCACGCGCGCCAAGCTCGACCACGCGCTCGGCCTCACGGGCTACTTTGTCTGCGCCGTCCAGCGCGCGTTCGCCAACGTGTCGTCGTCGCGGCGGCCCAACACGCGCTTCTTGACGACGGTCCCGCAGCTGTGGACCTACATCGACCGGGCGCACGCCGCCGTCCAGCGCCTGCACCGCCGCCTCGTCCAGCTCGACTATGCCCCGTCCGGGTCGGGCGACGACGACCACCACTCGGTCGACTACGACCTCCTCATCGGCGTGCGCATGGACGAGCGCCTCCTCGACGTCGTGCACCTCGCGCACGTGTGGCTCGACACGCAGCGGCGCACGCTCGACCTCACGGTCGACGACCGCGCCGCGCTCGACGACCTCGTCATGACGAGCGAGCGCCGCGTGCGCAAGTGCCTCAAGCTGCTCGCGTTCTACTCCAAGGTCTTTGTCGACTCGCTCGACAAGCACTGCGTGTACCACCTCGTGACGCAGCTCGAGGCGCTCCCCGGGTGGACGACCATGGTCGCCCAGCGCGAGCACGAGCCGACCGACTTTGGGCCGCTCCCGACCGAGTGCGCCCTCACCGACGTTGAGCTCGACTGGTGCGTCATCTCTCCCTCCTCTTCGCCCTCTTGGCCGTGCAGGATCGTGAGCTGACGCCGCACGCCCCCCTCGCCCGCGCAGGTTCACCCACGCCCTCGAGCTCGCGTGCTTCTTCACCCCGCTCGCCAACGACCGCCTGCGCGAGCTCACCGCGGCGCGCGAGGCCCGCAAGGTGCCCGATCAGGCGCCGTACGCCGCCTTTGGCCACTACGACCGTGCGCTCTCTCCCTCGCTCCCTCTCGAGCTCTCGAGCTGACTCGCCGAGCGCGCTACAGTCTCTGCGCAGCCCGCCGCCCCTGCTCGGCCGCCTGCCTACTCGTACCACCCCCAGCAGCAGCAGCACATGCTCCCGCCCTTCCTCGACCCGCAGCAGCAAGCGCACGAGGCCCTCGCCGCCGTCCCCGACGCTGCCGCCGCCGCCTCGCTCGCCAACGGCGCCCAGCACCGCGGGCGCAAGCCCTCGTGGACGTTCGACAGCTACGGCACGCCGCTCGCGTTCGACCCGGCCGGGTCGACCATGGCGCCCGTGTACGACGACGGCACGGGCGCCGGCCCGACGCTCGCGCACCTCGTCGGCGGCGCGTCGCCTGAGACGGGCAGCGGGCTCGGCTCGGGTTCGGGCTCGGGCTCGGGGTCGGGCGCTGGGTCGGGCCCCGGCTCGGGCGCAGGCACGACGCACTCGTCGCCGTCGAGCGGCGCGCGGCACGTCCCCGGCGCCGGCGCCGGTCCGCCTCTCGACGCAGCAGGCGCCGAGCAGCAGCAGCAGCAGCCGTACCTCGGCGGCCTGCCGCTCCCGCTTCCGCCGACGCCGGCGCGCACGAGCACCACGGCGTCGCCCGAGCGGCTCGGCGCTGGTGCGGCGCCGGCGCCGGGCCCGCCGCCGGCGCTCGGCCTCGAGCAGGCCTGGGGCGGCGCAGCTGCCGTCGAGCCTGGGACGGGGGGCCACGACCCGTACGGCGGCGGCGGCGACGAGGCGGCGCGCATCGCCGAGCTGGTCGACGGCGGTGGAGGAGGAGCAGGCGACGAGCGCGCGGCGTATACGCTTCCGCCGCTCGTGTCGGCCGGGCAGCCGCAGCAGGACTGGACGATGTACGGCGCGGGCGCAGAGGTGCATGGCGACGCGGCGGCGCGCGGGAGCGGCTGGTGAGCGCGAGGGGCTCGAGGGCGGAGGAGAGTCGAGGGGATGTACGGGCTCTGTGTGCCTGGGCCGTTCTGTAGCCTGCAGTCCATGTTGACACGCTTTTGTTGACTGTCACTCTCGAGGTCCTGCGTGCGAGAGCGAGAGCAGGTTGGGTCGTCTCGTCCGCTCTCCCGGCCCGCCGTCGCCGAGGAGGCGAAGTCGGGGTTCGCGCTCTCAACTCCCCCTCTACGACGCTAGTGAGCCTCGCGAGCTGCCACAGTACCCTTCCAGGCCTCGCACACGCGCTCGCAAGCTCAGCAACGCGTTCCTCGATCGGCCTCGTCCCCCTCGCGACCTCATCGCCCAACTCGACCCTCGCCCACCGTACCTCCTCGTCCACGCCTCGAGCCGCCCTGCCCGCCCCACAGCGATGAACAACCCCTACGAGGAGGAGCAAGAAGGTCCGTCTGCCCCTCCCCTGCGCCGCGTCGCCTCCCTCCTCCCGGTGCAACACGGCGAGCTGACGCTGCGAGCGCGCTCGGGCAGTCATCATCGGGCGCATCCTGGGCACGGTCGGCAAGCTCAACGAGAGCATGGAGCTTCTCAATGACGCGGTCGCCGTGCGTCCTAGCCCTCACTCTCACTCTCGTCCTCTCCTCCCTCTCCTCCCTCGCGCCCGCCCCGGCTGACCCCCCTCGCCCGCCCGCCCGCAGAGGACCAACACCCAGATGCAGCAGACGACCGAGGTCTCCGAGCTGTGGAACGCCTACATGCGCAACGTGCAGTGGAACCTGACGAGCCAGAAGACGCTGCACCCGCCCGTCTGAGGCCCGAGGAGGGCGGGCTCTCGCTCGAGGGCGGGACATGGCGGGACGACGGCGTGTAGATGTGCATGTGTGACAACAGGGCTCGGATTGACACGACTCGAGGGCTACGGAGAGCTACAGGGCACAGCGCGAGAGGGAGAGCGAGAGGAGAGCTGGAATGGGACGCGAGGGCGAGGTCGAGGACAGGCGCCCGACTCAGCCGTCGAGCGCCTTGTTGACGCTCCCGAGCGCGGCCTTGAGGAGAAACTCGGGCGAGATCTCGCCGGCGTAGGGCGTGCTGCACGGTGCGAGCGCTGGTGTCAGCGCCTGCGCTCATCGGCCCACTCGAACGACTCGCCGCACAGCGCGAGCAGGCCGAGAGAGAGAGAGAGCGAATAAGAAGGCCGCGCCGACGCACCAGTCGACCATGTCCCTCACGCCGAGCTGCGGCTTGAGGTCGTCGTCGAGTTCCTGGAGGAACGCGCGCGCGTCTGGGTCGGCGCCGATCTGGATGAACTGGAGGCCGAGCTGGTACGGCCTGTCGATGGTGCGGAGGGGCCAGGGTCGTGAGGGCGGGTCGAGGGGTGGCGAGATGGCGAGAAGAGGGAGGGGAGGAGGAGAGGGAAGAGGGTCAGTGCGCGCGCGAGGCGGGCGAGAGCAGGGGAAGCGGGACGACGCACGGCGCGCGGACCTCGTCGAGGCGCTGTGCCATCTCGACGATGATGTCTGCGGAGGAGAAGGAGCGTCCTGCTCGTCAGTCGCAGCGAGAGAGCCGGCACTTCTATCTCTTCTCGTCGCACGAGGCGACGAGCCAGGAGAACGGGACGGCGCGCGCGCAGCGACGCACCTTTGACCAGGTCCGGGTCGTCGGCCCTCCCATCGGTGAGGACGAGCACGAGCATGGGCTTGACGCGCTCGCGCGTCGCCTTGGCGTCCTCGACCCGCTCGACGTACGCCCTCAGGACCTCGTCGAGCACCATGCCCGTGCTGCGGAACACCGCGACTTCTCGTTAGCCATCTCGCTCGAGGAGGGACTCAAGAGACAGGGCAGAGAGAGGCAGAGAGGACGCACGGCGTGCTCCCGAACGGCTCGACCTCGCGGAACGTGCGCTCGACGACGGCCGGGTCGACGACGTGCTCGAGGCGCGCGCCGTCGTTGTTGAGGAAGACGACGTCGATGCCGTCCTTGTCGTACTTTGTGCTGCGCGCGCGGGCTCGAGGCGGGTCAGCTTGGGCGTGGACCGAGAGGGGAGAGAGGGCCGGGGAGAGGGAGGAGGGGACGCACCAGCTCTCGACGACGCCCATGAGCGCTTCGCCAACGTGCTTCCAGTGGTCCACCATCGACGGCGAATCTGTGCATGGCATGTACTGCAAATCAGCGAGGCTGCACCGACTTGAACAGGCTCGCCAGGAGGAGGACGACCGACGCACCATCGACGACGAGCACGAGGTCGTACTTGCCGAGCGGCGCCAGGCGGTCCTCGATGCTACTCCTGCGCTGCGGCGGAGCCCTCGTGCCTCCTTGTGCCGCGGCAGGCCGAGTCGAGTGAGGCGGCGGGGGCCCTGCGGCGGCCGATGAGGAGGGGATGGCCTCGTACGGCGGGGCGGGCGCGAGAGGGGTGCTGCCGAGGGACAGTGCAGACAGGTCCGGCACGGCGGGCTGGCGGGGCGTGGCCGAGCTGGACGAGGCGGACGACGAGTGACGAGCGACGGCGGGCTTGGCTCCGGCAAAAGGAGGCTGCTGCTGTTGCTGAGGGGTGGGGCGGGCGCCGCTCTGGCTCTGCTGAGAGAAGCGGCGGAACATGGTCGAGCTGACGGGAGAGCTGCTCGTGGGAGCAGGAGGAGAAGAAGGGACTCGGAGCGGACAAGGGGGACAGCGGCCGAGTGGGGCGCCAAAAAGCTGCACCGCCTCGCTCACCTTGCTCGACAGCTTGCGCTCGCACTCGCATCCTCTCTCGACCCGGGGAGAGCACCGCGACCGAGACAGCCACCTCGCACAGTTGCACCGCACGCGCCCCCTCCCTCAGCCCTCCTGCCTCCGTCCACCTCGCGCCCGCGCTCCGTTCAGCTCGCCGACCTCGCGCAACGCAGCATCTCCTCCGCTCCCTCTCGAGCTCCTCGACGCCCGCAACAGCGAGCCGCACGTCGGCGGGACACGGCCTCGTCGTCTGTCGGCCGGGCCGGACCTGGAGGAGTCGAGGAGCTTGTTCGCCCTCGACTTGGGCGCTTGAGCACGCGCCGAGCTCGAGACACTCAGTCGTAGACTGTCGGCGGGAGAAAGGGATCAGGTCAGCACGGCGCGGACCAAGGTTGACGGGGAGCAGGACCGGCGCACTGTAGACGAGCGAGTAGAAGACTGCGAGCGGGGCCGGACGAGGGGCGTCAGTCTCGTCCAGGTTGCGCCGCACCATCCGCCTTCGTCGAGACTGCAAGGAAGAGCGGCACGCACGGGTCCAGAACAGGATGAACGAGAAGCAGTTGCCGAGCGTGCCGGCGAGGATGGGTTCGCTCGGCTTGACGAAGAAGCGGGCCGGGTTTGCGCCGCACTGGGCGAGGCTGTAGGCGGTGCCGACCGAGAGGCTCGTCGCGAGGTAGAGGGCAAAGCCGGCGAGGTTGGTCAGGCCGAGGATGCCGGCGAGGGCGCCGGCGAGGCAGGCGGTCGCTGCGGGCGAGGAGGAGGGGTCAGCGACGGGCACCTTGGGCGGGTCGTGCGCTCGACCAGGAGGGGCGACGAGCAAGGTGGGGACTGACTGCTCTTGACGTAGTACAGGCTCTGGTTGTTGTGCACGAGGCTGGGCACGTAGACTGGAGTCGAAGTCACGAGGGGAACGGCCACTGCACGGGGGAGGGAGCGGGTCAGCTCTGCAAGTAGCCAGATAGCGAGGGAGTGGATGCGCACTGTCGCTGAGCTGCCTGAAGAGTTGCTGACAGTGTGAGCCGACAAGGAGATGACGACGCGCTTCGTCGTCGTCGTCCTCGTCCTCCTCCGCCTCACTCTCTCCCTGCTCAGCTAGCTGCCTGTTCCGTCCAGCCACCTCTGCCAGCACCACTCTAAGCAGCGCGCACACAGCCATGTTCAGCAGGTGCGTCCCCGCTCGCCTCCTCCCTCGTCGTCCTCATCTCTCGCAACCCCCACTGACCCACGCCCCTCGCCCACACAGCCGTTCCGAGTACGACCGAGGCGTGCGTCCTGCCCTACCGCCTGAGCCTTGCACACACCAGGCCTCGCTGACCCGGACTCGTCCTCTCCTCCCCTCCTCTCCCCCGCCGGCTCGCTCCTCTCGCAGGTCAACACCTTCTCGCCCGAAGGACGCCTCTTCCAGGGTCCGTCTTTGTCCTCCCTTTCTCTGCAGAGGCGAGCATCGCTGACCTAGCGCGCCTCACACAGTCGAGTACGCCATCGAGGCCATCAAGGTGCGCACCACCTCTCGTTCCTCGCCTCACACCAGCCTCTCGACCCTCGAAGCTGACCCGCACTCGCACACCCCCAGCTCGGCTCGACGACGGTCGGCATCCAGACCTCGGAGGGCGTCGTCCTCGCCGTCGAGAAGCGCACCCAGTCGCCCTTGCTCGAGTCCGACTCGGTCGAGAAGATCATGGAGATTGACCGCCACATCGCGTGCGCCATGAGCGGCCTCACGGCCGACGCGAGGACCATGGTCGAGCATGCGCGCGTCACGGCCCAGGTGCGTTTCCCCGAGTGCTGCCCTCTGTCGTGCTCGAGACGAGGCCGCGTAGGCCTGGCCGTGGAGCGAGCTGACGTCCGGCTTGTACTGGCGCACAGAACCACTTCTTCACGTACGACGAGGAGATCAAGGTCGAGTCGGTGACGCAGTCGGTGTCGGACCTCGCGCTGCGGTTTGGCGAGGGCGCGAACGAGGAGGAGGCGTCCATGGTGCGTCCCCCTCTTCCTCTCCCTCTCCACACGCCGCACGTCCAAAGCTGACACGGCCACCCACACTCAGTCTCGGCCATTCGGCGTCGCGCTCCTGATCGCCGGCATCGACCAGCACGGCCCGCAGCTGTACCACGCCGACCCGTCGGGCACGTTCATGCGCTTCCAGGCCAAGGCGATGGGCTCGGGCTCCGAGGGCGCCCAGTCCGAGCTCCAGGACTCGTACGACAAGAGCATGTCGCTCCAGCAGGCCAAGGTGCTCGCGCTCAAGGTGCTCAAGCAGGTCATGGAGGACACGCTCGACGCCAACAATGTGCAGCTCGCGCAGGTCGTGCCCGGGACCGGGTACGCGCTCCTCAAGCCCGACGAGCTCAAGGAGGTGATTGCGCAGATCCAGGCGTGAGGGGCGGGTCGACGTCGACGTCGAGCGAGCGAGGAGGAGATGCAACTCGCAACTTGTAGAAATCTCTCTGCTGGTCGCGCCTGTTCCGCTCGTGGGTTGCTGTGGTACATCCCGTCGAAGCAGCGCTCTCGTAGCGACAGAAGCCAGGGCGTGCAGCTCACCCGCCGTCGCTGCACCGCCTCGTCGGCTTCCCCGCCTCCGCCTCGCTCGCTCCCTCGTCTCGCTCCTCCCACGAGCTCAGCGACCACCATGGGCCTCTTCAAGCGCCTGTCGCTCTCCGCCAAGGGCAGCAAGCCCGCGCCCTCGCATCCCCAGCCCGCTCCGCCCTCCCCGCACCACTCGGCCGCCGCCGGGCCTTCCCCCTCGCCCGCCGCGCTCGACAAGCCCACCGAGGACGCCCTGCGTGCACTGGCGAGATACGACACCTGCCTCGTGTGTGACGATTCTGGCTCGATGGAGCCCCTGTGGGAGACGCAGCTCGCGCCGGCGCTCGCGGCCGTGGTCCGCACCGCCGTGCAGTACGACGAGGTGCGCCGACGATCCTTTCTCGCTCCTCCTGGATGCACAAGCATGGCGTCACGAGGAGCTGATGATGCTGCGCGGCTTGCACGCAGGACGGCGTCGACCTCGCCTTCTTCAACTCGCGCCTGACGCACACGAGCACGAGCGCCGACGACCTGCTCGAGGTCTTCCGCCGCGTGCGCCCGAGGAGCACGACGCCGACGGCCGACGCTGTGAGGAGGGTCCTCGAGCCGTACATGCTCGTGCGTCCACCTCTCCTCGTTTCGTCCTCCTCGCGACGTGGAGCCGTGCCAGGTCGCAGGCTGACGATGAGACGAGGTGTTGGCCCCACACAGAAGCTCGAAGAGTGGCAGTCGACGGGCAAAGCCGCCGGCGCGCCTCGACCTAAACCGCTCAACCTCGTCGTCCTCACCGGTGCGTCCTCCTCCAGGCTCCTCTCGCTGCCCGAGCCCGTCCTGACGCTCTTCCCCGCACAGACGGCGCACCCGACAAGGGCCAGAGCCCCGAGGACGTCCTCGTCGACGTCGCGCGGCGCCTCGACAAGGGCCGCTTCCCGCCGTTCCAGGTCCGTGCGCCCTCGCGCTCGTCCTCCCTCTCTCGCCTCCTCGCCGGTTCCTGACCTCTCGCGCGCTCGCAGGTCGGCTGCTCGTTCGTCCAGATCGGCAACTAGTGCGTGTACCGCTCACGCTCGCCGGCTTGACGACGCCGTTGTTGTCGTGGAGCTGACGTGCTTGAGGGTCGCGGTGCGCGCAGCTCGGATGCGGCAGAGCACCTGCGCAGCCTCGACGACGACCTCAAGCAGAAGCATGGGTGCGTCGTCGTGCTCCCGCTTCTGCAGGCGTGGCTCGACCAGTCGCTGTTGCTGATGTTCCCGCCGGACGCCTCGCAGGATCCGCGACATGGTCGACACGACGCTCTTCGAGGTGCGCTCCCGCCCCTCGCTCGTCTTCTCTGGCTCTCGCACCGACCTCGAGCTGAACCCTTCTCGCATGCAGGGCACGTGCGACGCCAACTACCTCCTCAAGGCGCTCCTCGGCGGCATCAACCGCTCGATCGACAAGCAGGCCTGAGCGGCGGCGGCGGCAGCGGCAGCAGCGGCAGGGCAGCGGGCGTGCGTATCTTCCGCTCGACGGCTCTTCTACATCCTCGCCTTTGCGTCGACGCGTCGTCGAGAGAGGGAGGTCGCTCGACGAGGGGTCCGTGCACGGCCGCTCGGGCGGCGGCCGCAGCCCGCGATCGTGCGCTTCTGCTCGTCCGTCGCTCCTGTCCGTCTCTCGGCGCCTCCTGCCCGGCGCACGATCGACGCTCCGCGGCAAGTCCGCGCCGAGGACGCCCGCTCGACGTGCTTGCCCATCTCTCCTCACTCGCTCGCTTCGGCCTCTCCCTCTCGCTCTCGCTGCGTGCTTCTTGCCTCTCGCTCGGCGGTCAATGTCGTGCAGCCTCTTCGACCTTGGGTACGCCGCCCGGGATCTCGCCGCCGCGCTGGCATACGCAGACGGGGCGCTCTCGGCCGACGGGGTTCAGCTCGCGTTTGGCGTCAAAGGTGCGTGACTTGGGCTTCTCCCGCTCGTCTCTCCGTCGACGAGGCGCAGCTGACGCTTGACGATGCTCTGCAGGTATCGCTGCCGTCGGAGCCTGGGTGACGAGGCTCGGCAACTTCAGCAACTTTGCGCACGAGCTCTCCCACACTGTGCACTTCTCGCCCGCCGACCTGAGGTGTGCATCCTCTCTCTCTCCTCCTTCATGAGCCTCAAGTCTGACGAGCCGCCGACACAGACTGCAGATCGTCCCCGTCGTCGTCGAGTCGCAGCAAGGGCCCAACAACCTCGACCGGGTCGCGCGCGACGACGCCGAGCGCGCGTTCAAGAGCGTGACTGCTCAGCGAGCTCTCGTGCGTCGAGTGACAAAGATCAGCTCGAGGGCGGGGGTGCGCTAACGCTGAGGCTCCTCGCGCGCAGCACGGCGACTTTGCCGACGGCGAGTTCAAGTTTGGCCCGACGGCCGGCAGCTCCGCCCCGCTGTGCGCTGTCCCTCGCTCTGCTGCACCTCCTCGACCATCACTAACAGCTCAACGAGCCCCAGGTCCCACTTCCAGGTCAAGCTCAACGCCGACCTCCTCATCGGCCGCTTGGACCCCTTCCTCGACAAGTCGACCTGGACCCTCGCGCACCACCACGCGCTCCTCAAGCCCGCCCGTCTCCTCTTCGACCTCGTCCACGCCGCCTCAATGCACCCGACGCGCCGCTCGTCCCGCCTCCTGCACGCCGTCGACCCCTCCGTCGCCGACGACCTCCGCCAAGCCGAGCTCCTCGCGCTCGTCGTCCTCGCGCTCGTCGTCCTCGCGCTGCTCTGCCGCGCGTCGCGCAACCGCGCAAAGGAGCACGGCTTCTCGCACGCGCTCGAGGACGAGTGGGCCGACCTAGGTGCGATGTTTGCGGGCCAGATGCGCAGCATGAAGAAGTGGGTCGGGGAGCACTTGCAGGTGCGGGGCGACGTCGCCCTCAGGCTGGTGCGGTGGTGCATCGAGAAGGACACGGAGGGTAAGCTGAGGGCGGAAGAGGTGCAGGGCGCGATCGAGAGGGCGATGAGCTGGCTGCGGTGGCGGTACGGGGTCCGTGCACCGCCTCTCACTCTCCTTCACTCCCTTTCCTCCGAGCCTAGCACTGACGAGACTCACCCTCTCGATGCAGCTCGACAACATTGTGCGTCCCCCCCTCTCTCCGACTCGTGCGTCGCGTGTCTGACCCGCTCGCCCCTCCTCATCCTCTCGCAGGAAGAAGACTCGGTCTGGGACTCGCTCAGCAAGGCGCCCTCGCGCTACTTTCCGCAGGCGCGCAGCCTCCTTCGACGAGTGTGATCGTCAGCAGTAAGCCGTGGGGGACAGCGAGGCTCGTTCGGCGCGAGGAGCAAGGGCTGGACGAGGACGAGGAGGAGGGCCGAGCGGCGCGACGCCTTCAAAGAGCGGCGGGTCCTCGTTACGAGCGTTCGTGCTCTCGCACGCTCCTGCTAAGAGCCGTCGAGAGCTGCACACAAAGTTCTCGTCGAGAGCCGTCGCCCTGAAGAGCTCGCTCGGCAGGTGCGAGCGACCTTCTCAAACTGTGCAACGGACTCTCTCGCCCCTCTAAGCTCTCAGACGGCGCACACGGGCGAGGAGAGATGGCAAACTACTGCTTTATTTCACACGAGAGTCCTGAAGGCGCTGAGGCCCCCGTCGAGCTTGTCCTCTTCTTCCTCCTCGAGGCTCAGAGGAAGGGCCTCTCGGCTTGCGGCGTGATGCGCGCGCCGTGCCTGCGACCCTGGATGCCGTCGTTCCAGTCGACGAGCGCCGAGTGCGCCGTGACGCGGTCTGCGAGAGGGAGGAGGAGGACGGGCGAGGAGGAGAGGGAAGAACCCGAGAGAGGGAGGGTCAGTGCGCTGCGAGAAAGAGGAGCGCGCAGCAAGAGCCAGGAGAGTAAGATGAGGCGAGCGACGCACTGTCCCACAGCACGACGGTGCCCGGCTCGCTCCACCGCGCCCGCACCGAGAAGTCGTGGCCGCGCTCGAGGTGATCGCTGCGAGAGGACGAGGGGGTCAGTGCGCTGCTGAGAGGGCGACGTCGTCGAAGAGTACAAGGCGCGGCGGTGTGGCCGGCTCGGTGCGAGCGGGAACGACGAGGAGGACGAGAGGAAGGAAGGGGGGGGAAGGGGAGAGGGAGGACGAGAGAAGGAGGAATGCACTAGAGCAAGTTGAGGATCGTGTCCGACTCCTCCTGCTTGAGCCCGACGATGCGCCTCGAGAACCCGCGGTTGACGAACAGCGCCTTCTCGCGCGTGACCGGGTGCGTGCGCACGAGCGGGTGCACGTGCTTGACCGGCGCGCGCTTGACCGTCTCGGCGCCGTGGAGCTCGATCGCGCGCTGCGCCTGCTCGAAGCCCGAGTGCTCGACCGAGAGCGTCTCGAGGTACGAGCGGAACGAGGGCGAAAGGCGCTTGTAGGCCTCGGTCTGGCTTATGAAGAGGGTGTCGCCGCCGGACGAGGGCGAGTCGTAGAGGAAGAGGGTCGTGAGGCCGGGCGGCTGGAGCTGAGAACGTCAAGGAGCGTCAGGAGGGAGGCCAAGAGCGATTTAAGGGCTCGAGAGGGAGAAGGCGCACCTCGTAGGTGACGTCCGAGTGCACCGTCAGGTTGTTGATCCGGCCCTCGTAGTGGCGCTCGTCGCTCGTCCCGGTCGCGTCGCGCCAGACGAGGTGGAATTCCGGGTAGTCCTTGGCGAAGCCCGAGACGGGGTGGGTGTGCACACGGCCGAAGAAAGAGCCCCAGTCGCTGTTTGAGCAGCAGAGACGGTCAGTGAGGGGAGGAGGGGCGCGAGCGCAGGGAGGGACGGACTCGATCTGCCACCTCGGGTCGGCGTCGATGAAGGCCTGTTGCCCGCGGAAGACGACGACGCCGCGCTGTGCGACGAGGAGCGCAAGCTGAGAGCGGGCTCGGGCGTCGAGCTTGGTGAGGTCGACGCCGCCAAGGACCTCGGTGCCGACGTTGGGCGTGAGCTGCTGCACCTTGGCGCCATCGAGGAACGACAGCGGCTGCGGGTCCTTGAGCGCTACGTGGCCCGGGTCGACGTGCTCGAACGGCTCGAGGGCTGGGAGCTTGAGGTGCGTGTGCCACTCGGGCAGGAGGTGCGCGTACTTGTAGGACGACGAAGGCGTAGTCGACGAGGGCTTGATCGCCGCCGGGCCGTCCTCGCCGGAGAGAGTGAGCTTGCGGACCGTGTCGGTGAGGGTCTGAGTGCGGGTCGCCATGGTGAACGAGGTCGAGTCAAGGATGGGGAGGAAGAGGAGGAGGCGAGGCGCGGCGAGCGAGTCGCAGCGGGGGACGGGGCCAGCAGTGGAGAGCACGCCAATCTGACGAGATACGCGCGCATGGTGGACAAGCCGAGCTGAGCCCTTGCGTGCTGCGCTCGTCGAGAGTGGAGGCCGTTGCGGGCCGGCAGCCCCAGCTGCAACCGCTGTGTCCGTCGGCTGGACCGGAGCGTGTGACGGCGAGCTCTGCCGAGGTGCAGCAAGTGCTCTCGTGCTGTGATGAGCGTGTGAGCCCGACGAGGAGGAGCTGCGACCAGATGACGACGACGAGCAGCTCTCCCTCGGCGCCAACCGCCCCAGCCTCTCTGCTGAGTGCTGCAGTGGCCTGCTGCACTCTCTGTACTCGTCTGCGCGCAGCATCGGCACCGCCTGTCCCCTCGAGCGAGAGCCCAACGACATTGCGCCATTCTCCTCCTCCCTCGCGTCAACCTCGGCTCCCCCTCCGACGACATCAACGTTCGACCCGACAGTGTGGAGCGCCGGCAACTCGGCCGCTAGTGCGAGGTGGGGCGGGGCAGGCGCGCCGCAGCGAGGGTCGCACGAACGGCGAGCCGGATTGCGCGAGTGCTCTCTCCGCTGTTCGAAGAGATGGCGCCTCAGCCACGAGCAGTTGCGAGCTCTCGTTCGGCGACAGGAGCTCAACATAGCACTGGGTCGCCGGGCCGAGCCGCTCCTCGCCTCTCCTCCTTCATTGCTCTCGCTCGCTCGCTCGAGGCCCGCGCACGATGACCTCTCGCCCGGACGACGTCCCCCCGCCCCAGCCAGCGGTGCACGCCGACCCGACGGCTTCCTCGACACGGACGCCCTGCGCAAGCACAGACGAGCGCTGCCGGTTGCACTGCGCCCTCCTCAAGCTACGTCCGCCACCTCAGACGCTCAGGCCTCGCCCGCCGCCGCACCTCGCGCCTGCTCGAGCGCCTTGGCGAGCTCGTCCATGACGGCGTACGCCTCGCCATTGACCTGCTCGAGCTCGGCGTTGTGCTGCTCGAGCGCGCGCTGCTGAGCGCGGCAGGTCGAGAGCTCGTCTTCGAGCTGGGCGACGCGCGAGTGTAGAGCGGGGAGCTGGGTCGAGAGCTGTTGCGGGAGGAGCGTCAGTCTGCAGTACGTGGAGGAGAGGTCGAACTGGGGCGAGGGGGGAAGAGGGCGAGGAGGCGAGACAAGGCGACGGGAGAAAGAAGACGCACGGCGACAGCACGCGCGAGCGACTGACTCGCCCCGGCGACCGACTCGAGCGGCCCACGCGCGGCGATCTCGTCCGGGAGCGACGCCTGGACGAGCTGCGGCGTCGACGAGGCGACGAGCGGCGAGTTGAGCAGGTGCACGAGCTCGTGCGGCGCGTACACTCTGCGGCGCTGCGCCTCGTCGGCCGCGCGCGTCGCCTCGTCGACCCGGCGCCGCAGCTCGACGATCTCGGCGTCCTTGCTTGCCGTGACCTTCTGGATCTCGCGCACGAGGAGCTTGATGCGGCGCTCGGCCGTGACGCCCGCCTCGGCGAGCTCGGCCTGGAGCTCCTCGTTGGCGTGCGAGAGCGCCGAGAGCGGGTCGCTCGTCGTGGCGGACGCGGACGACGCCGGCGAGGCGGTCCTGGGGCGGGTCGGCGTGCGGTCGCGCAGGTCGGCGAGGCGCGAGAGCGCCGCCTCGACTTGCGCCGCCGGGTCCGACGCCGCGAGCGGGTCGCCGACGGGCTCGAGGAGGACGTCGCCGTCGAGCTGGGCGAGCGCGGCGTACACCCGGCGCAGGAGCGCAGCGTGCCGCTCGTCTCGCGCCCGGAGCGCCGCGAGCTCCTCGTCGCGCTCGCGCACGCGCCCCTCGAGCTCGACCTTCTTGCGCCGCATCTCGAGCAGGAGGCCCTTCATGCGCTCGCCGACCGTGCCCTGCTCGCCGAGCGCGCGGTCGAGCTCGGCCGCGCGCGTCGCCGCGTCGTGCGCCGCGCCGTGCAGCTCGACGCCGAGGTCGAGCGCGTCGCCGACGAGCTCGAGCGCCGAGCGCCCGGCGTCCTCCTGCCCCTCGAGCGCGCCGACGACGCCCTCGGTCGCGACGAGGAGCGCGACGCACCGCTCGAGCTGCGCCCTGCTGCGCTCGGCCTCGTCCTGCGCCGCGCGCAGCTCGTCGTCCCGCCGCGCGGCGTCGTCGCGCAGGCCCTTGAGCTCGCTCACGAGCGACGCCTCGCGCATCTCGAGCGCCTCGGCGCGCATGCGGTCCGACGCAGAGTGCGCCGAGAGGGCGCGCTCGAGCGAGAGGATGCGGGTCCGTGCGGCGCGTAGGTCCGACTCGACGGCGTTGACGCGGGTGCTCGCGGCGTCGGCGAGGAGGGCGTCGCGGGAGCTGGGAGGGGACGTCGTGGGCGAGACGAGGCTGAAGGGCGAGGAGAGGAAGCTGCTCGTCGAGAGCGTGTTGACCGAGTCGGCGGTGGCGGTCCTCGAGCGACCTGCAGCACGGTCGGGAGTGCTCGGCCGCGCCGTCGCAGGCGCATCGTCGTCCTTGGCCGACGCCCTCGACCCAGTCGAGAGCGCCGATGACCTCGCCCGCACCGCCTCGGCCCTCGCGAGCCACCTCGCCGCGCTCGCTCCTGCTCCTGCTCCTGCTGGCCTGCCGCCGTCGCGAGGCGCAGCGTGCGGGTCGCTGTCGGCCGGCGCGACCTCGCCCGGGCTAGCCGACCCCAGTGCCGCCCCTTCAGGGGCTGCGCCCGCCGTCGCCGCCGCCCACCTGCTCGCCGCGCCGCGCCCGGCTTCTTGCGCCGCACTCGCCGCCGCCGCCCAGCTGCCCTCGCTCCCCTGCTCCTGCTGCCGGCGCTCCTCGCGCTCCTCATAGCGGAACTCGTCGTCCTCCTCGCCCTCGGGCTCCTCCCCCGGTCCGTCCGCCCGCCGCCGCCCCTGTCCACCGGCTTCTCCGCGCACGCTCCCCGAGCCCGAGCCCGAGCCTGCGCCACCGCGACGGTCGAGTAAGCTGTGCGCGTGCGCGAGGATGCCTGCGCGGAGGGTATTGGGCGAGGGCGGCTGGTGGCGAGGCGGCGGCGGCGAGGAGGGGAGCGCGGTGGAGGGGGAGACGGGCGAGGTCGACAGCGAGGCCTCGGGGGACCAGCGCGAGGCGGAAGGGCGCGTCGTGGCTGCACTCGGGAGCGGCGGGTAGTGTGGGTGCGCGGTCGACATGCGCGGCTATCGAGGCGCGGCGAAAGCGAGTGAGGGGGAGGATCGAGAGAGGGAGGGGAGAAGGGCGCGAGCGGACCATCGGTCGGGCTGCCGCCTCTCGCGCTCGCTCGCACAGGTGAGGAACGACGAGGTGCAATGCGGTACACAGTGGAACAGTACGGAATCGAGGGGGGGAGAGAGGGGGGAGGGGAGAAGTCTAAAAAGAGAGAGAGAGGGGGGGCCGTTCAACGACGACGACGAAGCGACTAGACCTTGATCTGCGCCGCCTTCTGCCTGAGCTGCGACATCCTGAGCGCCTCCTGCACGACCCTGCTCCCGGGGCGCCTCAGGCTCGCTCCCGCAGCGAGCACCAAGCTCAGGAGGACGAGGCTTCCCGCCTGGTGCGTCGCGGCGAGGTGCGTCGGGACGAGGTACAGGAGCGTCGAGATGCCGAGCGCGACCTGGAGGAGGCTCATGTGGAGCGACGCCTTGATGAGGCGGTACGTCGTCGGCGGCAGCTGGGCGCGGATGTGCGGCCGGCGCGCGAACGCAAACAGCGAGACGACCGAGAGGAACGTCGTGTAGGCCTGCGGGCGCGCGACGACGTCAGCTCGTCGTCCTCGCATCGAGTCGAGAACGAAGCGGGAGAGAGAGAGACGCACGAGCATGCGGTGGTCAAACTGGACCGTCGTCGGGTTCTCGGTCACGTTGCGCCACCGGTCCGACTTGTCCTCGTTGCGGCAGTAAAAGTCCTTGTTGAGCTCCCCCATGCCCGGGTGCAGGCCGCCGCCCATCGTCGGCCACTCGTTGTAGATGAGCCCGGCGTCGAGGCCGGCGACAAAGGCGCCTGCGAGCGCGAGAGGACGGGAGTCCGAGCGGGGTCAGCCGACGGTGCGGGCGAGGCGAGCGCTCGACGCGAGACGAGGGAGGGAGGGAGGGAGCGAGAGACGCACCAGAGAGGGCCGTCGTGAAGACGAGCGCCGTAACGATGGTCGTCAAGACGCGCGTGCGCCCTGCGACCTTGCCCTGGAGCACGCTGAGCGTCTCCTTGACGGACCCAAGCCCGGCGAGCCCCTGCGCCTTCTTGGCAAGCTTCCAGTCGCGGCCGACGCCGAGCCCGAGGCGCAGGCACGACGAGTAGACGAGGAAGGCCATGCCGAGGTGGGCCGCGAGGCGGTACTGGCTCACGCGCGGGACGCCGCCGAGGTCCTTAACGCTGTCGGCGTCGAGCCCGGACTTGACCATGTACCACCCGAGGGCGCCCTGGCCGCCGATGAGGGTCGCAATGCCAAACAGGGCGAGCGACATGCCCTTGCCGAGCTTGCCGCGCAGGACGAAGTAGGGGATCGGGGCGACGAACGACAGGCCGATGATGCGGCCGAGGATGCGGTGCCCCCACTCCCACATGTAGATCGTCTTGAACTCGTCGAGCGCGATGTGCTGGTTGTTGCTGCGGGCGCGGCGACGAGGACCCAGGGTCAGGCTCGTGCGCGGCGAGGACGAGAGGGCGCAGGACGCACATCTTCCACTCGGGCGTGTCCTTGTACTTGTCAAACTCGTCCTGCCACTCGAGCTGGGTCATGGGGAGCTTTACGCCCTTGACGACGTTCCACTCGGTGATGGACAGGCCGCTCTCGGTGAGGCGCGTCATGCCGCCGACGACGACGATGCAGAAGACGAGGCCGGCGATGACGAACAGGTAGCGGCCGACAAAGGGGCTCGTGAGGCGGACCTCGGGTGGGTCCGGGTACGAGGACGAGGACGAGGACGAGGTCGAGTCGAGGACGACGGCGGGGTGAGGTGGTGCGGCGGCGGCGGCGGCGGTCGAGAGGGCGCGAGCGCTTGAAGTATGCGCGACGCGGGCGCGCAAGAGGCCGAGGGTGCTCTGTGACAGAGTCAAGCCGGGCTTGTCAGTCGACGATCCGTGCGAGACGGGCGAGACGGTGTGTAGGCCGGCTCGAAGGCATCGCTCAACGAGCTCTGCCTCGCTTCTCCTGCCGAGCCGAGGCAGCCACCGCCTCGTCGTCGTCGTGCAGGAGAGCAGGGAGGGGAGGGACGCACGAGAGGGCGGGGCGAGCCGACCTTGGCGGAGATGGCCGCCGACGAGGACGAGCTTGTGGGCGAGCCGAACCGTGCGAGGGCGGTCTTGAAGGCCGGCGGGGGTGCGCAGGAGCATGGCGGGTATGCTCGGGTCGAGAGGCGGCGGGCTGGGGTGCGCGTGGCGGCGAGGCGAGGTGCGGCGATCGAGAGGAGGGAGGTCGAGGAGGACGAGGCGAGGGTGCGGTGTGCGAGCTGGGCGAGTGGTCGCCAGGGTGTGGGTGCTGCCATGGTGGCTCGGGCTGCTTTGAGTGTGCTCAGCAGTAGTGGTGGTGAAGAGGGAGAGGAGCGAGATGAAGGGAGAGCTTGACCTGTCGGACCTTGGCGGCCTCCGCGGCCCGCCGACAGAGGATCGAGACGACGGCATTGGCTCACGGCGACTCATCTCCTGCACCACTCCCCCGAGCGAGCCAACAGCACCAACCCCATGCTCTCCGCCCTCCGCACCACCCACCGCGCAGCCCTCGTCGCCCGCCCCACGGCCGCCGCACCTCGACTCTCCGCTCGCCTCATCTCGGCGTCGGCTCGCAGGCTTGCAGATGGCCAGCTCTCGGACGGCGAGAAGCTCCTCAAGGACCGCCTCGAACAGAGCCTCGAGGGCGCAAAGGTCCAGGTGCAGGACGTCTCTGGTGCGGCCTCTCCTCCCTTCTCCCCTCCTCTCCGCGCTACCTCCCTCTCTGGCCTCACCCTCACCCCGCACTCTCACACACAGGCGGCTGCGGCTCGTTCTACGCCATCTCGGTCGAGCACTCGTCGTTCAAGGGCCTCTCGATGATCAAGCAGCACCGCGTCGTCAACGACCTCCTCAAGGACGAGATCAAGGGCATGCACGGCCTCCAGGTGCGGCCCCGTGCCCGTGCTCCTCGAACTTACCCATGCACGCCAGCGTGCTGACCGTCCTGACGCACGACGCAGCTCAAGACCAAGGCGCCCTGAGCCGCACGACGCCCGCGCCACCCCTCCCCTCGTTCCCGACTCGCCCTCCCTCGCCGTACCAACCTCGCGCCCTCATTGTTGTACCACCGCCGCTATGCAAACACGCCCTGCACTTCTTCGACACACGACGGGCGGCGCCTCGACCGAAAGAGAGCGGCGTCGGCGAGAGAGGGCGAGACGAGGGCGAGGACGAGGTTGGACGAGCGAGAGGTGCGACAGAGTGCCGCCGTCTGTCGTTCGCTCGGCTCGGTCGTGGGTCGTGCGGCCTCGAGAGCAAGTTGTACACGTCGAGAGAGCGTCTTTACAGCCGGAAACGCGTCGAGAGGTGGCCGCCGTCCGTCACTTTGTGATCGACTCTGGCGAGCACATCGAGCTGCACTCGCTCGCTCCTCCTCCTCTCTCTCTCCTCGACCCGCCAGCTGCCTTCGAACATGGCCGCTCTGCCGCACCACAGCTCGGCTGCACGGCACATGGTCGACGAGGACCAGCCCGCACTCGCCCCGCCCGCCGCGCCTCTCCTCCGCTCTCAGGTGGGGGACCGTGACGCCGCCCACCACGGCACGACCAAGCGCAGGAGGACTACCGCCACCACCAAGAGCCTTGCTGGACACGCCACCACGTGCGCCTGTCCTCCCCTCGTGCTCTGCTCGTGAGGCCGTGCTCACCCTCGTCGTCACACAGCCAAGCTCCCCCGACCCCGCCCTCGTCTGCCTCGCGCCGCCGCCCAGGCTCTGCCACCGCCACCACCTCGCGCACCACCTCGAGCCCGGCCTCGCCCAAGCTCGTCGTCAAGCTCGACGGCCGCGTGTACCGGCCCCCCTCGCCGGGCGACCCGCGCACCAAGCTCGAGTTCGAGGCCGACCTGCTCCTCGGCGGCTCGACAGAGACGGTCGAGGACCTCGAGGTGGCCCGGCGCGAGCGCCGCAGGAAGGAGGTCGAGGGCGAGATGGAGCGCGAGAAGCTCCTGAGCCCGAGGGCACGCAGGCCGGCGGCGAGGGCGACGGGCGCGAGCAGGCTGCTCACGTTTGACAGCGACGACGAGCGCGACGCCGACGAGCTTGCACGCAAGGCGGCAGCGTCGTCGAGTACGCCGACTCGGGTGCGGCCGCATCAGCGGACCGTCACGCCGCCGCCTCGACCTGCCTTTCCCTTCGCCCTCGCCTCGCCCACGCCGTCCACCGCTTCTTCTTCGACCCTCGGCTATCCCTTTGCCCTGCACACCTCGCCACGACGCACCATCGCCGGCGCCCCTCCCTCCCCGCCGCTCCCACCCCCACTCGCCGCCCTCCTCGCCCTCCACAGCGCCGTCGAGCGCGCCCTCATCCTGCACCTCTCGACCTCGGGCTCGGGCGCCTCGCTCGCGTCGACCCTGTCGGACCTCGACCCAGACTCGGGCACGGCCCAGCTCCGCATGCCCAACCTCGTCGACCTCGCGACCCTCGGCCGCATGCTCGAGAGCACGGGCAAGCGCTGCGGCGAGGACGAGCTGCGCCGCCTCGTGTGGGCGTGGCAGGGCGCCGACGACCCGGCGTCGCCGCGCGCCCACGTCAACGCCGAGGACGAGGTCGGCGGCATGGGCTTCATCGTCTCGCGCGCGCGCGCGGCGACGCTCGCTGGGCCCGCGCGCGTCGCCCACACGTACGGCCTCGGCATCAGCGTCGCCGTGCGGTCCAACCCGCAGCTGCCCAAGTTTGAGCTCGTGAGCCCCGGGCGCGGCGACGCCGCCGCCGCTGCGAGGCGGGACGCGCCGCCGAGCCCGAGCAGTGTCGGCAAGGGCAGGGAGGGGATGAGCATCGTCGCGCTGTGGACCCAGGGCAAGGAGGCGCGCAGGGTCGAGCTCGAGGGGCGCTTGAGGCGGTGGAGCGCGAGGAGCAAGGGCGGCGTCAAGCGTGAGGAGGACGAGGTGCGAGCGCTCGGGCCTCTCTTCTCGTCCGAGGTTACTCACTGACCTACTCTTCTGCGCTACAGCTCATCATCGACGACGATGACCTGCACTTCACCACCTCGACCTCGAGCACGACCGCCGGCGTCCCGCTCGCCGCGCTCCCGCTCCTCGCCCCGGCCGTGAGCGCCATCCCCTCGACCTCGACGCCCTCGCCAACCAAGCGCGCCCCGCGCTCGTTCCTCGAAGGCGAAGGCGGCAGCGCAGCGCAGGACCTCCCCGTCGCGAGCCCGCGCGACTTTGTCGGCGCGCTGCTGCAGGGCAAGCCGGTGAGGACCAAGGCGGGCACGGCGGCGGACCGAGCGGCGGCGAGGCGCGAGCGCGTGCGTCTCTCCTCTCTCTCTCTTGCAGCTTCTCCATGTACGTCGTCTGACGAGCTTCTCGTACGCGTGCAGATCGAGGCCAAGATGAAGGCGCAGCAGCAGTCGGCGTACCACGGCTCGTTCTCGGCCCTCGCCTCGGGCGAGTCGTCGCCCTCGAAGCGCTCGCTCAAGCGCCATGCCGACGACTCGTCCTCAACCGCCGGCATCGACGACGAGGCGCCCCTGAGCGCGTTCGAGCAGCACAAGCGCAACGCCATGCTGAGCCGCCTCGGGTCGGTCGCCGACGTCGTCGCCATGCGCTGTGCGGGGCGCCCGACGCCCCTCGAGGAGGTGTGCACCGCCGTTGCCAACAGCCCCTTGCTCAACATCGGCTTCGGTGCGTCCTCCCTCCTCCTCTCGCTCGCGCCCGAGATCGCCCACCTGACCCCGCCCTCCTTCGCGCGCGCCCGCAGACGAAGCCTCGCAGGCCGTGTCGTTCCTCGCCGCCCACTTTGCCGACTTTGTCTACCTCAAGCTCGTCGGGCAGGAGCGGTGGGTGTACCTGCGCGGCGTGCAGAAGGCCGTCGAGGTCAAGGAGCGCGTCCGGGACGAGCTCGCGAGGGCGCAGGAGGCCATGCGCTCGTGAGGCTCTCGCTGTAGACGTAGACGGACCATGCTACTTATCATCGTTCGAGACCTCTGTGGTGCCTGCTGGCGAGAGAGAGAGTCGAGAGAGCCCGAAAGAGCGAGTTTGAGAAGGCTCTCCTTCCCGCCGCTCGGACCCCCTCCTCGTCGAGGATGCACAACAACAAGGAGAGCTAGTGACAGGTACTTCTACGTGCTCCTCACCTCGGGTTGGCCACCACCTGCACGCCGCCTTGCCAGCTGCGAGCGAGCAGAGAGGGAGAGAGAGAGCTCGTCAGGAAAGGCATCCTCGAGCAGAGCGAGAAGGACCAGAGAGGACGCACTACTCGACCCTGTTCCCGCTGAGCATGGAGAAGGTACTCCACTGTGTCCCGACGAACCCTTGACCGCGAGACAGGATCTCGCCGTCGAGCATGGCCGGGTACCACTCGCCGAGGCGCTCGACCGTGCGCTGCTCTTTGTGGTCGACGACGTGCCATCCGAGCGCTGCGAGCTCGCCGTGCAGATGCGAGCCGGGAGCCTCGTCGGTCGTCGCGACGACGGCGTAGTCGGCGGGCGGGAAGGGGAAGGCGCGCAGGGAGGGCTTGCCGGAGAGAGAAGCGGACGAGGGCGGGCCGTCGAGAATGGCTTGGAGCCGCAGGCGGACGTCGGCGACGGACGAGACGTAGCTCGAAAGGGGCGTGTACGTGTTGCCATGGAAGGCCTTGAAGTCGCCGCGTCGGCTGCGGGCGGGGCGGGGCAAGGGGTCCGAGCGGGGGAGGATGAGCGAGCGGGGCCGAGTCAGCCCGAGTCGCCCAGGCGTGGAAGAGCGAGAGCTCGGCTCAGACGCACATGTGCACCGAGACGTAGGGCGGGATGTCCTTGGCCCGCTGGACCGAGAAGAGCGCCATGAGGTAGTCGTCGGCGCGCTCCTCAACCTCGGGCAGCCAGTGCAGGTGCTGCCCGACCTCCTTCCACGCCCTACCGACGCGCCATGGGTCGAGGGGCACGTGCTGCGGGTACGGCGGCGGCGCCAACGAATCGCCGAGGTAGAAGGTGGCGTCGACGCACATGAGCTGGTCGTCGTCGGTCGGCGGCACGCCACGCTGCGGGTTGAAGAACGACTTGACGTTGTCCTCGGCGACGACGCTCGTCGGCTCGACGCCTTTGGGCACGCTCTTCTGCGGCAGGAGCTCGCGCCGTGTCGTCTCGACCCACGCGAGCTGGGCGGTCGAGTTGGACAGGAAGTCGACGACGGGCCCGACCTTAAGGACGGCGCCCTCGGTCGAGCGAGGGAAGGGCGGGACGGCCCAGAAGTCGGTGAAGAGCTTGTGGTCCTCGAAGCCCGTCTCGACGGCGTGCACGTTGGGCGCGCCCGTGTACTTCTCCATGAGCGACCAGCAGGTCATGCGCTCGTCGACGTTGCCGAGGTGACCCGGCGACTTGAAGCGCGAGAGAGGGATGGCGCGGATGCTCGTGAGCGAGTAGAACCTCGGCAGGTCGTACACGAGGTCGAACGGGCGGTGCTGGCCGAGAGCAAAGTGGATGGCTGTCAGCGGCGGGAGGATGACGGCGCGGTCGAGCTCTTTGCCGAGGAAGAGGAGGTTGATCAGGGCGAGGAGCTGGTTCGACTGCCTGGGGGCCGCTCGAGAGTCAGCTTGTGGAACGAGAGGGCTCGAGTGGCTAAGATTTGAGGGACGGGGGCGATGAGAGAGAGGGAGCTCACCCGCCGAACAGCATACCCGTGAGGAATCTCGCGTCGCCCAGCTGCTTCTTGAGCGCCGTCTGCGGCTCGCTGTGCCGCAACGTCGCCTCGAGCATGCGGTCGTAGGCCCGCCCTGCGCCATGTCGCCCGCGACGAGCAGCGAAACCGGCCGCAAAGTTCTGAGCCCGCCCGCCGTGCAGGGCCGCGACGATGAGGAGGAGGCTACTGATGCCGGCGGCGACGAGTACGAGCGTGCGTCGTGAGCGGCTGGACGAGGGCGAGCCGAAGAGGTTGCGGAGGCGGGCGAGTGGAGGAGGCGCAGATGCAGCGCTCGCGGCCGCGTTGCTGTCGATGGCGGCGTAGCGGTGCTCGCCGCTCATGGCCGCGCTTGCAGCCGGCTGCGCGTGAGAGCGAGGGGGAGGAGACGGCTCGTCGTCGCCGCTTCCTCATCTCGATCGCTTCCGCAGCGAGGTCTCGGATTATTCTCGCGCTTCGTCCGCTCTCTCAGCAGAGCGTTCCTCGGCTGCAGTGCGGCGATAGACGAATATGTTCGCGAGAGAGGAGCGACGGGCAAAGAGCTAGGTCCGCCGAGTCGAACGACCTTGCTCTCGAGCCTCGCCCACGATGGAGGAAGACGCAGCACAACCGGGTTACACAAACACAGAGACGACGATCCGACAACCAGGTCCAACTGAGCACCGCATCGCGCACCCACTCAGGACCCGCCGTATCCGCCGCCGCCTCCCTGCGGCGGGCTGTACCCCTGCCCGCCCTGCCTCGCGCCCCATCCGCCGTCGCTCGCCGCTCCATACGGCGCCGGCGCCTGCTGCTGCTGCTGCGGCATGCCCGTCGGGCCCGCCGGCGGCGCCGCACCGAGGAGCGTCATCCTCGAGGGGTGCACGGGCGGTCCGCGCCCAGCAGGAGGCTCGTGCGTCGCCGGTGCGGCTGCTGCTGCGGGTGCGCTCGCCGCCGGCGCGCCGAACCCGGCGAGGCCGCTGAAGAGGGCCGGGTTGGCGAGGAGCGAGTTGAGCGTGTCGGGGTTGACCTGGGCGAGGAGCGACTGCATGGCGGCCGGGTCGAAGGTCGGTGGCGGGGCGGTCGAGTGAGGCGCCGGCGAGCCGAATGGCGGCGGGGCTGGGCTGCCGAGGCCGACATGCGCAGCGGGAGAGTATGGCGGGTGCGTCGGACGCGGGCCGGGCGGGTTGTGCGGGAAGGGCGAGCCGGCGAAAGACGAGGGGTTCGAGGGAGGAGCGGCGGCAAAGGGCGGCGGGCCGGCGGCGAAAGCCGCTGGAGGGGGTGGTGGTGGAGGGGCTGAAGAGAAGGATGGCGGGGCGAGAGGTGCGGGAGGCGGCGGTGGAGGAGGTGCCGCTGCGGCGAGAGGCGCGGGCTCGACCGTCGGGAGGACGCCCTTCTGGACGACGAGGACCGCGAGGACGAGGTCCTTGTCGCGCTTGCGCGACGGCGGCACGACGTGCTCGTCGAGCATCTCGACAAAGTCGGGCAGGTCGTCGCCCTTGCGCAGCGGGACGACGTAGATGTCCTTGACGAGCTTGCCGAGCTCCTTTGGCGGCTGCACGACGCCGATACGGTCGCGCCGCACGTACTGGTCGACGATGTGCTGGTGCTTGGCGAGGCACTTGTCGCCGGCGGGCTTGTGCGGGAACTGGGCCGACGGGCCCGTGAGGTCGGGCAGGAGGGCGAGGATGACGAGCTCGCGACTCGGGGCGAGCGCGCAGTCGAGGAGGTACTTCTGCGCCGTCGTCGTCGGCAGGCGCCCTGCGGTCGTGAGGCCCTTGGGGAGGAGCTTGCGCCACGTGTCCTGCGCCGTGCCGAGTGGACGCCCGCCGACCTGGACGGCGAACGTCGGGAAGCCGCCCTCCTCGGGCACGATAAAGTCGCCCGCCCACACCGGCGGCAGCTCGTCGAGCGCAGGCCGTTTCGGCGCGGCGGCCTTGCGCTTGGCGGGCGAGGCGCCTGGGTCGCGGAAGAGGTCGTCCTCAAAGTCGTCGTCGCCGCTGTCGGTCGCCTTGGCGCGGTCGACGTCGAAAGGGTCGTCCGACTGCGGCACGGGCTCTTGCAGCGCACCAGATGCGGCGGCGGCATCGGCGGGGGAGTCGACAGGCGGCGAGGCGGCCTTGGCCTTGGTCCAGATCGACGACATGTCGAAGCTCGACGCGCTCTGGCGCGGCCGGGCCGAGGGGCGAGGCGAGCCGTTGTCGAACGGCGAGCCGGGAGACGCTGCGCCGCTGATGGTGCCCTCGCGCTCGCGCTCCTCGGCGTCGACGGGAGCGGGCGAGCCGTCGGTCGGGATGAGCGAGGAACGAGGTCGGACGGCGGCGGCGGCGGGTGAGTCGCGCGACGGGCCAGGCGAGCCAGCACCGGGCGACGCAGCCGAGTAGTGCGAGTCGGCAAAGGCGGCGTCGAGGGGAGACTGGAGCGCCGCCGCCGCCGAGTCGCGCTCGTCCTTCTTCTTCTGCTGCGCGACCTCCATCTTGTCGCGCTCCTCCTGGGCGCGCTCGTGCTGCTCGGCGGCGATGATGCGCGACGCCTCGTTGTCGATCTCCTCCTCGCCCTTGTGCGTGCGCTTGGCCGTCGGCGCCGCAAGGACCTCCTTGACCGAGTTGCGCAGGCTCGCGGCGCGCACGCTCTCGGCCATGGCGCGCAGCTCGGGCGTCTGCAGGTCCTCGGCCGACAGGTGGATGAGCTTGGCCGCGCCGAGCTCGTTGTTGGCGACGCGCGAGCGCAGGTAGGCGTTCGACTTGAGGTTGAAGTGGAGCGAGCGGAACTTGGCGACGTACTTGGCGCGCGGTCCTCGCACGCCCTTGTCGTCGACCTCGGCGAACCCATCAAAGAGCTCGGTCTCGACCTCCTCGGCGAACGCGCCGGACCGGACCTCGATGCCGGCGGACCCTGCGCCACCACCGCCGCCGCCGCCGCTAGCAGTCGCCGAGAAGATGGACGAGAAGATGGTCGTGAGCTGCTTGACGACGTGCGTGCGCGTCTTGTCGGACTGCGGGACCGAGGTCGTGGCGGTGGATGTAGAGGGCTTGACGTCGTGGGTAGAGGAGCGGCGAGGAGCGGTTTTCGAGGGACGCTGCGGGTGGGGCTGGGCGTCAACGACAGCTCGTACAGCTCAGCTCGACACGAGGACAGCTACTGAGATGGCGAGAGAGCGCACCTTCTTCTTCTTGGGCGCGGCGTCGTCGTTCAGCTCGCCGTCGTAGTCGTCGTCCGAGGCGGCGAGGTCGCGCTTCTTGCCTCGGGCGACGGCCTTGCGCTTCTTCCTCGACGGCGCAGGCTTGTCGTCGGCATCGTTGTCGTCGTCGTCGTCCTCATCTTGAGCGTCGGCGTCGGCGTCGTCCGAGTCGTCGTCCGTGGGTGCTGAGGGCGCGTCGTCAAAGTCGTCCTTGGCGCCGGCGTAGAAGCCGCGGGACGAGCTTGCGCCGACTTGAGCATCTGCGAGGACTGTGCGAGGGAAGGCGGGTGGGAGAGAGTCAGCGGAAGGAGCAAGAGAGGAGCGAGAGAGGTTGCTGGAGGGGAGGCTCAGTCGCGCCCCGCCGACCCCGCACTCTGGCTCGAACGCGGAGAGATCGTCCTCGCCGGCTCGTGCGCCCAGCGCTGCGCCGCTCGACGCTGCCTCGCCGCATGCACGCCCTCGAGCCGATACTCCTCGGCTCGAGCCCCTCAGCCGCCGACGTCGTCGTGCGACGACGAGCTCCCCGAGCTCGCTCGACCTGATCTCCCGCATCTCGTCACCTCGACAGGGCAGACTCGATCAGGAGGGACGGCGGAGCGACACGAGCTGGCGAGAGCTAGACGGCGGGGTGCGCGCACGGCATTGCAAAGCAGCGGCGGCGGCACGAGGGGGACGAGGGGCAGCTACTCGGAAGGGGGCGGCGGCGGCGCGCGACGGCGCTAGGCGATCTCGCGGTGCCGAGAGTTTGCGCGTCGGTCGAGTTGGGCGCACAGGCGAAGCCTGGTGCGCGACGGGCCGGCACGCTGACCTTGAGTCTGCTGCAGGCTCGTCGTGAAGCGGGGATGCTCCTCTGCCGTAGACGCACGCCCGACGGCTAGTCCGCCACTGCACCATGACTGAGCGACGCAAGTTTCCGAGGCCTCGCTGAGGCCGACGTCGCCCGACTTCTCGAGCTGCCGAGGCGAAGAGAAAGAGGAGCAGGAAGGACGCACGGCGTGTCGCACCCATGCCCATCTGCTCACACATGTCGCACGAGTAGGCCTCGATCTTGGCCGCGAGGTCGTCGTCGAGCCCGACGCACGAGAAGTGGAACCTGTGCGCGTGTAGAGAAAGAGCGAGCAGGGGAGAAGGCGCACGGCGGGAGGAGTGGGTAGGGAGGTCAGCTTTGGTTGAAAGACGCGGCTGTGCTGACGACGAGGGACGCACCAGTTGCTGCAGTGCTCGCACTGGATCATGGGCTGCTCGCCCGTGTCGTAGCCCAAGCACACGCAGTCTGCGAGCAGAAGGAGGGGAGCGGGGGAGGGCGAGTCAGCACGGCCGTTGCTCGCAGGCAGGTGGGCCGAGAGAGAGGGAGAGGACGCACAGAGAGTCATGTCCTGCTGAGCCTCCTGCTGCGCGTCGTCCTCGAAGTTGGTGCCATCCTCGTCCTCCTCCTCGCCGAGGCCGGGGACCGACGCCTGGTTCCTCGCGAGCTCTCGCGCGACCGCCTGCGCGCCACGAGCGTTGACGGCACGGCCGTTGCGCTTGACCGGGGCGGCCGCTGGCCCTGCAGAGGCGACGCTCGAGGTGGGCGAGCCGTGGCGCGGGGTGGAGGAGGCCGACCTCGCCTGGTCGACGGCGGGCGCGCTGCGCAGGTGGATGGCGGTCTGGGCGGCCTCGATGGCGCGCAGCGTGGGCTTGCGGGTGCGCCGGGACATGGTGCGCGGCGAGAGCGGTGTGTGGAAGCGGAGCGAGGTGTTTGCGCGCCTCCTCGCCGGCGACGCGCAAGTCGAAAGGGCTCCTCTCGCACAAGCTTGTTTGGACTCGCTGTACTCGCTGTAGTGCTCGTGACCCACTCGTGAGATTTGTGCGCGCGCTAGCGAGCCAGTAGCTCGTAGCGCTCGTTCCTCCTCGTGAGAGCTCGAGAAGGGAACGCTCGACGTCCACCGGCGGACGCAATAGAGGAGGTCAAGGATGATTAGGGACTGGCGACAAGGACACGACGATGCTGGGAGGAGAGAAGGCGAGATAAGGAGGTGCGAGAGCGAGAGGGAGAAGGGAGGAGGGAGGAGGACCTAGCAACACTTTCCGCCGAGGAGCTTGCCCTTGCTATTCCCGCCGTTGAGGCTCCCGCTCCAGCTGCTAATGCGCCGAAGGGCCCGCTCGCCGTACGAGACGCCCGAGCCCGCCTTGTCCGGGTCGAGCTTGCCCGACTCGACGGCGAGGAGGATGGCGCGCGCGAGGAGGATGAAGGGCTGCGCGGAGAGCGTCGGCTCGACGTCAGCTCTCGAGGGCGGGTGCTGACGAAGGAGAGGAGGAGGACGCACTTGCTCGACGTTGTCGCCCCGCCGACTCGACGTCTCGACGAAGAGCGCGCCGTGATCCTGCGCCCATCGGCTCCCCTCGAGGTACGGCACTTGCCGGTCGTCCTCCTGGTCCATCTTGTTGCCGACGATGACGACCTGCAGCTCGGGCGACGCGAGCGCTCGTGCGTCCGAGAGCCAGCTCTGCAGCGCCTCGAACGATTTTCGGCTGCGGACGAGGGCGAGAGGGTGGCGGGGGCACGGACGTCAGCTTTACGAAATGTGAGAGGGAGTAACTGAGGCGCACCTCGTGACATCGTAGACGACCACTGCGCCGCAAGCGCCGCGATAGTAGTTCCTGGTCACGCTCCGGAACCGCTCCTGCGAACGGCGTCGGGAGGATCATCAGCGACGTCTCTCTCGCACGACGCCTTTCGACTCGAAATTGAGCGACGCACCTGACCCGCCGAGTCCCAGCACTGCACCTTGAGCGTCTTGCTCGACGTCGTTCCGGGTGCGGCGCCGGCGGAAGGAGGGAGGGAGGAGGGCAGGCGCATGAGGGTGCTCGCAAACTCGACGCCTGCAGGTCACAGAGTCAGTACAAGCTGCGAGGACTGCCTCGGACTCGGGTAGAGAGCGAGACGCACCGATGGTATGCGGCGAGGGATCCCGAACTGCGAGAGAGTGGCTCGGGTCAGCTCAGCGGCTCGAGATAGGGTAACGCGCAGCGGGACCAACTCTTGTCATTGAGGAAGTAGTGCAGCAAGCTTGACTTGCCGACGCCCGAGTCGCCTGCGACCGAGGGAGAGGGTCAGCACAGCCTCAGGCTCGCGGCCGCTCGAGAGGGGTCGAGCCGCACGGCGCACGCACCGATCACAATCAGCTTGGCGAGGTAGTCATATAGCTCTGGTAGCTCTGTGAAGGGAGCAGCAGGGGCATTTGCGCCGAGGGTCAGCGGCCTCATCGCGGTGCGAGCAGCGGCGCGAGGACGGAGGGAGGGGGGCTCGCTCGACAGGGCTAGGAGGGTGGGGAGCTGGAGCGCACCTGTTGCGCTCAGTGCAGATGAGCGGTCCGACATGGCTCTTGCGGTGGCTTGAGGGCGACTCGAGCTCCAATCGAGGGCGGAAGGTGGATGAGCGCGAGGAGGCGGGGCGGAGGTGTGGGGGGACGGCGGGCGGCGCAGGCGGCGACGCAGGTGCTGTGCTGCGGTCTGGGTGGAAGCAGGCGAGTCGTAGAGCGGGCGTGTCTGGCTCTGAGCGGTTCGTGGTGAGCAGGAGCGCCGTCGGAACGCGACGAGCCGAGCGCGTGTGTCCGCGGCGGCCGAGAGACAGCTCCTTGCCGGATGCGGCGCAATCTCGCGCGCTTTCCTCTCGCCTAACCTAGAAGAGCGAGCAGGCGGAACCGCGCCGCAGTCCTCGCCGAGGACGGGGGAGAGGGGGGCGAGGGGAACGTGCGCGCACGTCGACGGACCCGTTCGAGCACCTCTCGCACTCGCTCACTCTCGCGCACAGGTCAATCAGGCTCGACAGCTTGTTCACAGATTCCAACGGAGAGAGACAGAGATAGATGGAAGTGGCCACGTCGTCCAGGCCGGCACCGACGGCAAAGCGAGAGCTGAGCTACGGGTCCAACTCACTCGCGCACGCCTCGCCCCGGCTACTGCCTCGTCGCCGAGATAAGTTCCTCGCTCGTCCAGAGCCGCAGGCGGTCGTACTCGTTGGCCGGGACGATCTCGACGGCCGAGCTCGTCGGCATCGTCAGGTTGGCCGACGCGGCAAGCTGCTGCTGGACAACGAGGCGCGGCGCGAAGCGGAACGTCGTCGACGTCTCGATCCACTCGGGCGCAGAGTCGAGGCGGGCTTTGTTGGGGCTGCGG
Source organism: Rhodotorula babjevae (assembly GCA_920104245.2). NCBI lineage: Eukaryota > Fungi > Basidiomycota > Microbotryomycetes > Sporidiobolales > Sporidiobolaceae > Rhodotorula > Rhodotorula babjevae. The sequence goes on from CAKKSZ020000023.1 coordinate 1,101,174, forward strand.
ACGGGGGAGGGCGAGAGCAAGGAGAAGGGAGCAAAGCGGGAGAGTCGAGGAAAGGGAGGACGGTCGACGTCAGCAAGCAGAATCGAGTGCCAAAGGAGACGTAGACGCACTTGTCGTGCTTGAGGAAGCTCGAGAGGTATGCGCGCCACCTGCCGAGGAGAGAGAGAGAGAGCGTCAGCAACGTCGGGAGGGTCGAGAGAGGGGGCTCGAGCGCGACGACGTACTCGTGCGCGACGGCAGCCTCGGTCGAGTTCATCGTGCTCGTCGCGTTCTGGAGGTGCTGCGAGCGCAGAGGGATCGACGTCAGCCGGGCTTGGCCTCGTCGAGCGCAAGATCGACGCACCCAGTTGTCGGCCGAGTGGGTCGCCGCATAGTAGGCCGGGAACTTGTCCGTCTGCGGCGCGTCGAAGCGGTAGTACCAGCTACCGAGGCCGTGCTTCTTGTACGCCTGCGCGATGGCGAACGCGGCGCCTGTGAACGTGTAGTCGTTGCCGAGCGCCCAGCCCTGCGTGTCGCTCGTCGAGTAGGTGTTGGTGTTGGCCGAGGCGTTCACGATCGGGGCTGGGTAGATGCGCTCGAGTTCCTTGAGGAGGGCCGGCGTGATGCCTGGGCCGACCGTCGAGGTAAAGTTGGCCGACGGGTGCGGGTTGAGCTGGCCCATCTCGTTCGTCACGTCTCCGGCTGTTGCGGCGGCGGACGTCAGCAGGCTGCGCGAGCACGACGATGAGGGAGAACAACGCACTGAGGACGGGCACCTTGGCGATCTTGCCCTGGTTGAGGAGGCGGATCGGCTGGTCGGTCAAGGTCTTGCCGTCGATCGAGGGCAGCCAGCCCGGCCACGAGAAGCTGCATGCGAGCACGGCTCGTCAGCGAGAGCTTGAGAGCGTGTGCGACGCGCGTCGAGCGGGCTGCAGACGCACCCATTGTCCTGCGTCGTCTTGGCAAAGTCGAGCGCTGCAAGCCGGATCGTCTCGGCGGGCACGCTGCGCATGCACTCGAGCTGCTTCTTGGCGCCGTCCTTGGTCGACGCTGAGTCGGTGCAGTTGACGAGCTGAGCGAAGGCGTCGTTGCGGGTCTGCGGGGAGGGGCAGGGTGAGCTCCTCCAAGTTTAGGGAGGCCGCTCGGACCTCCGCTGCCGCGCGCTTGACGGCCACAAGAGAGAGGCTCGACGCACCGTGAGCTCCTCGATCTTGTACGCAGCGTAGTTCTGGTTGCTGCGCGGGATCGCCTTCTGGTAATTGGGCTTCTCGCCGTCGTACAGGACGAGCTGCGACATGATGATGCCGCCGCCGCCGCTCTGGCCCGCGATCGCAACGTTCTTCGGGTCGCCGCCGAACGCCTGCGCAGTGATGACGAGAGAGAGCGTCAGTTCGAGGAGCAAGCGGAGAAGGAGAGAGCTGTGCGACGCACGGCGATGTTCTCGCGCACCCAGTCGACGGCGAAGCGACCGTCGAGCAGGCCGAGGTTGCCCGGCTCGCCCTCGTAGCGCGAGCTCATGCTGTTCCAGTTGCCGAGCCTGCAGGGCGAGGGACGTCAGTCTCGGGCGCAGCGCACGCGGGCCGAGGGAGGGGCGGCGACGACGCACAGACCCAGACGGTAGTTGGCGTTGACGGCGATGAAGCCCTGGTCCTGGCCGACCCAGTCCGAGAAGTCGTTGTTGGGCGACTGTGAGTTCTGCATACCTGCAGGGGGAGGAGCGGTCGAGGACGTCAGGTCTGAAGCTCGGGGAGGTCCGAGCGACGACGAGCGCACCGCCGCCGCTGTTAAAGTTCGGGAAGAGCGCCAGTTAGGGTCGTCGAGGATGAAGAGAAGCTCGACGCACTGTGTGTAGACGTGCACGGGGAGCTTGTCGCCCTTCTTGGCGCCGGCGGGCGCCCAGATCCAGAGCTGCGGGTGGGAGGAGGACCGTGCGCGTCAGTGCGAGGCGGCGAAGCTCGACGAGCCGAACGGCAAGGAGAGCGCACCTTCAGGCAGTCCTCGGTGCCGGGCGAGGCGTTGACGCCGACGAACGAGGTCGTTCCGAACTGGACGCACGCCGTCGGCTTTCCGTCAAAGTCGGCAGAGACGTCCTGCACGGTGCTGTTCTGCTTCGAGAGCGCGCGAGGAGCCTTGAAGCGCAGGTCGCCGACGGGAGGAGCGGCGTACGGGATGGCTGTGTGGGTGCTCGGGCGAGTCAGTGGTGGGCGGGAAGAGGAGGACAGGGAGGCGAGTACGCACCTTTCCAGCTGTGCACGGTCCCGTTGTTCTGCTCCGTACCCTTCCACTTGCCGTTCTTGCCCAGGTCGACGATGGGCGCGCCGTCGTTGTTGGCGGAGGAGGGTGCGGGTGCCGTCGCGGCGGACGAGGCGAGGACGAGGGTCGCGAGAAGCGCGGCGAGCGCCGAGGTCGGGGTGTGCATCGCGGGCGGTACAGTAGCGGTGCGAGCTGAAGAGAGAGAATCGAGCAGGATGTCGAGCGGGGCACCTTGTACCGGCAGCATCTCGCCCGAGTGCCCCGCCGGCGGGAGGAGAGCCGCTGAGCGCGCGAGAAGGATCAGAGCAAGCGTCGTCCGGCTACTAGCCGGTCGTGCGCGGCCCGCGCTCTCGCACGAGTGGCGGTGTCGACGGCGTGACCTTGCAGATGTACTAGCGCGTCTTGGTCAGCTGGGAGAGCCAGCGATGGGGGCGACAAGGGGAGACGAGGGGTGGGGGACGATGAAGGAGCAACGCACCCACAAGGGCGTTCCTCGCGGCGGCCGGTCCACCGAGAGAGAAGCCGAGCTGCCCGTCGGCACTGCCTTGCCGCTGAAAAAGGCCGTTGGCTGGAGGATCGAGGAGGAGCTGATGAGGATTTGGCGACACGGCGACGAGGAGGTGACGACGCGACAAGCGGACGAGACGAGCAGCGGTCTCGGAGCCAGAGCAAGCCTGGCGCGTGCATAGCAGCGCGGCTGCGCTCATGCGAGAGCTGGCGGTGTGAGGGCGAGCAGGGCGGAGTGCGGCCCGCTCTCGCTCCTCCTCTCCCGCCCTCCCACTCGCTCGCCTGCACCAGCTGCCTGGGCCGAGCCACCAGCACCATGCCTGCAGCACCTCCCAGCCACCCAGGCAAGCGCGCCCCGCCCAAGCTCGACCTGCGTGCGTTCCAGGGCGCCCCCACACCCGCTCGGCGCCACTTCCCCCGACACGTCCTCGACACCCACATCCACCTGTGGACGCCCGACCAGCTCGCCAGCGGGTCCGTCAAGTGGCCGGTCCAGGAGGGCGGCCTGCCGCAGCTCGCCGGCCCGCACGAGCTCGAGGCGTACGGCGCCGTCGTCGTGGGCGGCATCCAGCTCGTCGGCGGCGGCAAGAGCGAGTTCAAGGGCGTCGTCTTCGTGCAGGCAGAGTGCGTCGTCGTACCGGTCGGACGATCGCGCGACTCGAGCTGACCTAGCCCTTCCCCTCTGCAGAGCTGAGCACGACGACGAGGACGTCGACGGCAGCAAGGGCGGGTGGGACGCTGCGCTTAACGAAGTCGACTCGTGCGTCCCTCCCTTACTCTACCAAAGTGAGCACGAGCTGCTATATTGACTCGCTCGCCCGCCCCGCAGAGTCTGCTCGGCCGCGCTCGACTCGAAGGTGCCTCTCCTCGCCTTCGTTCCCTGGGCGCCCGTCCACCACGGCCGCGCCGCTCTCGCCCTCTTCCAGTCTCGCCTCCTCGCCCTCCCTTCCCTCCAAACCCTCGCCGAGCGCCTTGGCTACTCGCCCGTCAAGTCGTTCCGGTACCTCCTCCAGGACTCGCCGCCCGGCTTCTTCCAGCGGGACAGCTTCATCGACGGCCTCAAGTGGCTTGGCGAGAACGGCTACGCGTTTGACATGACGCTCGACGTCACGCACGAGGAGACGGGGCGCACGAGGGTCCTCGAGGACGCCATCGACGCCATCGAGCGCGTGCGCGACGGTCAGGACGAGGGCAAGCAGACCGTCTTCATCCTCGGTGCGTCTTGCCTCACATCCACAAGCTCGACAAGTCGCCGCTCGTCCCGCTGACTCGACCTCGTTCGGCCCTCGCAGACCACTTTGCCAAGCCGCCCCTCAGCGCCGACCCGTCCTACCCTCCCGCCGCCTCACTCACGGCCTACATCGCCGCCCTGTACCAGTTCGCCCTCCTCCCCAACGTGTACCTCAAGCTCTCGGCGCTCCTCGACTCGGCCGACCGCGAGACGGTCGCCGCCGCGTTCGCAGAGTTCCGCTCGGGCGAGTACCGGCGCAAGCGCAAGGACGGCGCGTACGACCGGCTTCGGAGCAGGGTCGGCGCCGTGCTCGAGCCCGCCGTCGAGGCGTTCGGCGAGTCGCGCATCCTCGTCGGCAGCGGTGCGCTCTCTCCCTTCCTCTTGCTCGCTCTCGGCGAGGACCGTGCGGCGCGTGGCTGACCCGGCCTTCTCTCCCTGCTGCCCCGCTCCTGCGGCATCCCCTTCGTCGTCCTGCAGACTGGCCCATGTTCCGCGCGTGCACCCTCCCGCCGACCTCGACCTCGCCGTCCGCAGCACACTGCGCGAGCGTCGACCCGGCGGCCGAGTCGGCGGCGTGGGCGTTCGAGATGCAGCTCTACCTCGACTGCCTGACGGGCATCGGGCTCGAGGGCGGCGCGCTGGACGCGCTGTTCGAGGGGAATGCGAGGGCGGCGTACGCACTCGGCGGCGGCGCGGCGGCGACTTGAGGAGGAGGCTCGAGGTCTCGGCGAGGGTCTGGCTCGCGAGCTTGTGTGTAGATCTCTCTGTGATAGACTGTCGGAGGAATGCAGCCAGTCCCTGCCCACGGTCCCTGCTTAGCGGTGAAAAGAGCGAGCCGGGGACGGCGACCACTGACCCCACTTGGTCGGCGAGGTCGAGAGGGCGGGGGAGGAGCACAGCACCCTCCTCGCACCACAACCGCTCTGCTGCACGCACGCTGTGCACGCAGCCATGGGTCTCTTTCGCCGCTCCTCCGTCGCCTCGTCGGCCAGCGACACGTCCTCTGTGACGCAGAGCGACTCCATCTCGTCCGCCGCAACCTCCCTCTCCAAGTGAGCCCACCCCTCGACCCCTCGCAGCGCAGCGACCATGTAGGCACGCCTGCTGACTCTTACCTCCACCCACGCAGAGCATCCTCGTCGAGCAAGGTCAAGGCGAGCGACCTGCGCTTCCCCATCAACTCCGCCTCGCCCAACTCGCGCATCCTCTCCATCCCCGCCGACACCAACGGCTACGCCCCTCCCGCCAACCGCTCCGAGTCGGTCATCTCGGGCGACCGCGCGAGCGGCAGCACCGCCGGCGGCGGCCGACCGCCTAGCCTCCGCCGCAGGAGCAGCTCGGCATCCCTCAAGGCCGCCGCCCCTGCTTCTCGCTCGACCGCCACAAACGGCTCGCCGTCCGACAGCCAGACGTCTCGGGCGGGCCAGATCGCGGCGGGCGTCGGCGCCGTAAAGCTCGACGACGACGACTCGAGCTCGGCGACCTCGTCCGACGACGACGACGACGAGTTCGAGGACGCCAAGGGCGGCGCCTCGTCTGCGTCCGAGGCCGAGACCAAGCGCGCGCCGCCGGCAAGGAGTCAGGGCGTGCGAGGCCCGCCGCAGCCGCTCAAGCCGGGCAAGAGCAAGGCGGCGCGGCTCGCCGTCGCCAAGATGGAGGAGGACCTGACGCCGCGGACCAAGATCGGCAAGCAGCTGCACGAGCTGACGCCCCAGGACGTCGCGCTCACAGAGGACGACATCCGCGAGGACATCAGCGTCATCTGGAAGGCCATGTGCGTCGACCTCCTCCCTCCTCGCTCGGACGAGCGCCGACTGACCCTCGCGCTCGCTCGCTCGCAGGCACCTGTTCATGTCGTCGCGCATGATCGAGGCCGAGGATATCTGCCTGTCGGCGTGCGACCATCGCCTGTACTACTCGGTCGGCTACTCGCTCATCCAGGCCATCAAGTCGCTCGCGACGTTCGAGCCCGAGGACCTCGAGGCGGCGATCCAGTGCTGCAAGGACTCGATCACGATCACGCAGCATTTGCGCAAGAAGGACCACGGCCTGTTTGAGCGCGTCGGCAGCCTCGCAAAGGGCTCGACGAGCGTCCAGAGCATCAAAAACATGACGCTCGTCCAGCGCCATGCCGAGCTCGTCTTTGCCGAGTGCACCCTCCTCAAGGTGCGCCCTGGATCCTCACCCGTCAACGAGCGACTCTCGGTAGTAGCCGCACGCTGACGTAGTCGGTGGACTCGATGGCGCTCAGGCCGTCCTCGGCATCATCTACTCGGGCGACTTCCTCGCGTTCCTCAAGGAGGCGCTCAACATGCGCAACGCCTACGCCATCTACCGCACGCTCGCCAAGTACGTCGAGACGGCCGACCAGGACTACCACGGGCCGGGCGACGAGGACCCGGCCATCGACCAGGACTTCCGCTCGGGCGTCCGCCTCGGCAACGGCATGATCAGCCTCATCCTGTCGCTCCTCCCCTCGGCCGTCCTCAAGATCATGGAGGTCTTTGGCTTTACGGGCGACCGCGACTGGGCCTTGTCGACGCTCATGAAGGCGGGCGGGTGGAAGGCGCGCGTCGAGGAGCCGAGCATGGACCCGGCCAAGGAGGGCATCCGCCGGCCGAGTGCGTCTTTCATGGCTTCTTTCACGCTGCACGAGGTGCTGACGAGCTCTGGCACGCACAGTCTGCGACATGGTCCTCCTCATGCACCACCTCGTCATCGCCAACTACCTTCCGTCCGTCGCTCTTCCCGTCGAGCGCTCTCGCCGCTCCGCCACGCTGACCCTCTCCTCGCCGTCACTCTCTCCTACTCGCAGTGTCGGCGGCGTCGACGTCCCGACGGCGGCCAACATCCTGCACTACAACCTCGACCGGTACCCGACCGGGTGCGTCTCTCCTCTCGCTCGCGCTCGAGCCTCCTCGGCGCGAGATCCTCCCCCACTCGTTCGAGCATCGCTGAATCTTCTTTACGTCCTGCAGCATCTTTTTCCTGTACTTTGCTGGCCGCCTGCACTCGACCGAGACGATGCTCGAGGACGCCATCAAGTCGTTCCGCCTCGCGATCCAGGCGCAGCGCGAGTACATCCAGCTCGGCCACATCTGCTACTGGTGCGCTATCTCTCTCCGTCTCTCGAGGTGTCGCGCTACGAGGAGGACGCTGACGTCGGCTCGTCGCCTGCGCAGGGACCTCGGCCTCGTCTCGCTCGCGCAGGGCTCGTGGGCCAAGGGCTACGAGTGCTTTACGATCCTCGACAAGGAGTCGAACTGGTCCAAGGCCATCTACGCCTACGCCAAGGCAACGACGCTGTACGAGGACGGCGTCGAGGCGGCCAAGGCCAACCAGACGATGGCGCAGGTGCCCGACCTCATGCAGCGCATCGCCGGCAAGTCGATCCCGCTCGAAAAGTTTGTCGCGCGCCGCGCCCGCAAGTTCGTCGCGCAGGGCAACCGCCTCACGCTGCCCGGCATCGAGCTCGCCTACGTCCTCAACTGCCTCGGCCTGAGCCCGCGCTTCATCCTGTTCGAGGAGCACCTCAACCAGGTCTCGCAGGTCCTCGCCGAGCTGCACGCCGTCAAGGAGCCCGAGCAGTACGGCAAGAACGGCGACGAGTACTGGGACGGTACGTCGCGCTCGGCCCCCTCGCTCTTCTTCGTCGAGCCGGCCTCGCCTCGACCTCAGCTGACCCTCCTGCCCGCCGCACCCGCAGACTACTGCCTCGCGCACCTCCTTCGCGGCATCATCCTCCGCTTCATCTCGCACCCCGAGCCGCACGTCGTCGCTCGCCCGGTAGAGTCGCCCATCCCGATCGACGAGGCCGACGAGCAGGCGCTCATCTCGTTCAAGTGCGTCTCGCCTGCTCCCGCCTGCCCTCACGACGGCAGCTGACGCTCTTTCGCACTCGCAGTAACGTCCTCAAGCGCGGCCGCGACATCTCGCACGACCACCACGTCGTCTGGTTCGCCCGTGCGTCTTCCTCCTCCCTTCCCGTCCTGACCCACGCCACCCTCTTGTCCTCTCTCCTCCTCGCCCGACCTGGTCGAGCCGTCCTGACCACTTCCCTCGATCGCAGACTACGAGCTCGGCCGCCTGTACCAGTCCAAGGGCGACTGGGCCCTCGCGCGCGAGCAGTACGAGCTCGTCATGAGCGGCAAGCACCTCGAGGTCAACACAGCCAAGAAGGGCAAGGGCAAGGTGTCGCTCCAGGTGCGTCGTCTCACCTCGTCTCGCTCTGCGCGCCGCGCTCGCAGCGGGCAGGAGCTGACGCCTTCACTCGCCCTGACCCGCAGAACATGGCCGTCCTGCGCTCGAACGCCGGTCTGCAGATGCTCAAGGAGCAGGGTCACTGAGCGGTGCGCTCAAGGTACCATATCGTCGTCTTCGAGGGGCCGAGGCGTCGAGCACGACGCTCGCGGCGGAAGGGGTCCGAGCGTCGCTTCCTCCTCTCTGTCGCTCTCTCTCTCTCGTCACGAGCTCGTCTCGACTTGTACACTCTGCCGTGCCACCTGTAGCTCTCATTCCGTCTGTTGCGAACCTTGTATACCCGGGACTGGATCAGGATCGAGCTGTCGAGAGGTCGAGGAGGCGCGACTTGAGAAGGTCGCTCGCAGCTCGGCTCTCTCGCTCTCGCGCGTGGGCGCAGGGAGCACGTCTCGACTCTCAGCTCTCCGACCTGAGTTCTCGATGATACGCAAGGGCAGAATGCATGTCAGGACGAGGACGAGATGGTGAACAGCGGCGCTGGAGGATGCGAGAAGAGGAGGGACGAGGACAGGTGCGGCGGCTCGGCCCTGTGCACAGACGTGACGCCTCACGCAAAGGCCTGGATGCGCGCCGCTCCCCTCGCCTGCGCGACGAAGCGGGCCTTGGCGAGCGACAGAGCGCGGGTCGGCGGCGCCAGCTCGGGGTGGTGGCTCCTCATGAACTGGTGCGCTTCCTCCACCGCCCACGCATACTTGGTCGAGAAGACGACGTCCCACACCTCGGTCGTGCGGCGGCCGTCGCCGTCGAGGACGAGCGTACCGCGGCTGTCGCGGCGGGGGACCTCGAGGCGCCAGACGACGTGCGGCGCCGGCGACGCCGTGTATAGCAGGGTGCCGCGCGCGTCGAGGCTGCCGGCGCTCGTGCGGAGCGCGGCCTCGGTGCTCTGGCCCGGAGCGGCGTGCGTGCCGAGGAAGCGCCACACGAGGCTGTCCGAGGAGATCCATGTCGGCGGGAGGAGGGAGCAGCGGAACTCGTGGAGGAGTTGGCGTAGAGCGGAGGATGCTGCAGAAAAGGAAGGGTGCGAAGAAGGAGGAAGAGGAGGTGCGAGGAGAGCGGGAGAGGAAGGTCAGTGAGAGGGTCCGTGCGCGAGGAAAAGCGGACCGGGCAGGACGACGCCGGCTCAGGGAGGCTCGACGCACCCGAGTCGAGCGCTCGAGGTGCGCTGTGGCCATTCTCGTCGATGGCGAAGCTGCCCGAGACGAAGCTGGTCCCGGCGCGCGTCGTCGACGTGTGCTTGGACGAGTTGTCGTGCGCGACGGGGCACGGGCCGGCGAGGTACCCGAGCTTGGCCGTGTCGGCGATTTTGATGGCGTCCCTGGTCGCGTACGGGATCGTCCACCGCAAGAAGATGTTGCCCTGCCGCTGGATGACGGGGCGGACGAGCTCGTCGCACGAGGGAAAGACGGCGACTCGAGGGTCGTCATCTGCGAGCAAGGGTGGGATCAGCCTCGAGGCCGTCCAGGCGATGATGTCGACGACTCACGGGTGCCTGTGCCCCGGCTCAGGACGACAAAGTCGTGCGGCCCGACGTTGTAGAGCGGGCGAGAATGGGCGCTCTCGTCGAGCCAAGCCGGCTCGCCGACAAAGCCCGCCTTGCGCCAGCACTCGCACAGATGCGTCACGAGAGCGGCGAGGTTCATGTTGTGCGCCTGTCGAGGAGGGCAGAGGTCAGCAGGCTGTGCGAGCGCGAGCGGCGGAGGAAGGAGAGCGAGACGCACCCTAGCGATGGCCTCGAGATGCTCTGCCGGGTCGGCGTTGCAGATGCGCTGCACGCGCTCCTCGGGGTGCTCTGGTCGTGCACGAGGCCCTGCCTGGACGATCTCGGCGGGAAAGAGAGCAGGATCGGCGTCGAGGAGGAAGCTGGTGAACGAGAGGGCGAAGAGCTCCTCGTAGATGCCTGGCGCTGAGGTGGACATGGCGGGCAGCAAGATGCTCGACTGTCCTCGAGAGCGCAGGAAGCAAAAAGCTAGCGAGCGAGCTGCAGGCGCGCACGGCGAGTCCGCGGATGCGCCGAGACAGAGAGCGCGCGATCCGGTCAGGAGACAGCGCACGCACGTTTGCTCGGTGTCGCCGAGTGCTGCCCGCTCGTTACGGGCGGACAGGAGCGCGGCCGAGCGGGCGAGAGGAGTGGCGACGCGGTGTCGAGATGAGGATTTGGAGGGAAGAGGCGAGGAGGGCGAGGCAACGGCGGAGCTCGCTCGCTGCTCGACAGGGTGCCGCACGAGTCGAGTAGGTACGATTGAATGCACCTGCTCCATTCCAGCTGCCAGAGAGAGAGAGAGCGGGCGGAGGTCGAACAACAAGCTCGCTCTTGTCGTCTCGGCTCGCCTCTCTCGCCGCAACCTCATCGAGCGCTTGTGCAGTCACTAGAAGCACATCCTCAGCATCTCGAGCCACAGCAGCGCCCGCCCCTCGCCCCTCTCAGCGCCCGCGCCGTCTCTCTTCTCCCCCCGACCTTCGTCATCAACCTCGTCCACCGTACCCTCGCCTCTCACCCCACCTGCCGCTCCTCGAGCCCGCCCTGCGACATGGAGACCCGCCTCGACACGTCCACTGGCCAGGAGCCCGTCGCCTCGACCTCAGTCCTCCCTCCGCCCACTCGCCGCCTCGCGACCCTCGGCAACCTCCCTCCAGAGCTCAAGGTCCTCATCGTCCAGACCGTCGCTCGCCTCGATCAAGAAGACGATGGTGACAAGCCCATGCCCCCGCACGCCCACTGGGTCGACGACGTGTACGGCCCAGAAGACGACGACGACGGCCCAGAAGACGGCGACGATGGCGCGCCGTACCAGTTCGGCGCAAAGCGCCGCAGCAGCTCGCAGTGGCCGGTCGGGCCCGTCTACCCGGACCGCCCAAAGGACAGCGGCGCCGAGGGCAAGGACGGCGACGACGGCTGGGCCGACGTCGACGAGTTCGAGCTCGACGAGGAGGGCAACCCGACGCTCGACGCCCTCCGCAAGGTTCGCGACCAGTACAAGGTCGACATGGCCGACACGCTGCGCCCGACTGGCATCGACGCCCTCACGCTCGTCAACCGCGAGTTCAGCGCCATCGCCATGCCGATCAAGTGGGTGGTGCGTCCCCGTTCCTCCCTCTCTCTCGCTCCCCCGCCAGCGAGTCGCCCCCTCTTTACCGCCCTTGACTGACCCTCGCTGCTCCTGCAGGCGCTGCACCTCGAGCACCGCTCCAACGAGGCCATCTTCAACGTCATCGACCAGATCCTGCCGCATCGCGGCGTCCACGTTCGGTCGATCGAGTTCGAGCAGCTCTTCTTCCGCATGCTCGACGACGACCCGCTCGGCAGCGGCGTTCATCCGGCCGTGCCCGAGACCCCACTCAGCCCCGACCACCTCGAGTTCATCACCAAGGTCGAGCAGCTCGCCGGCGAGTCGGCCGAGGGCGTCTCGAACGAGCGGCGGTTCCGCCGCACGCGCAGCATCCTCCTCGCGCGCGTCGTCTCCCTGTGCCGCAACGCGACGCGCGTTCACGGCGAGACGTTCCCGCGCACGCGCAAGGAGTACATCGACGCCGAGGTCCAGGACGAGGACGACGTCGTCGAGCACCTGAGCGTCTACGCCCACGACCACGCGTTCGAGAGCGTCAAGAAGCTCCTCGGCCCGCAGCTCGTCGACCTGACGCTCGTCGTCCCCGACGACGGCGTCACGAACGAGCTCGACGTCGCCGACATCATCGCGACGTGCCCCAAGCTCCTCCGCCTCGAGGTCGACCTCGAGCTGCCCGAGGGCGACCGCGTCAACCGGCCCCAGCTCCAGGACGCGCTCGCAGAGCTCACGGCGCTCGAGGTCTTCACCCACACGGCGGGCGACTTTATCGACGACGAGTTCGCGGCGCGCCCCGACGTCAAGTGGCCGCTCAAGGTGCTCGGCCTCGCCGAGTGCGAGAACCTGTCGTTCCCGTCCCTGCGCAAGTTTGTGCACCGGTTCAAGAGCACGCTCGAGTGTCTCGACCTCGACGGCGCGCCGCACAACAACGTCGACCGCGACAACGAGCAGCTGTGCGCCAAGCCGTTCGACCTCCCCAAGCTCGACACGCTCGTCCTCTCGACCCAGCACGAGGCGCCCTTCCTCGTGTCGGCGTTCGCGGCGTGCCCGATCGCGTCGCTCACGCTCGGCTTCTGCCCGGCCGTCGACCTCAAGGACCTCGAGACGTTCATCGACGTGCACGCCCTCACGCTGCGCCGCATCGAGGTCGCCGGCGACGCGGCCCTCTCCGAGGCCCAGGTCGAGAGCCTCGAGGTCCTGTGCCACGCCAAGGGCATCGAGTGCGAGCTCCTCCCGCCGGACGACAGCGACAGCGACCTCGACGACGACCCGAGCGAGTGGGGCGGCATCGTCGCCGACGGCGACGACGACTCGGACTCGGACTCGTGGACCGAGGACGACGATGGCTACGTCGAGGGGTGGACCGAGGACGAGGACGAGGAGTAGAGCTGCCGGCGAGGGCCGTGCGTCTCGAGCGGTTGCAAGGCGAGGTCGCGGCAGCACTTCTTCTTCTCGTTCCCCGTGCAGCGATGACTAGAGAGCTGAGAAGAAAGGAGAGCTTGCACAGCGGCTAGCTCGGCAGCCAGGGTACGAGAGCAAGAGCGAGAAGCGCGAGAGACTCAGCCGCTCGCCGCTCTCCTCCCTTCCTCCGCCTCACACCTCGCCCTCTCGACTGGGCGCGCCCGGGTTGGCTCACCTGGCCACCTACATCCCTCACCATCAGTCTCTCGCTGCACCCGCACCGCCCTTCGCGCTCGCCGGCCGCGCAGAGCGACTCGCGTTCTCATCAGCCAACCGCGTCAGCCGACCTCTCTCGACACGGGCATCGACCTGCAGACCGGCGCAGGCGCTTCATCGAGGTGCGATAAGGTACAAGACGCGCTCGATCAAAGGCAGGCGGGCTCTGCGGCAGTGGGAGAGCGGGTGCCTCGCCTCCTCCTCCTCCTCCTCCTCCCTGCCCCTCTCCGTCCTCCCCTCGCCCTCGCCAGCCCAGCTTGACTATGCAGCGACGCGTCATTGGGCTGACTCGGAACTCTCGCAGGCAGTACGGTCGAGCCGGACAGCGATGGACGCGTGTCGAGCGGTGCGGGAGCTGGCGGTCGGCCTCGAGCGGTTCCTCCCGGACCTTGTGCGTCTCTCCTGCTCTCTTCTCGTACTGCGAGCTCTAGCACAGCCCTGTGCTGCTCCCCGAGCCAAGCGCTGACACTCTCGCTCGAGTCGCGCAGGCTAGTCGAGCCCTCGATGGCACCCCTCCTTCTCGTCGCCTCGAAAGCTCGTCCTCCCGCTCGCCAGCGGCCTGCAAACGGCGCCGGACGAGCACGAAAGCTCTCTTATGCGGTTGTGCGTGTCCAGTGTGTCCGGCATGCCCGTCTCGTCGTCCCAACTCGTCCCGGCGGCCGACCGAGTCGAGCCGTCACGGACGAGTCCTTTTCGAGGCCGTGCCCGCCCTCACGTGCTCCTGTGAGCAGCGGGCGCACTGGGTGAGCCGCTCCGCATGGTCGCCGCCGCTCTGGCGCGACTATGGGCCCGGCCACCGGCTAAAAACAGGGGGATCCTGCGCACCCTCTCTCAAACGCTCACTCTTGATCTAGCGGGGTTGGCGGCTTCTCGATGGGCGGGATCGAACGAGGAGGTCTCTGCGATGCTTTTGAGCGCGTCTGAGCGCCGGTACCTGCTGTAGAGCGCGAGATAGGCCGGCTCGATCCTCCTTCTCATGTCGGTCGAGACGGTCAGAGAGACGTCTTCCTGCCGGCTCTATTTCGCTGGGCTTGCTCTCTGTGCCTCGTCGAGTGGGTCTGAATCGAGGCGAGGCGTGCAGAGGTGTGTGGGCGACGTGAGCGTCGTCCGCTGGTACGGTCGAGGAGGGCGTGGGACGTCTGCCCCAACCCTGCGCCGGCGCCGCCGAGCCTCTTGCTGCCTGCATCTCGGCGAACGCGCCACTGGACACGAGGCCTTCTCGCGCCCCGCCGCTCCGATCTGGGGAGCTCGACTCGCTGCCGACGCAGCTGAGGGGCTCGAGCGCTCGCGTGACGCATCTCTCCGCAGCACTCTCGCCCGAGCATAAGCGCTCTCGTGGGCTCTGCACGGTGTACAGAGCTCGCTCAGGGTACTCGAGCTGTCTTCAGCTAGCTGCACCGACCATAGCTCGACTCAGCACGAGCGAGGCAGCTCTCGGGACCTTTTCAAGTCAGAGATTGTCACTTCTTGCTCGTTACAGAGACTGAAAGGTATGAACAACTGGTGGGGAGACTGCTTTACTCGTCGTCGGTGTTGCCGGTGGCCTTGCCGCCCTTGGCACCCTCGGCAGCCGCACGCTCGCGGTCACCGCCGAAGCCTGTGTCGACGAGGAGGCGGCGTCAGCGACGGCGCATCGTGCGAGGGAGAGCGAGGGAGAGACGTGAGACGTACCGTGCTCGGACGACATGCGCTTGTCGGGCTCGCCGTTCTTCTTGAGGCCGTCGTGCTCCGAGGGCTTGTAGACCTCGTCCGGCTGGGTGGCGCCGCCCTTCTTGCCCTGCTCCGAGGCGAACTCGTGGTCGTTCGAGAAGGTCTTGCTGTTGTCCGACTGTGAGAGCGAGGAGACACGCGAACGAGGATGGAGAGTACGAAAGAGGACGAGGAGGCGAGAGGAGGAGGGGGTCAGTGCGGGGAAAGGAGGAGCGGCAAGGGCGGCGGACGCACCATGGTAGTAGAGGGTTGAGGTGGGTGGGTGGGAAGAGCGTGTGAGAGTGTGGTGGAGAGAGAAGAGAGAGCAAGAACCGCTCCTCGCTCGCCTCTTGTACCCCCACGGAGGCGGATGGTGTCACGGACCCCTGCGGCGATGCGAATCTCGCTTGACGTCGCAGCGAGAGGTGCCATCACCTGATCTGCAGCCACGAATCGCTTGTTCATTTCGGGGAGGCGACCGTGCGACAGGTGCAGATCGGGCTCGCGTAGCGAGGTTCGACGAGAGGGACGATGCCGCGAGGAGCACTTGCGCCGACGGCTGACGAAGTCTCCGAGAAGCTGCGTGGACGGCGATGCGCATCGCCGGGTACGTCAAAGCCGATGGCATTGCCGAGCGAGCCGTTGAGCCGGGTTGACGACAAGGTCAAGCGTCGATTTGAGAAGGTCAACTTGGCAGAGTGAGGTCAACTTCGTCGAGCTGTCGTCACTCGACGAGGGGAAATCCGGCTCGTCAAGATCCAGCTTCCGGAGATCAGTGCGATGGCAGAGCTAACTGATCGCAGATCTAGCATCGGGAGTTAGCTGCGAGCGCGCAGAGAGCTCGCCGATGCTGCTGCTCGCTCTCGACGACTTTCGAGCGACGTGGCTGCATGCACGCTTCTAGCACTGGAAGAGCACGATAGTATGGCAACAGACGCTCTACGAACCCTCGACGAGCCTCACTTGATCGCGACCTCCCCTGCCGAGCCCGCCGAAAGAGGAGCCATCGCCGCGACCGACGCCGCGCTGCCCTGCTGGCTGAACGTCGCCCGAGTCGGCGTCTGCTGGCTGGCGGCCCAAGCATCTGGATCGCGGATGAAGGCGTGCTGGAGGAGCTCCTTGGCCGAGGGGCGGTCCGTGTGCTCGATCTCGAACGTCTGCTCGAGAAAGTCGTCGGCGTCGGTCGAGATGTCGTCCGGGACGGTAGGGCGACTCGACGAGCCGATCTGCATGCCCAAGGAGAGAGTCAGCTTGACGAACAGTGAGCTCGAGAGAGGAGGAGGACGCACGCGGAAGATGGCCTGCATCTGGGTCAGGTTCGCCCAGGGGTGCGCGCCCGTGAGCATCTCGACGACGAGGCAGCCGAGCGACCAGATGTCGGCCTTGCTCGTGTAGGCCGTCTGCTTGACGACCTCGGGCGCCATCCAGTAGACCGAGCCCTGCAGCGACGGCCGATGGACCTTGGCGCCGGTGAGGAGGTCTGTGCGCACGACACGGGGAAGGTCAGCGCGAGAGCGAGGCAGGCGACGGGGCATGCAGGGAGCGTCGACGCACTGTCCTCGACCTTCTTCGAGATGCCAAAGTCCGAGATCTTGATGTTGCCCTTGTTGTCGACGAGGATGTTGGCGCCCTTGATGTCGCGGTGGATGATCTCGCGCTCGTGGAGGTAGTCGAGGCCGGTGAGGATCTGGCGCACGAACTTGCCGACGAGAGCCTCCTCGAAGGCGCCGTAGTTCTGCAGGAGCGCCGCGACCGACCCGCCGGGCACGTACTCGAGGAAAATGTTGAGGTGCTTGTCGTCGGTCGACGAGTCGAGGTACTGCACGATGTCTGCAGCGAGAAGATACGTGTCAGCGTCGTGTACAGGAGGGCGAGAGGCTGCAGCCGAGAGAGACGAGGCGAGAGGGACGTACTCTCGTGCTGGAGGACCTTGAGGAGCTCGATCTCGCGCTCGAGGGCCTCGAGCATGCTCTTCTTGCGCTCCTCGTTGTGCGAGTTGCCGGTTGGGAGCTCGACCTGCTTGACGGCCATGAGGGAGCCCATGGTCGGGTTCATGCCGAGGAAGACGGACCCGAACGAGCCGGCGCCGATGAGGGCGCCCTTGATCCACTTCATGCCTGCGAGCGCGAGCCAGGCGTCAGCATGGCGCAGGAAGGAGAGAGAGACAGGTGTAAGTGGACGTACCCTGCGGCTTGGCCGTGCCCGGCTCGTCCTCCTCGACCTCGTCCTCATCGTCCTCCTCATCGCTCAAGTCGTCCTCGTCGCTCAGGTCGTCCTCGAACTCGCTCTCGGCCGTCTCGTTCCCTTCCCCATCGTCGTCCTCGTCGCTGCCCCGCGCACCGGCGCCGACGCTCGCCCTCCAGCTCGCGCGCCGCGTCTCGAGGTCGGCCGTCACCTCGTCGACCGTGATGATGCTCGCCGCGTCCGAGTCCTTGCTGCGACGCTCCCACAGGCTCTGCGCGCCGACGCTGAGGCGCGATGAGCTCGAGAGGCGCGACATGCGGCGCGAGAGGCGCTGAGGCCGCCCGGCGGCGTCGAGGTGGCTCGGTGCCAGCGACGACGCGAGCGAGCGCGTCTCGGCGAGGTCGCCCGTCGTCGAGGTCGACGACGACGTCGACGAGTTGAGCGCCATGGCGGACGACTCGGGGCGGTCGGCGCCCGTGTCCGTGCGGTCGCCGGCCTCCTCCTCGTCGGCCTCGTCTGGCGGGTCGAGCATCGAGCCGCTCGAGCTGCGCGGCGAGCGGTTGCCCTTGATCGACGGCGCGCCGGGGAACGGCACCGAGCTGACGTGGACGCCGGGCGGCTGTGTGATGTGGAGCTCGGCGGCCGAGCCGTTCGACGAGCCGCTGAACCGGCTCATGTCGGCGCTCTCGGCGACGCCCTCGAGCGAGGGCCGCGCCGACGGCTCCTTCTCCCAGCTCGTGCTGCCCTTTGGGAGGGCAGGGACGGGCTCGCCGAGGCCGCCGTTGGTGCGCATGCTGCTCGCGCGGCTGGCCCGGCTCGCGACGCTCGCGCCCGAGTGGCGCCGGTTGCCGAGACGGTCGCCGCCGTTCGACGGCAGGAGCGCACCGCCTGCTGCGGCGCCCATGCTCTTGCGGATGCTGGCCCGCACCTGCTTCGAGAGGCGGTAGCGCTCGGTCCGCCCATCGCCGCCGCCGCTCGGACCGCCTCGCCCTGCGCCGCCGCCGCCGCCGAGCGGGAAGAACTCGGTGAGGTGGCTCGCGATGAGCTCGGACGGCGGGCGCTGTCCGAAGAAGTTGCGCAGCTTGCGCGTCGAGTCGGGGAGGAGCGAGCCGTGCCGCTCGCGCCAGGTCGACGGCGGCGAGTCGGGCGAGCGGGGTGCGGCCGAGGTGGGCGCGGCGGCGGCGGCCTCGATGCGGCGACGTTGCGGAGCCGACGATGACGAGAGGGGCTCGTCGGTGCGGGACCGCGGCGCCTCGCGCCTCGAGCTCGTGCGCTGCGGCGGGCTGTAGACGCCGCCCGGGAGCGTGTACCCTGCGCGCTCGTCGAGCTGCGCACCCGCCCCTGCGCCCGACGCCGCACTCGCAATCGCGCCCGTCGCGGCGGACGCCACCGACGACGACGCCGCCGGGTTGCCCTCGGCGTCGAGCCCGTGCTCGCCGGCGCCGTAAAAGTCGCGGGCCCAGTCGGGCGCCTCGAGCCCGCTCATGACGCTGACGGTGCTCGCGCGGTTCATCTTGGTCTTGCCCGTGCGGTCCGGGCTCGGCTGGATGACGAGCACCTCGGGGTGGGAGGTCGAGGTCGACGAGCCGCGCGGGCGGCCCCACGCGTGGGCCTGCGCGGCCGGGAAAGGATGCAGGTCGTGCTCGTCGGTGGTCGGGGTCGAGGGGCTCGCAGGCTCGATGCCCATGCGCGGGACGTCGACGCCGAGGCCGTGGCCCTGGCCGTGGTAGTGGTAGTTGGGGCTGGTCGGGCTCGTGCCGCTGACGGCGACGCCGTACGGGACCGTGCCGCCGGGCCGAGACATGTCGGCGACGGCGGCGTGCGACTCGCCGAAGACCCACTGGAGCTTGCGGCCGCGCTTGTCGAGGGTCGAGCCCGACGAGGTGAGCGGGAAGGTCGAGGTGCCGCCCGGCGTCGGCGACGAGGGCTGCGAGAACGACGCGTGCGAGAGGGCAGGTGGCGACGTCGAGAGCGAGGGCGTGCCGACGGTCGAGGCGGAGCCTGGAGGGAGCGTGTGGTGCCGACGGACGATGAGGCCGCGAGTGCGCTCCGGCGCCGACGCGTTCTGGCAGACGGTGTACAGCTCGTGCTCGGTCAGGAGGCGAGCTGCACGCAAGGAAGAGAGAGCGAGTCAGCCTCGACGCGCTATTACGAGACGGAGGAGGAGGGAGAAGCCGACGGACCCGCGCCGCTGTTCTCGGTGACCCAGACCCCCCACCCGTCCAAGTCCTCGCCCTCCTTGCCGCCAAACTTCTTCATGACCCTCGCGAGCACCTCGCGGCCGTCCTTGGCGTCGGCGACGGCGAGCACGCGCGTCGTGACGCCGTCGGCCGACGTGAACTTGACCGCCTTGCGCATCACCTCGAGGTTGCTCAGCGGCGCCGAGCTCGTCGACGACGACGACGCGCCTGCGCTCGTTGACGTCGACGCCGGCGTCGTCGCTGCGCGCACGGGCCCGCCGGGCGCAGCTCCTGCCGAGAGCGGCGCCCGCTCGGCCGCCATGGCCGAGGGGAGCAGTCCCGCGCCGCCGCCGTACGGGTGCCCGGCATACGGCGACGGCTCGCGCGCAGGCCTGCTGCTGCCGGCGTACGACGAGCTCGACGCCTTGCGGTGGCCCGAGACGGTCGTCGAGGCTGCGGCGGGCCCGGCGCCGTACGGCGAGCCGCCTGCGCGGGTCGACAGGGACGAGGTCGAGGCGGACGAGGTGAGGCCGGTGGACGTGGGCGGGCCGGGCGCGGGGAGGACGGGCTGCTGCTGCTGGGAGGAGGAGGAGGGCAGGCGCGAGACGTGGTCGCCGAGCCAGCTGGTCGGCGAGGGCGCGCCCGGCGGCGGTGGCGGGACGCGCCCGCTCGGCGGCGGGTGCGAGGGAGGCGGGTGAGGCTCGCGCCGGCCCGACGACAGGGTCGAGGTGGCCGAGGATGGCGGAGGAAAGACGGCGCTGCGCGGGCTCGTCGCGTGGCTCGGCGGGCTGCGCTGCTGCTGCTGCTGCAGGTACGCCGACGACGCCGGCGACGGGATCGCGTTCGACTGGGCGAGGTGCAGCGGTGGCGGGATGCGGTTGCCGACCGAGATGTTGCGCGCCGAGTACGAGAGCGAGCCGCCGCGCGCGTTCGGGTGGAGCGACGGCGGGCCCATGGCCATGGCCATGGCCGACGGCGACGACGGCGCGAGCGGGCTGCCGTTCCGACTCGACGAGGTGCCCGTCGGGCTCGCCGCGACCCTGCCGAGCGCGCTCGGGCGCCGCGAGAGCCCGCCCGCCGCCGCCGCCGCCGCCGCTGCTGCGCCGCCTGCGCTGCCCGAGTTGAGCTGTGTCGCGGCGAGGTACTTGCCGCGCAGCTGGCGGATGGCGACGCAGATCTTTACGCGGTCGCCGACGCTGCGGACGCCCATCTCCTTGAGCGCGGCCTGGTCGACCTCGAGGAGGACGGCACCGCGGATGTCGTTGGCGGCGAACAGGTCGGCGTGGGGCTGGGTGGCGAGGTTGGGGAGGGCGGCGGCGAGCCACAGGGCGACGGCCGTGTCGTCCCAGCTCGGCAGGGTCGCGTAGTCGACGCCGTCGGTGCTGCCGGTCGAGGTCGGCGCGAACGAGGGGACGCTCGTCGAGGGCGGCGACGCGAGGTGGCTCGTGCCGAACGAGGTGCCGGGCCGCAGGGCGAGGTTGATGCCGTGCCCGTTGAGCGCGCTGCTCTGGGCGTGGCTCGGGAACGCCGGGCTCGAAGGCGACGCGGCAGCCGAGGCGAAGCCGGGGAGCGCAGTCGCGGCCATGCCGGGTGGCGTGTGCTCTAGCTGGGCACTGTAGGTGTGGGTGTGGCTCGACTCGAGCTGCCAGGCGAGGGCTGGAGGAGTGAGGTGGGCGACAAAGGGCTTGGCTCCTCCTCGTCGCGCCGCGGGGTGGTGAGCGGGCGTCGACGTCTCGCACTTTCCACGGCACTCTTCCTCGAAAGGCTGGCGAGTGCGTGCATTGTCATTCTCACAGTCTACTCGCGCAAGTCCACGACCGAGCCGACCACCATGAGCCAACTCGCAAACCATTCCTCCTCGTCCGACCTGCGCTCGCCCCGCTCCCGTCCTCGCTCTGCGCGTTCGCCAGCGAGCACCTCGGCCACCATGCCCTCGGTCTCGCAAGGGTGGAGGAACCAGCTCGGGCGACCGGTCGCCGGGTGGTCCGCCTGCGAGAGGAACGGCGCCGTGCCACGAGCCGACTCGCCGCCGCCCGAGAGCCCGCGCCCGTCGTGGAAGAGCGTCGAGTGGAGCACCTGCTCCGAGCTGAGAGGCGCTCCAGCTGTGCGAGAAGACCAGGACGAGCAAGACTCAGCGAGAGGAGCGGGAGAGGAGCAGGACGAGGGCGCGACGCACAGCTCTGGTGCGCCTCGAACCACAGGACGGGGACGCTGAACGTCGGCGAGTAGCAGATTGACACGAGGACGGTGCAGCCGGGCTCGTGCGACGCCGAGGGGACCGGCTCGAGAGCGACGGCCGCGTCGTCGTCCTCGACTTGGAGCGCGAGCTCGTCCACGAGGTCGAGTGCGCCCTGCAGCGGCGGGCTTGCTCCACCGACGTAGCGACGCTGCAGCGGTGCACGCTCGAGGTAGCCGATGCCGGGTGTCCACTGCGCGCTCGTGCTCGCGGTCAGCTCGAGCTGGGGCAGGAGCGAAGGTGGGAGGAGGAGGAGGGGCGGACCTTGGACGCGCCGGCGACGGTCCAGCGCCAGCCAGTCGCGAGCGGGTGCTGGCCCGCGAGGTGCGAGTCGAGTTCAGCGCATTGCCGGTGCCGGTCGAGGGTGGCGCGGGCTGCCGTGTCGAAGCTGAGGCGGGAGAGGAGCTGGCGGTGATGAGGAGGGGGAGCCACGGTGGTGGTGCGGTGGGGGTCGAGGCGAGGCGGGCGGGTGGCCGGGCCGGGTGAGTGTGCTGTCGGAGGGTGTGCAGCGCTGAGCTGAGCCGTGAGCGGGCGGCAGAGGCGGGCGGTCGGGCGAAAGGGCTGGGGTCGGCGCGAGCGGAGCCGGTGCCGAGCGGGGCCGCCACGACTCGTCGTTCCCTCCAGCTCGCGCGTCCTCCTCTCTCCTCCACCCCTTCCTTGCTACCCCGACTAGCACTCAGCATGGACAACTCGCACCCCGTCGTCGCCTACATCGGCCAGGCGTGCGTCCCCCTCTCCTCGACCACCGCACCCCCGACTCGATGGCTGACTTCCTCCGCCTCTCTCTACCGGCTCACTCTCCTGCAGCGCATGGGCCTTCGTCCAGCCTCACTTCAGCTCGCAGGCCAAGGAGCTCCTCACCAACCTCATCTCGTTCGTCGAGGTGCGCCACCTTCCCACCTCCTCCCCCTCCACCTTCGTCCGGCTCGTCCGGCTCACGACCCCGAGCTGACTGGTCCCTCACCCGCGCACAGGACGAGTGCATGCCCGCCGAGAAGGTCTTCCACGACCAGATCTCGACCGACCCCAAGCTGCGGTGGAAGTCGTACCCGCAGGTCATCGAGGACCTCAAGGCCAAGGCCAAGCAGCGCGGCCTGTGGCAGCTCTGGATGAACAAGGCCCAGTACGGCGAGTACGGCGGCAGGCTCAGCAACCTCGAGTACTCGGTCTGCGCCGAGGTCATGGGCCACGCCATCCGCATCGCCCCCGAGGCGACCAACTCGTCGGCTCCCGACACGGGCAACATGGGTGCGCCCGCTCCCCTCTCTTCCTCCTCGAGAGTCTCACTGACTCGCCCTCCTCCTCCCCCTTCCGCAGAGGTGCTCGCGCGCTACGGCAACAAGGAGCAGCAGGCCAAGTGGCTCAAGCCCCTCATGGAGGGCAAGATCCGCTCATCGTTCGCCATGACCGAGCACGGCGTCGCCTCGTCCGACGCGACCAACATCCGCACCTCGATCGTCCTCGACGAGAAGACGAACGAGATCGTCATCAACGGCCACAAGTGGTGGATCTCGGGCGCCGGCGACCCGCGCAACAAGGTCCACCTCGTCATGGGCAAGTCGTGCGTCGCCTTCTCTCCTCCTCGCTCTCCTCACACCCTCGATCGTCGTACTGAAGCTCGTCGCTCTCCCGCAGGGACCCGAAGGCGAGCAAGTACAAGCAGCAGAGCATCGTCATCGTCCCGAGCGACACCCCGGGCGTCAAGCTCGTCCGCCCCATGCAGGTCGTGCGTCCTCCTCTCCTCTCTCTCTCTCGTCAGCGCTTTCGTTCTCGCTCGGTCACGACGGCACGAGTCGACGTCGTTCCTCGAAGCAGCCCGGCTGACTCGTCCCCCCTTGTCCTCCTCCCTGCGCAGTTCGGCTACGACGACGCGCCCGAGGGCCACTACGAGGTCCTCTACGAGAACGTCCGCGTCCCGGCGTCGAACATGATCCTCGGCTGGGGCCGCGGCTTCGAGATCATCCAGGGCCGCCTCGGACCCGGCCGCCTCCACCACTGCATGCGCTCGCTCGGCCTCGCGAGCCGCGCGCTCGACCTCGCGCTCCTGCGCGCGACCGACGAGCGCAAGAAGACGTTCGGCAAGCGCCTGTTCGAGCACGGCTCGGTCGTGCGCGAGCTCGCCGAGAGCCGCATCCAGATCGACCAGGGCCGGCTCCTCGTCCTCTCGGCGGCGCTCATCGTCGACCAGCACCCGGAGCGCGCCAAGGGCGCACTGAGGGAGATCGGCATGGCCAAGGTGCGTCGAGCCCGCCCTCTGTCGCGATTGTCGACGTCCGAGCGCCGGTCGCTGACGAGGTCGTCCCTCCTTTTCTCCTCTCTTTACAGGCCATCATTCCTCGCGCCGTCAACGAGGTCATCGACCGTGCGATGCAGCTGCACGGTGCCGAGGGTATCTGCCGTACGTCGTCGCTCGTTCTCTCCCTCGCTCGTCGGTCGCGCTCTCGCTGACCTTCTCAAACTCGACCTCCTCTCCCGCTCCCCTCTCGCCCTCCTCCGCGCCTGCAGAGGACACGCCTCTCGCGCAGATGTGGGCTGGCGTCCGCACGCTCCGTTACGCCGACGTGCGTCCCTCTCTCGCTCGCCCTCTCCCCCACCGCGCACGGACCCCTCCTGACCCCCTCCCCCTCTCCCTCCTCGACCGCGACAGGGCCCCGACGAGGTCCACCTCGACCAGCTCGGCCGGACCGAGCTCAAGCGCCTCCAGG
The DNA here is from genome assembly GCA_920104245.2 of Rhodotorula babjevae. Taxonomy (NCBI): domain Eukaryota; kingdom Fungi; phylum Basidiomycota; class Microbotryomycetes; order Sporidiobolales; family Sporidiobolaceae; genus Rhodotorula; species Rhodotorula babjevae. Next base: position 1,125,137 of record CAKKSZ020000023.1, read on the forward strand.
TCGTCCAGGACAAGTACAACAAGATCGACAACAAGGAGAAGAGCCTGCGCGGGAACGGCCACTCGAAGCTCTGAGCGAGCGGGCTCGAGGTCGTCGTCTTGGGTCTTTGAGGGCAGGGCTCTCTCGTTTGGAATGCAGTACCCGATTCTGTGCACCTGTGCGCCTGAACGAGAGCGAGATCCAGAGCGTGAGGAGGGTCGAGCGCGAGAAAGCTGAGCTACTCGCTCGTCTCGCCGTCGAGCTGACGAACCTGACGAGCTCTCCGCGACGACACGGCGAGAGACCACGACGACTAGATTGATGCACGGAACTGAGCGACTCTACAGCTATGATATCCCTCCTCTCGCACCCGCTCGACTCGCGCTCGCGCTCAGACGCCGTAAACTGCGCTCGACGACGACAAAGAGCGTCAGCCCCTCGCTCTCCTTGAGCCGACACGAGAGCTGAGAAGAGAGACGCACCCTTGAGGTAGTTGACCTCGAAGTAGGCGTCGCGGAACGCCGCAGGGTCCGCGTTGGCCGCCGCGCACGTCTGGTACAGCGGGTAGACGGGCCCGGACGCGTCAGGGTCCTGCCACACGTTCTGGTTGCCGGCCCAGTCGCCGCAGGTGCTGCGGAACGAGGAGAGAGAGAGGGTCAGGGTCAGGCTCGAGGAGAGCGAGGAGGAGAGACGGACGTGATGTCCTGCGAGACGAGCGGCGCACGGTGGGTCAGCATGCGCTCCTCATGACGATGCAGAAGAAGAGAGAGTAGGACGCACGAAGGTGAGCTTCTGGTTGCGGAAGAAGGTCCTCGTGTCGCACGTCGAGCCGTCGAAAGCCGCCACCGGCGTCCCCCACGTCTGCCACCTCGGCGCGCCGCTCTGCACGTCGCCCGGCACATTGGCGCGCTGCCAGCGCCAGATCGAGATGCTACGGAGAGAGGGGGCGGGGTGCGAGCGTCAGCTGGCGAGGCGGGCGCAAGAGGGATAGGTCCGTGCGCGCACCCAGTCTCGGCAAAGAGCACGGCAAAGACGCCGCCGCCGGCGCGGTTAAACGCACGGCCGTACGACGTCGGGTCGTAGTCGTAGACGGTGCAGCCTGCGCGCGAGCGAGAGAGGCCGAGTCAGCTCGGGCGAGACGATCATCTCGCACTCGAGGAAGATGGGAGGACGGACCGAGCCCGCCGTTGCCGGCGTTGCAGTTCGGGTCGACGCCGTTCGTGACGCCCGTCATGGGGACGTTGGAGCTGCGGGTGCAGCCCGGCGAGGAGTCTGCGTCGAGGCGGAGAGCGTCAGTCGAGCGAGTCGTCGACGAGGAGGAAGGGCCGAGCGCACGCAGCGTGTACTGGTTGAAGGTGCGCCAGTTGACGCCCTCGTAGACGTCGATCTCGCCCGAGTCGGGCCAGGGGTAGTTGTACTGCGAGCGCGAGCGGGAAAGGTGAGCGCTGTCGCTCTCGAGGAGGAGGAGGAAGGGAAGGAGGGCGCACCATCCAGAACGCCGGCCAGGTGCTCGGTCCCGACGGCGCCCGCTTGAGGTCGAGGATGATGAGGCTGCCCGGCTGGTACACGTCCTTGCTCTCGATGCGGACCGAGTTGCGCGGCTGTCCGAGGGCGAGCCGACTCTTGCGGTCGATCGAGATGATGGCCGTGCCCGTGGTCGACACCGAGACGAGGCCCTGCGCCTTGGCCGTGTCGGCATTGACGTACGTGACGCTCCCGTGCGTCGGGTCGGGCTGGTCCCAGAAGGTGAACAGGTCGAAGAAGCCCGCGCCGGCGTAAGTGCGCTGGAGGACGGGCGTCGGGTTGGGCGCCTTGGGCCCGACGGGCGTCGCGGATGCAGTCGGCGAGGTCGTCGTCGACGACGCTACTCGGACGCAGGTGCCGGCCGAGGCGACGTAGTTCTGGTTGCAGCCTGCGCGCGCGCGAAGAGGAAACGAGGGGAGGTCAGCGCGCGAACGGACCCTCGCTATCGAGACAGACTCGAGGAAGCGTGCTCGACGCACCCCAGGTGCACAGGCCGCGAGCCTTGTTGCACGCGTAGTGCGAGTTGGCGGGGATGGCGTAGCCCGCCGCGGTGCAGTCGGTCGTCGCCTTGCACCAGACGGTCGCGCGGTCGACGAGCTCGTGCACGGTCGGCTCGTCGAGGGCGACGACGCGCTCCTGCAGTGCGCCGACGTCGTCGACGAGCGAGTCGAGGAGGATCGAGGCGGCGTCGTTCGAGGAAGGTGCGGTCGCGCTCGCCGGCTGGGCGAGGAGGGCCGAGAGGAGGACGGGCGCGGCGGCGAGGACCGGGAGCAGCATCGTGCGAGGTCGTGCGGCTCTGGGGGCGCGTGGGCGAGCGAGTGCAGACCGTGTGAGGGAGCAGGGAGGAGAGCCAAGCCAGCGCAAACAGGGAGGAGGGGGGGACAATTGCTGGCCGACGACCGGGTTCAGCGATCGAACCCCTCCGCCTCGCAAATTGGCAGCCGGGGCTGGACGGAACGACGGACGTCCGGGGAGCGTGCGCTGGCAAGGGGAAACGTCGCGCTTTCGCAGCTCCGGCTCGTCGACGAGTACTGCACTCGCAGCTCTTGCTCTCAGGTCATCTCGACACGCACGCTCGAATCTCGCAAGTGCTCGAGGCGGAGATGTCGGGCGGAAACGCGGTGCTCCAGCGAGCAGATCCGGAAGGCGGCTCGTGCCCACCCTCGAGCGTGCTCCTCGCTGCACAGACGACACTGCGTGCTCTCCTGCTAGCTCGACGCGCTCGTCGAAAGTCTGAGGGTGCCGTGCTCGAGGCGCCGCTGCGCAGAGGAGGCGACGCCGGAGCTCGCCGAGCGAGAGAGCGAGACGAGGCGCGCAGATGCCGAGGCCGTCGCCGCAGCGCACCGTCCACGCCTGCGCCGCGCACAGCACCGAGAGCGAAAGCCACAGAGCCCGCCGACGCAGAGCAGAGACTCGCACTCAGCCTCTCTCCTCCTCTCGAGCCCCTCGACGCCGGACGAGCGAGATGGTCGTCCACAACACTCACGAGTCACGCAGTTACACGCACTCTCTCTCTACGCCTTGACGAGGTACTGGCGAGTCGGGAAGTGGATCGCCTTCTTGTGCGCGCGCTCGGTCGTCTGGGTGCGCTCGTGCTGTGGTCGGGAGGAGAGGGAGAGGTGAGGGAGGACGATCAGCGATTGAGCGGGGCCGCCGACGAGCGCGCGGGCGAGGGGACGCACCTTGGTGAGACGGCGGCGGATGGCACGGGTCTTCTTGGCACGGAGGTCGAGCGGGAGCTTCTTGCCCTTGTAGAGCTCGCGGAGGTTGGCGCGGGTCTTCTGGTTGATGACCGTGAGGACACGGGCAATCGACTTGCGGACGGTCGAGCTGCACGGTGGGAGAAGCACGAGGACGAGGTCAGCTGGCTGCTCGACGGGCGCAGAGGGGGCTGTGTAGGGTCCGCAGGTGGGCCGGCTGGGCAGGCGCAGGCGATGCGGGTCGGCGGCACGATGTCGAGGACGGCGCGCTCGGTGATGCGCTCGAGTGCGAGTAGGGTGGTGGACGGGGACGCAGCGACGAGCGCGCGGAGGAGGGTCGAGGAGGAAAGGCGAGGGAGGGGGCTCGAGGGAGGGCCGTGGTCGGGTGCCGAGGTGCGCGCCGCCTGCCGCCTCGCCGCCGTGCGCTGCTGCCCGGCGCGCACCGCAGACTGCGCCGAGCACGCCTGGCTCCTCGCCGGCTGCACCCAGACGAGCAGCACTTCCCCTGTGGGGCTCGTCGCAAACGCCGTCGGCCCAGCTGCCCGCCCGCCGCACCTCGTCCACGCTGCCCTCTCGCCACGGCTCGCGTCCGCCCGCCCGTGCGCGCCTGCGACCGAGAGCGACGACGCCCGAGTAGAGGGAGCGGGTAGCTCACATGCGGGCAAGCTTGGAGGCGTTGCCGCCCGCGACCTTCTGGACGCGGAGCGAGACGAGCTCAGTCTTGAGCTCGTCGAGCTGCTTGACGAGCTCGTCGCGCTTCTTGGACTGGAGCTCGCTGGCGCGGACCTTGAGAGTCTGGGACGACATGTCTGGCGAGAGGAAAGGGGCGAGGCGAGGCCGGAGGTGCGAGATGGGGACGAAGGGTTTTCGGCGACGAGGAGCGACGAGGGGTCGGCGGGCGAGGGCGAGGGTGGGACGGGACAAGAGGTCAGCTGTGTGCGGTGCTGGGTAGCTGGTCGACGGGTGCGCACTTGGTCGATGGAAGTACCGGCGAGGGGAAGGGCTCTCTGTCGTCGTCCTCGAGCTCGCCTCCCCTCCCCGCGACGAGGCGAGCCGGCCTTCCCCGCCTCCCCTGAGGCTCTCCTCCGCCTCCTCATTCAGCTCCAGCTCCCCCTTGCTCGCTCAACCACCACCATGCTCAGCTGGCTCTCACGCTCGTCGGCGCCGACGCAAGCATGCATCTCGGTCCAGCAGCTCTGGGGTGCGCTCCCCTCCTTCTTCCCCTCCTCCCTCGTTGCGGCCCCACCTGCTGACCGTCGCTCCTCCTCCTCTCTCTCGACGACAGTGTACCCTATCAAGGCACGCTCGCACCCCCTCGCACAGTCTCTGCCTCTCTCGAGCTGACGCCCCTCGCAAACAGAGCTGTCGCGGGACTCAGGTTGACGAGAGCGAGTACACGGAGGAAGGGCTCGAGGTGCGCTCTCTGCCCGCCTTCCTGCGCCTTCTGCTTCTCAAGCTGACGTTGCAGACGAGCGCTCGCAGTACGACCGGCAGTGGATGATCGTCGAGGCCGCATCGCACAAGTTCCTCACCGCACGGACCATCCCCAAGGTGCGCCGCCGAACGCTGCGGTCCTAGACGTCCTGCTGACGCTCGTCACACTCTGCAGATGGTCCTCATCAACCCCAAGATCAATCGCGACAAGGGCACGCTCGACATCGAGGTCCCCTCGGTCGACCCGGCCGACGCTCCTCCTCGATCCTTCTCCGTCCCCCTCGCGCACCCGACGACCTACCTCGACAGCCCAGCAGACGACCCGTCCCTCGACCACGACTTTGTCGTCTGGGCGAGCGACCCGCAAGACGGCTTCAGCGTCGGCTCGGACGACCTGCGCGCCGCCCTGAGCGCCTTCATGGGTCGCGACGTCCTCCTCATCCGCAAGGGCACGACGCGCCGGTCGGTCGCCGACGTCCCTGGCGTCGTGCACAGCGACGGCCTCGACCCGGTGCTCGGCTTTGCCGACTTTTACCCGCTGCTCATCGGGAGTGCAAAGAGCCTCGAGTGCGTCCTTCCCTCTGCGCTCGAGCCTCCTCTCCGCCAACGACAACCCCTCGCCGGCTCCTCTCGTCCTCTCGACTCTCGTCCTCTCGACTCTCGTTCTCTCGAGGTCGCTCCCTCTCTGACACGCTCTTGCCGCCCCCGCAGAGAGCTCACGTCCCGCATCCCGACCCTGGCCTCGGATCCTCAGTTCGACGCCTCTCGCTGGTCCGCCTCGGCCATCGCCGCGCGAGGCGGGCTCGAGATCAGCAGGTTCCGTGCCAACATCGTCGTCGAGGGGACGAGCGAGCCCTGGGAGGAGGATGGGTGGAAGCAGCTCGTGATCGGCGTCGAGCCGGTCGAGGTCGGGTTCCGGTGCGCGAGGTGCATGCGTACGTCGCTCCTCTTTTTCGCCCTCGCCCTCGCACTCGACCGTCTCGGGAGTGTCGCTGCACGGAGGCCACGCTGACCTTGTCGCACCGCCTGCACCTCCTCGCGCTCGCAGTCCCCTCGGTCGACCCCAACACGGCCAAGCGCGACAAGCTCCTGCCCGACGGCGTCATGAAGGACCGCGTCGTGCAGCCCCTCTCGGCGCCAAAGGTGTGCTTCGGCGTCCTGTGCGCCCCGAAGAAGAAGAGCGGCGGTGCGTCTCGTCTCCCTGACCTTCCTCCTCTCTCCCTCGTCCTCTCTCTCTTGCGCTCGAGCTCGCTGACGAGGGCAGCGCGCAGGCATCCTCCGCGTCGGCGACACCGTCACGATCCTCGAGGCGTACCCCAAGCCCGAGAGCGGGCCGTACGTGCGCGACGAGGACCGCACGAGCTGAGCGAGTTCTCCTCGAGGACAGGTTCTACTTGCGAGCAGCTGCAACGACGAGTCTCTCTGCTCTCCCTCTTCCTTGCGACGAGAGAAGAGCGTGTGCATCGTGCTTGTCCCAGTGCGCTACAGGAGGAGCCGCGATGCGCGGCGAGTCGGCTCGGAAAGCTCCTCGGCGGGGCCTGAGCGCATCTCGAGGTGATGCCTCCTGCGCCGACCCGGGCCCGCCGACCGCGCCTCGTGCGCACATGCATCTCGCTCCTGTCGCCCCACGGCGAGACGAGGTAGAGCTAGCTGAGGCGTGGCTGTCGCTCGACGCGCTCGGACCCCTCCCCACTCAGCTGTACCCGCTCGGCCATCCTCCTCCCTGACCCTGCGGCAGCTGCGCCTGCCCGAACGGTGAGGCGAACGGCGACAGACCTGGTGGGGCTGCGGTGCTGGCCCACTGCTGCTGCTGCGGCTGGACGTGCCCGGAGAAGGCGGTCGAGAAGCCGGACGGGCGCGACGAGGACGGCGGTGGCGGGTGCTGGTACGCCGACGACGGCGCACCGGCCTGCATCGCCGAGTGCGAAAGCGGCGCGGCGAACGCGCCGCCGTACAGCGCGCCGCTGCTCGCTACGGGCGGCGGGAGTGCGCCGTGCTGCGCTCCCGGCGCGCCTGACGGCCAGCCTGCGAGCTGCGCCGCCGGGCTGCCGTGCGTCAGGTTGGGGATGCTCTCGAACGAGCGAGGCGTGACGGGCTGCTGCTGCTGAGGGAGGGCGTAGGTCGAGGGAGGAGGGAGGGCGCCGACGGTTGAGGTCGGCGGGAGGAGCGGCGAGCCGCCGAGGCCGGGTGTGGTCGACCAGATCGAGTGCGTCGAGTTGAGCGAGGGCGAGCCGCCGGGTGCGGGGCCGAGGAGGGAGGGACCGGCGGCGGACACGCCCGTGTAGCTCGGGGACGGGCTGAGGGCGGGTGCGCCGACGGCCGGCGCGTGGTGGTGCGGCGGGACAGTGCCGTGGAAGAGCTGCTGACGGAGGTCGACAGGTGCACGTGCGGGGCTGGCGCTCGGGGTGCTGAAGTGCGAGGACGAGCGAGAGACGCCGGGTGCAGGACTGTGGCCGGGCGAGGGTGAGCTCTCGGTCCGCGCGAGCAGAGAGGCAGGAGAAGACGCACAGGTTGGCGTTGGGCTGCGGCGACGACCTCGAGCCGCTGCCGGGGTAGACGATCTGCTCGTCGTCGTCGTCATCGTCGTCGTCGTCAAGGTCGTCGTCGAGGTCGCTCAGGCCGTCCATGTCGAGCTTGTCGGCGGCGTCGATGCGCATGGCGCGGTCGACCGGGTCGTCCTCGGTGCCCTGGTCGAGCATCTCCTCGTCCTCGTCGGCCTCGTCCTGCTGCGGCGCGCCTGCGGCGTCCGGCTCGGGTCGGTCGAACGACGTGTCCTCGTTGCCCTGCTCGCGCGGCGTGAAGACGAATGCGCCGTCGACGTGCGCCATGCGGGTGAGCTGCGTCGGTACGAGGAGCGTCAGGCACCGCTCTGCAGGCAGAGAGAGCGAGAGCGGAGGAAGCTGACGCACCGACGACTCGGCGAGAAGGAGCGCGTCCTGCTGCCCTTCGACGATGCGCATGAGCTGCTCATCGTTCGGGTGCACGTCCCGCCCGACCCTCCTGATCCTCGCGCCCGCCGTGGCCGCCGCCGCCTCGCCGTCCGCCGGCCTCATGGCCCTGCGCAGCGGCGCGAACCCGAGCAGCTCGACGTCCTCCTCGAGCCACCCGCCGTCGGCAAGAAGCGCCTTTGCGCCGCCGAGCGCCGCCGAGGGGAATGCGAGCTTGATCGAGTTGGCGTAATCGGCGTAGGCTGCCCACAGCGCGTCGAGCGCCGCCTCGACCTCGGCGAGCGACACCCTGCCCGCCGCCGCGCCAGGCGTCGCGCCGCTGCTCCTCGAGGTCGACGAGTCGAGCGATAGCGGCTCCTGCGCCTCGTGCTGCTCGCCCTCGCCCTCGTCGGCGCCGCCGCCGCTCCCGCCGAGGCCCGACGTGCCCGTGCTGGTGCGCCCTCGAGCGCGCGCGCGCGCGAGACGCTTGCGCTCTGCGGCCTCGAGGCGCAGCGTGACGCGCTCGACGTAGTCGAGCTGGGCGGCGAGCCACTTGGAGAGGATGCGGAGGGCGGGGAGCGAGCGGCGCAGGACGGCCGAGATGTTCTGCGCCGGGTTGGCCGGCGCCGTCGATGGCGCCGCTGTCGAGGCCGTGAGGTTAGTCGAGAAGAGCTCGACGGTCTCGGTGGCGCTGACGCGGAGGAGGAGGGTGAAGAGGGACAAGAGGTGGACGAGCGCCTCGGGCTCGAGGTTGACGCGCGAGGGCGGCGCCGCCTCGCCGGGCGTCGCAGAGGTCGTCGCGAGCTGGTTGGGCGCGGCTGAGCCCGTCTTGGTGCGCGACAGGGTCGTCGACTGGCCGGCTGACGACGAGCGCGAGATGCGGGCGTCCCAGAGCGCCGACAGCGCCGTGACGACGATCTTAGTGACGACGTCCGAGGTGAAGATGCGGTCGATGAGGACGGTGCGGAACAGGTCGTCAACGCGGAGCGAGAGCGTCGGAAGCTCCGAGAGCCTGATGAGGGGAGGAGGGGCTCGAGCGTCAGGAGCCGAGGGCGACGACGAGCCGCGCATGGCGACGAGGGGTGGGAGTGGCTGACGCACCGGTCCTTGGTGTACAGGATACCCTGCAGAACGACAAACGCCGCCTTGAACTTGACGCCCTCGTCGCCCTCTGGCTCGCCGCCCTCGCTCGAGAACCACCTCGCGACGGCCTTGGCGAACGTGATCTGCAGGTTGGCGCGCGCGGTCGAGAAGGGCGTGCGGACCGACAGGGCGCGGTAGTAGTGGTAGATGGACGAGAGCGGGTCGGCGCAGTACTGGGCGAGGACGGCGAGCTGGTTCGAGGGGTTGCCTGCGTGCGGTCGCACAGGTTGCCATGAGCGACTCGCCCGATGGAGGGACGAGCACGATCAAGAGAGCGCGAGAGGGACGCACCGTTGTCGGGCAGGAGCATCCTCGCCTGGTGGTAGCACTCGGCCGCCTTCGAGTAGGTCTTGACGCGCTTGTCCACCGCCGCGGCCGCCGCCGCACCTCGTCCACCCTTGCCGCCTCGCCGCCCGCCATCCCTCCTCGCTCCATCGCCGGCGCCGCTCGTCGCAGCCGCCGCGGGCACGCTCGCCTCGTTGTACAGCTCGGCGTACCTCGCCAGGTCGCCGTAGCAGATGAGCGCCTTGTGCGCGAGCGGGAGGACCGCCGCACGGCGCACGCGGCGCTCGTCATCGCTCAAGTCGGCCTGCGCCGTGGCCCGATCGGCGGCGCCGCCCATCGCCGCCGGCCCGAAGGCGTCGCCGCGCTCGCCGCCGCCGCCGCCGCCGCCGCCGTCGCTCGCCGAGAGAAAGTCGCTCTGCACGATGCCGACGGCGCGCAGCTCGAGGGCCTCGTCGGGCGCGAGGCGGCTCGCGAGGCGGCCGCACAGGGTGCGCCAGAAGTCGTCCTCGCGCGCGAGGAACTGGCGGAACGCGTGGACGAGCTTGCGGCGCGCGACGGGGCCGACGGCGGCCGACTGGACGTCGCCGCCGTTGCCGTGCTGGTGGCGCTGCTTGTTGGCGCCCTTGTGCGCCTTTGGGGCCGACGCGAGCTGCTTGTCGAGGGTGGCGAGGCGCGAGCGGTACGACTGGATGAGGGCGTGCGACGTGTCGAGCCACAGGAGGTTGAGGATGTCGAGCTGCTGACGCGCTGCCGAGGAGGAGGCGGAGGACGACGAGGATGGGCCGAGCGTGGACGAGCGCGCCCTGAGGGCGGTCGAGCCGAGGGTCGAGTGGGCGTCGGCGGTCGAGCTGCCGCGGTGCTGCAGGGCCGTCGCGCTCGGCTGAGACAGGGCCGGCGAGAAGATGATGCGGAGGTAGGCCTTGCGGAGCCTGCGAGGGTGCAGAGAAGGGCAGGTCAGCAGCGAGGAGGGGCGAGTGTGCGAGGCTGGACGACGAGGGAGAGGACGCACGACTCGCGCTGAAACTCGAGGTCGCGGTCCCAGGGCTCTCTGCGCTTGAGGATGCTCTTGAGCTCGAGGGCGAGGCCCTTTGCGTCCCTGTTGCGCGACACGGGGGTGAGCGAGGGGCGCGAAGGAGGAGACGGGGAGGTAGAGAGAGCGAGGCGCACCTGATCTGGGCGCTGATGCCGGTCGAGGTCGAGGGCATGGGCCTGAGGTCCCTCGATGCGGTCCTGTCCATCCTGGCGCAGGTGGCGAGGTCGGAGCTGGAGGTTGAGATGAGGCCGGGGTCGATCGAGGACGAGGGCGGCGAGGGCGAAGGGCGGGCGAGCGAGACGGGGGCGGGGAGTGCTAGCCGACTGTGCGCATTGCGCTCGAGTGCCAGTCGCTGCTCTCTGCCGTGTCTGGGCTGAGCAGGAGGCGAGCGAGCGAGTCGGCTTGTCGTCGTCCGGGGGCGTCATCGTCTCGACCTCTTCTCCAGCTCGTGCAGCTGCGCGGTCTGGACAACAGCCATGCAGTAGAGACTCTGCGTAGGTTGACGCCCCGAACTGCACCTCTTGCGGTGGGCGACTCTGGCCTCTCGGCTCGCGGCGCTCCTCCCCTTCTTCCCTCACCCTCGTCGCCTCGGGCCAGCCTCTGCCAGACATGCCCAGGGCACCCAAGAAGCGCGTCGTCCCTGAGGCGCACTCGAGCGAGGTCGACGAGCTCGCAGAGGACGCCCCGACCGGCCTCACCCCTCCCCGCGCTCGCTCCTCCTCCTGCCGCACCTCGACCACGCACCGGGGCGCAGCGCCAGGGATCAAGGCCGCCTCGATGCCTGCAGCAAGCACGTCCAAGGCCAAGCGCAGCCGTCCGAGCGCGGTGGCCGCCTCGGCCGCTCCCTCAACCACCTCCTCCTCGACCCGCCTCGACTCGTACCGCTGCCAGGCCAAGCCCGTCGCCCACACCTCAACCCTGTACGAGACCAACTCCGTCTCACCCGTCAAGCGCACCCGCCCCGCCAAGGCCCCGCCGCACGAGGCGCCCACCTCGTCCCCCTCGTCCTCGACCAAGCGCCGCCGCCGCACGGCCGACACGGACGAGAACGACCGCGCCGCCGTCCAGCGTAAGGTCAAGCGCGAGGACGAGTTCGTCTTTGTCATGCCCGACCTCGACGAGGACGGCGAGCCCATCGTCAACACGGACTCGGACGCGCCGGCAGTGCGCAGCTCGCCTCCCCCTCCTCCTGCCGCCAGCTCGCCCTTCCGCCCTCCCATCCTCTCGCCCTCGCCGACCAAGCCGCAGCGCTCTCCCTTCCGCGCCGCACCCACACGCCCGCACCCGCCGCGCACCCCCTCGCCGCCGCACCTCCCGCCCTCGTCCTCGTCCATCGACCTCCCCGACGCGATCGCCGCGCGCGTCTACGGCGGCTCGAGCCCCGCTCAGCAGCAGCAGCAGCAGAGCGAGCCCCACACGTCGACAACGCTCGTCGCCGGCGACGACGGCCCGAGCCCGCACGCGCGCGAGCGCTCGAGCTCGCCGCCGTTCGTCCCTCGCGGTCGCGGGCGCACGGCGCTCGCGCAGCCCGGCACCGCTACAGTGCAGGGCGCGAGCACGGGCACGAGCGCGTGCGCGACCCCGCGCTTGACGGCGCACGGGGCGTGCTCGCAGCGCGAGCTCACGAGCGAGGAGAAGCGCGAGGTCAGTGCGCTGCTCGCCGAGCTCGAGGTCGTGCACATGGTGGACGGCGAGCTGCAGGAGGGGGCGTTCGAGACGTACGTCGAGACGTGCGTCGAGCCGATGCAGGGCAAGGGGGCTCCTCGGCCGCGCAAGACGGTCGAGGCGGGAGGAGCACGCGAGGAGGTCGCGGACCCGGACAAGACGCTGTTCGTCCTCTCCCTCCCTTTCTCTGCTACACTATACAGGAGCACTGACTCGCACCGCATCAACGTTCGACAGCGTCGACATCTCGCCCGGCGGGCTCGACTGCGCCGGCGCCGCGAGCCCTCGCTCGCCCTCGCCCGTCGCCGCCGCCGTCAACCCGTTCACCGACGACATGCCCCTCCCCGTACCCGCTCCAGCGCGCACCCCGGCCTTCCGCTCGCCGACCCCTCCAGCTCGCGCACCGCTCCCCTCGCCTCCTCGTGCACGTGCCGCTCCTCCGCCGCCCGCCGCCCCGAGCCCGCCGCTCAACCGGTCCTACCACCCAGCGACGCCGCCCCGCCGCCCTCCCGGGTACTGCCTCGTCCCTCTCACGCTCGACGGCCTCGCGACGCACGCCCGCGCGGTCGTCGCCGCCGCCGCGACGACGAGCGCGCCCTCGACCGAGACGACCTACCTCCGCGGCGAGGTGCGCCGCCTCGCAGCCGAGCTCGAGGCGCGCGACCGGCTCCTCGGCGAGCGCGAGGTGCTCGTGCGCGGGGCGCAGGGCGAGCAGGAGCGCTTTGCGCGCGAGCGGGGCGAGTGGGCCGACGAGAGGACGGCGCTCGTGCGCAAGGTGGACGCGCTGAGGGAGGTCAGGAGGGGGCTCCTGCGCGAGCTGAGGGAGGAGCAGGAGCGGGCGGACGGGCTCGAGGACAGGGTGAGGGCGCTCGAGGGCGCGAGCGAGGCGGCCGCGCAGGGGGCGAGCGACGTCGAGCACGATGAGCCGGTCGCCGGTGCCGACGCCTCGCCCGCCGCTCAGCCGGCGCCTGACGAGCTCGAGGCCGTCGATGCTGTCGAGCCTGTCGAGGAGACGTAGGCCGTCGTTGTCGTCGTCGTCGTCGCGAGGCGGCTTTTCCCGCTTGCGAGCTTGTGGACCGTGTCAATGACGAACCAGCTTTTCCGACGACGGCCCTCGTGCGAGCTGTGAGTCGGGCAGCCAGGGACAGGCCAAGCCAAGCTCGTGCTTGCTGCGAGAGCTCAGGGCGAGATTTGACTTTGGACCGGTCGCACGGCTCGCCGGTCAGCGCGCGCGCGGGCAAGCGGCCGAGTTGGGCACCAAGCGCGGTTCCCTCACCCTCAAGCTCGTCCTCCTCCTCGACAGTGGCGCACTCGACATGGCCGCTGCGCCGCGCAAAGGCCCGCTGCCGCTCTCGTGCGACGCGTGCCGCGTTCGCAGGACCAAGTGCTGTCGGCTCGCCCGCCGACCCCGCGACGACGACGCTGCACCGCCTCCGTGTGAAGGGTGCGCAAGGAAGGGTTTGTCGCTCCACGCTGGCCTGAGGACCTGTCCTGCGCGAGGGCCAAGCTGACCAGGCTACACCCGTCCTCCCCCTCCTCTCGTCGCGCAGGCATCAACTGCGTGACCTCGCGCCTCCCTCTCTGTGCGTCCCTGCGCCGTCTGAGTGCACAGCTGCACACGTGCTGATGCCTTGCACTCGCCCGTAGCTCAGCGCCTGCGCACCGGCCCCCGCATCGAGGCGGCGAAAGCCCTGTGCGGCTCAACCAACCTCGCGCCCAGCAGCCCTCAACAGCAGCTCGTCGCCAACACGCTCGCAGGCGACATCGGCTTCAAGCTCCTGACCCTGTACACCGAGGCTGGTGGCGAGGCGGGTCCGCCCCTGTTCGCGCCGCCCGTCGCCGACTACGTCGGGCTCCAGTCACGTTTCGACGCTGCGTGAGCTCTCCTTCCTCGCCGTCAGCTCGAGCACGACGACAACTGACTCTTGTCGTCCGTAACAGGGGTCGTCAGGTCGCAGCGCTGTTGGTCGAGGACCAGGTGCGTAGCTTCGAAAGCTGCCGCTCAGTTAGTCGAGGTGCTGACCCAGCGCTCGCACCCCGTCCAGCTCCTCTTCCGGGTCATCTCGGCCAGCTCGGCACCCTTCATGTCGTCTAAGGCGGCCACCTCGTCGTCCATGGCCCGACAGCTCCTCGAGGTCGCCCAGTCGAGCGCCGACGCGCTCGCCGTCCACCGCAAGCCGACCGTCGCGCACGTCGTCGCGCTCCTCCTCCTGCACCAGGCCGCCGGGCGAGGCGAGATCGCGACCGACGACGCCGAGTCGTACCTGTCGAGCGCCGTCGCCCACGTGCGCGCCCTGCGGCACCGCGCGCCGCTCGCCATCTCGGGCCCGACGAGCGAGAGCACGTCGGCCCTCGTCTGGGTCGTCGCCATCTTTGACGCCTGCGCCGCCGTCGAGCGCTCTGCACCACCGTTACTGTGCGTCCTCCTCTTCGAGCGTCGTGCGGCGGCGAGCTGACCCACCTCGCCCATCTTCCAGGCCCGGCGGCGACTTTGACGAGCTCTTCCTCGGCGGCGCCGGCTTCCTCACGACGCGAGACGTCCTCGAAGAAGCGCTTCGACTCGACGCCTGGTCCGTCACCGGCTTCCTCGTCCAGAACCTCCTCTTCGCCATCGTCCTCTTGCGCCAGCTCGCGCACTTCCTCGACCAGGCGCGCACCGCCCAGGCGGTCCTCGATCGGGCGGGCGAGGTAGACGGCATGATGGTGACGATGGACAAGATCTACGAGTGGGGCCAGATGGCGTACGGCGTCGTCCAGGCGCACCCGGACCCTCTGCAGCGCGTCGTCGCCCTCGTGCGTCTCGCTCTCTACTTCTCCCTCGACGCTCACGTCAGCTGACATCGTACCTCTCACAGATCTATCTGAACGGCAGCTTCGCTGTGACGCTCTTTGCCGAGCTCGCCCTCGTCCGCCACCTCGAGCGGGTCTCGGCAGAAGACGTCCGACGCAAGTTCCCCTCCTCGCCGACAACGCTCGCAGCCCTCCACCTCGACCGACGACGTGCGAGACTGCAGCTCTCGGCGTGCACCTATCTTCGAGCCGCACGAGTACGTCGTCAGCTCCTACCCTTCCTCGCTGCCTCCTCGTCCTGCACGAATTGACCGAGCTGCCCCGCTCCTGCCAGACGCTGCCCGAGCCCAACTACCTCGCCATCCAGACTGGGACGTTCTGGTCGACGTCGCGCTTGTGCGACATGGTGCAGACGGTGCTCGCCGCCTCGGTGTGGGACACGGACCTCTTCCCGCACGGACCCAAGGACAAGCTCGAGTCGCTCAACTTGTGCGTCCTTCCCTCCTCGCTCTCCGCCCTACTTCCCTCTTTCTGACGCCTGTGACCCTCTGCAGCCTGCACACGACGCTCGACAGCCTGCAGCGCGCCTACCCCGACCGCTCGCTCGTCGTCGAGACGCTCAACTCGATCGCGTCCGAGATGGTCCTGCTCGAGATGCTCCTCATCGGTCCGTCGAGCCCTCCTCCTTCCTCCTTGTCGATGCCTCCTAGTGCAGCGAGCTGACGATGATGCTCGTCGCAGCCCCGTCAGCATCTCCATCCGACCGGTCGTCGAGCGCATCAACGCTCTCCGCCCTTCCCTCGCTCACCCAGCTCAACTCGTGGATTCACGTCAACGACTCGAGCTTCGTCCAGATCATCATGGTCCCCCTCAAGCATCCCGTCGACGGCGTCGCCACCCCGCTCGATGTCGAGCCCATCCCGCCGTCGACCGTCGCGACGCCCTACCACTGCATCCCGACGCCCGACTCTGCGCCACTCCAGCTCGACCACGCCTCGACGCCGTTCACGCGCCCACTCGTGCTGTCCGACGCACCCTCACCCGTCGCCTGCCTCGACCCGACCTCTCTCCTCCTCCTCTCTCCTCCTTCCCCTCTCCCGCCTCCTGCCGCCGACGCCGCGCCGCCGCCCCTCTCCCTCGGCATGCGCTACTCGTTCCCGGCCGACAAGCCGGTCGACTCGTGGGAGACGGACTGGGTGGACCTCGCTGCAGCGGCGGGCATCGTCGACCAGGCGTCGAACGCGCTCGAGCAGTGGTCGACGGGCGAGTTCTTGTAGCACTTATCGATAGACTGGCGCTGGCGCCGAGATGAACAGACACTTCTGTGAGCTATGCGCGTCCTCGGGAGCGCAGGTCGAGCGCCGAGCAGGAGAGGTCAGAGCGCCCGAGCGAGATGTGGCGAGACGAGCGACGAGGCCCGAGCGCGCTCTCTCTCTCTGGAGCCCTCTATGGACCTCGACGAGTGCGTCGCGAGCGAGCTGAAGCGCGTCTACGCTTGTGGGCGGCGCTCACTGCCGCCGCCGCGACGAGGCTCGAGCGCACGAGCGACTCGTCTCTCCGCGCCGCTCTCGCTCGGGCTCGTGGAGGCGGACTGCAAGATGCCTATGCGACCATCGCAGTGGAATACCAGCACCCGTGAGCTGAACTACGGAGGAGAAGAGCGTCCTCCACCTGCGCCCGGACCCCTTCCGTCCTCCTCAGACCGACGAGCGCTCGACGCGCGAGCTCAGGCCCTGCCACTTGTCGGCACTCTCGCTCCTGCTCATGCGCCCCAGCTGGATCGTCGCGCCGCGCTCCTCGGTCGGCGTGCTGCGGTAGCGGTTGACGAGCGGGTCGACCGTGTAGAGCGGGTGCGTCACACTGAGGGCGACAAAGTCAGCCGGGCTGCCAAGGTAGGACGAGGTGAGCTCGAGATTCGTGACGTACTTCAGGAGGAGGATGACGATGATCATGGGGATGCAGTCGAGCACGATAATGGCCGTTTCTGCGAGACGAGCAAGGCGGGTTAGGAAGGTCCCGCTCGAGGCTCGTGCGAGGCAGTCGAGCCGCGCGAAAAGGGAGAGGAGCCACGTACGAGTGCGAGAGAGCTCGCTGTACAGGCCCTCGGCAAGCTCGGCCGTGCGGAAGCCGCCTCTGCAGGAGGGAGACGAGGTCAGGTCGAGCTCTCGAGGGGCTCGAGCGCAACGAGCGTGACGAGCACGGCGAGTCCTCGACGGGACGAGTCGAGAGAGCAGAGCATACCGCACGATGATGAGGGCGGCCATGACGATCGTGCCCCAGAAGACGAGGCCCGTCCTCGACCTGAGCCGCAAAACGTGCCGATCCGGGTGCTCGATGGCGAGCCGGCGGAAGTAGAGGCCAAAGACGACGAGGAAGGCATCGGTGGTGACGAGCTGCATGATGATGCCGGCGAGCATAATGTCGCAGCCGATCTCGAAGAGCAGGTTGCCGCCGGCCGTCGCCGCGAGAGCCTGCGCACGAGCGAGAGGGTCAGCTCCCTCCTCTTTGACGGACGAGCTCGAGCTCGACGCACGCCACCTGCGGCTTGAACGACTGCATGGGAGAGAATGCTCGTCAGCGATGCCGAGAGCCGAGGAGAGGGAGACGAGGCGCACCGAGCGTGACAAAGTCGATGATGGTGAACGTCTTGAAGTAGCTGGAGGAATGAGTGCGTCAGCTGCGAGTCCTGGGACGTGCTCCTAGACGGGCAGGGACGACTCTGTGAGCAGGGAGAGACGGCTGCAGGTCGAGGAGGGAGAGGACGCACCCTCGCGGCGTCATTCGAGGGAGGAGGTTCGGGTCCTGCACGGCGGCGGTCATGCTGAAGAGGGCGTCTAAATGCGGAAAGGAGCGTCAGCACTCGTCTCGAGGCTGATCGAGAGTGGTAGACGCACAGATTGCGGCCGAGAAGAAGGTCGGCGCGATGGTGAGGACGGCGAGCTGGATCACGTAACTGCACGATGTCGGCGAGAGGGCGAGGTCAGCTTCGACGAGCGCTCGCCGACAAGCCAAGGAGAGCGTCGACGCACCCGACCATGATGTTCTGCGAGGCCATGTAGCGCTCGACCCAGCCAAAGACCTGGAGCCCGCCGCCGAGGACGACGGCAAAGTACCACCATCGGCGGGACTTGATGGTCTGGTATAGGTGGAACGCGCTCGACACGGCAAAGAGGACGATGGCAACGATGGCCCAGGTTGCAGAAGGGGTATCTGGCGGAGCGGAGCGACGTGAGCGAGCGCGACGGTGCGGGGAGCGGAAGGGGACAAAGCGCACAGCCGTACGCGTTGACGACCTCCCAGACGTGTCGAGCCTCGCTCTTGATCGTCGAGTTGGTGCTCGTGTACTGGCAGTTGACGGCGGCGACCGACATCTCGAACGAGATCTGCTTCATCGTGAGCCCGACGGCCGACTCGACGAGCGCGACGAGCGTCGCGTTGCACGGAATGGCCTCCTTGGCGCTCGTCGGCCAGTCGTACGGGACGTAACTCATGCTGGACGGGAGCGAGAGGTGCGAGGGGAGGGGATGGCGGGGAAGGAAGGGCGAGAAGAGGTCGAGGTTGAGGGAGCGTTCCTGAGGGGCGCGCGACGGCTCGAGGCGTGCTGCGAGGGAGCGCGCTGCGAGGGCTACTAGTCTGACCAGGCGCAGGTTGCTCGGAGCGCACTCGGAGGTTGACGTGTCCGGCGAGGGCGCTCCGCACAGAAGCTCAGACAGGCTCGAAAGCGGCGTAGCGTGTCGGAGATGTCGAGACGAACGGTGCGGCCAAGATTGATGAGGTGCTGCGACCGTGGAGCAGCTTGGTGAGCGAGAGAAGTCGGTTGCGGAGGAGGAAGAGCCGCACCTGCTCCAGACTTACCCGCTGCGCCGTCGAGCGCGCACAAAGTCCTAAAGCTCCTCAAGCATGCAAGACTCGTCTCAGAGCTGGGAAAGGAGCTCGAGAGGCGGAGGCATCGCGTCGAGGTGGAGCGAGAGCGTGCTGGCTCGCCGCCGTCGGCTCGGGGCCGGCAGACAGCGGTGGCCACTGCGATAAGGAGGTTGCCGGTTACGATGATGACCGACTCGTGCGTGCAGGGTGTGCGGCTGGCCTGGAGAGGAAGCGAGGCCGGGCCGGGAGGAGGGGGACGAGGAGGCGGGTCGAGGACGAGCGGGAGGGGGCGGCCGGCTGTGTACGAGTCCCGCGGAGTAACTCCGAGTGGTGCAGGCTAGCCACTGTGTCCTGCAGAGCGACAGCGAGAGCGTGCTCGTCCTTGTCGTCGAGCGGAACCGCGAGATGGCCTCGATCGCACTTCGCTCGTCCTCGTCGCCTCGCCTCTCGCCCAGTCCTGCGAGCCAGCGCGCACCTGCGAGCCTCCGCGCGCGCACCAGCCACCCAGGCCGCGCACCGCCAGACCGAGCCGGTCCTCGCTCGCGGCAGCACCAAGTCGTCGTCCAGCCTCCTCGTCCAACTCGCGCACCCATGGCCCTCAACCCTGGCTACACGGGGCGACGACCATCAGCTCTCGGCGATCCAGGTGCGCTCCTCTACGTCAGGCCCGCCCGAGTCGCGAGCCAGCGCTGATGCTCGCCTCCTCCCTCCCCCCCACCTCTCGCGCTCTCGCTCTCTGCAGCCGCACCTCGCCCCGAGAACATCGCCATCCCGCCGTCACCCTTCCTGAGCGACTTTGCGCCCTCGCCCCGCTTCCCGACCACCCCTCGCTTCGGCGGCGCAGGGCCCACCACGCCCCGACATGCTCGCAAGAACTCGGCCGGTCCTGCCTACCCGTCCTCGCCCAATCGCGGCTGGTCGAGCTGGATGAGCTGGGTCGGCCTCGGCGCCGGCGACGACCAGGGCGGTGCAGGGCGCGACGCCCGCGAGAAGGCGGGCACGCTGCCGACGTACGGCAAGCGCGCGCCCCTCACGCCCCGCCCGTTCTACTCCGAGGGCGGCCGCAGCGCAGGCGCTGCCGCCGCCATCGGGCCCCTCGTCCTCGTGCGCAACCTCGTCCTGCGGCCCATCTACCTCCTCGGCCGCCGCGGCCCGATCCTCCCCATCTTCGGCTTCGTCCTCGTCCTCCTGTGCTACCTCTCGTACTCGACCTCGCCGTCGTCCCAGTCGGTCAAGCTCCGCGTCCAGGGCGCCGTCGGGCCCTACATCCCGCAGCGAGCCGCCGACGCGATCCGCTGGCACGGCGCCGACGCGCAGCGACCTCTGCCCGGCGGCCTCGGCGGCACGCGCGGCGACCTCCTCGACGACGAGGGCCTCGTGCCCGTCGAGCGCAAGCAGGTCGTGCACCCGCTCCGCCCCGAGGACCTGCCGCCCGTCGGCACCGACAGCCGGCTGCCGCTCGAGGAGGGCAAGCCGCACCCGATCCCGGCCATGATGAAGCGCGCCAAGAAGCAGTGGGAGGACCTCAAGGCGCGCCAGAGCTCGACCTTTGCCGAGGCCGTCAACGAGTACAAGCGGCGACACGGGCGCAACCCGCCAAAGGGCTTCGACAAGTGGTGCGTCTGCGCTCGGACCCATCCTCGAGCGAGCTTCGTCCTGACCGACCTCTTCCTCCCTGCAGGTACGCGTTCGCCAAGGCGCACGAGGTGCTCCTCATCGACGAGTTCGACCTGATCGAGAAGGACCTCCTCATGTACCGCGCGTTCCCGCCGCGCGTCTTCCGCAAGCGCGTCGCCAACATCCCCGAGACGATGGACACGACCTGGACGATCCGCCTCGAGCGTGGCCGCATCCTGCGCGAGGGCCCGCTCGCGGACCACGACCGCGCAAAGGGCGTCGAGTCGCTCATGAACCGCTTTGCCGCCTTCCTTCCCGACATGACGGTCGTCTACAACGGGCACGACAACGCGCGCATCGCCGTCGCCGCCGAGGAGCGGATACGGCTCGAGACCTTGGCACGAGCTGGCGAGTGTGCGTCGTCGTGTTCCTCTGAGCCCGTCGAGCCGAGCGAGCAACCGGATCTGACCTTCTCGAGTCGCTCCTCCCTCGCAGTCGACGACGACGAGAACCCGCCCTTCGACCCCAAGGAGCGAGGCCCGTTCCCCAACTGGGGCTACACGGTCTTCTGCCCGCCCGAGAGCCCGGCGCGCGAGCTCGGGTTCGAGAAGTACGGCTACCACGCCGACCTCTCGTCGACCGGGTTCGAGATGCCGCCGCACCCCGACGGCTCGATCGGCTCGCTCATCGGCGACTTCAAGAACTACATGGACGTGTGCTACGCGCCGCACTACCGCCACACGCACTGCACGACGTCGTGGGTCTTCTCGCACCACCCGACGCCCGTCATGCCCATGTTCACCCCGGGCGTCCAGACGACGTTCGGCGACGTGCACGCCCTCATCGTCGAGCAGCTCGAGCTCGAGGCCAAGCACGACCCGACGTGGGAGGAGCGCCCGTTCACGTCGCTCCAGTGGCGAGGGCAGACGTCGGGCCCGCTGTGGGAGTCGATCACGCCCTGGCGCACCTCGCAGCGCGCCCGGCTCCACCTCTTGTCGCACCAAGAAGACGGCCTGCGCAACATCACCGTCACCGACGCCGACGACGTCATGCATTCGGTCGAGGTCCCCAACTACCGCGTCAACCCGCTCTTCCTCGACGCGGGCATGGTCGGCCCGGCGGTCCAGTGCGTCGAGGAGGACGGCACGTGCGACAAGATGTTCGAGGTCTTCCAGGGCTACGACAAGCGCATCTCGTTCGACCGCGCGAGCCTGTACAAATACGTCCTCGGTCCGTCTCCCTCTTCCCTCCTTCCTCCTCTTCTCCTTTGCTCTCCCGCACCGTCGCTGACCTTGTGCACCTCTCTCGCTCCCAGACGTCGACGGCAACAGCTGGTCTGGCCGTTTCCGCCGCCTCATGATGTGCGTCGGCCCCTTCCTCCTCATCGCCGCGCCGCCTGCGCACGGACCCTCACTCACGCCCGGCTCGCTCTTTCGACAGGTCGAACGCCGCCGTCGTCAAGGCGACCATCTTCCCCGAGTTCTGGACCGTGCGTCACGCTCTGTCTCGCCCAGCTCGAAGCGCACTCGACTGACTTGGTCTCCTCCTCCTTTGCAGGACTGGGCGATCCGTGCGTCGCTGCCCGCCTCGCCTCGCCTCGCCTTCCGCACTCCTACTGACGATCCTCATCCCTCCCGCTACAGCCTGGCTCCACTTCATCCCGATGCAGGTGCGCGCTCGGACCCCTCTTCTCGCTCTTCTCGCGCTCGACTGACGCCTCGCCCTCGCTCTCGCTCGGCGCAGGTCGACTACGCCGACATGTGGGACATCATGGCCTTCTTCCGCGGCGGCGTCAACAACGAGGGCGCGCACGACGCGCTCGGCAAGGAGATTGCGCTCGCGGGCAAGGAGTGGGTCCGCGAGTGCTACCGGTGGGCCGACCTCGAGGCGTACCAGTTCAGGTGCGTGCCGCTCCCCCTCTCGAGTGGCTCGTCGGACGGTGTACTGACGAGGGATGAGCGTGCGCAGGCTCATGCTCGAGTACGGCCGGCTCTACAGCGACGAGGACGAGCCGGGCAGCAACGACTTTACGGGCGACACGTGCGTCCCTCTCCTCCTCTCCCTCCTCATCGTCTGCGTCGCGCGTCGTCCTCACGCTCCTGTGCGAGCGCTCGCAGGTCCGTCGAGCCGCGGTGGAACGGGCCCGTCCTTCTCAAATAGCCTCCTCGCGACCTCCTCCTCTCGCTCTCGCACCCATCCACCCCCCTTCTCCCCTCACTCACTCATGCTGCATCGCCTCCTCTTTGTCGTTTGTCGGACGCACCTCATCGCTGTCATCTCATCCTCGCTCTCGGGGCACTTAGACCTCGCCTCTCTCTCTCGCCCTCAGCCTGCTCGAGAGGAGGAACGGGTCGACGATGCGCGTCGCAAGCGGTGAACGAGAGTGAGGTACGGCACAGAGGGCAAAGCTGTCACGACGGGGGAGGTACTACTGAGAGAGAGGGAGGGAGGGGAAAGGAAAGCCAGGTCGACCCGCGCCTGCTCAACTGCCCCACACGCCCGAGACGAGCTCATGCCCGCCGCTCAAGCCGCACCGAGGAAGACGCCGACGCCGAGCGCGCCGACGACGATGGCCATAGTCGACGCCGCGAGGGCCCGAGCGCTCGAGACCTGCGCGTCGGCCGACGCCGACGCCGACGGGTCGCTCGCCGCCGCGCCGTCCGTCGCCGACGGGTCGACGCTGCCGCCAGGAGCCGAGGTGGGCGACGACGAGGTCGACGAGCCGTTGTTGGTGGCGGCGAGCGCGTTGAGGGCAAAGTACTGGCGCGTCATGAGCGTCGACTCCATTGCCATCGGGAGGGCCCAGTCCTCGAACTGCGTCGTCTGCGTGCGGGCGAGGGAGGGAAGGGGAGCGTCAGGGTTGAGCGAGGGCGAGGACAGGAGGAGAGCGAGAGCGCACCGAGAGGTTGTCGCCCCACGAGGCATAGTCGGGGAAGTCGATCGTGATCTTGACCGTCTCGTCCCACATCTGCTGGTTCTCCTTGCTCCTGCAGGCGTCGGGATGGGTCAGCTCGAGGTCGTCACGATGCCCGAGGCGAGGAGGGAGGCTGAGGAGAGGACGCACTTGGCCGCCCACGTCTTCATGTAGCTGCCGAACGACGAGTTGCCGTCGAGCGAGACCTGGCCCTGCGAGCGGGAGATGCCGAGAGGGAGCGTCAGTCGAGAGCTAGAGGATGAGGAGCGAGACGGCTAGGCGGCGAGCGACGAACGTTGATGAGACCCTGCGTGCGCACGGACCCCGAGAAGGCGCAGTCAGCTCACGTTCCGCTCGCCGAGAGAGGAGGAGCGGCGGCGACGCACGAACATGCCCATCTTGCAGTGCATGGCGACTGCGCAGTAGTAGAAGACGGGCTTGTCGTCCTTGACCTTGACGGGGAACGTGAACGACGCGTTCTGCATGCCGCTCTTGAACGCGCCCTCGGCCTGCGACGCGTTGCAGATGCTCGCCGCCGACGACTGAGTGACCGTGTGCGGCTGCGGGCGTGGAAGAAGACGGCGAGAAGGTCAGCTCGAGGTGCACTCGATGAGGAGGCAGACGACGACGAGAAGAGGAGGGAGGACGCACGCCTGCGCCCCAGATGAACTCGACCGTCTCGCCCGGCTTGGCGGCGATGTTGAACGGGACCATGCGCTGCGGGCGAGGGAGGAACGACAAGGAGTCAGTCGAGGTGCGCGTTCGAGCTCACAGAGGAGGAAGCGCAGGCGCACGAGGTCGCCCTTCTTGGGCGCGACGACGACCTGCCCGGGACCGGCGACGAGGCCAGTGTCGTTGGCCGGAGGAGGCGGAGGAGCGCTGCCGCCACCCGCCGCCGCCGAGCCGCTCGCAGCCGGGGGAGCCGACGCCGTGCTGTCGGTCGCCGAGGCGGCAGGCCACGCCATCGAGCTCGCTGCGGGCACGAGGAGGGAGTGCGTGAGTAGGAGAGCGAGCGACTACGAGGAGGAGAGAGCGAGAGACGCACCGGCCATGCACTGCTGGACGCACTGGTCCATCGCCTTGCCGCCGCCGCCGCCCCACGCCGCGCTCGCCGACGCCGTCTCGCTCCGCGCCCAGTTGGCCGTGTCGTACGACGACGCGCCCGCGTAGCCCGTCGCCATGGCCGCCGCCGAGTCGTGCGCCATCGCCGAGTCGCCGCCCATGATGCTCGCCGACGCCGCCGAGGACGACCACGACGACGCCATGTCGCCAACAGCGGGCGCAGCGGGAGCAGCAGGAGCGCCGTACGCGGCGCCGTACTGGCGCTTGGCCGGGGCGAGGTGGCGGCGCTGAGCGAGCGCGTCGGGCGCGAGGTGGCGGTCTGTGCGCGCGGTTGAGCGAGGGGCGCGTCAGCGAGGGCTGCGCGGGGGTGGAGGGCGGAGCTGTAGAAGAGCGAGGGCTCACCGATGGCGAGAACGAGAGGTGCGACCAGCGCGAGCGAGAGGAGCGAGGCCGAGAGCATGCTGGGCGAGGCGGGGAGAGGGCGAGAGGTGGGAGCGAGGGAGGGTGCGGGCCAGGGTCGAGGCGGTGCTGGCGAGCTTGAGGAGGGTGAGTCCGAGTCGAGGGCGGAACGTAGGGTCGCGTCGAGCGAGGAGCGAGTGTTGACTGCGAGGGGGTCGGTGGCGAGGCGCGTGCGGGAGGGCGAGGAGGGGGGGAGGGAGGGCGGGAGGGGGTCAGCGGGTGCTCAGGTGTGCTCGAGGGGTGCAGGGAAGGTGACGCACCCTGCAACAGAGAGGCTAGATCTCGAGGGCAAGAAAGCGAGGCGGGCGAGGGAGAGGAAGGAGGAAGAGAGGCGCCGGCCGACCGAGAGCCCGTTTGGCTCGCCCCACCCTCGCGCTCGGATCCCCTCCAACGGCTCGTCGCCTCGCCCCTCGACTCGCGCACACTGCAGCGAGTCGCACACTGCCCTCATAGCTCGTCAGAAGCTCCGTGGCAGCGCACGCAGCGTGCGAGCGGGTGCGAGGTCGGTCGACGAGGTCGACGAGGTGCGTGCCGACGCCGCGCAGCCGCACTCTCGAGCTCGCTCTGCTCTCGAGCACCTCTCTAGGACCGAGAGAAAAGGAGATGCAGGGAATTACCCTACGCGTCGCTCGTGCGCCGACCTCCTCTGGCTCGAGCTGCTCGACCGCCTGCTCGGCCTCGCTCGGCCAGCGATGCTGTGCCACCTCTGCGCTCGTCGGCCGCTCGAGCTCGTCAATATGATCAGTGAGGTCATGCTCGTCGGCTCGCGCTGCCACTCGGTTGCTGTGCCGCCTTGAACGGGGCCAACTTGGGCCGCGCCGACTGCTGTAGACAGGCTCGTGCCCGTCGCCGCACGGCGAGCGCCTCGCTCCGCCTCCGCATGAGCTGCTGCGACTTGCCGAGAGGAAGGAGCTCGGTCGTCGAGTTGCGCGGGAGGCCGTCTGGCAGGCGGGGCGGGTTGGAGAGAGGTCGGGCGGGCGGAGGAGGACGAGAGCGTGCCGGCGTGCTACTTGGTGGGATCCTGCGCCTGCGAGGGTGAGGATCAGTCAGCTCCCAGCAAGAGCCAGGCTGCACAGGGGGCGCAGGAGGAAGAGGCCCGTACCTGGGCGGGGCGAGGAGGACCCCTCGACCGAGGAGGACGAGGCGAGGACGGCGAGGGCTGCGGGCTGCGCGCCGTGGTCGTGACGGTACGGTGCTGCGGTACGAGCACAGTGCAGGTGCAAGCGAGCTCAGCAGAGGAGCGTAGCCGGGTGACGAGCTGAATGAGCGACTCGCCTCCTCGCTCGACCTCCTTCCGCTCACTCCAACTCGCTCGAGCAGGCTCACGTCCACGCGCAGCTACACGCGATGGCTGATGTGCGTCCCCCGACCCCCTCACTGCGCCCCGCCCGCCCTCGCTGACTCCTCCCCTCCTCGTCGTCCTCCTCATCGCTCGCTCCCCCACCTCGGCAGTCGACTTACAAGTTCAACGTCGTGCGCACCCGTCCCACTTCGTCTGCCCTCTCGCCGCACGAGCTGACTTGACCTGGAGCCACGCAGAAGATGACCTGCGGCGGGTGCTCGGGCGCCGTCGAGCGCGTCCTCAAGAAGACCGAGGGTGCGTCGGCCCTCGCTCCTTGTGCTCTGCGCTGGCTCGCCTGCGTCGAAAGCCGCACAGTGTGACCGGTGCTTTCGGCTCGTGGCGGGCTGACGCCCCTCGCCCCCTGCCCCTCCCCCTCGCTCACAGGCGTCTCCTCGTACGACGTCTCGCTCGACACGCAGCAGGTCATCGTCAAGACGACCGTCCCTTACGACGACATCCTCGCCAAGATCAAGAAGACGGGCAAGGAGGTCATCAGCGGCGAGGTCGTCGTCGCATAGTCGGCGGGCGCGAGGGCGTCGTCGCAGGAAGGGCGGGTGCAACTCGAGACGCGGCGCTGGACGCTGCCGAGTTCCATGACGAGCGCAGCATTCTCGAGAGCGCGTCGAGAGGAAGACGTCCGAGCGGCGAGAAGCAGGAGCATGCGCGTCGACGAACGAGGTCGCTCTCGTCAGCTCTCGCTCGGACCCCTTCCGCTCGCTCAACGAGTCACAGCGCTCCACCCCAGCTACCGCTCCTTCCGCCTCCCTCTCCTCCTCGCGCCTCGCCCGTCGAGCCCGCCCTCCTCCCTCGCAGCTCGCACGACCGCCCACCCACCGAGCAGCACGAGCCCCGCCACCTGCTGCCGCTCGCTCAGGAGCGCCGTCCCGCGTGAGAGCCCGTCGAGCGGGTTCCCGAGGAGGGCGTGGTACGCCCTAGGGAGGACGAGGCGGTCCTTGACGGCGGCGAGCGCGAGGGTCGGGAGCGGGTCGAGCGTCTGCGGGTGGGCGGGGCGGGGCGGGGCGGGCGGGTCAGCGCTGCCCTGATCACGGATGATGAGGGCGCGGGAGGAGCGCACCGACGCGAGAGTCCAGAACGCCGAGAGCCCGACGAGCGAGAGGAGCGCGACGGCGCTCTCGCGGGCCCAGAAGCCCGGCTCGACGAAGAAGGCGTAGTGCCTCGCGCGGCGGATATCGGCGAGCTCGGTGGAGAGGAGGGCCGGGATGACGAGGAAGAGGAGCGAGAGGGTGAGATGGGCGAGGAGGGGCGGGCGGGAGGAGGATCTGCTGGAGGAGCCAGGGTGAGCGCGAGTCGACAAAGTCAGCAAGGAGAAGTAGCGAGACACACCGGCGGCGATTCCTGAGCTCGTCCTCCTGAGCTCCCTCTTCAGCCTCTCCGCCCTCGCTCGCCGTCGCCGAGAGGCACAGCACCCACCCGAGCGCGCCCGCAGTCCACCCAAGCGCAACCAGCGCCGCCTCCCGCCCGACCTCGAACGCGACGCCCCTCCCTGCGCCGAGCACCAGCCCAACGGCGAGCGCTGCGCCCGCGTCGGCTCCTCGTGCGCCCTTGCACGATCGCGGAATGACGCCCGCCGGCAGGGGTGCAAGCACAAGCGCCGCACCGACGACGAGCGGCGCGAGGCGCACGGCGGCAAAGACGGCCGGGTCGAGGGTGTGGTGCGCGCGGAGCTCGGCGAGGGCGAGGAGCGTCGAGGAGAGGGCGACGAAGAGGGTGGAGGAGGAGAGGATGGTCGACGGCGGGTGAGAGGATGGAGAGTGGGGAGGGAGGAGGGAGGCGAGCGAGTCGAGGGCGCGCGAGGCGAGTGAGGGTCGGTGTGGCGGGATGCGTCGCCTCGGTTGTCGACATCGGAGAGCTCTGGCGGCTAGAGAGGCGCCAACGAGGGCGAGGAGGGCGATGGCGAGGTGCAAGAGGGTCGCGACGAGCGGGTGGGGGAACCTGCGTCGGCGAGCGAGGTCAGCGGGACTCTGCGCGCAGAGGATAGGTGGGTGTTGGCGGACCTGTACTCGCTCGTGCTGCCTACCAGAGTGCTCAAGACAGCCGTCGCGGGCGAGACGACGAGGTAGACGACGACCGCTCGCGATTCAGGACGACGAGCGAGGCGGCGCAGCGAGTCGAGGGTTGCGCTCCTGCGTGTGGTCGAGGGCATGTCCTCGCACTCTTGTGAGCACTGCAGGCCAGTCCAGCGTCGGCGGGGCGAGCGAGCGTGGACCAAGCCGTTCTCATCTCTCGTCGTCACAAGTTGGCTCCTCCTCACCTCGCCCCTCAGCACGAGATGGCCTTCCCACCTGCTGCAAGCGTAGCCAGGACTCTGCTCGCAAGGTTGAGCCGACCAGCCGCCCGCCCGCCGCCCTTCTTCACCCCGACCACCTCGACAACCCTCCTCCCCGCATCTCGACACTCGCTCGCCACCTTCACCCCGTCGTACCGCCCAGCAAGCTTCGCCCAGCCCTCCCAGTCCTTCCTCGCTCTCCGCCACGCCTTCCGCCGGGCTCCCGCCGACGCATCGCGACCCTCGGCCCAGCGCGCCTTCTCGACCTCGGCCCTCGTGCGCGGCATCCGCCCTTACTACGGCCGCGGCGGCAGCGGCAGCTCGTACGGCCGCCGCAGGGACCCCAACTGGCGCGACAGGATCGACGCCCTCCCGAGCCAGTACCTCGTATACGGCCTCATCGGTGCGCTCCTTCTCCTCGTCCTGCCTTTCTAACCCACGACTCGCTCCCTTCCCTGTCCCTGCGCACCTGACTGACCCCATCCTCTCTGGCTCCTCTCTGCAGCCGTCAACGTCGGCGTGTTCGGCGCGTGGCAGTATGGCAACGAGCTCGCCCTCCGGTTCCGCGACGCCTCGTGGCTCAAGTTCCTCCAGCGCAACTTTACCGTCTCGTGGCAGAACATTACGAGCGGGCGCGTGTGGACCCTCGTCACCTCGGCCTTCTCGCACGAGGGCACGGGCCACATCCTTGTCAACATGCTCTCGCTCTAGTGCGTCTCTCTTTCTCCTCTCTCCCTCTCGAACTTCAGGGCTCGTCGAGCTGACTCGCCCCGGCACAGCTTCATGGCGCCCGCAGTCATGTCGATCCTCGGAAACAGCGCCTTCCTCGGCCTGTACCTCTTTGCCGTGCGTTGCCGTCGCCACCTGCCGCTGCCGGTGCCGACGCTCGAGCCTCGCTGACCCTGCCCTCGCTCGCGCGCGCAACAGGGCGTCACCGCCTCGGCCTTCTCGCTCGTTGTCAACCACTTTGTGACGCAGAACCCGTTCTACGCCGCGCACGGCGCGAGCGGCGCCACGTACGGCGCCATCTCGTTCTTCGCGTGCGCCTACCCGCGCACGACGTTCCTCCTCTTCTTTGTCGTGCCCGTCCCGGCGTGGCTCTGCGTCTCGGGCATCTTTGCGTGGGACGTGTACAATGGCCTGTGGAGGAGGGGCGGCATGACCGACTCGGCGGGCCGTGCGTCGCGCTCTCTCTCTTCGCTCTTTCTGCCTTCCCTGCACGCCTCCCTCTCCCTCGAGCTCGTCTCGAGGACGGAGGAGGCTTGATGGGGAACGCTGCCCAAGTGAAGCGCTGACGCTTGCGCTTCCTCACAGATGTCGGCGGCGTGCTCGCCGGCGTCCTCTTCTTCTTGCGCAAGGCCGGCCGCATGTAGTGCTCGCCCGAGCGGCGCCTCCTCCTCTCTCCCCTCCCCACCTCCTCACAATCATCTTCTGCACATTTGCCTCCCCTCGCGCAAGTCGTCTCACCTGTACCTCGTCGGCGCCCCTGGTCCTCGCCCTCGACTCGCCCTCACCCTTCCTCTCTCTCCCGCTCAGCCCTTGTTGTCGTCCTCGCACCTCTCCTCCCCCAGTCTCTCGCACAACTATACAGTCGAGCATCATGCACACGCATCTCGGAGGGCGGCCGACGAGGAGAGCTAGAGAGAGAGAGCAGCTCGAGGTCGACTTGGAGAGGGACGAGTTTCGCGAGCAGGCTGCAGGCCGAGGAGGATGCTGACGAGCTAGACAGCGCACAGTAGCGTGTCGAGACTAGGCGCACGGTGAGCTCACGGCGAGGCGAGCCCGTGCAGGCGGCGAGAGAGTTGACAGGAAGAGGTCAAAGCGCGAACACGGGGAGGGAGAGAAGCTCTCGAACGAGCGCTCGCTGACCAGTAGAGCTCGCGCGCGGTATGTACGGTACTGCATTGATGACGGTTGCTATGCTACATCTCCTCGTAGACGACCGAGAGCGCTCAAACGAGCCTCTCGCCGTCGGCCGAGTCAGTGCTCGCCGCCGCCGCCGACGAGCCCTCCTCCTCGTTGCCGAACATCTTGCTGCCGTCGGCGACGGCGCGGTGCTCGTCGCTCATGTTGACGAGCTTGTCGTGCTTGACGTGCGATTCGAAGAGCCCCTCGTTGCGCAGGCGCGAGCGCTCGGCCATCTCCTCCTGGTGGGCGACCGCCTTCTTCTGCAGGCCCTCGCCGCTGCCCTCGCCGATGTTGCCGTGCGTGCGGATCGTCTTGACGCCGTTGTCGCCGTGGAGGGCGTCTGCGCGCGAGCGAAAGGAGGAGAATGGTCAACGACGTCTTCCGACACAGCCAGCCTGGCCGCCCTCGAGCGCTCTTTGCTCGCCGAAGACCGAGAGGCAGGGAGAGCGAGAGAAAGACGCACCCATGAGGCCGTCCGGAGCATCGTGGCTCGCCGTCGCGCCGACCGCGGCATCGTGGTCGTCGCGGCCCGTCTCGCTCTCGCGGTTCGGGTAGGCGACGTCGCTGACGACGCTCTTGATCGAGTCGAGGATGCCGGACATGGTGGAGCTGAGGAGGTCTGGGTAGGGTGCGGGTAGGCTGCGGGCGAAGAGGGCGAGCGGGGGAGGAGCGAGACGGTGAGCGAAGTGGGGACGAGGAGAACGAGGCGGCGAGCGCGAGACGCACTGTGCGGTCGAGGTGTGCGGGCTCGCGGTGGAAGCTTCGAGTCGTGCGAGTAGCTGTGAGAGGTGAAGCGGAACCAGGAGAACAGCTGGCGAGCGCGAGAGCGACCACGGCGTCGTCGGCTCGATGAGCGATGGTGGGGAGCTCGAGCGCGTCATGATTACCAGGCCGCCACCCTTTCCTCGAGAAGCTTGCACTCGTTTAGCCTCGGACGCGCTCCCCCGCACCCTCTCTGCAGATCCCCCTCGTGCGACGAGCAGAGCGAGAAAACCGCTTCTCATCGAGACGAGGTCCGAGCGGCGAAGCAGACGGACGACGACGGCGATCTTCCTCTCGTTGCGAGGGCCGAGTACGAGCACGACGAGCTGCTTCGTTACAAGTAGAGACAACAAGGGGTCTATAGAGGTGTAGCTGTGCGGAGAGAGAGGGGAGGAGAGGGGAAAGAGAGAGCGAGGGAGAGGATCAACCGGCAAACGCCTTGTCGTCGAGCTCGACGCCAAACTCCTGACGCGCCATTTCCTGCAGGTGCGACGAGTCAGCATCAGCAGCACGCTCAGGAACACGGGAGAGGGGTGGAGAGGGGAAGAGGGAGGAAGAGAGGAAGAGACGCACGGTCACCTGCTTCTCGAGGAGGTCCTCCATGCGCTCGCCCTTGTTGCCCATGCGCTCCTGGACCCACGCGCGCACCCTCGCGAGGACGAACCCAACGTCGACAAAGACGAGGACGACGCGGAAGATGACGAGGCGCAGCTTCTCGACCGTGTAGGCGCGCAGGCCGAGCGCGCGCAGCGACTGCGAGTGCTGCGGCGTCGAGAGCGCGAGGCCGTCTGCTGCCCAGTGGGCGAGGATGTTGATCCGGTTCGACGGCGAGCCGACGGCCTGGTTGTTGCCCTGCATCATGCGCATCGCGCGCGTGATGAAGATGAGCGGGCGCGGGATGAGCTCCTCGCTCTCGAGCATTGTCTTGATGCGGTCCTTGAGGCCCGCCTGCTGCTCCTGGCGCGCGATGGCGGCGCTCTTGCGTTCCTCGGGCGTCTGCTCCTCGGGCGACGACGGCTTCTTGCGGAGGCGGTGCGGGCGCAGGAGCGTGAGCGACGCAAAAATGTCGCTGTTCTGGCGCCGGATGCCCCACGAGACGGCGATGTCCTCGATCGACTTGACGTCGCCGACGAACAGGCTCCTCCACAGCAGGCAGTACTGGTGCCGGAACTCCTCGGACATCTCGACGTACAGGCCGTGGTCGATGAGGACGACCTGCGGCCGTGAGGGGTGCTTCGGGTTGCCGCGGACGAGGATGTTGCCCGGATGAGGGTCCGAGTGCACCTGCGAGCGCGCGAGGGAGAGAGAGCTTGTCAGCGCTCGGGCCTCTACTTCGAGGAGCCGTCGAGGAGGAGACGCACCCAGCCCCAGCGGAAGACCATCGCCGAGAACGCCTCGGTCGCCGTGTCCATGACCTCCTTGAGCGAAAAGCCAGCGGCGGCGATGCGCTCCTTGTCGGTGAGGCGACAGGCGTCGACAAAGCTGCGCGCAGTCGAGAGGCTCGTCAGCCGTGCTCCTCGAGCGTGCGGGAGGGATGGCGAGGGTGAGAGCGAGAGCGAGAGCGAGATGGAGGAGGGGAGGGAGAAAGAGAGGGGAGGAAGAGGGAGAGGGAGAGGGAGAGGGAGAGGGAGAAGAGGAGGACGCACTCGGCGGTCATGACGCTCTCGCCCGTCCACTGCCAGTTGACCTTGGGCACGACGACTCGATCTCGCAGCCGAGGCTCGTCGGCGAGGTACCGTGCGGTGCGCTCGGCGTTGGTCGCCTCGGTCTTGAGGTTGACCTCCTTGCGCATCTGCTCAGAGACGTACTGGCTGATGAAGGCGACGGGCATGTCGAACAGGCGCTCGTACGTCCAGAGAAGCGCTCGATAGCAGAACAGGTCCCTGCGGAAAGGTGTAGCTCGGCGTCAGAGCCCGACATTGGTGCAGCTCGGCAGGCTCGAGGGCGAGGCGAGGAGAGAGAGAGGGGGACGCACGCCTCCATCTGCTTCGGGATCGCCTCCCTCCTGATCTTGACGGCGACCCAGCCCTCGCCGTCTCGCCAAGGTCGCCCCTCGACGGGCTTGAGGCGGGCACGGTGGACCTGGGCGATCGACGCCGAGGCGAGCGGTTGGCGGTCAATGTACTCGAACGCGTCCTCGGGGTCGACGCCAAACTCGCCGCGGAAGACGCTGACGACCTCGGACCAGGGGATGTTGGGCGCCGAGTCGAAGACGCTGCCGAGGGCGTCGCGGTACGGCTTGGGGAGGATGGCGGCCTGGATCGCGAGCGCCTGGCCCAGCTTGATGTACAGGCCTTTGTTGGTGTCGATGAGGGCGCCGAGGCGGCGTGCGGTGCGCTCGTGGAGGGCGTCGATCTTGTCGGGCTGGCTCGTGTCAAAGTTGAGCTTGAAGTCGAGCGCGAGCGTGACGCCGAAGAGCGAGGTGCGCAGGCTGCGCGAGATGGCGTCGGCGTTGAACTCCTTGTCCCACGCGAGGACGCCTGCGACGCCGAGCCCGACTGCACCCGCCGTGCGCAGCCGCCTGGCCGTCTTCGATCGGGGCTTTGCGGTGGTGCTGGCGAGTCGCGTGCGGATCGACGAGAGCGGAGGAGGGGTGAGGAGGCGAGGCGAGGGGAAGGCGGCGGCGGTCCAGCGCGTTGCGGCTTGTCGGCCGAGCATTCGAGGCGGTGGCTGCACAGCTACTCGCTCAGCAGCAGGAGCGGTATTGCGGTGTGGGACGAGA
Organism: Rhodotorula babjevae; assembly: GCA_920104245.2. Taxonomy (NCBI): domain Eukaryota; kingdom Fungi; phylum Basidiomycota; class Microbotryomycetes; order Sporidiobolales; family Sporidiobolaceae; genus Rhodotorula; species Rhodotorula babjevae. Next base: position 1,158,554 of record CAKKSZ020000023.1, read on the forward strand.
GCGAGAAGGTGCGTCGGCGGCCGGCGCTGATCGTGCTTCGGCTCTCGTCCATCCGCTCGCTCGACAGACCCAGCTGCAGTCCCAGGCTGACCTAGCAGAGCTACTGCATGGCCCATCCGCGCCGCGCAAGCCAGCGGCCGCTTTGTCGCCATTGTCCTCGCTCCCAACGGTGACGTCTCGTCGAGCTCTCATCTCTCGAGCTCGACAGCCTCCGCAGCTGCGCCGGCGTACTGGGGGTGGAGCACTGGGCTCTGCGGGGCGAGCTGAGCCTTGTTGGCGGCCGCGTGTGTCCTCGGCGGCGCTGCCGAGCTGACCGACTCCCTCCACCTCCACCTCCCGACTCGTCCGGGTGTCCCCACTCGCTCCCTCGTCCAGCTCTTGCTCTCCTTCCCACCACTCTCGACTCTCGCCATGAACAAGCTCTTCGCTCCCGCTCCCGAGCCTCGCACCCCGCTTGGCCGCTACCGCGTCCTCGGCCCGCACTGCGGCCTGCGCGTCTCGCCTCTCCAGCTCGGTACGTCCGCCCTCGTCTCCCTCGAGCACCCTGGAGTATAGAGCTGACCTCGCACCTCGTCCCGCAGGCGCCATGTCGATCGGCGAGGCGTGGGAGGAGTTCATGGGGACCATGACCAAGGAGCAGAGCTTCAAGCTCCTCGACGCCTTCCTCGAGGCCGGCGGCAACTTCATCGACACGGCCAACAACTACCGTCCGTCCTGCTCCTTCCTCCAAGGTGACACGGCGAGAAGAGCCGGCGAGAGCTCGAGCTGACGACGCCTTCCTCCCCTCCCTCGCATTCCCTCCCTCATTCCCATCCCCGCTCCCTGCCTCCCCCTCGTACTCACTCCCTTGCCGCCTCTCCTTCGACGTCACCTCGCACGCCGCCATGCAGAGAACGAGGAGAGCGAGACGTGGATCGGCGAGTGGATGGAGTCGAGGAACGTGCGCGACCGCGTCGTCATCGCGACCAAGTTCACGACCAACTACAAGACGTACTCGCCCGACCTCGACCGCAACGAGGTCATCCAGTACGGCGGCAACAACAAGCGCTCGCTCCACATGTCGGTGCGCGACAGCCTCAAGAAGGTGCGTCCCGCTCGGTCCTCGTCTTCGCCCTCGGCTGCCGTTGCTGACGCCCTCTCCTCGCCCGCACAGCTCAAGACGGACTGGATCGACATCCTCTACGTCCACTGGTGGGACTGGACGACGTCGATCAAGGAGCTCATGGACTCGCTGCATATCCTCGTCGAGCAGGGCAAGGTACTCTACCTGGGCGCCTCGGGTGCGTGCTTCGCTCCGACTCTCCTTCCCTCCTTGCCCTCGCCCTCCTCTACCTCCTCGGGCCGTCGTCGAGTGCCTCGCCGACTGACTCGCTCCTCGCCTCGCCTCGACAGACACGCCCGCCTGGATCGTCGCCGCCGCCAACCAGTACGCCCTCGACAACGGCAAGACGCCCTTCTGCATCTACCAGGGCAAGTGGAACGTCATGGTCAGGGACTTTGAGCGCGACATGTGCGTCCTCGAGCCCTCAGTCTCCCCCTCGAGCCCATTCTCGTCTTCCTCGACCCGTTCCTCCTCGCGCCCGTCTCGCGAGCGTCGCCGTCCTCCCGCTCTTCTCCTGCACGCTCAGTGCTTGTACGAGCAGCTTCTATCTCGAAGGAGTACCTGCTGACGCTCTCCCTCCCCTTGTCGTCCTCCTCGTGCAGCATCCCCATGTGCCGCCAGTTCGGCCTCGCCCTCGCTCCCTGGGACGCCATCTGCTCGGGCCGCCTCCTGACGCAGAAGCAGCTCGACGAGCGCGCGGCGGCGGGCGAGCAGCTGCGTCGCGGCGGCAACGAGCGCACGGACCTCGAGATCAAGTACGCCGAGTGCCTCGCCGAGATCGCGGCCGAGCATGGCATCGAGTCGGTCACGGCTGTCGCTCTCGCCTGTGCGTCCTCGTTCATCCTACCGCTCGCTTGAAGCGAGGCTGACGCGCTCGTCCGCGCAGACCTCATGGCCAAGACGCCGCACGTCTTCCCCCTCGTCGGCGGCCGCAAAGTCGAGGTGCGCCCTCTCTCTGCTCTCCCTCATCGCGCACACCAAGTCCTGACCCTTCGTCTCGCGCTGCAGCACCTCCACGACAACATCCAGTCGCTCTCGCTCAAGCTCACCCAGGAGCAGGTCGACAAGATCGACGCCGTGCAGAAGTTCGAGCATGGCTTCCCGCACAACTTCTGCGGCACCGACGCGAGCCTGCCGCCGTCGCAGCACCAGCCCGGCAACATGCTCCTCCCGTCGCAGGGCACGATCGACTTCCTCCCTGGCCCGAAGCCCTTTGGCAAGGCCTGAGCGTCGCGCCCCTTCTTGATCTCGAATCTGCAACTCGTCTTCTGCTCTGTGCCTCTCGACTCTCGATGTGCGACGCGCGAGAGACAGAAAGCGACAAAAGGCTGAACTGCACCCGAGACAGGCGAGTCTAGACAAAGCTGGATATGGCGAGGGCAAGAGGACGAACCCGCCTCGCGAGGAACTAGTACAGCGCCGAGCTGAGCTCAAGGCGACTCGGCCGGCGTCGCGAGGCCGCTCCTCGTCTTCTTCCCGCCGCAGCTCGTCCCGCTCGGGCCTCCCCCCTCCTCGCTCGGCGCAGTCGCCGCCGCCGCCGCAGCAGCCGCCTGCGCCTTCTTGCTGCGGTTGCGGGGCCCGCGCTCCTTGGTGATGGGCTTGAGGGCGCCGAGGCGGCATGGCGGTGCGCCGGGCCCCGAACGCCAGAAGAGCGGGTTGCCGAACGCCGAGTAGTCGGCCGCCGAGAACGTCTCGAGGGTGCCGTCGGGGAGCGTGACGCACGGCGCGAACGAGGTCGAGTCGAGGATGTTGAGGAGCTGGGCCGTCGAGGCGCGGCGGAAGCCGTAGATCTGCGCGAGGACGAGCTGGGTGAGCGGGGCCCGTGCGCAGGAGGGAGAGACGACGCACGTTAAGCTGGCGGATGAAGCTGCTCGTGACCGTGTGGCGGAAGAAGCGCTCGAGGATCTGGAGGAGGTGCGGCTTGGTGTGCGCGACGAGGAGGTACTGGCCCGAGGCGTCCCACCTGATCCAGGGCTCAAACTCGGGGTGCTGGAGGAGGTACGACAGCTTGGAGATGAACGGCTGCAGGTCGGGAGGCCGAGTCAGTGGAAGTCGTCGAGTGCCAGGGAGGCGAAAGGAGAGCGCACCGTGACGACCTCGCTATCGTCCTCGTCGGTCGAGGCGGGCGAGCCGGCAGCGGGAACGTGCGCTGGCGGCGACGGCTTGTCGACCTGGACGTCCATGTGCGGGTACTTGGCGGCGGCGGCGGCGAGAGGTGTGGGAGCGACTGGTGGCGGCGTCGTGCGGACGCGCTTGGCGCCGGGCCCGGTGCGCGAGAGGAGGTCCTCGAGGTCCCACAGCCGGGGCGGCAGCGGCGGCAGCGCGTCGAGCGGCGGCGACGGCATCGACGACGACGACGCCTCGGGCACCTGGACCGAGTAGGGCACCTCGAGCGCGCCGGGCGAGATGCCAAAGTCGAGGTAGCCGGCCCACGACGAGTCGTCGTTGGCGAGAGGCGCCGCCGGGAGCGACGCGCCGCCGACCTCGCCCGTCAGCTCGCTGAGGAAGGCCGCGTCCTCGGCGGTAAAGTACGATGGCGCAGAGCGCTTGTTGGCGGTCGACGTGTAACCGAACGCCGACGCCGAAGGCTGGTGGGGCGAGTAGGCGTTGGCGGGAGGGGGAGGAGGAGGCGGTGCGGCGGGCGAGCACGACCCTGCGCAGCGCTGGCTGTCGGCGACGTCGACCGTCTGGAAGAGCGGGCAGCCGCCTGCAGTGTACGGGCAGGCGACGAGGGGCTCGGCGGCGGGGGCTGTCGCCATGGTCGGTGGTCGGTCGGGAGGGGAGGAGAGGGGAGCTTGGCGGTGCCGAGTCGAGGGGTGGCCGGGGTTCGAGTCGGTGGCGAGCGGGTGGGCTAGGCGGCTGGTGCAGTGCTGAGCCGGGTAGGGTCGAGGTGTCGAGGTCGAGTGGGGAGGAGGGAGAGGAGAGGAGGACGAGGACGAGGACGAGGGAGCGAGCCGGAGCCGTGTGCGGCCGAGTCGCAGCCTCACTGAGCTCTCCGCGCGAGCGACCAGAGGCTCAGCGAGCCGCGCACTCGCCTCTGTCTCGCGAGGGGAAGGTGCGGGAAGGAGCACATTCTCCACAGCTCGGCAAAGCGAGGCGCACTCGACGCCGAGCCCCGGGCTGGTGAAAGGGGCCCGGGAGAGGGGCGCGTGCGACCGTGCAGGGCTTGCGCGAGCGTGAGCACAAGTGAGCGCTGCTCTGCGAGCGTGAGCGTCGGTGGGAAGGAGCAGCTTTCGCTCGACCGGCCCGCTGCGGAGCCGGCCCAAGGATCGGCGCCGACCAGCGGGGTCCTCTCGCCTCGTTCGTGCTTCTCTCCCTGCGACCACCGCCCGCTGTCGAGCTCCAGCTCTCGCTACATACAGCCGGCCCGACTGCGCTCCTAGCTCTCCCTCAGCCGACCCACCGCAACCATGTCGACCCGGACCCTCGCCGCCCGCTGGCGCTCTCTCGGCTCGCACGACCACCTCCAGCGCTCGTCGCACGGCCTCGCAGTCCTCAACAGCCGGGCCCTCATCTTTGGTGGAGAGCTCAAGCCTCGCACGCCCGTCGATGCCGCCGTGACAGAGCTCAGCCTCGCCGGTGCGTCGCCCCTCGTCTCCCATTTCGAATGCGTGCGCATCGACCAGCTGACCTCTCTCTCCTCGCTGCAGACGGCAAGACGAACACGCTCACCGCCTCCAGCATCAACTCGAGCTGGCCGGCGTCGAGGGTCGGCGCCACGTTCGTCGCGTGCGGCGACAAGGTCTACTCATGGGGCGGGCGCGGCGGCAAGGCCATGGACCAGCTCGCCGACAACGCGACCATCTGGGCCTTCTCGCCGGCGTCAGGAATGTGGGAGGAGCTCAAGACGTCGGGCGACCTCCCCGAGCCGCGCAGCTTCCACACGATGGCGGCGCTCGAGGTCCGTCTCGTCCGCGCTCGAGCCCCTCTTCCTCCTTGCGATGGCCCGAGGCTGACCCTCGCCGCTCTCGCCTCGCAGAACACGCTCTACCTTCACGCCGGCTGCCCCGCCTCGGGCCGCCTCACGCAGCTGCACGCGCTCGACCTCGCCACCCTCACCTGGTCGCGGCTCGCCGACGCTCCCGAGCCCGGCCGCGGCGGCACCGTCCTCGCCGCGCTCCCGAGCACGGGCAAGCTCGTGCGCTTCGGCGGCTTTGCCGGGCGCGAGCTCGACGGGCTCGACGTCTTTGACCCGCAGAGCAAGGCGTGGACGTCGGTCGAGGCGGCGGTCGAGGGCGGCGGCGAGGGCCCGGCCAAGCGCTCGGTTCAGTCGCTCGTCGGGCTCGATGGGACGCTTGAGTGGAACGGAAAGAAGGTCGCCGCCGTCATGTCGATGGGCGAGCGCGAGGGAGCGCCGGCAGAGCTCGGGCACGATGGCGCAGGCTTCGTGCGTCTCTTTCTCGCTCATTTCCCGCTCGCGCTGCTCTCGCAGCTCGGATCGTCACTGACCCACGTTCTTCTCTCAGTTCCACTCGGACGCCTGGGCCCTCCTCGTCGACTCGGCGTCGCCCTCGTCCTACTCGTGGGCCGCTCTCGCTCCTTCGTCCACCTCGAGCGAGACGCCCGAGGCTCGCGGCTGGCTCGCCTCGGCGCATGCAGGCGGCAACGCTGCGGTCCTCCAGGGTGGCCTCAACGCGCAGAACGAGCGGCTCAAGGACACCTGGCTCCTCGAGGTCGTCGTCGAGTAACTTAGCTGCGGGGCGAAAGGTCGAGCAGGAGGCCCTGAGCGCAGAGCTCGTAGCAGTAGATCCTTGTATCACTTGACGTCTTGAGCAGTGCTCCGTATCGGCAGTACGTCTGTGCATCGTGAGCGGCTCGAGAGAGCTCGCCGACACCTGCGCACGAGCCTCTTCGCGCGACCTTCCCAAGTGGCCGCCGCTCCTCTCTCGCTGGTCGGGGAAGCTGCAGATCGCGCAGGGGGGCCCTCCCCTGTTCGTGCAGCGCCTGTTCGAGGTAGCAGTCGCAGAAGCCGCCCTACCGCGCAGCCAGAGCGACGAGCTCCAAAACTGACGAGGAAGAGCGAGATGATTTGCGAGGCGCGAGGGCGAGAACTCTCTTCGTCTCGAGGCGCAGGAGGGCAGGAAAGCGACGACGCAGGCCTTGTTTGCAACGACACGAGGAAAGAGAGAGAGATAGGGAGGGAGGAGAGCGAGGAGAAGAGGACGAGGAAAGGTGGACAAGGGCGAGTGCGTGTACAACGAGGACAGGCGTGCGAGAGGAGGAGAAGGGACGTCAAGCGTACAGACGGTACTGGGTGACACAGTGAAGGAGGAAGGGCAGCAACAGGAAGGAGGGAGGACAGGAGCGGGACCCAGGAACGGCCTCCTCGACCTAGTGCGCCGACACGGCGTCGACGCGCCTCGCCGCACCGACGCCGCCGTGATGCACGGCGTCGACATCCATCGGCGACGACGCCGCGCTGCCCGACGCCCAGCTCGCCGGCACGAGCGAAGCGGCGGGCGCGACGCCCGTCCGAGCGCGAGGGAGCGCCCCGCGCCGCGTCGGCAGCGCGCGCACCTTGCGCGGCTCGGCGGGGCCCGAGCCGAGGTTCGACGAGAACGACGACGAGGCCGAGTAGGCGGACGACGGCGCGGCGATGCCCTCGGCGTCCGAGAGGTCGCCGGCGTCGTAGCCGGGCCCGGCGGCGGGCGCAGGCTGGCGGTACGCCATCGGCTGCGCGATGGGGAAGCCGCGAGCGCGCACGTCCGAGGCCGAGGTCGACGCCTGCGCGGCGGCGTGCGACGCCTGCGAGAGCGAGCGCGCGCGGGCGTGGTGGCCCTGGCCCTGGCCGAGGACGGCGGCGGCCGAGTGGCCCCTGCTGAGCGCCGAGCGACCCGCCGCCGTCAGCGGACCGTGCGCACGAGCGCCAGCGACGAGCTGCGCGGCGGCCGAGTCGGGCGCGGCGGCGTACTCGGACGCCGAGCGTGAGAGGCCCTGGCGCAGCGGCTCGGCGGCGGCCGGGTCGGCGGGCGACGACTGCGGCGACGGCGTCGGCGACAAGGTCGCGAGGCGCTCGGTCCACCGCTGAAAGTCCTCGGCGCGCAGGTGGAGCTGGAACTGGATGACCTTGAGGAACGCGCGCTCGTTCTTGTTGATCTCGCCGACGGCGAGGCCCGAGATCTTGGCCCACGCGCGGTTCGAGTAGTTGCGGTCCTGGAGGTACTTGCTCGCCGAGATGAGGGCCGCGAGGAACATGCGGCGGCCGCACAGGACGGGCGAGTTCTGCGCCTCGACCAGCTCGGAGAAGCGCTCGCCGAGCTCGCTCGCGAGCGCCGACGCGTGGACGGCGTGCGCGGCGTCCAGCTCGTCCGACGGCGACCGAGGCGGCGACGGGTACGACGACGACGAGGCGAGCGACGGCGAGGCGGCCCGTGCACGGACCTCCTTGAGCTCCTGCTCGAGGCGGACGATCTCGATACGGCTCGCGTCAGCGCGGGCGACGGCGTCGCGGATGTCGCGGCGCGACTTGTGCAGGTAGTAGAGGGCGAGCTGGAGGGTCGAGCACGACGTGCGCGAGCGGCGGAGGACCTCCTTGACGAACCACTGAAGCGGGAGCACGCCCGGGTTGGACGCGCCGCTCAGCGAGGACGGCGCAGGCGAGGCCGACGACGCGGGCGCCGACGGGCCCCAGATCGACTCGATGGCGAGAACGGATGCACCTGGCGGGTGAGGAGAAAGGTGAGCGAGGGCGGAAGGAGAGGGGAAGCCGAGGCCGGCGACGGCGAGAAAAGCTCACCGACGAGCCCAGACACGAAGCGGTCCTTCTCGCCCGCAGGCTGCGGCCGCTGGGTCGACGCTGCCGCCGAGTCGCCGCGGTGACGGTCGAAGCCGGCCGTCGCAGCAGCGGCGCCAGTTGACGATGACGACGAGAGCGACGCGGCGCGCGCGAGCGCCTTGGCCGTCAGGTCGTCGCGCTTGACGAAGGCCGACCTGCCGGGGAGCGTCGCGGCGCGCGAGGGCCCGGCGACGGGCGGGAGCGACGCGCCGCGGGCGAGCTCGTCGGCGCCCTCGGGCGACGACTCGGGCGTCGCGTAGCGCTCGCCGCCGTGTGCGCCGAACGACGGCTCAGGCGGTGCGGCGGACCAGGCGGCGCTGCCAATGGCGCGCGAGCCGAGGTGCGCGGCGTCGCCCTCGGGGTACGGGCACGACTGCTGCGCCGGCGTGAGCGGCAGGTCGGCGATGCCGCTGTCGGCGATCCAGTCGTTGACCGAGGCGGTCGTGCGACGGACCGACGACGCCGAGCGCAACATGGGCGGGCGCTGCTGGCGCGAGGTCGACGAGGCGGCGGCGCCGGCGGGGCGCGAGCGCTTGGCGTCGGGGACGTCGCGCTGCTGCGACGTGTAGGAGCGCGAGCGGGCGAGGTAGAGGCGGGCGGCGTCGGAGAGGGGAGGGCCGTCGCTCGTGTCGCGGGAGGAAAGGTGAGGAGGGGTGAGGAGAAAGGGAGGCATGGTTGGCGGAGGGGGAGGATGACGCTCGAGGTGGCGGTGCACTCGAGGCTCGAAGGCGGGAGCGGTGCTAGTGCAGGTCGGACGACGGCGCAGTCTGCGAGCACGAGGTTGTAGTGTCAGTGCGAGGGACATCGGGGGAGAGCAGCCGCTCGAGCCGCAAGGGCCGCCGTCGAGCCGAGTGGGGGGACGAGGACAAGGGGACGCACAGCGAGGCTTAGGCTCGAGGACTGGGTGCAGTCGACTGGTCGAGTATTCGGCTAGTAGGTGTGCGGCGGCTTCGAGCTCTCAGGCGGAAGAGAGGCGGCGAGAGCGAGACGAAGGCGGTGCTGGTGGCGACGGAGTAGGCGTGACCGGTGGCGGGTGAGGGGACCTGGACGTAACAGGCTGGCGAAGGCCTGCAAGAGGTTTCGAGTGGGGGTACGCTTAGCGTAGGGTGGTGGGCGTGGTTGGCAATGTTGTCGTAGTAGTCGTTGGTCGGTGGTCGGTGGTGGTGGCGGCGACGAGGCTCGGGTCGAGTCGAGGTCGGTGCGGCGGGGTGGACGGGGGCTGCGTTTAGCAGTCGAGCTGGATCGACTTGACGGTGAACATGGTGGCGAGTGTGGAGGGGCCTGGGAGGGGTGGCGAGGCTGGGAGGAAGGCGCGAGGCCAGGGAAGGGACGCCGAGTCGGAGTGCGGGGTCGGACGAGGTGGTGGCGGTGCGACTCGACGGCGAGCGCGGCACTCGAGTCGACGAGAGGGTCGAGAGAGTCGAGTGGACGCCCTGGGCGGGTCCTTGGTGTGCCCACGGGACGAAGGGCGACAGAGGTTGAGTCGACGGAGCAGCCAAGTCAACTCGATGCGAGTCTCGGCCGTCTGGCGCACGAGGGCGGTCTTGTCGACGCTGTGGCGCAAGGGCAGTGCAGCACGAGTCAGCTGCGAGGTCCCAGTCGTACGCCTGCAGCCCCGAGAGGACTCACCAGCGAGCACGGGCGGGCGACGAGGCGAGAGAGAGGGCGACCGCGTGGTGTCGCTGCGCGGGGGAGGGTCGAACCGGGTTGCCGTCCGAGGTGGTGTGGCTGCTCGTGCGGGTCGAGAGGCTGCTGTGCTGCTTGTCGAGAGCTTGCAGCCGTGTCGTGTGCGAGGAGGAGGAGGGAGCGGGACGGCGGGAGGTCGTCGGGTGGGGAGCCGACTCAACTTGGTCTCTCGCGCGAGATGGCGGCAGAGTCAACCGGTCGCTCGCGCAGATAATCGGGTGCTCGAGCACGGCATCGCACTCCAGTCCGTCTACAGAATGGCGGCAGTCCCAGCCTGCACCTCCTTCTTCCACCCCTGGATCCACTCTTCGCCCCGCTCGCCCTTGGGCACGCCCACCATCTCGAACGCCCACCCTTCCTTGAGCTCCCACCCGTCCGGCGCGTCACCCTCCTTGACCTTGCCCGCCGCCGCGAGCACCTTGCCGAGCGTCAGCTTGGCCCCGATCTTGAGCACCCGCCCGCGCCGGGTCGCGAGGTACAGCTGCACGGCCTGCGCGTCCTGGTCCATCGACTGGAGCGCGTCGCCGAACGTCGCCTGCTCGGGGAACGCCATGATGAGGTCGCGCGTCGGCGGCGAGGCGAGCGGCAGGAGGAGGAAGACGGGGAAGACGAGCGGCGTCTCGGGCGGCGCCGGCTGCCACGGCTGGAAGTCGGCGGGGAGGGGCGAGGGGGCGAGGAGCGGGATAGATGGTAGCGATGCGACGGGCATGATGTCGGGGTCAAAGTGTGGCGGCGTGACGTCGGTCGGGCAGCCGGCGAAGAGCGCCTTCTTGGCCGTCGGTCGAGGAAAGACGACGCCTCGTTGCTGTGACGGCGAGCGAGGTCAGCTCGTCGAGCGCGAGGTAGAGAAAGCGAGAGTGTGCGCACCGTCAACGCGAGGACGAGGGCCGCATCGCCGAGCATCTTCCTCCGCTCCTTCTCGGCCTTCTCAGCTTCCCGCCGCCGCCGCACCTCGACCTTCTTCTCGACCTCGTCGCGCCACTTCTTGCCGACGTCCTTGACCTCCTCGCCAAGCTCCTTCTCGAGAAGCGCGAGCCGGCTCAGGGCGTCGAGCGCCTCGGCGAGCTTGTCGAGCGCCGAGAGGGCGCGTGCGCTGCGCAGGAGCGCCTTCATCGTCGTGCGGTGCGACGCGTCCGAGGGCGGGTCCGGGTACGACGCGTTGTTCTGCGCGAGGACCTGCGAGCAGTCGCGGAGCGTGGCGCCGTTGTTGCCTGCGTGCAGGAGAAGCGGGTCAGCGTCGTTGTCGGGCGAGACGAGGGAAGGAGGGGGACGAGCTGACGCACCGAGCTCGAGGTTGGCGGCAGCGCGGTTGCTCCACAGGGTACGACGCTCCTCGATCGACAGGTCCTTGCCGACCTCGTCGAGCGCCCGCGTGTAGAAGCCGATGGCGTCGCGGAACTTGCGGCGCTTGAACAGGTCGTTACCCTGGTTGCGAAAGTTCTCGGCGATCTCTGCGGACTCGCACAAAGGTTCAGCTAGGTGCAGGTGGGGCGCAGGGAGCGCTCGAGGGAGCGCACCGGACGGGTCGCCGTCATAGGCGAGAGCTTGGAGGGCGGCGAGGGTATCGGACGGGTTGGTCTCGCCCTCCTTGGTGTCGCGCTGCTTGGCCGTGCCGCCGAGCTCTTCTGGGAGGCTCTTCATGAAGAGCGGGACGGCATCGAAGCCGGCGAGGATGTCATCGGGGTTGGCTGGAGGCGGGCTGCACGAGGGGGAGGAGAGCGAGGTGGGGTCAGCACGGGCAGGCTCGGCTGCGGCGTAGAAAGTTGCCACGCACGCTGCCGCAACTTCTTCGAGTATCGCCATACCAGCAGGAGGTAAGTGAAGCGAGAGTGATGAGGACGACCTCGACCGAGTGCGCCGAGCTGGCTCGCCCCCGACCGCCTCGCTCCACACAGCGCCAGACCGTGCTAGATGAGCCTGGCGAGGCTCAAGAGTGCTCTCGTGCGCGTCCTGTGCACCTGCAGCTTCTCGTCGAGGCCCCACCCCTTCGCCTCGCCTCGCCCCTCCACCTCGAGCGCGACCCTCGACGACCCGCTTCCCGACTGGCAGGACCTCGTTGCCGCGCCACTACGACCGCCAGCGACGTCGAAGAAGGCCAAGGGCAAGAAGCGCCAGTCGGGCGAGGCGCCGTCGGGTCAGGGCTCGTCCCCGCGTCCCGAGCCGTCCAGCCTGTCTCTCCCTCGAGCGCCAACAGCCGCACCGCCGCCCCAGATCAACCTCGCCAACCTTCGCAGACCGCCCAACGAGCGCACCCAGGTCTCGCCCTACCTCCCCCTCCTTACGCGCGAGCGCAACTTCCTCCTCTCGCACCTCCGCCTCGCCCTTTCGTCGCGCGTGCCCAGCCGCGCACGCCCATCGCGCTACATCCGCTCGCGCAATGCCACGAAACGTCTCGTGTGGAACGCCGACGCCGCGTGGTATGCCCTCGCCCGCGTCCTGCGCTACCCGGACGACCTCCCCTCCCTCCCGCACTCGCACTTTCCGAGCTCTGCGCGCGCACCTCCCTCACCCTCCCTCCCGCACGACGACGCCTCGACCTCCTCGGGCTTCTTCACCGCCGCGCGCGTTGCCGCCCCGCCAAGCGCGACCGCCGAGGACGTGGACCCGGCCGGGCGGCGCAAGATCGCCCTCACGCTCCCCGAGCTGCGGCGCGCGTTCGCCGTCTTTGCCTCGGCGCGGCCTCGCACCCGCACCGGCCTTCACCGGCTCCTAGTCGTCGCCGAGCTCATCGCGCAGCAGCCGCCAGGCGCCGCAGCGTCGTCGGCGGCGGCGGCGGCGGGCGGACCGAGCGTCGTCGAGGGCGACGAGCACGAGGCGGGCCTGCAGCAGCTGCGGGGCGGAGGCGCAGGCCTGCGCGACAAGGACTGGCGCGCGCTCCTCCTCTTTGTCGGAGCGTCGATGCGCGCGTCCCGACACGCGCACGAGGTCAAGGACGCCCTCGACCTGTTCTCGTACTGGCTCAAGCTGCGCGGCCCGTCCTCGCCCTCGGCCGCGGCGACGACGACTCGAGGTCGGCGGCGCACGCGAGGCGGCGAGGCTCAGCTCGGCGACGCGGCGCAACAGCAGCGCATGTACAACGCCGTCCTGTTCGTCGCCGGGCGGGCAAAGATGTGGGAGCTGTTCGAGCAGGTGCTGCGCCGCATGGGCGATGCCGGGCTCGTGCCCGACCTCGCCACCGTCGTCGAGCTCCTGCGTAAGGAGGACCGGCGCGGCGCACCGGCGGCTGCAGCCTGGCGCATCTTCGAGGACGCGCTCGCGGCCCGAGCGGCGGCGGCGGTGAGCGGCGAGGCGGGCGAGGGCGTAGACGCGCTGTGGGCGGCCATGACGTGGGTCCTCGCGCGTAGGGGCTTGCTCGAGGACGCCATGCGGCTGTACGAGGCGATGCAGGCCGGCGTGCCCGTCGCGCTCGACTCGCTGCGCCCTCGGCAGGAGCTCGACCCGCTCGACGCCGACTCGACCGCGGCCCCCTCGACTCGTCCCGAGCTCGTCGTCCAGCCGCCCGCGCTCAACGACCGCATGTACACCGCGCTGCTCAAGGCGTTCGCCTACCGCGGCGACCTCGCCGGCGCGCTGCGCATCGTGCGCGACCTGAGCGCGAGCCCGCCCGCCGACGGCGCTTCGCCCTCGGTCCACCACTTTGTGCCCCTCTTCCACGCCTTTGCGCACCACGGCGTCGCACCCTTCTCGGCCGCAGCAGGCGGCACTTCGTACGACGTCAACCCGACGACTTTGCGCGGCGAGCACCTGCGCGCGCACGCCCTGCGCCGCGACGCCTCGCCCCTCGCCGCACTCTCTCGAGCACGCGCACCTCGTTCAGCTTCCGGCGCAAGCGACGGCGGTGCCAACCCGTTCACCCTCGACGCGCTCGACACGGTCCTCGCGACCTTCCTCGCCCTCCCCGCTCCCTCGTCAGCGACGCACTCGTCCCTCCCCTTCCTCGGCGCTCGCACCGCCCCGTCGTCCAAGGACCTGTGGAGGATCCTCTTTGCGTTCGACAAGCTCTCGGGCGGCGACAGCGAGCTCGTCGTCGCCGTCTACGACGCGCTTGAGCGCAAGTTTCGCGACGAGCGCGCAGGGTGGACCGGGTGGAGGGAGGACAAGCGGACGCCGAGGCTGGTCAGGATGCACAGGGACAAGGTCAACGAGAGGAGGAAGCGGTGGGAGGAGCTGCAGTAGCCGGGAGGCGCAACTCGGACCTCTTCCTCGCTCTCGATCTCTCCGCCCGTGTTCTACTTTCCGAGAGCCTTGGCCGTCTTCTGGCGTCGATGGAGCACCCAGATGAGCGGAAGCGCTTCGCTAGCGACGTCGGCTGGAGCAGATGAACAGCGTGGTCGTCGTCGGGGGCGGCGAGCTCGAGGGTCGACGCACGGACCTGCTCGACGCTCTCCCTTTCATCGCGGGCCGAGGGGGGCTCGAGCAGGCGCTAACGAGGTCACTTGAGGAGCAGGCTCGTGCGCATTCATGTGCAAGCGCTCTCGAGCGAGAAAGCTGAGACGCTGCCTCGCCCCCTTTGTCCTCTGCCCCGCGCTCGCGCGACTCGCCCGAAGCTTTCTCCGCATCAATCGCGAGCTTCTCGCGCACACGAGATCCGCGCTAAGCGAGGTGCATGGCGCAGCGAGCCCTGCCAGCTCCAGCTGCCCGCCCATCTCGAGCCCACCGACGCTCGTCTTCTGCTCTCCCGCCGAGCTCGACCGCCTTCGCTCGCCGCCACGACCACAGCCAGGCGCAACGGCCGCCGTCCTGAACCTTGAAGCAAGCGACGATCCGGGCCGGTGCGTGGATCCCATTCAGCAGCCTGAACGGCGCCGGAACCGGGACCCTCGCCGCTCGCGCTCACACTCACCCTCTCACTCTCGCACCTCTTCCGTCCTGTCCTTTCCTCGTCGCCCTGCCTCGCCTGGGGTGAGCAGAGCTTGATCCTTGCACGACCATCAACGACCCTCGCCACGCCCCTCGCCCTCTCCTCTTTCCCTCGTCGCGCCCTCATCCTCATCGCTCCCCCGAGCCGGCACCTCCTCCTCCTCTCGCCACTCGCGCACCGCCTCAAGCAGCACTCGCACGACTCGCACGACCACTAGCATGGGCCTCTTCAACCGCCGCGCCAACCAGGGCGACGAGGGCGAGGCGCGCCAGCCCTTCTCGTGGAAGCTCCCGCGCCAGGCCTCGTCGCTCGCGCCCGAGGACGTCTACACCAACGCCGACCTCGACCCGACCACCGACCCGGCTCAGCGCACGTGGGGCTACGGCACCTGGGTGCGTCCTCGTCCCCTTGCCCCTCCCCCGGCTCGCTCGAGGGGGGTCGTGCTTCAGCAGGTCCGAGAAGCTCACCATTTGCGCCTCGCTCCCCCTCGCGCAGTTCTCGTTCTGGGTCGCCGCGTCGCTCGACCCTGCGTTCTGGCAGACTGGCGCGAGCCTCATCCCGCTCGGCCTCAGCGTCGGCAACGCCATCGGTGCGCCCCTCCTCCTCCTCCCGCTCCTGGAGCTCTCGCTCCTCTCCTACCGAGTCTGCCTGCTCACGCTCCTCGCACCTCTTGCGCGCAGGTATTGTCGTCCTCGGCAACTGCGTCATCGCCGTCCCCATCGTCCTTAACGGCATGATTGGCGCTCGGCTTCGTATCCCCTTTCCCATCGCCGCTCGCGCCTCGATGGGCTACTACCTGTCGTACTTTGCCGTCCTCTCGCGCGCCTTCCTGTCGCTCATCTGGTTCGGCGTCGAGACGGTGCGTCTTCCCGAGCGAGACCTTGCGGCGAGCGTGCACTGACCTCGTTCCTCTCTCCCTCCTGCCCCCGTCCCTCCCTCCCTCACTCTCGTATTCCCTCGACGTCGGCAGTACAACGGCGGCCTCGCCATGACGCAGTTCCTCCGCGCCATCTGGCCCTCGTACTCCAACATCCCCAACTCGCTCCCCGAGTCGGCCGGCATCTCGACTCGCGACATGACCTCGTACTTCCTCTTCTGGCTCGTCCAGCTCCCGTTCTTCTTCCTCAACCCGAACCAGCTCCGTTGGGCGTTCCTCCTCAAGACGGTCGTCGTCCCCGTCACGATGCTCGCGACGATGGGCGCCCTCGTTCACTCGGCCGGCGGCGGTGGCCCCCTCTTCGACCAGCCCAACTCGGTTACGGGCAAGGGCTTCAGCCAGGCGTGGCTCATCGGGTTCGCGGCGCTCCAGGGCAACTGGGCGACGCTCTCGGTCAACTCGTCCGACTTCACGCGCTACTCCAAGACGGCGCGCGCCCAGTGGTCGCAGGCGCTCGCCATCCCGCTCTCGGCCCTCTTCGTCACCATCTGCGGCATCCTCGCCGCGTCGGCGTCGATCCCCGTCTACGGCCTCGCCATCGAGGACGCCATGTGGTCGCCGTTCGACATCATGGACCGATGGAACTCGAGGGCCGCGACGGCGTTCGCTGCGCTCGCCTGGATGCTCGCCGGGTGCGTCCCTGTCCCTCGCGAGAACCTCTCTTGCAGTCTCCTCTCCCTCGCCCACTCCCTCGTCCACCTCTCCCACGCCCGCCTCTCTCTCGGCCACCCCTTGCGCTCGGACCTCGCGCTCTCTCGCACGTTGGCTGACCTTCTGCCCTCCCTCACAGTGTCGCCGCCAACATCACCGCCAAGTGAGTCTGAGCTTGCCTGAGCCGTTGTCGTTGACGAGTCGCTGACCTCGTCCTCGTGCGCCTGCAGCTCGATCTCGTCGGCCAACGACCTCGTCTCGATGTGCCCGCGCTACATCAACCTCACGCGCGGCCAGATCATCACGGCCGTCCTCGGCGGGTGGGCTGTCGCGCCGTGGAAGATCCTCGCGTCGAGCGGCACCTTCCTCACGTTCGTCTCGGGCTACGCGATCTTCCTCGGGCCGTTCGCCGGCCTCCTCACGAGCGACTACTTCCTCGTCAAGCGCACGGCGTACCACGTCCCCGAGCTGTACGACCCGCGCGGCATCTACCGTTACTCGGCGGGCGTCAACTGGCGCGCGGCGGCGACCCTCATCCTCACCATCACGCCCAACTTGCCCGGCCTCATCAACGCCATCAACCCCGACGTCCCCATCGGCAATATCGCGTGGTGGTACGCGCCCGGCTTCATCGTGCGTCCATCGCGCTCCTCGTCTACCCCGCTCATCATCCTCCCTCGACCGCGCTCGCACCCCTCGCCGACCTTCCCCTCCTCGACCTGGCCCACGACGTCGAGCTGACACCTCCTGCTGCATGCACAGACTGGCTACATCCCCGCCATCCTCGCCTACTGGGGCCTCAACGTCGCGTTCCCGCACCACGCCACGCTCCTCGCCGAGGCCGTCTCTGCCGAGGGTGCGTCCTCCTTCCCCGTCGCGCTCACTCGCTCCTCCTCGATATCGCTCGAGCTCTCGCTGACTCGCTCTCGCCCTTGCCCGCCTAGACGTCGACCTGTCGGTCCCGCCGACGTTCGACGACTACGGCACCAAGAGCAGCGGCGAGCACAACAAGGACGTCTACGAGATGGGCTCCGTCTCGGTGCACGCCTGAGGAGGCCTCGTCCCCTCTCCTTGCAGCTCTGCCCTTCTCGCTTCTCCCCCCACTCGTTATGCCTCTCGCACCCGCATTGCCCTCTCTTTCGTAGACCCTCTCGCTCGCTCCCTATCTAGCTTGGCCTCGAGTCCCGGAGCGCTGGCGCGCCCGGACGCTTAGCAGCAGTAATTTAGTGCACTGCTCGACCCTCTGTAAGCTGAGAGGAGCGAGGCTGAGGACGTGGATGAGGAGAGCTCTCTGCAGCGTCGCTCCTCGCACGGGCCCTCGTCGTCGTGAGGACACCTTCTGCGAGCCGGCTTTAGTGCCGTCTGTGTGCCTGTATCGTGTGCAGCCTCGTGAACGCATCTAGGAAGGGTAGCTCGCTGCGTGGCCGCCTCGTCGCCTCGGATGCTGCGGAGGCGGTGCTCTCGCTCCTGGACACCGCGCTCTCGCCGCGCAAGCTCTCCAACATGGGCCAGGTCCTGCTGGTGAGCCGCACATAGTCCACTGCAAGCGCGAGCAGCCCTGACCAACCCCCACCTCCCTCCCTCGTCCTCGATCGCCCGCAGGACCTCGAGACGACGTCGCTCCTCGCGTTCGCAGCCGTCGCACCACTGGGCGTGCTCGCGCTGGCCCTACTCGTCCCTGCGACTGTCCGACTCGTCCTCCCTAGAGCGTGGCACCACCGCCTCGTCTCGCTCGTCTCGGCACCCGCAGGCGGCCTCGGTTCGGACGACGCGCACGCGCACCCGCTCGCGCGCGACGGCGCAGAGGGCACACGGCGAGACGAGAAAGTGTGGGTCCTGCTCGGTGTCGGGCTCGCAGAGGCGGTTGCGTGGACGACGGCCGCCGTGTGGGCCGCCGTTCGGGTCGGCAGGAGCAGGGCGGGCGGCGACGACGAGTGGTGGGCCGTTGCAGCTCTCGCAGGCATCGCCGCGAGCTGGGTACGTCCTCTCTACTTTCTAGAAGGGGCTCGCGCCGACTCGCTGACCCCGTCTCGTGCGCGCGCAGGTCATCTCGTCCCTCCTCCTCGTCAAGCGGCGTCAAACGCCCGCCAACCTCCTCGCGACCGCACCTATGCTCCACTTCGCCTTCTACCTCCTTCAGCTCGTCTTCCTCGCCCTCCACATCATCCACATCGCGCTCCACTTCCCGGCCATCTTCAAGCGCGACGTCGCCCTCACGGGCTTCCAGGCGCTCGCCGTCGCGACCCTCCTCCTTACGACCCTCTCGATGCCGCTCTCGCCTACGCCCATCGTCGCCGACACGGCGGCGGCGTACTCGGCTATCGCCACGGACGACGAGCCCGACGACGCCAAGGACCAGATCGTCCTCGAGTCGCCCGAGCGCGCCGTCACCCTCGGCTCGTGGATCGTCTTCTCGTGGGTCGAGGCGCTCATCGCCAAGGGCAAGAAGCATCAGCTCGGCTACCGTGACGTGTGGAAGCTCCCGTCGACGATGCAGTCGTGGGGCGTCAAGCAGGACGCTCAGGCCCTCAAGTGCGTCCTCGGCCCTCCTTCCGCCTCGCTCTCGGCTTCGTCCTGACCCGTCTCTCGCTCCCTCTCACAGGTCGACCCGCATCATCGGCCGCGTCTTCTACAACAACTCGCTCGACCTCATCCTGTCGCTCACCCTCGGCCTCACGTCGTCCTTCCTCAGCTACGCCTCGCCCTTCTTCCTCAAGCAGATCCTCGAGGCCCTCACGCCTCCCGCCCCGGGCGAGCCGTACGACCCGACGCTGCGCCAGAGCGCCTACATCTACGCCCTGCTCGCGTTCGTCGCGCAGGTGAGCCGCGCCGAGGTCGACCTCCAGCAGCTGTGGCACGAGCGCCGTGCCATCACGCGCGCGAGGACGGGCCTCATGGGCGAGGTGTACGAGAAGGCGCTCAAGCGGCGCGACGCGAGCGGCGCGACGGGCAAGGACGAGGCGGCGCCCAAGAAGAAGAAGGACGCGGCGGCGTCGGCGGCGTCGGCGGCTGCGGCGGGCCAGGGCAAAGGCGCCGGCGCCAAGGGCAAAAAGACCATCCCCGAGGCGCGAGGGTCGACGAGCACGGGCAAGATCGTCAGCCTCATGGCGGGCGACGTCAACAAGATCGCCAACCAGCTCATGAGCTTGTCGTCCATCTTTGGCGCGCCGTTCGAGCTCGCCATCGCCATCACGTTCCTCTACCAGGTCCGTGCCCTCTCTCTCTCTCTTGACCCACCTGAGTGCGCCGTCCTGACGACCTCGCGCTCGATGCCGACCCGCAGATCCTCGGCTGGACCTGCCTCGTCGGCCTCGGCGTCATGGCGCTCGCGCTCCCGATCAACCACGTCCTCGTCAAGCGGCGCCTGCGCATCCACCGCAAGATGCTCGCCTCGCGCGACGCGCGCATGGAGATCCTCAACGAGCTCTTCCAGGCCATCCGCTTCATCAAGTACTCGGGCGACGAGGAGAGCTGGCTCGGCAGGGTCTTCACGGCGCGCAAGATCGAGCTCGACTGGCTCCTCAAGACGAGGATGAACAACCTCGCCATCAACGCGCTGTGGAACTTCTCGCCCGACCTCGTGCGTCCGCCCTCCCGCTCTCCTCGCCCACCTCCTCCTCCCGTCCTCCCTCTCCACCCTTTCTCTCTCTCCTGGATCGACTCGCCCTGCGCCCTCAGGCGCTGACGGTGCGGCTCCTTGTGCCCCGCAGGTCATGATCGTCTCGATCGCGTGCTTCACCCTCGTCGCTCATCAACAGCTCACCGTCCCCGTCGCCTTTACCGCACTCGCGCTCTTCGGCATGGTCCGCTCGCCCATGACGATGCTCCCGACGTCGATCACGCAGCTTCTGCAGAGTGCGTCGTCTCTCTCTGAGCTCGAAGATGAGGAGGATGCCGAGCTGACGCCGCCTCGACAGCCTGGGTCTCGATACAGCGCCTCGAGCAGTTCTTCCAGGACGAGGAGGTCGACCCTTGGGTCTCGTCGCTCCGCTCTGACACGGCGGCGCCCTCATCCTCGGCCGACGGCGGCGTCGAGGTTGGCATCTCGAGCGGCACCTTCAAGTACCACGAGAAGGACAGCGCCGAGGCGACGCCCGCTCCTCCAGCTCCCGCCGCAAGTGCAGATGGCGACGCCGAGCGCAAGTTCGAGCTCGCCGATGTCGACGTGCGCTTCCCCGAGGGCAAGTTGTCGCTCGTGTGCGGGCCGACCGGGTCGGGCAAGACGTCGCTCTTCCTCGCTCTCCTCGGCGGTGCGTCTCCTCCCTCCTCGTGCTGTTCGTCGACGTCGCTGACGACCGATGCGCTGTGCGTCGCAGAGATGACCTGCGTCTCGGGCGTCGTCCACCTTCGCAAGGGCTCGGCCGGCTCGGACCTCGACTCGTCAACCGGCCTGTACGACGGCGTCGCGTACGCCGCACAGCTTCCTTGGCTTCAGCACGACTCGATCCGCAACGTGCGTCGTGCGCTCGACCCTGGCTCGTCGTCGGCGTGACGCTGACGCACGGACCTCTCCCTCCTGCAGAACATCCTCTTCGGGTCCCCGTACGAGGAGGAGCGCTACCAGCAGGTCATCGAGGCGTGTGCGCTGCAGGCCGACCTCGAGATGTTTGACGCCGGCGACGAGACCGGTGCGTCCTCTCAGAGCCTGTCGTGAGCGCTGGACCTGACGACTAGCCGCTCCTCGCCTCGCAGAGATCGGCGAGCGCGGCATCTCGCTCAGCGGCGGTCAAAAAGGTGGGTCTCCCTGCTCTCCTTGTTGAGGCGCGCTTGCTGACCCGTGCGTCGTGCAGCTCGTGTCGCCCTCGCTCGGGCCGTCTACTCGCGCGCCAAGGTCCGTCCTCCTCTCCCGCCGCCAACGCCGGCCCCTTAATCGTCCTCCGAGCTCATTCTCCCTCATCTGCAGACCGTCCTCCTCGACGACCCGCTCTCGGCCGTCGACTCGCACACCGCTCGCCACCTCTTCCGCAAGTGCCTGCGAGGGCCCCTTCTCGAGCACCGCACCGTCGTGCGTCCTCCTCTACCGACCGCACCTTTAGCGAGCTCTCTTCTGACATTCTCTCGATCATCCGCAGCTCCTCATCACGCACCACATCTCGCTGTGCCTCACCTCGGCCGACTACGTCGTCCGCCTGTCCGAGGGTCGCGTCACGCTTCAAGGCCGGGTCGACGAGCTCGACAAGAACGAGCTGACGACCGAGCTCATAGAGGACGACGACGCCGCCGACGACGCCGAGCAGGCCGACGACGAGGCGCAGAAGCTGAGCAAGAACGGCAAGGTCGACTCAAAGGACCCGCACGAGGCCGAGCACGCCGCCGCGCTCGCCGCGCTCGGTCCCGCTTCTTCCGCCGGCGCGACGCCTGGAGCATCGACGCCCATCCCCGGCAGCGAGTCGGCAGCTGCGTCGAAGCGGTCGGGCAAGTTCATCGTCGAGGAGAAGCGGGCGACCGGGCGCGTCAAGCTGAGCGTCTACAACCTGTACCTCAAGTCGGCCGGCTACTACACGTGGGTGTTCATGGTCGCCCTCCTCTTCGTTGGGCGTGCGGGCCGAGTCGCCGACCGAGCCTTCTTCCGCTGGTGGGGCGAGAGCGTGCGTCCCTCTTCCGGCTCTCTCTCTCGATCAGGGACGCCTCGCTCACGCCTTGCCCTCGTCTGCAGTACCGCATCTCCGACTCGCTCCTCGTGCGCGTGTTCATGCCGACCCAGGGCCAGATCGCCTTGTCCGCCCTCGACGCTCAAGCCTACGCGCTCCCGCACGTGCCCTCGCCGCCGTCTGCGTCTGACGACGTCTCGTTCTGGATCATCGGCTACACTGTCATCTGTGCGGCCTCTTCTTCCTCGTCTTCCTCGGCCTCTCACACGTCGCTGATCCCGTCGCCCGACGCACAGGCCTCCTGAACCTCGCCATCACCGTCATCGGCATCCTCGCGGCGTTCCACGGCTCGTTCAAGGCGGCGCGCAGCCTCTTCAAGTCGAGCCTCATCCGCGTCATCTACGCGCCGTTCCGGTACTTTGACACGACGCCGAGCGGCCGCATCCTCAACCGTTACGCCACGGACTTCCCAATCATCGACGGCTCGCTCACGGACCAGGTCCGCATCACGCTGACGCACGCCTTCAGGTCCGCCTTTCTCGCCTCTCCGCACTAGAGACGAAGCAGGTGCTGACGTGTGAGGACGCTCGCGCAGCTTCATCATCAACGTCGGCGTCGTCGTCATCGTCTCACCGCGCTTCATCCCGCCGGCAGTCCTCATCGTCTGGCTCTACGCCTACTACGCCCTCATGTTTGTCAAGACGTCGCGCGACCTGCGCCGACTCGAGAGCAACGCGCGCTCGCCCATCTTCTCCAAGTTCGGCGAGACGCTCCAGGGCATCGTGACGGTCCGAGCGTTCGGCAGCGAGTGCGTCTTACCTTCTCCACCTCGTCCCTCCTGCCTCCTCCACCTCGTCCCTCCTGAATTCTCCACGTCCTCCATCCTGCCGTCTTCAGTTCGTCCCTCCTCGCGCCGTGGCTGACACTCTAGCGCTCTCCTTGTGCGCAGGCGCCGCTTCCTCAAGGGCCTCTGGGACTCGGTCGACCGCATGCAGGCCGTCGCCTACGCGAGCGCCATGAGCAATCGCTACCTCCTGTGGCGCTTTGACTGCCTCGGCGCCGTCGCCGTCACGACGACCATCTACCTCGCCCTCTTCACCGGCTTGTCGCCCGGCGTCGCCGCCCTCGCCATCACGAGCGCGCAAGGCCTGGTCCAGTCGATCTACTGGCTCTGCAGGTGGTGGTCGGCTCTCGAGGTCGACCTGAACGCCGTCGAGCGCATCACCGAGCTCCTCAAGACGCCGCAGGAGCCGCCGCAGGTCATTCCGGGCACGCGCCCGCCCGCGACCTGGCCCTCGAGCGTCGGCGGCATCTCGGTCGAGCAGCTCGTCCTCTCGTACGCGCCCGACCTCCCGCCGGTCGTCAAGGACGTCTCGTTCGACATTCCGCCGAGGAGCAAGGTCGGCTTGTGCGGCAGGACGGGCAGCGGCAAGTCGACGCTCGCGACGAGCCTCCTTCGGTTCACCGACCCGTCGAGCGGCAGGATCATGTGCGCCCCCTCAGCTTGATCTCTCCTCGCGCATCGTTTGCTGACTCGGGCGCTCGGACCTCGCAGCATCGACGGCATCGACATCACGACGATCGGCCTGCACGACCTGCGCTCGGCCGTCACGCTCATCCCGCAAGAAGCAGTCCTCTTCTCCGGCACCGTCCGCTCGAACCTCGACCCGTTCGGCCAGCACACCGACGCTGCCTGCCTCGAGGTCCTCGACCGCGTCGGCCTCATCAACACGTCGACCGCCCCCACCGCACCTACCTCGGCCATCCCGTCGCGCGCACCTTCTCCTTCGCGCATGCCGACGGACGAGCCGGCGCCGACAGCGTCCGAGCCTGGCGACGGCCGGATCCTCAGCACCACGACGGGCAAGGGCCTCGCCGGCGACCCGACGTCAGCGCTCGCCGACAGCGCGACGACGCAGACGAGCGAGGGCAGCACCGCCGTCGCCGTCTCGAATGGGCTGGCGGCGCAGCAGGTCGGCTCGGGCAGGATGAGCGTCTCGCTCGGCAGCCAGGTCAGCCCCGGCGGCAACAACTTCTCGGTGCGTCGGCTCCCCTTCTCGACCTCCTCTCGCCCGACCTCTCTCGAGCAGTAAACCCTGACTCGCACTCTACTCGTGCGCAGGCTGGACAGCGACAGCTTCTCGCTCTCGCGCGCGCTCTGCTGCGCAAGAGCCGCATCATCGTCATGGACGAGGCGACCGCCTCCGTCGACTTTGCGACGGACGCCAAGGTGCGTCCGGCTCTCTTGCGGCATGCTGCACGAGCCTCGCTGTCGCCCTACGAGTCGAGCACCGAGCTGATGTCGCGCACCCCCTGCAGATCCAGCGCACCATCCGCGAGGAGTTCTCCGAGTCGCTCGTCCTCACCATCGCGTACGTCCTCTCGACCTCTCTTCCGCCTCACGAGCGCCACTGACTCTGTCGCTCACCGTCGCAGTCATCGTCTGTGTGTCATCGCCGCGCTCTTTCCCTCTCTGTGCCGCACTGACCCCCTCTCTCCCTCGCAGACGCACCATCGCCGACTACGACCTCGTCCTCGTCCTCGACCAGGGCGCCGTCGTCGAGTACGACGCGCCGGCGACGCTCATGCGCAACAAGGACGGCGTGTTCCGCAAGATGTGCGAGAAGGCGGCCGACTGGAGCGAGCTGCGGCGCATGGCAGGACTCGGCGAGGACGAGTAGAATGGCATCTCGAGCGCGAGGAGACTCTTTCCCCGCTGCTCTCGCACCGCAACTATCGCACTTGGCTCTCTCTCTCTCTCTCGAGAATTCGTGACTGCTGAGAGAAGAAGAGATCGTGCACGGACCGCTCGAGTTGCAGCTGATCAGTGGTCGTCCTCCTCGGTGCCCGGGCAGTTCTCCTCGAGGTCCTTCTCGTCGTCGTACTGCGTGCCGCACCAGAAGCAGTAGCTGCGGACGAGGCGTGCACGATGTGAGCCGGGCGCGACGAAGACGAGAGCGAGAGCGACGAACTGGTACTTGTTGCGGAGGTAGGTGAGCATGAGCGCGAGGCGTGAGCGGACCTGCACAAGGACACGAGGGTGAGGTCCGCACGACGGCGCGAAGCTCGACGAGGAAAGGAGAAGGAGAGACGCACGTCCATCTCGAACCACTCCGCCGCCTCGTCCTCCTCGTCTTGCTTGACCTGTGCAGCGGTTCTTCGCGGCTGCGCAGCCGTCTCCTCGTCCTCTGCGCGCTCATTCGCCTCCTTGCCGTCGTCATCGTCATCGTCCTCCTCGATGTCGACGACGGTCCCGCTCGTCCCTCGCTCGTAGGCGAGCTCGCCCCTCCCCTCCTTGCCGCTCTTCGTCTCGCCAAAGACGGTCCCCTTCTCCTCGTCGCTCTCCAGCTCCTGGTCGATCCGGTCAAACACCTTGCGCCGGCGCTTCTTGTCGGCCTCGCGCTCCTCCTCGTCCGGGTCGCGCCACATGTAGCTCTCCGTCTCGCCCGCACGGCGGTCGAGCTCCTCGCACGTGCGGCGCAGCGCGCGCAGGATGCCGTGCGCCCGACGCTCGTCGACCGACGACTTGAGGTGCGACAGGTAGCCGGCGAGGTCGGGAAGCGTCGACGGATCGGCGTTGGCGGCCGAGGAGCTGCCGCCGGACGAGGTCGGGACC
The DNA here is from genome assembly GCA_920104245.2 of Rhodotorula babjevae. NCBI lineage: Eukaryota > Fungi > Basidiomycota > Microbotryomycetes > Sporidiobolales > Sporidiobolaceae > Rhodotorula > Rhodotorula babjevae. The sequence goes on from CAKKSZ020000023.1 coordinate 1,183,773, forward strand.
GAGAGGTAGGGCTTGAGGCGCGAGGCCGGCGGGACGCCCAGACCGGTGCGAGCTGCAGAAAGAGAGCGAGGTCAGCGACCGAGCTGGGCGAGAGGCTCGTGCTGAGAGAGGGAGACGAGCGCGCCTGCTCGCATTTCGAAGCGGATCGGCTCGGTGCGGGCTTGAGGTGCGGAAGCTGGAGCCGGCGCGCTCTCGGCGCTGCTGCTTGCCGCGCCGCCGACAGGTGCAAAGGACGCTCGTGCGAAGCCAAGCCCGCCGCGAGAGGGTCCGGCAGCGCTCGCTGCTGCTGCTGCCGAGGTGGAGGGTGCGGACGAGGTCGAGGGTGCTGGCTCGGCGTCTGCTTGGCGACCGAGCGCGTCGCCCGGCTTGTAGCCCATGGACCTGCAAGGCCGCTGTACTGGTCAGCTCAGGTCCCCACGAGCTGAGGAGGGAGGAGAGGGCGGTGACGCGCTTCATCATCTGGAGGGCCTTCGAGTCTCCTCCGTCCTGCTCTGCCCGCTGGATGAGGTTGGTGCCGAGCCCCTCTGCGCGCTTGTCCTCCTCCTGCTGCTTGCGGCTCTTGTTGCGCCCCTTGTCCTCGCCGCGGATGAGGGCCCGCTTGCGCTTCTGGGCGTACGACAGCTCGGCGGGCGGGGCGGCACTCGCAGCGAGCTGGAGGAAGCGCGGGTCGTCAAAGTCGAGGTCGTCGTAGTCCTCGAGTGACATGCTCGTGCTCGTCGCGATGAGCTGTGGCGGAAGTGAACAAGCGAGGAGAGGTCGAGCGACGGAGTGAGGGGACGAGAGGAGCTCTGCGGCTTCGGCACGCTCGATTGTACTTGCAAGCTCTACTGCAGGCTACAAGATATGGCCTGTACCCGGCGGCGAACGAAGACGTGTCGCGCCTCGCCGAAGTAGCGCGGCGAGTCGGGGAGGAAGAAGAGGCCAGTGCCGAGGATGAGGCCCCAGGCGAACCTGCGAGCGGCACGAGGACCGTCAGCATGTCGTCGGCGCCGACTGGCTGAAGGGCGCACGAGCGTGCGGGATCGTGCGGGAAGCGCAGAGAGAGGGAGGACGAACTGGATGCCAATCGGAATGCGGTACGACCCAGAGTCCGCCCTCGTCGAGGTGAAATTTTATTTATCGCCGCAAGCATTAGACCGATCGTGATGGCGAACTGGAGGAAGAGGCGAGGGCCCGGGAGTCGTGAGGGGGAGAAGAGAGGCGACGAGGAGCAGCGAGCATGAGCTGGCTCGACACTCTAGGCATTGCGCGGGCTCTGTGGGGCAAGGGCGACGCTTGCAGAAGGCATCGAGGACCTCCCGGGAAGTGACGCACGAGTCAAGGTCGTCAGGGTCGCCGCGAGCCGGTTTGCGAAGGTCACCTTAGCCGCGCCGCGCGCTTTGACCTCTTTTGCGCAGCTCGTCGACGGTCGACCCTCTGCTTGTTGCTCTGATCTGGAAGGCTCATGGCGGCGTCGTCGACTATGCGAACGGCACCTGCAAACATGCAGAACTGGCGAGCGTGCTCGAGCGCTCAAGCGAGAGAGCTGTGATCGAGACTAGTTAGAAACGCAGGTCACGTAGAGGTTTGGCTCGTCGCCGCTCTAGCATGCTCGGCATGTCCTCTCCTCTCGAATGCGGCTAGTTGAGCGACGTGATAGCAGAGTGCACGAGAGAGAACTGCGTTGCGAAGGGACTCGAGACTATGAAGAAGAGCGCCGGCGAGAGGAGAGGAGGAAGTGCGCAAGGTGGTACAGGTATGTGCAGCAGCTGGAGAGACGAGGAGATGGATGAGGATGGAGGAGGAAGGGATGACGAGAGCTCAGGCGAGGTGCGAGACCTCGCCCTCGTTACCGTACTTGCCCTTGGGAGCGTTCGGGTCGGCGACGTTGTCGCCGCTGCCGTCGTGCGACGGGTACTGCTCGCCCTTCTCGGCAGCGTAGGTGCGGGTCGGGCGCCAGCGAGACTGTGGGAAGAGCGCTTGAGTCAGCGCCCGCTTTGGGAGGAAGAGGGGGTCCGTGCACCGAGGAAGGCGGACGCACCGACTTGCGAGGGGTGGTCTCGGCCTGCGAGCGTAGACTGCAGGTCAGCAATTTGACGACGAGAGGGGAGCAAGGAGAGGCTACTCACGAAGAGCTGGTCGACCTGCTCGAGCGAGAGGCCCTTGGTCTCAGGGACGAGGAAGTAGGCGTAGACGAACGCGCACGAGCAGAGACCGCCCCAGACGAAGAAGACGCTCGAGCGGAGGTTGCCACGGTCTGTGAGAGCGAGCGGAAGGTCAGTCGAGAGGTCCAAGCGCTCGCTCGAAGGTGCTCGAACACGACGACGAGTCGGCGTCGAGCTGCAAGAGGAAGGCGACGCACCAGATCCGACCATGTACGGCGTGATGACGGCGATGATGGTGTTCCAGAGCCAGTTGGACGCCGTCGAGAGGGCGACGCCGCGCGAGCGGATCGGCAGGGGGAAGATCTCGCCGATGAGGACCCACGCGCCCGGGCCCCAGGTCGACGCGAAGAAGAAGATGAAGATGGCGATGAAGGCGACCTGTCGAGCGAGGAGGAGAGTCAGCTCGAGCAGAGAACCAGGACGAAGAAGGCGCGAGGAGGGCGCACCTGCGCATTGACGGCGCTGACGTTGGTGGCGAGGGTCTCGCCGGCTGCGTTAACGAACGTCTGCGCAACACAGCCACGAGCGTCAGCAGCGACTCGGCGAGGATCACGAGCAGGAGGAGGGCTCACCTTGTTGAAGCCGACGGTGACGCCGATGATGGCAGTGAGGAACTGGCAGATCATCATGCCGAACGCGCCCCAGATCACTGCGTAGCTCAAGCGAGAGTCAGCGACGTGCAGACGAGAGCGCGACGTAAGACCAGACGCACGGAGAGGACGGCGGCCAAACTTCTCGACCGTGTAGAACGAGATGGGCGTCGAGCACACGTTGACGATGGTGAAGATCATCGAGATGAGGAAGGCGTCGTCGATAGCTCCGGTCGACTGGAGGAACGGCGTCGAGTAGTAGAAGCTGCGGGTGCAGGAGCAGGCGGGAAGGTCAGCGAGGAGGTCAACTTGAGAAGGTCGACGGGGTCCGTGCGCACATGAAGTTGACGCCCGTCCACTGCTGCATCATCTGCAGCGACGTTCCGAGGATGGTGCGGCGCAGGTTGCTGCTCGAGTCGAACACGCTGCCGCTGAAGCACGCCGCCCAGGACGAGTACCACGTGTTGGTCGGAACGAGGCGCGCCTCGACCTCGGCATTGGCGACGATCTCGGCGAGCTCGACCTCGACGAGCTTCGAGTCGGCAGGCTGACCACGAAGGCGAACGAGGACGTCGCGCGCCTTCTCGATGTCGCCACGCTTGACGAAGTAGCGCGGCGAGTCGGGGAGGAAGAAGAGGCCAGTGCCGAGGATGAGGCCCCAGGCGAACCTGCGAGCGGCACGAGGACCGTCAGCATGTCGTCGGCGCCGACTGGCTGAAGGGCGCACGAGCGTGCGGGATCGTGCGGGAAGCGCAGAGAGAGGGAGGACGAACTGGATGCCAATCGGAATGCGGTACGACCCAGAGTCCGCCCTCGTCGAGGTGAAATTGTTAATTATCGCCGCAAGCATTAGACCGATCGTGATGGCGAACTGGTAGCCCGAGACGATGGCGCCGCGAATCTTGCGAGGGCAGATCTCGGACTGAGGGGGAGGAGAGCAGGAGGGAGCGTCAGGACGTCGCCCGAGTGTCGAGACGTCGAGGAACTTCACGGACCATGTACAAGATGATGATGGCCGAGACGAAGCCGACGCCGAAGCCAGCGAGGAGGCGACCAATTACGATGGTCGCGAGAGCACTGCCGAGGGGAGATTCATCAGCGACAGGGCGACGAGGCACGGCTCGATGGAGGGGACAGTACACACCTTGCGGCGAACATCCTGTGCACGAGAAAGAGTGACGAGAGCGGAGGAGGAAGAGCGGCGAGACCGGAGGCGAAGCAAGGAGGGCGGGAGGAGGGGTGCGTGCGTTTGGGAAGGTCAGCTTTCGGCCGACCTGCACGGAACGAGCAGCTGAGGCTGACGCACTGGATGACGACGCCGGCGAGGTAGATACCGCATCCGCTGATGATGGTCCAGCGACGGCCGAACCTGTCGGCGAGGTCACCAGCGATGAGGGCGCCCTGCGAGTCGAGAAGGGCCAAGTCAGCTCCCACTGCCTCCTCATCGGCTTGCGCTCGGACACAGGGCAGGAGGGAGAGGGACGTACGAAGAAGGTGCCGGCCGAGAGGATCGAGACGATGAGCGACGTGTTGGACGCCGAGATCTCGTCGGCGTCGGCGCCCTGGATGGCCGTGATGAACTGGCGCGACGAGAGGACGCCGTTGATGTAGCCCGAGTCGTAGCCGAAGAAGATGCCGCCGAATGAGGCGAAGGCGCACCTGCAGGCGAGAGAGGGAGAGGCGGGAGAGAGAAGGTCAGCTGGACGCCCCGGACGACGACGAGGAAGAGGGTCGAGGCGCACATGAGGTACGCCTTGAACGTCACTGGCGCCTCGATGGCATTGACGTCGTGAGTAGTGGTGAGCGGCATGGCTGCTGCTGCTCGCGGTTGTGCGCTTTGGAGGTCGAGAGGGCGAGGAGCGGGTCGAGCGAGGCGGACGTGGCGAGGTGTGGTGAGAGCAGAAGCGAGAAGCGGGGTCGGTTCGAGCGGGTTCGCAGCGGAGGAAACGAGGGGTCCTCCACGGTGCTCCAAGCAAAGCGCAGGCTGGCAGGCTCGTTCGCTTGGCGGGACCTCGAGCGTGGGGTCACCTGCAGCGACCTCGACGGCCACGCTCCCCGACTCGGTCGACGAGGCTCGCAACGAGACCTGCCCTACTCGACAGGCGGTACGAGTCCCGCCGTCTGACGACGAGGTGGCGAGAACGTCCTGCGACAGCCAAGAAACCAAGAACGAGGCCGGCACCCGCAGAGGCGGTGACCGAGGTGCAGCGCGTCCCTGGCGATCACGGCACTCACGAGCAGCCATCCCGGCTCGCTAGGCTCGATTGCGGCGCGGACCCAGATGCGGCCAGGTCGTGCGCGCGAGCGAAGAATGGCTCCGAGTGCTGCAGCAGTCGCGCTCGAGCGAGGCCGACTTGCCGCCTTTTGTCCCGCGCGCGCTCGAGCCGCCAGCCGAGGCGATGCAGCTCGCCGCACGGCCCCCCATGCATGGAGGCTGGACGTGAGCGGCACGCCCACACCGCCTGGAACAGGCCCAAGCATCGGCGGCGGGAAGTTCTTGGAGGGCGCAGAGGAGGAGGTGGAGGCGGGATCGATTTGCGGCGTCGACGGACCGGCTTCTGTTTATCCGAGGAACGACGCGGCTTCCGTCTCTCGTAATCTCGATCTCGCCGCCGCCTTTGCACGTGCGATCGAGCCTCTTGCGAGCGTCGCTCGAGCGCTCGAGCCTCGTCGAGTGGTCCGCCCCTCGACAGGATCGAGCCACCGTTCCGAGCGACGTAGCAGCGCCTTCTCGAGCCACCTAAACGTGCTAGAGAAGGGTTCGACTCGCTCGACGCTGCCCACTAGAGTTGAGAGCATTCCTCGCTGCGCGCTCTCCCGCTCGCCAACTGCGTGCGCTCTCTCTCTCGCGCCAGTTCGAGGCCGGCTACCTTGCCGAGCCCTCTCTCGAGCGCTCGCCGGTGGGTTAAGAGAGCAAGTGAACGAGTTGCACTTGCGCCCGAGGTTCTCGACGACGGCGGATCCGCCTCAGAGGAACTTCCTCTCGTCCCACACGTCGTCCCTCTTCCTGCTGTCCTTCCACCGCGTGAGCGCATAGCCTGCGCCGACCCCGCCGACCATCCACAGCCACTTGGACCAGTCGCCCTTGGTCGCGAGCGCGACGGCGCGCTCCTCGGCCTGCCGCGCGAGGTTGACGAGCTCGCCCGTCTTGGCCTGGAGGACGCCGCTGCTCGCGCTCGACTGGGTCGACGACTGGTCGAGCTTGTGCGCGACCGACTGGACCTCGAGGAGGACCTGGTCCGACAGCTGCTGGATGTGGAGGAGGGCGTCGTGGACGTCGAGGCCGCCCGGCGGCGAGGACGAGGACGAGGCGTCGCGAGCCTGGAGGGTCGAGAGGATGGTCGAGAGGCGAGCGTCGAGCGAGGCGAGGTGGGCGGAAGAGCTGCGGTCACGAGGAGGGCACAGTCAGCACAGGTGCGAGAGGGGCTCGTGCGCACAGAGAGCGAGAGGAAGGTCGGCTCACGCGGCGTCCGACGAGCCCTGCCCACCCGCCTGCGACGTCGGCGGCACGACGCCGGCGAACGGGCTGACGCTGCCGCGACGAGCGAGGTCGCTGACGACGTTCTGCACGCTCTCGACCTTGCGCGCGAGGTCGTCGATCGCCTCGACCATGCGGGCTTGCGAGCTGCGACAGCGACGGCGAGCGCGTCAGCCTTTTCGAGCTCAGGAGATGAGGGTGTGCAGGAGGAGAGAGGATGCGAGACGCACACGAAGATCTCGTGCGTGAGGATGGGGACCTGCGGTCGGCGCAGCAACGTTCAAGCTCGTCAGCGCTCGCTCGAGCGATCTAGACGAGCACAAAGAGGGGCGGGCGACGCACCGCCTCGTCCGACGTGCCCTCAAGCGGTTCTGCGAGCGGCTGCTCGACTGGCTCGTCCGTGACGACCGGGTGAGCGGCGTCGGCGTTCTGCAGGTCTCGAGGCGTCAGCGCTCGCGCTCGACGAGGACGAGAGGCGAAAAAGAGCGCACGCCGTCAGGAAGGATCTCGAACACGTCCATCTACGAGCGGGAGGAGCGTCAGTACGAGGCTCGTCGCCGGCGAGCGAGAGGCAGGGGAGGGCGGGCGCACGGCATAGACGTCGACGACGTCGGGCTCGGTGTTGCCGCTCGCGAGGCCTGAGATGCCGACAAAGGTGCCGACGGGGAGCGTGACGCCCTCGAGGCTGAAGCAGTTGTGCTGCGAGGGGCAGAGAGGCGAGGACCGGGTCAGCACCCCGAAGCGGTCCGAGCGGGGAGCAGGGGACGCACCTCGTAGTGCCGGCCCGCCTTGGCGAGAGTCGTGTGCGGGCTCAGGTCGAGGTCGACCTGCGAGACGAGCGGCGAGGCGTCAGCGGGTGGGCACGACAAGGTCGACGACGAGAGGGCACAGCTCGAGCAGCTCGACGCACGCGGACGGTGTGGTTGAAATGGGCGATGCGCGCCCACAGCAGGCCCTGCGCGTTGCGGAACGCCGCCTCGCACTCGCCGAACGCCTTGTCGAGGTAGGCCGCCTCCTCCTCGCCCTCGGGGCCCGACCTTCGCTCCGAGTCGAGCCACTTCTGCGTCGCGTCGTCGATGACGCCGCTCACGACGCCCGTCGCGCCGACGCCCCACGTCTCGTGCTCGGCGTCGCCGATCAGGTTGCGCGGGTCGCTGCGGCGCCAGACGGGCGCCGTCGGCGCGCTGTCGAAGATGACGCCGAGGCCGTCGAACGAGGTGCGGCCGCCGAAGAGCGACACGTCGGCGTCGGTCGCGCTCCGAGGCTCGGGGACGGCAGGAGGAGGGGGCGAGACTTTGGCGGAAGGATCGGACGAGATGGTGACGGGTCCAGGAAGGCCGGACTGTGAGCGCGAGGAAGAGGGTCAGCGTTCGACGTCGCGCTCTCTGCTCGACGAAGCGGCGAGGGCGCGCACCTTGGTCGCCCAGAACGCGAGTCCTCGGCCGCCCTTGTGCAGGCGCTTTTGGTGGCCGTTCTCGTCCATCTGGGCGAGGCCGGTCGCAGGCGGACCGTGGACGCGGAAAGCGATCTCGGCGATCCACTCCTTGGCCTTGAGGGGCTGGCGCGAGAAGATGGCGCCATGTGCGAGAGGGGTGCCCTGCAGGAGGCGTCGAGCTCGTCAGCGATGCGGCGAGACCAAGTGGGGCCGGAGCGAGGGAGGGGGAGAGAGAGACGAACGGGGACGAGGCGGATGAAGTCGTGCACGCCGGGGATGACGGACCTGGCGAGCTCGAGGGAGTCAGCTGGAGCACTGTGGGCAGTGCAAGAGCTCGACGCACGAGTGGCCTGCGACGTCAAAGCCGCGGATGGTGCCGTCTGCCTCGACTCCCCTCCACGACGCGTCCTGGGCGTAGTGCAGGTTGGGCGGGACGGTCCAGGTGTCGGCGGTGGCTGCCCGCACTGCGCCTGCTGCGAGCAAGGCAGCTCCTGCGGGAACGAGCAACATGCGAGCGAGTGGGGAAGCGACGACGACGACTCGAGGACAACGAGGCGAACGAACGACCGGCCCTCTCGCCCTCGACCTCGTCCTGCTGCACGCCGTGTGTGCGCGCACTCTGCTGCCTATACACGGCACCCTGCGGAGCGGCCCTGTCCAGCGCCCGCTCGCCCTCGCTCACCCCTCCTCCTCGACCTCGCCGCGACCGCTCCCCGGGCCAGCTCTCCCTGCGCGTGCGAGCGGTTCTGCGGGGGCTCAGCTTGGCGCTTTGTGCACGCGCGTCAGGGAGGCGCGAGCTCGCCGGATTGTCCGCGGACCGCCGCGAGCCTCCTGTCCGTCGGCGTGCTCTCCGTCTGCCTCACTTTCTGAGGTCCCGGCGGCTCTCTTGCTCTCTACCGCTTGCGCGACGCTGCAGGGAGATGGGCTTCTTCCTGCGCAGTCGGTTCGTGACCCATGTGCTCGTCCTCATCGGCATGGTCTGCGCGTCGTGCGTCTCTCTTCGTCCCCCTCCTCGTTGCTCTCGAACCTCCTCCTCTCCTCGTCGAGCTCGCTGACCTCTACCTCCTGCCGCAGATTTGCGACCTTCGTCTACGCGTGGCAGTTCCGCGGCCCGTCGCCATGGCACAACCCGTCGACCTTCACCAAGGTCATCAAGATCCTCGCCATGGTCACGCACGCCCTCTTTGCCTGCCAGTCGCTCCTCACCTGGCACTGGCTCCGCCTCACGTCCAAGAGCCTGTCGTTCGGCCTCTGGGCGACCTTTGGCTTTGCGAGCCTCGTCGCCGACTCGTGGTGGTTCGGGCTCATGATTAGTCGGCAAGGGTTCGAGAGCCTGTGGTGCGTCTGCCTCTCCCTCCTCCTCCTCTCGCGCTCGACAGCCTGATGGAGACGCTCGTGCGCAGCGGCGACGCCGGCGGCGACTGCGTGCGCAAGAGCGTGACGATCGCGAGCTGCGTCTTCTTCGGAGCTTACGGCGTCTGTGCGTCTCTCCCGCCCCTCCCGTCGTCTACTCGAGCGTCGTCCTCGAGCTCACGAGCGCCTCTCGAGCGTAGCTGACTGTACCTCGACACACCTGCAGACCGCCTCTTCGTCATCCTCGTCGTGTGCGCCCGCTCGTCTTCCTCCCCGGCTCTTCTGTCCTCACCAGCTGACTCTCCCTCTCTCTCCCTCCCTCGCAGCTGGCACTTCGACGTCCACTTCAACGAGACGTTCAGCAACGTCGCCCCTCCCGCCATGATGCCCGCCGCCGCTCCGACCGCCTACGCGCCGAGCATGTCGATGGCGCAGTGGGCCGCCGTCCCCTCGCCCGCCGCCTCGATGAGCGCGCCTGCCGCCGCAGGCCACAAGCTGCACTCGCTCGCCAAGGCCATGCGCCCGACGTGGCCCTCGAGGCGCGACTGGGCGCAGCTTGCGCGATGGTCGCCCGTCGAGAACGGCGACGGCGACGAGCTCGAGCGGCGCGAGCGCGGCGTGCCGCTCATCGCCGTCTCGCTGCACGATGCCGACTACGACGGCGAGCGCTACGCCGAGGGCGGCGCGGGCGCAGGAGCGGGAGCAGGAGCGAGCCGGCCGTCGCGGCGCTCGAGCCTCGAGGGCGATGACGACGAGCGCGGCGTCCTCTTCGACGCCGACCTCGGCGAGCGCTCGACCGACCGCAAGCCGAGGGCAGCGAGGTCGGGCGACGACAGCAGCGACCTGTCGTCGTCGAGCGAGGAGCACTCGTCCGAGGACGAGGGCGCGGCCCAAGCGGCGTACGAGCGGCGGCGCGCAGCGAGGCGCTCGGCGAGGTCGTCGCCGGCGCTTGGTGCAGGTCCGGCGCAGAGCGAGGGTGAGCGCGGGCGGTATGCGCAGGTGTGAGCGAGGGCAGGGGGCGGTCCGAGCGCGAGGTGATAAGGAGGTCGAGGAGGAGGTAGACGGACAGTAACTTACTCACGCGCTCTCGTTCCTCTCGGCCACGTCCGTGAGAGGAAAGGCACCAACGTTGCGAAGACAGATGGGAGAGTGCGAGAGGAACAAGAGGAGAGATAGACGTGGAGGAGAGGAGGGGGACCGAGCAACAGGGGAGGGACAGCGAGAAGGGGTACGACACGGAGGAGAGAGGGGATGAACGAGTAGAGACAGGGTGTGGAGAGGGAGGACTAGGTACAGGGAGAGAGAGGAAGCCCTAGACGGGCGAGGCGCGGTCGTTGAGGTTGCGCACCTTCATCCAGGCGTTGGTCGAGAGGTTGTTGTCGTACCCGCGGCGCTCCCACCACTTCTGCGTCTCCTCCTTGTTGGCGACGCTGTCCTCGAGCGCCTCCTCGATCTCGAAGAAGCGGTACTCGATGTCGAGCCCGCTCGCGGCCCACCACTCGAGCGCGGCGACCTGGCCGTACTGGGTCGCGACGACGAGCACGTCCTTGTCGTACGCGAGCGCGAACCGGTCCTGGTGCGCGCGCCACCAGTCGAGGAGGGCGATGTTGCCCGTCCGGGAGATGTTGTGCAGGGCGACCTTGGAGTACCGCACGGGCAGGCCGGACGACGCCCACCAGTCGAGGCAGACTGCGAAAGACGAACAGCGACGTCAGCTCCTACTCTGCGTCGATGAGCGAGAGCGAGGAAGCACGCACCGGTCGAGCCCTCCATCGAGGCAAAGTCGAGCTGCAGGAAGGGAGCGCACGTGCATCAGCGCGAGCACGTTCGGGTCGGGGAGAGGAGGGCGACGCACGACGTTGCCGATCTTGAGCGGGAGCCCGCTGTTCTTCCACCACTCGAGCGAGCCGATCTGGCGCTTGAACGTGGCCGAGAGGAGCGCCGCTTCCGAATAGTCTGCAGGAGGCCCGAGCGGGGCGAGAAGGTCAGCTGCGGTTCGCGAGAGGCAGGGAAGAGCGGCGACGCACGAAGAGGGACGCCCGACTCGAGCCAGAAGTCGAGCACTGCAGGGATGGAGAGACCGTCAGTACTCGAGAAGGGCAGGAGGAGCGAGGGAGGAGGGACGCACTCTGCACCTGGCCGTGACGGGACGCCTCGTCGATGGCCTCGGCGGTCGTCTTTGGCGAGGGCGACAGGCCGAAGCGCGAGTTCTTGGCCCACTCGAGGACGTCGAGGCGGCCCCACGCGCTCGCGACGACGGGGAGGAGGTCCTGGCACTGGACGCGGAGCTGGTGCTCGTCCTCGCGCACGAGGTAGTCGAGGACGTCGACGAGGCTGAGGCGGAGCATGACGCGCGCGCCGAACTGGGTCAGGCTCGTGTGGCCCTCGGCGAGGCGGGCGTACTCGACGGGCACGAGCGAGTTGGTGGTGGCGGCGCGGAGGATGGCGCGGTCGAGCGGGGTCGCGAACTCTTGCCACGGGGCGGGTTCGGGGAGGGCGGTGCGGACGCCGAGGGCGTGTGCGAGCTCCCAGTCCTCGGTGTACTCGAGGATGAGCGACACGAGCTCTTGCGGGAGGCGGCGCGACGCAGAGTGCTCCTGGGGGACGACCTTGAGGAGGACGGCGGCGGCGGCTGGGTCGGCGTCTGGCGGCGCGGGCATGGTGTGGGCGGGTGCAGAGGGTCGAGGATGGGTATCGTCGGAGAGCAAGCCACCCATGGTGCCGGCTGGAGCAGAGGCGGGATGAGCGAAGGGCGGGCGAGAGGGCTGTCGTCGGCTTGGAACCTCGTCGCGACCCGAGTCGGGCAATCGGCGGAGGATTCGAGCGCCTCCCCTCGAGCCAGAAGCTCGCGCCTGCGGCCTGGATCTCGCCTCATCGCCCTACTCAGCACGCTCCACCACCCTCTGCCGCTGCACTCCGACTGCACTCTCGCGAGCTCTCGCACCTCGAGCTTCGTCGCCGACCCACCCGCTGCACCGCCAGAGCACCCTCCCCTCGGTCTCGACCCTCCGTCCCCTCGACCCCCGAACCTCATCTCTCGGCGACTATCTCGCCTCGCCCACTCGCCTAGCAGGCGCAAGCCGGGATGGACGGGCCCTACACGTTCCCTACACACCGCCTCGGCCAACTCGAAGGTCCGTCTCTCCCCTCCCTGTGCGAGATCGCGCCATCTGCCCCATCTCCCCTCATCTTCCCGAGGCGAGGGCGAAAGGTGGAGACGGTCCCCGCCCTCGCCTCGCCCGAGTCCCCCTGCAGTCGCCGCCAGCAGTCCCAGAGCGCAGGAGTATCGAAGACTGACTCCTCTTCCTCCCGCGCCCGCAGCCGGGAGCGACAAGACGCCGCTCGTCCTGGTCGCGTGCGGCAGCTACTCGCCCGTCACGTTCCTCCACCTGCGCCTGTTCGAGATGGCCCGCGACGACGCGACGTTCAACACCCAGTTCCACGTCATCGGCGGCTACCTGTCGCCCGTCAACGACCGCTACCGCAAGCTCGGCCTCGCCTCGGCAAAGCACCGCGTCGCCATGTGCGACCAGGCCGTCGACGACACGAGTGACTGGCTCATGGTCGACCCGTGGGAGGCCCGCCAGCCGCGCTACCTCCCGACGGCCCAGGTCCTCGACCACTTTGACCACGAGCTCAACACGGTCCGCGGCGGCGCCGACGTCGTCGTCGTCGACCCGCGCACGGGCGAGCGCCGCACCGAGAAGCGCCGCGTCCGCATCATGCTCCTCGCCGGCAGCGACCTCATCCTCACCATGTCCGAGCCGGGCGTCTGGGCCGAGAAGGACGTGCGTCCTCCCCTTCTTCGGCCCCTCTCCCCCTTCCCTCGAGCTTCATCCTGACGCTCTCGTCGGCTCTCGCGCTTGCAGCTGCACCACATCCTCGGCATCTACGGCCTGTACATCATCGAGCGCTCCGAGTCCGAGCTGGACCAGACCATCTTCTCGTCGTCGTCGGTCCACTCGCGGTCGCCGCTCGCCCTCTACCGCCACAACATCCACATGGTCGAGCAGACGGTGCGCAACGACGTGTCGTCGACCAAGGTCCGGCTCTTCATCCGCAAGGGCATGAGCGTCAAGTACCTCATCCCGACCGTCGTCATCCGCTACATCACGCGCCACGGCCTGTACCGCACGGCCGACCGGCGGCGCAGCTCGTTGGCGCAGGTCGCCCCGAGCGCGTCGTCGCCTGCGCTCGCTGGACCGAGCGGGACGAGCACGCCGAGACCGGCGTCGGCGGCGGCAGCACCTGCGCCCGCGCCAGCACCAGGTCCCGCACCGGCAGCAGCAGCGCCGAGCGACGCGCACCCGCAGCACGCCGAGGCCGAGCGCGAGCGCGCCAAGGGCCGCGAGGACGAGCGCGGGCGACGAGCTGCCGCGTCGTCGTCGCCGCCGGGAGGTGGAGGAGGAGGAGCGGGTCCGGGCGCGGCCGAGGACGCCGAGATGACGTGCGCGTGAGCTCGACGCTCGCTGCGGTTGGCGGTGCGCGCGTGTGTTGTCCGCGTGCGGGTGGTTGTGGCCCAGGGAGGGCGCAGGAGGGGCCGGTCCGTGTTGTATTCCCCTTTCCACCCTCGCCCCGCTCGCCCTCGTCGGCGGCGGCGGCAGCCTTTGACGCCTCGTCCTTCTCCTCCCCTTTCGCCCTTTCTGGGATCCCGCCTTTAGCGCCTAGCCCCTGCCCTCGTGGCTTGTACAGTTCTCTGCGTCGTGTCCCGCTCTTCTGTGCCCCCTCGCTTTACCCCTTCTGGCTCGCCGACCTCGCCTCGCCTCGCCCCGGCCGACCTGAAAACCCGAGCACTACTTGGCTTTTCCAGCATGACTGTGCGAAGAGAGCGCGAGAGGCTTTCCGAGCGAGCGCGAGCCCGGACGAAAGGTTGCCGGCCGCCCTCCCCTCCTTCTCGGAGCGGAGGCCGTGAGCGTGGGGAGGAAGAGCTTCGTCCGCTCATCAGCCGCTCCTCCGCCCAGCCGCACAGCAAGCAAGGAGCGCAGTACTGCGGTCGATGCTGGCAGGCCTCGTCCCAGGGTTGCTCATCGTCCTCGTCCTGGCGTGGCTCATGCTCTCGCCGTCCTCCTCCTCCTCCACCTCCCTCACTTCGTCCCCCGCGACCCTCGTCCCGACCCTCGCCGTCGGGGCTCTCCTGCCCGCCATGATCCTCGCCCGCGTCTTCTCGCCCGTGCGCTACTACGCCAAGCTCGTCACCTTCCTCGTCGGCTCGGCGAGCGCCTCTGCGTTTGGCGTCGCGTCGTCCTTGGTCATGGCCGTCCTGGGCCGCCGCGAGGACATCCAGTGGCTCGTCGCACGGTTCCTCAAGTACACGACCGCCCCGCTCCTCGGCGTCAAGTTCCGCGTTGAGGGCGCCGACAAGCTCGAGACGACCCACCCGGCCGTCCTCGTCGGCAACCACCAGACCATGCTCGACCTCCTCTGTGCGTCCCCCTGGACCCTCCTCAGACTCTCGCTGAAGCGGCGCACGCTGACCTGGCGCGAGCGCACCCCCTCCCGCAGACCTCGGCGCCATCTTCCCGCCGCGGACGACCATCATGGCCAAGCGCGAGCTGCAGTGGGTCCCGATCCTCGGCCAGTTCATGACGCTCGCAAAGGCCATCTTTGTCAACCGCGTCAAGCGCGAGGACGCCATCCGCGTCTTTGACCAGGTCGCCAAGGAGATGAAGCGGCGCGAGGTGCGTGCCTCTCTCTCTCTCCCTTCTCCTCCAGCCCGACCAGGAGCTGACGCATGCCCTCGCACAGCTGTCGCTCTTCATCTTCCCCGAGGGTACCCGCTCTGCGTCGGCGACGCCGTCGCTCCTGCCGTTCAAGAAAGGCGCCTTCCACCTCGCCGTCCAGGCCGGCCTCCCCATCGTGCCCATCGTCTGCGAGAACTACGCCCACATCTACTACTCGAAGGCCAAGCGCTTCAACGCGGGCGAGATCGTCGTGCGGGGTGCGTCCGCACTCTCCCTGACCTCGTCCTCGTCGCGAGCGGCAAAGGCTGACCTCTCCCCTCTCCCGCCCGCAGTGCTCGACCCGATCTCGACCGAGGGCGTCGTGTCGTCGCACAACGACATCACGGCTCTGATCGAGCGCACGCGCATGGCCATGCTCGAGGCCATCGAGCAGCTCGGGCGCGAGCGCCGCGCACAGCTGGGCGGGCCCGACGGCGAGCGAGAGGCGCTCCTCCCGCCGACGCCGAGGGCGTCGATCGGCGGTGTCGAGACGGAGGGAGAGACGGCGAGTGCGCGGTTGCCCGAGGGGACGCAGTGAACACGGGTGAGGTCGAGCTGAAGAGGTCGGTGCGGTTCGCGGGCGAGGATTGTCTAGAGGCGGTATCGGCGTTGTTGGCGGGACTTTTCTTGCGTGTGTAGCAGCTGCAGTGGCACGTCGTTCTCTCTCTCTCTCCTTCTGCGCCCGCGGCGAAAAGGCGAGACTTCGGAGGTCAGTCAGCTCGGAGGCGACGGAAGCTCAACCTCCTCATCTCTCTCGCTCACCACCGCAAGAGCCGAGCTACAGGTGCGCACAGAGCTCTCGCAGCTACTCAAGAGCCCGGCTGACCCGTCGAGCGGCGCGCGCAGCAGCCATGTCGCCCTCTCCCCGAGTGGAGCTGTCCCCGGTCGAGAGCGCGCTGCTCCACCTCGCGTCGGCACCTGCAGGAGCGTCGCCGGTCGTCGACGCGGCGTGCAGTGCCCTGCCCGAGCCGGCTCTCACCTCGCCCCTCGCCCGTGCCGTCTTCCATCTCGAGCGCAACCAGGTCAACGGCCGCCTCGAGGCCGGCGTGCGCCTGCCGACCACCGACGGCGACGCGCTCGAACAGGCCAAGCAGGAGGACCTGCTCGCACTCGCCGTGTCGGCCCTGCACGCCTACGCCCAGGTCAACTGGACCGGCCCCTCCCTCCCGCTCGCCCCGCTCGCCCTCTTCGACCCCGACCAGCTCAAGCAGCTCGACCCGCCAGCGACCGAGCAGGAGCTCAACGACCTCGCCATCGACCAACTCGCACTCGGCGGCGAGCCCGTCTACCACCTGTCCAAGCAGACGCCCTTCCTCTACCTCGCCCTCCAGCTCCTCGGCCTCGTCCCCTCTCCCTTCGCCCCATCGTCGTCCTCGTCCACCGCCTCGACCTCGTCCGCCTCCGTCGCCGCCTCGAACGAGCCCCGCGGCCCGCAGTGGGCGACCCGCCTCCCGTCGCTCGCGACGTGGCGCCTGCGCGCCGGCATCATGTGGCTCAAGATCCTCGACGAGCCCGTGCCCCTCCCCGCCTACATCGCCTCGTCCGCCTCGGCCCTGCGCCTCGCCCTCCCGCAAGGCGCCGACCGCGCGACGACGACCCTCTCGCTGTCGCTCCTCGCGACCCTCCTCTCGCGCGCGAGCCCGCACAGCCGCGCCCAGAAGGAGGCGAGCGACCTCGCGCAGCAGGCCGCCGACGAGGTCAAGCTCGAGTGGGAGCTGACGGGCCGCATGGGCAAGCGCACCAAGTGGCAGGTCGACGAGAAGACGCAGCTCGTCGTCCTCGCGCGCGACGAGACGAGCGCGGCGACGGCGGCGGCCCGAGCGCAGAAGGGCGACGGCGAGGCGGCAGCAGGCGGCGCCAAGGCCGACAAGCGCGTCGTGCCCGAGGTGCTCAACCTCAACGACGACACGCTCCTCGAGAAGACGGCCTTTACGGCGGCGGGCGAGGCGGCACCAGCGGCGGCGCCCGCGACGGGCGACGACGCCGACCCGCCCGCGCTCGGCAGCCTCGACCCGTCCGAGCAGCCCTCGATCTCGCCCTTCTCGCAGGCCGTCCTCCTGTCGCTATCGCTCGCGACCCTGCCCGCCCCGACCGCCCTCATGCACCTCTCGGCCGACGTCCTCTCGTCGTCCCAGATTAGCGCGTTCGTCGCCCGCGTCCTCGACGACCCGCAGAACTGGTCGGTGCACAGCATGGCGCTCCTCCTGCGATGCCGAGGCGAGGCCGGCCGGTCCCGCACCGTCGAGCGCGGCGTCCTCCAGATGCAGGCGCTCGTCGACCAGCTCAAGGACGGCTCGCCGACCGAGATCAGCGCGATCTCGTCGGCCGTCAAGGACGCCGACGTCGCCGCCGCGCGCGAGCGCCTCGCCCAGTTCCACGCGCTCAATTTGCCGCCCGCGTGGGAGATGGAGCGCGAGCTCGCCGTCCGCTACACGTCGCTCGGCGTCGTCAAGTCGGCGCTCGACATCTTCACGCGCCTCGAGATGTGGGACGAGGTCGCGCGCTGCTGGATGACGCTCGAGCGGCCCGACCGCGGCGTCCAGGTCATCCGCGACCTGCTCGAGGGCGCCAAGAGCGAGAGCGACGCCGTCATGCACGACCGCAAGGGCGCCGGCGCGCGCACGTTCCGCGGCGGCGAGAAGCGCGAGGCCAAGCTGTGGTGCACCCTCGGCGAGCTCGAGCGCAAGCCCGAGCACTACGAGCGCGCGTGGGAGGTCAGTGGCCACACGTCGTCGCGCGCCCAGCGCAGCCTCGGCGCCGTCTACTTCACGGCGGGCGAGTACGACAAGGTCAAGGTCGCGCTGCGCCTCGCGCTCGGCATCAACCCGCTCTTCCCGCGCACCTGGTTCCTCCTCGGGTGCGCCGAGATGCGCCTCGAGGACTGGGCCGGCGCCCAGGACGCGTTCGGCCGGTGCGTCGGTCTCGACGGCGAGGACTCGGAGAGCTGGAGCAACCTCGCGAGCTGCCACTTGCGGCGCGGCGAGCTCGAGGGCGACGCGCGCGAGGTCGCTGCGAGCGGCGCCGCCGAGTGGGACGAGGAGCTCGACGAGGCGCCCACGGTCCCCGACGTCGTCGTCGCCGAGTCGTCTGCACCCGCCGCCGTCGTCGCTCCCGGCGAGGAGGACGATGCGGCGCCCGTCGTCACGCTGCCCTTCTCGCGCAAGAGGGCCGCCTTCCAGTGTCTGCGCCAGGCCATCAAGTACTCGTACGACTCGTGGCGCTTGTGGTACAACTACATGGTCGTCTCGATGGACGTCGGCGAGCTGAGCGAGGCGTGCCGAGCCCTCGAGCGCATGGTGCGCATGCGCATCGACAAGGACGGCGAGAACGCCGTCGACCTCGAGGTCCTCGAGAAGCTCGTCGACGCCGTCACTCGCGGCCACGACGACGATGGCTCGACGGCTACCTCGGCCGACGGCGGCGCCCAGGTGAGCGTCAACCCCAACTTTGGCAAGGGCCTGTACCGCCCCGTCGCGCACCTCGTCGAGACGACGATCCTCCCGCGCATCAATGACTCTCCCCGCATCTTCCGCGCGCACGCCCGCCTCTCCCTGTGGCAGGGCGACTACGCCGCCGCGCTCGACGCCCACCTCAAGGCGTACCGCGCCGGCGTCGTCACCGACTCGACCGTCGAGCACGACCGGGCCAAGTTTGTCGACGCGGCCGAGCAGGTCGACACGCTCGTCAGCATGCTCGAGAACTACGGCGACAAGGAGCGCAAGGACGGCTCGGGCCTCGTCGCGCCCGACTGGAAGTTCCAGGCGAGGAGTCTCGTGCGCACGTTCCTCGGCCGCACCAAGAGCGCTTTCGAGGACGAGCCAGAGTACGAGCGCCTCAAGGAGCTTGTCAAGGAGTTGCGCTAGACGATGCGGGCCTCTCTCTCGGGTGTTGTAGACGAATAGAGAACTTTGCACCGCAGCTTTCTACGACCATCTTCTCCTCCTCCTCGTCGTCCGTCTCGCTCGTCCTTCCTCCTCCTCACTTGCGCTTGGCGATGAAGAGGTCCGTCTCGTACGGATAGGCAAAGATGCCCTCCTTCTCGTCGATCCACTCGCGGCCCTCGCCGCGCCGGATCGTCTCGCGCAGGCGCTGCTCGAGGCTCGAGCGCTCCGAGTCGGTGAGGGCCGTGATGTAGCTCTTGCTGAACACGCGGTCGACGGCGAGCGCCTCGGTCGTCGGGAGATTGCGGTGGACTGTGCGCGAGGGAGGGAAAAGTCAGCGAAGGAGGGAGAGGGAGAGAAGCAGCCTCGAGCAGGAGGAGCAGCGAGGGCGCACACTTGGCGTGCGACGGCTCGGTGAACAGGTCGTGGTACTCGTGCTCGTCGTACATCTTCTTCCACAGGCCGTGTCGGTATTGCGGCGTGTCTGCAGGTGAGAAGGTCCCCTTTATCAGCTGCGCTCGAGCGTAGGTCCGAGCGGGGAAAAGCGAGGACGCACCGCTCTCAAACTGCTCGTACGCGTCGCGTAGGCCGGCGACCCAGCCGACGTTGCGGTCCTCAAGGTTCCAGATGAGGCACCAAGCGCCGCCAGGCTTGAGGATGCGGCCGATCTCGCGCACAGCGCTCGTTTGCGAGGTACCCGTCCAGTGCCAGGCCTGCGGGACCACGGTATCAGCTTCGTGCTCTGGAGCACAGCGAAAGGGTGCAGCGCACCTGCGCGATGACGACCTGCGAGTCTCGAGCCTCAGTTAGCCGTGCGCCGGGTGCAGAGGAGCGAGACGAGGAAGAGGCCCGAGCGCACCAGGTCCGCCTCGCCGTCCCCGATCGGTACCTTGTCGAACGCCCCGTCGACGCAGGTCACCTCGATATTGCTCCCGACGAGCCCCTGCTTCTCGAGGCCTTTGGCAAACCCCTCCCTCATGCCCTCGCTCGGCTCGACCGCCGTCAGCCTCGCGACCCGCTTGCCGTCCTCGGCTCCGCCTTCCTCCTTGGCGCGCTCCAGTACAGCCTGGAGGAAGCCACGCGTGAAGAGGCCCGTGCCGGACCCGAGCTCGACGACGTGTGCGCCTTTGGCTGAGGGCGGGAGAAGGTCGAGGATCTGGGCGTGCGCCTGGGCGGGGTAGGTCGGGCGAGCGCGGTCGTACAGGCCCGAGGCACCTGCACAGGAAGTCCCTCGTGGTCAGGGCGAGTGCGTAGCTGCTGAAGCAGGTCGGCGAGCACCTCGTGGTCCGCCGGCCGAGAGGGGAGAGGGAGGAAGCGGAAGCGCACCCGACTTGGTGAAGTTGCTCGTCGCAAAGTCCTTGTGATCCTTGTGCTCCTGCGGCATGTGTACTGCCCTGGTGGTGCTCAAGGGCCGAGTGAGGCGAGTGCCGAGATGGGCGAGTGGGGTGACGAGGGCGAGGTGAGGCTGGCGCGGCACAAGGGCGAGGCGGGTGGAAGTCCGTGCCAAGAGAGAGATGTAGATGAGGCGAGAGAGCATGCAGCAGGCGTGCAGAGCAAGCGAGAGAGGAGCGAGGCGGACCTCTGGCGCCATCTCGAGCGGCGATCCGCCCGAAACGAGCCGTCGGCCTCCGCAGCGAACGGCCAAAGTTGGCTCCTGGCTCCGACGCCCTCGCCTCTCACCCGAACTCGCTTGCCTTGACTTGCGCGAGTTGATCCGCACCCGTCCGAGAGGCGACGCCCGCCGGACTGGACACCGCGAGGCAAGAGGGTCCGTGCGGGCGGCTCGGGCAAGCCTTGCTGCCCCTTGATCCTGCAGAGACCGAGAGGGTCTTTTCCTGAGCCGCTTTGACACGCTCGTGTAGAGTGGCTCAGTGTGCACCTATGCATGTCGCGCACAAGACGGAAGACCTTGGAGAAAGCGCGCAGGAGCTCTCCACCGGCTGCTCAGCACCGTGAACGTCCTTCCACGCGGCGAATCGCGTCGCGGCCGGTCCTACCGCTCCACCACCCCTTCTGTGGTCTCCGACGACGTTACCCAGTACGCATGGCTCGCGCTGGAGGCCTTCAGTGAGCCGCTCGAGCCGCGATTCTGATCTGGACGGGGGGTCGGCGCCATCTGCGATCTCCGGCCTCACGCTTGCGGGCGAGTCCTGACCGGCCTGAGACCGTCGACTCGGTCTCGCGTAAGCCCTGGACGGAAGGGCGAGAGCTTCGGAGGACGTGACGAGGCGGGACAGGCGAGAAAGTCAACACTCGGCTCGCGCTCCTCGCTCTCTCCTTCTACAGGGAGGGGAAGCAAGCCGACGCCTGCGGGATCGCCAGGAGCAACGGCTACCTCCTACGGTGCTTTGAGTGTCATGGCGCCGTCTCCGTCGCCGTGACGACGGCCATCTACCTCGCCCTTTTCACCGACTTGGCGCCCGGCGTCGCCGCACTCGCCATCGTGAGCGTGCAAGGCCCGATCCCGTAGAAGGACTCGATGAGCCTCTCGAAGAGCTTGATCGGCGTGCGAAGACGAATGGAGGCCACGCGCGCTGCTCCCAGCGGGACGCTCGCTCTGAGCGCACGGACCTGCGGCTTGACGCCGACCACGTCAGCACCGCTGCTCTCCCTTCGATCTGTGCATTCGTGGCAATGCAAAGTGCTCTCGAGCGCAAGGGTCGAAAGAGCGACGAGCTGAGGACACTCGAGCGAGCGAGGCTGAGGAGCAGAGGCCGATTAGCGAAAGTCAAGCAAGCTGTTCACGGAGATTAGGATTCGGCGCTGGACCGATTCGAGTTAGCCGGACCCGGCGTCCTTGTGTGCACTTGTGTACCAAACCGGCCCGGCAAAAGCGCTGACTAAGCCGGACGAAACCCGAGCGTTAAAGCCGGGTCGCCGGGTCGCTTCGCTCGAGCCTCGACGGCGAGCGAGCTGCTGCCGCTCTCGGTCCCTGGACGCTCTCGGAAGGCTCTCGTCGCAAGCACTCGAGGGGTTCCTGCTCGGAGAGACCGAATGCAACGACCGAGCGAGAAGAGGGACGAGAGAAGAGGTGCGACTCGGCAACGAGCACGACGAGCGACAAAGCGCGCGTCGAGCGAGGCTCGGGGTTCTTACGAGGCAGATGGAGACGACAGCTTCAACGTAGTGCGGCAGGAACGGCGAACGACTCAGTGGAGACGCGGCGAAGAGAGGACAAGAGAAAAGAAAGGCCGCTCGCTTCTCGAGCCTCTCGCGCCTCCCACCGCCCTTGCACAGCTCCTCGACGACGCGCGCGATGTATAATGAATGCAGAAGAGGGCGACGCACTCGCTTAGAAGCGCGAGGCGATGCGGCGAGCTTGAGGAACGAAGCGCGCGCGTGACGCCTCGCCGAGCGAGCGGCGCTCAACAGCCGGCGGCGGGACGGACCTGCCCTGGCCAAGGACGTCAGGGGCGCTCTGCGGACGTGCGACAGGCGTACCGAGTCAGTGGGAGGACGTCGACGGCGAGCGAGAGCGCAAGAGGGGAAACAGGGAGAGAGGGTCCGTGCGGCGCACCTGCAGGACGTTCTTGACCCAGTCGAGCGCGTGCTTGATCGTCTTGGCCGCGACAGGGCTCGACGAGCGTGCATCGCTGCGCGTGTGGTTCCTGCACCATTGCGCGACCTGCTGCGCGACCTCGACGCCGAGTGCGCCCTGCTCGACGTAGGCCCTCGCGGCGACGAGGTCGGCGCCGCGTGCTGCAGCGGCGAACGCGCGCCACGACTCCTCGTTGACGGCTCGAGCGTGCGTCGGGTCGGCCTTGGACATGTCGGCGAGGAGCGCGAGGGCGAGGACCTCGGCGACGATGACCTTGTTGACCTCGTGCACGGCGGATGGGTCGGCGAAATAGCGTGCGTCGGCTGCGCGCAGCTTGAGCACGCTCGTGAGGAGGATGTAGGGGCCGGTCGAGACGAGGGGAAGGAAGTGGGCGCCGCGCGAGGACGACGTCTGCCAGAAGAACTTGTTGACGAGGGCGTGCGACGGCGCGACGAGCGCTTTGACCATGTCGATCTCGATCTCGTAGCTCACGCCAGCTTCTTGACGTCTGCAAGGAGGAGAGCGTCAGCATGCGGCGTCGACGCGCTCGCAGAAAGAGAGACGACTTGCGCTCGAGCCCCCGGGTCGCTGATGAGCATGAGCCCGCCGGCCGCCGCCGTCATGTGCTGCGTCGGGTGACGACGTCAGGGTCAGTGAGGTGTGCGGCTCAAAGAGAAGTAAGTGCTCACGTCGACGGTCGAGAGCGCTCGCTGGTCGGCCCGCTCGAGGTCGACGAGCTCACGGTCGTTGACCGGATCGAAGACGACGAGCATGAGGGACACGCTGCGAGGTCGTCACGGCGTCAGCTACCGTTGCTGTAGATACAGTGTGCTCGAGATGAGCGGACCTCAGGTTGTGCAGCGGGAGGAGAACCTTGCGCGAGAGCCCGACCAACTCGGCGACCTCCATGTCGTGCAAGAGCTCGCACGCCGCCGCTAGTCCTGTCGACGAGAGCAGCGTCAGGTACTTAAGCCGAGATCGAGAGAGGTGAGAGAGGTGCAGGGCGACGTACCCGTGAGCGCATAGCTCCTCTCGCTGCTGTCGAGCGCGACGGACCGGTGCTTGTTGCAGGCTTCGTCGAAGCCCTGCACGACCCACACACCGATCTGGCCGAACATGGACATCGAGCATGTCGTGTGCGGAGCGGGCGCGATGTAGGACATCTTGTCGAGGAGGAGGAAGGAGGCGAAAAGGTCGATAGGCGCGGTCGAGCGACGAGCGCGATCGCGCTCGGCGAGCATGGCCGCCCGTGGACTTTCCGAAGCCAGACGAGAGGAGGAGGGACGGCAGGGCGTGCGCCGAAAGGAGAGCGAACGCCGGAGGAAGAGGTCCGAGCGCGGCGACGAACGTCTGCGAGCGCTCGAGCAGCGTCGTCAGCCGCTTGGTCCACCTCGTGAGGGCACTCGGGTGGGAAGAGAGAGGTAGGAGGAGCGCACCTTGTCGTTGAGGTCGAGCTTGACGGCCTGCTGGATGAGGAGCGCGGTCGAGCCTCTCGAGGACGACGAGCGAGAGCGAGGAGACGAAGACAACAACGTTGCAGACAGTGGACGGCGCGTGATAGGGGAGGAGAGGCCGAGAGGGACAGGCTAGAAGTGCACGCGGACGCAGTTGCTCATGTGCGAGACGACGGGGCAGTAGGGGCACTTGAGGGTCCTGCGGGCGGCGAGGAAGGAGGACGAGGTCAGCGTGCGCGTCATACCGACGACCTTAACGCACAGACCCTGCTCGACTCTCGTCGAGTAAGGAGCGCGCGAGATGAGCAGGAGAAGACGAGCGCGACGCACGGCGTTCCCCTCGCGAGCCTCTGGAGGCTCTCGCGCGCGATGACGTGGCCGCACGGCAGGAGCATCGGCGGGTTCTGCACCGTGCTCTGCTCCTTCGAGACGGGGCACGCAAAGATTGAGTGGAAGCGGTAAGGCAGGGGGAGCGGGATCTCGACCTGCGGGCGAGGAAGAGGGAGAGGGTGCGTGAGAGGGTCGTCAGGACGACTTCGACTGCGATTAGAGTCGAGCAGGCGTGCGCGAGCGCAGCCCGAGCGACTCGATGAGCGCAAGGGAGAGAGCTGACGACTCACCGGAAGTTCGCCGACCGCGCTCCACTCGGTCCGCTTCTCCTTCATGACGGCGCGCACCTTCATGATCTTGGCGAGCGCGCCTCCTCCTCCGACGTCCGTCACGACCGTGAGCGGGCTCTCGCTCGGGAGGCCCAGACCCTTGAGGAACGCCGTCGCGAACGCGGCGCCGAGTGCGCGCTTGGACCTCGCGCGCGCCTCGGGGCGGAACAGGGCGCCGTACGGCGAGGCGACGAGGCGCGCGAGCGGGAGGTACAAGGGGCAGGTGAGGAGGGCGCAGATGTCGTGCGCGCGGGCGGGCGTCATGAGGCGGCGGAAGTGGGTGCCGCCGTAGTCGAGGGCGGCGCGGACGTGGGGCGGCGGAGGAGGGTGGGCGCTCGAGGCGGCGCCGGGGCCGCTGCCGCCGGGCAGGGACGCGAGGGACGATTTGCGCCGTGCGAGAGAGCCGAGGACGGGCTCGGTCGGACCCGGCGCCGGCGCCGTCTCCGTCTCCATGGCGTCCGAGGCGCCTCCTCCTGCTGCTCGCGCCGCCGCCGCCGCTGCCGCCGCCGCCTCCTCCTCGCTCGACGCGCCTGAGAGGATGATGTTGACGAACTCCTCGCGGCGCAGAGCGTACTCGAGCTCGCGGCCCGGGTCGGCGTCGTCGCCTTGCTGCTCGACCCAGTCGAGGGCGCGCGTGCACGTGCCGTCGCGCAGCTCTGCGAGGATGGCGTGGAGCTCGCGCAGCTGAGCGAGGAGGTCGTCGGTGAGCTCGGGCGGAACGGGCGTGCCCGACTCGGTGAGGAAGGTCGAGAGGGCGTCGAACGCGCCGAGGCGGGCGAGGTGGGTCGCGATGGTCTGGTTGAGGGCGACGGCGACCTCGGGAGTCGAGAACGGGGTCGGGTCGTCGAGGTCGAGTGCTGCCGAGGAGGATGCGGCGGCGGCGGCAGCAGGTTCAGGTGCGAGGGCGGCGAGTTGCGGGTGGAGTGACGCAGGTGGGGGAGGTCGAGGAGGAGGAGGGAACAGGGGCGGCGGCGGCGGGCCGAAGCGCTGCGAGCGGGCGACGGAGCGTCAGTCATGGTCATGGTCTCGGGCGGGAGTCGAGGCAGGCGCACCTTGTCTGCGGACTTGGCGAGGCGCGAGATTGCCGAGGCCCAGTCCTTGTGGAGCTGAGCGCTCTGAGCGTTTGTCGTCTTGAGGAACGAGCTGAGCGGGAGGAGGTCGTCGCCGAGGCTCGAGCCCTTTGTCGGCTCCAAGGGTGCGGGCCCGGCGTGAGGAGAGTCGGTCGTCGCGGGTGGTGGGGGACGAGGAGGACGAGGAGGGGCGACGAGGTGGGCTCGCGCCTGCTCGAGGCGGGCGAGGATGGCGTCGACGTGGCTCAGGTTGCCCTCGTGGGCAGCGTGTGCCCTCTGGCGCACCTGGTCGAGCTCTTCAGCGAGCGGGTCCATGGCGGCGAGGCGGTCGGGAGCCAAGAGCGAGATGAGGACGACGACGGCCTTTGCGCCTCGCCCACCCTCACCAGCTGCCACCAATGTGAGCTCTGCTGCCTTTTGGGACTCTCAGGAACCTTGCTGACCCCTCCCCTCGCGCCGCAACAGGGTCCCGACTCCTCGCTACAGCGTCGAACCCTCACCCTCGACTCAGCCGGTCCGTCCCTCTCTCCGCTCTCGCTCGGGCACGCCTGCTTCCGCCATGCAGCTCGAGCTGAGCCTTTTCGAGGTGCTGATCTAGCCGCCCTCCCCGCAGTACACGGCCGACGAGTTCAACTTCGCCGACGCGCCCCGCCCCTTCCGCAACCCCAACTACTCGCGCCCGGGCCAAGGTGCCGGCCAGGGCAAGCGCAACAAGTCGCTCAAGCAGATCCTCGCCCTCGAGCGCGAGCGCGTCGACCGCCTCCTCGAGGACCGCAAGCTGCGCGTCCTCGCCAGCGTCGACGAGGACCTCGGACCGGCGCCGGCGCAGGACGCCGACATGCAGGGCGAGGGAGCGGCCGTCGCGAGGGAGCCGACCGAGGCGGACTTGGCGCGGGCGGCAGAGACTGAGAGGAGGCTGCAGGAGGCGTTCCAGGAGGTCGTCAGCTGTCCGTCCCCCTCTCTCCTCTCTTCGACATCCTCGAACGAGGCCGGCTCACTCTTCTCCACCGCGATCTCGCAGACTCGTCGATCGAGGCGCCGCCGAGCTTGCTGCCGCAGAAGCGCTACTGCGACGTGACGGGGCTCGAGGTGCGTCCTCCTTTGCCTCCCTCCCTTCGTTCTCGCCTCGAGCTCGTGCAGGGTGGTCACTTTCCGCCGCCCTCGTCGCTCTCGAACACCTCAATCGTCGCTGCGGTGTTGCACTCGCGACTGACGCTCTCCTCGTCCCTCTCCCTACCCCCTCGCGCTCGATCCGCTCTTCCGCCCTCTCTCGCAGGCCAAGTACACCGACCCCAAGTCGACGCTGCGCTACCACAATCCCGAGGTGTACGACGTCCTGCGCACCTTCCAGCCGGCCGTCATCCAGGCCTACCTCGCCGTGCGCGGCCAGGGCGTCGTCCTGCGGTGAGCTCGAGTCGTGGAGGAGCGAGGGCTCGAGGGCGTGAAGGATGTAGCTCGTGTTGTTGTACGATCATCTTCTCTCCCTGTCGCTCTCGAGAGCGCGTGAGGCGCGGCGAGCAAGGAGAGCTAGAGAGAGCGAGAGCTCGCGACGACGATCACTGCGCTCGAGCCCCCGGATCGAGGTCCGTCTCGCTTCTCAGCACGCTCCTCAACGCTACAACCTCGACGACCCTCTCCCTCTACTCGCCCCACCTCTGCTGCACGACGACCGGCCTCTCGCTTGCCGCCCTCGCCCTCGGCTCGAGCCTCCTCGCCTCGTCCTCGCGGCCCACCTCGTCGCACGCGCCGCGCACGAGCTGGGCGAGCGGCACGTCGAACGTGACGTGCATGTGAGTGATGGACTCGAGCGTCGTGTCGGCCTCGCGGTGCCGAATCCGGACGCAGTACGTGGTCGAGCGGGGAGGGGGAGCGGCGCACGAGGAGAGCTGGTCGAGGTGGAGGTCGATGGGCCTCCAGGTGACGAGGAAGGCGCCGGCGCGAAGCTTGTCGGTTATGGCGGGCTGAAGGTGCGCTGCGAAGAGAGAGTACGGTCAGAGCTGCGAGCGCGAGAGGCGGCTGAGGATGGGTGAGAGAGGACGCACGTGACGCGGACACCAACTCGAATGGCGTCGGCGGACCATGCCATCCTAGCCTCCCCGCCTCCCACATGCGAGCGAGCCACGTCCCACCGTCCAAGCCGCCGGGAACGTGCACCGCCGTTGGCGCCGCGAGGAGCTCCATCCCGGGCTCGTGCGCCGCCCTGCCGTCGCTGCGCGCGAGCCAGCCGTGCGGCGAGCGGTGCGCGGGGATGCACACGGCGGGGAGGACGATGTGCAGCGGGTCGTCGGGCCCGCCTTCGCCCGAGCCCGCGGCAAAGTAGTAGGGGCGTCCCGGGAGCAGGGTCGGCTGCAGGACGACGCGGCGTGCGACCGAGGGCGGAACGAGGTGGTCGAGGAAGAAGGTAACGAAGCGCGAGATGACGGCCATACCGCCGAGGTTTCTGAACTGCGTGCACGCGCAGAGGGGGTCAGCGAGGCTCGAGCGCGAGGCGGCGATGAGCACTCGCTGTGGACGCACGATCGGGGCGAGTTGGTCATAGCGCTCTCTCGGAACGATCTCGAGGTCGATCGTGTGCAGACGGGAGGCGACGAGCTCGGCTGCATGCGTGACTGTGCAGCGGGAATCAGCGCTCTATTCCGGATCGAGGGTCGTCCAGCGACAGCAAGATGGCTCACTGAGTGCCGCATTGAAGGCTCGCGCTTCTGGCTCAGAATCTGTAGCAGGAGGAGGGTCAGCTCGAGTTCTGCAGGGGAGCGCAAGAGGGAGGGAGCGCACCTCGGAGCGCGATCGGAGGGAGGCCTGTGGAGCCGGCTTGGGCCGGCCTGCGAAGCTGGCTCGAGAAGTAGATCGCGTGAGGGTGTCCAATCTCGCGGCTGTCCGGCTCTGCAGGTGCGACGTCAGCTTCCGAGGTATGTCGAAGAGGGGAGGTGCGAGAGAGACGCACCTGCAGGTCCAGGATGGTCGCCGGGGCGGCGGTACGGGCCAGGCCCGATGCCGGGCAGAGTCGCAGGCACCGGTCGAGGCATCTGAGCGAGCAAGGTGTCGAGCTGCAGTCGCGAGAGCGAGGGAAGGAGGGGAAGAGCGGCGCAAGACGCGGACGCCGAACGAGCGCGGATCCGAGCCGGACGTTCCGCGGACGGACGACGCCGAGAGCAGCCCGCCGGCAAGCAAGCAGAGCGACGCACGGACAGGAGGTTGATCTGCACGGGCCCGTGCTCGAGGCGGAGCTGACAGCTCGCCGCGCTCGCGCTGGCCGGCTGGTTGAGGGCCAGGGAGCGGCAAGCAAGCCATGTCGACGGGTCGCGGCGCCGAGCTGAAGCTTCAGACGAGGCTGAGGCGCAATAATGGGGCAGGCGCTGGTGAGGGATGGTGAGAAGGTGGGGCATCGAGGTCGGTGAGGGGAAGGAGGAGGTGGGGGAGGACGAGTGGCTCTGCGGCGGGCGTGGGTGGGGCACAAGGGGTTTGAGATGTCAGCTCCGGCCAACGAGCAGCGAAAAGAGCACGCAGCGCACCTGAATGAGAGGATGTGGCTCGCCAAAGTCGAGGAGCTGATGAGGACGAGGGCGAGTCGTGCGCGTCGGGGATGGCGTGGGAGCGGTCGTTCAGCGACTCTGGTGCTTCGGAGAGTGTCGTAGAGCTGCACGAGGGGCGCGGACGCGAGCTCAGTTGTGCGGCGGGAGCGAGAGAGCGTGCGTCGACCTCGCCGGCGGCGGCCCAGGAAGTCTGGAGCCCAAACGGTGCGGTTGGGGGCGACTTGCGCATAGGCAGTAGCTCGACTCTCCTCGCTCCGACGACGCGCTCGTTGTCAGTCGGACAAAGGCGAGGAGCCGAGGCTCGACCTCGAGAAGGTCCGGGCCGCTCTCTCCGCAAGCACGACTCGCTCTCTCACACTCGCCGCTCAACAGGCAGTACATGCATGCCCGCCCTACTGCTCGCCACGATGCCCCCAGACCGTCACCCTGCCCTCGCCTCGCGGCACCGGCGCGTACCTCGCCGCCTCGCTGCGCACCTCGACGCTCGTTCCCCTCACGAGCGCGTCGAACGCCGAGTCAAACTCGACATGGACGTGCGTAGGCGGGCCCTGAGCTGGGTCGTGGATGATGTAGAGGCAGAAGGTCGTCGAGCGAGGGGGAGGGGCGGGGCACGAAGCGAGGACGGCGGTGGGCAAGACGAGCGGGCGCCACGAGACGGCGGGTGCGCCGGCGCTCAGGTAGGCACCGATGCCATCAGGAAGGCTTGCTGCACGTAGGGCGAGGCGGCGGGTCAGGTTGTCGCTCGGGTCAAGGAGCGTGGAAGAAGGGGATCGAGCGCTCGACTCACGGGATCTCGAGTCGAGCACGAACGGCACCGGCGGACCGCCGCAGCGCAGCTCGCCGCTGCTCCACAAGCGCGCCGTGCGCGTTAACTCGAAGCCTCGAGCGCCCGCGACAGGCACCAGCGTCGGACCAGCGAGCGTCGCCCTCCCGCCTCCGCCGTCCGCCCTTGCGACCCAGCCGGCAGCCGACTGCATGACGTGTACGCGCAGCGCCGGGCACACGACGTGGAGCGGGTGCGTCGCCGTGCCATCACCCTGCGCGGGCTTGAAGATCATGGCCTGCGAGGGCGTGTGCGCCGGCCGACTTGCGAGGAGCTGACCGAGTTGAGGCGGGACGAGCTCGTTGACGGCCCATTCGAGGAAGCGGCGGATGATGATCGGGCCGTTCATGCCTGCGAACTGTTGAGAGCACGGGACGTGAGCGATGGGCAAGTTCCTGGAAAGGGAGAGGAGCCGCAGGGGGAGGATCTGGAGGAGCGAGAGGGAGTGTGACGCACCGCTTGAGACAACTGCGTGTTGGCGGCACCGTGCAGGCTCGACAATCCGAATCTGCTCATGCGCTGCGAGATCAGGTGCTGCGCACGGACGGCTGAGGGCGGGAAGGATGTCAGCCTCCTGCCCAAGTTCGACTCGAGCTCGGCGGGACGACGCACAGCTGAGCAGGTCGCGCCTCGGCTCATGGTCCCCGATGGCTGCGAGGAGGTGCATCAGCTTTGGCCCCGAGGTCTGAGAGGTCGGGCGAGGGCGAGGCGCACCCGGGATCATGCCAGGGAGTCGTTTCCGTGGCAGCTCGCCAGCGGGCTCGAGCGGCTCGCGCTCGTTGAGGAACTCGAAGCCGTCATGTCGGGTCGCCATAGGCGGCTCTGCAACAGGCGAGAGACAGTCAGCCGCCGTGCCACTTGAGCTCTCAAGCGAGACGACGCACCGAGAGGACCGGGGTGAGTGGGCGGACGGCCGCTCGGGCCGCCTCGCACTGCAGGGAGCACTTCTGGCCAGAGGTGATCCATCTCGAAGCAGTCTCAGTGGCAGCAGATGGTGGTCGCGGGTAGCAAGGGTCGTCGCGACGGCCGGCCGCCGAGCGCGAGCTGCGGCCGAGCCGACCGGACGTCCCGCGGACGAGCCTGAGCGGGTGCCTCGAGAGGAGCCCGCAGCCCCGAAGGACACGGACGGACAGGGGCTCGGTCGGCCGAGCTATCGAGGAGCGTGCGCGAGTGCGCCTCGCTCGCCCGCGGGCGCCGGCGCAAGGCGCGGGCGGGACGAGCGGCGGGCGCGAGAGGAGCGAGACGAAGGCGAGCAGTGTCGGAGCGTAGCAGCAGGGGAGCACGCACAGCCAGGTCTCTGTGCGAGGCGGTGCTGCAAGATCGTCATCGCGAGGAACGAGCACTCGGAGTGGGAGGGGAGGGTGCCGAGGAGGGGGTCGAGGAGGAACGGGCGGCGGCGGCGGCTCTGCTGGGGGTGGCGTGGCGCTGCGAGGTATCTACAGAGTCACTTTGGCTCCGTGCGAGGCTGCAGGACAAGGCGGCGCACCTTGCTGGACCCTCGCGAGGGGCTTAAGAGAGATCGGGGTGATGAAGTCGAGGTGGGCGAGAAGTGGTCGAGGAAGGGTCGCGGTTGGCTGTGCGGTTGCGGTGTAGGTGCCTAGTAGCTGTGCGAGCGTGTGCATGCAGCAGGAGTGCCAGCACGAGGCGGTGTGGAAGAGGGAGGCGAGCCCGATCACCTCGTCCAACTCTGCTCCGCTTCGGGCGACGACCCTCGCCCATTCACCTCTCACTCGCTCTGTGCACTCTGCGCCGCAGCCAGAACGTAACCAGCGAGCTCACGGTCGCGCCGGCTCGACTTGCTCTGCCCACCTCGAGTCCCGCCCCCCTCGCCGTCCTCAGCCAGGTGCGCGCCTCCCCCGCTCCGTCCCTCGCGGTCACCGTCCGCTCGCAGGGGAATGCGCGTGCTCACAAGACCTCGAGTCGCGCAGCGCTCGTTCCCCGACCTCGCGTCCACCCCTCAAACTCGACCGCCGACGGCAATTGACGGCTTCGACGGACAGAGTTCGCTCGCCTCGCTCTCGCTTGGACGGCCCTCGCCAAGCCTGACGCCCTCTTCCTCTGCAGCCACTCGTCCTTCGCCTCTTCCTTCCTCGTCCACTCCTCCCCCCGTCAACTTTTCGGCCCTCCCTCGCCGCCTCGAGCCGACCCGACCATGCGCTTCAGCCTCGTCCTCCTCGCTGCAGCGGCCGCCGTCGCCTCGGCTACCAAGGTCATCCTGCCCCTCTACGAGTGGTCCGAGGACTGCTGGCCAGAGCTGCAGCAAGCAGCGTGCGTCTTCCTCCCCGTACTCGAGCCTCCCCCTTTCCCCCGCTGACCTTCTTAAACTCGCCTCGTCTTGGTCCTGCAGCGCCGAGAACCCGTCGCTCGAGTTCATCCTCATCTTCAACCCGAACTCGGGCCCCGTCACCGACGCGACCGACCCGTCGCTGTACTGCGTCCCTCGCCTTCGCAAGCTGCTCCCGACCTCGACCTTCATCGGCTACGTCCCGACCGGCTATGGCGAGCGCTCTGCCGCCGCCGTCAAGGCCGACGTCGCGACCTACAAGAAATGGAGCTCGATCAAGGTCGACTCGGCGGGCTCGACGGCCAAGCTCGACGGCATCTTCTTTGACGAAGCGGCGTGGGACCCGACGACCAAGAACCTCCAGCTCTACTCGGGCCACGCCAACGCGGCGAGGGCGGCATTCGGAGCCAAGGGCAAGAGCACCGTGCGTCTTCTCGAGCTGCATCTTCCATCTCGTCCGGACGCTGACGAGCCGGACCGAGCACCCGCAGGTCGTCTTCAACCCGGGCACGGTCGTCAGCGCGAGCTTCTACAAGTACGCCGACATCGTCGTCTCGTTCGAGACGTACGCCAAGGAGTGGAAGGGGTGCGCCTTGTCCTCGTTCTCGCTCGACGAGCCTCTCGACCTGCTGACGCCCGGACCTCTTCCTCCTTCTTCCTCTCTCTCTCGCAGCACCGCCTCGCTCCCCTCATCGAGCCTCGTTCCCAAGTCGGCGATCATGCTCCACACCTACACCGGCAACACCTCGACCGCCCTCTCGACGACCGTGCGTCAGATCGTGCCCCGCGCCGCCGCCGTCTTCATCACCGACGTCTCGCTCGACAAGGAGGACGTCTACAAGCGCTTTGGCGGCAACTGGCTCGCGTTCTGCAAGTTCGTCGCGCAGTACAGCACCTGAGCGTCGAGGGCGGCGAGGAGGGAGGGCGCAGAGGGTCGTCGCGGCGGGCCGCAGCGACCAGTCGACAGGATGGAGCGCTCGCAGCGCTCGTCGTAGAGTCCACTTGCATCTCACTTATCTCCTAAGCACCGTCTGTGAGTGCGCGAGCGAGAGCGGGCCTGTTCCGGCGAGCGGAAGAAGGTCGAGCGAGCTTCTCGAGTCGCGTTTGAGAAGGTCGCGCGCTCGAGCCCCTCTTTCGACTCGCGCCGGCACAGATCGTTCGCGCCCTCGTCGGCTTGGTCAGGCGCGTAGATCGTGAGAAGGTGAATCTGAGAGAGTGCAGGATGCAGGGCGAGAAAGGAAGAAGGAGAAACAGGGAGAGAAGGCGAGGGGGCTATCTGGGCTACGAACGCCGCCCGCCGCCTGCCGCCCGCCGAACCAGTGGAACGCTCAGCATCAGGTCGAGCCTCGGCTGCGAGCAGGGAAGGGGCCCTGGCGCAGCGAGCTCGCCGCTGACGACCCGAGGAGCCGGCGCACCTCCTCGACGAGCGCCGCGCGCCTCGAACTGCAGAAGGATGTGAGCCGCGTATCTGTCAAGCGCCGCTGCATCCTCGCGAGGGCTTGTCACTGTGCGGTTCGAGGTTGGCTGTCGCGTCCGCTGCTGAGCCGCAGGCGCTCGAGCCCCTGAGGGTGAGGAGGGGAAGCGCGGTTGCCGAGGCCTCCTGCGCTCCCTCCTGCGTGGGCTCGAGCAGCTGGGCGGGACGAGGTGCATCGGGAGGATGGTGCAGGAGGCGTGGGCGGGCGAGGCGAGGAGAGGAGGGAGAGAAGCGAGAAGAGCCAGAAACGGACGAGACAATCGACGAGCGCGACGAAGGCGTGCGGCCTTGATGTTACAACACGGTACGGCGTACTGCAGGTTCTCGACGACTGCGCCTCGACGGGCTCAGGGTTCGCCAGGCGTGGGCGACGTGCGCCCAGCGATGGCGGACATGGCCTTCTCGAACTTGGCGCTGCGTATGGGCGGCGCGAGGACGGCGGGATTGTCGTTGGCGGGCGTCGTGAACGGGTTTGAGAGGTAGGAGATGTAGGCGTTGTGCATGGCGCGGAAGATCTGCGGCGTCGAGAGGGCGTCAGCGAGGGGACGAGGGAGACGAGGAGGGAGGGGCGAGAACTGCACGCACGGTCTTGACGTCGACGTCGCGGATCACTGCGTCGGCGAGCGACAGTGCGAGGATGAACTTGACGCGAGTGTTGGTCTGGTAGCCGTAACTGGGGCCGGGGAAGAAAGGGTCAGCGGGGAGACCAGGTCGTCGAGGCGAGTGAGGGCGAGCGTGAGCTCACACTGCATAGTCCTCCATCGCGTAGAGCAAGCCGAGGTAGCTCTCGGTCGTCTTGGCTTGAGGCAGTTCTGCATGCGAGGCGAGAGTCAGCGAACCGCACAAGACGAGGGACGAGGAGGAGAGGGCGACGGACCTCGCTCGTCAAAGTAGTCGAGCGCGGTGTGGGCTGCGTAGTGCCACTTGAGGTCGGACTGGCCGCCGCTCCTGTTGCTGTACGAGCCGACGAAGAGCGGGTTGCCGTGCTTGCCGACGACGGCGAGCGAGAGGATGGCGAGCATGACGCCTCGACGGCTCGGGGCGGTGCGTGTCGAGACCGCTGGCTGCGGCTGTGTTCGACAGAGCTGGCCCAGGCACTAGCGCAGGCTCACGGCGAGTGTGAGCGGAGCAGGCGCACGTGGGGAGAGCGAGAGGAGGGGGACCGAGACGGACAAGCTCCTCCTTCCTCGCCCTCACCTCGCGAGTCTTGCTAGACGAGCTGAGACTGCTAGATCAGCTCCTCTAGACTGTCTGCGCGCGTCACCGCCGCCCGCCGTCAAGCCCTCACCTCGCCCCTCTTCCTCATCGCTCGATCGACTCTCCCGGCCCACCATGTCGTCGACGCCCGGCTCGACCCAGCCGTCGACGCCAGCAGAGCCCTTGATGCGCCTCGGTACGTCTCAGCTCGTCACCGACCCTCCACGCGACCGGCCACCTCTCCTCTCTCGCCCCGCTCGTCGGCCAACCCCTGGGTGGATGACCCTGCGCCGGGAATGACCTGCAGCCGCTCCAAAACTGACTCTACGATTCTTCATCCCTCGCGTACAGGTGTCGCCGCCATGGACCGCAAGGCGCGCTCGCGGCCGATGCGCAACATCCTCTCGCGCCTCCTCGCGACGGGCAAGTTCGAGATCACCGTCTTTGGCGACAAGGTCATCCTCGACGAGGGTGCGTGCATTCTCTAGATGTGACTGAGCTGTCGAGCGAGACGCTGACGAACTTGGGACGACGCGCAGACATCGAGAACTGGCCCGTGTGCGACTTCCTCATCTCGTTCTACTCGGACGGGTTCCCGATTGACAAGGCCAGTGCGTCGACTCCTGCATGTCCAAGCACCGCAAGCAGAGTCTGACGCCCTTCGACCTCTGCGCGCAGTCGCCTACGTCGACCTGCGCAAGCCCGTCTGCGTCAACGACCTGCCGCTACAGAAGATCTTCTGGGACCGCCGCGTCGTCCTCCAGATCCTCGACAAGATTGGCGTCCCGACCCCTGCGCGCCTCGAGTGCAACCGCGACGGCGGCCCGCAGCTCGACAAGGCCATCGCCGACCAGATCCAGCAGAGCCTCGGCGTGCGCGTCGACAAGCCGCGCCCGACGAGCGACTTTGCGCTCGAGGAGGACGACATGATCGTCATCGACGGCAAGAAGATGGTCAAGCCGTTTGTCGAGAAGCCCGTGAGCGGCGAGAACCACAACGTCAACATTTACTTTCCCAAGGCCAAAGGCGGCGGCGCTCGTAGGCTCTTCCGCAAGGTGCGCCTGCTTTCTCACGCTGCGACTCTCAAGAGATCAACGCTGACGTAGATGTCCCGCACACGCAGGTCGGCAACCAGTCGTCGGCGCACGAGCCCAACATGACGATGCCCCGCACCGACGCGAGCTACATCTACGAGCAATTTGTCGACGTCGAGAACGCCGAGGACATCAAGGTGTACACGCTCGGCCCCAACTTTGTGCACGCCGAGACGCGCAAGTCGCCCGTCGTCGACGGCATCGTGCGGCGCAACACCGAGGGCAAGGAGATCCGCTTCATCTGCCAGTTGAGCGACGCCGAGAAGAAGATGGCCCGCGACATCTCGATCGCGTTCAAGCAGAACATCTGCGGCTTCGACATGCTGCGCGCCGGCGGCAAGAGCTACGTGATCGACGTCAACGGCTGGTCGTTCGTCAAGGGCAACGACTTCTACTAGTGCGCCCTCTCGCTCGTTCTCCTCCACGCCGAGCGACCTCAGCTGACCTTCTCGCCACACGCAGCGACAAGTGCGCCGAGATCTTGACCAACTTCTGCCTGCGCAAGATGCCGTCGCTCCCCAAGCCCGTCGCCGTGCAGCCCGACAAGCCTCGCGAGAAGTCCTGGACGCTCAAGAGCACGATCTGTGTCGCCCGGCACGGCGACCGCACGCCCAAGTGTGCGTGCCCGCTCTCTGCTGCTGTCTCTCCCGCCGCAGCGCAGCAGCGACGAGGCTGACTCGGTCCTTCTTCCCGCTCGCAGGCAAGCTCAAGTTCAAGTTCAAGGGCAAGGACGCCTGGACCGCGCCCTTCCTCACCCTCCTCCAGGGTCGCACGACCGAGATCATCCTGCGCGACCCGGAGCAGCTGCAGTACATCGCCGACGCGGCCGAGCAGGCGGCCATCCTCCCCGGCGCCGACCTCGACATCTGCGAGCAGCTGCGCAAGATCATCGACAAGAAGAAGGGCACGACGGGCACCAAGGCGCAGCTCAAGCCCGTTTTTGACGGCGAGACGTGCGAGCAGCTGTCGGTCATTGTCAAGTGGGGCGGTGAGGTGCGCACGGACCCCTCCTCTCGTTCGCACGCCGAACGAGGCCCGCTGACTCGCTTCCCCTCTCTCCTCTCCCAGTTCACGCACGCAGCACGCTACCAGGCTCGTGACATCGCCGAGAACATGCGCAAGGGTGCGTCATGCTCGTCTTCGCCGTCGCGAGGACCGTCGGCCTGACCTCCCTCCCCTCCTCGCTCTCGCAGACTACACCATTATGAACAAGACTCTGCTCGACCACACCAACGTCTACACGTCGTCCGAGTGCGTCCCTCCTGCTCATGCTTCCTGCCGACGAACGACGAGCGAGCTGACCCATCGTCCCCGCGCAGGCGACGAGTCGTCGCGACCGCCGAAATCTTCACGACGTGCGTCCCCATCCAGCAGCAGCCGCTTCCTGACCCATCTCTGACCCACCTACACGCGCTGCAGTGCCTTCCTCGACGAGCGCGAGCGACCCTCGGGCGACCAGCAGACGACCCACCAGCTCATCATCCGCAAGGACCTCCTCGACGACTCGAACGCGGCCAAGGACGAGATGGAGAAGGTCAAGAAGAAGCTCAAGACGCTGTGCCGTCCGGGCCTGCACGTCCGCCCCGAGTTTGCGTGGCACGCCGACAAGGACCCGTTCGAGGTGCGTGACGTCCTGCTCTTGCCCTCCTCGTCGACCCGAGCTGATAGTCATCGGGTCCTGCAGGTTGTCAAGGAGACGATCGAGCTCATGGGCAGCCTGCGCAAGATCATGAACGACAACTGGGGCACGCTCGCTGTCGAGAAGATTCAGCCGAGGTGGTGCTGCGGCGAGTACCCGTACCTGTTCCGCGGTGCGTCGACTCCCTCCCTCTCGTCCTCATCCAGCACTGCTCGACGACGCCGCTGACTCGGGAGCCTGGCATGATGCAGAGCGGTGGGAGGGCCTCTTCGCCGACTGGTGCGACGTGAGCCTCGAGAAGTTCGACCCGTCGCGCGTGTCGGAGCTGTACGACTCGCTCAAGTACGACTCGCTGCACAAGTGCGTCTGTCGCTCTCGCTCTGCAGTTCTCCTCGCACGAGGCGTGCAAGCTGACGCCCGCCCGACCTCAAAGCCGCACGTTCCTCGAGACGATCTTCACCAAGGACGGTAGCCGCCCTTCTTCGGTCGACGGCCGTGCAGGGTCCGAGGGCTCGGCTCGCGAGACGGGCCCGCCGAAGCAGCTGCGCGAGCTGTACAAGCGCGCCAAGCTCCTGTTCGACCTCAGTGCGTCTTCTCGCCCTCGAGCCCGCTCGAGCCTGTCCTCCCCATGCTGACGCACGCCTCGCTCGGCACAGTCGCACCGCAGGAGTACGGCATCGAGCGCTCGGAGAAGGAGATCATCGGCCTCTTGACGAGCTTGCCGCTGCTCGAGCAGATCGTGCGCAACCTCGAGGAGACGAAGCAGGTCGAGAACCCGAGCGCCAACTTCTACTTCACCAAGGAGTCGCACATGTGCGTCTGTGCACCTCTCTCCTTGTCGTCGAGGGCACTCGCTGACGAGAGTCGCCTCGCCCCGCAGCCACACGCTCGTCAACCTCGTCACGCTCTCGGACCTCCCCATCGTCATGCCGCACGTGCCCGAGCTCGACTACATGTCGTACATCTCGTGCGTCTTGCCCTACTTCCCTTGTCGCTGCCTGTGCTCGTGATCAAGCACTGATGGCGCTCTTGGCAGGTTCGAGGTGTACGAGCGCATGAAGGGCGAGCAGAAGGAGCTCTCGGTGCGCGTCACGCTGTCCGAGGGCGCGCACTCGGCCGTGCTCGACGCGAGCCTCGACGCCAAGCACGCGCTGCAGGTGCAGCCGAGGCGGGCCTTGACCGGTGCGTCCCTCTCCTCGTCCTCCTCTTCTCCTCCTCCTCCTTGACGCAGCACTAACTAGCTCTATCACATCTCACTCGCGCGCAGACTACATCTCGCTCGACCGCGTCATCGGCATCCTCAAGCGGCACAGCGGCAAGGCGTCGGCGCTCAGCCTCACCAAGTCGACGACCAAGCTCGAGGGCTTCCTCCCCGTCGAGGGCGACGAGCTCTTCCACGGCACCCGGCCCCAGCTCGAGCAGATCCGCGAGTTCACCGTCTACAACCGGCCAGGGTCGGTCTACTCGGCGGCGAGCGAGCGGGGCGACTGAGCGGGGCGAGGTCGAGGGAGCGGTCCGAGCGGGGCGAAGAAGGTCGAGATGCGCGACGAGGAGGTGATAGAGTAGTTGAAGATGCGAGGTCTAGTTCATGCACACGCTGTTGTACGCCCTGATCCCATGCGAGAGCACCTGCGCTAGGTCCTCTACTGCTTGTCGCCCTCGCTCGCTCCTGCTCCCTCCTCCTCTCCTCGCTGCGCCGCCGCCGCCGCCGCCTGCGCCTCCCAGTGCGCCTTGCCCCACGTCCCCGCGACGACGAGCGGGAAGACGAGCGTCGCGTCGGCGTACACCTTGACGCTCTCGCCGTCGATGCGGATCTTGCCCCACGAGACGGCCTCGTCTGGGCGCGCGCCCGAGTCGGACCCGTCAAACTCCTGGCCCGTGTTGATGTAGACGCTGAAGTCGGCGCCGTTGCGCTGCAGAGGAGGGGCTCGTCAGCTGGCGGCAGGCAGAGAGGCAGGGAGAGGGAGAGGAGAAGGGGTCCGAGCGCGACGCACGAAGAGCATCGAGTTGGCGATCTGATGCTTGCACACGCCGCCGCCGAGGATGATCATGCCCGCCTTCTTGCTCTTGATCGACAGGTCGTTGAGGCGGCGGATGTCGCCGACTATGTCGACCGAGAGCGGCGGCTCGGATTTGTCTGCGGGCGAGCGGGTCGTCGAGGCGCCGTCAGTGCTGTGCACGACGCAGGGGTTAGTGAGCAGGACGCACAGGTGTGGAAGTACATCATGTCGCCGAGCGAGCCGTCTGTCAAGGCCGGGCAGAAGACGGGGATCTGGTTCTGCGAGGTGGGCGACAAGCGTCAGCGACGGGGCTCGCGAGGATGGCTCCTCGCCCTCGACCAAGAGCGAGCACGCACCTTGTGGCACCAGTACAGAATTGAGCTCTCGTCGTTGATCTCCTTGCCGAGGCGGTCGATGACCTTGCTCGGGGTCCACCGCACCTTGGCGTCGCCGTCCTGCTCCTGCTCGACGACCATCTGGTCGAGGATGGGCATGACCCAGTCCTCGAACTTGCAGTAGTTGTCGTTGGGGACGAGGAGGTTGCCGATGCGGTTCAGGCCGCGGCGACGCAGGTTGGCGCCGTCGTGGTTGAAGTCACCTCGGGGTGCGAGGAAGGTCGGGCCGAGGCACTTGATGAGGTCCTCCTCGATGCCGCCGGCGGTCGTCACGAGGCACGACACGTAGCGGTGCTGGACGAGGAACCGGATGATGTCGCGCAGGCCGGACGAGACGAGGTTGGACGTGTAGCCGAGGAAGATGGAGCACTTGGTCGCGGCGCGCACTGCCGGGTCGAGCTCCTCGGTCTGCAGGTCCGGGTTGATGGGCTCGTCCGAGAGGCGCCAATTCCGCTGCGACGAGAGCGAGAGCGGGGTGAGCGAGTGCGCTTGAGAGGGAGAGGAGGACGCGGTCAAGGCGGGGCGGGGCGAGACGCACCATCTTGTCGATGAGCTCGATGGCGCGAGCGAGGCCGTTGGCCTGGAAGCCGATGCGCTGGTAGCTGTCGAGGAGCTGCTGGAGCGTGTGCTCGTGGTTGAAGTTGGGGCCCTGGATGCGGGTGCCGTCGTAGTTCTCGGACTGGACAAAGACGTTGGCCTTTGCCTGGTCGGCTGCCGAGGGTGCAGATGCCGGTGCGGCGGTCGAGGTGGAAGCGGCGGGCGAGGCCATGGCGGGTTGCGCCGACGAGAGGGAGAGAGGGGGAGGCGGTGAAGGAGGGCGAGAAGGGCGACGAGGGAGGCGGGCGGGTCGCCGTGAGGTCGGGGTGATGGGTTGAGGTGCAGTGAGCGTGTGCGGGGTCAGATGGTGGCAGTTGAGCCGAGTGCAGAGGTGTGAGGAGGGGGCGCAACGAGTTGAGCCAGGTCGGAGGTCGGAGGCGAGGCGGGCCAAGGTCCGCGGAGTTTCGCACTTGGCCACGGACGCGTCGACCACGCTCCTCCCCTCCCTCTCCTCCGCCGCCGTCTCGCAGCTCGCTCAGTGCAGCCCACCTCTACCATGTGCGTACACATGAGCCGCCTCGAGCACGCTGCCCCGCCCCTCGCGCCGCCGCTCTCTCGCTCCACCTCTCCCTCCCCCTCCCCCATCTCATCTCGCGGCGCGTGTTCGCCCAGCCCCGCACAGCTCGCTCACCCGCTCTGTTGCACCGCTCGCAGGGCCGCCAAGTACGACCCCAAGGTCGGCTTCAAGGTCACGAGCCGCGCCGCCATCGCCAACGCGCCCTTCCCCGTCGACGGCAACGGCACCTTCTCCAACCTCCAGCTCGCCGCCGTCGTCCTCTTCGTCCCCTACGTCCTGAGCCGCTTCGTCCCCTTCGTCTCGTTCCGCACCGCCTATGTCCTCCTCCTCGTCGTCACGGGCGTCCCGACCACGATCGCCTACTGGATGCTCATGAGCCGCGCCAACTTCCGCGTGCGCGACGAGGGCATCTTCCCGGGCAAGGACCTCGAGCACTACATCACCATCACCGACCCGGCCCTCAAGGAGCAGTACTCGGGCCAGAAGAAGATCCCGATGCAGGTCTTCTACGACAACTACTTTGCCGGCAAGATCGAGATCAAGGGTGCGCCGTCCTCCCCTCTCGCCTCTCGCTCTCGCTCTCGCGCATGTCCTGACGCCGTCCACCTCTCCCTCTCGCAGGCGACATGCTCGAGCTCCTCGAGTGGCGCCACGACTGGATGTCGTTCCCGATGACGGTCGAGCTCATGCGCTACGTCCTCACCAAGCTCATCCCCGACGTCATCTTCCACTCGGCCGGCCAGGACGAGGAGCAGGTCACCGACCACTACGACCGCGGCGACGACTTCCACGAGTGGTGCGCCTCTCCTTCTCGAGCGTGCTCGGACCCCTCCCCTCGCTCGAGCCGGCCCGACTGACCAACTCGCTCTCCCTCGCACGCAGGTTCCTCGGCACGCGCATGATCTACACGTCGGGCGTCATCAGTGACATCGACCGCAAGGAGACGCTCGAGGAGCTCCAGGACAACAAGCTCGCCGTCGTGTGCCACAAGCTCCAGCTCAAGCCGACCGACCGCCTGCTCGACATTGGCTGCGGCTGGGGCACCCTCGTCACGTACGCCGCCAAGAACTTTGACTGCGACGCGACGGGCGTCACGCTGAGCAAGAACCAGGCCGAGTTTGGCACCAAGCGCATCGCCGACAACGGCGTCGACGCGACCAAGGCCCGCATCCTCCGCACCGACTTCCGCAACCTGGACACGGCGCAGAAGTTCGACAAGATCGTCTCGCTCGAGATGGCTGAGGTGCGTCGTGCCTGCTTTACAGCGAGCTGTTGCTCCTCGAGGGCGAGCGAGAGAGGCTGACTCGCTCCCCTCCCTCCCCTTTCCTCTTCCTCGCGCGCAGCACGTCGGCATCCGCCGCTACAACACGTTCCTCGCCGACGTCTACAACCTCCTTGAGGACGACGGCATCCTCGTCTTCCAGGTCGCCGGCATCCGCCCCTCGTGGCAGTACGAGGACCTCAACTGGTTCGTCCCTGTGCTCTCTCTCGTCCCTCTCCCTCTCCCTCGAGCTCGAGCTGACCTGAGCTTACGTCTGCAGGGGCCTCTTCATGAACAAATACGTCTTCCCCGGCGCCGATGCC
The DNA here is from genome assembly GCA_920104245.2 of Rhodotorula babjevae. Classification (NCBI taxonomy): domain Eukaryota; kingdom Fungi; phylum Basidiomycota; class Microbotryomycetes; order Sporidiobolales; family Sporidiobolaceae; genus Rhodotorula; species Rhodotorula babjevae. The sequence goes on from CAKKSZ020000023.1 coordinate 1,226,232, forward strand.
TCGTGCGCGCTCAACTGGGTCATCGGCCGCCTCGAGGGCGCCGGGTTCGAGGTCACCAACGTCGACGTCATCGGCGTGCACTGTGCGTCTCTCCTGCATACTCTTTCACTCTCTGCGCTCCTTCGAGCTCGAGCTGACGCTGAGCGAGCGCGCGCAGACTCGGCGACGCTCCACCGCTGGTACGAGAACTGGATCAAGAACGAGGACAAGGTCAAGGCGACCTACGGCGAGAAGTGGTACCGCGTGCGTCTTTCCTCTTTCCCACTCTCTCGAGCGCTCGCACGCCGTGTCGCGCGAGAGGAACGACCGCTGACGTCGACCCCCTCGCCCCTCGCAGACCTGGCTCTACTTCCTCGCGTCGTCCGTCATCACGTCGCGCCAGGGCGGCGCGTCGTGCTTCCAGATCACGCTTCACAAGAACCTCAACAAGTACCACCGCGTCGAGGACATCCCGAGCCACACGAGCCTGCACCCGACGCTTGCCAAGGAGCCCAAGTGCGTTGCCGTCCTCTCCTCCTGTCCCACGGCTCGTGGCTCCCGTCCTCGGCAGCTGGCGCGCCTGCGGACAGTCGAGCCAGATCGCGACGCTGACATGTTACGCTCGCGGCAACAGGCTCGTCGTCTGAGCGCCCTCTCGACCCGCACAAGCTCGACCGAGAACGGCTTTTTCGCCGCTCCTCGCCGCCGTCACCGCATAGACAAAGCTCTCGCCGCCGATGGAGAGCATCAAAAGGGAGCGCCGAGGAGGGGCGCAGTTGAGGTTCTGCAAGCATCCGCATTTCATCGGGCTCCGAGCGCGAGGAGGTCGGTGCGAGGTCGTTCGGCGGGCGAGGCGCCTGCGAAGAGCGCGAGAGCGATGCCGAGAGCGCGCACGTCTCGAGAGGCCTGCTGCACAGGCGCGCACGACACAGCGAGCAGGTCGTGTGCGAGAGGCGCTTAGCGAGCGCTCGTTCCCACTCGGCGAGAGGCCCGCTCGCTTCAAAAATTCTGGGTCTTCGGTGAGGACCCTGAGGTAGTCGTCTTGCGTGCATCACAGTGCCCTGCTCAGCCGAAAGCCCAGCTGGTCGAGAGGGATTCGGGGGTTTCACTCGTGAGGAAAGTTGGTGCTCGGCTCACCTCGACCACACACCCTCTGCCCCACCGTGCAGCAAGGATGGCCGTCCGCAGGCTCGCACGCCAAGGCCTGCAGTGGGCCGAGCAGCAGCCCATCGCGTCCACGTCGCAGCTCGTCGCAGCAGCACGCCCGCCGACGAGCAGCTGCCCCGGGTGCCGCCGAGGCCTCGCCCATGCCGTCCAGCTCGAGGCCGGCAGCACCACCGCCGTCGACAAGAGCACTGGCGCAGCGCACGGCACGGCGCAGGCCGCCACGAGCGGCGGGCGGTGGACCTCGCTCCTCTTCCCCTCGTCTTCCTCCTCCTCGTCGCCAACCCCGAGCCCGCCCTCGCCCGCATCACCTGCGCAGCTCACTGCTGCAGCGGCCGACCTCGTCCAAGAGCTCAAGCGGCAGTACCCAGACCCGAACCGCACCTGGGACCTCTTCACCCAGCTCGACTTCGACGGCCGCATCCTCGACCTGCACCACGACGCCCTCGTCAAGATCCTCCCCGCCCTGTACACCCGCGCGCCCAAGCACCGCACCGTCCAGAACGTGACGGCCGCCGCGCGCGCCTACCAGACCAAGGTCGACCTCGTCCGCCTGCGCCTGCGCCAAGCCGGCGTCCCCGTCACCCGAGGCGAGCACTCGGCCATCCTGCGCCAGTTCCACGCCCTGCGGTACGCGCCGGGCGTCGTGCGCGCGTGGGACGCCCTCGTCGCATCGGGCGACCGCCCGCAGCCGGCCGACTGCACCAAGGCGTTCGAGGCGCTCGCCGGGTGGGCAGAGCTGCACGGCCGCGCCGCCGGTCGCGCCGTCGAGCGCGCCGTCGCCAAGCCGCTCGCGCTCAAGGCGGCAGAGATGCTCTTCCTCGACATCGGCGGCCTCACGGCGTCGTCCTCGGCGGTCGCACGGCGCGGCGTCGATGCCGCGCTCGAGCCCTTCTTCGACCTCGTCGTCAAGGCGGGCGACCACGCCCTGTTCGCGCGCGCGTTCAAAAAGCTGTACGGCTTCGACGTCGCGCTCCCCGGCGCCCTGTTCGACGCGTCGACGGCCGAGCGCGCCCAGCTGCGCACCATCGGCGAGAGCGAGGTGTGCTGGATCCTCGAGTCGTTCGCCGACAAGGACGACCTCCCCGGCATGATGGCCGTCTTCGAGACGTTCGACCAGCCGGCGCGCCCGACGACCGACTTCTTCACGCCGCCAACGGCGACCGAGGACCGTCAGCCACTAGCGCCGCCGACGTCCGAGGCCGACGCGCATCTCGTCGGCACGAGGGCCTTCACAATCCTCATCCAGACGGCGAGCCGGCTCGAGAACGCGCACGTTGCGCGGCACTACTTTGACCTGCTGTTCATGCGGTGGACCGGCGACGCCGATCAGCGGCTGCGCGAGGTCGAGGACGCGGTCGGGATCGTCGAGGCGCAGGATGACTGGGTCGACGGTGCGTCCTGCCTCTCTCTCTTGCTTTTTCTCTCCATCTGTGCCACTCCGGCTCGATGCGCTCGAGCAGCTCGCTGACGACGAGCTCTTCGGCAGTCGCCGTCCTCACCTCCCTCGAGGCTCCTCATGGCGCCGCCTCGCCCGCCGACGCCTCGACCGCAGTCGACGTCGACTCGGCATCTCTGCTCGACGGCGCTGTCGTCGAGTCGGCATCGACCGACGCCGTCGACGCCTCCTCCCTCGATTCGGCGACCGCACCCTCCTTCGACGCCGCCTCGTCCTCCCTCGACACCTCCTCCCTCCCCACCGACGCTCTCTCATCCGCCGTCGACACCCCCGCCGCCGCATCCTCCGTCGCGCCAGCCTCGACGAGCGCAATCCCGCACTCGGTGTCGCTCGTGTCGCGGTACGGCGCGCACCTGACGCCCGCGCCCTCGGCGCCGGCCAAGCCGTACGTCGTCCCGTCGACGCTCATCGCGCATGTCGCGCACCGCGCCAAGACGCAGTACGACTCGTCGACGGCGATCTGGCTTCGGCGCCGTACCAAGCGCATCCTCCAGCTCATGGAGTCGCACATGGCGCGCATCCAGGGCGTCCTCGAGGCGCTCGAGGTGCCCGTCGGCGCCGACATTGTCGATGCCGAGGACGGCTCGGCGCAGGCGAGCGCAGCAGGACCAGGCGCCGAGGCGCAGAGCGTCGCCGAGCTCAAGCGCGAGCTCGCCCTCGTCGCGTACCACCTCGACCAGCTGCGCCTGACGCTGTCGAGCGTCAAGGCCGACTCGCGCATCATCAGCGCGTGGAAGGTGCTGCACGCGCGCCAGTCGACGCTCTCGGCGCGGCGGCAGCGCCTCGCCGACCCGGCCCTCGGGCGGCGCGACGCCCTGCGGCGCACGCCCGCCATGCGCCGCAAGGAGCGCCAGGTGCTCCAGGCGCGCATGCTCCTCGTGCGGCACCGCATCCAGAAGCTGCGCGACGTCGACGGGCTCAAGACGGGCGACGCCGAGCACGACCGGTGGGTCGCCGAGTACCGCCAGCTCAAGGCGAGGGCGTTCCCGGCCGACGAGGCGGCGCGCGACGGCGTCGAGCAGGTGCAGGTGCAGGTGCAGGCGTAGACGGGCAGGAGACGTGTCGATAGACCATGGTCGCGGCTGTACTCGCCTCGCAGTTTTCGCTGTCCTCGCATTGTACACGACTCGCTCTCTGTCTCCTGCAGCGTCCTTTTTCGCTCAGGCACGTCGTGTGCTCTCTGCAGACCATCGGCGAGCCTGCGAGGAAGAGCGATACGACCGGCGCATCGTTGCAACGGCCTCGAGAGGCTCGTGCACGGACCCTCACCCGCTCAGGCCGTCGCCGCCGCCGCGCCCGGCTTCGACAGCGCCTCGAGCCTCCTCACGACGTCCTCGACCCTCCTCTCAACGCTCTCCAGGTTGCTCCTCGTCCTCTCCTCGTTCCCCTCGACACTCCCCTCGAGCCCCCTCAGCACCTCGCCGAGCCCCTCGTCCGCCTCGGCGAGCCGGCGCACCTCGTCGCGCACAGCGCCGAGCTCGTCGCCGAACGCGGCGGCGCGCGCGTGCAGCGCCGAGAGGGAGCGCAGGCGGGCGAGGAGGCGCGGCGCGAGGGGCACGAGCGGGTCGATGCGCGGGAGGAGCGCCGACAGCGCCGAGAGCTGCTGCGCCGCGTCGGGCGGTAGCGCGCCGCTCGCTGCCGACGTCGAGCTCGACGTGCCGCCGGGTGCGGCGGCGGCCGAGGACGACGACGACGCTGCGCCCGCGCCCGCGCCGCCGGTCGCGAGCGTCATGCCTCCCTGGAGCGCGACGTTGAGCGGGCGCGAGTCGCCGAGCTTGCGCCTCGAGTCGTGGATGCGCTCGAGGTCCTGGACGAGGACCTTGACGCGGCGCGAGATGCTGTCGAGGTGCCGCGGCTGGGTGAGGAGCGTGACGAGGTGCTCGAGGCGGGAGAGGGTTGGGAGGAGGGGGGCCGGGTGAGGTGACGACTGTGGGCGAGGACAGTGTGGGTCAGTTGGAGGTGCTCGAGGGGAGCGAGCGAGGGGAGGGAGGAGAGCGCACCTCGGACACGTCCGCGCCGCTCGCACCCAGCGCGAGCTCGAGCTCTGCGACCCGCCGCTCGAGCGCCCCCTCGCTCGCCTCGCCTCGCCCACTCGTCGCCGCCCTGTCGCCCTCGCCCGCCGCAGCTCCTCCCGCCTCGCCCGCCGCAGCGGCGGGCCCCGCGCCCGTCGTTCCCGCCGCCGGCGCACTCAGCCTCGCGAGCAGCCCCGCCGACTCGCCCGCGCGCCTCGACAGCTCGCCCGCTCCGCCCTCAACGCCCTGCGCGCCCTCGCCCTGTCGGCGCGCCCGCGGGTCCTCGAGCACGCCCGCGACGCCGGCGAGGTCGCCGCGGAGGAGGTGCAGCTGCTGCAAGAGGACGGCGGGCGAGACGGCGCGCGGCTCCTTCTTTGCGGCCGTCGTTGGCGCGTCTGAGGATAAACCTGCGGCGGCTCCTTCAGCGCCGGCGGCGGACGAGCCCTCGGGGCCGTCGTGCGCTCCTGCTCCATCTCCTGCTCCTGCGCTCGACGACGCGCTCGCGCCCGCCTTCTCCACGCCGCGCTCGCGCTCGACGTCCTCCTCTAGCTCGGCTACTTCTCGCCGCAGGCGGCGCAGGCGCTCGAGGGGCGTCTCGTCGCCCGTGGGCGAGGCCGGGGCGTGGGCGACGTACTCGCGCGCCGAGGGGAGGACGCGGCGGGCGGGTCGGCGGGCGGCGGCATCGTCTGCGGGCGGGGTGGGGGGTAGGGGGAGAAGGTCAGCTCTGGGAGAAGGGAGGAGAGGGAGGAGGGAGGCACGCACCGCGTTGCTGTTGGCGGTCGAGCCTCGCCCTCGTAGCGTTGCCGAAGCGGCGCCTGGCCTCGGTCGCGTCGAGGCGGTCAGCGTCGATGTCTTCGGCTGCCTGCTGAGGCTGTGCGGTGCCCGGAGCGGTACGACGCAGGGCGGTGGGCGAGTTTGAGCGGAGGAGGAGGAGGTCGTCGTCCGAGTCCGAGTCGCGCTGTGGAGGCCGGGGGTTAGCTGGGTGGGTGATGGGTGCAAGGAGAGGTGAACGGACCGAGCGCGAGTGCTCGTGGGGGACGTCGGGCGTCTCGAAGACGTCTGCGCCCGAGGTGTCCTGCGGGGAGGGGAGGGGGGTGAGCGAGGGAGGGACGGAGGGGGCAGCGAGAGAGAGGGGAGCGCACGATGTCGGGCAAGGTGCTGTACTTGCTCATGGCGTGCGTGTACCTCTTGAGCGGGAGCAGGTGAGGAGCATCTCAGAGGGCGAGAGGTGCGTCGGGTTGACCGACGACGACGACGACGGCACCCTCTCCCTCGGCAGCGACAAGGCTGTGCTCGAGTGCAGCTGCCAGTCTACACACTCCTCACGACGCACACGCCATGCTCGTCGGCGTCGGCGTCGACCTCGTGCACCTCGCCCGCCTGCGCTCGCTGTGCTCCCGCCGCACCCCGCTCAAGCTCGCCCACCGCATCCTGAGCACCCAAGAGCTCGACGAATACACCCACACCGCCCACACCCTCGACCAGAGGCACCAGTTCCTCGCCCTGCGGTCCGTCCTCCTCTCGCCTCCTCCCACCTCGCCTCGACCCTGACCACCTCTCCCTCGCTCCCTCGCACAGCTGGGCCGCCAAGGAGGCCGCCTACAAGGCCCTCTACCCGACCTGCACCCCGTCCTGGAAGCACCTCGCCGTCTCGAAACCCCCAGGCTCGCCCAAGCCCCAACTCGCCTGGGCCACCGACGCCCGCCCCTCGTCCCTCGACTCGCACCTTGATCACCTCCAGATGCACCTCAGCGTCTCGCACGACAACGACCACCTCGTCGCCGTCGTCGTCGTCGAGCAGCACCCTAGCGCCTGAGCTCGCTCGCTCGACCCCGGGCGGCGGCTAGCTCGCACCGTCGCTCCTCGGACACGCCGGTCCGCCTCGACCTCGGCGTCAGCGACCGCCTCCTCTCCTCCCCTCTCGCCCTCTCTTCTCGTCCAGGCCGGGCGACATGGGCCACCGCCGCTACGACGACGACGCCGGCGACACGGCCGACGACTCGCCCCGCGACTCGGACGACGGCGCTCCTCCTCCGCCCGACGACAACGACGACCCAGCCCAAGCACCCTCGCCGCGCTTCGACCCGCGGAGCAACCTGCGCTTCCGCCACGAGACGGCCTTCCTCGTCGGGACCGCCGCTGTCGCCGTCCTCGACTTTGCGCTCGCGGGCCTCATGTGCGTCGCTGCCGTCCTCGCTTGGGTGAACTCCTCGAGCTGCTGCGCTGCAGAGCTGACTCTGGTTGATCATGACGGCGTTACGCACAGGGCGTACGAGCACTTTGGCAACTCGGCAGGTGCGTCCTCTCGCTCTCCGTTCTGCCCTCCCTCCTCCCCGATTCCTCCCCGGCGCAGCTCGACTGACCTCCCCTCGCACCGCCCGCAGCCGTGTGGGGCGTCGCCGTCGCCATCTCGCTTGTCGAAGGGCTCTTCATCGCCGTGTCGGTCGCCCTCATCGAGTTCCACGTCGGGACGACCAAGCACTGGGACCTCGTCTTGCCGCTCTGCGTGCGTCCTCTCGCCCTCTCTCCCCCCTGAGAACATGTTCTGACGAGTGCACGCACACGCAGTACGTCTGGACGGGCTCGCTCGCCATCAACGTCGCCTTCTGCCTCGGCGCCTCGGAGGAAAAGGCGACCTTCCCCGTCCTGTTTCCGACGCTCGTCGCCGTGCGTCCTTCCCTCTCTGCCTCCTCCTCGTCCTGCGCAGGCTCCTCGCTGATCCGAGCGACTCGTGCCCGTCCGCAGCTTGCCACCGCCTCGCAGGCCGCAGGCCTCGCGCTCGCCCTCGTTGGCGCACGGACCCACATCCTCCTCACCGAGGATCCCGAGCCGGACAAGCACGGGTTCCGGTCGCATCGGGACGGAGGAGGAGGGCACAGCAAGCGGCATCGGTGGGGGAGGCACCGGCACAAGCACGGGCGCGGGCGGCGAGGAGGTGCGAGCGCGAGCGAAGGGGACGCGTGAGGCGGCGTTGTAGACCTGGTGCGCCTGCCTCTTCGGCTCTCTCCTTCTCGCCGTCGAGCAGCAGTGACTGACTCTCTCGCTCGCTCGTCGCGCAGAAACTCTGAAACCTCGAGCGCACGCACCTCTTCGTCTCCTGTCCGCGAACCGGACTTTCCGGCCAGCCGCTCGTCCGGCTCTTGGCTCGCCGAGCTCTCTCTCTTCCTTCGCCTCGCTCTCGTGACATGCGCGCGCAGCAGCTTCTCACCCTCGCCGGCGTGGCCGCCGTCGCCGCCACGAGCGTGCTCCTCCCGCTGTACGAGTACAGCGAGGACTGCTGGCCAGAGCTGCAGACCGCCGCGTGCGTCCCCTCCTTCCTCTCCTCCTCAGCACACAAGCTGACCCGCCACTCTCTCGCCAGCTCGCAGAACCCCTCGCTCGACTTCCTCCTCATCCTCAACCCCCGACTCGGGCCCGCTCTCAGACCCGTCCAACGCCGCCCTCGCGTGCGTGCCCAAGCTACGCGCGCTCCTGCCCGGGTCGACGCTTGTCGGGTACGTCCGGACGGGGTACGGCGAGCGCGGGGCGGACGAGGTCAAGCGCGACGTGGGCGAGTACGAGGGGTGGAAGGGGATCGAGGTCGCGGCAGGGGGGACGGCCAAGCTCGACGGGGTGTTCTTCGACGAGGTTGAGGGCGGGGAGGGGAACGAGGAGCTGTATCGCGGGCATGCTGAGGGCGCGCGGGAGGCGTTCGGGCAGGAGGGGATCGTGCGTCGCGCTCGCCTCTCTCTCTCGCTCGTTCGCGTCTGACCTTCGTCCTCTTCTCGCGCACGTGCAGGTCGTCTTCAACCCGGGCACGACCGTCGGCTACGCTTACTACGCCATGGCCGACGTCGTCGTCGCGTACGAGAGCGCCTTTGCCGACTACTCGTGCGGCCCCTCTCCTCTCTCTTCCTCGGCGCGCACTGACCCCTCGTCGCCCTCTCATAGCGACTCGCTCCGCCCCTCGCCGTCCCTCCTCCCGCAAGCCGCCATCATGCTGCACGACTTTTCCCCCGCCTCGTATACCTCGACGCTCGCCTCGCTCGGCGCGCCCGCGCTCGGCAGCGTTTTCATCACCAGCGCCAAGATTGTCGAGGTCGACGTGTACCAGACGTGGGGAGACGGTTGGTACGACTTCTGCAAGGCGGTCGCCAAGGCGAACGAGGGGCAGTCGGGCGAGAAGAACGAGGGGCGGGAGGGCGAGACGGACGAGCCGAGCGGGACGGCGGGCTCGAGCAGCTCGAGCGGGCGGCACTCGGCGGCCTCATCGACGACGAGCGAGGCGGCGCAGGCCTCGCGCACGGCCAGCGGCGACGAGGGCGCGCGCTCGCCGTCGTCGGCGCCGAGCCCGACCTCGTCGCCCGTCGCGACCGGCTCGACGGGCGGTGCGCTCGGCGCCTCGTCTGCGGCCGCGTCCGAGGTCGACGCCGACTCGGGCTCGAGCTGGTTCTCGGGCTGGTTTGGCGACGAGTCGAGCGCGGGCGGGCGTCCTGAGCCGTGGGGGTTCTTGCGCTGGAGGTGAACGGCTTTGCTTTCTCTCTCTCGCCGGCGCAGTAGGCGAGCGCAATGCACGTCTCTCTCCCTTTCGCTCCTGAGCCTGTGCGCGTCTCTCGTCGACGCTGCGAGGAGCTTCTGCGGAGAGGGTCCGAGCGAGGCCGGTCGCAGACTCGCTCGCTGCGGCAGGACCTCGGCAGCTGCCAGACTCTTGTGAATACTTCAGAGAGCTTTCCTGAGCTCTGCAGCTGGTAGCGTGCTTTGTGGAGAAAGCTGTCGGGCGACCCTCGGCGGGCGGTGCTGCGAGGCCTCCTCCCGCGCTTCCTCAGCCACCACCGCTCGACGCGGACCTGCTCGTGCACGGAAGTACTCTTCCGCACGCCCAAGGACCCGCTCGCCGACCCAGCAGCAGCACGCGCCGCCCGCGTTGCCCTCATCGCCGTCGGCCCACCTCCGCCCAGCGGCCTCCGTCTCGACACGAGCCCACCACGACCAGGACTCGCCTAGCTCCGCCAGTAGCTTTGCAAGCAGCTCCATCAGCGCCTGCGCCCAGTCGACGACCCGCCCGACCCGCCCTCATCGAGTCGCCTCATCGCCTCGACGCTCCTTCCGAACCCTTCTCCAACATCGAGCCGGCCTGGTCCTGCGTGCCTCGTTTCTAGGTGCGCTCTACACCTCCCTCCGTGCACTGGAGCGCGCGCTGACCTTGTCCTGCGTGCAGACGTTCCTCGAGCCTCGTCCCTCCTCGTCCTCCTCCTCAAGGTGCGCCTCGCCGCTCCTTCCCCTGTGCCTGGCTCGCCAGCTGACCCTTCTCCTCCCGCGTTGCAGGCTCAAGCTCGAGAACCGCCGCAGCATGTCGAGCGCCGTCTACGCCACCGTGTCGTACATCCCGCCTGGCGCGCGCACGACCGCCGCCGCCGCAGCCGGCGCGACGACGACAGCCAAAGCCTCGATCAGCTTTGCGTCGCAGGCCGGCAGGACGGGCGCAGGGACGGCCACATCGTCCGCGCTCGTCGCCGACGCGACCGGCGGCGTCGACTCGTCGTCGCTCCTGCAGTACTTCACCCGGCCCTACATCGACGCGCACACGCTCTCGGTCCCAACCTGGCGCTACGCCTACATCCTGTGGTTCGTCATCGTCGGCATCCTCGTCCTGTGGTCGCTGGCGTACCACTTGTCGGGCTCGTCGACGCGCACGGGCGGCAGCGCAGTCGGCGCCTGGTTCCGCAAGTTCTCGATCCGGCGCATCACGTGGACGAGGAGGGTCGGCGCAGGCGGCGCGGCGGCCGAGAAGGGCGAGGCGGCCAAGGGCACGGGCAGGAAGAAGGTCGTATGGGCAAGCCCGACCGTCGCCCAGATGATCGCCGTCGCGACCCTCATCGTCATCGCCATCCTCGCCAGCTTCCTCGGCGACGACTACATCAAGGTGCGCTCTCCACGCTTCCTGCCTGTACGCGAGAGCCGGATGCTGATGCTGCTCTCACCCCGATGACAGCCTACGGCGTGCACGTTCGGCGGCGAGTGCGGCTTCTCCGGCAGCAGCGGTCCGCCCAAGTCCAACTACCGCTTCAAGCGCGGCGTCAACAACCCGAACGGCTGGGTGCGCCCCATCTCGCCACGTCTCTGCGCCCCCTCGGACAGTCCCGCTGACGCCGCCCCCTCTCTCGACGACCTTCCCCTCAGGCTCCGTTCAACGACCCGCTCCTCGCGGCGTCGAACGTCAACATCAAGGCCAACGCCTGGACTGCCGCTGCACGTCTCGGCCTCATCTCGTACGCCATGCTGCCGCTCGTCGTCACGCTCGCGCTCAAGCAGGTGCGCTCGAGCCCCTCCTTCTTCCCCGCGCACCTTGTCCGACCTGAGCTGACCTGGCCCGCCCGTCTGCAGTGGCCGTTCAACATCTGGGCGACGCCGTTCTTGACCAACTACCACTTTGACAAGGTGCGCTGCCCTGCCTCTTCTCAAGCCCGTCATCGTCGCGTCGCTGACCCGAGGCTCGCGTTCTCGCTCGCAGACCGCCATCCTCCACCGCTGGTCCGGTACGTCCTCCTCGCCGTCTAACTTCCCGACGACGAGCTCGACGCTGACGATCGTCGCGCTGCACAGGCCGCGTCGTCTGGCTCTTCTCGACCGGGCACGCCATCGGCTGGATGTGGCAGCTCACGCAGGACCGCGACCCGTTCGGCCGCATGGTCCTGATCCCCGCGTTTGGGTGGTACCGCTTCGTGTGCGGCGTCGTCGTGCGTCTCTCTCCCCTCGTTCCTGACCCGCAGGTCGAGCACGACGCTGACGAGCGCTCGGGCCCTTCTGCAGTGCTGGTTCCTCCTCACGTTCCTCACGGCGCTCTCGTTCAAGCCGCTCCGCAAGAAGTTCTACGAGCTGTTCTACTGGTCGCACATCATCCTCGTCATCGGCGTCCTCGTCACCGCCATCGTGCACCACCAAGTGCGCTCCCTCCTCTGCTTGTTCTCCGGCTCGACTCGAGGCTGACTGCGCCCTCTTGCTCTCTCTCGTCACGTCTGCAGCCGCTCATGTACTGGCCGATCGCCGCCCTCGCCTGGTGGGGCGCCGAGCGCGCGTTCCGCTTCGCCGCCCTACTCTACCTCAACGGCATCCTCGAGGGCATCTGGTTCCGCCCATCGCGCGCCGCGCTCCGCGCTCGGTCGAGCAACGGCGGCAGCTTCGCCGAGAAGAGCGGCGACTACGCCCTCGAGGAGCCCTTTGCGGTTCCGGGCTCGGACGCCCAGTCGGCGCAGTACCCGCCGTCGGGCTTCGCCTCGCCTCAGCTCGCCGCGCCCTACACGCCGTCCGCCGCACCCTCCTCGCCGACGCTCTACGCGCACCCGACCTCCCTCGGCCCGCAGCAGCACCTCGCCCCGCCCGGGTTCGCCACCGCGCAGCTCCTCCCCGGGCGCACGGTCCGCCTCACGCTCCACGTCCCGCACGCCCTGCGGTGGGCACCAGGCCAACACGTCCTCCTCTACGTCCCGGGCGTCCGAGCGCTCGAGAGCCACCCGTACACGATCGCCGGCGTCGACCCTCGGGCGAGCACGTCGGCCTCGGGCTCCAAGGGCAAGAAGGTCAAGGGCAGCGAGGTCGTCCTCCTCGTGCGCGCGCAGAAGGGCTTCTCTCGCGCGCTGTGGGACCACGTCGCGGCGCAGCGTCGGCGCGCGCAGCACGAGCACGAGGCGACAACGCTGCGAGCGCTCGTCAGCTGGCCGATGGGCTCGGCGGGCAGGGCCAACTGGGGCGCGTACGAGAGCCTCACGATCGTGTGCGGCGGCACGGGCATCTCGTTCGGCATCTCGGTCCTCGAGAACGCCTGCACGAGGCTCGTCGAGGCGCAGCGGGAGGGCGACAAGCGGTGGAGGGGGACCAGGGTCCGCTTCGTCTGGATCATGCGCGAGTACGGTGCGTCGGCGCTCTCATCCTCTCTCGCATTCTTTCCTCGGTGCACACCGTGCTGACGTCGCGCGCCGTAACAGCCCACCTCTCCTGGGTCGCCTCGACCTTGCGCCGCTGCATCGAGATGTGCGACTCGGCCCAGCTCCAGGTCGACCTCTTCGTCACCCACGACGCGCCCAAGGCCCCTCGCCGCCCTCGCGCGTCGCACAAGCCCTACTCGTCCGCACCCGACGACGACCTCGCGCCGCCGTCGGCACCATTCGCTCGCGGCGAGCGCTCGGGCCCGCGCGGTCGTGGCAGCATCGCGAGCGAGCTCAGCGACTGGAGCGACAGCGACGTCGAGGGTGGCACGCCGTCATCGTCGCCGCGAGCGTCGTTCGCCCGCCGCCCGAGCCAGCCCGCCCTGCCCGACGAGTACGACGGCGAGGTCGAGTCGGTGACCGACCTCGTCCTGTTCGACGGCGAGGACGACTACCGCTCGCCGGGCGAGGCCGACGTCTCGGCCCAGCTCAAGAAGCAGGGCAAGCTCCGGCGCGCCTTGTCGCGTCGCGGCCAGGGCGGGTCCCTTCGCCGCCCGCAGCGCGCCGGCGGCGACGCGCCCGAGTACGCCTTCCCGTCCACGACGGCGGCGCCGGTCGTCCTCCCGCACGACCCGAGCTTCGAGGCCCTCCCGCTCGACCACCACGAGGCCAACACGAAGCCGGCGCCGTACTCGCCGTCGCCGTACGGCGACTACGCTCGTCCGCCCTCGGCCCTCTCGTACGGCGACCTCGGCCAGGGCCGTCGCGCCGACTCGTTCGACTACGGCTCGACGTACGGCTTCGACGACGAGGTGCAGACGCTCGGCGGCGGCGACGCCGGCGCGAGCAGGCACAACCTCGTCAAAGCGGCGCAGCGCCCGGGCGTGTCGGCATCGAGCCGGCGCAGCAGCCATGCCGGCGCGCTCGACTCGCTCGCCGGCGCAGCTGTGGTACCTGGCACTGCGGCGGCGAGGACCGCCAACGACGTCGAGGGCGGCCTGCTCGACGTGACGCCGCAGGAGCAGGACGATCTCGAGGCGGTCGCCGAGCTCGCCAAGACGGGCTACCCTCGGCTCAAGGCCATACTTGACGACGAGGTCGAGCGCTCGACGGGCAAGACGTGCGTCGCGTGCTGCGGGCCTTCGAGCCTCAACTCGATCGTGCGCAACCTCGTCGCGAGCCGGATCGACCTCAAGCGGGTCGCAAAAGGCGACTCGAGGGGCCAGGTCTCGCTCGTCGTCGAGGACTTTTCGAGCTGAGCGGGCTCTCGATCGAGTCTGGATGGAGGAGCAGGAGCAGGACGAGGACGATCAAGGACGAGGACGATCAAGGACGAGGACGATGTGCATTTTTCCCCCATGTTGCGGATCTCGTAGCTCTCTCTTACAGACACTCTCGCATTCTCTTGTACATGCTGTTCTCTTGTAGAGCAGTCCTCGCACGGCGTGAGAGGGACGAGGGAGAAGCACCTGGCGGATACCGAGTGGGGCAAAAGCCAGCGCTGGGATTCATGTGTGTGTTTTGCGGCGTAGTAAAACAAGTTCGACCCCTTTGGCCGAGTTGGCTGAAGCTCGATTTTTTTTGCCGGCTGTAAAATGCCGACCCCGGTTCGAATCCAGCACCCGACACCCTTTTTCACTGTTCGGAGGAGAGGGCAGGCAGCGACGTGGAGGGCCCTGGGCGGACGCTGAGGCGACGTGCAACCCTAGAGCCTTTTTGCGAACCTTTCGAGAGCGTTTTGAGCTAGTGAGGCCCGCGGAGGAGGATCCATGCTCCTTTCCCCAGCGCTTCTCGCTCGCTCCCCTCCTGTCCAGCGCAGACTCGCGCCGACCGCTTCCTGCAGCGTGTCCACGTCTCCAGCGCATCGTCGAGAATGCGCCTTGTCGAGTTCGAGCGACGTCCCCTTCCCCGCTCGGGCCTTCTCAAGCACAGAGTCGGGTGGCGAGCGTCGCTAGCAACGCTTCGCGCCGCCTTCATCGTCGAGGTACCGTCTCGAGAGGTCGGTAGAGGGCCTCCAGGGAACAGGAAGTGCAGAAAGGCGAGCTCTCGAGCGACGTCCTCCTCCCCGCTCGGGCCTTCTCAAGCGCAGAGTCGGGCGGTGAGCCTCGCTAGCAACGCTTCGCGCCGCCTGCATCGTCGAGGTCCCGTCTCGAGAGGTCGGTAGAGGGCCTCCAGGGAACAGGAAGTGCAGAAAGTCGAGCTCTCGAGCGACGTCCTCCTCCTCGCTCGGGCCTTCTCAGCGTCTTCGTCCTCGCTCCTCGTCGACTATGGACTACGAGAGACGCACGAGAGAACGATCTGCGAGTTGTTGCAGGCGCGCCGAGCTACTCCTTGCGCTCCGCCTCCTCCTCCTCCTCGTGCGCACGAGCCTCCTCAAAAGCCGCTCCCGCCCCCTCGAGGCCCTGCCTCACCTTCTCGCCACTCGACGCCGCGTTGTCGGCGCTCGCACCTGCTCGACCATCGAGCGGCGCGCTGTCAAGCGCAGCCCTCATCTCGCCGACGAGGCCCTCGATGCGCTCCTGGAACCCGACGAGCAGCCTGAGGCGCTCCTCGACGCCGCGGCGCGCGAGCTGCTCGGCCTCCGAGAGCTGCGCCATGGCGGGGAGGAGCGGGCGTGCATCGAGCGACGAGGTGCCGCTCGAGAGGGGGAGGAGCGCCGGGTAGTTGGCGAGGGACGGCGAGGGGTTCGAGGGGTCGAAGAGGGGAATCAGGCGCGGGACGAGCGGCGCAGTGGCGCTCGACGCCCTCACAGCGGGCGAGGGTACACCGCCGAGGCCGACGGCGGGTCCTGCCAGCCTCGTCGAGTCAGCTTGAGCCGAGGCCGAGGCGGACGCGGTGGCGGCGGGCGACGACGCCGAGCTCGTCCTGCCGGCTCGACGCTCGGCAGCGCGAAGCGCAGCTGCACGAGGCGACAGATCGGTATCGTCGTCGTCGACAGCGCCCTCGGTCGCCGCGGCAAGCTCGACCGCCTTGCCCTTGCCCTTGTCCACCTTGGCCGGCTCTCCCTCCACGCCCTCCTCGCGCGGCGCCTCTGCGCCCTGGCCGCCCGCAGCCGTCGCACCATCTGCAGGCGTGCTCGTGCTCGTGCCCGGCGCCCCGGCCATGCCGCCCCACCGCCGCCGGAGAATCTCGACCCGCTCCTCGACGTTCATGCCGCCGCGCCTGTCGCCCGGCGCGCCGACCGGTGACGGCGCGTGCGCCTGCGTGCCGGCAAAGTGTGGGTACGCGCCGTAGGCGATGTCGGCGTAGGGTGCGGCGACGCCGGGCGCGGTCGAAGGCGGAGGGTAGGCGAAAGTCGGCGGGCGGTGGTACAGGCCGGCCTCGCCGGTCGCGGGCACGGTGAGGGAGGGAAGGGAGAAGCGCGCGAGCGGGTTGTCGCCCGAGGCGGCTGTCGCAGCGGGAGCGGCGGTAGGGCCAGGCGGCGAGAGCGTGGCGGCGGCGCTGGTCGAGGGAGCGGGACCGGCGGCAGCGCCGGCCGGCCCGGGCGTCGCAGGCGGCGCCCTCGCCGCGTTGATCTGCGCCTGCGCTGCAGTGGGCGGCTGCGCGAGTCTCTCGGCAGGGTCCGCAGGCGCAGGAGGGGCGGCGCCCGGCGGCGCGGCCTCGGCCGGGAAGGGCACGTCGGGGAAGAGGGCGCCGAACGCCTCGCGGCCGAGGTTGCGGGCGATGTTGACCTGCGCCTGGTGGATGACGGCTTGCTCGGCGTTGACGTTGGGCGCGCCGGCGAGGGCGGCGGCACCTGGGCGAGGCGGAGTGGCAGGAGGCTGCTCTTGCGGGAGGACGGGTCGGCGGCTGCTCGCGAACGAAGAGGGGTCAGTACGAGCAGCGTCGAGAGGAAAACGAGAAGCTGGAGAGAGAGACGCACCAGGTCGGGCAGCTCTGCTGGCGCTCGAGCCAGCTGCGCAGGCAGTGGAAGTGGAAGACGTGCGAGCACGGCAGCTTCTTGGGCGTGTCGTTCGGGCCCGCCCTCGGCGGCTGCGCCGGCGCCGGCTCACCCTCGACCTGCGGACCTGCTGCGCCGCCCTCGACTGGCGCTGCGGGAGCGCCGGGCGCCGGGCGGTACTCCATGTCCTCGCGGCAGATGATGCACGTGCGGTCGGTCATGGCCGCCATCTCGTCGCTCGTCGCGTCCGGGTACAGCTCGTCCATGTTGCGCGTCGCCTGGCGGTACCGGCGCAGGTCGCGGACCTTGAGGATGAAGGAGCGCAGCGTGATGTAGACGTCGCGGAGGATGTTGAGCGGGAGGCCGTAGAAGGTGAGGATGAGGCCGAAGAAGACGAGGTACGTCAACAGCTTGAAGAAGTCTGCGAGTCGGGAAGGCGAGTTGCGTGAGCCAGGTCCGCCGAGGGCGAGGAGGAAGACGCACCGGCCGTGAGCTCGACGTAGAAGACGAAGATACTCTTGTCCTCCCACGGCGTGTCGCGGCGCATGTCGATGCAGTTGATGACGTACTTGGCGCTCGTCGCCAGAGCGGTCGCGACGAGGATGAGGTACTGCTCGTCGAGGAAGAGGAGGGCGAGTCAGCCTCCTGCTCTCTCTGCTGGGATTAGCAGGCCCAGAGGACGCACCTCCGAGGCAAACATGATCATGACGGTCGGCCCATCGACCATGATCGAGTCGGCGGCGTTGAAGATGAACCCGATGTCGGCGAGCAGGAGGAGCGAGAGGAGGCCGACCATGCGCAAGTGGGCGAGGCGCGACACCTGCGCCGCTTGCTCCATCTGTGCAGAGAACGACGTCAGCTCGAGCCGAGAGATGCTGAAAGAGGTGAGGCGGGACGCACTGCCTCGACGCGGTCTGCTGCGAGCCAGTGGAAGACCTTGAGGAAGAGGAGCGAGACGAAGAGGACGACGAACGAGCTGTCAAAGTCGTCGCGGAAGATGGTGAGGGCGAGGAGCGTCTCGGTGATGGCGAACCAGCCTCGCTCTTGCAGGCGCTGCAGGACAGAGGGGAGGTCAGCTCGCGCCTCGGGCAGCAAGAGGGGTGGAGGAGGCGGTGCGCACCTCGACCTCGACCAGGCGGAGCTCGCCGAAGAAGATGGCCTGGAGGACCTTGCCGAACAGGACCGTGTGGAAGAGTGCTTGGTTCCACAGGATCTGCGCGCGCGACAGCGAGGTGTGAGCAGCCGCGCGAGCGAGCGGACGGGTCCACGTCGAGGAGGAGGAGGCGGGCGCACCATCATGCACGCGTTGCTCTTGGACAGGTACACGGCGGCCGAGTAGAAGTTGCTCCTCTGCCTAAAGGCACTCAGGACGGTGCCCAGGGCGAGCGCGGTCGACACGACGCCCCACGTCGCGATCCGGCCGACCATGGCGGCGGCTGGCCCTTCTGCGCGTGCGGTAGGCCTGAGAGGGTCGAAGTGGGCTGTGCGGTGCTGGCGCAGTGCTGGCGCGAAGCCCTGGTGGTGCCGAAGGTGGGGCGTGCGAGCGAGAGCCTCCTCTCGACTCGTCCTCATCGCCTGCGTCTCCTCCAGCTCGCACCCTCGGCCCTGGTCCAGTCTTGACCTGCGCAGATCTCAGCCACGCGTACCCTGACGGCCACACGCTCGCTCTCGGACCGCCCCGTCCCGTCCTCGCCAACGGTGTTCGCTCCTGGGCGAGCGCGCACTCGACCCGGGTGCACGACCTCCAACGCACCCGAGCTGCTTACGCGATGGCATACAGCTGCTCAGGAGAGTATGGCGGTGTGATCTGCCGAGGCTGGAGTGCGGATTCGGCTCTGGGCGAGGCTGACCTCGTCGTGTCCTCTCCTCGCAAACCGCTCGAGGGCTCGTCCTCGCCCCGCTCCTCCCATGAGGCGCTTCCACACGGCACTGCTACGCAGACGCGCGCTCTCTCTGGTTCGGCGAGCGCTGTCGTCGTCACGGGCGGCGGGCTTCGAGCACCTCGGCGTGTCCAGGTGGCTGGTCGACTTGCTCGCCCTCTCGCCCGCTTCGGCTCAGGTGCGAGCTGCCGCGCCGAGCTCTCGTCATGGCCGACGTACTGCTCGGAGGTTGCTGCAGGTTTGAGCACCTCGAGCGGGCGACGGGCGAGAGCGTGCAGCGCGCTCAAGGCAAGCGGTCCGTGCCGATCCTCGTCGCCGCCGTTCGCTCGCACCTCGCCCTCGAGGACGTCGCCGCTCGGCTCGACGACTCTCTGGCGCACAGCTGAGCGTGACCCAAACTCGAGCGCGCCACAGCACGACGAGGCTGCGCAGGTCGACGCTGGGTTTGCCGGGTGCCTGCTCTCCGCCCGGCCTTTTCTTGGTCGTCTCGCTCTTGGGTCTCTGCTCGTTGAGAGACGCGAAAGCATGCCCACGAGGCTGGCGAGAGTGGCGGTGCAGGCGCGCTCATGCAATGTCGGATCCGCGCTGCGAGGCCAGGCACGACGCAGCGCAAGACGGCGGGCGGGCGCTGTTTGGGCGTTGCGGAGGGCGGGCCTCGACGAGTCGCACGCAGAGTGCGACGACGTCATGGCGGAATTCTGGACGCGGAGGCCGCCGATCCCGCCGGGGTGGCCGAAGTGCAGCCTCGAGGCCCTCGCCCGCCTCGCTCGTCTCGGCTCTGTTTCCCTCCATCCACCCCCCTCTCCTCGCTTTCCCCCCAAAGAGAGCGCAGCCACCACACGCCATGTCCAACCTCCTCGCTCACAAGAGCATCCGCGTCGCCAAGCCCACGCGCGGCCACCAGCCGCTCGCCGACGGCGCTATCCGGTTCGTCATCGACGACCTCGACCTCGACCCACCTCGCTCCTCGCGCTGACCTCGGGCCGCTGTGCAGCACCGACCACGAGATCGTCGACCGCCTCCAGCAGTGGAAGCACATCACCAAGTCGCTCCTCCACTACTACAAGGTGCGCTTCTGCTCCTCGACTTTCCCCCCCCCCCCCCCCACTCGTCGCCTGCCGCTTGCGGCCGTTCTCGGTGACGAGGCTCGCCTCTTGTCTCGACGCCGGTCGACTGCCTCGGTTCTGTGCCCTCTCGCACGGCCAGGAGTGACACAGCGCACGGTTATCAAGGCGTCCTCGCTCGTCGGCAACCTCGAGCACCGTCGTCGTCGCCCCACGTCGATCCCCCAGCTGACTTCCCCACCCTCCCTCGTCTTCTCGCACTCCTGCAGGGCCTTGCCGACATCGAGCATGCGCAGGCCAAGGCCACCACGGCCCTGATGGACACGATCCAGGTCCCGTTCCACGAGGGCCACGCCTTCTCGCCCGACGGCTGGCAGGCCGTCCTGTACGACGTGCGCGACAACACCAAGCTCCTCTCTGAGCGCCACAACAACTTTGCGTCGACCATCGAGCACACCGTCATCCGCGACCTCGAGGGCGTCCGCTCGGAGATCAAGCAGCACATCACCGCCGTCGAGAAGGAGGCGTCGCTCCTCGCCGACGACGTCGAGAAGGAGGTGCGCTTCAGTCTCTTGCTCTCTCGTCTCTCCTGCAGCATAGCTGACGCTGCCCGCTTGTCCTCCCGCAGCGCGAGAAGTCGAAGCGCGACCTCCTCGAGCTCCAGAACGGCATCGACACGTTCGAGAACTCGTCGACGCAAATGCTCCCGCAGAAGGACCCCTACCTCTCGCACCACATCGTCGAGAACCAGCTCAAGAAGCAGGTCCACAAGGAGAGTGCGTCGCACCGTCCCCCTCTCGCGCGCTCGGACCCCTCGAGCTCTTGAGCTGACCTTGTCCTCCGTACCCCCTCTCTCTCCCTCAGACGACCTCCAGGCCGCCCTCATCCGCTTCCAGCAGCAGCAGCCGCAGTTCGAGGAGAACGTCTCCAAGTCGATCCAGTCGGCCGCCAAGCTCTACAACGAGGCGCAGCTCACCCACGCCAAGGAGGTCGCCGAGCTCCAGGAGACCATCGCCACCGCCCTCCAGCGTGTCGAGCCGACCCACGAGTGGGAGTTCTTCAAGTCGCGCGACGACACGACCCTCATCGACCCGAACACGCCGCTGCGCTCGGTCGACGCCATCTCGTTCCCGGGTCAGGCCCACGCTTCGACCAACGTCCTCAAGGAGGGCTTCATCGAGCGCAAGAAGCGCTTCAGCAAGAAGTACACCGAGTCGTACTACGTCCTGACGCCGTCGGGCTACCTGCACGAGCGCAAGTCGTCGTGCGTCGCCGTCGTCGTGTCCCTCCTCCCCCTCGGCTTAGCTGACCCTCCTTGCTCCTCCTCTTCCTCCCTCCTGTTCCCTCCCCTCTCACGCTCCCTTCCACATCGTCAACGATTCCCCTCGACGTCGCTGTCGCCGTCGCCGTCGCCGTTTCCGCCTGCAGGAACGCCCAGGACACTACCGCTCCGTCCTTTTCGCTCTTCCTGCCCGAGTGCAGCCTCTCGGCACCCTCGAAGGAGAAGGACCGCTCGCACAAGATTCATGTAGAGGGCAACCGCGTACGTCTGCTAATTACGAGTCTGCGCGGCGCGGTACGCCTGCAGGATGAGCGGCAGCAAGCTGACCGCCCTCCGCGCCCAACAGGCCCACCGCTCCTCGTTCGAGTCCCGCATGAAGAACTCGCTCAGGTTCGGCGGCAAGGAGGTGCGTCTTCCCCCTTCCATTGTCGATAAGATGAGGCCGAGGCCGACGTCGCTGACGCTCTCTTCCATGTCCCCTCCCTCTCTCCCTCCCTCCCTCGCTCCCTCTCCCCGCGACCTCCCTCTTCCCGCTCCCTTCTCTATGCAGATCGCCTACACGTTCCGCTTCCGCACGCGCGCCGAGCTCCTCTCGTGGTTCGAGACGCTCGACCAGCTCTCGCGCGACACCAAGGTCGACCGCGCCTCTTCGAACAAGAAGCTCGTCACGGACCCGGTCGGCACCGCCGTCGCGTCGGTCGGCTACGCGCCGCCCACTGAGGAGACCGAGCGCACCGCCGCCGCCGTCGCCGCCGTCCCGGGCGCGCGTCTCGTCGACGCCGACGAGGCTGAGCGCATCGAGCGCGAGCAGGCCGAGGCCAACGAGCGCGAGCAGCACGGCGAGACGCACTCTGCCGCGTTCGCCCAGGGCGGCCTCGGCGAGCAGGACCACACGTCGGTCCACCGCTCGGTCCGCGAGGACGACGAGGACTCGGAGGAGGGCGGCGGGTCGTCCGAGGAGGAGTACGCGACCGACGACGAGATGGCGCACACCCGCTCGGCCGCCCAGACGCCCGCTCTCGGCACCGCCTTCACCTCGACTGAGGCTGGCTCGTCGTCTGTCGCCGCAGGCGCCGACGCCGGCCCCGCCGAGGAGACGTCGGGCTTCTTCAAGGCCGAGACGCTCCCGGCCTACGTCGGCTCTGGCACGTCGGTCCCCGAGAAGCAGGCCCTCACGACCGAGGCCAAGGGCACGCCGCCCGTCCTCGGCAACCCGATCTCGTCGTCGTCGTCGACCCCGGGCACCAACTCGGGCGAGACCGACTCGGCGGCTTTCGGCGCCGAGGCTGCGCCCGCCACGAGCGCCGCGACCACCAGTGCGTCGTAGAGGAGCCTCGCCCTTCTGCGTCTCGCTGCCGTCGTCGTCGTCGTCGAGCGTGTACCACTAGCCGTCGCCAACCTCATTCCCTCCTCTTCCTCGCCGCTGCGTCTTCTCGTCGCGCCTAGTCGTTACCCGTAATTATCGCGCGCTCCTCTCCCTCCCTCCCACATCTCTCACCCTCCCTCGGTCTCTCCGTCTCGCCTCGCCTTTCCTGTACATGCCCTCTCTCCGTCGTTCCTCGACTGAAACTCCGAGCCGTACCCAAACTCTTCAGCTGCGCTTGCGAGAACGTCTTCGACAGCGAGAGCGAGAGTCACGATCGACGAGCTCGAGCCTGCGTATCGCGACGACCGTCGCATAAGGGCTCGACGAGCTCGTCGAGGCGAACGTCGATCCTGCTCGACTTGAGAAGGCCGACCGCTTTCTCTCGCTTCTGCAGCGCCGCCCTCGGCCCTCTTCCTCTTCGAGGGCTCCTTCAGTCCTACATGAGACTGCATGCACGCAGAGAAGCCCGAGCGAGGCCGTAAGCGCCGCTCAGCGCACCATCCAGCTCTCGGCTCGACGCACCCGGCTTGCCGTCGAGCGCCGCTGATTGGCCGACCCCGGCCCCGGGAGGGTCAAAGCGCGAGCGGCCGCGAGCGGCGCTCTCGCCTCTCGCTCTCTCGCTCTTGCGCTCGCTGCAGGGCTAGCATACGTTCGCAGATGTTCTGCACAGAGGCGCGAGGCGGTCGAGAGAGGCTCGACCAGCCGAGCGAGAGCGACTGGAGGAAGGCGCGCTGCTTGGCGGGGTCGACTCGCTCACGGTGCAGCGTGCAGACGACGTTGAGCTCGCTCGCACGGTCACTCAGCATGCCAAAGAGTGCTGCGAGCTGAACGAGTTGCGAGCAGACGACGCCAATACAACAGACCTCCGTCCTCCCCTCCCTCCCGCCCTCCCCGCCTCGCCCGCTCGACCGACCCTCGCCGCCCTGGATCTAGACCTTGACGCCCGTGTGGATCGCCGCAATGTTGAACGTGAGCGCCTCGTGGCCCTCGCCGTCGGGCGTGACAAAGCCCGCGTCGCGGATCGCCTGGGAGAACTCGTGGGGCTTCTTCCAGCGCTCGATCGACTCGACGAGGTACTGCGGTGGCGGGAGGGTGGGGCGAGGAGATGAGATGGTGGAGGAGAAAACGGAGAGCGTGCGCAGGAGAGGGAGGGAGGCGAGAGAGGGAGGGAAGGGAGGGTCAGCGAGCTGTCACGCACGAGCTCGGCAAGCGGGCGACGAGGCCTCGCCGCAGACGGGACGGGGGCGACGAGCAAAGAGGTAGGGCAGGGCGGGTGGTGGAAGGAGAGGGAGGAAGCGAGGGCGCACCTGGTACGAGTCGCGGTCGGCGGCGAGAATGTGGCCCAAGGGCGGGATGACCTGGAACGACCAGAGGTTGTACGCCCTGCGTGCATGAGTCGAGGTCAGCCGATCGTCTCGTCTTACTACTCTCTTCATCGCGCTTGTTGATGAAGGAGAGGAGAGAGAGAACGAGCGCCCGACGCACTTTGCGAGAACCGGGTTCTCGACGTGCGAGAACTCGAGGCACGAGAAGACGCCGCCGGGCTTGAGGACGCGGTACGCCTCGGCGAGGACGCGCTCCGGGTGGGTGCAGTTGCGCAGGCCGAACGCGATCGTGTACAGGTCGAGCGAGTTGTCGGCAAAGCCGTCGAGGTGCTCGGCGTTGCCGAGGTGGAATGAGATCTGCGGGGCTGCGGGCGCGCGTCGAGGTCAGCCTGAGGGGACGTTGAGAAGGCAGGACGAGACGAGAGGACGCACTGCCGTGGTACATGGTCTTGGCAAAGCGCTTCTTGCCCTCCTCGAGCATCTCGGGGTTGATGTCGAGCATGGCGACGCTCAGCTCGCGGTCGCCGTACTTTGTCCTGGCGTGGTCGAGGATGCGCATGGCGATGTCGCCCGTGCCGCCGGCGACGTCGAGGCACTTGAGGCCGCCGTTGGGGTCGAGCTTGGAGACGTAGTGGTCCTTCCACAGGCGGTGGATGCCGAACGACATGGCGTCGTTCATGACGTCGTACGACGACGCGACCGACGAGAAGACGCCGCGGACTGTGGACGGTGGATCGTCAGCGAGGGCGGTTCTGAGGGCGAGCAGGAGGAAGCCGAGGAGGGAGGGAGGGGAGAGGTGGCGCACCGAGCGACTCCTTCTGCTGCTCGGGGACATTGCGGAAGCCAAAGTGGGTCGTCTCGCTCGAGGTCGAGGCTGTGCGGTGCGAGGGTCGAGTTGCGGTCGATGAGGAGAGGCGCGACGAGCGATGAAGAGGAGGGAGGAGGAGGGCGAGAGGTCAGCTCTCGCTCGGTGTCGGCTCGATCGGGGAGCGGTTTGGCGCACCTTGAGGGTGAGGCTCGGGTAGAGGTGGGCTGGTAGGCGGTGCAGCAGCGCGAGTGGTCGGGTTGGCGGGGAGCGGGTCGAGAGGGTTGGTCGGGTGAGTGAGGAGGTGCGACGACGAGGCAAAGGCGCGAGTCGGGGTGCGGGTGAGGGAGCGTGTTGCTGCCGTGGCGGTAGATCTGAGCATGGCCCTGGTGTACTGAGGGGTGTGGGTGGGCTGCAGCTGATGAGAGGCTGCGCACTTTGGGCTCGCGTGCGACTTGGTGGTGTCGGCGTGCTTCGACGCTCTCCCTCTCCCTCTCTCTCGCTCACTGCTCTGCTCAGACTCTTGCTTGCTCTAGCTCACACACCATGGCCGGCGTCTTCAACCCCGCCCGCCTCGCTGGCAAGACCGTCCTCATCGTGCGCTTCCTCCTCCTCCTCGAGGTGCCCCGCATCGCGCTCACCACGCCTCTCTCGCCTCGACAGACTGGCGCATCCGGCGGCATCGGCGCAGCCACCGTGCGCAGCCCTCCGCCCCTCCCGACGACGCCGCCCGCAAGCTGACCCTCGCGCTCCTCCTCCTCCCCCCCGCCCCACCTCGCAACCCGCACCTCTGCCCCTCTCGCCAGGCCATCCTCTTTGCCCGCGCCGGCTCCAACCTCATCCTCACCGCTCGCCGCCAAGCCCAACTCGACGAGGTCGCCGCCGCCGCAGCCCAGGCCCACCAGGAGGGCGGCACCGGCAAGGGCGGCAAGTTCGTCACCCTCACCCTCGACATGCAGGACCGCTCCGCCATCAAGGGCCTGCTCGACAGGATCCCCGACGACCTCAAGAAGGTCGACGTCCTCGTCAACAACGTGAGCCGCCCCTGCCTCGAGCCCTGAGTCGGAACCCGTCGAGCGGGACTGACTCTAGCGGCTCGTTGCGCTCACAGGCTGGCCTCGTCTTTGGCAAGGAGGTCGTCGGCGACATCAACGAGGACGAGGTCGACAGTGCGGCCCCTTCTCGTCGTCAGAGCTGCTCCCGACGTCGAGCGAGCTGAACGAGCGCGCGCACTGACCTCGTCCCCCTCTCGATCCTCCTCCGACTCGCAGCCATGTTCAACACCAACGTTCTCGGCCTCATCACGCTCACGCAGCTCTTTGTGCGCGAGTTCAAAGCCCGCAACAGCGGCCAGTGCATCCTCGAGCTCCTCGCCCCTCTTCCGCCCTCGAGGCCTGAGCGCTGACGAGCGCTCGCCTACAGCGTCATCAACCTCGGCTCGATCGCGGGCAAGGAGCCTTACGCCGGTGGCTCGATCTACACGGCGACCAAGCACGCCGTCGACGCGTTCAACGGCTCGCTCTTGCGCGAGCTCGTCGGGTGGAACATCCGCGTCTCGCAGATCTGCCCGTGCGTCCTCCTCTCCTCCCGCCCCGTCTCTCGCTCATCATCAAGTGTGGCTCATGCCCTCGGAGCTGACGAGCCCGCCGCTCACGTCCGCAGCGGCATGGTCGAGACCGAGTTCTCCGTCACGCGCTTCCGAGGGGACCGCGACGCAGCGACAGCCGTCTACGACGGCCTGCAGCCCCTCGTCGCGGCCGACATCGCCGAGGAGATCGTGTGGGCCGCGAGCAGGCCCGAGCACGTCAACGTCGCCGACGTGCTCGTCTTCCCGACCGGTGCGTGCGCGGTCGTCCTCCCTCTCTTTGCCCTCTCCCGCTCGTCCGGGCTCCCCGCTGACCTTGATCTACCACGTGCGCAGCTCAGGCGAGTGCGACGATCAACCACCGCGGGCCGTTGGGCCAGAAGAAGTAGAGCGGCGCAAGGTGCGAGCGCGAGCTGAGAGGACGAGAGAGAGATCTGCAATATTCGAGTCGTTCCGCTGTGCGCTCGTGTGAGTGCGTGTGAGAGCTCGATAAGTAGTGCGAGAGAGCCGGCAAGCCCTGCAGCGCAAAGTCGAGGGCGAGTGTTTCACCAGCGGGACGCGTCTCGGACGCGGTTCGCGAGGAGGAGCTCGCTCTCACTTCCTCACACCACGCCGCTCTGCTCGCTGCACCTGCACCACCAGCGAGCACCACCATCACCCACCTCGACCTCGACCCGACGCACCCCCGGCCGCGGCGCGCCATGCTCGACGGCGACCCCTTCCTCACGCGCCAGCACCTCCCGCACCACCAGCACCACCACCACCCGGGCAGGGCTACGAGCGCAGGAGCACCACCAGCAGGCACCACCTTCGACTTTGCCACCCGCCTGGCCCCGCCGCACGCCGTCAAGCCGACCTTCACCCTCCTCGGCGCGTCGTCCCTCTCCGGCTCGACCTTGACGGCGTCGACGAGGGGCAAGGAGAACGCGCCGTCGGGACTCGCACCCTCGCCGCGCTTCGTCCTCTCGTCTTCTTCGTCCTCGTCGGCATCCGCATCCGGCTCGAGCAGGACCGACTCGCTCTGCAAGCGGCGCGTCACCTTCTCGCCGACGCCGCTCCCGAGCCTGCACTCGGAGCCGCGGCACAAGCGCGTCTGGGTCGCCCTCGGCGGGCACGACGTCGCGGCAGGCGAGGGCGACGACGACGAGCGCCGCGCGGGCAAGCGCAAGCGGACGAGCGGCGTCTACTCGAACAACCCGCTCTTCCTCTCGGCGCGCGACGCCGCCTCGTCCTCGTCCTCGTCGAGCCCGACGACGTGCGACTCGCCCCTGTTCGACCTCGACATGGCGAGCGCGAGGAGCGCGACCCCACCCTCGAGTTCGTCGTCGCCGGCCGTGGCGGCCCCGACGCGCTCGTCCGCCCTGCGCGTGTGCAGCGCCGCGCCGCGCTCGCCGCCGCGCCCGCCGCCCTTCCGGCCGTTCACCGTCCCGGCGCCGTCGTCGTCGAGTGCAGCGCGCCTCGGACCCGCGCTCGGCCTGGGAGCGGCCGCGGCCGCCGCCGTCGAGGGGGACGCGACCGACTCGGAGACGGAGAGCGACGCCGTCCAGTCCCTCCTCCTTCCTCGTGCCTCGTCTTCGTCTGCGTCGCCCGTCGCCGCCGCCGCAGCAG
This sequence comes from Rhodotorula babjevae, assembly GCA_920104245.2. Classification (NCBI taxonomy): domain Eukaryota; kingdom Fungi; phylum Basidiomycota; class Microbotryomycetes; order Sporidiobolales; family Sporidiobolaceae; genus Rhodotorula; species Rhodotorula babjevae. Next base: position 1,253,542 of record CAKKSZ020000023.1, read on the forward strand.
CAGCAGCAGCAGGCGGCCTCGCGCCCTTCCCCTCTTCGCCCGGCGCTGCCCTCCTCGCCCTCTCGTCCTCCTCGCCGCTCCCCTCCCCCTCACGCTCCGCCCGCCCGACCCTCTCTCTCGCCCTCGGCGGCGCCCTCGTGCCTCCTGCGCCCCTGCGCTCGATCCTCAAGCCGCGCCCGCGCACCCCGGGCGCGCTCCTCCCGCTCGGATCCGAGAAGGAGGCCAACCGCCGCAACGCCCGCGGGCGCAAGCACGTCGCGAGCTGGGACTCGGAGCGCAAGGCTGTCGCTGTCGCTGCGGCGCGAGGGAGGGCGCAGGCGCAGGCGACGGCGCAGAGCGAGGGCGGCAGCAGGGCGGGGGGCTCGAGCGCGAGTGCCAAGGGCAAGGGGCGCGCGAGGGACAGCGCGCCGAGCCGGGCTGCAGCGTCGGCGTCGCGCGGTGGAGCGAGGACGAGTCGTGCGGGCGCAGCTGCAGGCGCGCCCCGGGCTGGAGGAGGAGGAGCAGGCGGCGGGCGCGACGAGGACGACGAGGACCAGCAGCGACGACGGCGGCTCAACGCGGGCTCGTCGGCCGGGCCCGCACCCTCGTCGTCTGCTGCAACGCCCGGCGGCGGCGACGACGCCAAGCGCATCATTTACGACCTCGAGGCCGACGACCCGGTCCACTTTCGCTCGTCGCTCCTCGTTCTGCGCGCGTCGCTCCGCCCAGGCGCCGCCTTCCCGCCGCTCTCGACCGCGGCCTACGACGGCGCCGCGCCGTCCCTCCCGCCGCGCCCGCACCCTGACGCCCCGCCCATCGAGGACGACGCCTCGGCCTCCTCGTCCCGCCGTCGCTTAGCCGCTCCGACCCTCCTCTCCGACGTCGAGCAGGCGTACGTCTTCCTCACGCACGCCGCCTTCCGCCTCCCCGCCGAGCTCACCAACGCCGACACGACGCTCGAGCCCCTGCGCACGCTCGGCACGGTCCTCGTCCGCGCCGTGACGCGCGACATCGGCAACGTCGCGACTTTCGCCACGTGGGCCGACGCGCAGCCGTCCCCTGCGCCACTCGCGCCCGGCCTGAGCGCCGGGCTGTCGCTGAGCGGGAGCTCGTCGCCGCTCGGCAGCGCAGGCGACGACGGCGAGCTCGGCGCGACGCCGTCGCCGCCGCTCGAGGGCAACGCCGCAGGGACGGCGTCGCAGGGTGTCGGCAAGAGGAGCTTGAGCGAGGAGCAGATGCGCAGGCTCAGGGACGAGATGGGCGCGGCGCAGGCGGCGGTCAAGTGCTTGGCGGCGATGCTGCGCGACGTGCGCATCGTGGCTCTCTTTGACGGTGCGCTGCCTCTCGCTCTCTCTTTTCCTGTGACGCACGCTCAGTAGAGCTGACTCTCGCTGTGCGCAGACGACACCTTGTCGACCCTCGTCCACCTCGTCGCCTCGATCCCGCTCTCGCCGACCCTCTACGCCCTCGTCCAGCAGAACCTTCTCCCCTTCGTCCCCTTCTTCCTCCGCAACCTCCAGGTCCCGACCGCCATCCTCGAGCCGCTCCTCACCTCGACCATCCTCCCCTCGCTCGCCGTCACCCTGTCGCTCCCGGCGCGCATCGACCGCTACCGCTTCACCCTCGGCGAGTCGCTCTCGGCGCTCTCGACCCTCGTGCCGAACGCCGCACTCGCGCGCCGCATGCTCGTCGACGATGCGTGGCGCGTGTGGCTGCCCGCCGCCTGGAAGGGTCTGTGGGACGGGCCCAAGAAGGGCACGAGCGTGCGGGACCGCACGGTCAAGCTCCTCGGCGGCGTCGTCAGGGCGTTGACGATCGAGCTCGACGACGGGCTGAGCGAGGAGGACGCCAAGTGGGAGGTCGAGCGGCAGGTCGTCGCTGAGAAGATGGGCGAGGAGCTGCAGGTCCGTCCTGCCTTGCTCCTCCTCTCTCTTCGTAGTCGTGACCCTTACTGACGTCACTCTTCCCGCACAGACGCTCTTCAACACGGCTCTGCCCGAGCCGCACGCCGACGCCGACGTCAAGACCTGGCTCGACCTCCTCAGCAAGCAGCTCGACTCGGCGCAGCAGCCCGGTCCCGACGGCGACGAGCCATCGCTCTCGGCCCGCTTCGGCGTCATCTCGCTCCTCGCCGTCCTGCCGCCCCTCATGCGCTCGTCGTTCCGCCGTCTCGAGCACAAGGCGGTGTCGAGGCAGGGCCAGAGCCCGAGGATGCAGGTCGGCGTCGGCCCGTGGATCCGCCCGATCAACGACACGCAGGCCCACTCGGACTCGAACCTCCTCGTCCTGTCGACCCTCTTGTGGCTGCACCTCGCCTACGCCTTCTGCGGCGCCTCGAGCCCGGCCACCAAGTCGTGGGTGCTGCGCTCGACCGACCGCCGCCCCTTCTACGTCTACACGTCGATCCTCAAGTCGCGCCAGGAGGTCTGGCTCAAGCACGCCAACGACGAGGTCGACGAGGCGAGGCGCAAGGAGCGCAAGGACCAGGCGCGCGCCCTCACCCTCGTCCTCACGGGCGTCACGTTCGGCGCGACGGTCCACATCCTGCACGGCACCTCGCCCGAGCGCAACCCTGCCGCCGACATCGACCCGCCGACGTCGGACCGCAAGCTCGAGCAGTTCGACTTTGTCGCCAAGGAGCTCCTCGGCCGGTACCTTCCGCCCGCAACCTCGTCGCCGCCCGTCTCGAGCAGCACGGCCACGCTCGGCTGGCAGCTCCTCGGCAGCATCCTCCGCCCTCGCACCATTCAGGACCGCTCGGCGAGGCTCGACAAGCTCATCAACACGGCGTTCCTCGACGGGCAGCTCTCGAGCCTGTCCGAGGGCAAGCAGGCGCTCTTCGTCGCGAGCGCGCTCGACCGCGCCGTGCAGCCGCAGGACGTGCCTGGGTGGGGCCGCACGTGGGTCACGACGCGCGTCGACAAGGTCCTCGAGCTGTTCGAGGAGTGCCTGCCGGCAAAAGAAGAAGGTGCCGCGCTCGTCAAGGTGCGTGCTCTTCTCCTCTCCCCTTCACATTCTCGCGAGCCTCTCTCGCCGATCCGCACCCTGACGAACCTCCACGCACTATCTACAGGTCGCCATTGCCGACACGTGGCGCTCGCTCATCCTCTCGCTCGTCTCGACCCCGTCCAGCCTGCGCACGGCCCTCGTCTGGCTCGTCAAGCACTCGTCGCCCACCTCTCGCCACGCAAGCATCGTCAGCCAGCTGTGGGCCGTCGTGCTCGCTCACGCCGAGGAGGACGTCGTGCGCGAGGTCAAGGGCGTGCTGGCCCGAGAGAAGGAGGCGCTCGCCGTCGCGACCGAGGCGTGGCTCGTCGGCTCGGAGCCAGCGTCGGCATACGCAGCAGTACTCGGTGCGTCCTTACCCTCTTCTCCTTCTCGTGCTGTGAGCTTGACGTCATTGACGCTCGACCGGCTCTCGCAGCGTCGACCTGGACGACACAGCTCGACCAGGCTCGTCCGCAAGACGTATCGCCTCACCAGCTCGAGGCGGCTGTTCGTCTCCTCCGCACATACGCCGAGTACGTCAACGTCCTGCGTCTGCGACTTGGCGCGCTGGCGCTGACTCGTCGACCTCGTTCACCTCGCAGTGCCGAGCCGGACAACTCGCTCTCGTCGGCCGCCGCAGGGTGGCACGACCTCGCCCACGCCGTCAACCACCTCATCTGGCAGGACGGCCCGGCGTCGAGCGTCCTCAGCTCCCACCTCGCGTCGCTCGTGAGCGCTCCGTCCGACATCGTCTCGTGCGTTCCTCGTCCCTCGCTCGTCGCGCTCGCCTACTGACCCTCCCTCGATCTCGCAGCGACCTTCATCTCGTCACCCTGCTAGCATCTGCGAGCGCCGACCTCGGCGTCGAGGTTCAGGACGACATCCTCGCGCTCTCAGAGTACGCCGTCGACCACATCCTCACGAAGGGGGAGGACTCGCACGTCAACCTCGCCCGCATCGCTCGTCTCCTCGAAGTCGCTTCCGACGAAGCGGTGCGCTCTGAGCTCTCTCTTGCCCCACAGCCGAGTCGAGGCTGACGCTCGAGCCCCCTCTTGCAGTTCCCCTCGCTCTACGACCGCATCCTGCAAGTCCTCGGCCGCAGCCTCAAGCCGACGTCGCACTCGCTCCGCCACTTCAGCATCCTCCTCGCGCCGTCACTCGCGCGCGCTCAGACCCTCTCGCTCGCCCTCGACGAGCCCGACTCGCAGGCCTTCCTCGGCGCCTCGCTCGCGCAGCAGTCGTACCTGCACCAGGTGCACCGCCCGATCCTCGCGTTCGACACGTTCTGGAAGGCGACGTACGGCCGGGTGAGCGAGGACCTCGACATCCCCGAGGACCTGGTCGAGCTCTTGTCGATCATGCGCAAGGTCTCGGTCGGCTTCGTCGTTCCCGGGCTCGCCGACACGCAGGAGACGGCCTCGCAAGCTGAGGCGTCGGTCACGGGCGCGCCGAGGGCAGCACAGACCGCTCCGACTCACCCTCGCCGTGCGTCTTCAACCTCCCTCATCTGCGCCGTTCCTCACCGACGAGCATGCTGACGCACGTTCTGCGCCCGCAGTGACTCGCACGACCGCCACGACCGCCGTCGACCTCTCTGGGCGGGGCTACGACGCCGACCAGTCGCGCCTGCCGGCCGAGTCCGCCTCGTACAGCTCGGGCGTCGCCGAGTCGTCCTTCACCGGCGTCACGTCGTCTCGGCGCCGCGGGCGCGCCCTGTCGCCCTCGCTCGGCGCACCGATGCAGCTCGAGCAGGAGACGCAGGTCGTCGACGAGACGCCCAAGGAGGTCGAGGTGCAGCGAGCGAGGGACTCGTTCGCCGCGCTCACGAGCGAGGCGACCGAGGTCGAGATCGGCGGCGTCGAGGCCAGCAGCAGCACCGTCGAGTCGGACATGCGGGCCGGCAAGGAGAAGCACGACGACGACGAGGTCATCGCCGCGACCGACGACGACGAGACACCGCCCAACAAGGGTGCGCCGAGCCTCTCCTTCTTCGCCTCCCTCCTTCCTCAGCTGACTCAAGGACCTTCCTCGACAGGTCCTACGCCGACGCAGAACAAGCGCAAGGTCCCGACTACTCGGCGCACTCGCTCTTCGCGCATCGAGCCTGCCGTCGTCGAGACCAAGCCGTCCTCGAAGAAGCGCAAGGCCGACGCCGCCTCGACGACGCCCGCAGGCGGCTCGAAGAAGAAGCGCAAGGGCGCGACGACCCGCTCGAGGAGCCGAGGCCAGACCGAGTCCTGTGCGTCCCTCGCTCGGCGCCGTCGCTCCTTCTCCACGCTGACTTTCTCTCTCTCTTGATGCAGCCTCCCCGACGCCCGACTCGAGCATCATCATCGAGAACAGTCAGCCTGCGCCTACGCCCGCTGTCCGCCCAGTCGTGCCCACCGCCGTCGCAGGAGCTCCCGTCGTCACCGACAGCCAGGAGGAGACGCTCAGGCGCTTCTTCGCGCTCCCGCTCGACACGGTCATCGAGGCCGGCAAGCGCCTCGGCGGGTCACCGTCGCTCAAGCGCTTGATGGACCTGGGCGAGAGGGCCAAGGTGCGTCTCTCTTCGTCGCGCTCGAGCCGTCCTCGAGCGAGTGCTGACGCTCTCCCGTGCGCGCGCAGGAGTATTTCGAGCGGGTGAGCAGCCAGTCGTCGAGCTCGCAGTAGACAGTATCTTGCATCGCGTTGTCAATGTTGTCGTTCCACCTCATCGAGGCTGTGCTCGAGCGCCTCGTCGAGAGGTTCGAGGAGGAGAGCTTGGTCGCGTCGTCGCCGCTCGCGCTCCTTGGCCTCCAGAAGACTCAAGACTCTCTCAGGCTTGGCTCGAGCGGCGCTCTGCCTCGACAAAGAGACGTGGCGGGCGACGCTGGACCACTTCCCCTCGCTCGGCTCGCCGGCGGGACCTCGCTCTCCCCCACATCATCCACCATGGCCGTCGAGTGGGTCTAGCAGCTACAGTGGCTCCACCGGAGCTACAGACGCCCAATCGGCGCACCTTGGCTCATTCAGGAGGTCGTACGGTGTCGCTGACCTCGCTTCGCCTCCTCCCGCTCCTCATCACCTTCTCGCAGGCTTCCTTTCGCACGCTGGATCGAGGACAACCAGGACGCGCTCATTGAGCGCCTCAGGGAGGCTGTCGAGATCCCCTCGGTCTCTGGAGACGCGTCGTACCGGTGCGCTGCCCCTCCTCGTCCTCATCTCTCTGCCGGTTGGACGACGACGACAGCACGAGCTGACCCTGCCGCTCGTCCTGCACACGCAGCCCGCATGTCCACCGCATGGGTCAATGGCTCAACGACGAGCTCGTCAAGCTCGGCGCCGAGTGAGCTTACCCTCTCCTCCTCCTCCTCGACCCCATCCCGCCGTGCACCGCATGGTCCACCTCGGCTTGCGTTCCCGTCCTACGCCGGGCCATCGTGGCAGACGTGACGCACAAGAGTCCTGCGAGGCACCTCGAGCTCGGCAGTGCTGACCGTCCTCGCCCTCTCCTCCTCGCGCAGGATCCGCTCCATCCCGATGGGCCCGCAAGAGCTCGAGGGCCAGACGCTCGACCTGCCGCCCGTCCTCATCGGCTCGCTCGGCAACGACCCCAAGAAGCGCACCATCCTCCTCTACGGCCACTACGACGTGCAGCCCGCCCTCATGTCCGACGGCTGGAAGTACGAGCCGTTCAAGCTCACGCACGACAAGGAGACGGGCCGCCTGTACGGCCGCGGCTCCTCTGACGACAAGGGCCCGATTCTCGGCTGGCTCAACGTCATCCAGGCGCACAAGGAGACGGGCACCGAGCTCCCCGTCAACCTCAAGTTCTGCTTCGAGGGCATGGAGGAGTCTGGCTCCGAGGGCCTCGAGGAGCTCGTCATTAAGGAGGCCAAGGGCGACTTTGCCGACGTCGACGCCGTGTGCATCTCGGGTGCGCGCTTTTTCCTCGCGATCAGCACGGTTCGGGACGGGCAGCGCGTTTCGTGAGGGCCAGCAGCGTCGAGCATGCGGCTCGTACGCTGACCTCTTTTTTTTTGGACCTCCTGGCGCAGATAACTACTGGCTGGGGACTTCCTCTCCATGCCTGACGTATGGCCTGCGTGGCTTGAGCTACTTCTCGTGCTCGATCTCGGGTCCTGGCGCCGATTTGCACTCGGGCGTGTTCGGCGCCGTCGTGCACGAGCCGATGACGGACCTCTTCGCCCTCTTCAGCAAGCTCGTCACGCCGCAGGGCAAGATCCTCGTTCCGGGCATCAACGAGAAGGTCGCGCCGCTCACGCCCGAGGAGCGCAAGCTGTACGAGGTCATCGACATCACCATGGCCGACCTCGAGGGCGCCGTCGGCGCCAAGGTCACCATCAGCGACGACAAGGCTGAGGCGCTCATGGCGCGCATGCGCTACCCGAGCCTGAGCATCCACGGCATCGAGGGCGCGTTCAGCACGCCCGGCGCCAAGACGGTCATTCCTGCTTCGGTCAAGGGTCCGTGCACGCTCTCCCTTCACCGCCTCTTCTCGCTGAGACGTGCGTCGTACGAGCTGACTGTCTGCTGCGCACAGGCAAGTTCTCGATCCGCCTCGTGCCCGACCTCGAGCCCGAGGAGGTCGGCAAGCTCGTCGAGAAGTACCTCCAGGTGCGCTCACCTCCTCCCTGCTCGGCCGGCGAGTAGCTCTCGCTGACGTATCGCACCGACAGGACGAGTTCGCCAAGCTCGGCTCGAAGAACACGCTCAAGATCGAGATGCTGCACGGCGGCAAGCCCTGGGTCACGTCGAGTGCGTCGCCCTCTCTCGCTTCTCTCGCCTTTACCTCTCGCTCATGGGCCTTCTTCGTGCTCGCAGTCGAGCACTGGAACTTCAAAGCGGCGACGGCGGCGACTGAGAAGGTCTGGGGCAAGACGCCCGACTTTACGCGCGAGGGCGGTGCGTCCCCTTCCCCCTCTCGTTGCCGACGCTGCGGCGCAGCGCTTCACGGCCTGAGCCTTCTCATATGCTCTCGTGCATCACGAGCACGTACTGACCCTCCCCTCCTGACGCGCAGGCTCGATCCCGAGTGCGGCGTCTCGCGCTCAGGCCTCTTCGAGAAGGTCTGCGACTGACCCTCTCGCCGACTCGCTCCTTCGTCCGCAGTCACGCTCACCTTCGCCGAGGCGCTCAACAAGAACGTCATGCTCCTCCCGAGTGCGTCCTGCCTCCTACGCTGTCGTCGTCGACGCCCGAAACTGACCTTCCCAAACTCGCTCTCCTCCCTCGGCTCGCAGTGGGTCGGTAAGCTAATTCGGCTCGACCGCGTCTCTTCCTCACGAGCTCGATGGCTGATTCTCGACGCGCTCGTCTCCTTGCAGCGGCGACGATGGCGCTCACTCGGTACGTGCCCAACCTCGACCTCCTCGACGACCTCGACCTCTCTCGCTCTCGCCGTCGCGCCGCTGCGTGTCGACCTGAACTTTGCGTGTTCGACAGCTGACGCACTCTGCACCGCTCGCACCCTCTCTCGCCGCCCGCAGACGAACGAGAAGCTCGACAAGGACAACTTCATCAAGGGCAGCGTCACGCTCGGCATGTACCTGCACGAGGTGCCGGCGGCGGCGGCTGCTGCTGAGGGACAGTGAGACGTCGAGTACGGTGCTGTGCGTAGCGAGGTGTGCGAGCTGGGCAGACTGCAACGACGACTCGGTGCTCTCTTTGTTCTTCCCCTCCCCTCTCGGCGTCCCCTCTCTCGGCGCGGTCGACGGCAGCACGGACAAGTGCGGAAAGGCGGAAGCAAGACGGACTTTGACGCGGGCTCGCCGGCGCCGTAGCCTGACCCCTTTGAGCAGGACGAGCGGGCAAGGGACAGACTGCGGGGTCCGTGCCTCTGATCGTGATGCTCCTCCGCTCGGCGCGTTGTCCGAGGCTCGACGACGCTCGCGCGCACCGCTCCATGCAGCGCGTGGGAGGAGCTGCTCTGCCCCTTCGAGCGAACGAGCTCGCAGCACCGAGCTGAGCCCGCCATCGCCGTTGCCGAGCGCTCGAGAGAGAGGCGCGACTCGCAGAACGCTGTTCCGGTCGTCGCAGCTCGACTCGCTCGCGCGCGCTCGCACCTTGTCATTGAAGAAGCGTGATTACAAGAGGGCTAGCCTGCGCCTCGTCAATGGCAAGGAGGAGAGGGAGAGAGTGCTACATGCTGATTCGAGACGGGTCGGAGAACAACAAGGGAGAGGGAGAAGGAAGGGCAAGCCGTGCGGATGATGTATGCGGAGGCGCCACGAGGAGGAAGAGCGAGAGAGGGGGGTATCAGAACGACAGGGGTTGATGCTGTGCGTGGGAATGTGTGCGCCGAGAGGAGGGGAAGCCTAGAAAGAGCGCCCGAGGAGGCGCAACTGCCGCTCGTCTTCTGCGCCTCGACCGTGCTGCCTCGGCGGGTACCACTGATCGCCGTCCGACAGCGCTCGACGCTGTCCGTGCCCGTCGTGCTCGTGCCCGTGGTGGTGCGACGACAGGTCGCTGCCCGTAGCGAGATGCGCCGGCGGCGACAGCTCGAGCGGCGGGAGGTGCCGAGGCTGAGTGTCGAACGGCGATGCGGTCGTCGACGACGAGCCGGCGGTCGAGGGTGGGCCCCAGCTCGACGCCGAGACGGACGGCGGGCTGTGCGACAGGCGCGGCGACGGACGGTGCGACGTCGAGCGCGGGTGCGACGCTGAGCGCGCCGGGAAGTCCTGCCTCGGCGCGTCGTAGGCGAACGGCCACAGGCGGGGCGAGCCGTGCGCCGAGGTCGGCGGCGGCGGGAAGCCGGGCGTGAGAGGGAGAGGTGAGGCGGTAGGCGGGGCCGACGTGACGGTCGGGTGCAGGAGCGACGGGTACGAGAGGGAGAGGCCGGGTGCGTGGCGCAGGTGCGGGTCCTTGGTCGCGCCGTGTTGCGGCTCGGACGCCGCCGTCTGCGGCCTCGACTCGCCGCTCGACGACGCGGTACGAGGACGAGGAGCCGCACTTTGGAAGCTCATCGGCGAGCGCTGGAGGTGTTGGCGGCTCGGGTCGGCGGTCGGCGGCGCCGAGGCGAACGGCGGCGTCGGGAGCCCCTGCGGCGGATCAGGCGGCCGAGAGGGAGGAGGGGCTGCTATGCTCGACGGCGGGAAGGGGCGGTCGCGAGGATCCCGCCCGGCAGAGGTGCGCTGGGCGAGCATGTGCTGGATGAGGGGGTCTTGAGCGGCGCAGGGGAGGACCGACGTGACGGCGACCGACTTGCTCGTGTAGGCGATGAGGTGCATCTTGGTCCCGGCGCCGTCGACCGACGAGAACGACTGCTTGACGAGCGTGTCGTCGCCGCGAGGAGGCACCTCGGTGTAGGTGAGGAAGGCGCCCGAAACGCGCGAGGCTGCGGGTTGAGCGGCGCGTCAGCTAGGTGCTGCCGCCGAGCGTCAGGAAGGTGGGGACGAGCGACGTACGGCTCCACTTGATGTGGTCGGTCCACCGGCGAATCCCGGCCTCCTCCTCCTCCCACACAAAGACGGCTCCTGCGCGCACGAACCGCAGACGCCTGTAGAGCGGGTCGAGGTCAGCATGTCGTAGACACGGACAAGGGAGACCTGGACGCACTCGTCGTCGGTCAGGCGGCGAGTGACGCGTGGGAGCAGCTGCGCGAGGAGGACTCGAGGGTCAGGAGGAGCTCGTCTCGCTCAAACGAGGAGGGGGAGGACGCACTCCATGCTTGCAGGCCTCGAGGATGGCGTGCGCTTCTTGAGCAGACGAGACGGTGCCAAAGTACGAGTCTGTGAGCCAAGAAGGGGGGGCAAGAGTCGGCCGACTCGGCGAGGTCAGTCCGGCGCTAAGAGGAAGAGGGGGGCGAGGACGAGGGAGACGCACGGCCAGAACGGGGCAGCTCTCCACCCATGGCTGCAGCGTGCAGTGCGGCTGGAACGCGGCGAGGCGTGGCGGGCGAGTTGGGCGACGCGGAGCGAGGCGAGGAGGGTCGGGTCGGCGTGGGCGAGCAAGGACGAGGCTAGCTGGGGATGCGGGGTGGCAGGAACTCAGGTCGCCGACGAGAGCTGCGTCACGCAGACGGCCGCGCCGTGCGGGAGAGGCTGCTGTGCTGAGGTCGCGAGAGGGAGGTGGAAGGAGGGGAGGAGGAGGAGGAGGAGGAGGGGCGACGAGAGCTCGACGGTGCGCGCGGCGCGCGCTCAATGAAAGCGGAGGCGTCGTCGGAAGGGCAAGTGTTCTCTTCGGCGAAAGAGGCGCCCTGTCTACGCTAGCGTGGTGCGGGGGAGGTGGCAGAAAGTGCAAGGGCCGAGGGCAAGATCGGCTTTGGCGACGTTGCTTCCTCCGGAGGCCCGAACGTCCGCACCAAAAAAGTCGCCTCGCTCTTGCGCTAGCGTTGCGGTGCCCTTTCCGACGGCGTTTCCACTCCTTTTTTTCGCGAGCCCAGCGAACGCCGGCAGTCGGCAAGGAGCTGTGGGCCTGGACGCCTCTCGTTAGCGTTGCGCGCGAGCGCTCTCGTCTTCGCGCGCAGCTCGCCGTGCGCAGTTCGAGCCCCCTGCGTCCTTGTTACTAAAACGCGTCCCGCAAGAGCGGAGGCCGGCGAACGAATGCTGACGGCGCGCGCTCGGCTCGCGAGAGGTCGAGGTCCGCCTGGTCCGCACTTTGTCCCCGTCGGCTCTCGATCGTCTGATTCGTTCGAGAAACTCGCACAGCGTTGTCTGCCGGAACCGAGGGAAAGCGCTCAGGGGGCGATCCGTCAGGGCCGCTTGATTGCGATCCGCGGGCGCGGCGACAAGTGCACAGTCTCACTCTTGGCCTGGCCGCAGCGCTCTGCACCCACTCTTCCCCTCGAGCTTGTGCGGCACCTGTCGCTCCGTCGTCGTCCGCTCGCGGACCGACCGAGTGGAGGTGCGCTTCGGGAAGCGCTCGCCGTCGACGGTGGCGTGAGTTCCGCTCGCAAAAGCGTGCACGGGCCTCTCCCTCGCACCGTCTCTCGAGAGAGCGTGCGGCCGGCCGGCTGCGGTCCTGAGAAGAAGGCTTCAGCGCTAAGCAGCTGCGGCGACCTTGCGATGGGCGAGAGCGTCGCCGTCGTTTGCGAGGCGCACGTTCCGCTCACTCGCTCCTCGGTGGCCTCACGACGCCGCGCTCGCTGCCAACGACGCCAACGACGCCGGACGAGGCGGTGAAAGCTGTCGTCTTTCTGGGCGAGGCTCGACAGCTTTTTAAGGCGACTCGGACCTGAGAATCCACCGCTCTCAAGCTGGCTCGGTTCCTGGGACCCGGGGCAAGACACGCTTCATTCCGGCGCGGACGTCGGCAGGGGCGGCGCATCTCGGCTCGATGCAAGCGAGAGAGCATTCGTAAGGAGCAGCTCTGGCCGCGGGAAGGCCGTCCTGCCGTCGCTTCCGTCGAGCGGCGGCCCGCTCGCACGGACCTCGGAAAGTCGCCGAGCGCTCGCAGCTCGCGACGTGCGGTAACTACGCTGCTTCGTCGAGTGGGCAGCGACAGCTGTCGGCTCGCTCGACGCCTTTCTCGCTCGCTCGTGGCGACGCATGGCCAAGGTCAAAGGCGGAAAGCCCGAAGCGCGAGAGCGATCAGGGGGAGGAGACAAGCTCTACCTCACTCGGCGGACGATTGCAGAGCGTCAACGGGGGCCGAGCAGCGTGAGCAGGCTGAGACTCGAGGCTGAGGCTGGGCAGCACGCGCTGTGACGAGCCACGCAGCAGGAACGTCGGGAGGGCGGGCCTGAGCGAGGAGGTCATGGTCGCGCGAGCAGTGCACGCGTGAGGCTCGAGCTAGGCCTCGCGGCGCTTGACGCATTACGTGCGCATCGAGTGAGGCGGGACGAGGTCGACAAGCGCGCAGAGGACCGTGCGTCGAGCGAAAGCGGGACGAGCGCCGAGGACGCGCTCTCCGACCGCTGTGCGACGACCAGACGCCGATCCGTCGTGCGCACTTGACGACAGCCCTCGCATACCTCGTAGAGCTGGCAGAGCCCAGCATGGAGTCGAGCGTCCGCCGGCTGGGCGAGCGAGTAGACAAGTCGAGGCGCTGGAGACGGCGAGAAGGGCGCCTCCTGCGCAAGCCGCAGCCTCGTACCGCCGAGCTCTTGCTCCTCGAACACCTCGCGCTCGCCCATGCTGTCGCGCAGAGCATCAGCGAAGAGAGGTCGGGAGCCTTGCGAGAAAGTGCGCAACCCGAGGGCGGCAAGGCGGAGAGGAGCCAGCTCGACTGTCACGCCGCAGCGAGTGAGGCATGGCGCGAGCAAGGGGCCGAGAAGGGAGATGTAAGCCGCTTCTACGCCCTCGGCAGGTCTCCAGAGAGCGAGGTGGTCGAGGGAGCGGCGTGAATTGATGAGAACGAGGAGGAGGTTGAGGGGACCAGCCAAGCCTCGCGCGGCCCTACAGCTGGCGTCGCTGGGCACCGAGGTGGACTCTGACGCTGTGCAGCTATGCACACTGGCGCGGAGAGTAGGTGGTGAGAGCGAGGAGGCGGCGAGCGGAGTCCCCACCTCCCCTTCCCTCAACCTCGCTACCAGCCTCGCTCAGAACGAGCTGCGCTCCGCCCAGATCGCCTGCAGCGACCACCTTGCACGCGTCCGCCTGCACCGCATACCCGCCATGCGCTCGCCCGAGCCACAACTGCGCGCCCACAACCCTCAGCCGCCCGGAGCCCTCGCCGACCTCGACCCGGGCTCGAGCAGCTCGGACGACGACCCAGAGGAGGGTGGAGAGGTGTACGAGGTCGAGGCCGTGCGCGCATCCCGCTTCGATGGTCAAGCGAACGCCAAGCGGTGCGTCCTCTCTCTTCACCTCCTCTCCCTCGAGGCCTGCGCTCGAGGCCTGCGCTCTTGGACCTCGACGCTGATTGCGGCTGCTCCCCCAACAGCTACTTCATCAAGTGGAAGGGCTACTCGGAGAACGACAAGACGTGGGAGCCGATCGAGGTCCGTCGTCGTCGCCCTCCTCGCCGAGATCCGCGCCCGCTCAAGCTGACTCGGCACCTGTACCCTCGCAGAACCTCACAAACTGCCTCGAGCTCGTCGAGGAGTTTGAGCGCAAGCAGGCCGAGGTCAAGCGCCTTATCGCCGAGAAGGCGGCGGCTCGCAAATTGAAGAACCCCGAGTCGCCCGTCGCCGGCAAAGGGCGCGAGCGCGAGCCGTCAACGAGCGACAGCGATTCGGGTGTCGAGAAGAGCCTGCTCAAGTTCGATGAGAGGCGGGCCAAGGCTAAGCAGGCCAAAGCGCGCGGTACGCTCACCGTCTCGTCCTCCCCTCGACCTCGCCGACCTCAGGCTGACCTACCCCGCTCGCGCTCGCAGAGAAGCAGCCCGTCGTGCGTCGAGTCGAGTCGGACGTCGCCGACAAGTGGGAGAAGAAGGCCGAGAAGAAGGCCGAGCAGAAGGCTCGTCCGCTCGAGCCCGTCGCGTCAACCAGCAAGAGCCCGGCGGGAGGCCGTTCCGCGACCACGAAGCGCCCTGCGGCCGACACGGTGCGTCTCGGCCGGCATCACTGCATCCTGACACTCCAGAGCCAAGCTGACGCCGCTCTCCCTTGTCCTCAGCCGCCGTCCTCGGCCAAGAAGCTAAAGAAGAACCGCAAGCCCGTCATCGCGTGCGTCCTCCTCCGCCTGAGCCCTGCCTGATACCCGGATGCTGATGCTCTTTGTAACAGCTCCGACTCGAGCGCCGAGGAGGACACGGCACCCAAGCGCCTGCCGAAAGCTGCGAGGACGACCGCCTCGGCCGCCGAGCCGTCGCCGCCCAAGGTCACGCCTCGAACCGCCTCGACCTCCAGCAACGCGCCGGCTCTGCCTGCGGCGTCGACGTCTGCGCCGCGACCCGTCAACGGCGCACCCAGCCCCGCTGCGACCGCACCCGCAGAACCCGCCGCGACGACTTCCACGCCCTCGACTGAGTCGCGCCCGTCGCCCGAGCTCGGCGTCGCCAAGCCGCAGCCGCGCAAGACGTCGGGAACGTTCCAGGGCCCCTACGCTACGATCAACGCCCTCAAGGCGCTCTCGATCAAGAAGACGGCCGGCATCGCGACCCCGTCCGCCGCCGCCCCTTCCCCTCCGGCCCTCTCGCCCACCGCCTCGTCGCTCAGCGACGGTCCCGCACCTGCCAGCCGTGTGCGCTTCGCGAGCAAGCCCGAGGGCCCGAGCGCCGCGACGGGTGCGAGCCAGGGCCAGCCTGCACCCTCGGCTCTGCGGCAGGGTCCCGCTCAGGCCGCCGCTCGCGCGCCGACGCCTCAGCCCGTCGTCGCCGCACCGCCTGCCGCACTGCCTGTCATCGCAGCAGAGCAAGCGGCACCCGCACCGCCGCCGCCACCGCCACCCTCAGCAGCACAGCCTCGCGTCGCCTCGCCGAGCAGCGTCAGCGCGCCCGCCGAGGAAGGCGCCGCCGCCGAGGACCCGCTCGCAGCCGCCAAGGAGGCCGAGGCGGCCAAGGCGGATCTCGTGCGCCGCCTGGGCGAGATGGAGGTGCGCCTGCGCAAGTCGGCGTGGTGTGCCGCCGACCCGAGGTTCGAGCGCGAGGCGCTCCCGGTCGCCTGCGCCGAGGCGATCCCGATCGATGCGCCTCTCGTGCGCCGTCTTAAGAGGTGCGTCTCTTCTCCTCGCCATCGACTGAGCCCGCAGAGCCTGCGCTGACGGTTCCTCCGACCGAGCAGCAAGGGCGTCGCGATCCTCTTCACGAACCGCGAGGACAGCATGATCGGCGAGGGCCTCGCCCTCGGCTACCTCCTCATGTCGATGGGTGCCGTCACGCCCGAGCGCCTCGAGGGCGTCCACGCTGTCTTCATCCACCGCAACGACTCGTTCGCCCAGCTCGAGCCGCTCTACTCCGAGCTCGTCAACCTGCCGACCCACTCGGTCGAGTACTTCCGCTTCGGCGGCGGCAAGCCGGTCGAGGAGATCTTCCGCGCCGGTGCGTCCCCTCGATCCTGCCGCCGAGCGACCCTCGAGCTGACCCCGCTCGGACCCCTCGCCCAGGCTACCTCGTCATCCCGACCCTCACCGCGCTTCGCCACGCCGCCTCGTACGAGCGCTTCTGCAGCACGGTCCGCGACGTCTACGCCCGCACGTGCCAGGTGTTCGTCCACCCTGCGACCATCGCGTGCTCGCGCTCGCCCTACAAGTGCGTCGACGCCCACTTCCTCCCGCTCTCGGTCCCGCCCTGACGCCTCGCTCCCTCTCAGCTCGTCCTCCCCGATCGTCGAGCGCCTCGCCAACACCAACGTCGAGATCATTGACCGCGACCAGCTGCCGCTCTCGTCCGACTTTGCCGGCACTGAGAAGGCGACCCTCCTCGCGCCCTTCGCGACTTGGCCGTCTACGGTCCCCAAAGTCGAAGCCGGTGCGCCGCTTCCTCCACCTTCTCTCTCACGAGTTCTCGCTGACGATGATGCGCTCGCAGACAAGGAGTTTGCCGAGATCCTCGCCCACATCGTGCACACGCGGTTCAAGTACCCGACGACCTGGCGCCGCTTTGTCGTCGTCGTCGACGACCTCACGAGCGAGCAGAGCACCATGGCGAGGAGGAAGGGCGTGCGTCCTCGCCCTCTCGCCTCGCTCAAATGGAGCCGTCCTGACCTTCTTCGCTCTCCTGCAGATCGAGCTCGCGACCTGGGAGTCGCTCTCGACCCTCGTCAAGGAGGCGCCGTTCGGCTGAGTCGCTCTCCTCCCTCTCGTCTCTCTCTGTGTACACCCTCTCCCGACGGTACCGCGCTCCCTCTCTCTCTCTCGCACCATACCTGCTTTCCTCGTCCCGCTTGACTAGCCGCGCTGGCGCGCGCACTTTGTTCTCACTGCAATTCCACCTGTCTGTGCCCTACCCTCGCACCTCGACTCGCCTCGTCGTCTCGAGAAGCTGCGGCCATGCGTCGAGCCACGGCCGGCCCTCGATGTTCTCGGCGCGCACGGCCCGCTTGACCTTGTCGCCCTCGCTCGCGGGCACGAGCCGCCACAGCTCCTGCACGTTGCGCTCGCGCAGGTAGGCGTAGACGCGGTCGTAGTGCAGGCCGACAGCTTGAGGCCCGTGCGAGTCGTCCGAGAGGGTAAAGCGCCCGCCCTTGGCGAGAATGAGCTGCGGGCGAGAGCGTGGAGAGGAGGGTCAGCAGAAGCAAAGGTTGGGCAGCTCGAAATGAAAGCAGGCGCACGTCAAAGACCTCGGTCCCAGGGTAAGCTGTGCTCCATCCTTTGCGGAACGCCGAGGCGTTGACCTCGAACAGGGCGCCGTACGAGACGGCGAGGTCGACGTTGCGCTCGATCCGCGCCCAAAGGTCGCCGCCGAGAGCTCGAAAGTCGGTGTCGGGGTAGTACAGGCGGCACAGGTCAAAGTGGCCGACGACCTCGGGCTCGAGGCGCTTGAGGAGCGCGTGCTGGTTGTCAAAGTAGGTCGAGAAGAGCTTGACGAGGCGGTCCTCCAGGCTCGCCGCGTCCTGCTGCCGCACGCACTCGTCGAAGCGGTCCTTGTCAAAGTCGATCGGGAGCTCGTCGCAGTGGTGCACGCTGCCGACGACGTACTCGATCGCGTTGCCCTTGCGCTCGATGAGGGCCGCGAGCTCGTCGAGGCCGGCGTCGTCGATGTACTCGCTCTCGAGGCCAACGAGGAGGTCGAGCTTGCCCGCGTGCTGCTTCTTCAGTCGATGCGCTTCGACGAGGTAGGCATCGAAGGTTGCGGCGAGGTCGGCGGGCGTGAGGTGCGACTGCGGGGAGAGGAGAGGGGAGGAGGACGAGGGTCAGCAGGCGTCGTGCGCACAGAGCGGGAGCGGGCAGGACGCACCTCCTCCGGGTACATGTGCGACTCTTGGTACCGTGGAACGTGCTCAGATAGGCCGAAAGTCGAGAACCCTTGCCGGATCGCCTCATCAACGACCTCGGCGAGGGTGCCCTTGGCGTGGCAGCAGAACTCACCCGAGTGGCTGTGGTGGCTGACCGTCATGCTGTGCGCGTATGTCGAGAGATCGGGCCTGATGGCGGAGCTGGTAGAGGGCTGTGGCGAGGAGGGCGAGCGAGAGGTGGAAGTGGGGAGACGCAGGAGGCGAGCAAGGCGAGTAGAGCGAGCAGGCGCGTCGGTGCTGGGCTCTGCGCGTCTCTGAGAGGCTGCTGCAGCGTACCAAGCTGCGTGCACTCTGGCTGGTGACGCCGAGTTGCGGCGGCACCTCCTCCCGCTCGGCTCTCGCTCGCTCTCGATGCTGCTCTCTCTCTCTCTCTACGAGCGCAGGCCCAGGATGGTTTGCAAACGAGTTGAAGGATTGCAGAGGTGGCTTTCGCCTGCGGATGTTGAGATTCGTACAACCCAGAGCACTGCCAGAAGATCGAGGAGAGGAAACAGAAGGCGCAACAAGCGGGAGGGCGACGGGAGACTGCTAGAAAGAAGGCGAGGAGGGGAAGAACGACAGCGACCTAGTGGGAGGACGAGACAGGCGATGATGGCGTAGGAGAGGGACGAGGCGCGAGAGGGTATAAGGTACGAGGAACGGCGAGGCTGCGTGGCGAGGAAGAGCCTATGCTGGCTCCGAGGCGTACTCGTCGACGGTGCCGCACTCGCAGACGAGGTTCATGTCGCCGTGCTTGTCGTCGACGCGGCTCACGCTCGGCCAGAACTTGCGGTGGCGCAGGTGCGGGAGCGGGTACGCCGCCTGCTCGCGAGTGTAGGGGCTGCAGGAGGGCGAGGCTCGGTCAGCGACGCTGCGACGACGACGACGACGACGACGAAGAGCGAGAGAGAGGGAAGAGACGTACCGGTCCCACTCGGACGAGATGACGACCTGCTGCGTGTGCGGCGCGTTGGTGATCGTGTTGTTGCCGCGAGGCTGCTTGCCGTCGGCGATCTCGTCAATCTCCTGGCGGATCTTGATCATGGCGTCGCAGAAGGCGTCGATGTCGCGCAGGCCCTCGGACTCAGTCGGCTCAATCTGCGTGAGCGGGCGAGGGAGGGGGAAGGTCAGCATCGAGCTCGTCGTCGACGGCGAGCAGGAGAGGAAGGAGGTGACGCACGAGCATGGCGGTCGAGATGGGCCACGAGCACGTCGGCGGGTGGATGCCGTAGTCCTGCAGGCGCTTGGCGACGTCCATGATCTTGATGCCGGCCTTCTCGTCAAACTCGGCGAGGTCGATGATGAACTCGTGCGCGCAGCGGCCCTTGTCGTTGACGAACTTGACGCGGTAGTGCTCCTGGAGGCGGTGCATGGCGTAGTTGGCGTTGAGAAGCGCGAGCTTGGTCGAGTACTTGAGGCCGTGCGCGCCGAGCATGCGGATGTAGGCCCACGAGATCGACAGGATGCTCGTGCTGCCGAATGGCGCCGCCGAGACGGGGCCAATCGCCTCCTTGCCGCCGGTCGGGACGAGAGGGTGGCCGGGGAGGAAGGGGATGAGCTGCTCGGCGACGCAGATCGGGCCCATGCCGGGACCGCCGCCGCCGTGAGGGATGCCGAACGTCTTGTGCTGCACGAGGAGAGCCGTCGAGCGTGAGCGACAGGATCGAGAGCGAGGATGAGCCCAAAAAGGAGAGAGCGACGCACGAGGTTGAGGTGGCAGACGTCGGCGCCGACCTTGCCCGGCGACGTGAGGCCGATCATGGCGTTGAAGTTGGCGCCTGCAGCGGTCAAGGCGTCAGCTCTTGTCGGTCCTGTCGTCGTGAGGGCGAGGAGGAGCGAGAGACGCACCGTCGAGGTAGACCTGGCCGCCGTGCGAGTGGATGACCTCGCACGCCTCCTCGATGCCGCCCTCGAACACGCCGAACGTCGACGGGTACGTCACCATGAACGCGGCGAGGTCGTCCTTGTGCTTCTCGGCCTTGGCCTTGAGGTCGGCCAGGTCGAGGTAGCCCGACGCGAGGTTCTTGACGGGCACGACGCGCATGCCGGCCATGACGGCCGACGCCGGGTTGGTGCCGTGCGCCGAGGCCGGGACGAGGCACACGTTGCGGTGACCGTTGCCGCGCGAGAGGTGGTAGGCGCGGATGACGGACAAGCCGGCGTACTCGCCCTGCGCGCCCGAGTTGGGCTGGAGCGAGCAGCCGGGGAGGCCCGTGAGCTTCGAGAGGTCGTGCGCGAGCTCCTGCGGACGAGCTCGGGGTGTCAGCTCTTCGTCATCGTGCGCAGTCATCGAGGAGGCGAGACGCACGTCGGTCATCTCCTTGTAGCCGGCGGCCTGGTCGACAGGGGCGAACGGGTGGATCTTGGCGTACTCGTCCCAGGTGAAGGGCGTGAGCGACGTCGTCGAGTTGAGCTTCATCGTGCACGAGCCGAGAGGACTGCGAGCGCGAGAGAGGGAGTCAGTCGAGGTGTCGTAGAGCGCGAGTGGGAGGAGAGGACGAACATGGGTGCGTGCACGAGCGACAGGTCCTTGCTCTGGAGATGGTGCATGTAGCGCAGGATGTCGGTCTCGCTGTGGTGCGAGTTCCACACCGACTGGGTGAGGAAGGGCGTCGTGCGCGCGAGGTGCTTGGGGATGGCGGGCGAGTCGATGGGCGGGATGTCGCGCCCGGTCGAGCGCACGCCCGTGCTCGCGCCGAGCGGGCGTGGCGCCTCGACGCCGATGCTCTCGGCGAACGCGACGAGCGACTCGGCCGTGTACTCGGACGCGCGCCCGGGGCGGTTGGCGTTGGTCTGGATCGAGACGAAGACGTTGACGAGGTCGACGACGTCCTCGAGGCCGTGCGACTCGTCGAACGAGACGGCGACGTGGTTGTCGTCGATGCGGCGCAGGTTGACGTTGCGCTCTGCTGCCGCCTCGTGGAGGACGCTCGCGGCGGTGCCCGAGAGGCGGATCGAGAGGTCGCCGAAGAACGACTCGTTGACGACCTTGTGGCCGAGCTTGCCGACGACGGCGGCGACGACCCGGGTCAGGCCGTGCACCTTCTCGGCGATCTGGCGCAGGCCCTCGGGCCCGTGGTAGACGGCGTACATGGCCGAGATGTTGGCGAGAAGGGCCTGCGAGCGTCACTCGAGCGAGTCAGCGAGCTGCGCAGCGGGTCGACGACGAGCTGGGGGAGGCCGGGACGCACCTGGGCCGTGCAGATGTTGCTCGTCGCCTTGTCGCGGCGGATGTGCTGCTCGCGAGTCTGGAGCGCGAGGCGGTACGCCGGGCGGCCGTCGGCGTCCTTGGACAGGCCGATGAGGCGGCCGGGCATGCGGCGCTTGAGGCTGTCCTTGCAGGCGAAGAAGGCGGCGTGCGGGCCGCCGTAGCCGAGAGGAACGCCGAAGCGAGCGGCGTTGCCGAACGCGATGTCGGCGCCCCACTCGCCGGGCGGCTTGATGGCCGTGAGCGCGAGGAAGTCGGTGGCGCACAGGACGAAGCCGCCGAGGTCGTGCGTGCGCTTGGCGACACCCTCCCAGTCGGCGACGTCACCTCGCAGGTTCGGGTACTGCAGAGAGCGAGCGGAGAAGGTCAGCTGCTCGTCCTGCTCGCCGTCGCAGCTCGAGACGAGGTACGAGGTAAGCGCACCTGAACGAGGACGCCGATGAGGTCCTTGTGCTGGTCCTTGTCGCCGTGCTCGTCCGAGATGAGCTTGCGGACGTTGCCGACGACGACCTTGATCCCGAACGGCTCGGCGCGAGTCCTCAGGACGGCGACCGTCTGCGGGAGGACGCTGCGGTCGACAAAGATGGTCTTGCGCTTCTCGCGGAGCTGGCCGAACGCCATGATCATGCCCTCGGCGGCGGCCGTGCCCTCGTCGAGGAGCGACGCGTTGGCGATGTCGAGGCCCGTGAGCGAGGTCGTCAGCGACTGGAAGTTGATGAGCGACTCGAGGCGGCCTGTGTGCGAAAGCAGACTAATCAGCTAGCGCCCTGCGGGAGCGAAAGGGAGCTCGAGGCGCACCCTGCGAGATCTCGGCTTGGTAAGGCGAGTACTGGGAGAACCAGCTGTGGTTCTCGAGCATGTTGCGGAGGATGACCTGCGGCAGGACCTGCGGGTCGTCATGATGCGCATGGTCAGCTTCAGGTCATGCCGAGGGCTAAAGGGGAGCGAGAAGGGCGGGAGAAGGAGGAGAGGGTCGAGGAGGAGGAGAGGAGGACGAGGACGCACTGCTTGGTGGTAGCCCAGGCCGATAAAGTTCTTGGCGACCGTGTTCTTGCGCCCAATCTCCTTGGCGCGGCGCAGGAGCTCGCTCTCGCTCAGAGCGCGGATGCCGTCGGCGCCCTCGTCGGCAATCGCGTCCTCGGCAAGCCGGATCTCGCGCGGCACGCAGTCGTCGACGAACGCGTCGAGCGACTCGTAGCCGAGGGCGTGCAGCATCTTGTCGACCGAGGCGGGCTGGGGCCCGACGTGCCGCCGGAGGAGGTCATCGGTCGCGGCAAAGACGCTCGAGGAGGGAACCGGGGTCGAGGTCTGCGAGAGGCCGGTGGCGAGGGTGCGGGCGTGCGGGCGCTGGTGCTGGTGCTGGTGCTGCTGGGCGGGCGTGCTCGGGGCGAGCGGGTAGGCGGCAGGTCGGGAGGAGCCGGTCGAGCGCGACGAGAGGAACCTCGCGGTGGTGGCCGGCGAGATAGGGCGACGAGGTGGGGCCGCCGTGGCGAGGAAGCGGCGCATCTTGCAGGGCGAGGCGAGTGCGCGGCGGCGGGTGGCGCGCGGGCGGGCGAGGTGAGGCGAGTCGGAGTGGTGGGAAGGAGGAAGAGGGGCGGCCAGGTCGACTCAAGGGTGGAAAAAGCTGGAGGGTGGGCGGGTGGTTGCCTTTTGATCTCCTGCTGCTGTTCTTGCGACGTACAGCGCAGCAAGGGGCGAGCTGGGTGGATGAGAGAACGGAGAGCACGAAGCGGACCTCGTCCGCCGGTTTCGAGCTGCCTCGTGCCCAGTTCCGCGGGCTCGTGAGCCGGCGTTCGTCTCTCAGGAGAAGCGGACGCCAAGAGCAGGCACCTCTCGTCTCTCACAGCCGCGCGGCGCAGAGAAAGAGCTCTCGAGGAAGCGTGCACGCGAATGGGAGCTGCAGAGGGTCCGAGCGAGCACAGGTGCTAGATCTACTCGAGGCGAAGAGCCAGGAAGCGAGCGGTTCTCGCCTGCACGTGCAAGCAAAAGACGCCGATCGCCCGACTAACTAGCCGGAAGAAAACGGTCGCGCGGGGTCCGCTATCTCCACCAGAACTCCTTCCGCGCGCTCTCTCCTTCCTTCCCTTCACTCTCCTCGCTCGGCACTCTTTCGGCTCTCGTTCGCACGCGACCCGCTCGTAGCGAGGGACCCGACGGAGCGCGAGCTGCGAGGAGATCGCCTCGCCGCACGGACCTCCGGGGACCGGCTTCCTCGCGCGAGTCTCTCGCTGGCTCGTCCGGGCTCGTCCGTACGGGCGAGGGTCAGCTTGTCGTCGCTTCTCCTGTCCGTCTCGACGCTGAATCGAGCCTCTGGCCGGCGATTCCGCGGCGTCGCCGCGCTGCGGGGACGTTCTCCCTCGCTCTTCTCTTCCGCTCGCTTTTGCGCTCTCGCCTTTGCCTGCACGACTGCTTTCCCTGCGGGATATGGCGAGCTACCGTCCGCTCACGACGGCCGACCTCGCGGCGCAGGAGTCGGTCCACAGCCGGCTCCCGCCGTTCGTCCTCGAGGAGCACCGTGTCGAGCATCTCACCGGGCAAGCCAAGGTCCGTCTCTCCTCCTTGAACCATCTTTCATGTCGACGTCTAACTGAATCATTCACGACGTCGCCAGGCCGCAGAACTGGGCCTCGCAGGGTACATCGAGCGACTCGTCGCCTTCTTCCGAGCGGCCGCCCTCAACCCGCCGCAGGCGTGGATCCACGAGCGCTACACGCCGACTGAGAGCGACTACACGGTCCTGCGAGGCGACGGCTCGTGTGCGTTGCCCTGCCGAGCGCCGACTCGCTCTTCTCGCCGACCTGCCGCGCTCACTCGAGGTCGACCTTGCGCCGCAGTTCACAACCCGTACGTCGTCGTCATCCAGTCGTGCGACCAGCACGTCTACGCCGTCAACGTCAACCACGTCTGGGACCGCTTCCAGGTGCCGCACCCGACAAAGCGGCTCGAGCCGGACCAGCACCTCGTCGCCGCAGGTCCGTGCGTCTTCCCGGCCGACGAGAAGAAGAACCACACGCGGGCCTGGCTCACGCCGAACGGCAGGTGGCTCGCCGGGCCAGCAGGCCACGCCATCGACAGCGGTGCGTCGCCTCTCGCTTGAGCAGCGCTCGTCGAGAGCGCGCTCGGACCCCTTCCTCACCCGCTGACCTCTCTCTCTCTCTCTCTTTCTCTCTCGCTCTTCCGTTCGGACCTCCCCTCGACACACACGCTCCTCGACATGATCCTCTCGCAGGAACGTGGCACGTGCAGAACCTGTGCGCGACGCACCACACGACGCTCGTCCCGCCGGGCACGACGCCATCCCCGAGCAACCGCGTCACCTGGTCGTTCGTCAATCCGGACCCGACGAGTGCGCCAGTGCAGTACGTCGTGACGGACGACTACCGCCACCAGTACCGGTGGACGGCGCCGGGCCCGACCGCATTCGACCGCATCTCGCCGGCGGGCTGGGGACCCGTCTCCGAGGTCGCCTGGCGCTGCGAGATCTTCTCGCCGTCGCACGGCAACGAGCAGGGCGCGCACCCGGTATCGTTCCGCGTCGTCTTCTCGACGAGCTTCGCCGCCGACTCTGCGAGGGCCCGTGCGGCGCTCGAGATGCAGCTGCAGGCTGGCCATGGCGCGGTACCGGGTCACCCGTCTATGCAGTCGCTCGGTCGGCATCGGTTCGTCGCTCGGACGAGAGGAGAGGAGCGAGTGCAGGCGTTTGCGTAGCCGAGGCCGGCTCGAGGACCAGGAGGATGCGGCGCGCGGTCTTCTGAACCCTGCACAGCTCGTCGACCTTCTTCTCCTTGCGTCCAGCGCTTCTCGCAGAGCTCGCGGCAAGATCAGGAGAGTCTCAAACATGTGCGAGTGCAAGAAAAAGAGGACGACCTCCTCGAGCGAGCGACCTTCTCAAGTCGAGGAGGATGCAGCCCCGTCTTGCGAGCGGTCGCAGAGCCTGATCTTGACGACGATTCGCGCTTAGACGAGCTCGAGCTGCCCAGACGAGAACTGCAGCAGGATCGACGCTCGCGCGCTCGACGACATCTCGTCGTCCTCGACGAGGTCCGAGCGCGTCCTCTCGAGCTCTCTCGCTCGCGCTGCAGCGGCCGCCTCGCGCGCACACAAGCTGGACCGGGTGCTTATTTTGTACAAATGCAGCTGCACATACAGCCGACGTCGTCGGCGGAGCCCTCGTCGCGCTCTAGTCCTTGCGCACCGTCGTCGCGCCCTTGCTCTCCATGGCGGCCGCCGCCTGGGCGCACAGCGCCGCACCGACACCGCTGCCGTCCTTGGCGAGCGCAATCTTGACCTTCTTGGCCGTCTCGTCGCCGAGGATCTCGACGAGGGCGTCGCGCACGCGCTGCTCGAAGCGCGGGTAGAACTCGACGAGCGAGCCGTCGAGGCCGAACACGAGCTCCTTCTCCTGGCCCTGGGTCGTCTGCTCCGTCTGGCGCACCGTCGCCGCGATGGCGCACGCGGCGAGGCGGCAGCCGCGGGTGCCGACGACCTCGGACACGCGCGCGGCGGCCGAGCAGTCCGCATCGGCGACGAGGGCGGGCGCGAGGCCGAGCGACGACGTGAGGACGTCGCGCACGGCGGCGAGCGGGTCGCCCGACTCGGTCGAGTTGGCGACGAACGGCGCCTCGAGCGCCGACATGAGGGCCGTGTCGAGGCCGTAGTGGGCGTTGAGTGCGCGCGTCGAGTAGCCCTTGAACAGGACCTGCGAGTCGACGAGGTGCAGGAGGACGTTGCGCGTCACCTCACCGAGGTCTGCGAGCGAGAGGAGGAGCGAGACGAGCGTCAGCATGCCGCAGAAGGGTGGGGACGAGGCAAGAGGTCCGAGCGGGACGCACACATGCCCGAGATCATCTGCAGGGCGAGCGAGGGGGCACCTTGTCAGCAGCTGCAAGATGCAGCAGTGTGAGGAGGACGAGCGCACCTTCTCGTACGCCTGCTTGCGCGGGTTGATCGAGATGCGGTCGACGCGGCTGTCGAAGATGGTGAAGGGCAGGACGGTGCGCTGCAGGTGCGTCGAGCGAGGCGTCAGCGTCCTGCTCGTCGAAGCGTGCAGGGGAAAGAGAGAGGGCGCACGTCGTTGTCGAACGCGCCCCACTCGGTGTTGACGACCATCTTGTCGAGGCCGTGGCGCTTGTTCTCCTCGAGCTCGGCCGCCTGGAAGCCCATCTTGGTGAGGCGGTCAATGTCCTCGACGTAGGCGCCGTTGGTGCCCGTGCCGAAGATGCCGCCGCACAGGCAGTCGCCGCGCTCGTACGCGGCCGCCATGAGGGTCCCGCACGTGTCGTTGACGAGGGCGCTGCAGCGCACGTGGATGTGCTTGCGGTCGAGGGCGTCCTGCAGGAGCTGGACGACGTCCTTGCCGATCGCGTTCTTGCACTCGAAGCCCTGCGAGCGAGAGCGAGAGGGAAGAGAGGGTCAGCTCGAGTCGGGCAAGAGGGCGAGGACAAAGAGGCGCACCTTGGTCCAGCTCATGAGGGTGCCCGCCGCGATGGCCGTCTGCTGGACGGGGAACGAAAAGGTGAAGCCGAGGTGGAGCTTCTCGTCCTCGCTCGCCGAGGTGCCAATCTCGGTGAGGAAGTGGTCGACCGAGCCGGCGATGTAGTCGAACAGGGCCGTGACCTCGCCGACCTTGAGGGCCTCGGACACCTTGTACTTCTGCTGCTTCATGCGCCACTTGCTGTCGCCGAGGAGCTCGACCTCGCACACGCGCAGGTTGGTGCCGCCGAGGTCGAGGGCGAGGTAGGTGCCCTTCTCGGTGCCGTGGGGCACCTGCTGGAGGTAGGACGGGATCATGGGCCTGCGTGCGAGTCGTCGAGGTGAGTCGGGGTCTCGGGCGTTGAGCGAGGCAGAGAGGGAGAGGCGACGCACATGAACGACTCGTCGTCGGTGGGAGCTCCTGCGAGGCCCTTGTTGAACTCCCACAGCATGCGGTCGGTGATCTGCTTGAGGAGGTCGGTCGGAGTGTCGAACTGGTGCTCGACGCCGGTGAGGGCCTTGTCGAGCGCCGAGGGGAGCTCGTCTTGGCTGGTGCGCGGGAGGAGGTACGAGGGGGAGGACGCCATGGCGAGGGGTGGCTCTGTCGGGGGGCGGTGCTGGTTCTGCGGTGTACGGTGGTGGTGGTGGTGAGCGAGGTGCTGGCAGGGAGAGCGAGACGGACGAGCTGAGAGGGGGAGCGGGACGAGGCCGAGTGCGATCACTCGGCGTGCGAGAAGAAGGAGGGGAGCGGGTTCTCACCGAGAGAGGATCGCGCTCAGAGGGGTTGCGGCGCCGGTGAGTGCAGGTCGAGCGAGCAGGTGCAGGTGCCCGTGCGGAGGATCGCAGAGCTGGAGGCGGAGGAGGGAGAGAGGAGGAGGACCACAGCCCCCGCAGCCTCGAACCTCGGAGCGTCAGTTCGCATCGACCAAGCCAAAGTCGCGCCTTTTTCTCTCCCTCGCTCTGTCTACCCTGTGTACCGCGTGGAACTGGGCCATGCTTGCCCCGGTCTCGCCGGCACCACCGCGACCCCCGAGAACGACTTGGCGAGAGAGAGACATTCGTCCCCCGACTTGGCGACCGCGCGCCCTCCTCCTCCTCGCTCAACAACACCGGCTCGCTCCTGTCCCTCTCGACCTGGGCACAGCCATGCGCGGCACCAGCTCGCTCCCCGACCCACCGCCCCTCGCCGGCCCTTCCTCGTCCTCTCGCCCTCCGCCTCACCCCGCGCTCGGTCGCGCCGCACCACCACCGCCGGGCAAAAGGAGCCGCAGCGAGACGGCAGACCAAGAGGGCACCGATCCAGATGTGCGCCGCACCCACCGTGCAGCTTGCCCGCTCCCATTCCCCCGGCCTGACCCCCTCCTCCTCCTCTCGCAGGCTTCCCCCGCACCGGCCAAGGTCAAGCGCAAGCGCAACCGCGCCGCCCTCTCGTGCAGCGCATGCAAGAAGCGCAAGATCAAGTGCGACCGCAAGCTGCCCTGCGAGGCCTGCATCAAGCGCGGCGAGCAGGGCTCGTGCCGCTGGGAGCAGCCCAAGGTCGAACCGCCGCCGTGCGTCCAGCCCCTCGCTCGCCTGGGTCTCCTGGACTTACAGCTGATCCTCCTACCATGCCTGCAGTCAACCTTTCGCCCTCGCCGTCGAGCACGAGCAGCTCAAGCAGCGCGTCGCCATCCTCGAGGCCGTCCTGCAGCGCCTCGCGCCCGACGTCTACCACGAGATCGCGCTCGACATGCCCGTCCTACCCGTTCCGCCCCGACCAGTACCAGCTCCGGCGCCGGCCAAGGCCGAGTCGGTCGTGGAGGAGGACGAGGAGGACGAGGACGACGACGAGCAAGAGTCGGACGGCGAGAACGTCGAGGACGCTGCGCTCGTGCTTGAAGAACTCGGTGCGCCGCTCCCTCCCCATGCACGACGAGCGAGCGTCGAGCTGACGACGAATTTGTAGCAGCGATGCAGCACGCGACGACCCGCATGTCGTCCCGCAGCCGGACCAAGACGGCCCGCCAGTCGTCGACCCCGCGCGTCTCGCAAGAGCGCCCGGCCCTCCCAATACCGCCTCCTCCGCCATCAACCCTGCCGCCACCACCGGCGCACCGGCCGCCCGCACCCGCGTCGGCCTTCCTGCCGATCCCGCTCGAGCCTCCTCGACCTCCTCCTCGTCCCCCTCTCGAGGACGCCCTCGCCGACCTGCCCTCGCGCGCCAGGGCGTCGCTCCTCGTCCCGTCGATCGACCCTCGGCGGCAACGCGTCCTCGACGACATCTTTGCCAACCTGCCGCAGCGCAAGTCGGAGCTCGACTGGATGCTACGCAACTACTTTGACCGCGTCGACTGGGCCTGGCACTGTGCGCTCTCTCCTCCCTCCTGCGTCTCCTCGCACGCAGCGCTGACTCGGACCTGCTCTTCGTCCGTGCAGTGCACCACAAGCCGACGTTCGAGGCCGAGTACGAGGCGTTCTGCACCCTGCGCGCCGAGGGCCGCCTCGCCGAGATCGACCCGCTGTGGGTCGCCTGCCTCGCCATGACCTTGTCGCTCTCGGTCAACTCGCTCTCGGCGCCCGTCTCGACGCCCCTCATGTCGATCTCGGCGGCCGACCTCGAGTCGCTCCCGTGGCGCTACTTCGAGTGCGCGCAGGGCGCCCTCGAGTGCGGCGACTGGACGGGCAAGCCACGGTTCCGCACCCTGCAGGCCATCGTCCTCTTTGCGCCGTTCTTCCTCTTTGCCGGCAACCGCGCCTCGGCCGAGCGCCACCAGACGTACATCGGCGCCGCGCTCCGCATGGCCCAGTCGATGGGCCTGCACACGCTCGGCGACGACCCGCACAAGATGCCCGACCTCGCCGACGACGACGAGTGGTACTCGGGCTTGCCGCCGGGCGTCAACTCGCTCAAGCGCGAGATGGCCCTCAGGATGCTCGCGACGCTCCTCTTCCTCGACTACACGTCGCTCCGCATCAAGACCAGCCTGCCGCCGCACCTCGGTGCGTCTCTGCTGTCTCCCTTCACGTCCTCAGCGAGCACGAAGAGCTGACGAGCTCGTGCTGCGCGCGCAGTGACGTCCGCCCTGCCCGGCAACTACAACGACGCCGACCTGTCGTCGACGAGCGTCGTCGCGCCGCGCCCTGCCGACCAGGCCACCGACGTCTCGCTCGACGTGCGCCTCTCTTCCACCATCGTGCAGCCCCTCGTGTGCGCGCTCGCTGACGCTCGTCCGCACGGCCCGCGCAGCTCGTCAAGTTCCGTCTCGCGCTCGAGCAGCGCAAGTTCAAGGTCATGATGGAGGGCAAGGAGACGTTCAGCTACGAGGCTGTCGCCGGCATCGACGCCAACTACCGGTGCGTGCACGCCCTCTGCATCTCTGGCTCGACCGAGAACATCCGCATCTGACCCTCGCCCTCTTCTTCCTCTCTTGCAGCGCCATTCTCGACTCGCTCCCGACCGAGCTCGCCGAGGGTTACATCCCACCGCTCGGCGAGCCCCTCACGAGCCTGTGGCGGCGCAACATGGCCGTCCAGAGCATCCAGTCGCGCATCCTGCGGCTGCACCGGCCGTGGATGGGGAGGGGGTGGACGAGCGAGCGCTACGCCGACAGCACGGCAAAGGCGCTCGCGAGCGCGAGGAGCGTGCTCGGGTGCCAGGTCTCGCTCAACTCGGGTGCGTCGACTCGTCCGCGCTCAGGCCCCCTCTCCGCCGATGACGAGGATCTCGAGCCTCTCTCGGCCCCGAGCCACACCTGCTGACTCCCTTTCTCCGTGCGACAGCACCCATGCTCAAGCAGGGCTTCCAGCTCCTCACCGTCCAGATGGCCGTCGTCTCCCTCTTCATGTCGCTCTTCCACTCTCTCGCCCTCCCCTCGCCCGCCGCCTCTCCTTCCTCCGCCTCGGCGTCGCCGTCCCTCGCGACCTCGCGCACCTCTCAGCAAGACGACGACGACCTCGCCCTCATCACGTCGACGCTCCCCTACCTCACCAAGCACGCTTCGTCGCGCATCGCCGCCGTGCGCACCGTCGCCTCGTCCTCGCTCGCCGCCTTCCGCCTCCTCCTCCGCGCGTACGACCGCCGCAGGGACGGCACGGCGAGCGCGCACGAGCGCGCGACGGCGTTCGACGACCTCCTCGGGCAGGTCGGGCGCACGGTCGAGCGCGCAGAGCTGGCGGGGCTCGACCCGCTCGTCGCCGCCGAGGCCGAGCTCGAGCTCGATGGGCATGAGGGGTTCGTCGACCCGTCGGCAGTGCTCGGCGGCGGGACGGGCGGCAGTGGAGAAGGCGGCGGGAGCTTGTTTGGCCGTGGAGGAGGACGAGGCAGCGACAAAGACTCGCTCGCGTGGGATGGCGGGTACAGCCTGTGCGTCGCCTGCTTCCTCTCGCACTCTCCATCTCGAGTACGTCGAGCTGACGCGTCCCCTTTGCGCGCCGCAGCTCTCACGACCAGCCCGATCTCGACGACAGCTTTGACCTCGCCGTCCTCGAGGGCCCCGAGTGCGTCCTGCTCCTCTCCCTCCTCTACCCTTACAGATGCTGACGGTCCTTCATCGTGCAGGTACGCCGACCCGACATTTTCGTGGAACTCGCGCACGGCCCTCGGGCAGTTTGCGTCCCTCGGCACGTTCTAGATCGGCTTTGAGTAGCTCTCTTCTTGCACTGCAGCTTTGCCGCCCGCTCCTGCGCTTCGTCTTGCTACGCGGCTTGAGCGAGAGACCCGTGTCGAGAGCCGCGAGAAGCTCTCACCCGCCCGCTCGCCTCTCTCGGCAAAGTCGCGCTCGCACGGACCGCTCGCTCGTAGTTACAGCGCTCGCCTCGCTACGCTCTCGGATAGATGGCGGCGAAGCAGTCCTGCATGTCCTTGGCGAACTCCTCGGGGCGCTCGGCGGCGGCAAAGTGACCTCCCTGCGAGGGGTCCGTGCGCGAGAAGGAGCGAGTCGTCAGCGACGAGCTCGAGGGCGGACGAGGGGTTTGCTGGGCGAGGTAGAGCGAGAGGGAGAGCTTGCGCACCTTGTCGTGGTAGCGGTACCACTGCAGATTGGCGTTCCTGCCGGCCCACGCCTCGGGCGTCGAGCTGATCTCCTTGGCGAACGACGAGAACCCGAGCGGCTTGTCGAGGCGGTGCTGCGGGTCGTTGTGCAACGCCGAGATGCCCGTCTTCTGCATCTCGGCGTAGGCCCAGATCGACGACGGGTACGAGTCGCGCAGCCACCAGAAGGTGGCGATGCCGAGGATGTCGTCAAGCGGCAGGTCGTCGTCGGTCCACTCGGCGTACTTCTCGCCGACTGCGCGCACAGTACAGGTTGGTCAGCAGCGGGCGGGAGGGAGAGGCGGTGCGGGAGAGGAGGAGGAGGGACGCACGCCAGGCCAGAAGAGCGACGGGCGAGCTCCCGACAACGATGCCGACCGTGCCCGGGCGCGTCGCCTGCTCGATCGCGTACCCTCGGCCCGTCGTCTGGAACGTCTCGCTGCGCTCGAGCGCCTTCTCCTCGTGCGGCTTGAGCTGGTGGCGCTCGGGCGCGTCGTCGGGCGGAGCGACGGCAGGAAGGCTGCGAGACGAGGCGAGACGAGCATGGGCATCAGCAGCTCGTCGCAGGGAAGGATAGCGACAACCTCGAGACGCACTAGTTGACGTTGATGGCCTTGGCGTTGTGCTTGAGGGCGAGGACGCGCGCGAGGCCCGAGCCAATGTCGCCGCCCTGGACGGCGTACCCGTCGCCGAACCCGAGCCCAGTCATGAGCTTGTCCATGAGGCGCGCGCAGTCGTACATGCTGAAGCCACGGTCGAGAGGAGGACCGCTGGACCAGCCGTAGCCGGGCTCCATGGGCGCAATGAGGTGCTGTGGCAGGTCGACGAGGAAGCAGGTCAGCTCGAGGGTGAGCAGAGGCGAGGGCAGAACAGCTCGACGCACGAAAGACGGGCTCTTGCTCTCGCGCAGGAGCTTGATGACCTCGACGAACTCGAACGCGCTCCCGGGCCACCCGTGCAGGAGGAGAAGCGGGATGGCGTTTGGGTCGTCCGACTCGTGCAGGAGGAAGTGGACCTGGAAGTCGTGGCCGTCGTCGTCGACGGTCGTCATGAAGTGGTCGACAGCGTTGATCTTGTCCTCGTACTTCTGCCTGCGAGAGCGGACGACGAACTACGTCAGCCGAGGTTGAGCCGACGGGTGTGGGGGAGGAGGAGAGGGAGGGCGGTGGGCTGACCAGCTGAAGCCGTCCTGCCAGTAGGCGAGGGCGTCCTTGATCCAGGCATGTTGGATGCCGTACTTGGCCTGCTTGGAGGCGTAGGTCTCGGCGGGGAGGCGGGTGGAGGCGATGGACTGGCGGAGCGAGTCGAGGTCGGCGGTGGAGAAGCTCGGCCGGAACTGTTCGAGCTCGAGGGTGCGTTGCGAGGGCATGGTAGGTACTGCTGCTGGGCTCAGCCTCAGTCCAGAGCAAGCGACTGAAGAGCGAGAGCGAGGCAAAGGGTTCGGCCGCCGCTCCTCGCTCGGCATCCTCCCTCGCTTCCACCACCGCACGCGGTAGACCTGCTGCTCACTATGAGGCTAGCCGAGCGTCCACTGCTCGCTGTCCGCCCCAGCCGACCCCCTCAAGCCGCCGCCGAGCTCCCCCTCGCCTCGTCCCCCACTTTCCCTCGTCACGACCCGTCCTCGTCTCGCCGCCGCAGTACGGCTCTCACATGCCCACCTGATGCAATGCAACTGTCTAGACGAGCACCTGAAGCGCCTCGCTCGGCTCGATCGGTCTATCCGCTCCCGCTCGCGTCCTCGCGGCCCTCCTCACCTCTCCCGTCGCTCGTCAAGCGGCCTCGTCGAGGCGTGCAGCCGAGGCAGGCTGCGCCGCACTCGACCAGCGTCCTGTGTGGAAGGGCTCGAGCGAGGTTAGGCTGCGCCCGAAGCTGTTGCTGGAGAAGGAGACGAAGCGCACGACAAACTCCTGGATCTCGTGCTTGGCGGCGTCCTGCTCGGCAGGGCTCGTCAGCTGCGAGTCACTGTCCGAGACGTCGAAGAGACGAGCGCACGATCTGCAGCGCCGCTGTCGCCGCGTTCCCGCCGTGCATGCTCGCGACGAACGCCTTGTGCGCGACGACGGCCCAAGCGCGCGCGAGGTCGGCGAGCGTCGCGCTGCCGTACTTGGCTCGCTCCATCTCGGTCCAGACGGAGAAGCTGACGTCGCGCGAGGTCGAGGCGACGAGGGCTTGCCAGGCGGCCGTGACCTCGTGCGGAGGAGACGAGCCCGGTGGGCCGGCGGGTGTCACGAGGACGACGCGGAAGGCCACGAGGCTGGCCGAGCGAAAAGATGAGAGGTTCGAGTCCTCTGTGCGAACGGGGGGCAGAGGCACGAGTCAGCAGGCGCAACGAGCTGAGCGAGAACCCTTCAACTCACCATCGGAGCTGGTTGGCGAGCTTGCGACGACGACCGGGCTCGCTCGTCGCTGCGTACGACCACTAGGAGTCAGCTAGGGTCGGCGAGAGCACGAGAGAGGGCGAGAGACGTCGAGAGGCGCACGATAAGGCTCAGGATCTGGTCGGCGTCGCGACGCTGTGGGTCCGTGCGCATCAGCGCTCCTCGTCCCGCTCATCGACAGAGGGAGGGGGAGACGCACAAGCTCTTCGACGTCGTACTCGTGACGGTCCTCGATGCCGTCCTGGATGCGCTTGGCCGCAGCGACGGCAAGCTTCGTCCCGCTCGCCCTCGCTCCGCGCGACTCGTACAGCTGCGCGCGCATTTTGACCCACACCGCCTCCTGACCCGCCTCAGTCGGCCCGAACGCCTCGAGGACGGACATTCGGTACTGACGCAGGGCAAGCTCGAGCCTGTGCGTTAGCTCGCAACCGTTTGAGAACGGAACGGGCGGCTTGAGGACGAGATCCTCGAGGAAAGTGCGGGCGTCGCAGCTGTGTAGCGCCATGGCGACGTAGTTCGAGATGCCGAGAGCTGCAGAGAGCAGAAGAACGCAGCGAGGCGAGACGAGGCAAAGCTCGGGACGCGGCCGAGTCTGTTGGCGGCGGCGCCGGCGGACGTTCCGCGGCCTGCTCCTTTCCTTGCCGAGCAGCGCTCTCCAGACAGATTTAGCCGTTCGAGTCGGACGTGCGGACTTGCGGCGCGAACAGGAGAGCCGGCCGAGCTGGGTACGAGCAACGGCGGTTCGGCCTTCTCAAGTTGAGAGCTTTGCGGAGAACGAGCTCTCCTGTCCAGCCCGACGGCGACAGCGCCGTCGAGCGTTCTCGACGTAGCGCTCACGGCATTCTGCACAGCTCAGAGAGGAGAGAAGAGCGCGCTTTGTACCGCAGCCACGACGAGAGCCCTCTACCGCCGCACGGACCGCTCCGAGTGTCCTCTCGACCCCGACTCCTCTTCTCCCAAGACCTTGAGCGCGTCGCCCTGCGTCATCGAAGTGTCGAGATAGGTCAGCTGCTGCGCTGAAGATGTGCGAGCGGGAAGGAGAGGGACGCACGACGAGCTCGTTGACGATCGTCTCCTGCGCCCTTCGCTGCGAGAGAGGCTTGTCGGCGTCAGTTCTGCTCCCGCCCGACCCGCAGCGCTCGAGAGGACGAGCGTGAGACCAAAACCCACGATCTGCTGCACCCGTGCGTCGATCCCACGTCCAGGAGGTCGACCGAGGACCGCCTCCTTCGCCGCCCCGAGCGCCTCGAGCGCTAGCGCGGCGCACGACTTGTCGCCCCGCCGCACGCGGCACATCTCGTCCCACACGTCGGGCGTGACGGCCTCGCGCGCGGCGGCCCACAGGGCGTCGTACGCGCTCGAGACGGCGGGCGGGGTCCGTGCGCCAGGAGGAGGGGTCGGGTGGTCGAGGAGGGCGGCGTAGAAGCGTGTGACGGTCGAGGGGCCGCGCAGGCGGAGAGGTGAGGAGATGGGGCTGGCTGAGCGGCGGGAGAGGGGCGTGTGCGGGGAGGAGGGCGAGGCGGGACAGGGTGAAGGCGGCTTGCGAGGAAGGATCGTCGAGGAGGTGGCGCCGAGCCCGAGCGCACGCCTCGCTAGGTCCTGCAGGTCGAGAGTCAGCTGTGCGCGATGACTCGGAGGAAGAATGAGGACGCACGATGGGCCTCTCGACGAGTTCTGCGTCTTGCCGCTGCAGGGAATGAGGACGAGGTCAGTGCGTCGTTCGCCTCGAGCGGGCTCCAACCCAGCGAGACGTACTAGCTGCTCCGCCGTGTACGCTCGACCAGCACCCAGCACGCCGCTCTGGATCCGCTTTGCCGCCGCGACCATCACCTCGCTCGGCCGCACCGACAGCGCCGCCCTCCTCTCTCGCTCGACGCGCCGTGCCCGGCCCAGCTCCGCCCAGATCCGCTCCGCCTCACTCGATGGCCCGAGAGCGCGCAGGACGGCGATGCGGTAGGTGCGCAGGGCGCGCAGGACGTCGGGCGGGACCGAGAGGCGCGACGAGGGCGGGTTGAGGACGAGGCTCGAGGTGAAGGACCATGCGGTGAGGTCGTCGGCGGGCATGGGCGTCGCGGCGGCCGAAGCTGCTGCAGCGACGGCTCGTGCTCGAGTTTGCGAGCGAGAGCTGGAAGCAAGGTTGGTGGAGCGGACCGCAGCTCGAGGCGGACGAACGACGCCCGGAAAGTCCGCTCGACCTGCAGCGTCGCCGACGGACCGGCGACGCAGCACCGAGGCGGACAGGAGGTGCAGAGCGGCTGGAGTAGAGCCCCACACTCTTGCTCGAGCGAGCGAGCCGTGACGACGATGTGGCGGAGCAGAAGCGGCGGAGCTGCACGAGCGGGTCTGCGCTGAGGGTGCGAGTTGTGGCTGCGGCACTGCACAGATCGCCCGCCGTCCCGCTCATGAGAGCGACGACCCGGGCGGGAACGAGCGACGGTCGCGAAGGGGAGGAGAGGGAGGAAGAGGGAGCGGACGAGGGAGCGAGGCGATCGACGACAAGCGTGTCTCGACGGGGTGGGCGGTGGGGAGCAAGAGGTCTAGACGAGGCCGCTTTGCGGTCACGGGGAGCGGACGAAGAGGGGGAAGTGAGGCCGAGAGGTGGGTGGAGGGACGAGGAGCTGAGGAGGAGGAGAGTGTGAGAGCTGCGTCCCTCGGCGTCCCTAGGTTGCACAACCGCGACTGTCCTCGAGGTGAGCTCTGCTGACGGACAGGAGTGCACTCGGCCAAGCTGCAGAGGCTGACGGGGTTGTGCTGTGGGCCCGTCCGCTTCGTCCGAGTCGCCAGCGTCTCGCCCTCGACCGCTCCCTCCCAGCTCCCTCCTCGACCCCCGCCCTTCCCTCTCCTCGACCCAGGGCAACTACCGCACACCACCCACAGCGGCCCAGCTCCCAGCTTCCTAGCCGCAGCGCCCCATCCGCCGTCGACCACACGCCCGTCGGTCCTCTCCTGACGCCGACCCTCGACGAGCTCCTCGCTCCTCCCCCACTCGCCCACTCGCCTCGCCTCCTCGACCCGCTCTCGAACCTCCAGCGTCCATGTGTGCGTCCCCGTTCTCTCCCTCTCGCTCGCCAGCAGCTCGTCGTGTGCGCAGGCGGGGCAGGTGGGCCAGGCCTCGGCCGCCGTGGGGCGGGGGACGATCACGAGACGGCGCTCGTCGAGCATACACTCGCTGCGCCCGTCTCGCCTGGGGGTGGTGCGGCCGGCAAGGGAGGAGCAGGGGGCAGTGTGCAGGATAGAGTGCAAGGCTGGACGCAGCAGGGAGGCGAGCGAGGGCGAGGGAGCCGGACGGACCGGGACGAGGCAGCTTGCCCGAGGGCGACGCTCGTCTCTCTCGCTCCTCCCTCTCGCCTCGGTGCTCGAGGGGCACTCCCAGTGGCCCCACGACCTCGCCCTGCATGCTCGCGTAGCACTGGGCACCACCACACACCCGCCCCACACCCGCCTCGTCGAGAAACCCGGCCCTGACGATGTACTCGCTCCTCCCTCCCCTCGACGCCCCGCTCTCGCTCAACCCGACCGCCCCACCTCCTGCGCCTCACCCGTTCCTCCCCCTCTCGCTCCTCGTCGACTACATCGGCCCACTCTCGCCCGCGTCTTGGTCCCGCCCCGCGTCACCCACCCTCGCGTCGTCCGCCCTCCCGCACGTGCACGACCACCACCCGCTCCACCGGCGACCTCGGTCCAACTCGCGCCTGCTGCGCTTTCGCTCGCGCCCGACCGCATTCGCACACCCCGTCGCGACCCCGACCTCGTCCCCTGTGCCGACCCCGCCCTCGTCGCCCTATCGGGATGCCGCCCCTCCTCCCTCGCTCGCCTCATCGATGCGCCCGCCGCCCACAGCCGACGACAGCACCAAGGTCGTCAAGGTGATCGCCTCGCACGGCCGCACCGGCGACCAGTGCGAGCTCAGCTACTTCTCGAGCAAGGTCGTCGGCAACGGCTCGTTCGGCGTCGTCTTCCAGGCCAAGCTCGTCCCGGGCTCGCTCGGGCCCGACAACGAGGGCGACGACGACGTCGCCATCAAAAAGGTCCTCCAGGACAAGCGCTTCAAGGTGCGCCCTCTCCCCTGCGCCATCGTGCGGACGGCGAGCTGACGAGGACCGACCGCCTGCAGAACCGCGAGCTCCAGATCATGCGCCTCGTCAAGCACCCGAACGTCGTCAACCTGCGCGCCTTCTTCTACTCGAACGGCGACAAGGTGCGCTCTCGCCTACCCTGCACGAGCGCGAGCTGCCGCTGACGCCGTACACGCACGCGCGCAGCCGAAAAAGGACGAGGTCTACCTCAACCTCGTGCTCGAGTACGTCCCCGAGACGGTCTACCGCGCGTCGCGCCACTACGCCAAGCTCAAGCAGACGATGCCGATGGCGTACATCAAGCTCTACATGTACCAGCTCCTGCGCTCGCTCGCCTACATCCACTCGGTCGGCAGTGCGTCCCCACTTCCCCTCTCTCCCTCTCTCCCAAGCCGACACTGACGCCCACCGTCCACAGTCTGCCACCGCGACATCAAGCCGCAGAATCTGCTCCTCAACCCGCCGTCGGGCATCCTCAAGCTGTGCGACTTTGGCTCGGCCAAGATCCTAATCGAGGGCGAGCCCAACGTGTCGTACATCTGCTCGCGCTACTACCGCGCGCCCGAGCTCATCTTTGGCGCGACCAACTACACGACCAACATCGACGTGTGGAGCGCCGGCTGCGTCATGGCGGAGCTCATGCTCGGCCAGCCCTTGTTCCCGGGCGAATCGGGCATCGACCAGCTGGTCGAGATCATCAAGGTGCTCGGCACGCCGACGCGCGAGCAGATCAAGACGATGAACCCCAACTACATGGAGCACAAGTTCCCCCAGATCAAGGTGCGTCTTGGCTCCCTGTCGTCGTCGTCGTGGTCTCCTCGTGCACGGACCTCGCTGACCCGCTCTCCCTCGTCTCCTTCTCTCCTTCTCGTCCTCACCCGCGCCCTCTCGCCCTCGCACAGCCGCATCCGTTCGTCAAGGTGTTCCGCCCGCGCACGCCGCCCGAGGCGATCGACCTCATCTCGAAGCTCCTCGAGTACACGCCCTCTGCGCGCCTCACGGCCATCGAGGCCATGTGCCACCCCTTCTTCAACGACCTCAAGACGCCCGACGCCAAGATGCCGACGGGCAAGGACCTGCCGCCCCTGTTCGACTTCAACCGCGAGGAGCTGTCGTGCCGGCCCGACCTCATCCGCCAGCTCGTGCCGCCGCACGCCGAGCAGGAGCTCCTCAGCCGCGGCATCGACATCAACAACTTTGAGCCGATCCCGCTCGAGCAGATGAGGCTGCACCTCGACTGAGCGGCCCCGCCGCCGTCGTCGTCGTCGTCGTCGCACTCGGTCCCCCTTTATCGCCGTGCCCTCTCTCTCCCTCTCGCCGCGCACCCTCTACATACTCGCCCCGATAATACCCTGCGCCGGCTCGACCCCTCTCTCGCCTTTCTACGTCGTCGTCGTCGTGCTTCCGTCCGTCCGTCTGTCGTCCTCCCTCCTCCCCTTGCCCGGCCTCACTCGAGGTTCCACCCTCAGGCCGCACCCTCTCCACAAGCCCGTCACCCTCTCTAGTCCCTCCTCACCTCTCGACTCGCAACCCCTCTCTACCTGCCGTAGCGACTCATCTCGCACCCCTCGCCTCGTCTCCTGGCTCTCCTCGTCCTCTCTCTCTCCTCGTAGCTTGCTGCCCCTTTCCTCCCTTTCTCCTCGCGTGTACCAACGAGCCCTTCTTGTCGTTCACCCACTGTGCGTGCCGTGGCTCGAGAGCGACGAGAGAGCGGGAGCGAGCGAGAAGCCGAGGGAAGCAGGTCGAGGAGGAGGAGGTCCGTGCGGCGGCGGCGACGACGACGAGCAGCGCGCTCGCTTCGCTCAAGAGCTAGAGCGAGAGCAGCAGCTACGTAGCACACGGCGACGAGCTTGTCGAGTCGGCCGAGCGTGCCGTGCCCGTCTACATCCGCTCGCTCGGTCCTCTTCTCGCTCTCGGCTCGCAGCAAGGTCACGCTCGAGGAAAGGGAGAAAATCTACTTGCCCAGATGCAGGAAACACACAATGGAGGAACCGCTATAGAGGAGGAGGGAGAGAGAGGAGAGGGGACAGCACAGCATGAGGGAGGGGGAGAAAGAGGACCGAGCGGGAGGACGAGGACGAGGCGAGGGGACGCGCTCAGAGGCGGCGCTCGGTGTTGCGGCGGCCGTTGACCATCTGTGCAACGAGAAGAAGGGTATCAGCACGAGGGTGCAGGAGGGGGGCGGAGAGGCGAGGCGGAAAGGCGAGGGAGCGTTCAGGACG
This sequence comes from Rhodotorula babjevae, assembly GCA_920104245.2. NCBI lineage: Eukaryota > Fungi > Basidiomycota > Microbotryomycetes > Sporidiobolales > Sporidiobolaceae > Rhodotorula > Rhodotorula babjevae. The sequence continues at coordinate 1,293,610 of CAKKSZ020000023.1, forward strand.
TCGTCGACGACGACGACGAGAATGGGGAGGACAGCATGGACTCACGTCAGGAGATTCGATCGAGAGTTCGATAGATCCGAACAGCACATTGTCGACCGCCTCGACGCCGACCTGTAGCAGAAAAAGGGGGAGTCAGCCGGGTTGAGAAGGTCAAAGAGGGGGCCTCGAGCGCGGCCAAAACGGCGCCGACGACGCCGACGACGGCCCGCTCGACGATGCAGAGAGAGGTGTGTGGGACGCACCATGAACGAGTGGTCCTGGTTGGCGACCTCGTACTTGTACGAGCCGAAGCGACCACGCGACCAGATGCTGTACTTCTCCTTGAGCTCGGGGAGGAGCTGCTTGAGCTGGCCGTCGCGGACGAGCGACGGGGTCGGGTAGCCGTGGTGGAACTTGCGGTGGTAGGTCGAGACGATCTCGTCGTCGGGCGAGCACAGGCCCGTGTTGACGAGGCCCTGGATCGAGTCGGCGAGGAGCTTCTCCTCGTCGACCGGCTTCTGCTTCGACTGCGACACCTCGAGCATGAGGGACCAGTACGGGCCGGCGCGCTCGGTCTGGGTGTCGACCTGCGACGAGAGCGACGGGTCGGCCGTCTGGAGCGTGCGCAGCTTGACGTCCTCCTGGGGGCAGTTGTACGGCGAGTAGTTCGAGAAGACGGTCGCGCGGTAGAACGGGCAGTCGTCCTCGGGGAAGTAGAGCCAGCACTTGTCGCCGATGCGCGGCGGGAGGACGCCGCGGATGCCGACGCCGATGACGTGGGTCGACGAGTAGACGAGGCCGCGCGACACGTCGCGCAGGTTGGCCGCCTCCTCGGTCATCTCGGTGATCTGGTCGAGCGGCATGGTCGAGATCATCGAGCGGTACGCGATCGACGAGCCGTCCGACAGGTGCGCCACCTTGTTGGTCGCGTCGATGCGCTGCACCGACTGGCCGAACTTGAAGCGGTCCTGCGGCAGCGTCTTGGCGACCGCCTTCCAGATGCCGCCGGTGCCGTCGCGCGCCGGGAAGCGGAACGTCGCGTTCGGCCCCCAGTTGCCCGCCGTCTTCTTGTTGAGGACGTTCGAGACGACGTGCTTGAGCGACGGCGCCGCGACGCGCTCGCCGAGCCACTCGCACTGCATCTGCACGTCGAGGAAAGAGGCAGAGTCAGCGCGAGGTGCTCAGTTGTGAGAGGGAGAGAGAGCGGGCGCACCTCGGTCGTCGGCGTGGCCCAGACCTTGAAGTTGTACGGGCGCATGAAGAGGTCGGCGAGGCCGGTACCTGCAGGCGCTCGACGTCAGCTCCTGCTGCTTCGAGAGGGGGGACCGAGGAGGGACGCACCCATCATGCGGACGATCCACTCGTCAAAGTTCTTGGGCTTGGTGGCGGCGCGAGCGCGCTCCTCGGCGGCGTCAATCATGCCCTCGATGCACTTGACCTGCTCCTCGACGGGGAGCATCGTGATGTTGTTCTGTGAGAGTACGGGAGCGTGGGTCAGAAGAGGCGTCGTGCTGCGAGAGAAGGAGAGCGAGGGCGGACCTGGTACGGGTAGGGGACCCACGCGCCCTTGGAGCGGACGTACGAGACGCGCTCGTGCTCGTACCAGTCGTCAGGCTTGGGAAGCGCCTCGTTGATGCAGTCGTCAAAGTAGCTGCGCGCGCAGGACAAGGAGGGTCAGCTCGCACGTGGCGGTCGAGGCGACGACGGTGAGAGCGACGCACAGGTAGTGCGAGAAGATGACGTGGCTGCGTGACGACGAAGAGAGAGTCAGCACGAGTTGCTCGAGCTGTCGCACGGGCACAAAGACGGCGAGGGAGAGGACGCACCCGCCGACATCGAACAGGAAGCCCTCCGGGGTCACGTCGGTCGACGCGAGGCCACCCGCCTCGGCCTGGGCATCGACGACAAGGTAGTTCGAGTGCTTCTGCGGAACGGAGGGCGCGCAGGAAGGCAGTACAGGTCAGCGCGAGCCCGTGGCGCACCAAGATGGGGAGATCCGGAGCTCACGAGCTGGTGGAGGCGCTTGGCGGCACCGAGACCACTGCGAGGGATGCGGCGCGTCAGCAGAGTGGCTGTAAGGTGTAGACGCGTAGTGGCGGTGCGCACGTCGGGCCAGCACCGATGATGACTGCAAGAGGACGAGAAACGCGAGTGAGCGGGGGTGGCTGGGAAACGCGATTGTGCGCGCGCGACGACAGCGAAGAGGGAGGCGGACGCACGGACGTCGACCGAGGTGGGAGTAGCGACAGTGGCGGACATCGTGACGAGCTCTGGAACCTTGAGGGGATGAGGAGGGAGAGGAGGGGGAGGGGGGGAGGAGGACGTGCGACGAGGTGGCTCCCTGTTCGAGCGCGAGAAGCTGCCGTTTGGGCCCAGACTGTTTCGCGCGCTCCGGCTCTCCGCCGACAGCGGAAGGTCGTAACTCCAGCCTGCGCTGCCCAATCGCACGGCACCACCACTCTCCCTCTCGCCGCCTCGTGCACCTAGGGAGCGGACTTCCGGGCGAGAGACGATACCAACTGGCGAAACTTGGTAGCACGATAAGCACCGCTTCATACACCTTGTGGGCCTCCTTGTCGCCCCAGAGAAGCGGGTGTCGCCGTTGGTCTCTCCGCAGCGGGAGGTCGACGAGGAGAAGTGATGACGGCTTACTCGCTCTCGCTGTCCCACACCCACTCGCTGCTGCCTGCTAGCAGCACACTGCACGGCACAGCACCCGGCAAGCACCACACGCCGCCTCGCCGCCCGCACAGCCCGTCGAGCCAGCCCCCGCCTCGCGCTCCCACACGTGCCCTCGCCAACCTCCACGACCGCACCCGCCGCCGCCGCAAGCATGCCTGGCGCAAGCGACACTGCGCCGCCCGACCCGGCGAGCGAGAGCCTCCTGCGCCGCCGCACCGTCGCGACCTCGCACCCGGCCGGTGACGGGCCCCTCTCGTCGACCTCGACCTTCGGCTCGGCCACGCCCGACGGCTCGTCCCCGCCCTCGCCAGCAGGCACGCCGCCGTTCCCGCCTACCTTGTCACGCCGCTCGACCGGGTCGGGCTACTCGACCTCGTCGTCCGGCACTGGGTCGCCGCGGTTCGAGATCCACGACGACGACCCGCTCTTCTCGGGCCTGTCGCTCCTCGACTTCCTCAACGTCCTCGACGCCCACCTCGAGGTGTGGACCCGGCCCCTGCGCCGCAAGAGCGTCACCTGGCGCGAGAAGGCCGACCGCCTCCTCGACGAGGCCAAGCAGAAGGGCCGCGACACGTTCAAGGTGCCGCCGCTCCCGAGCGTGCCCGCGTTCGACCTCGGCGAGGGCCTCGGCTTCTCGCGCTCGGCCACGACGGGCGCCGCAGGCGAGTTCCGCGAGGCGGGCGTCGCCGGCGAGCGCAAGGTCCTCAGCCAGAAGGACCGCGAGCGCCTCGAGCGCAAGTACCGCGAGGTGCGCACCCGCATGCGCGACAGCGTCCAGAAGCTCGTCTTCAAGTGGGAGGAAGAGTGCGTCCCTCTCTCTCGAAGCCTGCGGCTCTCGAGCGGACGCTGACCCTCTCTCTTCCCTATCCGCAGGAAGACCGTCCGTCTGCGCGACAAGGTGCGCCCTCGTCTCGCCTCCTGCTTCAGCACGATCCGACGCTCGAGTGAGACAGGTGTGAGCTGACAGCGAGCTGCACTCGCAGATCTCGTTCCTGTGCGGCGTCATGAACGTCCTCTTCTCGGCGCTCCTCCTCGGCTTCCACCCGACGTGGCTCGCCGAGTGGTACTCGCTCCAGATGCTCTTCTACCTGCCTTACCGTGTCTGGACCTACAAGCGCAAGCTGTACCACTAGTGCGTCCTCTCGACCGCTCGTCGTGGTTCCTCGCCGAGAGGCTCGTGCTGATGTCCTCCTCCCGCAGCTTCCTCTTCGACCTGTGCTACTTCGTCAACGTCCTCGCCCTCCTCTACGTGCGTGCATCTCCCCATAGCGTCGTCTAAGCCCTCCTGACTTACCCTCGACCTCGTCGCGCAGCTCTGGGTCTTCCCCGGCAGCGCGTTCCTGTTCGAGGCGTGCTACGGCCTCACGCTCGGCAGCCTCGGATCGTGAGTCCGCTCTGCCTCTCTCGGACGAGCTGGACGTGCAGCTGACTCGCCCGCTGCCCGCAGCGCGATCGCGACGTGGCGCAACTCGCTCGTCTTCCACTCGCTCGACAAGGTCATCTCGCTCGCCATCCACATCTTCCCGCCCTTCGTCTTCACCGTCATCCGGTCCGTCCCGTCTCTCCTCGCACTCGCCTCTCCTCGCAGCCGCTGACGAGCGCGCACTCGCAGGCACTTCTACCCGCAAGACCTCGCGTTCGAGCGCTACCCGGCGCTCAAGGAGCTGCCTCACCTCAAGCCCTGGCGCAGCATGACGATCTGCATGACGACCTGTGCGTCCTCTCGAGCCTCTGCACCTCGCGCCCGACGCCGAGAGCTGACTGCGGTCCGTGCGCGCGCAGACATGGTCTGGCAGCTCCTGTACTTCCACTTTGTGATCCAGCTGCGCGCCGACAAGATCCGCGAGGGCCGAGCGACCAGCTTTACGTTCTTGATCAACGACAAGAAGCGGCTCATCGGCCGCATCGCCGCCAAGCTCCCGCCTCAGCTGCGCGAGAGCGCCTTCATCGTGCGTCCCTCCCTCCCTCTCCTCCTCTCGCCCGTCTCGACGTCGAGCTTACCACCTTCGACGCCCTGCAGGCCGGCCAAGCCGTGTACACGTTCGTGACGCTCATCCCGCCCTTGTTCTGGCTCTACGACAGCAAGTTCTGGTCGAGCGTCTATCTCGTCGCCCTGTTCGCCATCAGCGCGTGGAACGGCGCATCGTTCTACCGTGCGTCGCACGAGCCTCTCCTGTCTAGGTCATGCGCGCGCGGCAGCTGACGCCTTCCTCACCTCCTCTCGCAGTCGAGGTCTTTGCCCGCAAGTTCGAGAAGGTGCGCTGCCCTCTCCTCCCTCTTCTGCCCTCACGAGCGCCCAGCTGACGTCCTTCTCGTCAACCTGCAGGAGCTCCTCGCGCTGCGCAAAGAATTTGACGCGCAGCAAGCGCTCTTGAACCGGTACACGGCGAACCCGGGCCTGCAGACGCCGGCGGCGGGCGCGGTCGTCGAGGACCCGATGGACGCGGCGGGCAAGCGTGCTGGTGCCGAGGCTGCGGCGGAGGAGGACGGAGAGGACGAGGAGGGAGAGCGCGAGGGCGAGGATGGCGGGAAACAGGACGGCGGGATGAGCCAGGAGCTGGGCAAGGTCGAGAAGCCGGTGTAGCACGGAGCTGTCTATAGGGTGTGTGCGACTGCAGTGCAGCATTATCACGCTCTCTGGGCCTGTCGTCGCGGTGAGGGAGCGCCAGCACCGCCCCGCTCCCTCTCCCGCCGCCCACACCGCGCACCCAACGCCTGCGCACTTGTGCAGCACACCAGAGCTCTCGCAGAAGCCCCAGCAGCCCTCTCAGTGGCACCAGCACCCCGCCCTCTCCCCCTCGCCTTCCCCTCGTCCTCATCAGCCAACCCGGCCCTCCCTCCTCCCCTCCTCCCCACAACCGCATGGACGACATGGACGCCGGTCTCGACGAGTCGTACTTCTCTTCGACCTCGCACCGCCCGTCGCCCAACGCATCGCTCGAGCCCGACCTCCTCGAGCCCGACGCGTCCTTCTCCTCGGCCTCCTCGTCCACCTCGTCGCCCGACTCGCTCGCCGGCGCACCCTTCACCGACGTCGAGGCGCGCGCCCTCGAGTTCCTCAGCGCCTCACCGCCCAAGACCGCGCCCACCGCCCTCTTCCGCCTCGAGGACCTGCCCCGCCCCGTCCCGAGCGCGGCGCACGACCGCGAGGAGGCCCACGCCGAGGCGCTCGAGTTCCTGCGCCGCTCGCTCGACGAGGCCGATAAGGACGAGTGGCGCTACCGGACCCCGGCCGTCTTTGCCGTGCCGTCGGCCGCCGCAGCCGTCGCGTCCCCCTCGGCGGGCCAGGCCCTCGTGGGCGACGCGCTCAACGTCGGGCTCGACGACGACGCGATGCAGCCGTGGCAGGACCGCGCGTTCAACGTCGAGCGGTGGCAGGTCGACGGGCTCGAGGGCGCGGCAGACGGCGCGGCGCGAGGGGGAGGAGGAGCGGGCGTGGTCGAGGTGCCGCTTTTCGACGTGGGCGAGGCGCACGGCCGGTTCGAGGAGGGCGAGACCGGGTTCATGACGTGAGGGAGGAGCTGGGGAAACAAGGTGTGCTTTGCCGTACCCTGAGTACGTTGTCCTTCCCCTCGCGCTCGCGCACCTGCGGCAGCATGCTGACCTCGCCCGCCCTCTTCCCGCTCGTGCACAGATACACTCATACTGCCGCCCGTACTCCATGTCACATTCTCGGTCCGACCGCACGCTGCCGTCGCTCAACGAGGCGTGCACGGCTCGACTCGTGCGCTCGACCCTGCTTGCTCTTCTGCAGCGCCAAATGCTGACCAAGCCGAGTCTCTGCAGGTCCTTCTTCTCTCACCTCGACGACATCGATAACGAGCAGCAACGTGGCTCCTTTGGTCGACCAAACAGCGGCAGCTGGCTGGCGCCCGCGTGCGCAAAGGAGGATGCGCGTGGTGGACGAGGAGCTGAGGAGACTTTGCGAGGCGATGAGCTGGTCCACGCTCGCGTGCAATCTCTACAGAGTACCATACTCAGTAGTCGGTCTTGCTCGAGAGCTCGCAGGTGCAGGGAGGAGCCGTGGCGTCGTTGGCACGGCGTCGCCCAACTCGAGGGTCGCGCGCCTCGAGAGGTGGCCGCACCCGACTCGCTCGCGCACACAGGCTGTGCTTGCGCTGCTCCAGCCGCCTTCTGCTTCATCGAGCACGACCCTACGACTAGTTCAGCCGCTGCACCGGTCCGCCTCGCCCTCGTCGCCGCCTCGTCCCCAGCCTCGCGTCCACCACCGATCCACCCGCCGCCCACCGCACAAGCAGGACCCGAGCGCTCGACAAGGGCCTCGTCAGACTTATCACGGCAAGGTGAGCCCTCCTTCGCACCCGCTCAGAGGCTGTGCGGCGGTCGTCGTCATCTGTCCCCTCGACTCGCTGGGTCTCTCACGGCACGGAGACGGCCATAGAGCGTAGAGGAAGGCTCTCAGAGGCCTCCAGGCGTCACTACAACACCCTACAAGCCGACACTGACCTCCCCGCGTCGTTTGCAGCAGCCGCTCCGCCCATGTCGACCCGATCCCTCTTCGCCTCGACGTCTCGCGCCCTTCCACCCGCTCGCCGACGAGCACTACACACGTCGCAGCCTCGATATGTGCCTCAGTCGGGCGACCCGCAAGACGCGCATGGCTCGGCGCCCTCTTCGGCTCGCCGCCTTCGCCCGCGAGATCGCCTCCAGTTCACCGAGGCGTCGGGCGCCGCCGGCACCGACAGCGCGCCCCTGGCCTCGCAGGAGGGTGCAGCAGCTGCAGGGCCTCCCGTCGTGCCCTCCCCGCCGTCGACCTCGTCGTCTGCACGCACCTCGTCCTCGACCCTCGGTTCCTCGCCGTCCAACCCCGACTCGCCCGCCGCCACCGTCGGCGAGCTCATCATCAGCGCGCCGCTCGAGGGCCTCCCGCCGCTCGAGCGTCACGCCCTCCCGCTGTCGCGCGTCCCCTTCTCGACGCACCGGTTCGTGCGCGACCTCGAGGGCGCGGGCGTCCCGCGGCCGCTCGCGACCGACTTGATGAAGGCGACGCGCGACTTGCTGCTGCAGCAGGAGGAGAAGGCGCAGAGCGAGGTCCTCAGTCGACAAGAGCTCGAGAACGTGCGTTTCTGCATCTCTCCTCGTCGTCAACGTACTCGCCGACTGACCTGAGCGCTCGCTGCTCGCAGGAGGCCTACTTGTTCACGGCGGCGCTCAACGAGCTCAAGACTGGGTCGCAGGTCCGCTCGCGCAACGACAGCATCACGCTGCGCAGCCTGACGGCGTCGCTCCAGCGCGAGACGGACGGGCTCGAGCAGAAGATGAAGGAGGACATGCAGCGGCTCGGGAGCGACATCCAGGTGCGCTTCGACCTTCTCTCCCTCGACCGCATGCGCAGATCTTGACGCTGATGATCGAAGCTTGCAGCTCGAGATGAACGCGCGCAAGGAGGAGACGAGCCAGGAGCTGACGCAGCTCGACAAGCGGGTCATGGTGCGTTGCCCTCTCGCTCAGCCTTCCTCCCACTCTCGCCTCGTGCTGATGTTCTGTCTCGAGCGTATGCAGGACCTTAACAGCAAGTTTACGATCCTGCTCGGCGAGGCGCGAACAGAGATCGAGGCGACCAAGTGGATCAGCACTCGTGCGCTCTCCCTCGCCATCGCGCTCGCCCTTCTTCTCTGCTGACTCTGACCTTCTCTTCTGCCTCTCTCTCTCGCTCGCAGGTCGTGTCATGTCGGCCATCACCGTTTTCGTCGTCAGCGTCGTCGCCTACTACTCGATCTCGACATCGTCGCGCAAGCGCTCGCCCAAACCCGACAAGCCGCCCTCGATCGAGGACCTCGGGCTCCAGCTCGGCACCAACCTCGACGAGGCCGAGATGGCGCTCGGCGAGGTCGGCTCGGCGGCGGCGGCGGCAGCAGCAGCAGCGGCGCCGAGCAAAGGAGGAGGATGGAGTTTCTGGCCTGCGGCGCCGGCCAAGGGCAAGCGTGTCGGCGCTGAGGAGGCCGAGGAGGAGACGTAGTACGACTGGTCGAGCTAGAGTGCCTTGTTGTACTTGTCCTTGGCCCGTTTCCTCGAGCTCTCTTTCTCGTCGCCGCTCTCGCTTTATGTCTCATCTTTCGCTTCGTCGCTCTGCTCCGCTTCTCCTCTCTTTCCTCGGCGTTCGAGCGTCTCCATCGCACGGCCCGGACGCTCCCAAATGCCTCCTGGCCGGAAACGCCGCGGAAGAGGAACGTGCGCTCGTCCTCGTCACGGCGTCCTCCTTGAATTTGAGCTCGCCTTCTCTCTTTTGCGCTGTTCCGCACGCATGCCTCGCCATCGAGACCAAGATCACAGAGTCGGCACGCTCGCTGACGAGCTAGCCAAGCTTGTGCCGCGACACCGCGAGGAGCACGAGCAAGGCCAGGTCACGGTGCGTCGTCTCGCCTTTTTCGGTCGGTCCGCAAGGCAGCGTCGTGCTGACCGACTCCTCGTGATGCAGGTCAAGCACTTCGACGTCGCCGGTCACATCAACCGGCTGTGCCACGCATGGATCGCCGACACGTTCATCTCGGGCGGCGCGCGCACGGACCTCGGCGAGTATCACCTCTCGGACGACGACGTCTTCGTCCTGCGCGGCAGAGGCACTCGTGCGTACCCTGTCAAGCCTCGCGCGCCTCTGTCGGCTGACGTCTCGCCTCGTCCTCAGCCGACCGCCCGCTCATCGTCGTCGTCGACAGCTTGGACGAGATCGTGCGCGAGGTCGTCTGGACCAACGGCGCCTTTGAGCGCTTCCAGATCCCTCATGCTCAGCGCAAGGTCCCTTCCGAGCAGCTTCACAAGCTCGCGGGCCCGTCGCTGGTCGCGCACGACGCGGTCAAGGACAAGCGGCCCGAGCAGTTCAAGCCGAGGGGCAACTCGTTCGCCGCCGGCGCCTACGGTGGCGTAGATCACGCTCCGTACTGCATCGACACCGGTGCGTCAGCCTTCTTCCCCTCGCACGAAGATGCTCGACAACTCAACGAGCCGCACGACTCGCTCGCTGACCGCTCGGACCTCCTCGCTCGCCTCGCAGCCGCCTCCAAGCTCTGGGCCCGCGGCGCTCTCGCCACCCTCGTCCCGACGCACGGAACGAGGCTCATCTGGCAGCTCATCGGCGAGGAGAAGAACATCGGCAGCGTCGCCGAGTGCGCCGACTCGCCGTCGGAGCCAGCGCTCGACGACCGCGGCGCGCTCAGGCCCGGCGCGACGCCCGCCACCGAGGTCGCCTGGCTCTTCGAGATCGAGGTCGACACGAACGTCGAGGCGCACCTTCGGCAGGCGCAAGAGCGCGAGACCAAGACGCTCTCGTGCCACCTCATCTTCTCGCGGCGCAGCCGGCAGGCCGTCGAGTTTGCTCGCTCGCGCCTCGACCTGCTGCAAGAAGCGTCGCTCGCCAAGCAGCGCTACGTCGTCGGCTCGAGGGGCGCGGCACGGGTGCGCGCGTTTGCTTAGCTCGGCGAGACGGGCGAGGAGGAAGCACGTGCACGGACCCTCCCTTTTTGACCATCTCAAACTGCAACTCGCGCATTCTCTCTCTCCTCAACGAGCCTCTTTATGCAGAAAGACGATATGCGAGACGATCGTGACAGGTACAAAGCTGCAAAGGCGTGCATGTCGTGGGAGCACGAGGGGGAGAGCGAGAGAGGGAGAGATAGGAAGGTCGACGAGGTGCTGGTCGACGGCGGCAAGCGGAACGTGCGAGGCGGTGGCGTCGTGCAGAGGGTATGCGCGACGCTCAGTTGAGGTAGCGGCGGCAGGTCGGGGCGCTGCGTGAGGCGCAGAGGGTCAGCGAGGGTCCGAGGCGGCCGGCGGAGGTCCGTGCGAGCGCACCCGCAGAGGCAGGGGATCTTGTTGTCCTCCTCGATCGGGAAGTGGTAGTCTGCGCGCACAGGTCGTCGTCAGTCGTGCTGCTGCACATGAGGAGGGAGGAGGAGGCCGACGCACCGTACGTGACTTCCTCGCCCGGCTCGATGTTGGTCTTGGCGTAGATGACGATCTTCTTGACGCCGTTGATCGTGATGATGCGTGCAGTGCAGTTGGGCGCGCAGCAGTGGTTGATGAGGCGTCTAGGGATTCGGCGAGGAGTGAGCGAGGAGATCTCGTCGAGGAGAAAGAGCGAGGTCGGCGCACCCGAGGTTGCCCTTCTTGGTCGCGTCGACGACGAGGTCCTCGTCGACGCGGAACAGGTATGAGGAGCCGATGCCCTGGCGCTCGTAGGCCTTCTCGCGCCGGTCGGCGACCTGCTGGCGGATGAGCTCGCCGACGTACTCGATGACCATGTCGCCGGCCGGGATGTGCCTGCGAGCGCTCGAGTCGTCAGCCTCGCGATCGTTAGAGGAGAGGCAGAGCGAGCAGAGGGAGCGACGCACTCGAGAGCGAAGAGGCCGTAGCCCTCGATGCCCGAGCGCGAGAACGTGAGCTGCTTCTTGCGGGTCTTGAGCTGGTTGAACTTGAGGACGTCCGTGTCGGTCGCCGTCACCTTCTTGTGCAGCTCCATGCCGCGCACGAGGCCGCGAGTGTTGGCGCGAGCGAGGCGAGAGACGGCGACGCTTGACGACTGGGCGGCGGCGGTGCCCGAGGCGTCAGCCGCCTTGGCCTTGGTCGTCTCGGGGCGGTTGGCCATCTTCTCCTCGACGGTCGTCGCGTAGAAGCCCTCGGTGCGGGCTGCGCCCGTCGAGTGCCGAGGCGCGTTCGACTCGTCGTCCGAGGGCGGCGGCGTCGGGTGCAGATCCTCGCCCAAGCGCAGGCGCTCGAGCGCGAGCTTGAGGAAGAAGAGGTCCTCGTCGTCCGCAGCGACGCCGGCCTCGAACGGGTCCGACGAGGCGCGACCGACGACGGTCATGCGCGGCGGCGCCTTGTCCTTCTTCTGCTTGACGCGCGGGACCTTGGTGCGGGCCGGCTTGACCTCGTGGTCGGAGTCGCCGTGGAGCGACGGCGAGACGACGCGCTGCGCCCGCTCGTCCTCGTCGACGTCCATGTCGTCGTCGCGCCTCGCCCTGCGGCCGAGTGCGAGCCCGCCGTCGTCGTGTCGCGCCGGCGTCGAGATCTCGGTGAGCGGAACCGGCTCGTCCTCCTCCTTGACGGCGCCGAGCCGCACCTTCTCGGCGTCGCCCTCGCCCTCGCTGCTCGTGTACTCGATCGAGACGCGCTTGCGCGGCGCCTTGCGCTCCTTCTTCTTGGCGACGAGCGCCTCGAGCTTGCGGCGGCGCTCGCGCTCGCGGGTGCGGTCGAGCCCGTCCTCGTCGCTGCTGCTCTCGTCGCTGGCAGCGGCGCGAGCGAGGCTGTGCTTGGACGACTTGGAGGCGCCGCGGGCGCGCCGCTGCTCGTCGTCGCTGCCGCCCGGCTGCGAGGGCGACTCGCTCGGCGCCTCGCTCGAGAAGCGCGGCGTCGCCGCGGTCGACGAGCCACGACGACGAGGCGGCTTGACGCTGTCGTCGCGCTCGCGAGCGCCCTTGCGCTTGGCGAACGAGAGCGTCGCGAGGCCTCTCGCCGGCGCCGCACCGGGCGCAGGCTCGAGCGCAGCGGGCTGTGCGCCGGCTGCTGCCGTGCCCTCGCCGCCGCCGACCGACGCGCCGGGCTCCTGCTTGAGCGGGGCGGCGGCGTCAGGGCGCGCGAGCACCTTGGCCGGGCCGCCCTCGCGCTCCCAGCGCGTGACGTGCTCCTGCACCTTGGCGCGCACGACGCGCGCCTGGAGGTCGTTGCGGAACGCGATGAGGAGCTCGCCGACGACGAGGTCCTGCGCCTCGGAGACGAGCTCGGCGTCGGTCCAGCCGCTCGTCTTTGCCGCCTTGGGCTTGCGCGACAGCTTCTGGAGGAGCGCCTCGAGGGCGCTGCCCGGTGCTGGGGCGGGGCCGCGCGGTGCTGGCGGCGGGGCGGGAGCCGAAGACGAGTCGCTCTTGGTGGGCGAGGGAGCGGGAGGGGGAAGGGGCTTGGCGGGAGGGCAGAGCTCGAGGTCGAGGGCGGCGCCGGCGTACTTGCGGCCGTCGAGCGCCTTGAACGCCTGCTCGGCGTCGTCGTCGCGCGAGAACGTGATGTACCAGCCGTCCTTGTCGGCGAATGTCTGCGAGCGAGCCGGAGAAGGGCAGGTCAGCTCTGGCCAAAACGAACGACGACGACGAGATGACGCACCCGGTCGATCTCGCAGTCGCGGAAGTGGCGCTTGAGCTCGTCGTGGTTCGGCACGGCCATGCGCCCGCCTTGCGCGAGGCGGTGCCGCTCGAACGAGGCCTTCTCGATGAGGAGGTACGGCCGGCCGTTGTCGATGAGCTTGTCGACGAGCACCTTCTTGCTGACCTGCCACGCGATGGCGCCGACGGGCGCGATGCCGACGGGGAGGGTGCGGCGAGGAGCGAGGCGGCCGGTGGTGCGGTTGAAGAAGAAGGCGTCCTTGGAGCTCGTCGAGTCGCTCGCGCCGCCCTCGTCGTCCTCGTCGTCGTCTTCTCCTCCCGCCTCGTCGCTCCCGTCCGTCCCCTTCTCGTCGCCCTCGCCGTCTCGCCCGCCCTGCGCCGACGCCCTGCGCACCTGGCCCGAGCCCGGCGCCCGGCGCTCGGACCCCCTGCCGCCCGCCGTCTCCTCGTCCGCGCTGCTCATCTCCATGTCCTCCTCGCCGTTCCTCGCCCGCGCCTGCGCCTCCTGCTGCGACTTGAGCCGCTTCTTGGCCTCGGCGACAGCCTGCGCGATCGCGCTCGCCATACTCTCGCCGCGCTTGCCGCCGCTCGCCCGCCCTCCTCCTGCTCCTCCTCCGCCTGCGCCGGGACCGCTCGCGCTCTCGCGCGCAGGACCGCGCCCGCGGACGGGCCGGCCCCACCGGTCCAGGTCGCGGTCGCGGTCGTCGCGGTCGCGGGCGCGCTCTCGGTCGCGGTCGCGCTCGCGCTGAACGGGCGCGGACGGCGGGCGCCTCGCCGGCAGCGGCGGGACGACCATGCTCGGGACGGCGATGTGCTTGGCGGCCGCGACGGCATCGTGGACGGCGGTCGGGAGCGGCGGGATCGCCATCGAGGGGACGGCGATGCGGGATGCTGAGGGAGGGGCGCCGGGCGCGGCGTCCGCGAGGGCGGGAGGGCGGAAGGCGCTCTGCTGAGGCGGGAGGGGGTTGCGCGAGGGTGGAGGAGGTGGAGGGACGGCTGGTGGGAGTGGAGAGGGCGACTTGTCGTCGAGGAAGACGGGCTTGGCGGGCAGGCCGGGGATGGACGAGACGGGCGGAAGCGTCGGCGCCGCTCTCGACGGGCTAGGCGGCGCCGAGTCGGCGGGAAGAGCTCGAGGTGTCGAGCTGGAGGCGACGGCGGCGGCGACGGGCGCGGCAGGAGGCGGTGCGGCCGGCTTGGGCTTGGGCGGATGCCGCCGCGCGAGCTCGGCCTTGTACGCCGCGTTGCACAGCTTGCCGTCGCGGTCGAGGACGACCTTGACGCCTTCGGTGCTGCGCAGCATGGCCATGCCGACCCGTGCGCCGTTGCCCTCGCGCACCGCCTTGACCGCCACCTCGGCGCCGTTCTGTACGCGGCCCTCGCGCTTCTTGCGCTCGTAGCGCTCGCGCGTCGGCTGGTCGGGCGTCGCGTCGTGCGGGATGTCGTCGACGTACTTGATCCAGCACAGGCCGAGGTTGCCGCCCGTCTGCGGGTCGTGCTTGAAGTCCTGCGTCTCGATCTGGCCGAACGCGCGAAAGTGGGCGTTGATGGCGTCGCTGCCAGTCGCCGAGGGGAAGCCCGAGATGAAGATGGCGGTAGGGGGTGCAGGAGGAGGCGGCCCGAGCGAGTTGCGGTCCCACTGCGGAGCGAGGAGGCGTCAGCTTGCTCCGGCGGCGAGGGGGACCGTGCGAGGAGGACGCACGTTGTAGCTGATGACGTTCACCTTGTGCATGACCTGCACCTTGTTGACCTTCTTCTGCTCGACCTTGACGACCGGCGCGCCCCGCCTCGGGTCCTTGGGCTCGTCCGTGACGCCCTCGCCGTCCCACCGGTGCACGACCGCCTTGCCCTTCTTGATCGGGTTGCGGTCGAGGGCCGGGTCGTACACGGTGCGGAAGTCCTTGGCCTTGAGCGGCTTGTAGAAGAACGGCGGCTCCTTGATGACGGGTGCGGGAGGTCGAGGTTTTGGGCGAGAGGGAGGAGGCGGAGGAGCTGTGCTTGGCGGCGGCGGGTCGGACCGAGACGAGGTCGAGGGCAGGTCGACAGGACGAGCGGATGGGGAGGTGCCGTTGGCGCGCGGCTTGTCGCTGGCGGCGGCGGCGCCTGACGACGAGAGGGACGACCGCCGCACGTCGCGCGAGGAGGAGGGCTCGGGCGGTGGGCGGTCGCGAGGAGGGCGGTCGCGGCGGTCGTGCGCCGAGGGTCCATTGGGCGGCTGGGGCGAGTACTCGCGACGGCGCGGCGGCGACGGGCCGTGGTTGCGGTGAGGGCGAGGGGAAGGGGAACGGCGGCGAGGAGGCGGTGAAGCGCGGCGGTAGGGCGAGGGCGAGCGACGGCGCGACGGGCCGGGCGAGTACCGACGACGAGAGCGGTCGTAGTAGTAGTCGTCGTCGTCGTAGTCGTCGTAGTGCCGCGAGCGTCCATGGCCGGCTAGTGGTGGTTGAGCGAGAGGGGAGACGAGTGCATGCAGGTTGAGGGAGGATCGGGCTCGGGGTCAGTGGACGCTCGGCTGGGTGGGCGCACCGTGCTCGTGAGAGTGAGATAGCGACGCACGTGCATCCCTCCAGTCCCTGGAGGAGCGCGAGTCCCTGCCGCCGCCGCCGCCGGGCGACAAGTCGCGCGAGGACGAGTAGTCGCCCGAGTAGCGCCGGTCGCGGCGGCGGTGCAGCTCTGGCGAGTCCGGGTGCCTCGCAGGCGGTGACCTGGCTCGCGAGGTGCCTGCTGCGCCGTGGTGGGCCGGTGGACGCGGCAGGTTTGGTCCCGGGCGGCGGTCGAGGTCGCGGTCGTCGCGGGGCATCCCTGGGCGGGTGCGAGACGCGTCGAGAGCGCGCACAGGAGCTGCTCGAGTAGGTGTGCGGCTGTGCAGCTGTCCACGCGAGGCGAGAGGCGAGAGGAGGGCGTCGAGGTTGGTCCAAGGTCGGGCGGGGAGAGTGAGCCCGGCTGTCGTGCTCTGGCGACTGCGAGCTCGCCCTGGGTGCAGCGTGTGCACTGCTAGCAGTCATGCTCAGGTTACTACACACACAGTCAACCCGTCAAACTCGACTCCCGCCGCCGCCGCCCCCTCTCGTCCTCGTCCCTCGACCTCCGGCCCACCTACAGCTCGCGCCACACCGCTCGCTAGTCGCGGCCGTGCACCGTCCCAAGCTGCTGTGCTACTGGTACCGCGCACAGGGCGGTCCCGCCCTCTAAAGCGCGACCATCTCCCTCTTCCTCCTCGTCTCGCTCCCCGCTCTCCGCCGTCTCACCCGCACACCGCTCGCTCGGCACCGCCTCGAGCCAGCGACGGACCGTGCGGTGCGAGCAGCACGCACCTCGCACCGGCTGTAGGGGGCTCTGTTGCCGCGGGACCAGCACGGCCGTCCCTCGCTCACAGTCCTCGGACCTTCCGAGTCGACCTCGCACAGCTCTCGCTCCTTCTCCTTCGCCTCCTCGACCCGATCCACCTCGATCAGGCTGCGCGGTCATGTCGCCGCCTGCCCTGAACCCGCAGCAGCAGGCCGCCCGCCTCTTCCTCGACACGCTCATGCACGAGATGGAGCGGCTCGGGCCGCAGCTCGGGAGCGCGCTCGACCTCGAGGCTCAAGCTCATGGCATACAGACGGTGCGTGCCTCCTCTCGTCGTCCTCGAGGCGTCTCGACGGCTCGTTGACCTAGCCGGGTCTGCACTTTCGCTCGCAGGCCGAGCGGGTGGGCCTCCCCGTCTTCGTCAACCTCTTGTGCTCGTTCTTCGGACGCTACTGCCTGAGCGATCGAGCGCGGTGGGGCTTGCGGCCTTACAACATCAAGCTCGACCAGGTCTACGTCCTGGGCGGCCACGGCCTCGGTGCGCTCGAGCCCCTTCTCCTCCTGCCCTTTCCGCTCACTCTTGCGCGCCTTGCGACGACGATCAGCTGACGGCCTTCTCCGTAACGCTCTGCAGACGATGACCCGACCGTCGTCGTCTTCCCCTCGTTCGACGAGCTCGTCCACACGATCCGCCGCCTCGACGACAACACGTTCACGCGCTTCTCGATCCCGCACGAGAGCGCCCTCGACCCACGCAACGGCCAGGTGCGCCCTCTGCACTACATCGTCGGCCCTACCTCGATCCCGCGCGACGGCGGGTATCGAGCAGTCGGGAACTGGAACCCCGAGCGGCGGTTCACCAAGTGGCAGCACCGCTTCATCGACGGCGAGCTCGGCATCAAGGGCGCGCCTTAGCAGATCGACAGCGGTACGTTGTCGTGTTCTTGACGAGCGCTCGCGAGCGAGCGCTGACGCCTTCTCGCACTTTTTCTCTACTCGCGCAGACGCCGCCGTCTTCGAGCACGACGTCGACGCTCGCATCCGCATTGCCGGGCACAATTGCACCGACGGCCGGCGTGTCATCTGGTCGCTCGTCTCGCCACGCGACGCCGATACCGCGGCGGACGATCACGGCGAGCCGACGAGCAAGGCCGCCGTCTGGTCGCTCGAGCTCGAGGTGCCGGGTCAGCCCATGGCCTACTACCGCGTCATTTTCAGTCAGGACTATGTGCGGGCGAGGGAGAGGGCTGGAGAGTTCGTCAGGGCGCAGATGCCGCACGTGCCGTTCGCGAGGGAGCCCTGGTAGCGAGGACGAGCGGTCGCGCCTGAGCAACGAGCAGAGTTTTATCGATTCAGAGCAGCATATCGAGCTCGCTGCGAGCCCGCTGCGCAACAGAGAGAGCGACAAGCGAGGAGAGACGCGCAGAGAGGGCGACGTTGCCGGGCAAGGTCGACTTGAGAAGGCCCGCTCGGACCCTCGAGTAGGCTCGCTCTCATTCTCGGTCCCGAAGCTTCTCACTCGCACGCGGACGAGCACTGAGCACCGAAGAGACGTTCTGCTACCGTTCTAGTTGCAGCCATCTATAGGAGGACGAGCGAGAGAGGTCCTCGTTCATGCGAGCTCCTTGAACTTGCCCGCGCCGACCTTGGGCTCAGCCTTCTGCGCCGCCGCGACGAGCGCCGCCTTGGTCTCGTCGGCGCCCTTGCCGTCGATGGCGACGCGGAGCGCGGCAACCTCCTCGGGCTCCATGGCGCCGAAGAGGAGGTCGAGCTCGGCGAAGCACGCCTCGATCGTCGCCGGGGCGGGCGACGTGCCGGCGACGGTGAAGTAGTTGTGCGTCGAGACGGCGTTCAAGATGGCCTTCTTGTTCTTCTTGACCTCCTTGGCGGCGGCCGCCTTGGCCTTCTTCTGCACCTCGCGGTCGGCCTGCGGGCGTGACGACGACGAGAGGGTCAGCGCATGCTCTCCTCGACGACAGCGCCTCTCGGCGCACACGAGGAGAGGAGAGGAAGAAAGGAGAGAGGGCGCACCTTGTCAGCAGCCTCCTTGGCAGCAGCAGCCGCCGCCTCAGCCTCGGCGAGCTCCTTGGCCTTCTTCTCCTGCTCGGCCTTCTCCGCCGGGTCGAGCTGCGCCGGGACGCCGGCACCACCGCGACGCTTGGCCTCGCGGGCGGCCTTCTCGGCGGCGCGGAACTGCTTGATGCGCGGGTCGAGGGCGAGGCCCTGGTCGACGAGGGTGCGGCGGCGCGTGTTGTCCTCCTTCTTCTTGCGGTCGCGCTCGGCCTTGTTCTTCTTCTCCTGGTGGCGCTTCTCGTCACGGCTGCGAGTACGCGAGGGCGGAGAGGGAGGGGCCGAGGGTCAGCAACCGTGCAGGGACGACGAGAAGGACGGGCGAGGGACAGGAGGACGCACGAGTCGGCACCCTCTGCAACGTCCTTGTCGGCGTACTCGAACGAGCGCCACGAGTCGATGTTGTAAAAGAAGTCGTAGAAGCTCTCGACCTCCTGCTTGGTCGAGTCGGGGCCGCCGAGCGCGGGCACCGGCTGCTTGGTCGAGAAGCGGCCCTCGCGCGCAAAGACGGGCGCCCACAGCTCGTAGAAGTTGTCGGCGGTCGTCTCGGACGGCGACGGGAACTCGTCCGACACCGCCTCGTCGACCGAGTCGAACTGGCGGCGCTTCTCCGGGTGCGAGAGGACCTCCATGGCTGCGGGCGCGCGGCGCAACGGCAGCGGGTCAGTGGCTGTGCGACACGACGAGCTCGGCGAGGCATGCACGACGCACCCTTGGCGATGCACTTGAAGAACGAGTCGTCCATCGAGCCGCCCTTGGTCGCGTTGGCCTTCTTGTCCGGGTGGTGGCGGAGGACCTTGCGGCGGTCTGCGGGCAGAGCGCGTAGGTCAGCGCGCGCTCAACGCGGACGTGCGCATACGAAGGAGGAGAGTGTGCACGCACGAGCCTTCTTGATCTGCTCCTGGGTCGCGTTGTAGCGCAGGTGCTGGAGACCGAGAACGGCGTAGTGGTCCTGCTCCTGCGGGCGAGAAAGGCGCGCGAGCTGCGTCAGTCGCCATCGTCCCTGCTGCAGAGTTTCGCTCGAAGAGGATGGGCGCGCACCTTCCACTTCTTGGGGTCAAGCTCGAGGAGGTCGAGGTCCTCCTCCTCGCCGCCGAGGTCGGCGTCGAGGTCCTCCTCGACGACCTCGCCGTTGCCGTTGGCTGCGAGACGCTCCTTCTCGTGGCGGTCGTCGTCGGCGAACGAGCGCTGGTTGAGGATGCGGCGGGCGTGGGCGTGGAAGGCCGGGCCGGCGGGGTAGACGGCGCCCGAGGTCGAGGGAGCTGTCGGGGCGACCAAGGCGAGTGGAAGCAGCGCAGAGGTCGAGCGTGGGCGGTAGTGAGATGATCGAGCGTAGCCAGGAGCGAACCGGGTGCGAGGTGGGGGAGGAAGGCGAGCCGTGAGCTTTTTGGACGAGATGAGGAGAGGGGAGAGGGAGGGAGAGCGCACCAGAGATCGGGGAGAAGCTCGGGGCGGTGTAGCCCTTGGTGAGAGGCGGCAGGGCCACGTCGAGGGTCTGGATCGTCGACGCCATGGTTGTAGCGGTTGGTGGTCGACAGCGAGACGAGCGCAGGAGGAGGGAGCAGCTCAACCTCGCAAACGCACCCCCGCCGCCCTCAGGCGTGCTGCTGCTTGCTCTACTGTGCTTCGAGGCGCTCTGCGGCTAACCTAGCTTTGCCTTCAAGCCCCTCGAGGCCGTCGCCGCCGCGCCTTCCTGCTCGTCCTCGCTTCTCGCGCCGAGACGACCTCTGCGCCGCGCACACGGCCCAAGTCGCTCGCAGGACACTGTCGTCTTCAGCCAGGCGCACTATCAAAGCTCGAGTGCCGCACAGACGCGGACCAGGCGCACCGGCTAGCCTCGCTCTCCTCCTCGTCGACGAGTCCGAGCAACAAATCGGCTTGCAGCGCCCGCTCAGTACTCGAGCCTCCCGTCCGTCGACCACCACCCGACTACCGCGCCCTCGTCCCCCTTCTCGAGCCCCTCGCGCGCCCTCTCGCGCGCCACAACGACCCGCTTCGTCCAGCTGCTCCTCCTCGCGCACTTGTCCCTCGCGCCCCGCTCGTGCGGCAGGCGCGACTCGCCGGCGACGAAGCGCGCCGTGCGCTGCAGGACGAGCTGAGAGACGATGGCGGGTGCGGCGGGCGACTGTGCGAGGGCGGCGAGCGGTGCGGGGAGGGAGGAGAGGAGGACGGGGAGGAGGGAGCGATAGGTCGACAGGACGAGGCCGGCGGGCGCGGCGCGAGAGGCAAACGAGGAGAGGAAGTGGGACAGGGCGGCGTCGTGGGCGGGCGTGAGCTGGTCCGAGAGGGTGTCGGAGTGGGCGAGCGACGGCCTCTCGACGAGAGGAGGCTCGTGCGCGTCAGCGCTCGTGTCGGCGTCGTCGATCGCGGCGGCGTGCGACGGCGCCTCGGGCAGGCGCTCGAGCGGGAAGTCGCTCGCGAGGTACACGCTGCGCAATGCGCCGTCGCCCTCCTTGAGCCCGACGAGCGCCTCGACCAAGCCCTCGCCGCACTCATCGAGGCTCGTCGCGGCGATGCCCTCGGTGCGCCAGTGCACGCCGACCGCCTTGCCGAGCTCGTCGACGACGGCGGCCGCGAGCGCGTGCCACGCATCGGCGTAGACGAAGCTCGCCTCGAGGAGCTCGTCGCTCTCGGTCCCGAGGAGCGGCTCGCGCAGGTCCCAGTGGACGAGCAGGACCTCGACTTCGTCCTCGACGTCGAGTCGCCGCAGGTTCTCGAGCAGCTCGCCGCCCGCCTCGTCGTCCTGCCCGACGACCGCGACGAGCGGCTTGCGCTGCCCAAAGTCGAGCCGCCGCTCGTCGAGGCACAGCGCCGCGCGAGACTGTCCGCCGAGCGCCTCGTCCCGCACGAGCGCGCCGTGCGTCGACTCGAGGGGCTCGGGCGCGCCGAGGACCCGCAGGCGGACGGCGCGGGCGCTGTGCGGCAGGGCGTGCGCGTCCTCGTCGGCGAGCCAGAGCTCGAAGCTGCCTTGCAGGACGGCGCGAGCGGCGCCGCTGGCGCGGACGAAGGGGCCTGGGTCGTAGATCGAGTCGAAAGAGGCCGAGCCGCAGGTCATGAAGCGCGAGGTGGCAAAGTTGGGGAGGACGAGGGTGCGGTTGAGGGTCGAGGCGAGGCGAGAGAGCTGGATGAGGTGGTGCTGCGCGCGGGATTCTTGCTCGCCTGCATGCATGGTCGTGTCAGCTGGAGGTCGCGAGAGACGAGAGCGCCTAGAGAAGCGCACCGATGATGGTCGGCACGAGAAGCCTGCACCCACCCAGCTCGCCGCCGCACACCTGCTCGACCGACAGCACCACCACGCCGGCCGTGTCCATCGCCGGCTCGTGGAAGACCTGCTCGGTGCCGTGCGCCCAGACAAACAGGACGAAGAGGAAGAGGAGGGCGGCGACAGCGGGCCAGCGCCAGGGAGGAGTGTCGGGCCCGGCGTCGTACGGCGGCATCTGTGTGGTTGGAGGGTCAGCGTGCGGCTCAGCGGGTGCAGAGAGGATCCTGATGTACCCTCTCCCACCCTTCGTCGGCCGTGTGCCGCGCTAGTCGAGATGGCGGGCTCATCTCCTCGCCGTCCGACGGAGACGCTGCAAGTGGTGCGGCCGGGTCAGCGCGTGCGGGGCGTGCGTATGGCTGCGAGGAGAGCACGCACAAGGCGACCGGCGGTGCATCTGGCCGCCTCGAGGGGCATGAGGACGAGAGATGAGGAAGAAAGGCCGGCGGACGAGGCGGCTTGAGCAGAATGCGGGGTCGAGAGGAGCGAGCGAAGACGGGCGAGAGCGACAACCTGCTGCGTCCTGCCGCTCATTCTGCTCAGAGAGGCTCTGCGCCGGGGCCGAGAGCGAGGAAGAACGCGCGAGAAGGCCCGAGCGCGGTTGTCAACTTGAAGGTGGTCGCTCTCGCCGCTCTGCTCAGGATAATTACAGCGCGCTCGCCGCCCGTCTACAGCAGAGTCCCGTCCGGTGAGAACAGCCCGACGACCTGCCTCGACCTGTCGCCCCTCGCCTTGGCGGCCTTCCTCGCCGCCTTCCTCGCCGCGACGACCCTCCTCGTCCAGTTGCTCTTCCTCGCGCACACCTCGCGGCTCGGGTCCCGGCCCTCGTCGACGCGGCGCGCCTCGCCCGCGAGGAAGAGCGCAGTGCGCTGCAGGACGAGCTGCGAGACGATGGCGGGGGCAAAGGGCGCTTTGGCGAGGCGGGCGAGGGGCTTGGCGAGCGAGGGGAGGAGCGAGGGGAGGACCGAGCGGTACGTGTTGAGGGCGAGGCCGGCGGGTGCGGCCTGCGAGGCGTACGAGGCGAGGAAGCGCGACATGGCGGCGTGGTGCGTCGGCGTGAGGCTCTTGGAGAACGTGTCCGAGTGAGCGCGCTGCCGCTTCTCGAGGTCGCCGTCGCCCGCACCCTCGCCGTCCTCCTCCTCCTCGACCTCGAGCGCAGGGCGACGCGCATCGACGACGCGGGACGGAGCGCCGTCGAGGAGCTCGAGCGGGTAGTCGAGCGCGAGGTAGACGCTCTCGAGCGCACGGTGCCGCTCTTTGAGCCCGACGAGCGCCTCGACGAGGCCCTCGCCGCACGGGCCGAGGCTGCGCGCCTGGACCGTCTCGGTACGCCAGTGCACGCCGACCGCCTCGCCGAGCGTGCCCGCGACGGCCGCCGCGAGCGTGTGCCACGGCTGGGCGTACTGGAACGCCTCCACCAGGATCTCGTCGCCCTCGACGCCGAGGAAGGGGCCGCGCAGGTCCCAGTCGACGAGGAGCACCTCGACGTCGTCGTCCTCGGCGTTGAGTCGCTCGAGGCTGCGCACGAGCGCGTCGGTCGCCGGGTGCCACTCCTCGACGGCAACGAGCCGGTCCCGGTCGCCAAAGTCGAGCCGCGCATAGTCGAGGCACGTCGCCCGTCCTGACGGGATCGGCCCGTCTGGGTAGAAGACGCCGAGCTTGCCGGCGAGCTCCTCGGGCGAGGCGGCGATGCTGAGGCGGATGGCGCGGGCGGTACGCCGCTCGGGCCCCTCGGCCAGCCAGCGCTCAAAGTCACGTTGCAGGACGGGCTCGGCCGCTTCTGGCGGCGCCGTGTACTGGGCGAACGACGCAGGATCGTAGATGTCGGCGAAGGAGGTCGAGCCGCAGGTGCGGAAGCGCGAGGTGGTAAAGTTGGGAAGGACGAGGGTGCGGTTGAGCGTCGCTGCGAGGCGGGACAGCTGGACGAGGTGGTGCTGCGCGCGTGACTCCTGCTCGGCTGCGACGGTGACGAGGGTCAGCTGTGGTACAGGCGAGAGAGGCGGGAAAGGGAGGACGCACCGACCATGACGGGGACGAGGAACCTCGCCTTCTCTGCCGAGAGCGAGGCGACTTGAGGCGGCTGCGACACCTCGCCTCGCATGGACGTGCTCGAGACGCCGACTGACGACTGGTAGAAGACGAGGCCGACGAAGCAAAGTAGGGCGGCGACGGCGGGCCATCGGTATGGCGAGGGGACCGGGGCAGTCAACAGCTGCGGCATCTGCAGGCGTCGACGAGTCAGCGCTTGAGCCAGACCTCATGCACGCTGATGTCGAGACGGAGAAGCGACGCACCTGCTCCCACCGCTCGTCCTCGTCGTCTCGGTCGGCGAGAGCTGTGGACGGCGCTGGGAAGGTCAGCGTGCGTCGCTCGAGACGGGCAGCACGAGATCCTGGACGCACCTGGTCGGGCCTCGGCGTGCGTATTGTCGTCGACGACGTCGTACTGGTGGAGAGGGCGAGAGAAGGGCGATGGCGGCGCCCTCGAGGAGGAGCCGCTCGTCGGGACGAGGGGCACGAGCGCGTCGTCGTGCATCTTGATCGGCGTCGAGGCGGGCGGCATGTGGGCGTCGCTCTGGTGTCGAGAGGGTCGAGGAAGAAGCAGAAGAAGGAGCAGGGAACGTCGAGCGGCCGAGCAGCTCTCGCAGCCCGCAAGGTGCGCTCGAGCCGGACGAGCTGACGCCTCGCGCGTCTGTACCCGCGCCGCGAATCGCACATTCCGCCGCCGGGCCGAGCGACGTCTCCTCTCGACGTCAAACGAGCGTGTGCTCGAGCGACGCCGAGGGCGCCCAAGGACGGACCGGAATCGCCGACCGTGCGGGGCGGACGGACGGCGCGAGGTGGGAGCGGGCGGACGGCGAGCGATGCGGACAGGGGAAGCTGCGAGCGCCGAGTCGGGCCGGAACGGCGGCAAGATCGACCTTGCCGGCGGCGAGAGGCGGTCGCGGGCGAGATGAGGAGGAGGGGACGGTCGTGGCGAGGCGAGGCGGATCGCGGGAGCAGGTCGTCGGCGGCGCCAGGGAGGGCGTGCAGACCGACGCGGAGGCTTAGCTGTACCGAGTGAGGCAAGCGAGGAGAGAGAGAGAGAGAAAGGAAGCGCGAGCTCGTCGTCGTCCTCCCCAGCTCGAGACACGCCCCTCGCTCGCCGCCCTCTGCCACGCTCGTCCGAGACCGTCACCCACACGTTGCACCCACGCCAGAGCTACGCCCCTCCCGCGCCGACGAGCGGCGCGAGGTTGAGCAGCGGCGGCGCACCCGCGCCCTCTGGTCCCGCCGCGCCCGCGCCCGCACCCGCACCCTCGCCGCCCTTGCGCTTCTTCTTCTTGCGCCGCTTCTTCGGGCTCGCCTCGCCGCCCTCGCCAACTGCGCCGCCCGCCTTGGCCGGGCTCGCCGTCCTCGAGCGCGCCACGTCCTCGTCCACCTCGCCGTCCACCTCGTCCTCGCCCGTCGGCGCCTCGCCGTCCTCCCCTCGCGCGCGCTTCCGCCCCTGCTTGTCGTCCGAGCCCACGGCCCCGCCCTCCTCCTCGAGCGCCGCCGCGCGGCTCTCCTCCTCGCGCCGGCGCCGCTCGTCCTCGCGCTTGAGCCGCTCGCGCTCCTTCTTGCGCTGGTTCTTGGTGAGGCCGGCTGCGCCGTTGGTCGTCGAGGTAGCGGCGGCGGCGGCGGCGGTGGAGCTGGTGGTAGAAGGAGGGGTGTAGAAGGAGGACGAGGAGGCGACTGGGGTCATGAGGGAGCCGGTCGAGGTCGAGGTCGAGGGGGAGGGTTTGGCGGGCGAGGGGTCGTTGAAGAGCGGTCGGGTCGCCTTGGCGGGGGTACCGTTCGTCTTGGGCTTGTTGGTCGTCGAGGGGAGGACGAACGGGTTGGTCGAAGCGGCGGATGCACGGGCCTTGCCCTTGCCGACGGCGCGCGAGCGGCTCTCGTCGTCGTCATCGCTGCTGCTGCTCTGCTCGCCGTCCTCGCCGCCTGCCACAGGTGCCGAAGAGGCGGTGGCGACGTTGGAGCCCTCGTCGCCGAGGGCGAGGTTGCGGCCGCGGAGGAGGCGCGAGGCGATCTTGCGGTCCTCGGCGAGCTGCTTGTGGAGCGAGGCGGGCTGAGCGCCGAGGCCGAGCCTGCGAGCGAGCGCGTGTAGAGTGTGAGCAGCACCGCCGGTCGTCCTACGCGCCCCATCTGCCGAGAGAGGCTCTGGGAGGGAGGCGAGAGGAGACGGGCGGAAGCTCACCTGGGGGGTCGAGCGCGGTCCTTGAGCGACTGGAGGCCGTCTTGGCCTTGCTTTGCTGCGAAGCCACCGTCGCTCCAGTCTGTGCCGAGGTGGGGAGGGATCCAGGACTGGACGAGGGAGCGCGTCTCGGAGACGGAGTGGTCGAGGTCGGCCTGGAAGGCGACGGGGTCGTAGTCGCTGTCGCTGTCGGTGTGGTCTGGAGGTGGTCGAGGGTGTGGTGGTGGCATGGCTGCAGCTGGCCCGCGTGGAGGGAGGGCGAGAGGGCGGGAGAGGGACGACGACTTGGCAAGATGAGAGCGACGACGCCTCCCCTGCTCCTCACCACTCGCACCAGCTGCGACAGGCTGAAGCTGCCATGGGCCAGTTCCTCCTCGAGGGCCCGCATCTCCCACCCGCAGCCTTGTCCGTCTCGCTCTTCTCCTCCCCCTCCTCCTCCTCCTCCTCCTCGCTCCTCATTCCGTCACCGATCGCACCGCCTCCCTCTCGCCCTCGGCTCACCTGCAGCCTCACAGAGAGCACCCGCTGACCCTGTACACCCTCACACAGCTTGACATTCCTCATCCCGCTCTCGCTTCAAGCCCTCCTCCTCCACCCCGTCTTCCCCTCGACCCTCTCTCGCCTCGCCCGCCTCTCCCTGACACCGTTCAGCCTCGCCCTCTCATTCGCAACCCCGTACCGCTACGCCATCGAGCCCCGCAACCAGGCCATCGGCGTAAACTGTGCGGTCCACCTCCCTCTCTCTCCCTCCTCCTCCCGCTCGTCCCGCTCTCTCTCCTTCCGGCGACCTGTCACTGACCCGCCTCTTCCTCACGAAACAGTCGTCATCGGCATCATGGGCGCGTACGGCATCATGAAGGGCCTCGAGTGGGGGCTCGCCGCCGACCTCCTGCCCTACACCTTCGTCGGCTTCGACCCGGCCTCGGGCACGACCCACAACGCCCAGGACAAGGCCGCCGCGACCCGCGAGGCCCGCCTCGAAGCCCGTCGCCGTCGCAGGGCCCACCTCGCCGCCATCCGCAGCAAGCAGGCGGCCGTAGACGGGCCGATCGACATCCTGCGCTCGACGGCCCACCTCCTCGTCTCGATGCGCGGCCAGGGCTACGAGTTCTGCGGCACGACGACGGCCCCCTTTGCGCTCGAGCACGGCGCCTTCTTCCGCCGCGTCGTCGCCGAGATCGCGTGGGCGCACCCGCTCCTCGTCCTGTGCTCGGCCGCGCTCCTCGAGCCCCCGACGAGCCGCGATGCCGCCCTGTACGCCGTCCTGCCGACCTCGGCCCTCGTTTGCGTAACGCCTGAGCGCGTCCACGCCCTCGGCGAGGCGCTCACCGGGCTCGCCATGGGCGTCGCCGTCTTTGCCGCCCTCACGCTCGGGTACAGCGTCTCGACCCTCGGCGCCTTCCTCGGCACGCTCGCCCTGCGCCGCGTGCCCCTCCTGCCCGACGCACTGCGCCCGCCTGCATGGGACGCGCGCGAGTACCCGCCGCTGTTCAACCTCGCCGAGCGGCCCCAGAGCGTCGCCAAGTTCTGGTCGCACCAGTGGCACTCGTTCTTCTCGCGTGCGCTCCTCTCTCTCTCTCCTTCCTGGGCCGTGCACCTCGGCTGACTCGAGCCTGTCATGATGCAGGGCCTTTCCGCTTCCTCGCCTTCAAGCCGACGCAGCGTGTCGTCGCGCCCGTCCTCGGCAAGGCCGCCGCTCGGGCCGCCGGCGTCGTCGCCGTCTTTGCGCTCTCGGCCTGGCTGCACGAGTTTGGTGCGCTCCCTCGTCCTCTCTCTCCATTGACTCTCCGCTGTACGAGCTGACGCCCGTTTTCGACCGTGCGCTCAGGCCTCGCCTCGTCCATCTCGGAGCTTCCTCCTCCGCCCGCGCCGCTCTCGTTCCTCACCAAGTGGGGCGGCTCGGTCTACTTCCTGTCGCAGGGTGTCGGCGTCGTGCTTGAGGGCATCTTCACGGCGGCGACGGGACGCAGGGTGCGAGGGTGGGCGGGCACGGCGTGGACGGCGGCGTTCGTCGTCTGCGCGGGAGGGTGGCTCTACTCGGCTTGGTGCGTTCTCTCTCTCTCTCCTTCCTCGCTCTCTCGAGCTGACGGTCCTCGCCCTCGCTCGCTCGCAGGGTCACCCAGGGCCTCGTGCGCGAGGTGCCGCCCGTCAAGTACTGGGCCTGGCAGCGCTACGTCGTCCCCATGGCATGCCTCCAGCCGCCGCCCGTGTGGATGAACGCCTACCCGACCAGCTACGGGCTCGAGCGCGCGGCGTGAGTGGGTATCGAGGGCGAGCAGCCGACGATCGTGTAGCTTTATCGAGGACGAGGAGGATAGACTCGGACGGCGCGCATAGACCTGCACTTTGTTACCTCTCGCACTGCACTGCATTCACTCTCGAGCATCCTGCGCGCCGTCGAGAGTGCCGAGGAGTTGCAGAGCGAGAGCTACCTCCTCCTGTCGCGGCCGCCTCCTTCTCCTCCTCCCCCGCCTCCTCCCGCTCTCGCCGCCGCCTCGACGCTCTCCTCCACCGCGTTCGCCGCCTGCTCCTCGACCAGCACCGGCTGCGGGTAGAACGCCTCGCCCTGCGCGCCCTCGTCCGCCTCGAGCGCGACGAACCGCTCGTACGCGTCCTGCGCGTCGAGGTCGTCTTCGGGCCACGGCGCCGCCTCGCCCGCCTGCGCGCGGGGCCCGCTCGTCGCGTGCGACGTCAGGTCGAGCGCGCCGTCGTAGGTCCCTTGGGCGCGACGGCGCAGGGCCGACTCGTCCTCCTGCGGGCGGGCGGGCGGCGCGAGCTCGTCAGCGCACGGACCCTCTCGAGCGCAAGAAGGCGAGCGAGGAGAAGAGGAAGCGCAGACGCACAAAGTCAAACTCGTCCTCCTTCTCCTCGTACTCGCGGTTTTCGTCGAGCTCCTCGAAGCCGGGCGCGTACGCGCTCCAGTTCTCGACGACGGGCGTCACCCACAGGTGGATCAGGCCGAGCGTCGACACCGAGGCGATCAGGGGCCGGAACGGGTGCCACTGCGCGCGAAGGAGAGGCCGAGGGAGTGTGAGTAGCTGAGGTGTAGCGAGGGGAGGGAGCGGGAGAGAGAGGAGAGAGCGACGCACGGTCAGGTCCTCGCACGGGTCTTTCGGGCCCTCGAGGATCTTGGCGAGCGCGCCCGTGACGCGGTCCCAGATGTAGATGTTGTGCGCGCCCTTGTGCCCGGCACCTGCGGCATCGACAGCGTCAGCGGCCTCGAGAGGGAGGTTTGAGTGGGCGAGGGGGGGAGAGCAACTCGCCGCCGATGATGTACTCGCCGTCGCTCGAGAAGCCGCAGCCGTTCCACGGCGTGCGGTTGACGAGGTCCTGGAACTTGTGCTCAACCTCAAAGTAGGGGATGCGCGAGTGCCGCTCGGGCGGCGGCTCGTAGTCGGCGGCCTCGTCGTCGTCCGAGGGCGGTTCTGGAGGCGACGACGACAGCGTGATGTAGCGGATGCAGCGGTCGTTCGAGTTGAGCACGATGGCGCTGCAGAGAGCGTGCCACGTCAGCGAGGCCCGGGTGTGGTGAGAGGAAGAGCGAGAAGAGACGCACGTGCCGGCGCGGTTGAACTCGAGGTCCTTGACGGCGGTAGCGGCGCCGACGTACTCGGTCCAGACGAGCTGCGAGCACCGAGTCAGCATCTTTGCGCGCTTGTGCAGCTCGATGAGGACGCACCTGCTTGGTGACGACGTCCCAGATGTGGATGTTGCCGCGCGAGGTGCCGACGTAGATCAGGTCGCCTCGAGGGTTGAAGCGAGCGAGCGTCGAGACCTCCCTGCGCATGCGTGACGTCATATCGATGTTCTTGAGGTGTTCGACAGAGGGGAGGAACGCACGGAACGATCTCTGAGCCCTCCTCATCGTCCTCGTCCTCTTCCTCCTCGTCTGGCGGCGGCTCGAGCTCCCACCTCCCGCCGCCTTCTTCTCGTAGGTCGACAAAAACCGGCTGCGTCTGCCCGTTGAGCGTCGCGACGAGCATATTGCTGTTGGACATGCGTGCGGCGTCAGCTCTCGGTGCGGGAGCGAGACGAGCGAGGGGAAGAGAGCGAGCGTGCGCACCTATTTCGAGGGTGCAGTGCGGCACTCGTCACGGGTGCGTCGAAGCGGACGGTATGTCGTCGCTCGCCGGCGACGGTGTCGGCTGCCGACGCCGAGAGGTCCCAGATGATGGCGTTCCAGTCGCGCGAGGCCGTGAGGAGGTACCGCGAGTCGCTCGACCAGCTGTGGGCAGCGGTGCGACAGGGTCAGCTGGATGCACGATGCTCATGCTGCCTGCAGCCTCGGTCCAAGTGCCCCAGTGCCGCAGCCTTGAGCGGGGCGAGGAGGGAGCACCACGCACCAAACCGAGGTGACCGCCTTGACATGGCCGTCGAACCAGCGCACGATGCTGCGCGTCTCAAAGTCGAGCACGACGACTGGGCCGTCCTGCCTGCCCACGGCGAGGTAGTGGCCGGCAAAGAGGCCGCTCGAGTTGAACCTCGCGCAGACGGCGGCGGCGTCGATCGAGGTGTCGAAGTTCTCGGGGAAGGAGGTCGTGAACGGATCTGTGGACCAAGCTAGGGTCAGCTCGAGTGCACACTAGGCTCACAGAGGGGAGTGGGACGCACTGAGGAGCTCAAGGTTCATCTCGCTGATGAAGACCGAGGGGCGGCTCGCAAGCGCGTGTGCGGGCGAGGCGGAGGCTCTGTGGCTCTGCCGAGAGGCCGGAGAGGCTGCTAGTGGCGCGTCTGGGCGCGTGCGCGGTGTGTGAGCGAGCAGAGGCGAGGCGAAGCGGGGGAGCAGCTTCCCTCGAGGTTGAGCGAGTCGGCCGCAGCGACGAGCTCTCCTGCAAAGGAGCGGAAGCTGCAGTATGCGATACAGTGACTCTAGTTGCGATGTTGAACCGGCTCTACAAACAAGAGGTCGCGCACCCTGCCGAGTGCCCCGACCGTCCCTCCTCGACTCGCTCGCTCGCTCCTCCTCGTCTAGAGCCTCGAGAACTCCATGTCGGCCTGCTTGACGACGTCGAGCCCGTACAGCTTGCGCTGCGTCTCCTTGTCGCCCCACCGATCGGGCGATTGGCTGCCCGTCGACGCCTTCTTGAGCGCCTCGTCGCGCGCCTTCTGCGCCTCGCCGTCGGGGATGTGAAGCGCCTCGCCTGCAGGAGAGCGAGTCGTCAGCTCGTGCACGGATGACGAGAGGGAAGGCGAAGGGGGAGACGAGGACGCACCAGTGACACGAGCCATCTCGACCGCCCAGTCGGCCCTCGGCTTGCGCAGGCGCTCGTACATCTTGAGCGCGTGCGGCACGTCCTCCTTGCGGTGGCACTTGGCCAACAGCGTGCCGAGCACGGCGCCGTCCTCGCCGGCCTGCGCGGCGCCCTGCGCAATGTGCGGGAGCGTCGCGTGCGCCGCGTCGCCGAGGAGGACGACCTTGTGGTCGATCCAGCCCGTCAAGGGCAGGTGGATCCGCAGCGCCCACTCGACGAGCTCGCCTTCTGGTGCGAGGTGCAGGCACTGCAGGGGATAAAGAGAGGGCGCGTCAGCTCGACCGTCGACCGAGAGCTCGCGCGAGGAAAAAGAGGCTCGAGCGACACACCTTCATGAGCGTCTCGTTCCAGCCGTCGAACCGCTTGAGCATGACCTCCTTGGACGCCCGCGCCGTCCAGTCCTCGGTGAGGCCGACCGTGTTGCTGATGTGCGTCGAGACGATGTTGAACGCGGCGTGCGCCTTGATCGGGTAGGCGACGATGTGGGCGTTGGGACCTGCAGGCGCAGAGGACGGTCGGGTCAGCTGCGAGTACACGACGGACGAGGCAGAGCGAGAGAGCCGCGACGCACCGACCCAGCGAATGGCTGTCGGGTTGTCGATGAGCTGCTTGAGGTCCGGGGCGCTCTCCATCTGCGACCGCTGCAGGATGACGCCTGCGAGCACACGAAGCGTCAGCGCTCGCTCGCCTCGTCAACTAGGAAGAGGGTGTCAGGACGCACGGTATGCTGCCTCGCCCGTCGGGATCGTCTCGTCGACCTCGCCGCGCCGCGCCATCATCTTGCTCCGGATCGCCGACTTGATGCCGTCGGCGGCGATGATGACATCGTGCTGCACCTCGGGCTGGCCCTTGACCTTGACCTTGCCGTCCTCAAAGTTGACGTCCTCGATCTGCGACTGCGAGCAGGCGAGCGAGTCGAGGTCAGCCGGCCGTGCTCTTCTCGAGCGCGAGGAGGAGAAGGAGAAAGAGCGACGCACGCCGACCTTGAGCTGGGCACCGAGCTCGAGCGCACGGTCAAGAAGCGCCTTGTGCAAATCGCCGCGGTGGACGACAAAGGCTGGCCAGCCGTAGTCGGGCTCGAGGTTGGCGAACGAGGTCGAGTTGAGCTGCTCGTTGTTGACGTACCGCCGGACGCTCGCGCCGCCTAGTCGCACGGCCTGCGGCGTCAGGCGGTCGAGGACGCCAAAGTGCGACAGCACGCGGCAGAAGTTGGGCGCGACCTGCGGGCGGGCGAGGAGCGAGCGTTGGTGGTTCAGCTCGAGGACAAATCGTCGAGGGAGGGCGAAAGGACGGACCTGGATGCCCGCACCGACCTCACCGATCTCGGGTGCAGCCTCGTAGACCGTCACATGCTTGAACCCGCGCGAGACGAGGCCGACAGCGCTCGCCTGGAGAGGCGGTGCAGAGGGGGGAGAGAGGAGGAAGCGTCAGCGGTCTGCGCGCCTGCCTGGGCGAGCTCCGCTGCTGTGAAGACACCCTGCACTACGCCCGGCTACGGCTCGCGTCCGTCCAGGCCCTCGAGAGCCGCCGACAGCACGGCTCGCTCGCCTCCATCCCTCGCGGCCGTCCCTCACCTCGGCTCCGGCTGCACAGGCTGCTGCCGCTCTGCTGCTGAAAGATGTAAGAGAGGCAGAAGACGGGACTTACCAAGCCACCGATGCCTGCGCCGACGATGCCGAGAGAGAGCGTGTGGGCGAGAGGTGCTCGCGGCAGGAGGGCGGCCGCCATGTCTGCAGAGGCCATGCAGCTGTGGGCGCAGGTGCAGCTACTGGCAGTCGGGCTGGTCGGGGCGAGCCTCGAGTGCGCTGTGCAGCGGATGGCGCGCTCTCCGCCTCAATCTCCTCCTCGCCCGCTCACGGCTGCGCGTGCGCGCGCCCGCTCCCCTTGACATGTCCTCTCGGCGCTAAACTTCTTTCGACGCTGCCAGAGCTGTAAAGCTCATCGGACATTGTCTACGTTCGAAAAATACGGAGAAAGCACGCAAGGCGAAAATGCGAAACCGCTCGAGCGCTCGTCCGTCGTCCGCCGCGGCTTTGCCGGCACACGGCTCGAGCGCGAAGGTCTGTGCGCAGGGAGCTCGTCTGCAGCTCGGGCTCGACGACAGCGTGCGGGGCGCTCTGCAAAGCTCCGTCCAGCTCGGGGGAAAGGCGGTCGGAGCACTCACCTCCGCCCGACGGTCCTTTGTGCCGGCGACAGCGCGGAGAGCGCGACGCCGAGGGTGCTCCTCGCTCTCCTTCATCCTCCTCGCTCCGCCTGACAAGCTCAGTAGCCGCACGCGCTGCGCAAGCCCCGCCACCTCCTCGACGTCAACGACCCCGTGCGCAATGCGCGGCAGCTGGAGCCGCGCACGGGCCCTTCTCGCCCGACGACGGTGACGGCCGAGGGCACCAAGGGGCCGTGTGCGTAAGTGTGACGGCGGCGGTCTCGAGCAGAGCCTCTCGCGCGACTTTGGGTGGCGTCGCGTGGGACCAAGGGCGGCGGTCGATGCATCTCGCACGAGCGCGGTCCTTGCGAGTCGCCGACCGAGGGACCTGCGAAGGAACCCGCCGACGGCTCGACGTCGACCTCGGCTCTCTCTGTGCGCGCGTGCCATCGGGACCGTCGCGGCCCAGCTTCCTGGCGGGCTCTGCGTTCGAAGGGGCGCGAGGCCGCCGGATCCCCATCGCTGGGCGAGCAGATTTCGCGCAATGCGCTGCAGCTCTCGAGCCTGTCTTGGCTGGGTCCTCGTTCTTCCGGCCGCATCGATTCAAGCCTTCTCCGGCGGCGAAACCACCCGATCAAGCGCGGCTTGTCTGCGTCTTTGCGCGCCCCAAGTTCTCGATCAGCCTCCGCCGGACGCGGGCAGTTTCGCCCACCCTCGCCGCCCGCACCTCCCATCGACAAGGCGCACGCTCGCAGCTCATCTCGCCCCGCAGATAACAGCTGGGCTCGGTTGGGGGTGCTGGCAAAGAGCGGAGAGGATGCTGCGCCCCACGCCCCGCTCGGCCGCTTTCGAGCGAGACCAGCGCCGCCGACGACGACGATGTCGCAGCTCGAGGGTCAGACGACCGTGCGCACGTACGGACGCGAGGGCTCGACGGCTCGAGCTCGAGCGATCCGGGCTCCGGCGTGCAGCCTGTGCGGCATCTTTCGCTGCGTGCGCGGCACTCGCTCGAGATCGCTTCCGAGGGCGCTCGCCTGTCGGCCGATCGGGCTTGGAGGCGACAATCCTCCGTGGGCGCGCGCGCGCGCGGACCCTTTGGGCCTGAGAAGGCGGGCGGGACCAGATCTTCCCCTCCGCCCCCTTGTCGCGCTCGAGTGGGGCTAGCGTGGCAGACTCGCCCAACCTTGTCGGTGGGGGGAGGTGCGACCGTGGCGTCAAAGCTGGAGCCAGATCGGGGCCAGACGAGGCCCCAGCAGATCGTCCCGTTGGGGGCCACTTCGGGTGGGCGGCAGCTTCTCGCTCTCTCGCGCGCAGTACAAGAGCTCGTCGTCGCCTGCTGCTCCTTCCCTCTCTTCTCCATCCACTCCAGCTTTCTCCACTCCCTCCCCCGGCTCTCTCCCCCAGCCTCCTCTCGCTCCTCGCGCCCTCCTCCTCCTCCTCTTCTTCCCCGCCCACCACCACCACCACTCTCTCTCTCGACACAATGGCCGGCGGCGCAGCAGCAGCTACTGGTGTCAAGGCGGCGGGTCCTCCCCTGTCCAAGAAGCAGGAGTACTTCGCCTTCGCGCTCATCACCTCGCTCTTCTTCGTGCGTCGCCCTTCCTCCCCCTCTCTCGCCCGGGTTTCCGCCCGCTAACCCCTCTCGCCCTCTCTCCTACAGCTCTGGGGTATCTCGTACGGTCTTATCGACGTCCTCAACTCGAAGGTCCAGAAGAGCTTCGGCATCACCAAGCTCCAGTCGACCATGCTCCAGGTCGCCTACTTTGGCGCCTACCTCGTCTTCTCCATGTGCGTCGCCTCTCTCCCGCTCTGCGCGACGAGCGTGGACCCGCGCCGCCGCTGACACTCTGTCCCTCCTCGCAGCCCGGCCTCCCTCATCGCGTCGCGCTTCGGCTACCGCGTCGCGGTCATTACAGGTCTCTGCCTCTACTGCTGCGGCGCCCTGGCCTTCTGGCCGTCCGCCCATTTTGAGGCTTACGGCGGTTTTGTTGGTTCGGCCTTCATTATCGCCTGCGGCCTCGCCACCCTCGAGACGGTCGCCAACTCGTACATCACCGTCCTCGGCACTCCCGAGCGCGCCGCCTTCCGCCTCAACTTTGCTCAGTCGTTCAGTGCGTCATCTCCATCCTCGTCCTTGGGTCGCTCCCCTCGTCCACCGTCCTCGTCTTCGTCCTCCAAAAGTCGACCTTCTCAAACTGACTCGCTCCCTCTTCCAGACGGTCTCGCCGCCTTCCTCGGCCCGCTCATCGCCTCCAAGACGTTCCTCACCGAGAAGGAGGCCAACTCGCTCACCTCGGTCCAGTATGTCTACCTCGCCGGTGCGTTTGTCCTTTCCTCCTCATCGTCGACGCACGGACCTTCGCTCACCTCGAGCATCTCTCTCCCTCACAGTCGCCTGCCTCGGAGCCGCCGTCGCCGTCCTCTTCGTCTTCGCCAAGCTTCCCGAGATCACCGAGGAGAACCTCGAGGACGAGCAGGAGGCCGCCGGCGTCGCCGACGTCCGCCCGCTCTGGCAGCGCAAGCACACCGTCTTCGGCTTCGTCTCGCAGTTCTGCTACGTCGGCGCCCAGGTCACGACCGCCACCTTCGTCGGTGAGTCTCTCCTGCCCTCTCGATGCCGTCTCGACGAGGCCCGAGCGAGCAGCCGCTGACGGCCCGCCTCTCCTCGTCCTCGCAGTCAACCTCTTCAAGGAGTCGAAGCACCACGCCATGACCTCGTCGCAGGCCGCCGAGATGCTCACCTACGCCCAGGTCGCCTTCATGGTCTCCCGCTTCGCCGCCACCCCCCTCCTCCACTTCTTCAACCCGTCGGTCATCCTCTCGCTCTTCGCCACCCTCTGCTCGGTCGGCGCCATCGTCATCGCCACCACCGAGGGCCACGCCATGACGGCCGGCGTCTTCATGATCTTCATCGGCGAGTCGGTCATCTACCCGACGACCTTCTCGCTCGCGACGTCCAACCTCGGTCGCCTCTCGAAGCGCGGTGCCGGTCTCCTCTGCATGGGTGTCGCCGGTGGCGCCGCCTTCCCGCCGATGCAGGGTGCGCTCGCCGACGCCAAGAACACCAACGTCTCCTGTGCGTCTCGCTTCCTCCTGCCTACCTTCTCAAGGAGCTCGAGCTGACCCTCTCCCTCGCTCCCTCCTCGCAGACATGATCGCCTTCGCCGGCTTCTGCGTCCCCATCATGTACGGCGCCGGCATGTTCTTCTACACCCGCCGCTTCGCCGCCACGGTCGCGCAGAACCTCGCCCTCCAGCAGGAGTACGTCGGCGGCAACGGCCTCGAGAAGAGCGAGTCGGTCGACAAGATCGAGGACTCGCAGGTCGAGGCTGCCATCCGCGTTTGAGCTTGCCCTCGGCTCGACGTGCGCGGCGTGTGCGCCGGCGACTCGGTGCGAGGCCGGGTCGTGGAGGTTGTTCGTGTTGTTCCTGCCTTCGGGTCTCTGTGCTCTTTGTCCCCTCTTCGTTACCATGTTCGCTCTTTTAGAACTACACACTCTCTAAAACTCGCAATGTACCTCGAGACCACCTACCTCTTCTTGCGCCCCTGCGAGCTCGAGCGCTCGCGTCGCCTTCTCAAGCTGAGCGCTCGCACGGACCTCTCCTTCCTCTTCGCTCCTCGTCAGCCGCTTCGGCTTTACTGATCCTCCGAGCTCTCGCGCAGGGTGAGCTCTCGCGCAGGGCGAGCTCGTCACTGCCGAGCGAGAGGATCTGAGCTCGAGAGTAGAGAGAGGGCGCTCAGGACGAGGAGGATCGGCGAGTTGAAGCTCATCAGGCTCGAGCCGCACAGGATAACAGCTCTCGACGGTCTAGACAGCGCGTAAAGCATGCAATGCAGATCACGATTAGCCCAGTAAAGCCCTCGAGGCGCGCTACGCCCGCCTCCTCTCCAGCTCGGACGAGGATCAGCTATCGCGCTCGAGGGAAGGCTGCGAGGACGCACACCAGGTGCAGACGCCTCGGACCTTGTTTCAAGCGTAGTAGGCGTGGCTCGGGATGCTGTAGGCGGCGGCTGAGCAGGTCGTGGTCGAGGAGCACTTGACGGCGGTCGCTCGCTCGACGAGAGAGGTTGGCGGGGGCGAGGGAGGGGTCGAAGGCGAGCGGGGCGGCCGAGATGCTGGCGAGAGTGAGGCTGAGGAGGGAGAGGGCGCTGCCTAGGCGCATGGCGGGAGGGGCGAGGTGGACTCGAAGCGGCGGGACGAGGGGACGGAGAGGGAGAGGAGAGGACGAGGCGACGAGGCCGTGTCGTGCTGCCTGCTCGGTCGGGTCGAGCGGCACAGGCCTAGACGGTGTTCAGTGTTGCTGCGCTGGTTGGGCCGGAACTCCAGAGCGAGGAGCTCGAGGGTGAAGCGAGGAGCGCGAGCCTGGCGAGGGGCTCGTGAGCGCGACCATGGGGCGAAGTGTGGGTGGCGCGAGTGCATTGCAGCTGCTCCATCGAGGCCTACCATTCGGTTCCTGGTCCTGCCCGAGGTGTGCTGGCGAGAGGGAGAGGGCGACGAAAGTTGACCCAGGCGGGCGAACGGGGATCTCGCTCTCGCCGGCCTTGCTCCTCCGCTACCGCTCAGAGCCACTCCTGCCATGGCCGAGTCTCCTGATCGCACCACTGCGCCCACCCGCATCCACCAGCCGTCCCCTCTCGCCGCCGAGGTGTCGTTCTCGCCCAACGCCCTCTCCTCATCTCTCCCCGCCGACTCGCACCCAGACTCGCTCGCCCACGAGCGCCAGTATGCCCAGGCCAATCGCGCAGAGGCCCACGAGGACGCCCAGGAGCTCCACAACTTCCGCGAGCTCGCCCTCGAGCGGCAGCGCGCCATGGTCGGCACCGGCGGCTCCTTCTCGTCGTCCTCGCAGGGCGGCCACTTTGAGCCGTTCGTCGGCTCGCGCGTCGGCAGCCCCATCCCGGACAAGCACGGCCTCGGCTGGCCAGGTGCGCTCTCCCGCTCTCGCCCTCTTCCTCTCGCCTCACCTCCCGCTGACCCCGCTTTGACTCCCCGCTCTCGCGCAGGCAAGGGCACGCTCGCCCGCCTCGAGTCGACCGCCGACGAGAAGCTCGCCCGCGAGAAGAAGCTCGCCGACGCCGTCCGCACCGTCCTCGAGTGCATCGGCGAGGACCCGGACCGTGACGGCTTGGTCAAGACACCCGAGCGCTACGCCAAGGCCCTCCTGTGGATGACCAAGGGCTACGAGGAGCGCTTGCCCGGTGCGTCTCGTCTCCCTCTACGTTCTCGCTCGACGCCCTGGTGCAGGACTGACGCCGGATGCTCTCCGCAGACGTGATCGGGAACGCCATCTTTGCCGAGGACCACGAGGAGATGGTCATCGTGCGCGACATCGACATCTTCTCGCTGTGCGAGCACCACATGGTGCCCTTCCACGGCAAGGTGCGCTCCGTCGTGCTCCCTCTCAGGACGCGCCGTCGCTGACCTCGTCCCGCTCTCTCGCGCGCGCGTGCAGGTCTCGATCGGCTACATCCCGAACAAGTTCGTCCTCGGCCTGTCCAAGCTGGCGCGCATCGCCGAGACGTTCTCGCGACGACTGCAGGTACAGGAGCGCCTCACGAAGCAGATTGCGACCGCCATCGACGAGGCGATCCGGCCCATGGGCGTCGCCGTCGTGATCGAGGCGACGTGAGCTCCTCCCCACTCCCTGCGCCTCTCACCTGCAGTGCTTGACGAGCTGACTCTTCTGCCCACCCACAGGCACCAGTGCATGACGATGCGCGGCGTGCAAAAGCCCGGCGCGTCGACCATCACGTCCTCGATGCTCGGCGCCTTCCGCCGCAGCGACAAGACGCGCGCCGAGTTCATGTCGCTCATCCGCTCCGGTCAGCGATGATTGTCGTTCGTCGCCGTCGACGCGACCCTGCTCGTCAACCGAGCCTCGAGACCCGCTCGCACCCCTCGCCTCGCAACCTCCCTCCGCATCTCTCTCCTCGCACCACTCGCCGCATCCTTGCTCTCCTCTCGATACCACCTTCGCCCCTGCCCTCGGCCTTCAACGCGGCCGACAAGCACGCGACCTGTCCCCTGCACCTTTGCGATACCCCTCTCTCTCTCCTCCTCAACGAGCTGTTCGAACCCCTTGGTCTCTGTGTCCCTCTCTCACCGCCGGCCGGCGCCGTCGTCTCTCTATCTCGTTGCGTAGTGCTTTGTACCTCAAACTGTGCCGTCGCCATCCTCTCTTGTAGCGAGCGAGAAAAAGGCGAGTCGAGCTCTGGAAGCACGCGCGCGAGCGCGTCTCGACCGTCTCGGATGGAGTTCCTGCGGCGACCCCTCCCACTCCCCCTCCCTCGTCCTGCCCTGGCCCCCTTGGCGTGCCAGCACCCGCCTCCTGCCCAAGCTGGCTTCGATCCTGCCCACGGCGCACTCGCGGCCCACGTCCCCGCTGTACCCGCCCTCGACTCCCGGTTCGTCGTCCACCTCGCACCACCACCCTTCCCAGCAGCCGCCGAGCCCGTTCGCCCTCGCCTCGTCGTCGCCCGCCGCTCCACCAGGCGCACCGATCGCCTCGACTAGCTCGAGACCCGCCTCGCCCTCGTTCTCGTCGGCCCACTCGGCGTCGCCCTCGCAGGAGAACGACGCGTTCGACTTGGCGACGAGCTCTCGTCGTCGTCCCGGCAAGCGCAGCATGGGCCCCTCTTCGTCGTCGTCCCTCCCGCACTATGTCGAGCCCGACACGCCCATGATCGGCTCGACCGGGCGGCACCCGAGGCGACCAGGCGGCGGCGGCGGCGGCCCAGGAGGAGGAGCAGGCGTCGCCCTGTGGAAGCGGCCTCGAGTTGTCGGCACGCTCCTCTTTGCCGCCCTCGTCGTCCTCCTCGTCCTCCCCGACGACAACCGCGCGCGCACGCACGGCGCGCTCAGCAAGGCCGGCGTGCCCCTCCCCGACGAGCTCCCCGAGCGCCTCCAGGGCTTCCTCGACTACATCAACGGCGACGACGGCCGCAACGACCTGCGCTACGTGCCGCCGCCTGCACCGCCGATCGAGGACGAGGACATGGGCCTCCCCGACGAGGACCTCGAGACGCCGCACCGCCTCGAGCCCAACGGCCACATGGTCGTCGCGCCCCTGTCGACCTTCCCCGAGCCGCCCAAGCCGCACCCGATCTTCACCCTCATCAAGCGCGCCGAGCAGGACTGGAACCGCAAGGTGCACAAGCAGAGCAAGACGCTCAAGGACGCCGTCCACGAGTACCGCCGGCGGTACAAGCGCAACCCGCCGCGCGGGTTCGACAAGTGGTGGGCCTACGCCAAGGCCAACCGCGTCATCCTCGTCGACGAGTACGACCAGATCCACCGCGACCTCGAGCCGTTCTGGGCCCTGTGCGTCGCCGCTCTCGCTCTGTCGCTCGCGCCGACTCGAGCTGACCTCCCCTCGCCCCGCCCGCAGCGAGCCGCAGGACCTCGCGCACCGCGTCCGCGTCATGCAGGAGCGCGACGAGACGTTCACGATCCAGGTGACGGACGGCAAGGTGGCCGAGGTTGGCGGGCAGGCGTTCCTCCGGCGCGCAAAGGACCTGGGCGACCTCATCCGCCGCTTCTCCGACTACGTGCCCGACGTCAACCTCACCTTCACCCGTCACGACCAGCCGGCGTGCCAGCTCGACTACTATCATCGTGATCGTATGGTGGAGCTCGCTCAGCTCGGAGAGTGTGCGTCGTCGTCGTCCTCCTCCTCCCCCGCTCGAGCCCCCTCGAGCCCTCTCGCTGACTCTCCCTCCTCCTTCTCGCCTGCGACAGCTTGGGGCCCGTCCGACTACGCGCACGACTCGGACCCGAACCTGTCCAACTGGGCGATCGGGTGCCCGCCGGCGTCGCCGCTGCGCAAGCTCGAGCAGTCAATCCTCGACGAGATCTACGAGGAGGACGGCGACATGCCCAAGCCGGCCATCCTCGAGCGCTTCAAGGAGGCGTACGCCGCGTCGAGCAAGGCCGAGGCGGGCACGAGGTCGTACATCGCCGACTACCAGTCGGCCCTCGACGTCTGCCAGCATCCCGAGACGATGAACCTGCACGGCTTCACGTCGGTCAGCGGTACCGACCCGGGCCCGCTCGTGCCGCTCTTCACGTTCGCCAAGACCAACGTGCACTCGGACATCCTCGTCACGCCGCTCGAGCAGTACTCGGACTCGTACATCGGCTACGACCCCGATTGGGAGAAGAAGACGAACGACAAGCTCATGTGGCGCGGTTCGACCACCGGCATCGACTTTTACGTCGGCAACGACTGGAAGAACTCGCAGCGCGCTCGGCTTCACTTCAAGGCCAACGAGAAGGACGGCAAGGAGGACGTCCTGTGGGCCGAGGGCGACGGCGCCGTGCAGGAGACCAACTACCTCGTCAACGGCCTCAACCGCGCCTACATGGACGTGTCGTTCGCCGGCGGGCCCGTCCAGTGCGACGAGCCGACGTGCAAGGTCATGGCCGAGATGATCGACTTCAAGGACACGATGGGCCTGAACGAGGCCTACCAGGTGCGCTCCTCCCTCCCTCTCTCCCCTCCTCTCTGGATGCGCAAAGCTGACGACGACGACGAGTTTGTGCAGTACAAGTACGTGATGGACGTCGACGGCAACGGCTGGTCCGGCCGCTTCCACCGCCTCATGTCGATGAAGGCGTGCGTCCTCAAGTCGACCCTCTTCCCCGAATGGTGCGTGCCGTCCTCTCTCTCGCGCTCGTCGGCGCTGCGCGCCGCACGAGCTGACCCTCGGCGTTGCTCCCGTCGCAGGTACGGCGACCGCATCCAGCCGTGGCTCCAGTCCGTCGCTCTTCTCCCTCTTCGAGCGTGGCGCCGTCGTCGCTCCCCTCGCTGACCCTCTCGCTCGCCCTCGTCCTCCTCCTCGTCCCCGTCATGCAGCTACGTCCCCGTCAAGGTCGACTACTCGGACCTCTACGACATCATGACGTTCTTCCGCGGCACGCCCGACGGCAAGGGCGCGCACGACGAGCTCGCCCAGAAGATCGGCACGGCGGGCAAGCACTGGGCTCGCGACCACTGGCGCAAGCAGGACATGGCGGCCTACATGTGTGCGTCGTCCTCTCCTCTCTCCTCGCTCTCCTTCCACTACCTCCCTCCGCTCCCCCTCTCGCTCTCGCTCTCGCACAGGACCTCGTCGCTGACCATGCTCGTCGTCCCCTTCTCGCAGTCCGCCTCTCGCTCGAGTGGGCCCGCCTCCTGCACCGCAACGACGACGAGCCGGGCTCGCTCGACTTCGAGTTCTGGATCGACTAGGCGCCTCGCTCCTCTCTCGCCATTTCGTCGACAACGCCCTCCTCGTGCTGTGCACCGCGCCGCGACCGACGACCTCCCTCACCTGCCGACCCTCAAGAGACACTCTCCCGACCTCCTCCTCCTCCCCCCGCCCTCCCACGACCTCCTGCATCCCTCCCGCACCTCCAGCTCGACGCCGTCCTCATGTCTTCCGTCCGTCCTCGACGACTCGCTGTGTATACCCCGCCCTAGAGTTTGACTTTGTCCTGCATCGCGACTTTTACTCGTCGTCGCCCCTGAGCGAGAGGCTCGAGCGCAAGGACGTGCTTCTCTTCCCGGCTGCTCTCGCTCCTGCGCGACGGCCCGCGACGCCGAGCAACTAGCTTGACGAGGACCCAGTCGACGTCTGCGCATGTCGAGGTGCGCTTCTCTCTCGCCCTCTCGTCTTCCCTCACCGCTCTTGCTGACGCTCTTCTCGCCCCGCTTCCCTCGTTCAGGCCTCCGCTTCGCCGCGGCGCTTTTGGTCGATCGAGCCTCTTCGGCCCCGGTCAGCAGGCGGTTCAGGAGGTGCACGGACGGACGAGCTCCTGTCCTCCTCGGACCGGCAAGTCCGCGCACGGTCCGCCACGTCCTCGTCGCGCTCTTCGCCTCTTTGCTCTCGCCGCTCCACTCGACGACGCGCTGCAGGACCACGATGTTCACGTGCGCCGTCTCGTCCTGTGTCACGACCCCGAGGAGCCGTCGCTGACCCTCTCTTTCCTCCCCGCTCGCATCCCGCTCGACCTCCTCGCCCGCTTCGTCCCAACTGCCGCAACGACTCCCGTCCTCCTCCTCTGCTTCTCGATGACGCGTCGACGAGCAGGTCTACAAGCGACGCCTACACGGGCAACCACAACGCCAAGATCGTGCGCCACGCCGGCGACTTTCAGCGGATGATCGTGCCCTGGACGGCGGCGGTATTAGCTGGCGGGCTCGCGGGCATCAGTGCGTTCCTTCTTGCTGCTGCGACGAGCTTCGAGACTGAGGCCATCGTCTCGCGCAGCGTCGTGGGGCCAGGCTCAGAGCAAGGACCGTGCGCCGTGCTCTCTCTCTCGCTCTCCTACTCCTCTCGCGCGACGACGCTCACTCTCCAGTCTGCTCGCAGTGCTGCCGCGGTACGTCATGACGCCCGCCGTCGTCGGCGCCATTTGCTGCGCGCTCTACGGCATTGCCTGCGTCGCTTGCTTCTTCCTGTGCGTCTTCCCGAGCCTCGTCTCCCTTTCGACGAATGCTGATCCTGCCTTGTCGCACAGGCTCCAGAAGTACGACAACTACCACGAGCGCAAGTCGGGCTCGTCGGCTCGGGAGCTCAAGCAGGCTCATCCCATCGGGCATTGGCCGCGGCTGCTGCTCATGGGCACAGGGCTCGCCGCGAGCATCACCGAGGGCTCGTACATCTACATGCTGTGGTTCATCGTGAGCGACAAGGACGAGGACTACTGGTACGCCGCCTCTCTCGCTCTTCGCGTCGTCGAGCTCGTCGTCGCCGTCCTGACGAGGTCCGTGCGCTCGCCCGCAGCGTGACCTGGACCCCTGCGACGAGCAAGGCCGAGTGCGACTCTGGCTGGCCGTTCGCCCTCGTCTACACGATCGTGCGTCGTCTCGTCCTCGCGGTCTCCTCGCCGCGCCGTCCCTCAAGTCGAGGTCGCGCCGCTCATGCTCGTCCTTCTCGAGCAGGCTCTCGGCGCTCTTATCTCGGCCGGCACCTCCTACGAGGGCGTCGTGCAAGAGGCCATCGACTACTTTGACAACCGCAAGACGGTGC
The DNA here is from genome assembly GCA_920104245.2 of Rhodotorula babjevae. Lineage (NCBI taxonomy): Eukaryota > Fungi > Basidiomycota > Microbotryomycetes > Sporidiobolales > Sporidiobolaceae > Rhodotorula > Rhodotorula babjevae. The sequence continues at coordinate 1,337,608 of CAKKSZ020000023.1, forward strand.
ACGCCGCCGGGCGGCTCAATCCGCAGTCGGGCGGCGGCGGCGGCGGTCAGGGCGCAGGTCAAAGCTATGGCGGCGACGGCTGGGACGGCTACGACGACAAGCAGGGCATGGGCGGCGGTGGCGGTCGAGGCTACGGCGGCGACCCGTACGTCTGAGGCGTACGGCTGGAGGCGTTTCGGGGCGACGACCAGAACGAGGAAGGACCGCTCGAGAGAGGAGGGACGAGCTTCGTCCGAGCTGGAACTCGCCTTTGCCGTCTTCTCGCAGCGATGAGAGCGTGTGTCTGCTTTACACAGTAAGCGACTGATAGCGAGCGGAAGTCTGCAGAGCGCGAGACGACCATTTGAGCCCCCTCCCTCGTCCGTGCACGGACCGCTTCGGTTTGGGAAGGTCGCTGCGCGAGCTGCTCAAGCTCGCCTCTCTCTCGCTCACGCTGACGGACATGCAGGAGACCTCGATGCAGCTCGTCTACTCGAGAGAGGGGGCGTCAAGCCGACTCTGCGCTGGAAGAGAGGAGCTCGAGATCCGCGAGCACCTTGTCCATGACCTCCTCCCTTAGCGCGAGCTTGACCCGCGCACCTCGCTCCATCCACTTCCTGCCTTCTCCACGCACATCCTCGAACAGGAGCATGCCGTCGACAGCCGGCAGGACGCCCTCGGCGTACGCCGGCGAGCCCGAGCCAAAGTCGGCCTCGTACGCGCCGGCGCCGATCCACGACGACATCGAGGTGTGCTCCTCGCCGCAGAAGTAAGGCTGGATCCGGACGGGATCAAGCGCGTGCGCCTCGTGCGCGAGGAGCGCGCTGAGCGCCGTCGAGGTCGCCGAGTCGATCGTCGAGCGGATCGCCTGCGCGGCGACCGCCTCGCCGCCTGCGCCTGCGACCTCGTCGCTCGTCGAGACCGACGCGAGAAGAACGAAGTTGGATCCGAGCGCATCGGGCGAGAGGGGCGGGTCGAGGCGAGCGCGAACGCCGACGGCGGGCGTGATACGGACCTCGGTCCCGTCGGCGAGATTGCGCGCTCGGACACTCAGTCGCCAGAAGTGGCCGACGAGCGCGTCGTGCGGGCTGATGCCGCCTTCCCGGCCACCTGCGGCGGCCCAGATGCGCTCGAGGGCCGACGGCGAGAGGTAGAGGGACTGGACCGAGACGGGCTGGTCGAGGTGCCAGGTCGACCAGGGCAGCGGCGCGCCTCGAGGACGACCTTGCGCGGCGTCGAGGGCGTCGATGGCAGGGTCGGGCCCGGACGTGAGGGCGGCAGCGTCGGGATGGCGGGCAGAGTCGGCCCAGAGGTCGAAAGCCGTCCGAGGCAGCTTGGCGTACTCGCGCTCGGCAGCCTCGTCCACCTCGTCGGCGTCGAGGTCGCCCATCGCGCGCTCGTCGAGCGCCTCGGGCTCGAACGGGCGGTGCGGGAGCGGGACGTCCTGGACCGAGCCGCCGCTCGCGAGCGCCGCTCGGTGCACGTCGGCCCAGTCGGCGACGAACCGGTTGAGCGTGCCCGCGTCGGCGAGCGAGTGCGAGATTCGGAACCCGACGGCGACACCGCCGCAAGAGAAGCGGAGGACCTGGACCGCGAGAGCGGGCGCCTCGGTCGCGTTCGGGCGCAGAGCGACGACGCTCGACAGCTCGGGGTAGACGCCGGCGCGCTCGAGCGACGAGGCGTCGACCGTCTCGCCCTCGATGAGAGGTGGGACGAGCGGCGCGAGAGGCGCGTCGCGCTCGGCGAACGAGAGGAGAACGCCCGGGTCGCTCGACGAGCCGCACTCGACCCAGACGCGGCCGAACCGCTTCTGGTACGGTCGCGCCTCATCGTCCTGCTTGGCGAGACGAAGGCGACCTGCCCAATGAGGATACGCCGAGAGGACGTGCGCGAGGGACGCCTCGACGAGAGCGGGCTCGAACGGGTCGGGCTGGTCGGGGACGGCGGGGTACAGCTTGGCGGCGGCGAACGAGAAGAAGGCGGAGCATACGCTGTCGAGGATCGAGAGGGCCTTGGTCGTAGGTCGGGAAGGCGCCCGAGGGAAGACGCGCTGCAGAAGGGAACGGCGAGAGAGCGTCAAGGAGGGGTCCGAGCGCCATTGAGGGAAAGAGGCGCACCTTGCTCGGCGGCGCGGCCATCTGGCTCGTCATCGTGGAAGTGCACAAGGAAAGGAAGAGAGCTCGCTGCCCCTCCCCGTCGTGAGGTCCGTCCTCCACCAAACCAAGCCTCCACGCCTGCGCACCTCCACCTTCAGGTGATCGACCGCCGCCTCCACCGGATCGTCGCCTCCCTCCACGACGGCCACGACGACCAGAAGACGACCAAGCTGAAGACCAGCAGAGCAAGAGAGGGGAGGGAGAGGAGAAGCGGGAGAGGAGAAGAGCCTCTCGGGAGGGGCCCGTGCGAGCAAGACGTGCACGCTCATTGCGTCCCTCACGTGCCCTGCGCCTGCTGCTCCTCGCGCGCTCGCCGCCCGAGTCGGTCCCACTCGTCCTCGAGATGCGTCTTGAGCTGCGGCAGGTTCTTGAACTCGGCGTAAGGCGGGTAGTGCGAGACGAGCGGGCCCTTGAGCAGCGGCTCGTACGCTCGAGGCGCGTCCTGCGTGGGCCGAGAGGAGCGTCGTGCGACGGCGGGAGAGGTAGCGGGAGGAAGAAGACGATGGGCGAGGAATGGAAAGGGGAGGACGGCGGTGTCAGTGGTGGGCGCTGATGAAGCGCTCGAGGGGAAAGTGAGCCGAGTCGACGCACGAGCTGGTAACCGTCCTCGCTCTCGACGCCCTTGATGACGTCGTCGAGGTGCAGGAAGAAGCCGAGCGTTGGGTGGAACGAGTTCCAGTGCCTGCATGGTCGAGCGAGGAAGGGTCAGCCTATGCCCAGGTTCCCCGAGGAGGCTCGAGCGCGAGGAGGCGAGCGACGCACTTCTTGTTCTTCAACTTGGGCGAGATCATGTCGCTCGAGATGACGTGAAGGTGGACGTGACTGCATGCGCAGGGAGAGGAGGGGCCCGAGCGTCAGCTCGCATCGCCTCGAGAGCGACGGACGCGGCAAGGAAGGGTAGGAGCGCACCGCATCGACTCGACCTGCGCGCATGCTTCAAGTGTATCAGACGAGCCCGTCGAGGTGGACGTGCTCGTTGCCGGAGCCGAGAGAAGCGGTGCGCACCGCGTGGAAGCCCATCCGCACGCCCCACGTCCACCCTTCCTCCTTGTCCATCTCGTCGCGGATCATCTCCTGCAGGCGTGGCACGGGTCAGTCAACGAGCTTCTACATCATGTGCACCGGACGATGCTCACGGCGACCTCCTCACCCGCCGTGCGCAACGCCTTGAGGACCGAGAGCGCGTGTGGGCTCTCGAGGAGCGCCGAGAGCGAGACGAGCGCCGAACGAGGGACGGTGCCGCCTGGCGGGTCGGAGAGGGGAAAGGGATCACGAGCTGTAGGCGGAGGCGTGTAAGGAGCGAATGAGCTACGACACAGCTGCGCGACGAGAGGAGTTTGCGAGGAGGAGAGAGAGGGACGCACGCAGGACGAGCATGTGGTACCTGGCCTTCTCGAAGCCGTCGAAGATGGTCAAACTGCACGTACGAGGCTCGTCAGCCTACGCGCATCCACGGGCTCGCGGCCAGACAGCTCCTCGCCGTCGTCGAACCCAGACCTGGCCGCCCAGCGAGGAGACCACCAGCCGACTGCCCTTGCGAGGCACGACTGCCGCTCCGCCCTGCATGTACAGCCCTCTGTGGTGCCGGCACGAGCTGCAGGCTGCTCGCCTCGACCGCCTTACGCCGCCCTTGGTGCGAGGAGAGAGGTGAGGAACGAGGACGCACGTCTGGTCGTTGTGTGCGAGCCACACGCCCTGCTGCAGCTCCTTGTCCGGCTTCTTGAGGCGCGCATAGTTCTCGAGGGCGGCGTTCCACGACATGCCCGGGCTTGGGGTGAAGGGGAGGAAGCGGGCGCGGAGTGAGGTGGGGTCGAAGGCTGGCGAGGCGGCTGGAGGGGCTGTGGGTCGTGCGGCGGGCGGTGGGCGCAGTGCAGAGGGTGCTGGAAGGCGGGTGCGCGGTGGCATGCGCCTGTGCGAGCGAGTGCCGAGGCGTGAGAGGGCACGAGGTGTCGACGGGGAGATGAGGCGGGGCGGTGCAACTCGACGACGCTCCTCGCCCGGCTTCCGCTGAGCGCTCTCCGACACTAGCCAGCTCACAAGCTCTCCAGACGGAGACCCGATTTGAGCGGAGCAGAGCAGCGTGATGCCATCGGGTCCTCGCCGCCCGGACCTCTGGGCGCCGCGCACATCCGCCGGCGACGCGACAGCTCCAGCAAGCAAAGCCTCGACGAGCTCGAGGAGGAGCAGAGCACAGAAGGGCACGAGCCACTCGTCGCAAGGTGCGCTCGCCCGCCGACTACAGCCCGACCTCTCGCCGCTTCTCGTCCTCCTCGCCCTCCTCGTCGCTCCCGCTGAGCCCGCCCAGCGCGTCCTCGCCGAGCAAGTCCCTCACGACCCGCTCGGCATACGCGCGCCGCTCGTCGAGGTCCATCGAGGCCGTCGCGGCGCGCGCGGTCGACAGGCAAGAGAAGAGGTCGTCGAGCGAGTCGAGGTCGGCGTCGGCGGGGCCGAGAGAGGGGTCGTCGGGCGGGAGAGGGCGCGCCGAGGTGCTCGAGGGGACGGTCGAGTCGGGGAAGGCGAGGGAGGGGTGGCGGTATGGCGGCGAGGCGCCAGTCGACGAGGCGCTTGCTGCGCCGACATCGACTGCAGCGGCGCTCGGCGCGGCGGTGCGGCTGCCGAGCGCCTCGGCGCGCATGAAAGGGTCGAAGGAAGTCGTCGAGCTCGACGCGCTGACGAACGGCGCAAAGTCGTCCTCGAAAGACGGCGATGTCCTCGCTGTCGCCGCCGAATCGCCGCGCTCGCCTGCTACTCCGCTCGCGCTCGTCGCAGGTCGTGCGATAGACGGGAGGAAACGATCGGGGAACGTCCACTGCGCGGCCGAGTCGTCCTCGCCGGGTCGGACCCGAGGCGCAGGCAGCGGCGGCGCGCCGAGAGCAGACCACTCCTCCTCGTCAGCGTCGTCCTCCTCGGCCTCGCCGTACCCGAGCGCACCTGCGCCGTTGACGGGCGCGCTCGAGCGAGCAGGCGCGGCCCGAGCCGGTCGCTCAACGCGCTCCATGCTGTGCCACATGTGCGCGTGCAGGGCGGCGACGATGCGGCCGATGGGCGACTCGCCGTCCTCGTCCTCGTCCTCGCCGTCGAGCTCACCGTTCGCGCTCGGCGCCCGAGGCTCCTCGCGCGGCGCTGCGCCGAGGTGGACCCACTCGAAGCCGGCCGAGAGGGCAGCCTCGTCCCACGCCGCCTCATCCACCTCGATGATACCGCCGCCTGGCTCTGCCGCACCATCTGCGCTACCTCGCGGGCTGGACGAAGTGCTCGAGGAGGTGGGCGTGGCGGACGGAGGGTGCGTGACGAGGAGGGCGACGTCGAACTCGGGCTGGCGGGAGGAGAGTCGCTCGAGGAGGGCGGTGACGGCGTTGGAGGGAAGCTGCAGGCAAGGATAGAAGAAGGTTAGCCTTACGGTCTCAGCAGCACTTAGGGAGCGGGCCTGACGCACAGCGGTTGTGGGCGCGACGACGACGACGGCGGGCTCGTCCCCCTCGGGCAAGCTCGCGCGCAGGTCCTCGTCCTTGTCCGAGACAGCATCGCTCGGCGCGACAACTCGAAAGGCGACCGAGGCGCGGTAGTACTTGTTGCTGATGCGCCAGGGCAGGTAGTGCGGCGGGGTCGAGCGGGTGCGAGGGGAAGGTGGGAAGGCGAGCGGTGCGGCATCGTGCTGCGGGTGGGTGCGAATGGCTGTAGGCGTGTCACAAGAAGTCAGAAAGTGGAGCTGTGCGGCAGGACAAGCTCTACGCACCGTTGACGAGGGCGTGGGCCTCGGGAGCTGATGAGGACGAGACCGGGTGGACCAGGACGTGGGACCGCGAGTCGAGCGGCTCGCCTGCAGTCGGGCCGTTCATGTGGCCGTGGAGGAGCGGCTGGGCGCGCTCACAGGTGCTCTGGCACTGCGGGAGCTGGTGACGAGGGCGGAACCGCGTCGTCCTCCTCCTCGCCGACCTTCTCCTCGCTCCCACTCACCGCGCACACCTCGACGAGGCTCGCCGTACCCAGGTCGTACCTATGGATAGTCTGGCTAGGCTGTGAGCCGCTCGCTACAAGCCCTTGTCGCTTACCAGCTCCTCTCTTTGCCTGCTTCTCCTCTGCGTCTTGTGCAACTCGAGTCTCGGCTCTCTCCGTCAAGCAACGCGCGCGAGAGAATCGAAAGCAAAGGGTCGGTCGTTGCGAGAGGCTTCTATGAGAGTAATGACAAAGCGGGACCGGCGTCGAGCCGGTGCGAGGGGGAGGTGAACGAGGAGGGAGGGCCCGAGCGGGTCTAGGTGTGCATGCGGGTGCGGGGCGGGGCGTGAGGATAGCTACAGCGGATATGGGCGAGAGGAAGAGAGGGCGAGGAGCCTAGGCGAGGAGGGCGAGGGCGAAGAGGGCGAAGAGGGCGAGCGAGGCCGACTGGGCGACGAGGAGCGGCGAGGGCGAGCCGAGGGTGCGCATGCCGGCCGAGGTGCTCTTCCTGCACGTCGATGCGTCGAGTCAGATGTGATCTGGGCGCGAAGGAGAGCCAGTGCAGGAGAGAGGGACGCACGCAGCCACCGGGTCGCTCGTCACCTTGACGCTGAGCACGGCCACGACGCCGTCCGTCGCGATGCCGTGGTTGATCTCGTCGATCGAGACGTTGGCAAAGTAGCCCGGCCCACTCGCGTTCAGCGCCGTCGTCTCGAACGTGCGGTTCGTGACGGGCGACTTGGTTCCGCCGGACACGGTCGCGCGCCGGACGACCTCGTCGCGGCCCAGGTCGTACCTGTGTGGGGTCGGCGAGTCAGCGGGAAGGTCTAGGATGACGAGAGAGAGGGAGACACACCCGTTGTCCTTGATCATGTGGTTTTCCGACAAGCTGAGCTCCTCGCTGGCGGCGAGGAAGTAGGCGCCCGAGTCGGCAGCGCTACCGTTCTGGTTCCACGTTCTGTAGTGGAAGCCCCCGATGCTGCTTTCCTTGCACGTCCCGTAGGTCACGTCCTGGAAATTCTCGCGGAGGAGGTCGCTCTGGTTGTCTGCGGGCGAGGAAGAGCGAGGAGGACAGGTCAGCCTCGGGCGAGCCAAGGTACGTCCTCGTCGTCGGAGGAGGAGCGAGAAGGTTGAAGGATGAGCAGGAGAGTGAGGGCGAAGCGGGAAGAGGAAGAGGGAAGACGGACGAGGAGGAAGGAGGAGGGAGGAGGAGGAGGAGGAAGGTCGACGCACGCATGCCCTGGCCGTCTCCGAGGTTGGCCGCCTGCCTCGCGCCGTCGCTCTGGCCGAGGCACTCGCCGACGTAGCTGCCGACACCCTGCGAGTCGAGGAGGTACGAGCCAAAGTTGATCGAGAGGGACCAGTCGTCGAAGAGCTCGTCGTTGGCGCCACCGTCGAGAACGACGACGGTGTTGATCGGCTCGCCCTTGCCGTCGGCGTTGCGTGCGAGCTGTTGTGCAAGGTAGAGCGTCAGTAGGTGAAGAGAGGAGGAAGCCGAGGCGGTGCAGGCCGAGGTCGCGGTACGAGGAGAGGTGGCGACGCACGGTGAGCCACTTGCCGCCGTTCGAGGTCGGGTTGTAGTAGCCGCCGGGCTCCATGACGGGAGCGCGCTTCTGGTGGAAGGGCGAGGCGATTGCCGAGGGGAGCGCGAGTGCGCCAGCTGCGAGAAGGAGGCCGAGGCGGGCGGCGGAGGTCGAGGGGTGAGGGCGGGGCATGGTGGGTGCGCCGGGTGGGTAGGTGGTGGCTGTAGAGTGCAGGGCTCTGTCGAGCAGCTTGGACGAGAGCAAGGAGCGAGAGCCGAGCCGACAAAGGCCAAGCGAGCGCCCGTCCTCGGCTCGGCAGCTGATGAGGAATCTCGCACTCGCCCTCGCCTGTTGTGTTCGCTTGGGGTCCTGTCGGATGCATAGGGATTCAGTGCAAAGATCTGTCCACTCGGAGAGACCGTGCGAGCTGTGAGGAGAGCGTCGCCGCCGTCCTCGTCTCGATGACGGAGCTCGTCTTGCCCTTGGTCCTCGTCCTGCCGCTCGACCTGCGCCAGAGCCCTCAGCGACAAGCACACTCAGCTCGCACGCCCTCGGGACACGTCGCCTGCACCGTCAGCCCACCGCCCATCGCGCGTGAGAGCACCTCCCCGGTCGCCAACCACCTCCCCCGCACGCGCCGTCGTCCACCTCGCCCCTCGACAGCCATGGCGTCCACCGCAGCCGACTCGAGAGGCCACGTCCGCACTAGCTCGATCGCCCAGAAGCGCTCCAACGCCGCGAGCCCGCGCACCCCGAGGACCGCTCCCCGCTCAACCGGTGGCTCGTCGACCCCGTTCAGCGCCGCCGGGCCCGACTCGCCAGGCTCGCCGCACCGCTCGTCGACACCCGACATCCCGCCCCGACTCGCCATCCGCGTCATCGCCGCCGCCCTCGCCCTCTTCCTCGTCCTGCACTACGGCCCCTCGCTCCTCTCGTCGTCGACCTCGACCTCGTCCTCGTCGCCCGGCCTCAGCCCCTCGGCCCTCGCCCACCACGCCCGCGAGCGCAAAGCCCTCCGCCAGGGCGCCCCCGAGTCGTGGGTCCTCCCGCGCAAGTGGCGCGACGTGCGCCCCGGCGACGGCGACGTCGTCCACAACGGCGAGACGCTCCCCGCGTGCAAGCGCGTCATGCTCTTCCGCCTCGGCGACCGACACGGCTTCTCGAGCGAGATGCTCCACTATGCGCGCGCCCTCGTCGTCGCCAACAAGCTCGGCTACGCCCTCCTCGCCGACGACGCCCAGGTCCGTCCTCCCCCTCGTCCTGTTCTCCCTCTGTCTTCTGCGCCGACGCCCCCTGACACACCTCTCACCGTCTCGCAGTGGAACTACGGCGCCCTGAGCGACTACTTTGTGCCGCGGCTCGTCCACTGCCGCCCGCCCGAGGACTGGTTCTCGACCGCGTCGGCCGTGCGCGTCGGCACCAAGCGGTGGCAGGGGCAGGACCGGGTCTGGCTCGGGCGCGAGACCGAGGCTCAGGTGGACGACTGGATCCGGTGCGTCGTCTCGGCTCTCTCCTCGCTCTCGCTCTCGAACACCGCCGAGCGAGCTCTGACGACCTCGCCCTCGCCCCCTTTTCTCCCTCGACTCGCAGCGACGAGATGCTCGACCCGACCGACCTCGACGAGCTGCGCGCGCGCAAGTTTGCCTTGGGCACGACCGTCCTCCCCGAGGGCGAGACGCTCCCGTCGGCGTTCGAGGAGGTCTTTTCCGACTTTGCCGCCGCGCTCAAGGAGGTGTGGCGCCCGAACCAGGAGCTCGCGGCGCTCGTCAGGAAGCAGAGGATGGAGCTTGGACTTGGAGGGGGAGGGCTGAGGCACCGCAAGCATTCGCCGACGTGGGGAGGTGCGTCGTCGTCCCTCGCTTTGACCTCTCCAGCACTCTCGCCCCTCGCCCTCAGCGACTGACGTAACCTTCTCCCTGTCTCCTCCTCCTCTCACGCACGCAGGTAACCGCCGCAAGGGCGCCTCACCCGTCGACACGTCGCAGGACGACGAGGAGCAAGACCGAGACGAGTACGAGTACGGCGTCGCCGAGCGCTCGGACCGCGGGCCCGTCGTCGGCCTGCACCTCGGCGGCCTCAAGCCCTCGCTCTCGCTGTCGCTCTTCGGCCTCTCGCCCGCACCCGGCGCCGCCGCCGCCTCGTCGTTCCACGTCGGCGACCCCGCATCGCTCCTCGCCGCCGCGCACGACGCGACGCGCCGCCTGACGCACGCCTCGAGCGCGAGCCCGTCCTACTCGCGCGTGCGCCCGACCTTGTTCCCACCGGGCACGACGGCGACGCTCGTCGCGCTCACGGCCAACTCGAGCGCGTTCGACGAGGTGGCGAGCCGGCCCGAGAGCGTCGAGTTCAACGTCGTGAGGACGTCGGCGCCGGCGGGGGACGAGCTCGCGAGGTGGGACGAGGCGCTCGGTGGTGGGTCGTCTTCGGCGGCGAGAGAGGGCGAGGGCGCGAGGGCGGACCGCCTCCTGAGCGAGTGGGACCAGAAGCGGTGGAACGACGAGGTGCCGAGGGGCCTCAAGGTGCTCCTCGCGAGGCACTTTGCGAGGGACCTGACGACGCTGTCGCTCTATGCCGACGCCTTCATCGTCAGCGGTGCGTGTCTCTCTTCCTCTCGCTCGTCGCCCTCTTGACGAGCATCTTAACTGACCTCTCTCGCCCCCTTCTCCTTTCTCTCCTTACTCTCCTTGCTCTCCTTTTTCGCCGCCTTCTCCACATTCTACCTCACTCCACCTCATCCTCGACGCCGACCGCATCCGCACCCGCGCTCGCACCCCTCAGCCGCCAGCCCGACCGGCCGACTCGCGCTCCTTCTCTCGGGCGAGGAAGGCGCCGTCGGTCCTCGCGACTTCCACGGCGGCTCGTTCGGCGGCAGGGTGCGCAGCGTCGACGCGTGGTGGAGCCCGACGGCGAGGGTGCAGGCTGTGCTCGGCGTGTAGGGAGGGGCTCGAGCGCGAGGCTGAGGAGCCGAGGTCGTTGAGCGCGAGGGCGCGTAAACGCAGGTCTCTCGCTGTCTCTCGCAGCTTCTCGAGTGACGAGAGCGCTCTCAGTGCAGGCAAGAGCGAGAGCGCGAGCCTCGTCGCCCGCTCGCAAAGCGAGAAGCGCAGCAGATTCTCGATGACCATCTCGCTCGCTGGGGACGAACCGCCTTTGCAGACCTAGACGCTACAACACCGTGTGAGAAACCTCGAGAGCCCAGAACATGCGTGCAAGTGCGCGTGCGTGCGTGCGCCATCGTCGTTGTCGTCGTCCTTCCTCCTCCTCCGCGATCACCACTTCTGCTCCGGGTCGTTCTTGAACTCCTCGTACAGCTTGCCGTTGAAGAAGCTGATCTCGCCCTCGTGCTCTGCGTGCGTGTGCGCCGTCGAGAGGGTCAGCGAGAGAGGAAGATGGAGAAGGAGAGGGTCGGGGCGCACCGATGCCGACCGAGGCGAGCGTCGCCGAGTCGTCGAGGAGGATGTCGTCGTCCGACTCGAGATTGATGATGAGGTTGGTCGTCTGCTCGAGGGAGAGTCAGCTTGATGCTTGAGCAGCAGAGGGAGGCGAGAGAGGGCGCACCTTGTGGCCGTGCGCGGTCGTGTAGAGCTTGAGCGTGTCTGTGCGGCGAGGACGTCAGCGGCGCTCCTCCACGAGCGAGAGGGAGCAGGCACGCACCGAGCTCGACAGTGCGAAACGGCCTGAACCCAGTCGCCGTCTTGACCTCTGTAGTGAGCGAGGGGGAGAAGAGTCAGCGAACCGGGTTGAGGAGGGGGACGACGAGGGGACGCACGCTCGCGGCACAGGTCCTTGAGCTGGCCGACGGTGGTCGTGGTGCAGTCTACGTGTGGCAGGAGGAGGTTCTTGGTGGTGCGGTACGTGAACGACTTGATGATGCGGATCGTGAGGAAGCAGTCGGTGAGAGGCCGCAGCGTGTTGGTCAGGGCCTCGTAGTCGGCCGCGGGCGCGTCTGCGGATGCTGTGGAAGCATCTGGTGCTCCCTGGTCGGCCATCTGAGCGAGTCGAGGCGTGAGAGAGCTCCTGAGCGAGGTCGGGGCCGTGGACGAGCTTGTCCGCCAGTCTCCAGCTCGCTACACGGCCTGCGCTCGCTTGTCGTTGCGTGCGTTCTCTAGAGCGCTACCATATAAGGCCCCGCAGAAACGCGCACGGCCGCCCGAGGTCGGCAACTTGTCCTCCTCCTCCTCGACCTCTTCATCTCCTGCCGCCTCTCTCGGATCGTGCACACCTCAGAAGGCTCGTGCAGCTCGCCAGATCTCCTGGAAAAGTGTGTATGTCTGCCCTCAGTCTCCTCGATCACGCCCTGATGCCCTCATCCCCCTGCAGTGACCACGACGACCTCGACCTCGACGCTCGCCGTCCACATCCTGCGCGTCGACCAGGCCTTCCCGGCTCCAAGCAGCGACGGCGCCCTCAACGATCGTTCGCTCGACCCGCTGCTCGACCTGCTCGACCCCGACTCGCGCGCCGACGTCCACAAGTTCCGCTTCCTCCGAGACGCTCGTCGTGCGTCCTCTCGGTTAGCGCTCTCTATGGGCTCCCGCTGACTTTACAGTCAGTACAGGATGTCTCTGTGGTCGCCTTCTTGCCCGCTATGCTGCCTCGACGCGGCTGAGCAAGCCTTGGCCGACGCTGAGCTTCCAAAAGAGCGAGCGCGGGCGGCCGTACCTCGTGCGTGATGCTCTCACGCCCCTCGTGGTATCGCTTCGGTTCGCTCATGCTGTTCACTGCGTCTGCAGGAGCCTTCCGAGCAATCTACATGGACCTACGACTACAATACCTCGCACGACGGCGAGCTCGTCGTTGTCGCCTCGCACGGGCCCTCTCCTTCCGCCTCTCCGCACGGTCCACCGAGCTCGACAATGTCGTCGCCTCGCGTCGGCGTCGACGTCATGCGTATCAAGAATCCCTGGGACGGCACGTCGACCGACGAGTTCATCTCGGGCGTCGCAGAGCAGGCGCGTCTCCCTCGTCCTGGTCCTGCTCGCGCTCGCGCCTCGTCCACTTGATCCCTTTCACTGACTTCCCTCCCTGTCCTCGCCCCACAGCTCGCTCCTCGGGAGCTCTCGGCGCTCTCCCGCCTCAGCTGGGGCCCGGGCAGCGACGCCCGACGGCTCCGACACCTCCTCGCGCTCTGGACGCTCAAGGAGGCGTTCGTCAAGGCGACAGGCGAGGGCCTGCACCGCGACCTGCGCACTATCGCGTTCGACATCGAGCTGGACGGCGATAATGCTGAGGGTGGGGAGGTGCGGCGGATCGGCGAGGGCAGGCTCGACGGGAGCAGGTTGGACGGCTGGCGGTTCTCGCTCGTCGAGGTCGACGAGGGCGGAGCGGGTGCGAGCCAGGAGCAGGAGCGGCAGAAGTACTGGCTCGCGGTGGCGGAGGAGACGGCGGGCGAGGGAGGCGAAGTGAGACTTGCGCTCAGGCCGCCTCGGTGGCTGCACGAGGTCGCTCTCGAGCAGGTAGAAGCTCTCGCTCGCGACGAGGCTCTCTGAAACGAGACGACGCACACAAACTCCTCAGAGCGAGCGTTACAGATCGCACTCGGCGAGACAGGGAGGGAGGAGACGGAGGAGGCAGAGAGAGTACATCGAGAAGGTCGCCGTCCAGCTTGCTCACCGCCTCGCCTGCCGCAGGACGGCCTCGACCTCCCTCCTGCGCTCAGCCCTGCGCTCGTCCGTCGTGCTCGCGACGCTCGCCGGCCGCTCGACGCTCGCCATGCTCGACCGCGACGCCGACGGCGTCATGCCGAGCCCGCGCACGGGGCTCCCTGCCGCCTCGCCCTCGCCCGAGCTCTTGCGCTCGCGCTCGCCCGCTCCTCCTCCGCCGCCGCCACCGGCACGGCTGAGCGCGTTCTTGAGCGCGGCGCCGAGCCCGCCGCTCGAGATGCGCAGGCGGCTCTTGCTCCTCGCGCCCGTCGGGCTCTCCTGCTGCTGCTGCTGCGGGCGCGCGATGTTGACGACGGGCCCGGCGTACGGGTACTGCGAGACGACGGTGGCGGAGGTCGGGACGGACGGCGAGCTAGCGGGCGACGCCGCAGGGAGGTCGGGCAGGTCGCGCTCGGCGGTCGCCTCCTGGAGCTGGAGGGCGAGCTCGCGCGCGAGCGCCTCGTCGTCGTCGTCGTCGTCGGCGCCGAGGACGTCGCGCTCGAACGAGTTGTGCTGCGGCTCCTCGTCGAGGTTGGCGCCGAGCTCGAGCGCTCGCAGCGCACGCGACTGGTCCCGGTCGCTGTAGGCGCGGAAAGGCCCGGTCGGCGGCGCCTGGGTCGGGCTCGTGCGCGTGTTGGCCGACGCCGTGTCGACCCGAGTGGTCGGGAGGTGGTCCTGGGTCGGGAAGCGGACCGAGGTCGGCGAGGACGGGCGCACGGTCGTGTCCTGCGTGCGGTGGGAGAGGGTCAGTGCGCTGCGACGACGCCGACGAGGGGAAGCGGCAAGAGAGATGGCGACGCACCGAGGTCTTTCCCCTCCTCGTGCCCGTCCCGCTCATGCCGGGCAGCGGCAGCCCGAGGCCGGCGAGCGACTCGGGCCTGCTGCTCGTCAAGCTCTGCCGCCGCAGGATGCCCGCCGTGCTCGCCGACCTCGACGGCGTGTCGAACGCTCCGTCTCCTGCCCTGCTCGTCTGCATCGCGAGCGGGCTGCGTCCGTGCGCGACGTCGCCCCTCCTCCCGCTCGACGGCGTCGGCGAGTCCTGCCCGGCGCCGTAGTACGCCGCGCCGCTCGCACCGCCTCGTGCGCCCGACGCGAAGCCGAGCGTGTGCCGCCGAGCCGAGCCCGTCGCGGCGGCCGAGCGCAGGCCGTCGAGCGCGGGCGAGAGCGGGTCGCGCAGGACCTCCTTCTTGCCGAGCGCGAGCGCAGGGCTGCGCGAGCTCGCAGCAGCGTGCGAGACGAGGGCGCTGCCGCTGCTGAGGCTGTCGAAAGGCGAGGCCGTTGCTGCGCGCTTGGGCGGCGAGTACAGGGCGCTGCCGCCGCCGCCCATGCTGCTGCGGTACGTGCTCGCCCTCGAGACGGGCCGGCTCGCGCTCGCAGCGACGTCGGCGCTGCCCTCGCGCCGGGCGCGCCGCTCGCGCTCGCGGTCGAGCCGCGCAAAGGCGACCATGTCCTCAGTGAGGCACCGCACCTGGTCGTCGCTCGCGCGCAGGAGCGCAGCGACGCTCTTCTCGAACGGCGCGAGGTCGCTCTCGGCGCCGCCAAGGCGGTCCTCGTCAAGCTGCGCGGCGACTTGGGCCTCGCGGACGTGGTGCGCGAGACCGCGCAGGCCGCCATTGAGCCTCGTCGTCGACGTGACGAGGGCGTCCATGCGCGCGACGAGCTCGCCGCCGGCGTCTGCGGCGCAGAAGTGCGCCTCGAACTGCTCAAGCGCCGCGAAGAGCAGGCGACGATGCTGCTCCTCCTCGGCGGCACCTGCTGCGGCGCCGTTGCCGTGCCCGGCCGGGCGCAGACCGTGGCTGATGAGGCCGCCGAGCACGCTCTCGGCGCCGGCTCGGTCGGGGATGCCGCTCAAAGTGCGAGTCGAGGGCGAGGCGGCGAGCGAGGTGCGGCGCACGCGCTCGGACGGCTGGCGCTTGTGCGGCGAAGAGGTCGAAGACGAGGAAGTAGGTGACCTGGGCTCGTCAGGGGAGGACGAGGATGAGGGCGCGCCGGCGGCGGTGGCCACGATGCCCTGCCCGGCGAGGAGCTCGTTGATGGCGCGGATGGTGCGGTCGCGGTCGCGGTCGGACTGGCCGTGCGCCGACGAGGCGAGGTCGGCGCTCGTGCCCGAGGCGCGGGAGCGGACCGTGCGGCGGCGCAGCTCGTCGACTGTGGGGGCAGAACGTCGAGTGCATCAGCGTCATGGACGATGCGTGGCTGTAAGAGAGAGATGGAGCGAGAGAGGCGCACACTCGGCCATCCAGGCTTCAGAGCCGACCTCGACGCCCTTGAGGCGTTCTCGACGAGCCTCGGTCGACACGTTCGAGAGGCGGTCGTCCGAGCGGGCCGATGACGGCGGTGGCGAGATGTGCGAGCTGGCCGTGCTTGTCGGCGAGAGGGGCGACATGCTGGCGAACCCTGCGAGGAGAAGAGAACCGGGTCAGCTCGAGGCTCGAACGAGGTCGAGCCAGAGCGATACGCCGAGTCGACGCACCGTTGCGCCCTGCACCTGCTCTCGCGCCCGACAAGCGCGAGTACCTCCCCTCTGTCCCGCCCGCCCCGCCGCTCTCGCCGCTCTCCTTGCTGACCCGCTTCTTCCCGCTCTTGGGCGTCGTCTCCTCCTCGTCCTCGCCCTGCTCCCGCTCGTCGTCGCTCGCGCCGCCTCGCCACTGCCCATTCCCTGCGCGCCTCGCCGCGACAGGCGTCTCCCTGCCCTGCGCGCGCCCGTGCGCCTCCCGCCCGAGCGCGAGGCTGCTCGCGGGCCGGCGCACGGCAGCAGCGAGCGTCGGGCTCGCCGTCGCCGCGCGCATGTGCCGCCGCACGTCGGGCTCGGGCTCGGCGTCGTCGTCGGCCGCGGCGCTGCCCTCGCGGCGCCAGTCGACGCGGCTCGCGCTCCTGCGCGGGTCGCTCCGCACGCGCTCGCGCACGCTCCACGCCGCCGCGCCCGTCCCTGCACCCGAGCCCGAGCCCGAGCCGGCGAACGAGCTGAGGGCGTCCCGGCTCGCGCTGACCCGCAGACTGCGCTCGATGGCCGCGTCGCGCGCGGCGCCGCCCTCGGGGCTGCCGAGCGCCGTCGCTGCGCGCAGCGGCTCGCGGTCCAACACGCGGTCGCGAGGGCGGTCGCGGTTGGCGAGAAGGACGTCGCTGCGCCGGGGCGTCGAACGGAGCGAGCCCGTCGACGAGGGGAAGGCCGAGTAGCCGAGCGAGGTGCTGGCGCGCGGTGCCGACGCCGAGGCGTACTCGCGCAGCGAGGCGTGGCGGTCGATGGCGGACGGCGTGCGGAGAGGTGGCTGAGAGGAGGCGGGCGCGAGCGCGTGCGGGAAGGGGGAGCGGGACGAGGGCGGGTTGGGGCCGGACGACGAGGACGAGCCGGCGGTGCGCGCCAGGTCGCCGAGCGTCCTGCTGCGCGCAAAGCCTGCGTCGGCGTCTGCTTGAGGAGGCAGCGTGCCGAACTCGCGCTCTGCGCGGCGCGTGTCGGCGAGCCAAGACGACGCCGAGTCGCCGCTGTCGAGGCGCGTGTACGTCGGCGCCGGCTCGTCCGACAGGAGCGACAGCGAGCCGAGGTCGCCGCCGTCGCCGTTGATGCCGACGTCGCGCAGGGTCGAGCTCGTCTCGGAGCGACGCAGCCCGGGCACGTCGGCCACCGCCGCCGTCGACGACGATGGCGGCGATGGCGCAGCGACGGGTACTGGACCGGGCGCGCGCCCGTTGATCGAGTCGAGGATGCGCTGGTTCTTCTCGCGCAGCTCGTCGGCCCTCCTCGCGCGCCGCTCCCTCCTGCGCTCGGCCTCGGCCGCGCCGTCCACCAGCCCGCCCTCGCCGACCTCGCTGCGCGACAAGCTCGGCGAGCGCGACACAGGCGCGCCGAGACCGAGGTCATGGTCCGTGTCGAGCGTCGCCGCTGCCGCCGCGGCGCTCGTGCTCGACGAGCTCGTGCGCGGGGCGAGCGCCGGCCTGCTGTGCGGCTCGGTCGCGTCCTCGAGCTCGAGAGGGTCGAACGCGTTGCTCGAGCTCAGGATGGGCGTCGTACTCGTGCTGGCGCTGCGGCGCGCGTCCCGCGGCGGGCGCTCAGGGCGGGACGGGCTCGGGGTCGCCGCGCCGAGGTGCTGGTCGGGCTGCAGCTGCGGGACGGCGACGCGCTGCGGTGCGGGCGCGCGGCGTAGCGTGCCGCTGTCCGAGGCGGTGCGAGGCGGGCTCGGAAGCTGCTGTTGGTGCTGCTGAGGCGGAGGTGGAGGGCGCGGGTGCGAGTGCGACGTGAAGAAGGCGGACGGGGCGGGGAAGGAGGGGGAGCCGCCGAGGCCGAGCGAGGCCGTCGTGTGGTGGTGGTGGTGGAAGGAAGAGCTCGTCGGCGAGGGCGAGGCGACCTTGCTGCCGCTGCTGAACGACGACGATGACCGAGGAAAGTCAAGGTCGGCAGCCGAGATGGCGGCCGCCGAAAGCGCCGAGCGGTCCCTCGGCGCTCGGCTACCGCCGGCAGACGACGACACAGACGAGGACGAGGCGACCGACAAGGTGCGAGCGAGCGCGGGAGGCTGGCCGCGCGAGTAACCTCCGAGCGAGCCGTACGCGCCGCCGTCGCCCGACCGCGCCGCGTTGCGCCTGCGCCTCCTCGCGCTCGCCGCCGACGCCGATGTCGAAGTCGAGCTGATGCTGGCGCCGCTGTCGCTGCGCTTGAGCGACGGCAACGCGCCCCACTGCGCGGCGCCGGCGCCGGTTGCGGGACGAAGGCTGCCGCCCGCGCTCGACGAGGAGGAGGACGAGAAGCTGCGGGCGTGGGTCGCCGGCAAGGGTGGGGGGAGTGGTGGTAGGTCGTCGTGCTCGTGGGCGGCCATGGCGGCGCGAGAGGGTCGAGGGGCGCGTACGGACGGCGGCCGGTGGGGAGGAGGGAGGAGCAGGGGAGGTGGATGGGGAGGCTGGCGCTCGGGCGGCGCGTAGCGGGCCTCAATAGCCTGGCGTGCTGCTCTAGAGTGCTCGCACAGCTACTGCGCTGTCCTGTGAGGCCGAGAAGGTGAGGAGGGCTCGCGACTGATGAGATGAGGAGGGAACGCACCCGTGCAGGTCTCGCGGCGCGGGTCTGACGTGCTCGGCGCGCGTTATAATTTGCCGTAGTACTCGAGGCCACGCACAGCAGCCCAGGCAGGCGGGCAGAGCGACGAGGACGAGAGCGAGCTGCGGTCGGCCGCTGCGGCCGGTCGCGCCTGCTCTCCCCTCTCTCGCCGCAGCTCTGTAGCTAGCTGTGTAAGCCACAAGCAGGTGCGCTGCTTTCATGGTCCCAGCAGACGAGTGCGAGCGGCTCAAGGTGCGGCGACGAGCGAGAGAAAACGTGAGACGCCGCACCGGCTTCGTCGCTCTCGCTGTCGAGGACCGCGCGAGGCTTACGAAGCACGTCCAGTCTCTGTGGAGGACCTGCAGCTACAGACTCGAGCTGCAGGTGAGCCGGACGAGGCGGCAGCCAATCGGCTCACGGTTGACTTGGCTCGCTCTCGAAGTTGCCGACTCGCGCCAACTCGTCGTCGCCTTTCACCCACAACCGCGACCACGCCATGCTCCGCTCGATCGCACGGCAGAGCCCGCTCGCGCACCGCTCAGCGGCCACCCGCGTCGCCACGGCAGCAGCCCGCTTTCCCTCCCCCTCCACCTCGTCGTCGTCTACCTCGTCCGGCTCGCGCCCCGCTCCGCCGGTCCCCGCCACCCGCACCGCCGCCTGCGCCGCGCCCGCCCATGCCCGCGCCCTCCACACGACGCCCGCACGCCGCCAAGCCGAGCCCCTCAACCAGGACATCGAGATCGAGGGCGTCGAGCGCGTCGAGGACGAGTGCGACGTCTGCATCGTCGGCGCAGGACCGGCCGGCCTGAGCGCCGCCATCCAGCTCAAGAAGCTCGCAGAGGAGCGCGGCGAGGAGATCCGCGTCGTCGTCCTCGAAAAGGGCGCCGAAGTCGGTGAGCTCCTCCTCCTCCTCCTCCCCCTCTTCGGCTCGGCTCGCCCGTCGTTGGCCGGTCTCGCTGACTGTTGTCCTCCCGCAGGTGCACACATCCTGTCCGGCGCCGTCATCGAGCCTCGCGCGCTCGACGAGCTCATCCCCGACTGGAAGGACAAGGGCGCGCCGCTCAACCAGCCCGCGACGTCCGACTCGATGCGGTGGCTCACGCCCACGTCGTCGTACCCGATGCCGCACCCGCCCCAGATGGCCAACACGGGCAACTACATCATCTCGCTGTCGCGCCTGACGCGCTGGCTCGCCGAGCAGGCCGAGGAGATGGGCGTCGAGATCTACCCTGGTTTCGCCGGCGCCAAGATCCTCTACACCGAGGACGGGTCGGGCGTGCGCGGCATCCAGACCAACGACATCGGTCTCGGCAAGGACTTCCAGCCCAAGGACTCGTTCGAGCCGGGCATGCAGTTCCTCGCCAAGGTGACCCTCCTCGCCGAGGGCTGCCACGGCTCGCTCTCGAAGCAGGTCCAGCACAAGTACAACCTGCGCGACGGCAAGGACCCGCAGACGTACGGCCTCGGCGTCAAGGAGGTGTGGAAGGTCAAGCCCGAGAAGCACCAGCCGGGCAAGGTGCAGCACACGCTCGGCTGGCCCCTCGACAACTCGACCTACGGCGGCACGTGGCTGTACCACATGGAGGACGAGATGGTCTCGCTCGGCATCGTCGTCGGCCTCGACTACCCGAACCCCTACATCTCGCCGTACAAGGAGCTCCAGGTGCGCTTCTCCTCCCCTTGCGCTCGAGCCCCGCCGCTGACTTGCGCCCTCGTCCTCGCCCGCAGCGCCTCAAGCACCACCCACTCTTCAAGGACGTCCTCGAGGGCGGCGAGTGCATCGCGTACGGCGCACGAGCGCTGAACGAGGGCGGCTACCAGTCGATCCCCAAGTTGACGTTCCCCGGCGGCGCCATGATCGGCGACTCGGCGGGCTTCCTCAACGTGCCCAAGATCAAGGGTGCGTCCTCGTGCTCCTCCCCTCGTCCCTCGAGATGCGCAGGCTGACGCCGACGAGCTGCGCGCAGGCACGCACACGTCGATGAAGTCGGGCATGCTCGCCGCCGAGGCCGCCTTCTCGGCCATCTCGTCGCACAACACCGCCTCGCCCGACGACTTCCTCCCGGCGTCGCCGCTCGACGTCTCGTCGTACGAGACGGCGTTCGAGGAGTCGTGGATCGCCAAGGAGCTCAAGGAGGTCCGCAACCTGCGCCCGTCGTTCCACACCAAGCTCGGCAACCTCGGCGGCATGATGTACTCGGGCGTCGACTCGCTCCTGCTCAAGGGCCGAGTGCCCTGGACGTTCCACCACCCGAGCGAGGACTATGCCTCGACCCGGCCGGCGAGGTGCGTCTCCTCCTCCTCCCTCCTCCTCCTCTCCGCCACGGCGGTCCTCCTCGCTCTCACGTGCTGACCTCTCCCTCTCGTCACGCAGCGAGTTCAGGCCGATCGACTACCCCGCACCCGACGGCGAGCTCTCGTTCGACCTTCTGACCAACCTCTCGCGCTCGGGCACCAACCACGCCGAGGACCAGCCGATCCACCTGCACATCCCCGCCGCCGACCGCCCGGCGCACGTCAAGAAGAACGTCGGCGAGTACGCCGGCCTCCTCGGGCGCGTGTGCCCCGCGGGCGTGTACGAGTACCTCGACGTCGCCGACAACGGCGGCGAGGCCGACGCCGACGGCTACCGCCTCCAGATCAACTCGCAGAACTGCGTCCACTGCAAGGTGCACTCTCTCGCTCATCTCGCGGCGCCGTCGCACCCTGCAGCTGTGCTCGTGCTCTCGAGCTGACGGTCCCCTCTCCTTCTCGCGCTCGCAGACCTGCAGCATCAAGGTGCGCTCTCCTCCTCTACCTCTCCCTCCTCCCTTCCGCCGTTGCTTCGAGCCCGGCGGTGTGCGGTCGTCGAGCGCGGCGGGGCCTCGTCGTCCTCAGGCCGGGCGGTCGCGCGAGCTGCCCTCCGTCGTCGTCGTACCGCACGCCGGGCACGACGGCGCTCCTCGTCCACCCTGCGCGCTCGATGCACTCGCACGAGCGCGCTTGGAGGGTCGAGAGGCGGGTCTGCGCCGTTGATGAGCACCTTGTCCCTCCTCGCGCTCTCTCGCTGACCCATCCTTCTCGCCCTTTGCTCTCTCAGGTGCCGACGCAGGATATCACCTGGATGGTGCCCACAGGTGGAGACGGGCCCAAGTACGAGTGCACGTAAGGCGCAGGTGCGGGCGGCCCCGTCGTCTCGGCGTCGTCGTCGTCCTCGCCTTCAGCTCTCGAGCCTCCTCTTCCCGCCGCGCCTGCCGCCTACCCACGCCCTGTTGTACCCTCCCTCGCCTACTCGTTCAACCGTCGTTCTGTCCATGGTCATTGTGTTGCAGCCGTCTCGAGAGAGGGGCGCGGCGAGGCGGTCGTCGAGGACGGCGAGGCTGGTTTGCGAAGGTCCGTCTCGCTCTTTGCGCTCTCCCATCTCTGGTACCTGCGCTTGTGCTCGCAGCGTCTCTTCTCTCTCCGCGCTGCACCTGCGGGTCTGCGCGAGGGCGCAGCTGCCTCGATCACTTTGAGCTCCTGTCCGCTCGAGGACCGAGCGGGGGGACATCTCCTCGGCGAGCTTCGCCGCTCTGCCTCTCGCCTCTCTGCTTCTCTCCTCCACCTTCTCGCAGTCACGCCCACGAGACCGCTGCACCAGCTGCAGCAGCGCAAGAGCGCTCGCAGCGTCGCACAGGTCCGTTTCCCCTCTCGCACCTCACCCTCGAGCTGAGTGCATGCGCGCTGACGCCGCCCTCGCCCGCGCCTCGCAGCACCCGCACGACTTGCGACTCGCACAAGATGGCCGACGAGATGGTGCGCCCGCATCCGGAGCGCCCCATGGCTGCAGCGCGCGAGGAGAGCCAGGCCGGCGGGCTCGACGAGACGATCAAGGGTGCGCACCGTCTTCCTGCGCTCGTCTCTCACCCGAGCCGACCAAGTCGCGGTAGCCTTGAGCTGACTTGTCGAGCACGTGACCGCAGCCATCCGCTCGGGCGCGCTCGGCGGCTCGTACTCGCCCTACCCTCGCCCCGACACCCTCCGCCTCTCGTCCTTCTCGTCCGCCTTCTCCCCCTCCACCACTACCCTCGGCCCCTCGAGCTCGTACACGGCGACGGCGCAGTATCCATCCAGCGTCACGGGCGAGCCGTACTCGGCGGCGCCGCACGACGACGTCGACGAGGACGACGTCGAGCTCGCCATGCCGCAGCTCCCCTACGCGCCGCGCCACTCGGCCAGCTCGTCCTCGTCGAGCTTTACGAGCGGCACCTACACGCCGGCGCTGCGTCGCGGCCTCTCGTCGCCCGCCTCGGTCGACCACCAGCCGTCCGCCGCCACGCCGCTCGCCCTCCCTCACCTCCCTCGCTCCTCGTCCTCCTCGCACCTCTTCCCGCCCATCTCGCCCTCGTACGAGCACCTCCTGTGGACCAAGTCGAACGCCTCGGTCGACGACTTCCTCCACGACCCGTCGCCACTCGTCGACGCCGCGCTCGACAAGCGCCGCTGGAAGCGCCACTCGCTCGCGCGCATCGTCGACATGGCGTCGCTCGTCGTCCTCGTCTTGGTCCTCCTCGGCGTCTTCCTCGGGTGGCCCGTCCTGCGCTTCGGCATCCTCGGCTCGTGGGGCAATCCGCACAGCGGCGCGAGGAACGACCTCGGCTGGAACCTCGGCGGCATCAACGCATCGGGCAGCGTGCCCCTCATCCCGGGGCTCAAGGGTCTGATCGACAAGGACACGCCGCTCGAGGCGTACACGCGTCAAGGTTTCTTTGACGGCGAGGAGTACCAGCTCGTGTTCTCGGACGAGGTGCGCTCTCCTCCTCTCCCTTGCGCTTTCTCCCGGCCTGCGGCTGATGCTGCTCCTGCGCTTGCAGTTCAACGTCGACGGTCGCACCTTCTGGCCTGGCGACGACCCGTTCGGCCCTTTTCTCGCTCGACGCGCCGCTCTCGTCGCTGACGAGCCGTCCATCCTGCAGCTACTGGGAGGCCGTCGACCTGCGCTACGTGCGTCACCCCTCTCTGTTTGCTCCTGCGGCTTGAAAGGCGGCGCTGACGTTCCTGCCGATCTGCAGTGGGCGACTCAGGACTACGAGTGGTGCACGTCCTCCCTATCCTTCTCGTCCCTTTCCCCTCTCGTTCATCGCCCTCTCCGCCTCCTCCTCTCCTACCGCCTCGACGCCACCCTCGCTCATCCTCGTGCTCCCCCGCTGACGCGCTCACCGTGCTGCAGACGATCCCGACGCCGTCACGACCAAGGACGGCAAGCTCGTCATCACGCTCGACCAGGAGCCCTGGAACGGCCTCAACTTCCGCTCCGGCATGCTGCAGGGGTGGAACAAGTTCTGGTGAGCAAGAAGGAGGACTCCTACCTCTTCCACCCTGAGCCCGACCCCGACCTCGACCGAGCGGCCCGAGCGCAAGCTGACCTTCTCAAGTCGCCCCTCTTCCTCCCCTCCTTCTCGCGTTCTCTCTTCCTCGTGCAGCTTCACCGGCGGCTACCTCGAGGTCTCGGCATCGTTCCCGGGCAGTGCCGATACGATGGGCTTATGGTGCGCTCTCTCCCTCCAGGTCTCCCTCGCCCAAATCGCCCTCGCACGCCGATGACGGCCCTCGCTCGCCTTTCCGCAGGCCCGGCGTCTGGACGCTCGGCAACCTCGGTCGTGCTGGCTACGGTGGTGCGTGCGGGTCAGTCTTCTTCTCCTCGAGACGGTGCTGACCCCGTCGTCGCTCTCTCCCTGGACCAGGCTCGGTCGACGGCATCTGGCCCTACTCGTGCGTCCTCGCCTTCTCGTACATCTCTCCGTCCTCAGCCTGACGCCGCCTCGGCTGCGACAGGTACTCGTCCTGCGACGTCGGCACGCTCCCCAACCAGACCTACCCGAACCAGACCGGGCCCGACGCCGCGAGGCACAGCGGGCTGAGGGACTACGGCGGCTCGCTCTCCTACGTGCGCTCTCTTCTCTCTTCGTCCATCGAGCCGGACGTGGCTGACGTGGCTCGCGCAGCTTCCCGGACAGCGTCTTTCGGCGTGCACGTGCGAGGGCGAGGACCACCCGGTGCGCTCTTCTCTCGCTCGTCTACTTCTCCTCGCCGCTTCTGACGCCTTCTCGTCGCGTGTAGGGCCCGAGCGTCAACGTCGGCCGCGGCGCGCCCGAGATCGACGTCACGGGTGCGTCGTCTGCCTCCTGTTCTCTAGCGCGACGTCTCCTGACCCTCTCTCCCTCCTCCGCCCGCAGAGCAGCAAGTCGACTGGCGCAAGATCGGCTCGACGTCGCAGTCGATCCAGGTGCGCCTAGATCCCACTTGCCCGTCGTCGTCGAGCCGAACCTCGCTGACTTGGCCGCCTTCCTGCCCGCCCGCAGTTCGCGCCGATGGACGCCGGCTACGCCTGGAAGAACGAGACGCCCTACTTCACGATCTTCAACGAGACGCGCTCGGTCCAGAACCTGTTCACCGGCGCGGTGTGCGTCTCTCTCTCGCTCTCGCTCGAGCCCGTCGAGGCGATCGAAGACTGACCTTCTCAACCTGCTCGCAGCTACCAGGAGAGCGCGAGCATCATCTCGCTCACCGACACGACGTCCTACGAGGGCCGTGGCTACTCGACGTTCGGTGCGTCGCGGCCGACTCCCTCTTTCTCCTAGAGCGAGCGCGCACGGACCCTCACTCCCTCCCTCTTTCGCTCTCTCTCGCAGGCTTCGAGTACGAGCCCGGCAGCGACGGCGCAATCACCTGGGCCGTCAACCGCACGCCGACCTGGCAGATCAAGGCCGGCGCCATGGGCCAGAACGCCGAGGCCGAAATCGGGCAACGGCTCGTGAGCGAGGAGCCAATGTCGATGAACATCAACTTGGCTATCTCGAAGGTGCGCTCGTCCTCCTCCAGCGAGCGGTCTCTCAGCTACTGACCCAGGCTCTGTGACGCTCGCAGGCCTTCCAGGAGCCCGACGTGCGTCGCCGTCGTCGTCCTACGCTGCCGCCGGCTGCTCGAGGCTGACCCCGTCTTCTTCCTCCCCTCGTGCAGTGGGCTCACCTCGCCTTCCCCGGCACCTTCCGCATCGACTACGTCCGCCTCTGGCAGAAGGGCGCGCCCCGCATCGGCTGCGACCCGGACGACCACCGTGCGTCCCCTTCTCGCTCTCGCTCGCTCAAGATGCCCGCTCACTCGCCTCTTCTGCGTCCGCAGCGACCGCCGCCTACATCGCTCGCCATGCCGACGTCTACACCAAGTGCGTCGCTCCCCTTCCACTTGGCTGAGCGTGCCGCATCGTGTCGCTGACCTCTCCTTCCTCCTCGCCCGCCCTCACAGCCCGAACCTGACCGTCTTCCCGACGCCCTTCCCCAAGAACCGCCTCTCGTCGACAGGCTGCGCTTAGCATCGTCTCGCCCCTGTACCTGGATCTGCATCGTTTCCGCATCGCTTGCATCGTCTCTCGCCTCGCCCGCACGGGCCCCTTTCTCGACATTGACACTCGTCCTCCTTGCTTACCCTTGTGTAGACCCCGCATGCATCGCCGCCTCCTTCTCGGTGTCTGCTCGTCACGAGAGCACGTCTGCGGCACCGCTTTCCGCAAGCAGCGGAGCTCAGAGCCTCGGAAGCGAGTTGGCCTTCCCAAACTCGACGAGGTGAGGGAGAGGAGCTCAGCTTCGGTCTGCCGCGCCGATGGTACAGCTGTGCGCTCGAGGCCGTTGCTGAGTGGGTCGTGTCGACCTCGAGCGAGCGGGAGAGTCGAGGCACGGCGGGGGAAGCATTTCCTCCTCCTCGTCGACCTGCAGCTCGAGGTCGGCGCCGAGCCTGGCGGATCCATCGAGGAGATCGAGCAGGGGCGGGTCGAGCGCAGGACGCTCGTCAGCGACGTTCGCAGGTGCGTGCGAAAGAGGCAGCTGTGAACGTCGAGCCGCAGCAGAAGCGCACGAAACGAGGTCCCGGCGAGGCGGTCCTCACCGCCTCGCGAACCTCGCGCAGCGACCCCTCCTCGCACGCACCGATGGAGCGCCGCTGTCGCTCGGTGTGAGCTTGATTCGCCCGCGAGTCCCGGCCCGCACGCGCACGACTCGCCCGGACTGGCAGGCTCTGCGAGTGGGAGATGACGCCGCCCGTTCTGATCGCAGGAGGCACGAGCGGGCGAGCCTGGTTGCCCGGGCTTGCGGGACGGCGAGCGAAGAGCGAAGGAGCAAGGAGAAGAGAGAATGTTGGAGGAGAGAGCGGTCCAAGTCACGAGGGAGCGTGGAACGAGTCGGCCCAAGGGGAACGTCACGCGCGCACGAGGCCAAAGCGCACTGCGGACGCCACTTGCGAAGGACGTCCGGGTGGTGCTGCGGGCCGGCCTCTTAGGCTCATTTGCCAATCACGCACGCGACGGCCGATGGAACGAGCGATCTCTCGGTACTTGGGTTCGACCTGCGCCAGACTTTGCGGGGAGGCATCGAATCGTCCGACTCCGAGCCTCTGAGCGCCCCGCCGAGCTTTCCTCGTGTTTTGCTCTCTCTCCCTGCCTCGTGAGGGCTCTGCGCGCGCTCTGCTGCTGCCTGGCACCCGCAGCCGAGTGGCCCCCTCGCCTGCCCAGCGCACCACTCGCCCGCGTCGCCGTCGTCGTCGTCGTCGTCGACCCCGCAGCCCGCACCCACCTCCCGGCTCGCTCGCCTCTCGCCAGCGCCATGTCGACCTCGTGCGAGACGGTGCCCGGGTCGGCAGTGTTCAACACGGTCGTGTCGACCAGCACCGTGTACGCGACGGCCGTGGTGCGTCGCCGTGGCCCTCATCCGCTATCGCCCCTCCCCACCTCGCTCAACTCGCCGCTGACCCGCTCAATGGTCCCCGCCCGCAGTCGACGGGCCCAGCTACGACCGTGACGACGTCCACCCCCGTCGTGACTAGCAGCTGCCTCCTGCCTACCGTCCTCGGCGACCTCGCCCTGTGCCAGACCTCGACGAGCTTCGCGCCGGTCGAGACGGTCGTCCCGGTCCGTCCTCTCTTCCTCCTCACGGCCGCAGGGACCCACAAGCTGACCCTAGACGTTCCACAGGGCGCCGTCACCACCATCACGCGCAGCAGCGAGTCGCTCATCACCATCACGCAGACGAGCCAAGCTCCCGACCGCACGACCTGCTCGGTCCTTCCGGCCTCGACCTCTGCTTCCTCGTCTCGCCCATCACCCACCTCGACCTCATCGACCAGCCCTGCGCCCTCGCCATCGTCCTCGTCCCTCGATCCCGTCGCCGTCGCGGCGTCGACGTCCGTCACGTTCGCCACGACCACCGTCACGGCCGGCCCGACCTCGACAGCCGCCACCGCCGTTCCCGCCGACGCCTCGTCCGCCGAGGGCACCTCGCCGGCGAGTAGCCCGACTGAGGTCACGGCGACGTCTGCCGTTTCAGCCGTCGAGGCCGTCGAGTCGTCCGCCAGCGGGCCGCGCCGCATCACGTCGTACGTGACCTCGTTCGTCACCGTCGTCGACTCGTCGGGCCGCACCCTCACCTCTGCCGAGACGATCCCGACCTTGCTCAACATGCCTGCGTCGTCGTCGTCGAGCAGCAACGTCGGCGCCATCGCGGGCGGCACGGTCGGCGGGCTCGCGGCGCTCATCCTCGTCGGCGTCGTCCTGTTCCTCATGCGCAAGAAGCGCGGCTGCTTCGGCAAGGGCGACGACGAGATCGAGAACGACGTGTGGAACCCGGCGCCGCACGGCGGCTACTACGGCAACAGCGTCGCGCGGCGCAACGGCGGCGGCGGCGGCGGCGCAGGTGCGGTCGCAGCGGGTGCGACGACGGCGGGCTTGGCCTCGCTTGCCGACGAGAAGGTCGTCGAGGAGGACCGTCGGGTCGACGCGGCGACGCTCGAGCGGCACCAGAGCTGGTACAAGAGCCTGCACGGGCACGGCAGCGAGCTCGGCGACCACGAGAGCGCCTACGGCGGCGTCATGGTCGAGCGCTCGGCCTCCCCTAACGCCGGCGACCTCGGCACCTACGCGCCTGAAGCCCTCGCCTACGCCTCGCCTCGTCCGCCGAGGTCGTCGCACGGCCCGCAGCGGTCCATGTCGAACCGGCTGTCGGCGCACTCGCACAGCTCGCACTCGCACGAGGGCTCGATGGCGCCCGTCAGCATGTCGCCCGTCTCGATCCCGGACCACCGCCTCTCGCAGCTCTCGCAGTACGGCCACCACGTGTCGATGGCGCCGCCCGTACCCGCCTTCCCCGCCGGCTACGCCGACCAAGCCGCTCGCCTCTCTCCCCCGCCTCACTCGCACTCGCCGCCGTACGAGCGCATGCGCTCCACCTCCCCCACCGCCCTCCACTTCGACCCCTCGGCGTACGCACCGTCGCCGGCTCACCGCGCCGTCGCCCGCCAACGTTCCCTCCCCGCCGTCGCCATCCCGGCGCACATGCGCAGCGCGTCGTACGCCGGCCCGCACAGCGCTCGCCCGTCGCTCGGCCCGCTGCAGCCGCACTACGGCACGAGCGGGACCGGCAGCAGCGGCAGCAGCGGGTCGTCGTCGGCGTCGCCGTCTCGAGGGCGCACGGACGACTCGTTCTCGAGCGGGTCCGACTCGCTGACGGCCAAGGGTCGCACTCAGTCGTACTCGATGCCGGTCCTCGGGTACTCGCCGAGTGACGTCGCCGCGCTCGCCGACGGCGCCTCGTTCGTCAAGCCTCGGGTCGACGCCGACGACGCCAAGGACCTCGCGCCCAAGGTCGCGCTCCCGATGCTCGAGCGGCTCAAGCGCCCCGCCCTGGGCCGTGCCGACTCGACCGAGTCGCTCCTCGTCCCGAGCCAGTTCCTCGGCGCGCGCGTCGTCAACGGCGACCACGATGCGGCGAGCCTCGCCGGGCGCAGCGTCGAGAGCCTCGCGGCCTGAGCTCGCCCTCGCCGGGCCTTTCGACTTTCTATCGTGTATCTCCTTCCTCCCTCTCCTTTTAGAAGATGAGCCTCTCGCTCTCCGTCGTACGTCTGTGCACCCCCCTTGTCGTACAAAACCCGCCTCGCCGCGCTCGTCCAGCGGGACCTCCTTAATCTCAATCTCAATCGCGCTTCTCCATCTTCCTTGGCCAGCTTCCAGAGACGCTGTAGCTGTCGAGCGTGAGCACAGGCAGCCGATAGCTCGAGAGGCCTGAGCGAGGCGATCTCCGCGTTTCCCAGGGCGATCGAGCGTGCCGAAGTGGCTCGCCGCCGCGGCTCCGAGCCGGCGGCCGAGAGGAAGATGCGCCCGCGTTGACCTTTCGCCGCAGAGCCTCGAGAGCAGTGAGTGAGCCGCTCACAGGGAACTTTCGAAGCGCTCGCAGCACCACAGAGCCAGGCGCGGTTACCTCTGCTCGCTCGACAACGACCTAGCTCGAGCGAGCGCCCCATGACCGGTCGCCTGAGCCGACACCCACACCTCGCCCACAAAATGTGCCTCGCCGCTGGCGCTCCCCTCCTCGCTGTCTCGCTCGCGGTCACCTGCGCCGCCCTGCCCCTCGAGGGGTCCGAGCGGGCCGTGCACTTGGGCAGCTCGTTCCTCACCTAGCTTCCCCTCTTCCTCCTCGCTTCGAGCCTCTCCCGGAGCGTAATGCGTAGCACGAGGTCGCGAGCCGCTTTTCTGAAACGATCAAGCTTCCGCTCGCCTGCTCGACGGTCCTAGACGAGAGAGGAAGAGAGTTGGACAGAAAGGGGTCCGAGCGGGCCTTCTCAAGTCGACTCTCGCTCACTCGGGTCGCTCAAAGAGAGGAACGTCAAGTCAACAGGTCCGTCTAGGCGTAAGGATCTACAGCGGGAGCCAGTCCCGAGATGAAGAGGAGAGGCGAGTGTGCAAGAACGGATCCGAGAGAAGGGAAAGGGCGAGAGTCGAGCTGGGCGACTTACGCGAGGCCGAGCTTGCTCTTGCGCATGGCCATCTCGTCGCGCAGCATGAGGACCCGAGACTCGAGCTGTGCGAGACGAGGTATCAGTAGATGCTCGCGGAGGGCAGGGGTGAGAGAGCGGAGAAGAAGAGGCGCACCCTGGTCTTCATGTCAAACTCGCCGAGCGCGAGCACGCCCGCGAGCCACTCGTCGGCCCGCTTCGCCCTCTTGCTCCATCCCGCCTTGTCCTCGCCCGCACACTCTGCCGTGTCGCCGACGCGCAGCTCGACGACGGCCCTGTGCCACCCGGCGAACGCCCTCGCCCACTTCTCGTCGCCGATCTCGGCGTCTGACGCAGCGAGCACGCCGTCGAGGAGGTGCGTCGCCGTCGAAAAGTGCCCTGCGGCGGGCTCGTAGTGCGCGAGGGCGGCGTAGAGCGCGCCGAGGATGAGGTCGCGGATGAGGATCTCGGCGGGCGTGTCGAGGTCGGACGTCTGCGGGTCGATGCCCCATTTGCCAAGCTGCGCCGACGAGCTCGACGTGCTGAGCGTCGAGGGTGTGCGCGAGGGTGCAGGCGAGGCGGGGCGCGCCGAGAGAGACGAGGCGGAGGAGGCGGGGAGGCGAGGGTGAGGGTGAAAGGCGCTGAGGAGGTCGATTTGGGAGCGGATGCCGCTTGGCGGAGAGCGCCCGCCGACCGTCGCCCAGAAGAGACCGAGCTCTGCGATAACGAGCCGAGTGTCAGGCCGGCTGTCGAGGGCAGAGAGGGAGGATGAGAGAGCGAGGCCAACGCACCCATCGCGTTCGTCAACCGCACGACCTCCCACACTCCCGCCTCGGGCTTGATCCTCCCCCTCTGCACCCACCGCTCCTTCTTGACCTTGTGCACCTCGGCTCGGCGGACGAGGAACGTCTCGGTGACGGGCTTCTCGCCGAAGACGCGCTTCTGCTGGCACAGGCCGGGCAGGCGCTCGAGCAGCGCCTCGGTGCGCGAGACGAGGGCGGCGTCGAGCGACGATGAGGACGACGCGAGGCGCTGCACGTTGAGCTCGTCGATGAGGGCGCCGGCGGCGATGGCGATGTAGCTGCGGGCGGACGAGCGAGACGGAGAGGGTCCGTGCGCGAGTCAGCACGACGCTCTGCCCGGCCACAGGAGAAGCGGCATCCAGCAGGAGGCTCATGGTAGGGACAGCGAGGAGGGACGAGGCGACGCACGTAGCGTGGGACCAGCTGTTGAGGTCGCACATCTGCTCGAACGCGTCGGCCGTCTCGACCCACTTGGCCTGCGAGAGCTTGAGCCACCCAAGCTGCGAGATCGATGGGCTCGTCAGCTTCGGTTTTGCGAGGTGCAGCATGCGCTGCACGACGTGCCAGAGAGGGGAGAGAGGAGGGAGAGAGCGAGCCGACGCACCTCGAAGACGAGCAAGCTGTCGGCCTCCCTGAACGAGTTGCCCTCCTTCTTCTCCTTGGCGAGCGCCTCGACGATGATGGCGACGGCCGTGTCCGGGTCGCGGCTGTAGCGGGCGAGCTTGGCGCGGTTGAGGACCCACAACGTGCCGTTCGGGAAGCGCGAGGTGACGCGGCCGAGCGTGCGCGACAGGGTGGCGAGGTAGGTCGACTCGGACGACTGCCAGCCGCTCATGAGGAGGATGAAGCCGTAGAAGGTGACCAGGGTGAGGCTGGCAAAGTAGCCGTGGACGTCGTCGCCGGTGGCGGCTGCGACGGCGAGGAGCTTGAGGGCCGACTGGCGCGACGAGCCGGCGAACCCGAACCAAGAGATGAGCTTGACCATGCGAGGAGGCATCACTGTGATGGCGTGCGAGGGAGAGGGTCAGTGCTGGGCTCGAGGACAGGGCGAGGAGGAGACGCTCGCGAGACGAGGAAGACGCAGAGAAGACCTCGCCTTACTCGAGAAGATCAGTCCAAACATGCCCGAACCGAGCGCAGCGCCGCTGATGACCGTCGTCGTGAGGCGGTCGCCCGCCCAAAGTGGCGCCGGGTGCTCCTCAGCACCGTCGCCCGCCGTCGCGACGAGCGCCGTCTTCTCGACGCCCTCGGCGAGGTCCGTCATCGACGCGTTCTCGGACGCGAGGTGCGATCCGGGCGCAGAGGCGGATGCTGAGCGTGTCGGTGTCGGGGCGTGGAGCGTCGGGATGGCGGACGACGAGGACGAGTGGCGCAGCGAGGCGGCGACGGCGGGCGCGCGCTTGCGGCCCCACGACGAGAAGAAGCCGCCCGACTCGGCTGGAGGAGCTTGCGCAGCCGTCGTCGCCTCGAGGTAGTGCTTGTTGAGCTTGGTAAAGACCGACTCGAGCGACTCGTTCTCGCCGACGCCGTCGGGGAAGACCGTCTTCTGGACCGTCGCGAGGAGCTGCGGGCGCCGGCAGCGTCGTCAGCTCGATACTGCGAGGTCGAGAGCGAGACGAGGCGCACCTTGTACGCCGTGTTGAGCTTCCAGATGGCCTTGGCGAACTCGACGTAGCTCTCGCTCATGACGGCGACGAGCGCCTGGCCGAGGACGGCGTCGGCCTGGAGGAGCTTGTACTCGATGCCGGCCGGGTAGGCGCCCGTCATGTCGCCCTTTGGCCGCTTGGCCTTGACCTCGGCGGTCGCGACAGCCTCGGCCTTGACGAGCGTCTCGGTGGCCTGTGCGCGAGAGAGGGTCAGCGAGCGGGAACGTGGGGAAGGCGGGGACGGGCCACGCACCTCGCGCAGCTCTGCATCTTCTCGCGACAGGATGGCCTTAAGAAAAGCAGCAATGCCGAGGCCGACGAGGTGAAAGGGCGACTCGGGCTGGCCGCGCAGGATGCGGAAGCTGTCGAGCAGGCGGTTATCGAGGAGGGCGTCGAACCTGCGGGAATGGGGTGGTAGTGGGTCAGCTGCTGTTTCGCTACCTCGTGCGGTCCTTGCTGCTCAGACCACGGCAGGCTGCGTCCCGTCCTCGTGCGCTTCCGCCGAGCGCAGCTCGAGGCGGCGGCCGAGCGCGCCTCGCGATCCAGGCCTGTCCGCGCGCAGGACCAGCAGTCGCTTTGCGACACGAGTGGGCCATCCAGAGAGCATGCCCAGCGGTTACGAGAGGAGCGAGGGACGAGGGACGGACCTGCCGAGTGGGGGACGTCAGCGCGGCGCGAGGAGGGAGGGGAAGGACGAGCGCACCCTTGTGTGGCGTCCTCGATTTGGGCGAGTACAGTCTCCTTGCTGGTCATGGTCTCGAGCAGGAGCAGAGCGTGAGCGAGAGCGAGAGAGGCGAGCGGGAGCGATGCCGAGCTGGGCGACACCGGGAAACCCGCTCGCAGCTCGCCTCGAGCGACTCGCTGGAGGGTGAGATCATCTTCTGGAGCATGAGCCTGAGCACCACAGCAGCTCTGGCCTCGCTCCATGCCGCGAGAGGCTGCTGGTGGCGCGTGCGCCTCGACGAGGCGGTGCAGAACGTGGAGACCTCGTCTCGCCCTCAGTCGAGCCGGCAGAGCTTCCAGGTATCTTATCACAGTGTGCTAGACGGCCAGGAGGCGCTGTCTGGCCGGCCAGAGCGAGTGGACGTGTCGTTCTCAGCGGTCGTCGTCTCGCTTCGGCCGCTCGTCTGGCTCAGCTCCTGCAACCCAGCTCAGCGTCACCGAGCGCACCTGTGCTTGCTCTTGAGCGAAGCACAAGAGCCCGAGCTCCATGCAGGGCCTCCTCGCGCGCGCGTCCGCCCCCTCGTCGTCCAACCCCGAGCTGTCATCGGCCAACCTCGCGCACCACACCTCGCTCCACCCTCCCGCACCTCGCCGTACCGTCCAGGCCTACCTCGCCACCACTCCAGCCACACCCGCCGCCTTTGACGACCCGCCCTTGTCCCCGACCAAGGTCGCCGCCGAGTTCGACGGCGTAAACACGCCGCCGCGCTTCCGGGCCTGGCGCGACGCCCGCCTGCGCGAGGGCGCAGAGGCGCAGGGCTGCGCAGCAGGGCTCAAGCGACCCCGGCGAGCAGACGAGGCCCTCGTGCTGCACCGCCCGGACGCCGGCGACGATGGCGACAAGGCGGCGCCGCTCACCAAGAAGCCGCTCCTCGTCCAGGCCATGCGCGGGCGCGTCTCGTCCTCGACAGCGCTCGCACCTGCACCTGCGTCTATGCCTGGGCGCAAACGCGCGCTAGAAGGCGAGGGCAAGGGCGAGGGCGGGCGCGGCGAGGCGGCGAGCGCGACGAGCAGCATCTTGGTGCCGCGCGCCGAGCGGGCGCACGTCAAGGATGGCCGCAAGAAGGGCAAGCGCAAGGGCAAGGAGAAGGAGAAGGAGAAGAAGGCGGGCAAGGTGCCCAAGGGCGGCAAGCTGCGCGCCGAGGCCGAGACCGAGGTCGAGCTGGACGAGGTCGAGCAGCGTGCGTCCTTCTCTCTCCCCCGAGCTTCCTCGGCTCGACTTTCTGACGCAGGTCCTGCGCGCACAGGCCTGCAAGCCCGCCGAGAGCGCCGTCAGGCCAAGGCGCTCATCCGCAAGGACCGCACTTTGTCCGCCGCCGCCGTCGGGACGGCCGCCGCCGAGAAGGTCAAGGCGTCGAGGCGGCGGCGGCGAGCGGCCAGCGATGGCGAGTCGGACGAGGACCAGGAGAACGAGGGCGTCTCGAGG
Organism: Rhodotorula babjevae; assembly: GCA_920104245.2. Lineage (NCBI taxonomy): Eukaryota > Fungi > Basidiomycota > Microbotryomycetes > Sporidiobolales > Sporidiobolaceae > Rhodotorula > Rhodotorula babjevae. The sequence continues at coordinate 1,372,237 of CAKKSZ020000023.1, forward strand.
AAGAAGGTCAAGCGCACGACCAAGGAGAGCCGCAGCCGCAAGGTCGTGCAGGAGATGGGCAAGGCCAAGAATGTGACGCAGGGGCGGCTCACCGTGCGTGTCTTTCCCTCCGACCCTTTCCCTCAAGATGTCGAGAGCGCTCGCTGACTCGTACCTTGTCGCCCGCAGCTCAAGCCCAAGCCGCAGATCGGCATCTTCAACAAGGGCAAGGCGTCGACTCGCACGAGGCTCGGCGGCAAAGGCAGTGCGTCGCGCCTCTCTCGGCTTCCGTGCTCTCGCAATCACTCATTGACGGTCGTCGCACGCGCGCAGTCCCCGATCTCGCCTTCTCGGAGCGCGCCTTCCTCGATGGCGCCGCCTCGCCCTCCTGCTCCTCATCCTCCTCGTCAGCCGGCACGGCATCCTCCGACAGCCTACCCGCACCTGCCGCACTCGTAGGGGCACCACGCCGTCGCACCTACGGCTCGAAGCCCGCCAACCGCTCGAGCCTGTCGCGCCGCGCGAGCTCGTCGTGGCCTGCGCTCGCGCACGAGCCCGCCGCGCCCGACTCGCCCCTCCTCGACTCTTCGTCGCCTGCGCCCACACCTGCAGGCCGTGCACCTGCGCCTGCAGCCGCGCCCGACGCCGCCTCGGCGCCGCACAGCAAGCCCCGCCGCTCCCTCTCGCGCCGCTTCTCGCACATCGAGCTCCCGGTCCGGCCCGCTTCGCCCGCCGCCTCGAGCTCCGCACCGCCTCGAAACGTACTCGAGTCGGACAGCGCGCTCAGCGCCGAGTCGCTCGCGCGGCGGCAGCGGCTGCGGGACGGCTCGAAGCCAACTACAAGGGCGGTCGAGCTGCGGGACGAGGCTCGGCAGGCGTCGAGCGCCGCTGCGCCTGAGCGAGCGCACGCGGAAACGGCGGCGGCTGAGGTGCAGTCGAGCGAGGGAGCGCCGACGGACGACGTCGAGCGGCTGCTGAGGGAGGTCGAGAGCGCTGCGGCGGGCGTCGAGCCGAGCGCGCAGGAGCGCCGCAGCGAGCTCAGCTACGGCGGCGGGGCAGGCGACTTTGGCGACGCGCTCGCTCTCGGCGAGACGGAGCACGAGCTCATGGGCGCCGGCCCGAGCCACGACGGCGGGCCCCGCCTCGACGACTTCTCGCCCGCCTTCCCGCTCGACGACATGCGCTCGACTACCGCACCCCTCCAAGTCGACCAGGACCTCGTCTATGCCCCGCAGCACGATCCTCGCCTCGACTCCTTCCCCATGTTCGACAACCTCGGCGAGCCCCTCCCCTCCTCGTCCCCCTCGCTCTCGCCCGATCCGTCCTCTCGCCCCCTCTCGACCCTCCCCGCGCCGCGTCGCTTCTCCTCGACGTACCCCGACCCCCAGGCGGCTCTCCTGCATGTTGACGGCGCGTACAGGGCGGCGATGCGCGCGCAGTGGCCGAGGACGACGCTGTGAGCGGCGGGTCGACTTTCCGCAGCTTGGTGCGCTCGCCAGGGCAGGACGTGCGCCTCTCTTGCTCACTGTGTAGCTTGTCCCCTCGAAACTCTTTATCTTGGCCCAGCCGTGCGGCGAGAACAGTCCACCGCAGGAGGTCCGTGCGCTCGCGCTTGTCTCTCGCAAGTGATCGGGCTCGAGTCGCTCTGCGTCTACTGAGGAACGTGTATGTGCAGCACAGAGGAGAAGACATCTAGGGTACAACAGGCAGCGCGTGCTCAAGCAGCCTCCTCGAGAGGGCCCCTCGGCGGGAAAGCCGCTCGGGCCTCGACTGGCTCGCCCTCCTTATCTCCCTCCGCCGACGACGCCGCCGCCACCGACGCCGAGAGCGCATCGAGGTCGACCGTGCGCGTGCGCCTGCCCTCCCTCGCCGCCGCCGCCCTCGCGCCCGGGTACTCGTCCTCGCTCGTCGGCGCGGCTCGCGCCCACGCAGCGACCGCAGCAGGAGCCCGCAGCCTCGCCTCGCGCAGCGCTCGCAGCACGTCTTCGTGCGTCCTGCTCGGCGTGAGGCCCGGCGTTGAGCGGGCGTCGCGGTGGCAAGTCGGGCAGAAGGCGACGCGGCGGAACCAGTGGACGAGGCAGTCGACGTGGACTGCGAGCGAGCGGGTCCAGAGTCAGGGTGTGCTCGTGCATGCGAAGGACGAGGATGAGAGGCAGAGGGAGAGAGACGCACAGCTGTGGCGGCACGGGAGCGTGCAGAGCGTCTTGAACCCGATCACCTTGCTCTTCGACTCGTCCGCCGCCGCTCGACCCGCGAGCGACGCCGCAGCTCCCGCGCACGCACGAGGCACCTCGCACGATGCCGCCGCCTCGCCCTCGAAGCAGATCGAGCAGCGCCACTCGTCGCCCGCGCCGCGCTCGGGCACCGGAAACGTCCGAGCGAGCTCGCGCACCTGGGCGACGAGGCTCGTCATGCGCGTCTTGGTGCGGCGCGCGCCGCCGAAGGCGCACCAGGCGGCGTGGAGCCAGGCGAGGGTGCGCCAGTTGAGGAGGCTGTGCGACGGCGGGCGCGCGAGGACGAGCTGCGCGAGCTGGAGGGTCGAGAGGAGGAAGGACAGCGAGGGGCGGAGGTACTGCTGGGTGAGGTCGAGGACGGGTATGGTGAAGATGAGAGGGCGAGAGGCGGAGGGGAGGCCGAGCGGGTCCGAGGGCGAGGCGGGAGGCGGTTCGAGGAAGGAGGGGACCGGGACCGACGACTCGACGAGCCCGAGGCCGACGAGGAGCGGCAGGATGCTCTGCACGAGGCCGAGGGTGCATGCTGCGACCTGCAGAAGGGCGATGAAGGTCAGGTCATAAGCTCGCTGCTGTGCGGGCGAGAGCTCAAAGTCGAAAGACGAACCTCGAGCGCGACGATGTTCCTCAGTACCTTCCACCCCTTTGCCCCCTCGCTGCTCACCTCATCGCCCTCGGCGAGCCGCAAGTATCTCGTCCATCCCTGCGGCCCGAGCACCGCGTTCCACCCCTCGCCGCCGCCAGAGCGCCATGTCGCGCCGATCGTGCCGAGGACGAGCGCGGCGCTCGTCCAGACGACGAGCTCTTGCCCGCACGCCGTCCATGTCGTACTGATGCGCCATCGAGCGCGCGCGAGGCGCTTGGCGAGCGACGGCGAGGAAGGTACGCCGCTCGGCGCACGGACCTGCCCGCCGGCCGAGGACGAGGAAGACGCGCAGGGGAGGGTGCTCGGCAGGTTGGACATGGAGGGAGACGTCTCGAGGCTGACGAGGACGAGCTCGACGAGGAAGAGGAAGTGCATGATGAGGAGGGTGTAGGTGAGAGGCGTGAGGCGAGGCGAGGGTGGAGCTGGAGGCGTCGCCGAGCACGTGGCCGACTCGTCAACGAGCTGAGTGCGGCGCGCTCTCCGTCTTGGCGAGGCGTCGTCGCTCGAGCCGACGAGGGCGTCATGCGCCACGCCGGCGCCCGCTGCACGCTGCCGGCTCGCGGCGCGAGCGACTGCTGCCGCCGACTCGGCGGCGGGTTGCTCCGACAGCGGCGGCGTCGGGCCCGACTCGTTCAGTGCGCCGAGGTCTCGAGACGTCGACCCTCTCGCAGGCATGTGCTGGTGCGCCGACGACGCTGATGCCGCCGAGATGGCGATGGCCGACCCGGACGAAGCCGCGCTCTGGAGGTACGCCGCCGTCAAGGGCGAGGGCAGGTCGGCGTCTGGCTCGGCATCGTGCGAGAAGGGCGTCGCGCCGAGAGGGAGGTCGACCTGGACGAGTGCGACGGAGATGCTCGATCGAGGCGAGAGCGAGGTGGAGGCGGTGCAGGTCGACGGAGGGTGCGCGGGCGAGGAGTGGCCGGCTGGGGCGCGCGACGGGTAGGGCGGGGCGTAGATCCACAGGAGGTAGAAGAGGAGGATCTTGGTGCGGTACCGGCTGAACCCGACGAGCGTGGTCTGCGAGCGAGTCGAGATGAGCGGTGAGTGGGGAACAGGGAGGAGGGCGAGGAGAAGCGTGGGCGCACCGTAGGGTTGAGGGCGAGCACCCTCAGCATGACTACAAGCTCAGTCCTGCTCTGTCCACCCGAGCGCAGTCTCAGCAGAGGGTGGTGCGAGAGGAGGATGAGGCGGACGAGAGGGACGGCGCCTCTTGGCTCGCTCCCTCTCACCGCTACAGCTCGCCAGCGCAGCGACGCGTGCCAGGATGACAGCCAGGCCTCGCAGGTCCACCGCCTCGACCAGCTACGCCCACCTCCTCGCCCCGCTCAACCTCACCAGCTCGTCCTCGTCCTCATCATCCGACGACGACAACGGCTCGACCACTCAGCCCGCCGACACCAAGGGCAGCTCCAGAGCACCCGACACGGACAAGAACAAGCCCAAGAAGAAGCGCAAGCCCGTCTACATCCCCGACGAGTCGTCCGGCTCCGAGTTCGAGCTCCCCGACAAACACGCCGCCGGCCCAGGTGGGGCAGCCCCAGACGACGACGACGACGACAGCGCCGCCGACACCGCACTCGACTCGGACGATCTCGACGACGGCGCGTCCATCTCGGGCGCGAGCGGCCTCAGCGGCTCCATCGTCGGCGGTTCACCTCCTCCTGGCGGGCGGCGAGGCGGGCGCGGCAAGGGCAGGGGCAGGGGCCGCGGCGCGCGCGCGAGCGTCGGCGCAGGGAGGGCCGCAGGACGCGCGTCGGTCGTCGTCACTGCCGCAGCCGCCTCGCAGCGCACCGGGTCCGCAGCCGGCGGCGTCGCTCCTCCTCGCGCCAAACCCTCGAGCCGCCACCCTGCGACCGCGCTCGGCCAGCAGCACCCGTGGATCGGTCCGCTCGCGGCTCTCGCGCCGTCGGTCCCGCTCGAGGGCTCGGGCAAGCGCGGCGCGCCGAGGTCGTTCGCCGCGGGTCGTGCGGGCGAGCCGGACGTCCTCCGCGACGAGCAGGTGCACGAGCTCCTCGAGATGCACTCGGGCAACCCGTTCGGCGTCGACAAGGCGTGGGTGCGCGACATGCACTACGCGCCGGGGCGGTATGCGCGCGGCGAGGAGGGCCAGGGCGAGGTCCGTGAGCGCGAGAGGTGGGGAGGGTGGTACGACGAGCTCGAGGTGGAGGACAAGGACATCGTCGGCATGTCGTCGCAGTGCGTCTCCTCTCTCTGTATTGTCTCCCATGGCCGCGTTCCTGACGCTTGACCGACCGCAGCGACGTCTCGCACTTCCTCCCTCGCCAGGTCTACCCGACCGACCGCCCCTCGACCATCTTCTCCCCTTCCGTCCCCCTTCCCGGCAGTAAAGAAGCCGCCGACGCCGCCGCCGCGACTGCCGACGCCGAGACGCCCGCGCCCGGCCCTTCCTTCGGCCTGCCCATCCCGCCGGCCGAGTTCCAGACGTCCGCCGCAGCGAGCACGTCGCAGGGTCCCGCCTCGGCGGCTCAGCGGGGCTCGACGAGCGAGGTGGATGGACGCATTCGGCTGCTGTGCGGCGGCATCGTAGCGAGCGGGATCGAGGAGCAGGCGCTCGAGCTCGAGAGGTTCGAGACCAGGAGGCTCGGTGCGTCTCTCTTCGCTCACGGTCATGCTCTTCCTCCGTCGAGGAGTAGTACCTGACCTTACCCTGCTGACGAGCATGCAGACGAGATCGTGAGCAAGAAGCCCGGCCACCTGTTCAACGCCGGCGCGCCCATCGGCAGCCTCGCGTTTGCGCCTCGAGCCGATGGTCCCTCCGACAAAGGTGTGCACAGAGCCGCTCCTCTTCCTCGCGCACGCACTCTAGCCGACTGACGCTCACCCTCGACGACGTTCGTCGACTTCTCGCAGAGTACCTCCTCGTCACGACGAGCTCCTCGCCCGACGCCCTCCTGCGGCACCCGCTCTCACCCTCTACCTCTTCCTCCACCGCCGCCGCCTCCTCCTCGACGTCTTCGCCGACCTCGGGCACGACCACCGCCCTCCTCCAGCTGTGGTCCGTCCCGTCGGGCGCGTCCCTCGCGCCCGAAACGGCCGACGACGACTCGGCGCGCATGCGCCTTGAGCTCGCGCTGTGCGTCGAGGGCCTCGGCAAGTGCAAGGAGGCCGTGTGGTGCCCTCGCGGCGGGCGAGCGGCTCGCGCTGCGGCTCAGGACGGCGAGGGCAAGGGCAAGGGGCCCGAGCGCGAGGACGCGATGGACATCGACGACGAGGCGGGAGCGGCAGAAGGAGCGGTGGGCGAGCAGGGCAACGTCGGGATCGTCGCGGGCGTGTTCGGCGACGGCTCGATCGCGGTGCTGGCGGTGCCGGACCCAGTGAGGGCGAGGGCCAAGCTCGGCGTCGATGAGGACGAGGTCGCGTACGGTGCGTCGCCGCGCTTCTTCCTCCGCATCTTGACGACGTGCTGACGATGCTGTTGGCGTGCGCAGTCAAGGCGACGCCGCTGCTGCGGCTGCGGCTCCCCGACACGAGCATCTACGCTCTCGCGTGGGGCGGGCACGAGATCCTCGCCGCAGGCTGTCTGAATGGTGCGTCTCGTGCGCCTCTCTCAGCGTACACAAGGAGCTCGGACTGATGAGGACCTGTGCTCGCAGGCTACATCGCCGTCTGGCGCGTCGGCGACGTCCTCCGCAGCGGCAAGCAGCCAGGTGCGCACGAGCCTCTCCGTCAATCCGGCCCCCTGTGCATGCTCTGACGCTTCTCGCACCGAGCAGATCGTCCTCTGCGCCCGACGCACTACTTTGTCGCGCACGCCGCCGTCATCCGCCAGCTCGTCTTCATCTCGACGCCGCCTCCTCGGCTCGCCAACCGCGCCGAGCACGACCTCGACGGCGCGCCGACGGGCATCGTCTCGGTCGGCTACGACGGCTCGGCCATGCTGAGCGACCTGCGCGAGCCCGGCGGGGCGCCGAGCACCCTCACGCATGAGCGCAGTGCGTCCCCCGCTCGCTCCCCTCGTCCCCCCTTTGCTGCTCCCTCGCTCACGCTTCTCGACTCGGACCAGCTGCGGTCTACACGGTCGCCTTCTCGGCGCACACGGGCATGGCGTACACGACCGACGCCGACGACCGCGTCAAGGCGCTCGGCCTCAAGCCGAGCATGCAGGGCAACGAGGGCCGCGTCACGATCCACCGCGGGCCCGTCTGGGTGCGCTCCTCTCTCTCTCTCTTCATCGGCATCTCGACCTTGAGAGCCTCCCACTGACCCGCTGTCTTCCCTCTCCCGTACTCGCAGTCGATCGCCGCCTCGCCCCACCACGCAACGACCCTCTCGGCGTCTCTCGACGGCGCGGCCATGCTCGCCTCGGGCGTGCGCGCCCTGCGCAAGCGCCGTCTCCGCGGGCACTACTTGACGAGGCTGTACCGCCTCGAGGTCGAGCGCACGTCGGGCGCCATCAGGATGTGGGACAACCTCGACGTCGAGGTGCGTCTCGCCGGCTCTCCTTCACTCCCCTCTCGTCCTGCGAGCTCGGAGGACAGCGGACTGATGCAGGTAGTCGGCGCAATTCGCAGTTCCGCGGCGCGCTCGACCCGTACAACCCGTTCTCCAAGACGTCGTCGTCATCGGTCCCGCCCGAGCGCTCGACGGCCGCCTGGCCGCCCGAGCAGGCCGTCACGGCGGCAGCGTGGCACCCTGCGCTCGCGCTCTCGCCGCTGTGCGCGACGGGCACGGCGATCGGGCTCGGGCGAATCGACTGGGCCGAGAGGGGCCAGACGGCGAGCTCGTGAGGGAGCGACGGAGCAGGAGTCGGCGAGGACTTTAGCTTGTCTGCAACGCCTGGAGCAGGTTCAGACAGTCTCTCGCACGACCGACCGCACAGGGAGAGCTAATGAGAACACGATGCTGGCACTGCAAGCGTCGACGAGGAGGAGGAGAGGTCCGTGCGTCGCTCCTTCTCAAACAGCCTGCCTCCGGCTCTTGCCCGGGCGCTTCCTCGACATGCCCGCCTTGCCGCCACCCCTGCTCCCGCCACCCTGCCCGCCGCCCCGACCCTTCCCTCCACCGCCGCGCCCGCCTCCAGACCGGTCGTCCTCCTTCATGTTGTTCTCCTTGCTCCTCCTCCCCGCGCCGCCGCCAAACCCGAACTTCTTGTCGCGCCCCGCACGCGAGATGCCGGCGCGCGCACGGCCGGGCCGCTCGCTCTCGTTCGTCTTGCGCTTCTTCGAGGCCGGGCCCGCCGACGCGAGCGCGTCCTCGAGCGCGACGTCAAAGTCGTCGCCGCCGAACGAGGCGTCGCCCTTGCGGCCTGCGAGCGGGCACAGACGAACGAGGTCAGTGAAGAGCTCGACGAGAGGCTGCAGGAGAAAGAGGGAGAGAGGCGAGACGCACGCTTCTTGAGGCTCTCGAGCTTGTCGCCGACGGCCTTCTTGTCGCGCTCGCGCTCGCGCAGGCGCTCGTGCTGCACCTTCTTGCCGAACTTCTTGGCGTCGCGCAGCTTGCGCGCCTCCTCGCTCGCCTTCATGCCGGCCTGCTCGTCGAGGAGGCCCTGGCGGATCTTGGCCATGTGGGCGTCCGTCTTGACCATCTCGGCAAAGTAGTCGGTCGGGCGGTGGAAGGGGAGGTCGGCGCGGTTGAAGAGCGTCTCGGCGTGCATGGCGGCCCACAGCGACTGCTTGTAGCTGCGAGAGGGGAGGAGCGAGCGAGGAGGGTCAGTGGGGGCCCGAGCGCGAGGACGGCGGCGAGAAGGCGACGCACAACTCGAGCTCGCGCTCGAGGTCGTTGTCGGCGTCGGGGACGTTGAGCGGCTTGGGGTTGGTGAGCGTGAGCGTGTCGAAGAAGCCGGCGTCGGTCTTGAACGACGCGAGGACGCGCTCGAGGGCCGCCTGCGGGTGGAACGGGTTGAGGTCAGTCTCGCTCGAGGAGGTGGAGCCACGAGAGGAGGACGTCGAGCGCACCTTGTCGTTGGTAACGTTCTTCTCGACCGGCGCGACGTCCGGGTCAACCTCGTCAAGGTCCTCGTACGGCTTGAGCTCCTCGTCCTCCTCCTCATCGTCCTCGCCCGACTCCTCCTCGTCGTCGTCCGATCCCTCCTCCTCGTCCTCGCCGTCGAGAAGACCGAGCTCGGCGGCGTCGACCGGGCCGAGAAGCTGCGAGTGGGGAACGCAAGGTCAGGACGGGACGTTGATCGGGTGGGAGCGAGATGGCGCACCTTCATCATGCGCTCGAGCGCCTCCTCGGTGACGTCGTCCTCCTCCTCGTCGCTGTCCTCGTCATCCTCGTCGCCCGACTCGCCGTCAAGCTCTGCGCCGCTGTCCATGTCGAGGTCGTCGCCCTGGAGGAGCGCGTCGAGCTCCTCGTCGTCGTCGTCGCTCATGGCGGCGAGGTCTGCGGCGGCGTCGAGGTCGTCGTCGCTGTGTTGCGGGAGCGGGGTGGCCTTTGCCTTGGAGAGGCGCGTCTTGGGCGAGGGCTTGGACGACGAGGCGGCGGCGGGGGCCGGGGCCGGGGGAGGCGCGGCGGCGCGGGCCTTGCCCTTGCCCTTGGGCTTGGGGGCCTGTTGCTGAGTGCGGTTCTTGGGCATGGCTGCAGTCGTGGCTCAGCGTGCGAGGCGGGTGTCGAGAGCGAGGCGAGCGGGTTCCGTCTCCGCGGCGAGAGCACCGCCGCGCGACCAAGCTCGGCGACACCGTCTCGCCCTCGTAACCCGCTCGGTGGGCTGGGATAGGTGGCGGGAGAGTGTATACATACCTCGTAAGCACGCTGACCTCGCTGTCGGATTTACCTCGAAGGAGCGACACCGCCTTCCGCCGCCGAGGTGAGCTCGAGAGCTCGTCCGCCTCTGTCCACCTCACCGCTCCCACGAGCCAGCTTACCGACCACCGCACTACCATGGCCAAGGGACTCAGGAGCTCCAAGAAGCGCGCGCACCGCGCCATCAAGCGCGAGGACCCCAAGTGAGCTCCCCCTCCTCGCCGCCATCAGTCCCCACTCGCTGGCACGCCGTACTGGCCTCGTGCTGACACGCCGCGTGCACCTGCAGCTCCGACTACAAGCTCAAGCACGACCTGCGCATCCAGAAGCTCAACGAGAAGCTCAAGGCGAGCGCCCTCAAGCCTCGCGCGTTGACCGACAAGGAGGAGTGGGAGCGCGAGCAGGCCGGCTACGAGACGGTCGACGACGATGACGAGGCTGCCAAGGAGGGCGCCGAGAAGAAGGAGGGCGGTGCGTCTCGCTTTCGCTCCCCCTCGTCGAGGTCGTCGTCGGGGCGAGAGGATCGACGCACGCTCGTCGCACTCTCGCTCGAGCGCTCCTGCCGTGCTCCCGATCAGTCGCTGACGTCTCTCTCGACATCCCCTGCAGCCATGGAGGTCGAGGGCGAGGCGTCGACGTCGGACAAGCCCGCCGAGGCAGCGCCCAAGCCCAAGATCTCGACCTCGGGCCCGCGCATGTCGCGCCGCGAGGAGTACCGCGCGTCCAAGGGCATCACCGTCAAGCAGACGCCGCGCACTCACTTCCCGGCCATGGGCGAGAGTGCGTTCCCGCTGTCCCTCGTCTTCACCTCGTCGTCGTCGTGGGCCGGAACTGACCTTCGAGTTGTTGCCCGTCCTGCAGAGAAGCGCATGGGCTGCAAGCCGATGCGCCGCCGCTAAAGCTCTCTCTCTTCCTCTCCTTCCCTCTCCCGTCGGCCCGACTCCCTCGCCTCGTGCCTCTCTCGCCCCGCCTCGCCTCGACCGGCCCTCGCTCGCTCTCTCCGTCTCGACCTCGTTGTTCTGTCACCTTCTTCTTCCTCGTCTCGGCTCTCTGTGTGTAGAATCACGGCGTCGCAGGGCGACGGGGCCCTGCAGCATGTACAGCAGCGCATTACACCACGCTCCTTGCCCTTCTCTCCGAGAGAGCGCCCGCCTCGTCCCTCCTACTCTCACTCGTCCTTGCTCTGCGACGTCTCGCCACGCATTCTCTTATCTCGTGAGCTCTCGCCTGTCGAGGTAGACCCGCCCGACTCGGGAGAGAGCTGCGAGGAAGGCGCTCGGACCCACCTCTCCGTCTCGCCCGTTCCGTCTCGCTCACGCTGCGTGACGTTCTCGACGGCGGCCTGAGCGGGGAAGCGACGAGAACCGAGCAGCTGTCGAGCAGTGGTGGCGAGGGCGGCGAGGGACCGGCGCGAGAGGCGAGGGACGCTGCCCCGCACGGACCTCGCGCTCGAACCGGCGGAGGAGGAATGTCGGCTTCTCGAGGCAGCGGCTCGCAGACACGCTCACACGTCCCCAGGCGCTATCTCTCGACGGTGCAGGCAAGGCGAAGCAGAGCGAGCGGCTGACAGAGAGAGGGAGGAGCGGACGAGAAGAGGGAGAGGAAACAGGGTTCGCCCCGTAGGACGGCCTGCATTGCGCGCCCGCGCCTGCTGCTGCTCGCTCGCATGCTAGCCAGCATCATGCCCTCGCAAAGAAACTGCTACACAACCTCCCGCGACGCCGGAAGCTTAGACCGACTCGAGGACGGCCGGCTCGACGAACTCGGTGCGCTGGACCTTGGCGCCGACCTCGGCCTCGGTCGAGGCAGAGTGCAGCTCCATCAGCTTCGAGACGTCGAACTTCGGCTGCTTGAGGAGCTTGACCTGCAGTAGGTCGAGGCCGAGGAGGGACGGGTCGAGGAGGGTCGAGCGCGAGGTGGCGAGGTCGGCGACGGCGGTGCAGGACGAGATGGGACGTCGGTGCGGAGCGGCAGGAGAGTCGACGATGAAGAGGAGGAGGAGAGGCGGTCGGCAGAGGACAGGAAGGGAGAGGGCGAGTCGAGGTCGAGGTGCAGGTCGAGGTCGGGTGGCGATGACGGTGACGGGCGCGATGGCGACGGCGACGGCGGCGAGGGGAGAGCAGAAGAGGAGGGGAGAGAGGGACAAAATATGTCAGCGACCCGGCCGAGAAGAGGACGCAGAGGAGGGAGAGCGCACCTTGCGGACGAAGACGTTCTGGAGGGGGTAGATGCCCTGGGACGCCTTCTCGATCTCGCGGCCCATGACCTCGGGGATGAGCTTCTGGACGAGCTGCTTGAGGTCGCAGCTGGTCGACTCGCGCTGGACGACCTCGAACATCTTCCTCCGGATCTCGCGGACCTGGGCCGACTGGGCGTAGGTCGTCTTCTTGACCTGGTTCGGGCGACGCTTGGTGAAGCCGATGGTGAAGATGCGGACGAGGTAGCCGTCGGTCGTCTTGACGTCGACCTGGGCCTCGATCAGGGTCTGCCACTTGCGGACGAGCGAGCGGAGCTTGTCCGAGGTGAAGTCCATGCCGTGGAAGTTGGTGAGGCAGTTCTTGCCCTGGATGTCGTCGACGCGGAGCTGGATCTTGCGGAACGTCTGCTCGTCGTCCTTGTTGAGGTCGCCGAGCGACAGCTCAAAGATGCGGCCCTTGAGCGAGTCGTTGGCGTTCTTGAGACCCGACGAACGGTTGACGAGGGTCTTGCCAACGTTGCGGGTGTCGAACATGGACGGCGCCTTGAGGTCGTACCAGTCTGTGGGCGGACGAGAGGTGCGAGAGCCGAGGTCAGCACACGCTCGACGAGCCAGGTCGGGGAGGACGACGACGAGAGGGGGGACGCACCCTTGCGGGTGAAGGGGTCGACAACCCGCTTCTTGATGCCCTTCTTTCCCTTCGAAAGACGCTTGTTCTTACCGACGGCTGCACGAGGAGGAACGAGGGCGAGGTCAGCTCGAGGGTCCTGGTCGAGGGTCGAGAACGCCGTGCTGCTGCCGCCCATGGTCCGCCCGCCGCCCGCGAAAACGTCTCGTGCTGCCCAGGAGCACCTCGCCCGATGCAGACCCGCCGCCGTGCCCTGCGATGCCGCCTGCTCGCGACGAGCGAGCCGAGGCCGGGCTCTGGCGCGAGGTCGCGTGCGGCCGGCTGCAGCTCGACCGACAGCCCTCGCAAGTCGCGCGCGCGCTCGTCGACGGGCGCAAAGGTGCGGCTGGTGGGCTGGACCGGCAGGCTGGTGCGGCAGGGTGGCGAGGGCTGCTCGAGGCGAGGCGGGGGAGCGAATTTTGGGCGGCGGCGGGGGGTCGTGGACGGCGGCGACGGCGGCAGGTGGCGAGGCGAGGACGAGGGCGGTGGGTGCTGAGGTGGAGGGACAGTAGACTTGCCCATGGCTGCGTTAAGAAGTGGGCGTGAAGACGCGGCGAGGGTGCGAGCGAAAGACGAGGAGGTTGGCCGCCGCGAGCGAGCTCACGCTCTCCTCGGACCTCGGCTGCGAGCTGTCCCCCTCTCGACCTGACGCGCTTCGTGGCCCCACAGCTTGCTCCCTGAAAGCCTTCCCAAGGGCCACACCCTCTCGCCCACCTTCCATCCTCCTCCCTCCCTCGCCCCCCTCCTCCCCTCGACCTCCTCCTCCCACCTCTCCCTCGCCCGACCACACCCCGACCTCCCCGCCGAGCACAGTCCTGCTACCAGCCAGAGCTACACCGCCTTCGCGCTCGCTCGCACCGATCCCGCTGCTGCAGAGCCACCGCGGCTCTCGGGCCGCGAGCTCACGGCGCGAGGTGCTCCTCGGCGGCGCCCAGTCACCACAGCTCTCGCTCTCTGTCTCTGCCAGCCTGCACAAGCCAACCTCAATCAGCTCTGTACAGCTCCTCGGCGTCTCTTGACGGCTCGAGCGAGCGTGGTGCTCGTCTCTGCGTCGTCCGCTTCGTCCTCTCGCTCGCTCTCGAGTCGCCGGTGTTGTCTGCAGCGCCTGCGGGTCGGGGCCGAGCTACCCGACGACGACGACGACGCCGCCGACGCTGCGTCGCAAGCCGAGAGGAGCCCTGGAGATGCCGCCCAGGCTGTCGGCACGGTGCGCTGCCTCTCTCCCTCCTCACGGCCTCCCACAGGCCGTCCTGGGTGCTGATCCCTTCCCCCTTCCCCGAGCGCGTCCAAGCAGCTCGTCGATGTCTCGAGTCTAGCGATCCCAGCGGGTGCAACGGCTCCTTGCGCTCTCGCTCGGGCGCTGCCTGCTTCGACGCCTCGCTCCTCTGCTCGCAACAGCTCGACGCACAGCCCTCTCTTCCTTCTAGCCCGTCCTCGCATGGTCTTCTCGAGGCGCAGGTGATGCACGACGGACAGGCGGCGAGGCTGGAGGGAGAGACGGGGCGCGAGCGAGGCGCCGCGCGAGGTGACGGCGTGAGCGCTCGTCGAGACGGCTACGAGGGGCAGCGCCGGTGTCGCAGGGCGTGTATGAAGACATCACGATGCATTCGCAATCGCTGCCCGACGCGCACGAGGGTGGTGAGAACACGCACCTCCCCTCGTCCTCCTCGCCCGCTCTCCTCCTCCTCCCCCTCACTCGCCCTCGGCGCTCTCACCGCCAGAGCCCGCCACCGCGGCACCAGAGCTTCCCAGAAGCTCTCACGACCTCTGCACGCCCTCGCCACGCCGCCCCAGGCCCTCCCCGTGCCGCTTCAAAACCTCATCAGCTGGTGCACGCGCCTCGTTCCCCGCACCCCTCGTCGTCACCTCAAGCTCGACCCTCGCCATGCTCGTCCCTGAGCCGAGCCGCTCCCTGTGCGTCCTCTCGAGCCACACGCCCTGCTCTGTGCTGCGGCAGCTGACCCGCTCTCGCACCCTCCCCCTCCTCCCGCCTCCGCAGCTACCCGTCCAAGGTCCCCGAGCTGCGCGCCCATGTCGTCGTCGACGGCAAGCCCCGGCTCGTGTTCGACATGTGCGAGGCCGGCAACAAGGTCTCGGGCTTCATCAGCGGCGCGTACGACTCGGAGTTCGAGGTCCGCCTCTGGGACGGCCGGACCAAGAAGGCGACGAGGGGATTCGAGCGCACGCTCTTCTTTGGCGATCAGGAGTGCGTCCTTCTCCTCCTGCTACGGCCGTCGAGCTCTTGCCTGACGGTCTTGCGTCTGGGCAACAGGGTCAGCGGGTACTACCACAAAGCGGGCCTCGTCGAGTACAAGGCCGCGCCCAACGCCGATAGGCGCTTCCACGTCTGGTCAGAGGTCCGAGTCGACGATGTGCGCTACCTCATCACGGATCTTCGAAGCTCGCTTGCGCGCACTGACCCCTCGCCCCGTCGCCCGCAGGAGCACACGCGCCCGTTCAAGTTTGGCCCGGTCCCGACCACCGACAGTCGCGACGGCGCCTCGCGCGACGCCAAGTTCCTCGACGGCGTCTCGGCGATCAAGATCGAGTACCGCAAGATCCACAACGTCAAGACCAAGGTCGACCGCAAGCCCAAGAACCAGGGCATCCAGGCGTCGACGAACAAGGTCAACGACCCGCTCGCCAAGCAGAAGAAGGACAAGCGCGCGGTGCACGAGCAGCAGGAGAAGGGTCAGTTCGGCGTCGCGGCATCGTGCGTCGGGCTCCCCATTCTCGTCCGGCCTCGCCGCACGCACTAGTGCTCTCGCTGACGAGCATGCCTTGCACTGCAGCTTTGGCGAGCTCAAGACGGTCAAGAAGTACGTCGACAACGGCAAGAAGACGACCACGACCTACGATTACGTCAACGCGGCGGAGCCCGACGTGGTGTTCGTCTTCTACATCCGCTCGGACCGTGCGTCGACCCTGGCTCGCCCGTCCACCTTGATCGCGCAGGGACTGACGCTCACCCCTTGTGCAGCCTGGATCCGCGCCCGCCTCGCCGACGAGGGTGAGCTGAGCTTCGTCCTCTTTCCCTCGAGCGACCAAGCTGACGCCCGAGCCCCTTCCTGCCGCAGAGCCCGAGGAGGAAGAGCGCTCGGTGACGCCGCCTGTCGAGGTCGGTAACACGCTCTACATCGGCATGACGGAGAAGGAGGTCGAGGAGGAGGAGGAGCGCGCGTCGAAGCGCCCTCGCGTCGACAAGCCGCCGCAGGTCCAGGGCAAGCGCGCTCCGCGCCCGCTCTCGCGCTCGCCGTCGCCCACCTCTACGCGCGACGACTCGTCGTACGGCTCGGGCGACCTCGGCGGCGAGGACCCGCTCACGTACGGCATGAGCGACGACGACAGCGGCAGCGACGGCGACTCGTACTTGCTCGCCCCGCGCCGCACGTCTACCAGCTCGGCTCCCGGGTCCAAGAAGGCGCACCCCAAGGCGTCGATCGCATCGAGCGTCGCCCGCAGCTCGACGTCCGCGACGCCCGGGCCCGCCTCGACCGATCTCGTCGCCACGCTTCAGGCGCAGCTCGCCGCCGCCGAGGCCGCCAACGCCCGCCTGCGCGCCCAGCTCGAGCCGCGCCCCAACAAGCGCAAGGAGCTCGGCGACGCCGCTCCTGTCGGCGGCGAGGCGGCGCGCGCCGAGCAGGGCGGCCCGCTCGGACCGCCGGCGAGCAGCTCGACGGGCACCGAGCACGACGGCTCGCACTCGCGCATGTCGTCGGCGACGACGATGGTGAGCGTGTCGACCGAGCCCAACGCCGTCGGCGCCAAGTCGTCGCCCTCGTCGGCGGTGCAGCACGTCGAGCGCGCCATCGTCGTCGACGCGGCCACAACGACGCCTCTCGCGCCCGCTCCTTCGCCCGCGCCCGCGCCCGCGCCAGCCACGCAGTCGTCGACCGCGTCGATCGTCGTCCGCCGCGACTCGGCGGCGCACTCGTCCGCACCGCCCAAGCCGTTCGGCCCGAGCGAGCGCTCCACCTCCTCGTCGACTTCGCTCGGCACCGAGCATGACCTCTCGCTCCCTGACGCGTCGTCATCGACGACGATGGCCATCCCGTCCGAGGCCGAGCCGGTCAACGCGTCGCCGCTGTCGGCGGCGACGGCGCAGCATGTCGAGCGCGCCACCGTCGCCGGCACGAGCTCATCGGCGCCTCTCGCGCACGCTCCTGCACCAGCGCCCTCGCCCGCCGCCACCTCGTTCCTCTCGCCGACCCTCCACGACTCGGCCTCGCACCCGTCCGTCGCGCCGCAGCAGTCGCTCGCTTCAAGTGAGCGCTCGCCGGCGGCCGAGCAGAACCGCGCGGCCCCGCCATCGCCCAAGCTCGGCGTCGCCTCGCTCTACTCGACGCGCCCGCTTGCCGAGACGAGCACCTCGACGCTCCGCTCGACGAGCACTGCCTCCCTCGCGCCGTTCCCGGCCGCAGTCGCGCACCGCAACCCGTCCTGGCCGTCGTCGGCCCACGAGCCGCTCGCCCAGCCCGCGCTCATGCACATGACGGCCGGCACGTCGTCGTCGCTCGGGCCGAGTCCGCACTCGGCGCAGGAGCGCGCCGCGTCTTTCCCCGGCCTCGGCGGCGAGGCGTTCAGCCTCGTGCCCGTCGGCGACGATGCGCAGCGCCTGCTCCAGGTCAAGATCGAGGCCAACGAGGAGCGCCTGCGCGCCGAGGCCCAGGGAGGAGAGGCGCACGGCGCGCTCGAGGCCGGGCCCGGGGCGGGCGAAGAGCGTCTGCCGGTCGAGGAGAAGGGCGAGGAGCAGCAGGACACGGTCGAGGTCAAGCCCGAGGTCATCGAGGAGCGCCTCATGTCGTGAGGCGAGGGCGCTGGAGCGACGCTGGAGGACGAGGGCAGGCTGTCGCAGGGAAAGAGCGCTTGAGGAAGAGCAGGAGCGGGGCGGTCCGCGCGCTTGACGATGGAGAGGAGGCGCTTGTAGCACTTTCGAGGCGACGCTCTCGGTGGACGGTACGCTTGCAGCTTGTCACGAGGCTTGAATGTGCAGAGCGCGACCCGCCTGAGGAAGAGGGAGCTGAGCTGCGCGAGCTAGAGGAGAGCGAGCTTGAGAAGGTCGACGCGCGCGCCCCGCACCGACACGGCAGCTCGGCAGCACGGCTCAGCTGCTGGCGATGAGTAAGAGGAGCGTTCACGCGAAGCCTGAGAGACCTAGGACGCGGTGCGGCTCGCTGTGCGCCTGGCGGCAGGCGAGCGCGAGAGAGCGAGGCTCGATCGGAGGCTCGTGCGCAAGACCTCGACCGACGATGAGCTGCGCTTAGCGGGAGCAAGAGCTCGAGCGTAGGGCGATCGTACGAGAGTAACGAGAGGGGACTAAGCGGGAGAGGAACCGCGAGAGGAACCGCGGAAGGAGAAGTGCGGACGAGTCGATGAGGGGCAAGATTACTGATTGCTAGCTAGTGCTACAACGCCGCCTCGTACGTGGCGGTCCCGCCGTCCTCCTCTGTATGCACATGCACGTCCACCGAGCGAGCGCGGGACGCCTCACTTGGCGCCGCTGCCGCCGCCGTTGCTGCTAAAGTCGCGCTCGCGCGCCTCCTGCGCCGCCTGCCACGCCTCGCGCTCCTCGCCCGTCAGCGCCTTGCCGTCCTCGCCGTGCGTCGGGGGCGGGCCGCTCGGCGGCGCGTAGGTCGACGTGTTGGCCGCAGGGGGAGGCGACGAGGGCGGGGCAAAGTTGCCGGTCGACGAGGGGTGCGACGACATTGGGGGAGGGACCGACGGCGGGGCGTAGTGCGAGCCCGAGTCCTGGCGGTAGTTCGAGTCTGTGCGAGGAGAGAGGGAGAGAGGGTCCGCGTGAGCTGAGAGGGCGCGCGGAGGAGGAGGAGAAGCAGGACGACGCACATTGAGGAGGAGCCTCGCTCGCCCCGGCGCCCTGGCTCGGCACGTACTGCTGGCCGTACTGCGGCTGGGCCGACATGCCCTGCTGTTGCGGGTTCCACTGCTGACCGTAGTAGCCGGCGGCGCCCTGCTCGGCCTGGTTGTGCTGACCGTGGACCTGCTGGAGCGGATACGCCGTCTTGAAGGCGCGCGCGCGACGGCGCCTCATGATGCAACCAACGACCATGATGACGGCGACGACTGCCACGGCGACTGCAGGAGGGACGAGAAGAGTCAGCGAGGGCGCGAGGAGGAGCGCCAAGGCTCGACGAGGAGGAGGTCGACGCACTGCCGACGCCAACGCCGATGCGAGTGCCGTAGCTCGTGCCATTGTCGCGGTCGCCGTAGTCTGTTTATTGCAGGGGAAGAGAGGGCAGCGCAGCGCAAGGAGAGGGAGGAGGAGGGAGTCAGTGGCTGTGCTCCGGCTCGAACGATGACGAGCGCGGAGGCACAGAGAGAGAGCGAGGGAAGGGCGAGGACGCACAGTACTGGGCACGGACCGGGGTTGCGCAGAGCGCGAGTGCGAGTGGTGCGAGTAGCTGCAGAGACATGGCTGCTGGATGATGTGGTGGGTGAGGGAGAGGGGAAGGAGGAGGCGGCGACGACGAGGAGAAGGTGGCGACGTCTCAGAGGCTTCCGGCGCGGCCAACACTTGAGATCGGCAACCGCTGCCGCCCCGCAGCCGTCCTTGCAAATGCCCACAGCTCTCGCCCTCAATCAAGCACGCGCCAAGTCACTCTCAGCCCACCGCTCGGCCGCTTTCCTTGGGTCGACGGCACAGCTTGCCTCCTCCTCGCCGGATCGCTCACACAGACGCGGCTCGCACTGCAGACGTAGAACTGACCGCACCACTCGATTGCGCTTTTTCGGTACTGCTCAAGGTACGAAGGAAGAGGAGAGGGAGCAGCGACGACGAGACGGGCTGCGCGTGCAAAGCACGCCTCGACCTGCTCAGACGCTGACGAAGCGGAGGTACGGCTGCGAGCGAGAGCGAGAGAGAGTCAGCAGAGGCTCAGGATGCAGTCTGAGCTGTGAGGAGACGCCGAGAGGGGCGCGGCGGCGAGCGCACGGACCCTCGATCGTCTGCTCGACGACGGCGTCCTCCTTTTCGTCGACGACGGCAGGCTTCTCGTCGACAAGCCTCGCGAGGCGCACAAAGAGTGAGAGAGACGCACGAAGACCTCCTCGACCTCCTTCCCCTCAAAGTGCTTCTTGGCGTCCTCCGTCTTGAGGCTGTTGTGCACGATGAGCTTGTCGCCCGGCTGCCAGCCCTGCGGCGTCGCCACCTTCTCGCGGTCGGTGAGCTGCAGCGAGTCGATGCAGCGCAGGATCTCGCTGAACTGGCGGCCCGTCGAGGCCTGCGCGCAACGAGGGAGGAAGAGGTCCGAGCGCCGTCAGCGGGCGCTCTTGGGGGCGACGCCGAACCACTCGGACGTGGAGGAGCTGAGGGAAGAGACGCACAGGGTACTGGAGCGAGAGGCGGACGCGCTTGGCCGGGTCGATGACGAAGACGGTGCGGACCGTGAACGGGATGCCCTTGTCATCGAGGTTGGTCAGGTCCTGCCTGCGCACGCACAAACAGGAGACAGTCAGCGCCGCATTCTGCAGGTCACGATGAAGCACAGAGCGCGACGCACTCGTCGAGCATGTCGTAGAGCTGGGCGATCTTGCGCGACGGGTCGGCGATGATGGGGAACGCGAGCTCGACGGAGCCAAACTTGTTGATGTCGGCGACCCACTTCTCGTGCGAGCCGAGCTCGTTGCACGAAAGACCTGCGAGCGTCGAGCTGGGTCAGTGAGAGGGTCTGACGAGCGGACGACGAGCTGTGAGAGCTCGCCGACGGGTCGAGAGACGAGGAGGCCGCACCGATCTGCTTGACGTTGCGCTTCTTGAACTCGGGAGCGAGGCGAGCAGCCTCGGCGAGCTCGGTGGTGCACACCGGGGTAAAGTCGCTGCAGGAGGTGGAGGCGAAGAGGGAGGGAAAGGCGAGAGTCAGGAAGGTCTGTGCGGAGAAGACCTCGAGGCGCTATCGGCGCGGACTCACGCAGGCTGCGAGCGAGGCAGGACATAGAGTCAGCTATGCTCAATGTGAAGATGCTCGCCTACACGAACGAGAAGCTGCCCTGCGGTCGCCGTCGACGCCATCGTCGACCAGGCCGCCCTCTCGCTCGCTCGGGCTCTGGCAAAGATGAAGGCGACTCACGTGCGAGAACAGGATGACCCAGGAGTCGCCGATGTAGTCGTAGAAGTTGATCTTGCCCTGTGTGCGCGAGGAATGGGCGTCAGCTCGAGGGCGAGGGGAGCGACGAGGTGGAGGCGAGCGTGGCGGGCGGTGGCGCACCTGGGTCGTCTCGGCGTCGAAGTTGGGAGCCTTGTATCCGAGGCGGAGTCCGACCTTGTCCGTCATGGTTGCTCTGCGCGCAGAGGGAGGGTCAGCCCGTGAGCTGGTCGCCACGTTGTGGGGCGGCGAGGGATCGCGGGGGGCGAGGAGCTGCGGGGGGCGGATGAGCTCACGAGTGGAGAGTGAGTAGAGGCTGGGTAGAAGCGAGGCTCGAGGAAGTCGAGGTGAGGGGTGAGGAGGAAGGGCGAGGAGAGCGAGGCGAGCCACGCTCGAGGCGGACGGCGAGCACGACATTCGCCCGACCTCCGGCGCAAGTGGGGGCCGGCCAGATCGGCGGGCTCGTAAGCTCGATTACAGCTCGCAAGTGGTAATGCAAAGTCAAGGAACCGAGCGGGTCGAATCGCGGTCGAGGCGGAGGTGCGTTTTGACCGCTCGAGCGAGCACTCGACGGGCACAGACTCGGTTCTAGAGATACAGCGCACGGAGGAGAGCTACATGCGACCTCGAGAGCGTCAACGAGACGACCGCCACTGCTGCCACTCGTCCCACGACACCTTGACCTTGCGGCTCTGGTACCGGCTTACCCTCGCGCCTCGCCGCATCTCCTCGCTCACGACGCCTTTGAAACCCGCCTTGCGCATCGCCGCATCGACGGCGTCGACCTTGGTCCACCCTTGCGCGGGCGCCACCTCGGGGAGGAAGGTCGCGTGGAGGACCGTGCGCAGGTTGCGCGGGTTCTGCGCGCGCGAGACGACGACGTCGAGCTTGGGGAGCGCCGACAGCGAGCGGTAAGTCGGCCTCGATGATGACGGTGTCGCGCCGCCGCTTGCGGTCGACGGCGTGGTGGCGGTCGAGGCGGGTGTCGAGGACGAGGCGAGCACCGAGGAAGGGAGGTTGAGCGCAGGGTTGGCGAACTCGACGTAGATGCCGTGCGTGCCGAGATCCCAGTCGAGGTAGTCGTCGCACACCTCGAAGTCGGTCAGGAGCGAGACGCTGCGGGCGGGCAGGCGGAGGTCAGCGTCGAGGACGAGCGGCGGACGAGGCTCGTCGACGGCGCACGCACCCGCACTCGAGCCGAGGGAGCTCCTTGGCCGTGATCGGGTCGAAGCGGCCGTCCTCGAACGCACTGTAGGAGTGGAGGGGGAATCAGCAGAGCTTTGGGCGGGCAGCGAGAGCGTCGCGCACCTCGTCTGCGCATACTCGGCGAGTCCGTCGCCCAGCCGCAACGCCCCAAAGTTACCGATGCAGCCTCGCAGTCTCGGTTCGCCGCCAGAGCGAGGCTTGATGTTCCACGTGACGAAGAGCGGGCTGCGAGCGTGTGCGCAGGAGAGGGTCAGCTCGTCGAGCGAGGCGAGAGGTGGGGCTCAAAGGGAGGGACGCACAAGGCCTCGTCGGCGTCGAACTGCGGTGCAGGCGGTGCGGTGCCATCGAGTGCGGCCTGAATGGCCTCGAAGCAGTGGTAGGCGTGCTCGGGCAGGGCGTCGCCGGAGGAGGGCGAGCTCATTGACGACGGTCGCCGAGCGGGAGCTGAGGGCGACGGCGACAGCGCGGCGGGCGGGCGAGAGGTGCGGGGGCGGGGCACTCGTACTGTGCTGGCTCTTGGGGTGCAAGTGCAGCAGGTCAGGCTCGAGGGCGGGGCGAGGGTGCGAGGGTGAGCCCGCTCGCGCGCGCGAAGAGCTCGAGACGACGGCGACGGCCGTTGAGATGCCGCTTGCTGCTCTGGAAGCTGTGTAAAGTGACTGAGAGCTCTCCAGAGCTCACCATCTGCTACCCTGAGCGAGTGAGGCGGTGGGTGTCTCGCAGAATCCGACGGCGCGCGTTGGCAAGACCGGCGACGGGCGAGATCAACTCTGTGAGGGCGTCCGTCCGGCCGTGGACCTCCCCAGCGCTCTCCTGCGGCCATGCAGTACACCAGCCCGTACAGCAACCCGACTGGCGCACCCCGACTGCGCCAGCGCCAACGCCGCCAGCGCTCGTCGATCGCCCTCTTCGTCGAGGACCCGGTCCAGGGCACGTCGACCCTCCTCACCTTCCTGCGCCGCAAGGCCGGCTCCTTCTTCTCGCTCGGCGTCGGCATCCTCGTCGGCTTGTTCCTCGCGAGCTTGATCGGCGGCAGCCAGGT
Organism: Rhodotorula babjevae; assembly: GCA_920104245.2. Classification (NCBI taxonomy): domain Eukaryota; kingdom Fungi; phylum Basidiomycota; class Microbotryomycetes; order Sporidiobolales; family Sporidiobolaceae; genus Rhodotorula; species Rhodotorula babjevae. The sequence goes on from CAKKSZ020000023.1 coordinate 1,395,006, forward strand.
GCGTCGCCGTCCTCTTGCCCCTCCCCCTCCTCCTCCCTCCTCCCTTACCCCGGAACCTCGCACTTGGAGCTCTCCTCGCCCAGCCCTTGCGCGGAAGCTGACCTGGACCCTCTGCAACAGCCTGCGGCGGTGCCGTGGAAGGGTTCGGCCGTCGTCGAGACGTGGACCCAGCGGCAGGGGACGCACCGCAGCACCATCTCGCTCCCGACGATTGAGCAGCGCGAGCGCGTGTTCCGCACCTTGTCGACCCTCACCGGCTACCACACGCGCTACTGCCTGCGCAACGCGCAAAAGTCGTACCGCCGCCAGGTATACGAGCGCTACGAGCCGCTCGTCGGGTTCGAGCAGCACCACAAGCGCAAGGGCCTGCGCGGCCACCTGCAGCGCATCGTGCCCAAGGTCGCGCGCCGCGGCATCTTTGCCGACAGCTCGGACGAGCGCACCGAGGTCGAGCAGATCTTCTCGCACTCGCGCCACGGCGCCGACGGCAAGTCGTCGCTCGCGACGAGCTACGACGGCCACAAGTACTTCTTCGCCATCAACCTGTACAACTCGTTCGACGTCATCCCCGACCTCTTCTCCAACATGTTCAAGGTGTCGGCCATCCTCGGCTTCCAGAACGTCTTCGTGTCCGTGTACGAGAACGGCTCCAAGGACCAGACCAAGGCGCTCCTGCGCCTGTTTGACGCCCTCGGCCGCGCCGTCGGCCTGCGCGTCGTCATCCGCACGTCGCTGCGCACGCGCGGCGCGTTCAACCATCGCATCGAGTACCTCGCCGAGGTGCGCAACGCCGCGCTCGCACCCCTGTGGGAGCTGCGCGAGACCGAGGGGGAGGTGTTCGACTCGATCATCTTCATGAACGACGTCCTGCCGTGCGTCGACGACCTCCTCGAGCTCGTGTGGCAGAGCCGCCGCCAGAACGCCGGCATCACGTGCGGGTCGGACTACATCTTCCACGAGGAGGTCGGCCAGCCCGTCTTCTACGACAAGTGCGTCCTCCCCTCCCTCTCCATCGTCATCATCGTCATCTGCTGCAGGAGCTGACGGAGCGCGACCGCCTCTTCTCCCTCCCCTCGCGCGCAGCTGGGTCGCCCGCGACATGAACGGCACCGCCCTCGAGAACGCGCCGTTCGAGGCCGTCTTCCGCGACATGGAGTCGTCGCACCGGTTCCAGCGTCACCTCCCCGTCCAGGTCCAGTCGTGCTGGAACGGCATCTCGGTCCTCGACCCGGCGCCGTTCTACGCCCACCCGCACGTCAAGTTCCGCATGGCCAAGCTCTCGGCGGGCGAGTGCTCGGCTTCCGAATGTAGTCTCATCTGCAACGACTACTGGAATGCCGGGTACGGGCGCATCATCATGATCCCGCGCGTCAAGCTCGCGTACGACAAGGTGCCGTCCCCCTCTCCCTCTTCTCCCTTTCCCTCGAGCGCGCACTGACCCTCCCTCCTTCCTCCTCCTTCCCCTCCTACAGCAAGTCTGGGACATCGTCCACCCCGAGCGCCGCAACCTCACCTACATCCGCGGCTACACTCGACTCGGCGGCAACCCCGACGACCCGCACTCGGACCCGCAGGACCGCAGCTGGTACGGGCCTCACGACCGCCTTTTCCGCCAGGAGGAGAGCGAGGCCATCCACTTCCGCCAGCCGCCGCCGTACGGTACGTCGAGCCGATCTGGTCCGTCGAGCCCATTTGCCGAGGCCGGGGAAGCTGACCCTCCCCCCTCCCCCTCTTCCCCGTCTCGCAGTGTGGTGCTGGGGCTGGGATGGCGCAGGAGACCTCGAGGGCCCGGACGTGGAACCTATCTGGGAACGCATGGTATGTCGAGCCGATCTGGGGAACCTGCGCAAGTCCCAAGTCCTCGCGCGCTGACTCGCCTTGTGCGCTCGCAGCCCAACGTCACGTCCGACCCTGTCGTCGTGCGCCACGACCGGTCCTTCACCGACCTCTGAGCGCCACGCACGTCGTTCGAGCGCAGTAGGAGGCGAGGCGGAGCCGGGCGAGACGAGGAGGACGAGGGAGGGCGAAGGGGCTCGAGCGCAGGAGGCGGGCGCGCTACTTTCTCAGCACACGCATCAAGACGACTCTCATCTTTACCTGCATCCTCTCACTGTCCCTCCCATCGACCTCACCATCCTCTCGTCGACCTCTCATCTCGCCATCGTCGTCGTCGTCGTCGGGTCGACCTTCTCATATCCCCCGCCCCCTCTCTCGCGCTCTCGTCGTTCTGCCTTCTCTCCTTGCTTGTACAGTAGACGTGCGCTGCGGCGCTGTGGAGTATATACCTCTCGTTCCGGCTCTCTTTCGTCTCGCGAGAGCGCTCGAAGCGAGGAAAGTGGGCGAGCGGATGAGGACGGTCTTACAACACCGAGAACGGCACGAGGAGGAAGCTACAGAGGCACATCGTCAATCAGCAGCCGCCGAGAAGCCGACGACGATGCGGTCGAGTCGTCGTCGCCGCCGCCGACGAGCACGGACGAGGTCGTCTGCGACGGCGAGCGCGTCGAGCCGATCGAGGTCGGCATCTACTCGACCCTCGCCCTCGACCGCCGACGACGCGTCCTCCCCAGGAGCGTCGAAGGGATCCTCCTTTGTCGTAGACGCCGCCGCCGCCGCGTCCTCGTGCGGCTGGTGCGCCGCGCCGGCCCGTCCGCCCGCCTCGACCCGCTCGAGCCCCTCAACGTCGCCCTCGGCGTCCTTCTGCTGCATCTCGTCGCCGTCTCGTCCACCTGCCGCCGCACCTGCACTCGCACCTGCACCTCGGTGTCGAGGGACGTGCGCCTCGAACCAGTCGACGACGTCGTCAAGCATGTCGCCGTTCCACGAGTGCTGCACGCCGTCGTACCCGCTGAACGCGACGTTCGAGAGCGAGATGGGCTCGGTCGTGAGCCGTGCGAGCGACAGCTCGGCGTTGGCGTACCTGTGAGCGGAGGTCGTAGAGTCAGTGAGCCGTTTCCCGGTTCTCGAGCGAGGGCGAGGAGGAGGCGCGACGCACGTGAGGTAAGGGTCGGCCCGGCCATGCACCCACAGCAGCGGCGTGTCCCTCGCCGCAGGGTTGAAGATCTCGTCGAACGAGTCGAGCATCGGCAGGTAGGTGCTCATGACGGCCGCCGCCTCGATGCGGTCGCGGGTCGGGGCGGTGAGGGTCGCAAGGAGGGTCATGACGCCGCCTGCAGACAAGAGCGTGCAGTCAGCGTATGTGTTTGGCGCTCGAGACGAGGAGCGGGAGCGCACCTTGCGAGAAGCCGAGGAGGACGATCCGAGGAACTTTCCCGGCGTCGAGCATCTTCTGCCGCTCGTCGTCGATGAGCTGGTTGAGCTGCTGCTGGCTGTGCACGTAGCCGACGACATCCTCGTCGCCCCAGATATCGTCAAAGTCGCTGCGAGCGGGTGCAGGAGTTCGAGGGTCAGCGAGAACGAGCGCACGAGCGGGACGAGGTGTGGGGAGGAAAGCGCACACGATGTCGAACCAGGCTCGGGTCGTTGCGCCGTCGCGGACCGTGATGTTGAGGTAGTCGGCTGTCGGAGCGACCCTGCAGAAGGAGCCGTCGTCAGCCTTGAGAGGGAGGGGAGAGTGAGAGGAGGACGCACCACCGGACAAAGGGAAACTCGTCGGCGAGAACGTCGGTCCAGGGCTTGCCGTCGCCCTTGTCGCCGAGCCCGTGCACGACGATGGCCGTCACGGTGTGCTCGCCCTCGGCGTCGAGGATGCCAAAGCCGCTCGGCGCGAGGGGCCACGACGGCTCGTCGAAGAGGGCGTCGCGGATGCGGTGCGACTGCTCGGGCGTGAAGACGAGATACTGGGAGAGCTTGTTGCGGGTCGACTCGGTCAAGAGGAGGAACGAGGCGACGAGGGCGGCGGCGACGAGGAGCGGGAGGATGAGGCGAGGAGGCGGGAGGAGGGCGCACGCTCGCGCACGAGGGCGAGAGGCGGCCTGGCGCGCTCCAGGTAGGCTGGCGTAAGCCCCTTGGTAGCTCGCGTCGGACCCGCGGAGCTCTGCGCTGCCCATGTTGGGCGAGGGGAGCAGCGCGATCTCGTCCTCGGCGAGGAAGGGCGACGGCGGCACAGAGCCGCGCGAGGAGCGGGCGGCCATGCCGGATGGATGTGTGCGCTGTGCTGGGGCGGGTCGCGCGCGCGAGCGAGGCGCGGCTCTGGTGCGGCTGCGAGTGGTGAGAGAGCTGGAGGACGATCCACCTCGAGTCGCGCCTTTCCCGCCCTCCGCCTTGTTCTCCAACCTCGCTTGCGGTCTAGACACTCGTCGCAGCACGGCCGCAGCGTTCCCGCGCCGGTCTCGCCCAAGCGACTCGCATTTAAGCACCGGCGCATGTCCGTCGCCTTCCGCTTTCGAGCGAGAAGCGTCGTCGCTCGCCGCCTGATCGACCGGCGCAGAGGCACGTGCGCTGGAACGAGCGCCCTCGCTTCCCTCGCGAGCTGCCGTCGTGTGAGCTACAAAGCGGTGCTCGACATGAGCGAGGCAAGCCCCAGGCGGATCATGAATAATGGCTAGCGCTGCCTACAGAACGCTGCCGACCGCACGTTGACCTTCTCAAGTCGACCCCTCGCTCGGGCCTCCTCTGGAGCGGTGTCCCAGGAGGGACGACGCCGTCTTTGTGCGAGCTGCTGCTGAGCGGGTCCGCCGATCCAAAGCTGCGGATTGTGAACCCCCCACGCGCCGGAGCCCACTTCTCGGCCGCGCAGAGGTGTCGTCGTCGTCGGCCTCGTCGTCGGGTCAACGTCACTCGCTCGGCGGCTTGGCTCTCGGAATCGCTGCCGCTCCCTTGCTTCTCCTCCCATCTTTCGCTACACACGAAACCCACACACCTACTCGCAAACATGGTGCGCAGCTCTCCCTCGGGCGTGGCAAGAGGAGCTCACGCTGACCTTGACCCTTCCCCCACTTCGTCCCGCTCTCCTCGACTCTCTCTCTCTCGCACTCATCCATGCGGCGTCTCCCTACTCTCTCTGCCGGCTATACTCGACGTTCTTCCCTCGCCGCAAACTTCCCTGCCTCGAAACCGCCCCCCTCCCGACGCACCGACCTCTTCGACCTCGCTCTGCCCTCCGTCTCGCCGCCCTCTCTCGCCTCACCCGACAGTCCGACTACGCCATGAGCCAGGCCTCGAACAAGATGACGGAGCACGCCGAGAACGCCGAGGCCGTTTACAAGCCGAGCGAGCACGGTACGTCGTCCTCGGCCATGTCGTCCTCGCTCTGCTCGACGCCCAGCTGACCCTGCGACTGGGAACAGATGGCCTGCGCAAGGACGGCCAGCCCGACAAGCGCATGAGCTCGGAGCACGGTGCGTCGTCGTCCTCTTGCTGCATTCGAGCAGGGGCCCGACCGCTGACCCTCTCGACCGCTCGCAGGCTTCGGCGGCGACAAGGAGCTCGCCCACGACGCCGGCGTCAAGGGCGGCAAGATGGGCCAGGAGGAGATCGGTCGTGGCGGTCCCCTCGATGCTTGAAGGAGGAGCAGAGCACGCTGTACATACGCCTGGAAGCGCAAATGAGTCGCAGTGACCCCTCACCTCGTCTCCTTCTTCCACCATCGTGCTCGGCCCAGCCCAGCTCGAGAGCGCGAGTATGAACACCTGGAGAGAACGTAGAAGGCCACGCTGTCGGCGATGTCGCGGTGTCGGCTCGACGAGCGAGAGCAGGACGAGGACGAACTGCAGGGCGTTGTGCGCTCCTTCACAGCAGAAGCTGTACCCGCAGAGCGTCGTGCGCGGTAAAAGCTGCATCGAGACGAGGCCGAGCAACACAATGCGCTGATCGAGGCGGTCCCTGGCAAGCGTGAGCCGTCGACACGTGAAGGAGGAGAACGCCGAGGTGAGCCCAGCGAGCACCGTCTGTACCGGTTTCAGGAGGGCTCGGGCTGCCTCTCGAGAGTATTAGGCATCAGCCCAGCCAGCTGAACGGCCGCCCTGGGAGCTGTGAGAGACGAAAGCCAGCGCAACCCGAGGGAGGGGACGACTCGTCGTCACGGCACGACCACCGCAGCTCTGGCCGCCTAGCGAGCTGGCCTGCTGCTTCACAGAGCGCTCGATACTCCTGCAACGCGTCGCCTTGGTCTGCCTCGACCCTCCCACGCCGCCGCCGCCCGCGCGCCGCCTCATCACCTCGAGTCGACGACACCCGGGCCGCCCTCCTCGCCGACAGCTCCAGGTGAGCCGTGCTCTCTCATGAGTACCGTCGAGCATGCGATGGAGCCGTGCACCAGCGTACGCGAGCTGTCAGAGCCTACAGTTGACCTCGACCTTGCCCCCTTCCTCTCCCTCCCCGCTTCCCTCCCTCCTGCTTCCTCAGCTCCCACCTCGTCGCAATGACGCCGCCGGCACCGCGACTGCGAGTTCTCTGGTCACGCACGAGCACCTGGCCTCGCTCGCGCGAGCAGCTCGTTGCTCCCGCCCGCCCTTGCTCGCCGCGGGGGGGCCGCCGTCCGTCCTCGACCCTCGCCGGCGACGCCCTGCTCGAGCGTCAGCTCGGCGTCCGCCTTCTTCCACGCCCCTCGGAGCTTCCGGTGTCGGCGACGCTCGTCGCGCTCGGCGGACTCCTCTCCGTCGGGCGCGAGGCGAGCCGACGTCCGCCCCGCTCGGACCTCGCCCTCCTGTCCCCCGAGCTGCGGCTTCTGTTCCTCGGCAACTCCGAGGGTGCGGACACGGACGAGCTCCCTCTCAATCGAATTGCTGGCTCAGCGGCGACCGCCGAGCTCGCGCTCGCGCAGCTTCTTCTCCCTTTCCTCGCTCGCTCCTCATCTTCTCGCCCGCCATGGAGGTCCAGCAGTGCACCGCGCTCGACTTTGGCCTTGCTGCGGCGCGCATCAGCACGATGCTGCACGAGGCGAACCAGGCCGACACGGCGTTCCACACTGCGGTCGGCCACCAGGTCTACCCGACCTTCGTCTTCAGCCTCGTTCGTGCGTCGCCGCCTTCTCTCGCTCGATCCGTCTCGACTAGAAGAGCTGATCTCGAGGATACAGGTCTTCCGGCTGCGGTCGCGTGGCTCGTCGAATTAGACTCGGACCAGCTCGACCGCGCACACGAGCTCGCCGAGCGCATCCTCCTGCCGCCCAAGCACGCCAAGTACGCAAGTCTGGCTTTCGCAGTCACGAGCACGACCCTGACGTCCGTCGTCTCGCAGAGCCCCTATCCAGGCGCTCGTTCCGCAGCAGTTTGCCGTTTGGCCGGAGCGTGACATTATGAGCGCGGTGGGCCGGGTCGTCAGGGGCATGCTCGGCATCGCTGAGCGTCGCATGGAGAGGCCGGTGAGCTCCCGCGAGTCCTTTGCTTCGTCCTGACTGAGCTGACGCGCCAGTCTGAGCGCGCAGGGATGGCCACTCGCTGTCACGCCGTATTTCGGCGACCGCGACATCACCTGGTTCAACTGCGCGAGCGGGGGCAACTCGTGCGTGCCCAGGCTCGCGTCTCTCTCTCGCCGTGCGCGACAGGAGGGCTGACCCCTGTCGCCCCTGCAGGAGCCACAAGTTTGCGATCCAGCTCGACAAGATGACGCTGCGGCGTGGCGCGGACCTGTCAAGCCCGAGCAGCGAGTGGGAGCTCGGCACGCGCGGGTTCATGCGCGGCCTATCGTTCAACGTGCCGCACGAGGTCGTCTTCAGCTGCGTCGGGTCGCTCATGTGGCAGACCCAGTACCAGCAGGAGCATTACGCGCGGCTCAGGCGCCCGCACCCGGGCCCGCCGGACGGCTACGACGAGCAGATGGCGCACGACGTGCTCGGGCTCGTCATCATGTTCCACATCTTCACCAAGCGCACCGACGCGCACCTCGAGGCGCGCCGCGTCGACGGTGACTTCCGCGCGATGCTGGGCGAGATCGAGGGCACGCTGTACGACCAGGCGCAGCACTTTGCCGCGCACGGCCTCCTGCCGACGGCGCCGCCCATGCGCCGCGCCCTCGCCGTCCTCGAGAACGGCCTGCCGCCCGGGCACTCGGACCGCGAGCGCGCCGAGCTCGCGCGGGACGTCGAAGCCGCTCTCGCCTGGTGCCGCTTGAAGTTCCACGTGCGCCTTCCTCTGCTCTTCTTCCTCGTCGCAATGCTGACGCTCGCCGACGTTCTCTCCTCGCAGGCGTTCGACGACGACCTCGACCAGCAGGTGCGTCCTCCCTTCCTCCGTCCGCGCACGGACCCCTCCTGCCGGATCGAGCGCTGACGCCCCTCTCCCCCTGCCGCAGCCTCGTCGCGGTCTGGCCGATCACTCGCTTGGCTCTGCGCACTCGCGCGCTCGACGGGACGGCCGCCGCCTCGCTGCGTCGCGCTCGAGGTTTTGAGCCGGCCAGAGGAGGAGGAGGAGGAGAGCGGCTGGGACGAGGTCGGCCGGACCGTAGCCATGGCATAGATGCGCAATGACTTGCTCTCGCAGTGCTGAGCCGTTCCCAATCTGCGCTCGAGCCCGCCGCGACCCTGAGCGTCAAACAGGCGGCGACCTTCTCAAGTTGACGAGGAGGCCGTCACGCTTTCACACTGCTACCGAGCTCGCTCTGGACGCCTCGTACTCGTACATGCACTCGTGCAAATGGACGAGAGCGCGAAGAGGGCTCGGCTCGGGCCTCGTCGCGGATGGCGCACTCGACGCTCGTCGCGAGGAGAGCGAGGTCGGGACTAGGTCTCGAGCATGCCAGGCTCGCTGCACAGCTCTCACAATCGCGCTCAACCCATGGCCGACACGCAGGATGCGATGCAGAGAGGTAGACAGGCAGGGATGCGTTGCAAAAGGAGGACGAGGCGACGAAGAGCTACACAAAGTGGACCCGGCCAACCTCGAGACGAGCACCCTCGACGGCAGCCGAGCGCCAGCAGGAAGAGAGGAAGAAGGAGAGAGAGAAAAGGAGAATGCAGGCTCCACCTTGGAACGGACTGCTGCCTCGCGCCCCCTCGAGAGGGGGAGCTTCACGCCCGCTGAGTGGGAGACCATCGCTCTTGCCCTAGGTTCACTTGAGCCCTCGTCTCCCGCACGCTGCACCGCCCGAGGACGGGTGGGCGTACGGGACCGAGAGCCTGGCACGGGTCACCGCTCCGCTCGTGAGAGGTTGAAGGAGGGAGGGACCGGCCGCTGGGCGGGAAAGGGGTGCTGAGGAAGGGGGAGGGGCTGCGCAGGTGCGCAGGGCGGGAGAGGAGCTCGTCGTCGTACTGCTGGCTCGACGAGGTGTGCTGCGCCTCGTTGGGTGTGTTGACGGGCCGAGTCGAGGGGACGAGGGCGGGCTTGAGGAAGCGAGAAAGCAAGGGAGCAGCTCATGGGAGCTCGCGCGCTCGCGCGGTGGCACGCCCGGCGTGGTCGTGGGAGCTTGCAGCAGGCCTGGGAGCACACTCGAGGCGGATCTGGTGCGGATTTGGCGAGAAAAAGTTGGGGGGCGGCGGCGGCGAGGCGGGCGAGGTGACGAGGCGGGGGTGCGAGGCGAGGGTCGGGGTGGTGGCTGGGCGAGGGGCACTGAGGCTGTCGAGGAGGACTCGCGCAGCAGCAGGTGCGGCCGAGAGCGAGGCGAGGCGGGAGGAGAGGGGAGAGGAGGACGAGAGAGGCCCGGCCCCGATTTCGTCAAGTCGTCGCGCGGCCGACGACCTCCTCGTCCCTCTCCTCCACCACCACAGCACAGCCATGTTCGCCGCTCTCCGCACCACCACCCTCCGCACCGCCGCCGCCCGCCCAACCCTCGCCGTCCGCGCCGCCGTCCCCCAGGCCCGCCTCTACCACGAGAAGGTCCGCCCCTCCTCCACTCGCCGAGCACAACCTCCGAACCCGCCCTGACCGCCTCCCTACCCTCCTGCTGCAGGTCATCGACCACTACGAGCGTCCTCGCAACGTGAGCTCCCTCCTCCACAAAGTTGCGCATCTTCGGCAGAACCGGTCGAGCGCCGCCCTCATCGACGCGGGGTGGCGAACCCGTCTCCTCGCTCGCCCTCCGTTCCTCGCGGGCTGTCTGCTGCCTCGCAGTGCTCCCAGGCAGCACTGCGCCTCTCGGCCCGACCCAGCCAACCTACCACACGCGAGGATGACGCGCTGACCCTCCCTCTCTCCCTCCTCCCCCCTCATCACCTTTCGACTTCCCCTCCCTCTTGCAGGTCGGCTCGCTCGACAAGAACGACATCAACGTCGGCAGCGGCCTCGTCGGTGCTCCGGCGTGCGGCGATGGTGCGTCCCTGGTCCGCCGGTACTCTGTGTCGAGATCCCGCCCTGACCCTCTCCTCGCTTTTCCGCCTTCTCTCCCTCCCCGCTCGCCCTCGCCCTCGCACACAGTCATGAAGCTCATGATCAAGGTTGACGACAAGGGCGTCATTTCGGACGTCAAGTTCAAGACGTTCGGCTGCGGCTCCGCCATCGCCTCGTCGTCCTACATGACCGAGCGTGTCCGCGGCCTCACGCTCGACGAGGCGGGCGCCATCAAGAACACCGAGATTGCCAACGAGCTTTCGCTCCCACCTGTGAAGCTGCACTGCTCTATGCTCGCGTACGTCGTCGTAGCGACCCTCTCGCGCCTCGTAGCCGACCCGCTGACCCTCAGCCTCGTCTTCCCCGCCCGCAGCGAGGACGCCATCAAGGCTGCCATCAAGGACTACCGCAAGAAGGCGACCCAGGCCAACGGCAAGGTGACGCCCGGCCACATCGACGTGTCGCAGAGCGCCGCGACGGGCGCGACGACGGCCGAGGCGCGCCCGGGCCAGACGATCTGAGCTACCTCTCCCCGCCTCGTCCTTCCCTCGTTCTCGCTCGATCGCCATATCCGTGTGTGTAGGGCCCCACCCCCGTCCTTGTACAGCTTCTCCCTCGTCTGTGATCCCCCTCCCTCCCTCTTGCACGCTCGGACCCGCTTTCGAGTGTCCAGGTCGCGCTTGTCCCTCTCTCTTCCCGTCGATGCATCTGTGACACCAACGCTTGCCTGTGACACGGAGCCTCTGTGTGCGGCGAGCCAAGCGAGGCGAGCGAGAGGGAGAAGAAGCCTGAGCGAGAGGACGAGGTCAAGATCCTCTCGAGGGCGCTCGTCTCCGAGCTCGACGAGCTCTCGCGCAGCCCACCCCGCTCTCTCGAGGCACACGTCCCGCTCGACGCCGAGATGCACAAGGCGCAGGAAGCACTGCTTTGCAAAGTCGTCCCGCTCGAGCCTCTTCCTCCTCCGCACGAAATTACCGGTCTGCGAGCGAGCACGGCGAGAGCGGAAGAGGTCAGTGTACATGCACTAGAGCCGACGAGAACGAGGGACGAGGGAGAAGGCGAGGGGGAGGACGAGGAGGGCGAGGAAGAAGGAGAAGAGGGCGAGCGACGCACAGAACTCGGGCCGGTCGTCGGACCGCTTGACGACCTGCTTCCACGCCTCCTCAAAGTCGGCGGGGAGCACGACGTACCTGCGAGTGAGGGCGAGCAGGAGAGGGAGGTGCGGGAGGCGAGGCGAGGGGTCAGGGCGCGGTCGAGAGGAGGGAGGGGAGGACGAAGGGGTCCGAGCGCGACGCACCGGTTCTTGCGCACGGCTTGGAGACCGGCAGCTTGGCAGATGGCCGAGATCTCGGCCGACGAGATCTTCTCCGGGCGCTGGACATCTGCGAGCGAGAGAGCGGGAGGCGAGAGCGGAGGAAGAGGACGATGACCGAGGAGTGGTCAGTCGACGCTCGACGACGACGACGATGGACGAGGCAGAGGAAGAGGGGACGGTCGACGCACAGTCCTCGAGGTCGACGTCTGCGCCGATGCTCATCTTGCCCGTGATGGTCTGGAAGATGAGGCGCTTCTCCCTCCTGCTCGGGTTGGGGAACTCGATCTTGCGGTCGAGGCGGCCCGGACGGAGCAGGGCCGGGTCGAGCGTGTCGGCACGGTTGGTCGCCATGATGACCTTGACGTTCGAGCCTTGGTCGAAGCCGTCCATCTGGGTCAGGAGCTCGATCAGGATGCGCTGCACCTCGCGGTCGGCGCCCGTCTGGGCGTCAAAGCGCTTGGTCGCGATTGCGTCGACCTGCGCACGGTGAGCACCACCTACAGCGTCAGCAACTCGTCCCAGATGCAGCCCTCGCAGAAAGGAAGAGAGAGCCGTGCGCACCTCGTCGATGAAGATGATGGCGGGCGCGTTCTCGCGCGCCATGCGGAACACGTCGCGCACCATGCGCGGGCCCTCGCCGAGGTACTTCTGGACGAACTCGGACCCGTTGACGCGGATGAACGACGCCGTCGTGTGGTGCGCGACGGCCTTGACGAGCATTGTCTTGCCCGTCCCTGCGGACGGGCGCGTGCGCTCAGGTCAGCCTCGAAAGCGGGGCAGAGGTGCAGACGACGAGATGGGCGCACCTGGCGGGCCGTAGAGGAGGACGCCGCGAGGCGGGTCGATGCCGATCTGGCGGTACAGGTCAAACTGGGTGAGGGGCAGCTCGACGGCCTCGCGGATCTCCTGCTTCTGGATGTCCATGCCGCCGATGTCCGAGTACTTGCTGCGGGCGCGTAGGACGATGCTCGAGAGTCAGTGTCGCAGGTACAGGGAGTGCAGGGGAGGAGGGGAACGCACACGTCGGGTCGCTCGTCGGCGCCGAGCATGCTGATGCTCGAGTCGGCCTCGGGCGGGAGGACGTCGACGAGCGCGTTCGAGTGGCGGTGGAGGGCGACGCTCGAGCTCGGCTTGAGCAGCTCGCGGTCGATGGTGCTCAGGATGCGCACGACATAGTTGCTGCCCGTCGTCGAGCCGACGATGGCCGTGTTGGTGTCGATCGGCTCGAGGAACTGGCCGATGACGAGTGGCACCGACTGGATGCGCTTGACCTCCTCCTGGGCGCGGAGGAGCTCGCGCTTGAGGTTGCGCGACTCGTCCTTGATGTAGTCCTCCTGGAGCGCGAGCAACTCGAGGTGGGCCTCGAGTTTGGCAAGCTTGAGGAACAGGTCCTCGTTGGTCGGGAGCGTCGACAGGAGCGACGCCTTGTCCTGCACCGTCGAGGTGAAAGTCGGGTCCTGCGTGGCAGTGCGGCTTGTAGTGAGCGAGAGATCCTGACGAGGGAGAGAGGGGGAGGAGGCGAGGGAGCGAGAGAGGCGGCCACGCACCTCGCGGTCGATCTGGATGCCGAGGTCCTCCATGGTTGCTGCTGCTGATGCGTTCTAGGCTGGGCGCTGCGCCTCGGCGGACGGTGGGGTCGAGCAGGGGGAGGTGATGACGGCAGGCGAGAGATGGGGCCGGGGCGAGGGGCGCAGGCGGGTGCTGATGCGCGACGCGGGCTGGCTGTCGAGGCTCTAGTGCGAGCTGGTGCTGGTTCGTGCGCTGGCTCTGGCGAGGCAGAGGTGGGACGACGAGACGAGCCTCGTTCGCTCGCTCCGCCGCCGCGCAAGCACGACCGCCCGACCTCGCTCTCGCCTCCAGCTCTGCTTCTTTGCGTGAGCTGCTTGTCTCTCGTCCAGCACTAGGATCGGAAGAAGGCTTGGGTATCAAGAGAATGTACGAAAGGCGGCGGGTGGACTCGAGGGGAGGGGCAAGGTCGCTCGCGCCGAGGCATGTCCTGGGCGAGCGCGCACGGTGCGGCGACAGAGGGAGGATGCATGGATACAGCGAGGGTGCGACGTATCGCGGCAGAAGAGGAGCGGAGGAGGTGCAGGGGATGCAGAGAGGGGAGAGAGCGAGGGCGAAAGGTGCGACGAGGTGGACGGGGCGGGGAGGGAGAGCCGGCTCGAGGTCGCCGCCCGTCTACTTGTTCTGCAATGCCGTTGCGAGCCTGTGCGAGGGGCGAGAGCGTGAGGTGAGGTCCTGGAGGAGCGCGCGAGCAGAGAGGGAGAGCGCGAGACGGACCAGTCGAGCCCTTCTTCCAAGCCCTCGCCCTTGATCGCACAGCTCTTGAAGATACTCCACTGCCGGTTCTTGAGCGTGTCGAGCCCGAGGCCCTCGCTCACTTCTGCTGCCGACATGGCGTCGGGCTGGTCCTGCGGCGCGAGAGAGGGACAGAGCGAGAGAGGGTCAGTGCTCGCTCGCTCGGTCGCTCGGTCGCTCGTGACGAGGGAAGGAGAGGCTCGCAAGGACGCACCTGCTTGTTGGCAAAGACGAGGAGCTTGGCGTCGTGAAGCTCCTCCTCGTTGAGCATGGCGAGGAGCTCGGCCTTGTTGATGGCGAGGCGGTCGCGGTCGGCCGAGTCGACGACGTACACGACGGCTTTCGTGTCGGCATAGTAGCACCGCCAGTAGGGTCGGATCGACGTCTGGCCGCCGAGGTCCCACACCTGGAACTTGATGTTCTTGTACTGCACCGTTTCGACGTTGAACCCGATCGTCGGGATGGTCGTCACGACCTCGCCAATCTGCAGCCGGTACAGGATCGTCGTCTTGCCGCTGCGTGCGTCGTCGTCGAGAGGGTCAGTCGGGAGCTCTTCAAGGAAGAGGAGAGGCAGAGAGAAGAGAGCGCACGCCGAGTCGAGCCCGAGCATGAGTATCCGGACCTCTGTCTGGCGCGAGAACAGGCCCGAGATCTTGGAGAACAAGGTCGAGAACGAGACGCCCTGCGGGTAAAGAGCAAAGGGAGCAAGGTAAGCGAGTGTGCTCGACGAGGACAAGGAGGGGAAGGGGAGAGGGACGGACCATGGTGGGCGAGCTTGGGGAGGGCGGGCGAGGCAGCTAGGTGCAGTCGGGCACAGGTTGAGGGCGCGCTCGAGTCGGCCGAGGCGGGTGTGCGGGTGGACGGGGCGGCGAGGTGGTGGCGGGCGGGGTCCGAGGCGGAGAGGGGGGAGGTGAAGGGCGACGAGGGGGCGCGGGGCGAAGGGCGCGTCGGGAGGGTCGCGGCTGTGTGGTGCGGAGTGGGACGCGTCCAAGTACTCGCTGGCTGAGCTGACGGCGGGACAAGCGGAGCGGGGCGAGAGGCTGACCGGGGCGAGGCCGTCGTCGCTCGAGCGGAACCCACCTCTTGCCCGTCCAGCTCCTCACTGCTCTCTGCCAGGCCAAGCCACTGCTGCACCCGAACACCATGGCCTCGATCCGCGGCACCACCCTCGCCGCCCGCGCCTGTGCCCGCCCTCGCCTCGCCTCGCCCGCACCAAGCTCCCTCGCCTCGACCTCGTTCCTCCGCCTCCGCTCCCTCCACCACCGCGTTCCCTTGCCCTATGCTCAGCAGCAGGGCATCCCGGGATTCCTCTCGCCCGAAGCCCTCCACACCGTCGCCGTCGAGTGGCAGGACGGCCTCCTCGCTCGCTTGAACGACCTCGTCCGCGGTCCGTCCTCATCTCTCTCCTCTCTCCACAGGCCACAGAGACTCGCCTGCTCGCCGCACAAAGTCCCGAGAGCAGCCACTGACGCGATTCCACCCCGACGCAGGCTCCGAGCTCGAGAACCTGAGCGTCCTCCAGACCCTCAAGCAGGCCGCACCTGATCCCTCCAAGACGCTCGCCTTCAACTACGCCTCCGAGGCCCTCAACAACTCGTTCTTCCTCTCGACCCTCGTGCGTCCTACGTCCTCGCTCCCCTCGTCCCGTCGAGCCTGCGCACTGACCTCGTGCACCCCGCCCGCCCGCTCGCAGTCCCCGACACCCTCTGGCCCCTCGCCGTCGTCCTCGTTCTCGCAGGCGCTCGCGAGCCTGCCCTCGCTCGGCTCGTTCACCGGCCTCGTGTCGCACATGTCGGCCCACGTCGCCGGCCTCCACCCGGCGTCGGGCGCGTACGTGTGGCTCGTCACCGACCCGAGCGGCAACCTGGGCGTCGTCGGCACCTACGCCGGCGGCACCGTCCTCGTCAAGGAGCGCCATCAGATGGGCCACGGCGCGTACGCCGGCCGCGACCTGCGCATCCTCGGCGAGCGCGTCGAGGTCGAGGGCAGCAACGGCGACGAGGCGGCACCGGCGACGGCCTCGGCGGGCGAGGCCAAGCCCGAGCAGCAGCAGCAGTCGGCGTGGGAGGCCGTGTCGTCGCCCGCAGCGCGCAAGGGCGCATCGTCGTCGTCGGCGGCGACGCTCCTGAGCGAGGGCGCCCTCTCGCCGTCGTCGATCCTGAGCGCGGGCCTGTCGGCGCACCACGGCGCGCGCGTCGGCCAGAGCCTGCACCCGCTCGCGTGCATCAGCGTGCACCCGCACTGCTACCTCGGCGACTATGGCCTGTGGGGCCGCGACGAGTACGTGCGCAAGTGGTGGACCGCCGTCGACTGGAAAAAGGTCGAGGACGCGTTCGACGCTTTTACTCGCAAGGCGCGCGTGTAGGGGCATGGGTCTAACTTAGATGGCATGTAACTCTTCGCAATCAGCTCGTCGAGAGAGGCCCAGGTGAGCGAAAAAGGAGGGTCCGTCCGCGCTGGAGACGATGAGCGCATCGTCGGCCTCGAGATCATCCCGCCCGCCCTCTGCCCCACCAACCAGCCGAGCAACTGCAGCCGCTCTCGAGTCGCAGGGACGAGCCCCACCAGCACAGCGAGCAGCAGCCTAGGACCACGACCTGCCCCCAGCCCTCGCCACCGCGCTCCTCCCCCTCGCCAGCTCGACTTTTCGTCATCACCCTCGTCGACACGACCTCGACCTCGACGCGCGACGGCCCGCACCCCGACCCGCGACCATGGAGACGCCTTCTCTGCTCAAGCGTGACGACTTTGGTGCGTCCCCTCTCCCTCTCTCGCTCTCGCTCTCCTCGTCGCCGGCGGTGCTCGAAACGGAATGACGCCCGCCGAGTTCCGGCACGGTCGAGCGGCAGCGGGTCGCGATTGGGTCGGTCCAGAGGGGTGCAGGAGGCTCACTGGGCACTGCAGGGTGCGCCTCGAGCGGCCCGAGGGGCGTGGCAGCGCGCTGGACCGTGTCCGAGGGCGACGACGCTAAGGCGGGCCGATGAGGTGAGCAGGGCGACCAGCAGCTACGGCCGCCTGCGCCGCTCCTGGGCGTGCTTGACCGTGCCAGACTAGCGCAAACACACCGACTAGCTGCTCGAGCGAACACGGCGCGCTGACATCCTCTCCTCGTCCTCCTCGTCGTCGCCGTTCGCAGGTCGGCATCGCGCCTCGTCCGATCCTCTCTCTCGCGGCGGGTCCTTTCTCGACGGCGCCGGCCTCTTGAACCAGGAGCCCAACCCGTTCGAGCAGTCGTTCGGCCCGCTCGCTGGCTCGTCGGCCGCCGGCGCCGCCCTCAAGGCGACCGACGGCTCGGCGTCGGCCTCGGGTCGCCGTGCGCGCTCGACCTCGCCCTCGTCCCTCATGCCGCGCACGACGCCCGGCGGCAGCCAGCGCCTCCCGCCGCTGTCACTCATGCAGACGCCCGGCGGCGAGCTGTCGGCTTTCGGCTGGGGCGTCGACTCGCTCCGCACGGGCCCTCTCTCGCCCGCCCTCCTCAACGGCCCCACCGGCACGTCCGGTTTCTTCCAGAGCGGCTCTCTCGCAGGAGGAGGAGCGTCGTCGGGCACGGGGCTGACCCCAATCACGGCGGGTCTCGTTGGTGCAGGCGCAGCGGGCGCTCCTCCTTCAAGCACAGCCGGCGCCACGACCTCGGCCGGCGTCTCGTTCCCGCCGCCGAGCCCGGCGACGGCCGCCCTCTTCGCCATGATGACCAACAACACGCCGGGCACGTCAGACGCGGCCGCGAGCGCGTCGACCGTCGCCGCCCTCGCCGGCGGCGGACCTCGTCCGCACGAGGGCCCCAACGAGGCCAACTCGTTCGAGGCGAGCTTCGCGCGCGCCAACTCGGACAACCTCATCGCGACGGGCTCGCACAAGCGCACCCCGCACGAGGCGGCCCTGCACCGCTCGGCCCTCCAGAACCAGATGAACGGCATCGGCGCCGTTGGCTCGGCGCCCGCCGTCCCGCAAGTGCACAGCCTGCGCGGTGCGCCGCCGCCGCAGCACCAGCAGCAGCCGCAGCAGGGCCAGCAGCACCCTCCTCCCGGCGGCGGCGTCCCCTCGTCGGCCGCCTTCATCCCGCCACCGCAGCACGCCGCGTCGTCCTACTACGGCCCCGCCTACCCGACTGGCGCTCCTCCCCCTCCTCACGGCGCCTACGCCCCTCCTCCGCCTGCGCCGTCGCACAACTCGTCGACCGGCGCCCCGCCGCCCGCCGCCAACGCCGGTCCCCCTCCTCCCGGCTCGCTCCACTTTACTGCGCCGCCTCGTCCTCAGAACCCGCTCGACCTCCTGACGGCGGCGAGCAACTACAACGACGACACGGTCGTCGCGGCGGCGGCGCTCTCGGGCCTCGCGACGCCCGGCGGCGGGTTCCCGGCGGCGGCCATCCTCGCCGCTCAGCAGCAGGCGCAGCAGGTCCAGGCGCAGCAGCAGGCTCAGCAGCACCACCAACAGCAGCAGCAGCAGCAGCACCACCCGCAGCACCCGCACGTCATCTCGGGCGGCATGGGCGTCATGAACGGCGCCGGTCGCCAGGAGGGCTCGCCCGCGCCGTCGGGCGCCAACGGCCGCGGCAAGCGCGGCGCGTCGGCGCAGCTCGTCCCGCAGCAGAACCCGTCGCCGCAGCAGCAGCCGCCGGCCAAGCGCGCCCGCAAGCAGACGGCGGCGGCGGCGGCAGCGATCGCGGCCGAGGCGGGCGGGCTCGACTACGACGAGGACGAGGACATGCAGCAGGTCGGCGCTGGCGGCCCAGGTGCAGGTTTGCCGCCGGCGCCGGCTGCGACGGGCAAGAAGGCGGCGGGCAAGAAGGGCGGGCGCAAGGGCGCTGCGGCAGCGGCGGCGGCGGCGGCGGCGGCGGCCAAGAAGGAGGAGGCGTTCGACGACGGCGCGAGCGTCGGCAGCACGGCCGACGGCGACATGGGCATGTACGGCTACGACGACATGGGCGGCGACGGGTACGGCGCCGAGGGGAGCCAGCCGCCCGAGTCGCAGCCCAAGAAGGGCGGCCGCGGGCGCAAGAAGGACTCGGGCGAGACCGAGGAGGAGAAGCGCAAGAACTTCTTGGAGCGCAACCGGCAGGCGGCGCTCAAGTGCCGGCAGCGCAAGAAGGCGTGGCTCCAGTCGCTCCAGACCAAGGTCGAGCTCCTCACGACCGACAACGACACGCTCCAGAGCACGGTCAACAACCTCAAGGAGGAGGTGCACTCGCTCCGCTCGATCCTCGCCGCGCACGCCAACTGCCCCGTCGCGCTCGGCAACCAGCCGCCAGCGCAGCAGCACCACCCGCACGGACCGCCTCCGCCCCACATGCAGCACCGCGGCATGCCCGGCTCGCTGCCGCCCGGTCTCGCGCCTTCGACCATGCCGCCGCAGGGCTACGCCCCGCCGGCGCAGTACTGAGCGCGCACGCCTCGTCGCCGCCTCGACCTCGACGAGGACGACCGCTCTCCCTTCCTCCCTCCCCCTGTCCATAGTCTTGTGCAGTACCCTCTTCTCCCTCGTCGTGCTCTCTCCTCCTCTCTCACTGTCGTAATCGCACCCCTCGTTCTTCCCTCCTCACCCAGTCCGTCGCTCTTCGATCTGCACCCTCGTTCGTCGCTTGGACCTCTCTCTCTCTCTCGTTCCGCACTCGCAGCTGTACTCTCCCTCCCTGCACTGCAAGCGAGCTCTCGTCACTTCTTTCAAGGTGTCTCTCGGTTGGGACCACGCCCTCGAGGGCCGGGGAGGTCGAGAGGGAAAGAAGGGCACCTCGTTGCGACGAGTACAACAACAGCTGCGCCGGCGCTCCCTCCTCGGGCGCTCACTGCCTCTCGGCCTCGCCCTCGTACCCTGCGACGCCTGCGACACCTGCGTAAGAGCCCGCAGAGGCGCCGGCGCCGATGCCGCCCGCACTCGCCGCTTGAGGGAACGGGCTGCCTCCCGGCGACTCGCCCGCGCCGAGCGCGCTCACCGCCGCCGTCCCGCTCGTGTGCACGACGCCGAGCGCCGCAAGCCTGCTGCTCGCAGCGGCGGCGGCGGCGGCGGCGAGCGTGCTCGACGACGCGCCGCTCGAGGGGTCCGTGCGCGCCTTCTTGCTCGGCGCGTCGGCGCCGCCTGCTCTTGCGTCTGCTCCTGCTCCTGCACCTGCGTCCGAGCCACCGAGCGGCGCCGAGGCCGCAGCCCGACTGGCGGCGACGGCCGCGTCGTGCGCGGCGCGCTGCGTCTCGAGGAAGAGGCGCACGGCGGCTTGCTCGTCGAGGTCGTCGAGGTAGGCCTGCTCGGCGAGGGCGTCGGCGTAGCGTTCGCTCAGAGGCTTGCAGGGTGCGGTAGAGGAGGAGGAGGTGGTAGATGAGGGAGGGTGGGGCGAGTTGGCGAGGGCGGCGTCGAGGTCGTCCGGCGGCGGGAACGCAAAGTCGGGTCCCGGGTTGAGCGTCGCGATGCCGCCGCCAAAGACCGACACCATGGGGAAGTAGCCGAGCGCGCCGTCGTCGTGGTGGTTCTCCATCAGGGCGCGCGAGTCCTTCTTGCGCGCGGGCTGGGTCCCCGGCGCCGGCTTGTCGCGCCGCAGCGGCACCCAGTCGTACAGGTTCTCGAACGCGACGCCTTGGCACACGCCGTCGACGAAGAAGGCGACCTTGCTGCCCTCGAGGCGCGGGAGCGGGCGCAGCGGCGGGCCGTCGTCGGCGGCCGCAGCCGGGGCGCGCGTGCCGGGCGCGGCCGCCTTGGCCTTGCGGCGCTTCTCCTCGGCCTGGCGGTCCTTGAAGGCCTTGAGCGCCGGGTCGACGAGGAGCTCGTCCATCTCCTTGCTCGGCGCATGCTCGAGCTGCTCAAAGTAGAGCTGGCCCTTGTACCGGATCGGGATGCGCTTGCGCACGATGCGGCGCGGGTCGCGCTTGTCGACGATGGGCGGCGCCGGCGAGCGGCTCGGGAGCGAGATGTAGACGCCGATCGTGTGCGACGTGCCGTAGGGCTGGCCGTACGGCTTGGGCTGCGCGACCGTGACGGCGTCGCCCGTCTTGTCGCGGAAGCCGTACGAGTAGCTGCAAGCGCCGGGTGTCGAGCGTCAGTCACGAGTAGCCGAGAGTGAGAAGGAGAAGGGCGGGGACGCACCCGTCGATGCCGACTGGAGCGTTGAGCGGGCCCTCCCTGCGGCCGACGCCGACGCGGACCCAGCTCCCCTCGCCCTCGCCGCCCTTGTCGCGGCCGCCATCGCCGCCGCCGCGGTCGACCTTGACCTCCCAGTACCACGAGCCCTCGCGGACGCCGACGACGCTCCTCGCGGCGCGCCACCCTTTGTCGGTCGTGATGGTGCGCGCGTCGTCGGTCAAGAGGGTGAAGGGGGAGCGGTCCTCCCAGGACCAGCGTGCGCCTGGCGGGTAGCTCTCGATCGAGCGTTGCGGTGGGACGGGGAGCGGGGTGCCGTGCGAGGGTCCGCACGGGGTGTAGCGGAACCCGAGCTTGTTGAACGGGTGGGAGCGCGAGGTGTAGAAGTCGAAGGGCGAGTCGGGGAGGGCGAGGGTGTGGGGGACGAGGAGGGGCGGGTTCGAGATGTCGGTCGGGTCGGCGGGCAAGGGCGCAGGAGAGCGACTCGGGGGAGTGGGCGCAGAAGGCGAGAGGCGGCGCTTTGTCGGGCGGCGGCGAGGCTCCTGCGGGATGGTCGAGCGGGGTCAGGGTCGCGTGTGCGGGTGAGAGGAGGGTGCAGGGACGTGCCTCTGACTCGTCGTGGTCGTGGCTCGGGGTTGTGGGCGAGTTGGCCGGGTGGTCGTCGATGAGGTTGGTCGAGGCGAGGGGCGACGCGAGCTGGCTCGAGGGACCGGCGAGGAGGGCCGGGTCGAGTGCGAGCGGGTACTCGAGGGCCATGGCGGTGCGTGGCTCGCGCGCAGGCCAAGCTGGGCGGTGTAGAGGGAGCACCAGAGCCATCTCGTCGGTCGTCCTTGATCGCCTCCGACTCCCCACCTCTCGACCCGCTCACCTCGCACCAGAGCGCCCAGTCGCGCTCCAGCTGCCCGCACATGGGCTCATCAACCAGCCTCGACGCGGTCCGCAGACTCGCCCTCGTCTCGCTCGTCCTCTCGACCCTCACCCTCGGCGTACACGCTCACGAGGTGCGCCACCTCGCTCAGTCAGCCTCTCCCTCGGTGTGCGGCACTCGAGCACAGTCGTACTCGCCAGTTGCGCGCCGTGACAGAGCAGCAAGGTCGCGCGAGGTGTAGCCGACGAGCGACCCCCCCACTGACCTCCCTCTCGCCTCTCCGCAGCACCACGAGGTCGATGTCGGGCCCTACGAGCACAACTTTGTCAACGAGGAGCCTCTCGACTCGGTCATCAAGTGGCACATCGCGTGCGTCGTCCTCTTTCCAGCCCGTCTACCTCGTGGTCGCCGCTGCTCACTCGCTCCCCTCTTCCTCGGTACCGCAGGATCCAGGTCTTCTGCTGGGGCGTCCTCTTTCCCGCCGGTACGGTCCACTTCTCTCGTCGTCACGGTACGCTCGAGCTGACGAGTGTCCCGCACCCCACAGGCATGGTCCTCGGCATCACGCGCTCGCGCTTCCACGCCCCGCTCCAGTCGCTCGGCGTCGTCCTCAGCCTCGCCGGCAACTACCTCGGCCACCATCACTCTGGGCGCGAGTTCCACACGACGGCCCACTCGCACTTTGCCGCCTACCTCTGGTGGTACCTCGTGTCGCAGACGGGCATGGGCATCTTCCTCAAGCTGCACGTCCTCGAGGGCTCGGTCGCCAGGCGCGTCGTCGTCAAGGCGCACGGCATCGTCGGCAAGAGCTTTCCCATCTTTGGCTGGACGCAGATGATCTTTGGGTGTGTCTCTCGCGCTCGTCGTCGTCGTCGTCGGTCCTCGTCGTCGCGGCGATGTCGGCCTCTCTCCTCGGTCCTGACCTCTCTCTTGCTTCCTCTCCCCGCAGCGGTATCGCAGCACTCGGCTTCTGCTTCGGCGAGCACGTCGGGCAGTGCGCGGCGCACTTTATCATGGGTGAGCCCGACCTTCTCAGCCTGCCCTCCTCCCCCACCTTCTCGCGCTCGCCGCTCTCTCCCCCTGCGCATCTGCGCATCTCCTCCTCACCACTGTTCTCGTACGACTATGTGTGTCCTCGAGAGCGGCACGCTGACCTTCGCTATCGCGCTCGCAGGCTCGGCCTTCATCGCCTACGGCATCATCCTCGTCCTCATGATGCGCCTCGGCGCCGGCTTCCTCCTGCGCCGCAACATGTCGCAGGAGTACATGGATTCGTGGGTGCTCATGATCTGGGGTGCGTCGTCCCGTCTCGCCGCTCTTGACGGCTGATGGAGGCCTGAGCGCGCGCTCTGAACCTCCTCGACCTCCTCGCTCTCAGGCATCGTCAATACGTTTACAGAGCACGACTTTCTGCGAGGTTATTCATCTTCCTGGTCGCACAAAGATATGCAGCAGTGCGTATCTTCGCTCTGCGCTCGAGCCGCTCGAGCCGGCGCTGACCCGGTCCTCCCCTGCAGCGTTTCGCTCGGCGTCTTGTGGTGGGCAGGCGGCGCTCTCGGCATCTGGCTCGGTCGCAGCAGCAAGCGCAACATCATCCCGGGCCTGCTCATTGTGCGTCGACCTCTCGCCGCTGCGGTCGCCGACTTGCGCTGACTCTTTCCCCCTCGCAGTCCCTCACTGGCTACGCCATGGCCAACCACGGCCAGCACCTCGAGTTCTCGACCAACGTGCACAAGTTCTTCGGCTGGTGCCTCATGGCGGCGGGCGTATGCCGCATCGTCGAGATCTGCTTCGTCCTCGACGACGCGCCGACGCCCGCGCTCGACGACGCCGTCGCCGCGCGGCCCAGGGCGTTCCAGCACCTGACGCCGTTCCTCCTCGTCCTGAGCGGGCTCACGTTCTTGAGCGCGACCGAGGAGCAGATGCAGTGGGTCGCCGGCTCGGGCATGGACTCGACGACCTACGGCAACGTGAGCCTCTCTCCTCTCCTCTCGCCTTCTCTCCTACCCTTTCGAGCTCTCTCACTGACGACGAAACCGAGTACACAGATCCTCCTCAGCGGCGCGTTCGCCATCTACCTCGTCAGCACCGTCCTCTTCGACTTGTACGAGTTCCAGACCCGCCACCGCTCGACCGCATCCGCCATCGGCCTCGCGCCGTCGTCGTCCTCGGCCTCGGACGTCGAGGGCGGCAGCGCCTCCCGGCGCATGGACGGCGGCGGGCGCGGCCCGAGCGCATTCGCGACGCTCGTCGCGCCGTTGATCGCGCTCGTGCGGGGCGGCGAGCGCGACGGGGCGCATGAGGCGCGCGCCGAGGCGGCGCCGTACGAGTCGCTGCCGCTGCGGACGCCGGCGACGGGCGGCGGGCGCGACAGCACGGGCGGGTTCGAGCTCGAGGAGCGCGACGGCTCGCCGGGGAGCGGGCTCAGCGGGAGCAGCCGGGGCCGCGCGAGGAGGAGCGACGGGGAGGGGAGCGGCAGCCAGGAGACGGTGTTCAGCTTGGCGGACGAGGTCGACGGCGACGAGGACGACGACGGGAGCGACGCGTACTGGGCGAGGGAGGAGAAGGCCCAGAGGTCGAGTCGGAGGTTGTGAGGGCGCGCGCTCTCTCTCGTGTTGTACTCGGCTCCCTATCAAGCTCTAGTCGGACGTGTCACGGTGGTCGGCGAGCGAGCGGAGCAATCGGCACGGATTTGGCCGCGGCCCGTCGGAACTTGAGCGAGGAGGGGAAGCTCGCCCGCCGCGCTATCTCGAGCCTCTCTCGCTCTCGCTCTCCCCTCACCGGCTCACCTGCACACCATGGTTGCCGCACCGCCTTACCACACGACCCTGCCGCACCTCACCAAGGACAACTGGCGCGACGAGGCGGCCAAGAAGCGCGACCAGCTCGCGGCCCTCATCCCCGCCGAGTGGAGGCTGCCGCGCGAGGCCCTCGACGGCGCAGGCGACGACGTGCGCAGTCTTGCAGCCTCGAGCGGCATCCTGAGCGAGCGCGAGCTCGAGATCACCGAGCTGGACGAGGTTGAGGAGGGGAGTCCCCGCTCCGCTTCCCCACCTCGACCGCGTGGAGCTGACCCAGCGTCGCCTCGCCCCGACAGCTCGCCGACCGCATCGCCAAGGGTACCTACACGGCCGTCGAGGTCACGACCGCCTTCAGCAAGCGCGCTGCCATCGCCCAGCAGCTCACCAATTGTGCGTCCTCCTTCCCTGCTTCCTCTCCTCACGCGCCTCGTCGAGTCGAGCTTACCTCCTTGGACCGCCGCACAGGCTTGACCGAGATCTTCTTTGACGACGCGCTCGAGCAGGCCAAGAAGCTCGACGAGATCCTCAAGTCGACGGGCAAGCCGGTCGGGCCTCTTCGTGCGTCCTTCCTCCTCGCTCAGCTACGGTCGACAGGGGCTCTTCCTCCTCGAGCGTCGGGCACGATGCGCTCGACGACTCGTCGCACTGTCGCAAGGTGCGCACTGCCACGAGGCTAATCTCGCCGCGCCCTCTCCCCGCAGACGGCGTCCCGGTCTCGCTCAAGGACCAGTTTGACATCGCCGGCAAGGAGCTCACGATGGGTACTACTTCTCCTCTCTCCTCCTCTCGTGCGCTTGAGAGGGTGTCGGTCCTGACGAGCCATCCACTCTCTTTCGCAGGCTACGTCTCCTACCTCGGCCGCATCTCGAAGCGCGACTCGGCGCTCGTCGCCCTCCTTCGCGACGCAGGCGCTGTCTTCCACGTCCGCACGAACGTTCCACAGGTGTGCACGACCGCTCTCGATCCAGTCTGCGTCGCAGAGCTGACTCTTCCTCCGCCTGCAGACGCTCATGGTGCGCTCACTCTCGCCGACATCTTTCCGCCAAGCCGAGAACGTCAGCAGCTGACGTGTGCGCTCATGCAGATCGGCGACACGTTCAACCACCTTTTTGGCCGCACGCACAACCCGATCAACCGCCAACTGAGCCCTGGAGGCTCGAGCGGCGGCGAGGGCGCGCTCATCGCCATGAAGGGCTCGATCCTCGGCGTCGTGCGTCCTCTCCCTCCCTCAATCTCGTCTAAGTCACGACCTGACGCACCTCGCGCGCGACGCAGGGCACCGACATCGGGTGCGCTCGTCCGACTCGCGCCTCCTGCTGCCCGCCCCTCGAGCTGACCCGTACTTTCTCTCTCTCGCAGTGGCTCGGTGCGCATCCCGTCCGCCTTTTGCGGCCTGCACACGATTCGGCCGACGACTCGCCGGGTCCCGTACGGGCTCGCGACCAACTCGATGGTGCGTCGTCTGCGCTCAGGCCCCTCCTTCCCCTCTCGCGGCCTTCCCAAGTCGCCGATCTTGCTCGTGCGGGCCTGACGTCTCGCCTTGATCGCGCACAGCTCGGCCAAGAAGCTATCCTGTCGGTTCCCGGTCCCATGGCACGCTCGCTCGCGTCGTGCGCCTACTTCGCCAAGATTGTCTTCGGGCTCGCCGCCAAGTACGACGCGACCGCCTTGCCCTTCAAGTTCGACGAGGCCGCCTTCGCCGCCGTCAAGAAGCACGACAAGCTCTCATTCGGCGTCATCCGCACCGACCTCGTCGTGACGCCGACGCCGCCCGTCAAGCGCGCCCTCGACCTCGCCGTTCAGAAGCTGCGCGACGCCGGTCACGAGGGTGCGTCTGCGCGTCGTCCTTCTCGACTGAAGCAGTTCTCGCTGACGCTCGGCTGTTTCGCGCAGTTCTCGAGTTCGACTGGGCCGACTTTACGGGCGCGTGGGAGGTCGCCTGCGAGCTGTACGACGCCGTACGTCCTCATCTCAGCTACCTTCACGCCTCGCGCTCGCAGCACCTACTTACTCCCCTCCTACCCACCTGCAGGACGGCGGCGAGGACTTCCGCCGCACGCTCGGCGCCATCGACGAGCCCCTGATCGAGGGCCTCATCAGCAACCCGGACGGCCTGCGCACGACGTACGAGGTGTGGCAGGTCAACCGCACCAAGGAGGCGCTCCAGCAGGCGTTCCTCGACCGGTGGATGGCGAGCAAGGCGCAGACGGCGACCGGCAGGCCGTTCGACGGCTTGCTGTGCCCGGCCGCGCCCATCCCGGCGCCGCGTCCTCTCGGCAACAAGCACGTCGGCTACACGGCGTGCGTCCTCTCTCGCCCTCTTCCTGCATGCTCGTACCTACTGAGCTGACGCCGAGATGTCGTCATCGACGCAGCATGTTCAACCTCCTCGACGCACCGTGCACCGTCTTCCCCATTACCAAGGTCGACCCGGCCGTCGACAAGCCCGACTCGTCCTTCAAGGCCCTCACCGAGGTCGACCAGCAGATCCATGACGACTGTGCGCCCTCGTCCCTCTCGCTCACGATCCGCGAGCTGTCCCGCTCGACCAAACTGATAGACGCTCTGTTTCGCGCGCAGTCGACTCGACTTTGACGGCCGGCCTGCCAGTCGCACTCCAGGTCGTCGGCCAGCGTTGGCGCGACGAGGAGGTGCTCGCCGTCGGCCAGATCGTCGCCGATATCGTCGGCAGCAAGAGCTGGGAGCAGTGAGAGGGCAAGGCGGGGACCGTGCGCTGCTCGGGCGGGATGAGCGAGCAACTCGCTCGAGGGCTGGTATCGAGTCTCTCAGGTCTCTCGTCGCGTCTGGATGTAAATAGCTGTGCCTCTGGATGGCCGTCGCGTCGAGAGCGTGCCACTGCTTCGTCGCGAGCGCGAGAAAGCTGGCACTCCTCGTCGAGGAGAGCGCTTCTCCTCCCTCTTCTTCGAGCCCCGCAGCCAGCTGGGGATCTTGAGCTTAGCTTGTGTAACGAGTTAGCTTGAACCTACGCAGCCCGCGTGACGTGACCGCCCTTGACAAGCGTCTCATCAGCTCGGCGTCCTTCTCCTTCACCTCTCGTCCTCGGCTGCGCTCGAACCATGGCTGAGAGTACCTGGCACGGCTTTCCACACGGTACTGCAACCTGCGGAGCCACTGCGCTCTCGCCCGCCTCCCTCTACATGCCCTCGTGGTTCGTCGAGACGCCTGCGGTTGCGGGGAAAGGGTGCGCCTCTCCTCGTCGTCTCTCGCAGGCAAAAGACCGCGAGCTGACGCCCATAGCTGCCCTTTACAGCCACCGACACCCCGTCGTCACGCTGCTGATCAAGCACGAGCCGACCGGTCGCCTCGCTCTCTTCGACCTTGGCCTCAACGCGAGCTGGCGCGACTCGATCCCGCCTGCTGAGCTGCCCGGGTACGACCTGTTCGACGTCAAGGTCGAGGTCGACCTTGTAGATGTGCTCGCCGCCAAGAACATCGAGCCTGCGGACATCTCGACCGTCGTTCTTTCGCGTACGCTCGGTCCTCTCGAAGCTCGAGCTCCTGCAGCGAGCCAGCCCTAACGCTCGTCATATCGCGCAGATCATCACTTTGATCACGTCGGCGACGCGAGGCAGTTCGCCTCGTCGCAGATCATCGTCGGGCCCGACACGAAGCACAAGATCCGCTCGCTCTACGACCTCGACAAGGTCCTTGAGCTCTCGTGGGACAAGCCCTCGCCTCGCGTCGCGACCTTCGACCACAGCTTTGACGTGTGGGGCGACGGCAGCCTCGTACTCGTCGATGCGCCCGGCCACACGTCGGGCCACCTCGCCGCTTTGATCCGCACGGGCCCGGGCGAGTACGTCCTCGCCGCCGCCGACTGCTGCCACCACCCTCGCCTGCTCGCGCCGAGGCCCGACGAGGTGCACTACCGCCTCGGCAAATGGCGCGAGGCGGGCGACCCTCAGGACGAGCCGCCGCAACACTCGAACTACGACGACTACCCGCTCGCCGAGCACACGCTCGAGCGGGTCAAGGCGGCCAACGAGCGCGACGACGTCATGGTCGTGCTCGCGCACGACTTTGCGCAGTGGGAGGCCTGGGGCAAGGAGAAGATGGTGCGCGAGGGCGTCGAGCTCAACGGCTGGAAGGAGAAGCAGCTCAAGGTCTCTCGATGAACGGGCTCGAGCTGTAGCGCACGCTGTACAGGCTTTGTGACGATGCGCATGTGCGAGTGAGAATACAGATGCAGGGGCAGGTCCGGTACCAAAGATGCTGCGAGATGCTGCTCGTCCTCCTCGATCGTCCTTCTCGTCCGTCCTCCTCGTCGTTCCCGCGCTCGTCCAGCGAGCCGGGCCCTTCTAAAGCTTGTAGTCCATCGACTGCAGGTCGTTGTCCTCGCGGTGGAGCAGGCGCGCATACTCGAGTACTGCGGGCGAGGGCGGAGGGAAAGGAGGTCAGCGAGGAAAGGGTCCGTGCGCAGACGAGGAGAGGAAGCGGGCGGCGACGCACGCAGGCGGAAGGCGTAGGCGGCCATGTCGACCTCGCGATAGTGCTGCTCGGACCACTGCTTGCCCTGCTGGGCGATGCGCTTAGCGAGAGCGTCGTGCGACCCGGTGCCGTCGGGCGCGCCGATGAAGAAGGCGGCGACGTCGGCCAAGTCGCTGTAGTCGGACTGGATCGGGATGTAGCTGGAGAGGAGGACGTGCACGAGTCAATGATGAGGAACGTCAAGGAGGGCGAGGGCGAGCAGACGCACTGGTACCACTGCGGGAAGAGAGAACGAGGCGGGACGGCGGCGAGGAAGGGGGAGCAGGACCGAGTCAGTGCACGCTCGTCGCGGTATGAGGAGTCTTAGACGAGTGCGCGCGCACCGGCATGACCCGCTTGGACCACCACTCGGGGAAGATGGTCGACTTGAAGACGAGCGAGCGCGAGCTCCTGCAGGACGAAGCAGATCCCGAGTAAGTGCGACGCTCTCGACGACTCGATCGAGATAGAGGGGACGCACATCAGGCGCTTGAACTTGCCGCTCGCGTAGTTGGCGTCGACGTCGAGCACGTACTTGAACTTGTTCTCCTCGTCGGCCGAGAGCCACTGGTCGAAGCGGTACTCGTGCTGGATGAGCTTGCACGTCGTGTCCTTGGTGCTGCACTGCTTGGCCGAGCCCGTGTAGGCGACGTCGAACAGGTGGTGCGAGACGGCGCGTGCGGGGGCCGTGAGGAGGCGCAAGGCGTCCGAGGTCGAGTCGGCGAGGTGCAGGATCGAGTCGCCGGCGTCGGCGTTGGTAACTGCGGCCACGTCTCGTGAGCGTCAGTCTCAAGGAGCCCGTGAGCAGAGGAGGATGAGAGAAACGCACGAGCGACGAGCCTCGCGCGCTGACTTTGCCTCCACCCGCTGCCCTTCGAGTGGTACGCGCCCGTCGTCTCGCCGCGCCACAGCACCTTGTTGTGCTTCTTCTGCTCCCACACCGGGTCGCGGCCGACCTCGTCGTAAAAGTCGGGCGCGGCGAGCGGGAGGAGGAGGTCGGCGTGGGTCGACGTCTTGGTCGACGAGAAGAGCGGGTAGAGGAGGTACGGGCGAGGGCCAGACCTGGACACGAGGGCCGACGAAAGCACCATCAGCACGAGGAGAACGATGACGGTCTAAAGGCGAGCAGAGAGAGCGAGGGAACGCACCACGCCGTGAAGCCGTTCAAGTCGCGCACGTCAGGGTGCTCGCACAGGTCCATGGCCTGCACGTGCTCGACCGAGACGAAGCTCCTCAGCGACGCACTGCCGCCCCTCGACGGTGCATCGACGGCGAGGCCCTGCGCGATGCGGCGTGCGGTCGAGTTGGGTGCGCAGAGCGAGTCGCGAGGCGTGAAGCCGGTCGGCTCGGCGATCTCGAAAGACGAGGAGAGGTCGAGGACTGCAGATGCGGGTCGAGGGTCAGTCTCGCGTTCCGCTTGGGCTCGGGGTGGAAGGGGAGAGAGCGGGGAAGGAGAGACGCACGCTTGCCACCCCGAGCGAGTCGCTCGTGACGCTCTCTCGCCTCGCCGCTGACGACGACCGACGGCTCGTCGCCCTTTGCGATGCGCAGCTCGAGGTCGGGCAGCATGTCGACAAACTCGGCGAGTAGGTCGAGGACGCTGTCCCTGCGCTCGGGCGCCTCGCCCGCACCTTGACCTGTCGCAGCGGCGCCGTCGCGGACCTTGAGCTCGAACGACTGCTTGAACCACGGCAGCGCCTGGTCGGCCGTGAGCGACTTGACGCGGTGGCGGAACTCGGTCGGGACGAGCGAGAGGAAGGGGAGGATGTCGTCGTGGACCTGGTCGTACTCGTCGACGAGGACGACGTGGTTCTGCATCGCGTAGCGCCACCTGCAGACACGGTCGACGAGCGTCAGCTACCTGCACGCCGAGGCGACGGAGGAGAGAGAAGGACGCACCAGCTGTCGAACCCGACGGGCGGGTTCATGCCGTAGCGCCGGCGGTACTCCTCGGCGGCGGCCTCGAGCGTCTGGCTTTGCCGCCGCAGCATGTCGTCCCACTCCTGCTCGGCGCGCTCGACGAGATGCGAGATCGGGTGCAGGCGGTCGGGAAGCGTGGCAGCAGCGTCGTCGTCGGGTAGCGAGCGGCGCACGAGGTTGGGCGAGGTCGAGGCGGTAGCGACGTCGGCGGCGACGATGCTGCGCTCAGGCGGCGACGCCGACGCGCTCGAAGATGCTGTTGCAGGCGCAGCGAGAGCCGACTCGCTCGCCTCGCGCGGCGCCTCGTTCGGCGGGGCGTCGTCCTCGATGACGGCGCGCTTGCGCAACCTGCGCATGTGCGGCGCCTCGTCCTCGAGCTCGCCGTCGCCGTTGCTCTCGCCCTCGACGACGCTCGCCCGCTTGACGAGCCCTCGCCCGCCGGCCCTTGCCCGCCCCGCCGCCGCCTTGGCCAAGTCAGCCTCGCGCCGCACCTTGTCGGCCTCGGCGCCCGCCTGGCCGCGAAAGACGGGCTTGGGCAGCGGTCGGCGCGGCGGGTTGAGCCGGCGCTCCTCGCGCAGGGCCTGCGCGCGCTTGAACGCCTCGGGGTCGCGCGGTGCCGGGCGCGCGTTGGCGGGGCCGCGACGGGCGGGCTTGGGCGGTGCTGCTGCGGCGGCAGCGTCGCCGACGGCGGGCGCGTGAGGTGCGGCGGCTTGTCGAGCCGCGTGTTTGGCCTCGAGGTCGGCGACGAGGGCGCGCTCGGCGTCGGTAAGAAGCGCGAACTCGTCCGGGTCGAGGGCGCGCACGGCCTCGAGCAGGGCTGCGTCGTCGGCCGCCTCGTCGTCATCGGCCTCGTCGTCACTGGCACCGTCGAAGTCGCCGGCGAGGACGTCCTCGGCGTCGTGGTCGTGGCCGTGCGCCGCCGCTCCTCGATCGAGCGCGCCGCCGCGCCACATGGCGTCGGCGTCCTCGTCGTCGTCCTCGTCGTCGTCCTCGTCGTCGAGGACGGCATGCCCGTCGAGCTCGACGTGTATCGGGCCCTGCGCCGCACCCGCTGCCCTTGCGCCCGCGCCCTGCGCCGCCGCCTTTTTGCGCCGCTCCTCGGCTGCGGCGGCCCGCGCACGGTCCCGCTCGTCGCGCAAGCGCTTCTCGGCCTCGAGGAGGTCGCGCGGCTTGCCCGGGATGAAGGGCATGTCGGCCTTGAGGGCGCGCGCCGCTGCAGCCGCGTTGGCGCCGACGACACGCCCCTGGGCGTCGCGCTCGGGCTTGCCGCGCGAGCGACCCGGGTCGGCGCGCTCGCGGATGGCGGCGGCGCGCTCGCGGGCGCCGGCGGCACCGATGCCGCCTCGTGCGGCTGCTGCGGCGGCGAGGGCGGCTTGGCGAGGCTGGCGGGCGCCGGCGGCGGGCAGAGGTGCGCGGAGCGCGACGGGCGGGGCGTGGAGCGCCTCTGCGCCCGTCGCGGGCGAGACGGCGTGGCGGCGGTGGCCGGGCGAGTGCGAGAAGAGCTCGCCGGGGAGGAGCCAGTCCTTGGGGGCGTGCGGCGGCAGGCTGAGGCCCTGGTCGGGCTGGGCGGGGCGAGGAGGAGGGGCGCGAGCGCCAGGGCGGGTTGCGGGCGCGACGGGGAACGGCTTGGAGAGGGTTGCAGGCGCGATGAGGGACGGCGAGGTGCGAAAGTAGACGAGGCCGGCGTGGACCGTGTAGAGGGACGAGGTGAGGTCGGCGAGCGAGGTCGAGTCGGGCGCGTCGGGATCTCGTGCGGGCGGTTCCCACCACTCCCACGCCTGGTCGTCGCGGCGGTGTGCGGCAGCGGCTTCAGCGACGGCACGCCTCGCCGCCGCGCCTGGCCCTAGGGCCGCCCGCCCGGGGTCGTCGCCGTCGTCGTCGGGGACGAGCGGCGGGGCGTCTGGCGGCTGAAAGCTGTCCGGGGTCCAGCGGTAC
The DNA here is from genome assembly GCA_920104245.2 of Rhodotorula babjevae. Taxonomy (NCBI): domain Eukaryota; kingdom Fungi; phylum Basidiomycota; class Microbotryomycetes; order Sporidiobolales; family Sporidiobolaceae; genus Rhodotorula; species Rhodotorula babjevae. The sequence goes on from CAKKSZ020000023.1 coordinate 1,427,862, forward strand.
TCTTGCGGGTTGTAGACCGGGTCGGGGAGGCGGCCGTGGTGGTCGAACAGGTGGGCCGAGATCCAGGGCGCGACGAGGAGGCCGCACAGGAAGACGGGGACGAGGACGACCGGGTGCAGGCGAGCGCGGGGCGAGAAGAGGCGGCGTGCGGTGGACCCTGGTGGGGTGCGGCGCTGGAGGAGCTTTGGCGAGGTCGGGTAGTCCCTCGCAGGCTGCCCTGAGCCCCTGTACATGGCGGGCGTGGTCGTGGCCGGGGTCGTCGAGATGAGGACGACGAGGCGAGGCGAGGGCGGGCGGCGCGGGGGTGGTGCGCTCGCTCGAGGGCAGGGGCGTGCCTAGACGAGGTGCGGGTGGGCTGGGTGCTCGTCTGGCTCGCTGAGTGGAGCGTAGAGCGAGAGCGGAGGTCCGCAGAGCAACGACGAGCGCGTCGAGCCACGCACCAACTCGGCCCTCGACCAAACAAGCCCTGCTGCTCGAGCTGCACAGGGCCGGCTGCTCTCGGTACTGCACGCACAAGCTCGCCCGAGATGGCGCCGCACCCTGGGCCCGACGTGACGGCGGCCGCCTCGTCGTCGTCGTCGTCCCTGTCGACCTTCCCGCCGCTCACGCCACAACAGCGACGGCGCATCGAGGACACGCTCGCAAACCTCGAGCCAGACGCCACCACCTGGGCCGACCTCACCCGCGCCCAGCACCGCCTCGCGCAACTCGGCCACCCCACCTCGTCCCCTCTCGCCGACCACGACGACGACCCGGACGACGACAGCCTGTACGAGCTGTGGCTCAAACTCGTCTGGCAGCACGGCGTCACCTGGCACGACAAGTGGGCCGCAGCTCAGCAACCCGCGCCCGTCCAGACGACGACGGCGCCGACGACCCGCAACCACCGCCGCCGCCCTAGCGACAACCTCGACCTCCTGCGCCGCAAGCTCGACCGCGTCTCGCTCGAACCACCTGCATCACCTCGTCGACCGCCCGACCGCCCTCAGTCGACCCCGCCCCGACCGCTCCTCGTGCACCGCCCCGCACCAGGAGGCTACTCGTCCTCCGACGACCAGTACGCCGGCGTCCCCACCCCGCGCGCTCGCCGCACCTCGCTCCTCGACGCGCGCCTTCTCGAGGCCCGCAGGCAGCGCGAGCCTCGACGCGGCCTCGCGACGACCGACGACGACGGCGATGTTGCGCAGCGAGCCGCACTCGCGCCGCCTTTGCGCTCTCGCTCGTCGTTCGGTCGTCCTCGTCCGGGCCCGGTCGACGGCACCGACGATGCGCTCTTCGACAACTCGCCCGCCGCGTACGGGCCCATGCACTCGACGCCTGCGCCAAGGCGTCGTCCGTCGACCTCGACCCCTCGCGCCGCCGTCGCTCCGCCCGTTCTCCCAAGTTCTCCCCCTCCGCCTGCACCCCTCTCTCCCTCACGGCACCCTCTCCTGCACGCGCGCCTCTCGGCCCTCTCGCACCCTCGAGACGCGCCCGATCCCCTTCCCCCACCTCCCGCACGAGCCCCTCCGGCGCGCAACCTCGACGCCCTCGCCCTCTCCTTCTCCCGCCTGCGCCTCCTCCTCCCGACCTTCGCGCATTGGTCCGCCCTCGCTACCTTCCACACGTCGCGCTCAGCCACCCTCGCCGAGCGCCGCGCCGCGTGGCTCGCGCGCTGCGCCTTGCGGACCTGGCGCGCGCGCGTCGAGCGCGTGAGGGAGCTCGAGGCGCGTGGCGAGGGCGTCGCGCACGAGTGGGACCGTGCGAGGGACGAGAAGACGCAGCGAGGCGCGCTCGCGCTGTGGCGCACGCGCAGGCTCGAGCGTGAGCAGGCTCGGGACGAGCAGCGCCGGGCGGTCGAGCGCGACGAGCGCGAGCGCGCACTGCGCCGAGCGCGGGACGATGCGTCGCACATCGTCGAGCGCGGCAGGGCGTCGAGGGCGCTCGAGGCCTGGCGAGGGCGCGCGCGCGAGGCGAGGGCCGAGCGCTTCAGGATGGCGGCGCTCGGCCGCGCAGCGGTGCGGGTCTGGGCGAGCGCGGCAGAGCGCGAGAAGGCGCGCGACGCGGCGCTTGCTGAGGTGGCGAGGGAGCAGTGGGGAGCTTGGGAGGGCGCGAGGGCGAGAGGGGCGTGGGGCGAGTGGTTGAGGAGGACGGCGTGCCGCGTGCGGGAGCGCGAGCTCGTCCGGCGGCGACAAGGCGACGTCAAGCGCGACGTGTGGGACACGTGGACCGACAAGAAGTGCGTTGCTCGTGCCTCCCCGCTCGTGACGGCCCTTGTGCGCACGGACCTACTGACCTCCTCGCCGCTCACAGACGCCAAGCCGACCACGACGCGCACCTTACCTCCCTCGCCTCGACTCACCACGCTCGCCACCTCGCCTCGCTCGCCCTCTCGCAGTGGCGCACCCGCCTGTCGCACCTCTCGCGCCTCTCGCGCGCCGCCGACGCCCGCGCTCAGGCCCTCGTCGCCCGGCGCGCCGCCTCGTCCCTCGTCACCTGGCGCCTCTCGACCCGCCTTTCGCTCCTCGCCCGCGCACGCTCGCACGCCCTCGCCGAGTCGGCCCTCGCAGCCTGGTTGGCCGCGTACGAGCACGTCGAGGTCGAGCTCGCCGGGCGCGCCGACGCGCTCGTCGCCCGCAAGGGCGCTCAGCTGTGCGCCGCTGCGTTCGGCGCGTGGCACGAGGCGGTGCAGCAGAAGCGGCGGCTCGAGGCGGCGGCGCGGGGCGTCGACCGTGCGAGGGTGCTGCGGCGGGTCGTCGGGCGGTGGAAGGCGCGCGAAGAGGCGCAGCGCGTCCAGGCGCGCCGGGCCGACGTCGTGAGGGACTTCATGCAGGTCCGGGGCGCGTGGAGGTCGTGGTGCGAGAAGGCGTGGGAAGGGAGGAGGGCGAGGTGGGAGGACGAGAGGCGGAACGCGAGGAAGAAGGAGGCGTTCGACTGTGCGTCCCCGTCTCTCTCTCCTCTCCACAAACACCTTCGAGCCGGCTTGACTGACGTTACGCGGCTCGCAGTCTGGCTTTCGCAAACTCGGCAGAAGACGCGGGACGAGCAGCTCGTCAATCGGGTGCAGGAGCGGCAGGCCGAGGTGCGCCCGCCTTTCCCTCCTCGTTACGACTCTTTTCCGTGCCGCCCCTGACTCTGAGGCTTCTCGTGCAACAGCGCATCTGCTCGAAGGCGCTCGAGGCGTGGAAGGCGCGCGTCATCGCCCGCAAGTCGCTCGAGCAGGACGCGAGCGCCTTCTTCGGGCGCAAGGCCGTCCTGTGCGTCCCCTCGCTCGGCTCCTTCGCTCGCAAGCTGAACGAGTGCTGACGATCGTCGATAAAGCTCGGCCTTTAAGCGTTGGACGCTGCAAGCTTACCGCGCAGAAGATCGCCTCGTCCTCGCCGACGAGCATCGCGCCGTCAAGCTCGAGGGTGCGTCCTCCCCCTTCGCCTACTGACCACCCGGCCCGCTCGTCCTTACCCTCTCCATCTTTGTGCAGAGCTGCGCGACCGCATCTTCCACGCCTGGCTCCTGTCAACTCGCCGTTCATCGACCTTGCGCTCGCGCCTCTCGGGCTTCCTCGCCGAGCGCGACGAGCGCGACAAGGCCGGCGTGTACGACGCATGGCGCGACAAGGCGCTCAGAGGGAGGGAGCGTGCGGCCGTCGTGCGCAGGGAGGGGAGGGAGCGGGCGCAGGCCTGGGAGCACTGGAAGGGGACGACCAAGGTGCGTCGGCGCTCTCTCTTCTACGCTTGAAGCGGATGACCTGACGCTTTCGCCGCACACAGACCCTCGCCGCCATGCAGCACTACAACTACATTCTGGCGACGCGAGCGTTTGAGGCCTGGCGCGGGTGGACGACGCCGCCGGAGCTCGTCCTGCGCGCCGTCGAGACGGATCACGGCGCCATCACGAGTGCGTCTCGCGCTACCCTCCTGCCGTCGCGACGACACTACTGACCTCCCCGGTCCCGTGCAGGTGGCGCCCTGCAAGTCTGGCGCATCAAGACGAGCGCAAAGAGGGCGCTCAAGTCGCTCAGGTGCGGCGGCTTTCTCCTCGCGCCGTCGGCCTCTCGCGCTGCCTGCAGCTGACTCGTGCACGTACAGCGGCCGCATGCGCCTCGCCAACTCGCTCAACTCGTCGCCGCCCTCGCGCCTGTCGCCCTCGACCCGCCCAATCTACTCGGCAACGAGCTCCCCCTCCTCTGCTCCTCCCTCGCTCCCTCTCCCGGCATCCGCGCCGCGCACCGCACCATCCGCTCCTCTGAGCACGTCACTCGGCTCGGCCTCGGCGTCGACGGCCCCGACCAGCTACCACCCGTCCACCTCGCCGAGCCTGCACCGCCCGCAGCCCGCACGGACCCCTTCACGCTCGACCGCCGCCTCGGCCGCGCCGCAGCGTCCTCGCCTTTCCGCCGAATATGCCGCGTCGCCCGAGCACGCCATGCGCGCCGGGGCGAGGCCTGCGCGCACGGCGCGGTCGCACTCGATCGTGAGCCGGCTCAGCGGCGGGTCGGCGCGGTCCGCGCCTGGACCCGAGGGTTGGCGCGGCGGCGGCGGCGGTGGCGGCGGCGGCGTCTTTGTCTCTTCGGACGAAGAAGAGGACGAGGAGGGGAGCGAGGATGGTCGGTGGCGGCGAGGAGGAGCAGCCGGCGCAGCTACTCGCAGCGAGGGGGGAGGGGTCGGCGAGCGAGATGCAGGGCAGCGCGACGTGCGGGGCGAGTACGCGGCGCTCAGGGCGCGGTTGCGGGCGGCGGCGGTGGCGGCGAAAGGGAGGTAAAGCGAGGCGAGGAGAGCGAGTCGGTAATGCAGCGCGCGGCCGACATGGCTCCCTTTCTAGCCTCTCGCTGCTCTCTCGACGAGACGAAACACGCCCTGACGAGCAAGGACGTCCTGTACAACAAGCTCTGCTTTGCAGCTCGCCGCTCGAGACGACGCCCGCACAGGCTCTCTACTTGGCTCGCCGGTGCACGACCGAGGTGCCGATCTCCTGGTACTCGTCCTTGCCGATCCAGAGCTGCGAGATGCCGAGATTGAGCGTCAGCACGAGAGCGAGAGAATGCGCGAGGCGAGCGTCGAAAGCGAGAGAGGGCGGGTCGCACCTGGTGGAAGGTCCCGAGCGAGGCGAGGATCGACCCGCCGAGCCACGACGTGTGGACGCGCTCGGCCGCCGAGGCAGGAGCATCTGTGAGAGAATTGCGAGGCTCACCATCAGCATGCCTCGACGAGGCGACGAGAGCGGCGGCGAGAGAGGGCGAGGGCGCCGACGCACGGATCTTGACCTTCGTCCCAGGCGCGATCGCGTTGAGCTCGGCCTGGAGGCGGTCGACGAAGCCCGGGATGAGCGTCGTGCCACCGGTGACGACGACGTTGGCGAGCAGGGTCGCCTGGAGGTCCGGGTCGACCTGGACGAGGGTCGACTGGATGAGGCGCGCGAGGGGTTGCAGGGCCGAGAAGGGGTGCGAGGGGATGGTCGAGGCTGAGGGAGGAAGCTGACGCGCGGCAAACTGTGGCACGCAGGAGCGCGTCAGCTATTGCGAGGCGAAGAGCGACAATGGGGACCGAGAGCACGCACGTCGGGAGGAAGGAAGCGCTGCGGGTTGAACAGGATCTCGGGCGTCGTCAGGCGCTGCGCGCCGACGTACGTGTTGAAGCCGTCGGGGAATTCGAACGGCCTCGTCGGCTTCGAGGTGGCGGCGCTGCGACAACGAGGGGCAGGTCAGCTCGTGAGCGAGCGGGCGAAGGCGGGAGGTCGAGGTGGAGGGACGCACGCATCGTCCCACTGCGGCGCGAGCACCTCGCACGTCGCCTCCTTGGTCTCGTGCATGAGCCGCATCTCCTGCAGGTGATGGTAGGACGGCGTCGTCGGCGCGTTCGGGTCGGCTGGATTCGGCACTCGCTCCTCGCTGCGAAACATTACGGCGCGTCAGCTCAGCTGCAGGGACACGTCATAGAGGCCCGAGGACGCACCGCAGCGTCGCCTTGGCCGGTGCTCCGGCATCGACGGGCTCCTTGCTCTTGACGAGGTAGTGCGGCGTGATCGGGATGTTGGCGGCGCGCAGCTGAGAGAGAAGGACCTCGGAAAGGAGCGCTCCGCCCGTCGGCTGCTTCTGGATAGCTGCGAGGGGTACTCAGAGTCAGCATGAGGTCGCGCTCGTGCAGCTGCTGCGGCGACGGGGCGCGCACCTTTCCGCAGGACGAAGCCGTCGTAGACCGGCGTGATGGTCGTCAACTCGTCGCCGATGTCGACGATGAGCGCCGAGCCCTTGCCCGCCGCGAATCTGCGTACGAGTAAGAAGCTCGTCAGCTCTGTCGAGCGGCTGCGGAGCAGGCGCGAGTACAGGAGAGACGGCGACGCACGCGCTCATGACCGCCTTGTCGACGGCGTAGTAGGCCGGGGCCTGCCACGTCTCGAACGCGAGCTCGACCATCTTCTCCTTGTTCTCCTTGGTGTTCCAGCTGGGCTCGGTCGACAGGAGCGGGAACTCGTCGAGCGACTTGATGCGGAGGCGGTCCTTGAACGCGTGGTCGACGGCGCGCCCTGCCGCGTCCCAGTCGGACACGATGCCGTCCTGGACAAAGTTGCTGATGGTGGCGCGCGGGCGGTACAGGTGGATGCCGTTGCCGTGGACGTGGGCGGGAGGTTGCGCCGGGTCGGACGAGGGGAGGGTCGCGTAGGCGGTCGGGAACACGCACTTGGGAGCGTCTTCGCCCGCGTAGCTGTTGCAAGGGGGATTGTCAGTAGCTGAATAGAGGTGCGCCGTCCGCACCCGAGGCCAGGGAGGGCGAGAACGGGCACGAGCTGATGTGGGCGGGGGAGGAGATGAGGACGAGGGCGACTGACCCAGCGCGGACGGATCCAGACTCGATGTCGAGGACGACGGCACCGACCTCGTCGCCTCCGTAGCTGACAGACGGGCTCATGGCGGGCGAGAGCGAGCGTGGTGGAGCGACAGAGGCCGGCTCTCGTCCTCGTCGCGGGGCGGCCGACGACTCGCTCCTCCGCGACGACAGGGCGCTTGCGCGGTAAGGAAAGCTCGCAGTGCAGCACCAACACCTTGACTAGGACTGCCCTACGCATCCGAGGCCTGGCTCGTTGCGAGGCTGGCGAGGTGACTTGCTCCCCGTCCGCCGGCCATGACGAGCTTCCTCGCGCCCGGGGCGCGACTGAAACCGCCAGAAGAGCACGCTACAGGGCACACCTTGCAGTCCAAGCCCTTGCGGCCGCTCTGGGCGAGGAATGCTGAGACTCGCTCTCCTGTCCGCCCCGCCGCACGCCTCGTGCGTCGTCCGCGGTCGCTCTCTCGCCCTCTTTTCCAGCTCGAGCACCTCACGACGAGCCGCCGTGCTCGAGGCGACTGCAGCCACGCTGAGCGCCAGCCACCTCGTGCGCGCGCTGTGCCCCTCGCTCTGCGCCCGCACCCGCCAGCGCCCCTCCTCGTCGCCGACCCTCGTCCTCCTCCGACCTCCTACCGCCGAGCAACCAGCCTCGAACGACCGTCTCGCCCGATCAGGAGAGCCGACGGGAGCGCCACCGCCCAGCGCCACCGCCTCGACCGCGCGGCTCAAGAGCCAGCCTGCTCCTCCTCGTGCCGACACCGAGCCGGCCGTCGTCGCACCGGTCACCTCGTCGGGCATGCCCGCTCACCTGGCAGTGCAGCAAGGTGCGCAGCCTCCCCCTCCTCGTTGAGCCCCCACACGAGCTGCTCCCGCCCGCGAGAGTCCCTCTCGAGCCTCGAGCCGACGCCGCTCGTTCTCACTACGGCGCTCTCACTCACGCTGCCACGTCTTGCAGCTGTCGACTCGGCTCACGTCTACCAGGTCAAGGCGACAAGGCGGGACACGGGCGACCAGGTCACGCTCGCGTACCGCATCGTCGGCGAGGCGGGCCACGGCTCGTTCGGCATCGTGCGCAAGGCAGAGCTGCTGCAAGGCGGCACCGGCGTCGTCGCGATCAAGCGCACCAAGCAGGACAGGCGCTTCAAGGTGCGTCCCTACCTCCTCGCTCGCGCTCTCGTTGCAGGACTCGAGCTCGACGAGCTGACGCTCGCACCCCGTCTCTGTCTGCAGAATCGCGAGCTGCAGATCATGAGCGCCCTCGACCACCCCAACATCGTCAAGCTGCAGCTCTTCTGGTTCGAGGCGTCCTTCTTTGGTGAGGACGAGGAGATCTGGCTCCACCTCGTCTTCGAGCTCGTCGTGCGTCCGCCTTCCCCGAGACTTCCTCCTGCTGGCGCCGAATCGAGGGCTGACCCTGGCCGACGCAGCCCGAGACGCTGCACCGCATGTATCGCAGCTACTCGAGGCGCAACGAGCTCGTGCCCGAGCTCCTCATCAAGCTGTGGATGTACCAGCTTCTGCGCGCTCTCTCGTACCTCCACTCGATTGGCGGTGCGTGCATCTCTCTCTTCGTCTCTCGTACCTGCCGCGTCGACTGACTGACTCGCTGCACCTGCGCGCAGTCTGTCACCGCGACGTCAAGCCGCACAACCTCATGGTCGACCCGGGCTCGGGCCGGCTCGTCCTCATCGACTTTGGCTCGGCCAAAGTGCTCAAGCCCGGCGAGGTCAACGTCTCGTACACGTGCTCGAGGTTTTATCGCGCACCCGAACTCGTCCTCGGCGCGTCGCTGTACACCGGTGCGTCGGCCTCGTCTACCCTCCTCGCTCGGACCCCTCTCGACAAGTCGCTGACCTCGATCGACGAGCGCGCACAGAGTCGATCGGTGCGTCGCCTCCTCGACGCAGATGTAGCACGACTGACAGCTGCTCCGGCAGATCTGTGGTCGACTGGGTGCGTCCTGGCCGAGCTGTTGGCGGGCAAGACGTTCTTCGTCGGGCAAGACGGTCCGTCCCACCTTGCCTCGCGCTCACCCGACGCGCCTCGAGCATGACAGCTGACCTAGTCCCGACCTCGCAGCCGTCGGCCAGCTCGTCGAGGTCATCCAGGTCCTCGGTACCCCGACCCGGCGCGAGGTTCTGGCGATGCACCCGACCTACGCCGAGCACGACTTTGCCCTCGTCGATCCCGTGCCACTCTCCTCTGTGCGTCGCCGCTCATCTACCCCGAGCGAGGAGGACGCAGCTGATCCTCAGGCCGTCGCAGCTCCTCCCGCACGCCTCGCCCGAAGCGCTTGACGTCCTCGCGTCGATCCTCGTCTACACGCCCTCCTTCCGCCCTCGTGCCATCGAGGCCATGTGCCACCCGTTCTTCGACGAGCTGCGCTTCGGCAACCTGCGCCCGTCGAGCGCGAACGGCACGAGTGGGTCGGGGAGGCAGGGCAGGAGGTGGGGGCTCGCCATGCCCGACGGCCAAGCCGTGACGGCGCCGCTCTTCAACTTCTCGGCGCACGGTGCGTGCGTGTTAACCCAACCCGCTCGGGCATCTCAAATAGGCTTGCGCGCCGCTCGCTCCTCGCGTACGCATCTGGCTGACGAGCCTCTCGCACTCTCGCTCCCGCAGAGCTCTCCATCTGCCCCGACCTCAACCCCATCCTCGTCCCCGCGCACGCACGCTCCGCCCTCTTCGTCGGGCCCGAGCGCATCGACCTCGCCCGCTTCAAGCCGATCGACCTGGCGCCCTTGCGGCTTTGTCTCGACTAGTCGCACAGCGTCGCTCCCTCCTCCCTGCTCGTCTCCCACCAGCTCTCGGCATGTACTCCCCCTCTCCGCGTGTCTGCTTGTCCTCGAGGGAATCAGTGCAGTCGTTCTCGTACCTGTCGACGTCCCTAGGTCCACTTTCCCCTTCCGTTCCTCGTCTCGTGTGCGCTTGTCGGGCAGTCTCGCGATCCTCCCCTGCCGTAGCGTCGTGTCAATCTCGTAGCCTGTACAGCCTGCTCGCCTCGCGAGAGATCGGCGTCGAGAGTTAACGAGCGGCGCGACCTTCCCAAATCGACCTTTCCCGCGCGCTCGAGCCCCCAGCTCGTCGAGCACACCCTCTACCCTCGTCGGCTCCTCCCGCAGGAGCAGGCCTGGCGTTGCTCAGCTTGAACGAGCCTGCTGAGGCCCTGTCTGTGCTGCAGTACGGACGAACAGCATGCGGGCCGAACGCTAACCCTCTCCGCTCGAGGTCTGCGCCCGAGTCGCTCGCCCTGCTGCAGCGCTGCGCTCTCCGTCCTTCGAGCACCGCCTCATGATGCTTGCTGCTGCTCGTCGAGCTACTTCAGCAAGCGTCGTCGCCGGTCCGCCACCATGAGGGCGAGGTAGCATCGAAAGTGCGCGCCGACGAGCGAGTGGCGCGAGCTCGCAGGAGCGTACCTAGACTCGACTCGACAGTGAAGCAGGATTGTCTCGTCCGTCTCCTCCTGCTGCCAAGTCGAGAGCCGACCGAGCCGAGAGAGGCGAGCTGAGGTACCGCTCGTCCGCCGCTGCCTCGTCGGCAGGCTCGAGTTTGCCCCGCTGCTCCGATGCAGTCGGCCGCCGAGACGACGAGTGTACACAGCCGTCGTGCGAAGCCGTGCTTGGCTGCTGAGGGGCGCACCGCGCCGCGAAAGGTCGCAGAAAGTGGGCGCGACGGACCCAGGAGAAGCGCAAGGAGACCAGCGCCCAGGCGGCACGGGCAGCCGTGCCGAGTAGCCGAGAGCTGCACAATACCATGGCAAGCAGAGTCGCACAAGTAGTGCAGCGAGTGGCCGAGTGGCGACCCGGAGCCGGTGGGGAGGAGGAGAGGAGGAGGAGGAGGAGGAGATGAAGCTGTCTCTCGCTCACCTGCCCCTCTGCTGCGACGCGGCTGCGTGCAATGGCCTCCTCGGGGCTCTTTCGCGCCTACGCGGCCCTGCTGGCCGGCGCACTCGTGCCCATCGTCGCTGGCTCCCGCTCGAGTCTTGTCGTGCGTCCATCCTCACTTTCTCCCGCGCAAGAGGCTGCTGCTGACCTGCGCGCTCGGTACACACACTTTGCAGATGCCCAAGAGCGCCAAGCGCAAGCTGCGTGCGCTGCAGAGCGCCGAGACGGATGAGGGGAGTCGGGAGGACGACGAGGACGAGGACGAGGTCGTCGAGCGCATGACGGTGCGCTACTTGGGCTCCTCGTGTGCCCTCGGAGCGACGCTTAAGCTAACTCGTGCCCCGCCGTCGCAGCGAGAAGACGCCTACTTCTTCCCCGTCCTCGGCTCCTGCGTCCTCCTGTTCCTCTTCCTCTGCTTCAAGTACCTCGACCCGGTCTGGCTCAACCGCATCCTCGGCGGCTACCTCGCCATCATGGCGGTCGGCGGGCTCTCGAGGACGATGGCCAAGGTCGCTCGAGCGGCGATGGGCGAGACGAGGTACCGCTCGCTGGACCAGGTGCGCCCTCTTCCTCCTTCGTCTCGTCTCTGTGCGGGCGTCGAGCTGACTCGCTTTCGCGCACACAGTGGAAGCTGCTGCTGAGGAAGAACAGGCAGGGTGCGTGGTGCCTCTCCACCTCGTTCCGCTCGGCGTCGAGCCTCTTCTCATCGTTCAGCGACGCCGCTCGTCGCCGAGACGGGTCGGCGACGGCAGTGCTGACTCGAGGAGCGATCTTGATTCTGCAGAGTACCTCAAGCTCTCGTTCAGGTCGATCTACCTCTACGCGGCGCCGTGCGCCGTCCTGCTTTCCGCCGCCCAGATCTACACGGGCAACTGGATCCTCTCGGACGTCGTCGCGCTCGCGTTCGCCTACAATGCCATCTCGCTCCTGTACCTCGACTCGTTCGTCACGGGCTCGATCTTGCTCGGCGGCCTCTTCTTCTACGACATCTGGCGCGTCCCTCTTTGCCTCTCTCCGCTCGACCGCCTCGTGCTGACCCTGCTACCGCCCGTCGCAGGTGGGTCTTCGGCGCAAAGGCTGTGTTTGGCGCCCAAGCGAACGTCATGGTCGACGTCGCTAAGTCGTTCGACGCGCCGATCAAGATCGTCTTCCCCAAGGACCTGGCGACCGCGAGCGACTTTACCCTCCTCGGCCTCGGCGATATCGTCCTGCCTGGGTGCGCCGCCTCCTGAGCTTCTCGCAGCAGGCCCACAGTGACGCTGAATAACCCTGAGGCACCCCCCGCAGCGTCTTCCTCGCTCTCGCCTTGCGCTTCGACTACCACCTCGCGCTCGAGCGCGCCGCCGTCCCCTTCAAGCCTCACGCCGAGCGCTTCGCCAAGCCCTACTTCTACTCGTGCTTCGTCGCCTACGTCTGCGGTGCGTCGCGTCGCTGTCTCCGCCCCTGGCCGACGCGCTGACGCACGGCCCGCTCCTGCAGGCCTCGCCACGACGATCCTCGTCATGCACTCGTTCCGAGCCGCACAGCCGGCTCTGCTCTACCTTTCGCCGGCGTGCGTCGTCAGCGTCGTGCTCTGTGCGCTCGTGCGAGGCGAGAGCGCCAAACTGTGGGCCTACGTCGACGGCGAGCAGGAGGAAACAGGCGCCGGCGAGGGAGCGGGCAAGGAGAAGAAGGAGCAGTAGGTTGTGCCTCGATAGATGTTGCTGTGCAATAGACTGTGCCGTCCGGGTGTAGGACTGCAGCCCTGTACGAGAATCGGCAAGGTCGCGCGTGTTTCGGTCCAGCCGGAGTTGCGCGACGACGGCGAGGAGGCGAACGTGCCCTTGCTCAGCTCTAGCTCGCTCACCTCGCTTCCGTGAGCGCTGCTTACTGCGTCAAGCACTTATCGTCGCCTGTCCACGAGCTCTGCGCGCGCTCAACGACGTCCAAACACCCTCCCCTCTTCGTCGACCTCGATCACCCCGTCGACGACCTCCCCTCGCCTCCTCCTCCCGCCATGTCGCACCAGACGCAGCCGTCGCAGCCGCAGGGCCAGGGCAACGGCCAGTTCTCGTTCCAGACCTACTTCCAAGAGCGCCAGGCGGACCTGCCGTTCCACCAGAAGCCCGAGCCCAACTCGACCGCCCTCCGCATGGAGCGCAAGCCGTCTGACCTAGGCCCCGACGGTGAGTTCCGCGTCAGTCTTACCACACAACCTGCATGGCGCAGGCCGGAGCGCACGCGGGCTCACAGAGGATGAGCGCTGACTCGGCCCCACGCCTCCCTCCCTCCTCGCAGGAACGCCCGCCCGAGAGGGCGTCGACGCCGACCTTCCCGCCTGGAAGAGGCTGCCTGCCTGGTTCTACATCGTCGCCTGGATCGCCACCTCGTCAGCTGTCATCCTGCAGGTGGGCCCTCTTCCTCTCCGGGCAGCAGACCCTCGCCGACCGGTCCCGCGAGCCCGTGCTGACCAGCGGCTTGCTCGTCCACTCGCAGAACAAGTACATCCTGTCCGACCTCGGCTTTAAGCATCCTGTCGCCCTCACGACGATCCACCTCCTGTTCCAGACGATCGCGACCCGCCTGCTCCGCCGGTACACCAGCATGGTCGACAAGGCCAAGGAGCTCGAGGCGACGGGCGTCATGAACCGCGAGGCGTTCCTGCGCAAGATCGTCCCAGTCGGTTTCCTCTTCTCGGCGTCGCTCGTCCTCAGCAACTGGGTCTACCTCCGCCTGTCCGTCTCGTTCAGTATGTCGACGACCCGCTCTGCTCTCTCTCCTCGAGCCTCGGCTGACACTTGCTGCCCGCGTTCGCAGTCCAAATGATCAAGGTGAGCCTGTCGAGAATGTCTAGTGATCGAGGATCGGTGGCGAGGGCGCGGAGAAGGAGCTCGACGGACGTGCTGACGGCGACCCCGTGCGCACAGGCCTTCACGCCCGTCTCGGTCCTCCTCGTCTCGGCCGCATTCGGCCTCAAGGAGCTGACGCGCAAGATCCTCTTCATCGTCTCGCTCATCTCGTTCGGCGTCGCGCTCGCGAGCTACGGCGAGCTCGACTTTGAGATCTGGGGCTTCCTCGTCCAGGTGCGGAATCGCGCTCTCCTTCCGCCTCCTTCGCCGCGCCTGCTGCTGATACTCTTCCCGTCCTGCTGCAGGCTCTCGCAATCTGCATCGAGTCGTGCCGGCTCGTCCTCGTGCAGAAGCTCCTCCAGGGCTTTGGCCTCGACCCGATCGCGTCGCTGTACTACATGGCGCCCGTCTGCCTTGCCATCAACGCCGTCATCCTCTTGCCCGTCGAGGGGTTCCAGGTCTTCGAGGACGCTGTTAGCCTCGTCGGCATCCCGTACCTCTTCTTCAAGTGAGCCCCTCCCTGGCGCTCTCTCTCCCACCCCCCTCGTCCTTCCGCCCTCGCTCCTTCCCCTCTCCTCCGTCTCCCACGGCGCCCTCGTCTCTCTTGCTCCACCTCTCTCGCTCAGTCTCCCTCGCTCGACCCAGACGCTGACCCTCCGCTCGCACAGTGCGTGCCTCACGTTTGCGCTCAACCTCGCCTCGGTCTCGCTCATCGGCAAGGCGTCTGGCCTAGTTCTCACCCTCGCAGGCGTGCTCAAGGACGTGCGCTTGTTCTCTCACCTCGTCTGCGTCTCGTCGAGGTCGTCGAGCTGACCCAGCACCTCCTCCCCGGCCACAGATCCTCCTCATCGCCGGCTCGTGGGGCATCCTCGGGTCGACCATCACGGGCACGCAGATCCTGGGCTATGCCGTGGCCCTCGCAGCGCTCGTGTGGTTCAAGCAGCAGTAGACGGTGGTTCCTCGCGCGGCGTCTCTTTCCTGCACGGCGTCGTCGCTCGGTGCGCCAGGCGCGGCGCAGCTGCATCGACGGTCTCTTCTATCGAGCAGGGCGGCTTTCGGGTTCTGTGCTGCAGCGAGGAGAGACGGCAGGCTCGAGCTTGCGACGGCGAGAGCGAGTCGAGTGGCCCTCCACGCGCTCGAGAGCATTTGCCGCTCGAGGGTCCGGGAGCCGCTCCCCGCCGATCTCGCCGCTCGAGCCGAGCAGGACGGAGGCTGCGAGCTGCATGCGGGCGCCGTGGTTGAGCGAGTGCGGCGAGCGGAAGCCATGATCCGGGGCGAGCGAGGCGTGCGGGGCCGCGAGAAAGCTCCGCGCCGCCGGCCTCTCTTCCCTCCCCTCCACACTCGCTCTGCCAGCTCGCACAGCTTCATCCACCTCACCAGAGCACTTGCCGACGACAACATGTGCGCTCCCGCAGCCTCCTTCGCCGCGTCGTCGCTGTCTGCTCGCCGGCTGACCCATTGTCCTCGCCCTCGCGTCTGCAGGATCAGCATCGACCTCGACCCGACCACGGGCTTGCCCAGGGGAGCCAGCACAGTGCCCTTCACCGTCGGGGACCACCCGGCCGGCCACAGCGGTCGCAGGCTCAAGGTTGCGATGAGTGAGTCGCCCTCTCGCCTCCACCCCCCTCGGCGGAAGATGCCCCTCGCCCTCGTCTCGCAGCTGACGGTCTCGCTGTTGATCGCACGCAGTCGGCGCTGGATTCTCGGGCATCATCGCCGGCATCCGCATCGACCAGAAGCTCAAGAACGTCGACCTCGACATCTTGTGCGTTCCCCCACCTGAGCCCGATCTTCTTGCCCTGTGCTGACGAGCTCGCACCCTCGCAGCGAGAAGAACCACGAGGTTGGCGGTACCTGGCTCGAGAACAAGTGAGCCCGCTCGTTCGCGCAGCCCTCGTCGTCGCAAGCCCGAGCTGACCCAACCCCCACGTCCCCCTCCTGCAGCTACCCTGGGCTCTGCTGCGACGTGCGCTCGATTCGCGCGCTCGTGTGAGCTCTTGAAGCTGACCCAGGATCACCCCGCAGATCCCCGCTCACTGCTACAGCCTCACCTTCGAGCCCAACGTGCGCCCCGCCCCCCCTTTCGACGACAGCTCGAGGCGTCGCTGATCCATGCCCTCTCCGCATGCAGTACCGCTGGAGCCACTTCTACGCCGCTGGGCGCGAGATCCTCGCCTACCTCAAGCGCGTCGCCGCCAAGTACAAGCTCGAGCGCTTCCTCCGCTACGGGCACAAGCTGACGGCGGCCAAGTGGAACGACGACACCAAGCAGTGGCACCTGTCGTTCGACCTCGTCGACGAGCAGGGCAGCAAGCACGGCGAGGTCGAGAAGGTGGCCGACGTCGTAATCCAGGGCATGGGCGGCTTGTCGAGGTGGGACTGGCCGAGCATCGAGGGGATTCACGACTACAAGGTGCGCTCGCTCGACCCGCTCTCGCCTGCCTTCCGCACCTCGCACCCGACTGACGCCCGTGTGTGCTGCCTGCAGGGGACGAAATACCACTCGGCGTCGTACCCGGTCGGGCCCGAGGCGGAGAAGGGCAAGACGGTCGCCGTCATCGGCTCTGTGCGTCTCTCTCTCCGTCTTTCCGCCTGGTGCATCCGCGTGACCTCACGAGCGTCGCGCGGCACCGCCGCCGACTAGTGACGGCAGACGGACACGCTTCGCTGACGCTCTCTTTCGCCGCGCACAGGGCTCCTCCTCGATCCAGATCGTTCCCGCCCTGCAGCCGTACGCCAAGCGCGTTGACAACTTTGTGCGAGGTCAAGCCTGGATCGCGACGCCGTTCGCCTCGACCGAGCTCCTCAAGCGCAACCCGGACGCGAGCAACTACGCCTTCACCGAGGAGGAGAAAGACCGGTTCGAGCACGACGCCGAGTACTACAAGGAGTTCCGCAGCACGATGGAGCGGGAGCTCAACGGCGTGCACGGTGTCACGCTGCAGGGCAGCGAGCTGCAGAACGGCGCGGTCGAGGCGTTCCGGGAACTGAGTGCGTCGACCTCGTCCTCTTTGTCCTGCGTTGCCCCACCATCCCTCGCGCAGTCGTCGCAGTGATCATCCACTGACTCTTCATTGCCCCGGTCGTAGTGCAGAGGAAGCTCGCCTCCAAGCCGCACATCGCCAAGGCGTTCATCCCCAACTTTGCCGTCGGGTGCCGGCGACTGACGCCGGGTCCGGGCTACCTCGAGGCGCTCGTCGAGCCCAACGTCGACTTCATCTCGACCGGCATTAAGCGCATCACCGAGACGGGCATCGAGACGGTCGACGGCGAGCACCGCGAGTACGACACGATCGTCTGCGCAACTGGGTCCGTCTCCCCTCGCTGGCTCGTGCCGCCTCCTCGTCTCGCCTCACTGACGTCCTCTACTCGCAGGTTCGACACGACCTACACACCACGAGTGCCCATCAGTGCGTCGCCCTCCTCGTCTCGCTCTCCTCCCCGCTCGGTCCCCCTCTCGGTTGGCCTCCGCCGGCCCCTCACCCGCTCGCCGCCTCGCCCCGCATCGCTCCACCTCCTCGTCCACGCGCCGCTCTCGCACAAACGCCGTCTCTGGCGATGTGCGCCGTCACGTCTCGAGCGGCGTGCTGACCCTGTGCGCGCGCAGTCGGGCGGAATGGGACCAACGTGAAGGACCTGTGGGGCGACAAGCATCCTTACCCCTCGCACTACCTCTCGATGGCAATCGGGCCCGACCACCCCAACTTCGTGCGCCTCTCTCGACGTCTTCCTGCCCGGGCCCGAGCGCTGACTCGGACCTCCTCGCCGGCTCGCAGTTTGTCGTCAACGGGCCCAACTCGTCCCTCGGCAGCGGTTCGCTCCTCGTCCTCTTCGAAAAGGAGATCGACTACATCGTCGAGGCGCTCGACAAGATGCTGCGCGAGAACATCCTCGCCATGTCGGTTAAGCAGGAGGCGGTCGACGGTCCGTCGCCTTTTCACCAGCTGTCGACGAACACGGTAGCTGACGCCGCCACGCTCGTTCGCAGACTGGATGGAGTACACGCACGAGTACTTCAAGAAGACGGTCTTCTCGACCAAGTGCCGCAGCTGGTACAAGAAGGGCCTCGAGGGTGCGCACCTTCGTCCTCGGCCCCCGCCGCTGTACCCGCTCTCGACGCTGACCCGCTACCCCTCGCTCGCTCGCAGAGGGACCCGTCTGCGCTCTCTGGCCCGGCTCGGCAGGTCATGCACTCGCCGTCATCTCGCACCCGAGGTGGGAGGACTTTACGTTCGAGTGCTCGAACCGCAACCGCTTCGGCTGGGTCGGCGACGGCTGGAGCCGGGAAGAGCTCGAGGGCGGCGACACTGTGCGTCTCGAGCACCTTTCCTCTCCTCGAGCACGCCGAGCGCTGGGTCGTGACGCCGGCTTGAGCGAGCTGTGCTGACCTCGCTCCTCCTGTTCCCTCTTTGCCTCGTCCGCCCCCGCAGGCCTACTACCTCGACCAGATCGACCAGCCGCCCGTCCCGAAGTGAGGCGTCGAGGACGGTGGCGGAGGAACGCCGAGCAGGTCCGTGCGGGGGTGCAGGTCGAGGGAGGGGAGATTCTCGGGCGCGAGGACTGGGTCGGTTGCAGTCTGGTAGTCATGGAAGCAGCTTCGAAGTCATCGTGTCCGTGCGCCGCGTTCCCGCTTCGACGAGAATTGAGGATCAAGGTCAGCGCGAGAGCGGGCGCGGAGCAGAAACTCGCCCGACCCGTCCGCCCGGTTCGTC
This sequence comes from Rhodotorula babjevae, assembly GCA_920104245.2. Taxonomy (NCBI): domain Eukaryota; kingdom Fungi; phylum Basidiomycota; class Microbotryomycetes; order Sporidiobolales; family Sporidiobolaceae; genus Rhodotorula; species Rhodotorula babjevae. The sequence continues at coordinate 1,446,083 of CAKKSZ020000023.1, forward strand.
GCGCTCGTACAGTATCGCCCGCTCTCGCCTCCTCCTCAACCCCTGCGAGCCAGCGCTATGTCCTACGTCGTCAAGGACAGCTACGAGCTCTTCCTGGCGGGCAACGCCGTCAAGGGCGAGGCCGAGCCGTGCGTCCCCCTCCTCATCATCATCCCCCCGCTCGAGAGCTCGCTCACACCTTGTCCCATCGCAGGATCGCCGTTGAAGACCCATCTACGGGCAAGACGATCGCCTACTGCGACGCTGCAAGCCCGGCGCAGGTCGCTCAAGCTATCGCCGATGCGCAGGAGGCGTTCGACTCGGGCGTGTGGAGCAGGAGGGCTCCCGCCGACCGGGCTGCAGTGGTGCGTGAGCGTTGATGCCACTGTCGAAGGCCTTGAGCTGACCTACAGATCCTATTTGCAGATGTCCGACATCGCTCGCGCTTTCTCGGCCAAGGTCAAGGACCTCGCCGTCCTCGAGAGCATGCAGACTGGCCGGTGCGCCTCGTTCAGTAGCTCGTCGTTCGAGGCATCGCGCTGACATCCAGCCTCGCAGACCTTACCGCGAGATGTCGATCCAGCTCGGACGGCTGCACGAGTGGTTCGAGTACGCCGGCGCGCTCGCCCGCACCGAGGAGGGGTCGACCCAGCCCGTCCGCGGCAGCTTGCTCAACTTTGTCAAGCGCGAGCCGCTCGGCGTGTGCGCCCTCATCTCGAGCTTCAACCACCCGCTCCTCATCTCGATCAAGAAGCTCGGTGCGGTGTCTCCTTCAGCTTGCTCGTTCGCGCCTCGCTGACTCTCTCCCCTCGGCGCAGCTTTTGCTCTCGCTGCAGGCAACTCGGGTGCGCCATGAGCTCGCACTCTCCGCTTATGCCGCGACGACGCTGACATTTTCGCCCGCTGCAGTCATCCTTAAGCCGTCGGAGCTCGCGCCTCTCTCGGTTCTCGAGCTCGGCAAGATTGTACAGTCGGCCGGCCGTGCGTCCTCTCCCTCTCGCTCAGCCTTCATCTCGGTGTCTGCAGAACTTGTAGCTGACGAGCTCGTGCGACCAGTTCCCGACGGCGTCCTCAGCATCCTCCCAGGATTCGGCTCGTCGACCGGCGCCGCGCTCGTCTCGGATCCGAGGATCAAGAAGGTCGACCTTACCGGTGGGACGGCAGCAGGACGTGCTATCGGCGAGGTCGTCGGGAGGAACCTCGCGAGCTACACGGCCGAGCTGGGCGGCAAGGCGCCGATCGTCGTCTTTGGTGCGTCGCCGTCCACCGGCGCTCGAGCCGCTTCACCTCACGTTGACGACTATGTCCTTGTGCTTGCAGACAACGTCGACATCGACGTCGCCGTCAACGGCGTCGCGTTTGCGTCCTTCATCGCTTCCGGCCAGACGTGCGTCGCGGGTACGGCAGCTCCTCTCACTTGCCCTCTCGCTCGCCACGGCGCACTGACGCTTCCGCGCACACCCAGGCACGCGCATCATCATCCACAAGTCGATCTTCGACGCGTTCGTCTCCCGCTTATCGTCCAAGTGCGCCTCGATCGCTCGCCGCATCGGCTCGCCGTTCAACAAGGACTCGATGATGGGCCCCGTCATCTCTGCGCGGCAGCTTGGCGTCGTCGAGACGCTCGTCGAGAGCGCGAGGAGTGACGGCGCGACCATCGTCTGCGGCGGGCAGCGGCTCGAGGGCGCATCAGGCCTGGACGGGCACGAGCTGTCGAACGGGTGCGCTGCCTCCTCTCTCTTCCGTCTAGCCATCGTCTCGGCGGCGACGAGCTCATGCCCAACACGTCGTTCGCAGCTACTTCTACCCGCCGACGCTCATCACCGGCAGCGGGTCGGTCCCCGCGACCTCGCTGCGCATTTGGCGAGAGGAGGCGTTCGGGCCTGTGCTCGTCCTCGTTCCCTTCGAGACCGAGGCAGAGGCCATCGCGCTCGCCAACGACTCGGAATACGGCCTTGGTGCGGCTGTCTCTTTTCGCGCAGCTCAATTTCGCCCGATTCACTGACCTCGACCCGCTCGGACCCTCCTTCTTCCCTCGCTCGTCCGCTCGCAGGCTCGGCCATCTGGACCCGCGACGGCGCCCAAGCCCTGCGCGTCTCTTCTGCTCTCGACCACGGCCTGTGCTGGATCAACACGCACCACCGCAACGACCCGTCGTCGCCCTGGGGCGGTTTGAAGAACTCGGGCGTCGGGCGCGAGAATGGGCACGAGGCGTACCGCGCCTACACGCAGAGCAAGAGCGTCGTCATCAATTACTCGACCGAGGAGGAGAGTCGGGTCATGGACGAGTGCGTCCTCCGCTCCTTCTCGTCATGCTCTCGCCGTCGCACTTCGCTGACCTCGTCGCCCTCGCAGCTGGTTCCGGGAGGAGGATCGTGAGGTGCGGTACGGCTAGACTGTGTAGCCTGTTTTAAAGCCGCTCGAGAAGTACGACCCGAGAAACACGACCCGAGAAGAGAGAGCGAGAGAGCCAGAGAGCGACAAAGCGTGGGCGAGAGGACAGGAGGCCGAAAAAACGAGAGGCGCTTGCTAACGAAGGAGGACCTTCCGCAACCGTGTCGATCTGCTGACTGATGTCGTCCTCGTACGACGGTGAGGGGAGCGAGAGCTCGAAGAGATGCAGGATGGAGGTCGTCGCGCCGTGACGAGGCCCGTGCGCGACCAGGAGGCGGGGCAGAGGAGCTCGCTCAAAGTCTGCGATACTCGTCCCCGAGCTTCGCCAGCAGTCCTCGAGAGCATCTAGCGAGACGATCTGAGGACCCTCGAGGGCAGAGAGGGAAGACGGCGCGACCGAGTCGGCGCAAACTCGCAGGAGATTGAGGCTCGAGCAGGTCCTTGTCGACCAGGACTCGTTACAGAGCTTGTAAAAGGCTCTCGGTCTACTTCTGTGGTCCTCGTATGAAGGTGAGGGGAGCGAGAGCTCGAAGAGATGCAGGATGGAGGTCGTCGCGCCGTGACGAGGCCCGTGCGCGACCAGGAGGCGGGGCAGAGGAGCTCGCTCAAAGTCTGCGATACTCGTCCCCGAGCTTCGCCAGCAGTCCTCGAGAGCATCTAGCGAGACGATCTGAGGACCCTCGAGGGCAGAGAGGGAAGACGGCGCGACCGAGTCGGCGCAAACTCGCAGGAGATTGAGGCTCGAGCAGGTCCTTGTCGACCAGGACTCGTTACAGAGCTTGTAAAAGGCTCTCGGTCTACTTCTGTGGTCCTCGTACGAAGGTGAGGGGAGCGAGAGCTTGAAGAGATGCAGGATGGAGGTCGTCTCGCCGTGACGAGGCCCGTGCGCGACCAGGAGGCGGGGCAGAGGAGCTCGCTCAAAGTCTGCGATACTCGTCCCCGAGCTTCGCCAGCAGTCCTCGAGAGCATCTAGCGAGACGATCTGAGAACCCTCGAGGGCAGAGAGGGAAGACGGCGCGACCGAGTCGGCGCAAACTCGCAGGAGATTGAGGCTCGAGCAGGTCCTTGTCGACCAGGACTCGTTACAGAGCTTGCAAAAGGCTCTCGATCTACTTCTCAAAAGCTCGACAGATGTAGGACGGAGCTCGTCTCGCGTCGCAGCTGGTTTTGGGAGGACGCTCGCCAGGCGCGGTACGGCCAGACGGTGCATAATGCCTGCCAGCTACTCAAGAAGCACGACCCGTGAGGAACGAGAGCGAGAGCGAGAGAAAGCTAGGCCGAGAGGACGAGAAGCGCCATGCCGAGAGTTCAGGACGCTCGACGGTGAGCAGGCTTTCTCGACAGACGTACAGGTCAACAAGCGCATAGCGCGCCTCTTTTCAGTCCGTCGAGCCATCTACAAAGGAGCTGCGGTCCATCTAGAGCGCCTTGAGGACGACGTCGGTCACCTCGTCGGTGCTCATCTTGCCGCCGAGGTCGGGCGTGACGTGGCCAGCACGGATCGCGCTGTCGACGGCGTCGTAGATCTTGGCCGCCGGCTCGACGTAGCCCATGAACTCGAGCATGAGGGCCGCCGAGCGGATCGACGCGATCGGGTTGGCGATGGACGGGACGCGGTCCGCGATGTCGGGCGCCGAGCCGTGAACGGGCTCACCTGCGAGACGCGGGGAGTGGCGTCAGGACGGCGACGAGGTGCTGCAGGGAGAGAGAGGACCGAAACGAACCCATGATGAACGAGTCGCCGACGTTGACCGACGGCACGAGGCCGAGCGAGCCGACGAGCGCGGCGGCACCGTCGCTGCGAGCGAGTCGAGGCGAGTCAGCACTTCTCTAGCTGAGAGTCGAGCATCTCGAAGCGCGAGGCGACGTAAGTGCGGCAGCGCCGCTCGAGCCGATGAAGGCGAGGAGGAAGCGGGAGCTCACGAGACGATGTCGCCGTAGAGGTTGGGGCAGACGAGGGTCGAGAGCTTCTCCGGCTCACGGAAAAGGCTGCGAGCGCAGGTGAGGAGATGTCAGCTGCAGGAGACGAGCGCAGGATGACGGCGAGAGAGAGAGAGAGAGAGAGAGAGAGAGGGAGGGAGGGACGAGTGACGCACCGGTAAACGAGCGAGTCGACGATCTGCTCATTGACCTCAACATTGGGGTACTCGGCCGCCACCTTGCGCACACTCTCGCGGAAGAGGCCGTCGGTGACGCTCAGGACGTTCGACTTGTGCACGATCGTGACGGTCGGGCCGCCGGTCCAGCCGTACGCGCTCGCCGCCGTGCCGCGCTGCTGCTTGACCTGGGCGGCCGCGAGCGCAATTTCGAACGCCATGCGACCGATGCGGGTCGACGCACGCTCCGAAATCTGGCGGGTCGCGCGCGCGACGCGGCCCTGCGGCGTGTCCTCGATGGTCTCCTGCTTGACGTACTGCGAGGAGAGGACGAGCAGCACGAGCCGGGCCAGCGTCAGCTTGCGGGAACGAGGTCAGTGCGAGGGAGAGCGGGAGCACGCACGAGGCACTCGGTGTTCTCGCGGACGATCGTCATGTCGACCATGCGCGGGTCGTGGCCCTCGACGCTCTTGACGGGGCGGACGTTGGCGTACAGGTCCATCTCCTTGCGCAGGGCGACGATGGGCGACGAGTAGCCGGCGACCTTGTGCGAGGGCGACGAGACGGCGCCAAACATGGCGGCCGTGCACTCGGACTTGAGCGTGTCGATCGTCTCCTTGGGGAGGGCCGTGCCCGTCTTCTGGAAGTGCTCGAAGCCGGCATCGAGGGCGACAAAGGTGGGCTTGGGGATGCCCGGGACGGCCTCGAGGACGCGCTGCGCCGCCTGCGGACGTGTGCAGAGAGCGAGTCAGCTCCGAGGCCGGCCGTCGAGGAGGGAGCGGGAAGGAGGGCGCACGGGAAGGACGTTGCGGCCGATACCGTCGCCGGCAATCATGCCGATGCGAAGAGTCTTGGCGGACTCGCGAAGGGCTTGCATGGCCATCTGCGGGTCGGCGAGGGGCCGGCGGGATGAGGTCGCGAGGGGGTCGGCAAGGAGGAGGGGAGGAGACAAGGAGAAGGTTGGTCAGCTACAGCAGCTCGTTGTGCGGAGTTCAAGCCTGCTCCGAAGGCCTGCTACACGCCGCCTTATGGTCCCTACCGCCTGCGGCGCTCGCTCGCCGTGGACTCTTGCCGCGGGAAGCTTGACTCGGGGCGCAGGCCCGCTACGGCAGCTCCGGCTTCGTGGCTGCCCAGCACAGCGGGCGCACGATATGGAGAGAGGAGAGCGGCGGTACTCACGGTAGCTGAGCTGTCGCGAGCGAGAGGAGGAGAGCGAGTTGGTCGTCAGCGAGAGATGAAGGCGGAGGCGAGCTCTGGCCTCGCGCACCGGCTCCGGGCACGGCAGGGATGCGCTCGTGCACGAAGCAGAGTGCCTGAAGCCCAGACTCACAGTGGTACAGGTTGTCGAGGCGAAAGGCGGAGCGCAAGCGGGCTCGACCTCGGACAGAACCGCTCGCCGCTCGCCGGCTTCGCTTCGGCACAGCCAGGCCAGCTCGCAGCGCTCTCGACTGACTCCCAAGGACACAATGTGCGGCGATAATCGTGACAACATGTTGCATCCGTGCGGAAAGGCGACGAGGAGGGGGAAGAGCGGGAACCGGACAACTGCCTGCGACAACCGGGGAGAGCGTGCGAGGAACCCATGCGAAAGAGTGCGAGCCGCCATGCTCGTCTAGAAGAGCGTGTCCTGCAGCGACGTGCCGGGCGAGAGTGTCAGCGTCTGGATCTGTGACTGACGAGGTGAAGCCCGAGCGCACCTCGTCGCGGAGGTACTCGCCGACGTCTCTGCGACCAGGGACAAAGAGGGAGAGTCAGCCTGGCACGACGAGCTCGTGACGAGCGAGGGCACGTACGCCTGGTTGAAGACGACGATGGCGGTCGGGTCGAGCTTGCGAGTGTCGACCGTGCTGCGGGCCGTCACGCCAAAGCCCTGCGCGCGCGAGGACACGGAGAGAGTCAGCGCCGGACCCGATGCGGCGAGCGCGGCGGGGAAGAGAGGACGCACGAGCGGCATGTCGTTCATCGAGTAGATGACGACGCCCTGGTGCTCGGTGATGTCCTCGCTCGTCTTGCCGACGTGCGCCTTGACGACGTGATTGCCGTACAGGAACGGCATCTCGCCGTTGCCCTTGATCCAGACCTGCACGAGCGACGGAAAAGGGAGGCGGAGAGGGAGATGAAGGGAAGAGGTCAGTCCGGGCGCGACGGGCGACGGTCGTGCGGCTGACCTTGTGCTTGGCGTAGCGGCCCATGAGGTCAAGTGCGGTGACGTGCAGGCGGAACTTTTCCGTCTTGGAGAACTTGCCGAGGCAGACGCCGAGCGAGATGAGGTTGGCGCGCGGGACCGAGATGGCCTGGCGGAGGAGCGACTCGCGGACGTAGTAGACGCGCGAGCGGTGCAGGCGGAAGACGTGAGGCTGCAGATCGGTGGACGACGGTGTCGCAAGGCGAGAGCAGCGTCGCGCAGAAAGCGAGGCGAGGTTGAGGCGGAGATGAGGAGGAGGCGGTGCGGGTCGAGGAGGAGGAGGAAGGCGAGCGAGGTCAGCACTGTGGGTCCTGTCGGGCCGGGACCTTGCTGCACATGCTCGTGCTGGAGCTACAGTTCTGGCCTCGCCTGCCCGCCTGCACGGGACAGCGAGCGGGCTGCCCCACTCGAGGCGAGCTCGTCCGTGCTCCAGCGGGGCGACTCGGCGGCGTCGTCTCGAGGCGGCTCGGGCAGGAGCTGGAGCGAGAGAGGAAGGGAGACTTGCGTCTTCAGGCGTGTCGACCAGGTGAACGAGGTTGGGGCCGAGGTAGTTGGCGAGCTTGGCGAAGAGCGTCTTGGTCTCGGACTCTGTCAAGGGACGCACTGCGGGTTTGGCGAGGCGTCAGCTGGTGCTGTAGCTCGTGCAGGTCTGGCAAGGTGCTCACTGGCAGGCTTGAGGGTGGAGAGGACGAGCGAGGTGCGAGATGAACGACTCGCCTTCGCCGTCGCCGCCCAAGTCGAAACACGGCAGTCGCTCAACCTCGCCAGACTGCCGAGTGGGTGGGCTAGGTGGCCCGATGAGCACTTCGTACCGAAGCTGCAGCAGCTGAACCAGCACTCGACCAAGGCGGGTTGGCCGGCTCCACCTTGCGCGCGCTCGTCGTCCGCTCGCCGCTCTCGTCTCTCGACTCTGCTCCGCCCACCGTGTGCGCCCAGCTGCCGCCATGCACCGCAACTCGTACGACAACGACAACTCGACCTTCTCCCCCCAGGGCCGCCTCCACCAGGTCCGCTCCCCCTCCTCCTCCTCCTCCCCCCAGATGACGCGGCTCGTCGTGCTCACCCTCTGCCCGCCGTGCAGGTCGAGTACGCCCTCGAGGCCGTCAAGCAGGGCTCGGCCTGCGTAGGCCTGCGCTCCGACACCCACGTCCTCCTCCTCGGCCTCAAGGTCCGCCTCGCGTCCTCGTCGTCTCCCTCATCGCCCCCGCTCGTCCTGGCTCACCTCGCACCCTCTCCCTGCCCTCGCAGCGCTCGACCGGCGAGCTCGCGAGCTACCAGAAGAAGCTCATCCGCATCGACGACCACCTCGGCATCGCCATTGCCGGCCTCACCTCGGACGCTCGTGTCCTCTCGTCCGTCCCCTCTCCACCTCGCGGCCTCGCTCTCCCGGCCACCTCGCTGACCTTCCTTCTCGCGCTCCCCCGCAGCAACTTCATGCGCACCCAGGCCATGTCGTCGCGCATGCTGTACAACCGCCCTCTGCCCGTCAACCGCATCGTCAACGCCATCGCCGACAGTGCGTGGCTCTCCTCCCTCGCGTTTGCGAGCCCTTCACTGACAGCTTGCCCTTCCACTCGCAGAGGCGCAGATCAACACGCAGCACTATGGTCGGCGACCGTACGGTGTTGGTCTCCTCGTTGCCGGCTGCGACGTGCGTCCTCGCTCCTCTCCCTTCCCGCTCACGACCTAGTCGCACACCGCCCTCGCGCTCTCGGGCGAGCGTCGCCATCTCTTCAGACGTCACGAGCTGACGTTTCCCTCGCGACTCCTGCAGGACCTCGGCCCGCACCTGTACGAGTTCTCGCCGTCGGGCGTCTGCCTCGAGTATTTTGCCCAGTCGATCGGTGCGCGCTCCCAGTCGGCCAAGACGTACCTCGAGGCCAACTTTGCGTCGTTCGCCTCGGCGTCGCTCGACGAGCTCATCAAGCACGGCCTCGAGGCCCTGCGCGACACGCTCCAGCAGGACAAGGAGCTGAGCATCCACAACACGAGCATCGGCGTCGTCGGCCCGGCGGGCGAGGAGCCCTTCCACATCCTCGAGGGCGAGGCGCTCGAGCCTCATCTCGCGCGCTTGAGCCCGAGGGACGACGCGCCGCAGCCGACGGCCCCGGCGACCGACGTGGCGGGCGAGGGTGCGGCGCCGCCGCCGCCGACGGGCGACGCCGCGGCGGCACCCGCGCCGGCGCCGGCACCAGGAGCGACCGACGCTGCCGCAGATGGCGACACGATGCAGACGGACTAAGCGGGCGGGCGAGCGCGCGTGCGCGAGAGGGAGAGCGAGGGCGCGTTTCGAGGTTGTACTACCAGATGCCGCTTCCACAGCATCCTCTCCGACGTCCTCAGACGACTGCGAGAGATCGAGCGCACCGCGAGAGTGAGAGGAGCACGCATTAGAAGGCGAGCAGCGGTCCGTGCGCCTCGCCGGACGTGAAGGGGTCCGAGCGTCAGGTCGAATCGTGCTTGCGTCACCCTCTGCGCTCGAGCGAGCGGCTCGCCTTGCTCTTCTGCACACGTGCAGCTCGTTCTCGAGCAGCGGGTGCATCCTCCTCACGAGCGAGCATGAGTGGGAGCCTCGCGCCGAAGCCAGCAGCTCTCGCGCGCCTCGACCTCGAGCTCGACGAAAAAGAGAGGGAGAGAGTCGGGCAATGCACACCGGCTACACGTACAACACGGCCTCCTGCACACCCTGCATGCCGACGCGCCCAGCTCCGCCTAGTTGCACCACAGCCGGCCGACGCCATCTGCGCCGACCGAGACGCACCACGGCTCGCGCGGGTGCCACTTGACGTCGAGGACGCCGAGGCTGTCGGTCACGTTGTGGCCTCGGAGCACCTTGAGCGGCACGAGGAGCGGGTTCGTCAACAGGTCGGCGTACACGGTCGCGTGGAACACGTGCACGCTGCCGTCGTCGGACGCGCTCGCAAACAGCGGCAGCGTCGGGTGGAACGCGACGCTGCGCAGGGCGCGCGCGTGGTACCGCAGCGTCTTGTACGGCGTCACGCTCAGGTCGAGGTCGTGCCACACGAGGCGGCGGTCGTACGAGCCGACGAGGACGTGGTCGCCGAGCGGGTGCACGTCGAGGCTCGAGATCCACTTGAGGCCCGGGTTGAGCGTCTTGACGAGCTGCTGCTTCATGAGGTCGTAGATGCGCACGTGGCGCTGCGTCGCGACGTAAAAGTGCGGCTTGAGCGGGTGGAACTGGACCCGCTGCACGTCGCCCTTGAGCTTGGCGAACGGCGCCTGGGTGTGGTGCTTCGAGAGCTGGTGGATGAGGACGCTGCGGGCGCCGGCTGTTGCACGAGGGAGAGCGTCAGCTCGTCGATCGAGGAGAAGATGGCGACGAGAGCGAGAGAGGGACCGGGCGAGGACGCACCAGGAGCTGCGACCGTCGCAAAGTAGTCGCCGCGCTTGTGCCACGTGACCTGCTTGAGCTCGTGGCCGGGCACCTCGAGCTCGACGAGACGACCCTCCTCGCGCTCGCTGACGCCGCGAGGCTTGAACCACGCCACGCCCTCGGGCTGCGCGACGGGCCGAATCTTGTTGCCCTCGTCGTCGGTCGCTGCCGCGTTGAAGCCGGCGAGCGCGAAAGCCGAGGTGCGAGCGGCGACGGCGTCGGAAAGGAGGGGGAGAGGCGCGATGAGGTGGACCTTGTTGGCGCTGCGGGTCGGGGGAAAAGGGCAAGACGGCGGCGAGGACAGGTCAGCGCCGCGCGAGGGTGATGAGGAGCGACGACGAGGAGAAGAGGACGCACGTAGCGACGGCGAACAAGCTCTTCTCGCGGTCTGGGCACCACTCGACGCTGTAGACGGCCTCGCCGGCGCCGCCGACCTTCCACCGCATGGCGCACCGGCCGACCGCCGTCTCCCACAGCCGCACCTCGCCGTCCTCGGCGCCCGTGACGACCCACATGCCCGTGGGGTCGAGGCTGACGCACCGCACGCGGACGCCGTTCGGGTGCTCGTACAGGACCGAGCGCGTCGTCGGGAACGGGCGCAGCTCCTGCGGCGAGGGCAGGCGCGGGAGGAGCTCGCTCGGGTCCTTGATGTCGAGCTTGGGGCGGCGGCGAAGCGCGCGAGGCGCGAGGTACAGGTCGAGGCAGCGGTCGAAGCGCTCCTGGACGAAGTTGCCGTAGGCGGGGACGTGCCGCAGCGACGCAAACTTGCGCGGGACGACCTTGCCCTTCTTGTCCTCGGGCTCGAGCTCGTTGAACTCGCGCTCCTCCTCCTCGGTCCACAGGTACTCGGCGGGCGGGTTGAACGACTCGGCGTGCGACGGCAACGCCATCTTGGGCGCCGGCATGTGCATCGCGTGCGGCGCGGCGGGCACGTCGTCGGCGGTCCACAGGCCGTAGAACCGAGGCTTCTCGGGCGCACGAGGCGCGCCGGGCCGCCTAGGCGTGATGCGGCCCGCCCGGATCGCGCGCACGATCTTCATGACCTTCTTGTGCTCCCACTTGGACGGCAGGAAGCGCGACTTGGGCTCGGGTCGAGCCGACAAGGGCATGTCCATGACCTGGGACGAGAAGTAGGGGATGGTCGGGGCGTAGCTGTGCACGAGAGGGCGGGTCAGGAACCAGCTCGAGGTGCGAGCGAGGAGGGAACGTGCACGCACGGGTCGTAGTCGGCGTCGGGGTTCTCGCCCTTTGCGAGGCGCTGGATGAGCTCGAGCTCCTCCTGCGTGAGCTGGACGTCCTTCTTGTGCAGCTTGTCGGTGACGGTCGTCCACATGCCGTCGGCGTCCTCGACGCCCTCGAGGAAGCGGTCGAGCTCGTCGCCGGTCGCCGGGCGCATGACCTTCTTGCCGTCGATGTCGTAGCCGATGTGCGGCAGGTCGTCGTACCAGTACGACGGGATGTTGCCGACGCGGTTGTCGACCTGGGCGCGAGAGAGGGAGGAGGGGAGGTCAGCGGGTCCTGAGGGAGGGCCGGGCGCTGACGACGCAGAAACGCACCTCCTCGGTCGAGCTGTCGCTGGCGTAGTCGGGCTCGATGTCCTCGTCCCACTGCGTCTTGGCCTTGCCCGTGAGCTTGCTCTTGACGGTGCGGCTGCGGCGCATGTAGTCGAGCGGCAGGTCGTTGTGGCCGTCGCGCTCGCCAATGGCGGCGTTCTGGCCCGGGATCGAGCTCGCCTCGGCGACGCCCTCGCCGGGCTTGAACGTGTTGCGGCGGATGAGCTCGTCGAGGTCGGACGTGTCGTCGTCGCCGTCGTCCTCGTCGTCGGACAGGATCTCGTTCTGCTCGTCCTCGAGCTCTGCGCGCAGCTGCGCCTCGTCGTCGTCGTCGTCCTCCTCGTCGTCGCTGCCGACCGAGCCGTCGAACGAGTCGTCGTCGACGTCGCCTTGGTCGCTCTCGGCGAGGTCGAGTTCGGGGAAGGCCTCGAGGGCGGCCGTGTCGTCGTCGTCGCTCGAGGCCGCGAGGACGTCGCCGTCATCGTGGTCGCCCTCGTCGTCGAAGGCGAGGGTGCCGAGCGAGTCGCGCTGTGCTGCTGCTTGGGGTGCGGGTGCGGCGGTCGAGGGGGACGACTGGCGGCGCTTGCGGGGGTTGGCGGCGGGCGAGCTGGCGGCGTTGGTGGCGGGGCTGCTGGCTGCTGCGAGAGCGGCAGAGCGAGTGCTGGGTGCCATCCCGGGTCTAGCTTAGCCGGGCTGAGCTGTGTGGGAGCGAGACGAGAGCGCGACGAGCCGCTCGCCTCTCAAGTCCGAGCACAGACGCTTGCACCGCCCCCGGCCCTCGCTCGTCCCGCTCTGTGCCCCTTGCTGGCCAGCTGGACCGCCCTGCAGCACGCATCGCCCGCACACGACCCTCCGCACCCGCCCGCGAGCGGCCCGACGACGGCCACCGCCTCCGTCCTCGCCCGGGGGCTCGCCTCCTCGCGACCCTCACTCGACGACCCCACCCTGCGCTCTTGATGAGGCCGTCGGGCCCCACCTGCCTTCGTGCACACCACCAGATCCGACTCCCGCCAACCCCATCGCGCCCTGGCACCTCCTCGTCCCCCCTCGTTCTCATCGCCCTCGCCGACGTCAGCCCGCTCCAGCACCTCGCCCTCGACCAGCCGACCTATCCAGCTCCAGATCGGTACTGCCAGCTACACACGGGCTCGAGGTGCGCACAGAGCCGATGCCGCAGCGCCAGAAGGTAGCTCGACCTCCTCCTCCCCTGCCCTCTCCTCCTTGCGTCCTCTAGGCTCGCGAGCCATGACTCTATGCTGGTGCAGACGCCAGGAGCTGACGCTCTGAACTGTGTGCAGCATCCCCCAGCATCTCTGCCCCGACCCGACTCGTCCGCCCTTTCGGGCCCGGCCCTCCTCCATGCGACTCTCGGCACTCCTCCAAGCTCCTCGCCCTCGCCCGTCGACGCTCCTGCCGATCAAGCAGCTCATCGTCCTCTCCAAGCTCGTCCCCAAGCATCTCGACGGACCTTCGTCTGACTCGTCGCGCCGACGAGTCGCCGGTCAACCTCATCGCCCCCGTTCCCTGGCTTCAGCACGACCTCGCCCGACCCAGCCGCCTCGTCTCGGCACCCGCTCGACATCCGCCCGCATGGACTGCACGACACCCATCCTCGCCTACCGCGCTCACTCGCAGGGCGTCTTCTCTGGCCCTTCGGGCTGTCGCGGTCCGGCGATGAAGCTTCCGCAAGAGCTGACCTGCTCGAGAGCTGACCTTCTTCCTGCAGCTGCGCCTCGTCCTTGCTCGGGCAGGGCAACATCTAACGCTGTGGGGCGCGAGCCGGTCAGGCCTGTTCTCAGAGGTGCGCTCGCGAGTCCGCACTTCCTTTCTCCGAGGGCTCGACGCCGTCTTTTTGTAGCGCGATGCCTCCAATTCTACTCTTCCATGCTAAGGACTCTCCCATGCCAAGACCATGTGCGAGGGGCGAGCTCCCAAGCCCCCTCAGAACGGCTAGGGTGGCGAACCCGGAGAGAGAGAGCGAGAAGGAGAACAGCAGAAAGTCGAGGGGGGAGAGGGAGGAGGTAGCTCAGTTTAGCTTGTCCTGCTGGCTAGTTTCGCTCGTCGTCAAGCTCGTAGTGTGCCGTCGAGTTCGAGCTTAGGAAGTGGCGAGAAAGAGTAGCAGGGGGAGGAGCTAGGGTTACCTTCTCGCTCGTTGGGAAGGCCCAGCTGGAGGAGGCCTGAACTCGCTTCCTCCTGCTCACTCTTTCGCGCTCTCTTTTCGAGCTCTGTCGAGTGCACCTCGGAGCAGCTCCCGAGCCCCCTAAGAACGGCTACTCTCTATGTGCGGGCGCTCAATCTAAGATTGAGCAGCGAGACCTTCCTGATCGGGACCCCAACTCTCCCGGTCGATTTTCAAACTTGCTCTACAGCGTTGGGTTCCGCTCGGTTCTTCTCATAGTGGACGGAGCATGTTCTGTAACGGTAGCAGCCGAGCGAAGGAAGCCGGAGCGACCGTCAAAGAGCGAGGAGAGCGTTTCCCCCGACCTGTCAGATCTCCTTCGTCCTGGTGTCGCCGTCATCGCGTCGGGTTCCACACGCCCCTTTGCACATGTCATCCAGATGCCATGAACAAGCGCCTAGGGCCGTCAAGGCCCCCAAACCGGCCTGCATACGAGGTGAGGAGGAGGGACAAGAATCCGACCTCCTCTCTATGTGCGGTCCCTCAAACTGAGTTTGAAACCGAGACCTTCCTGATCGGGACCCCAACCCTCCTGGTCGATTTTCAAACTTGCTGTACAGCGTCGGGTGCTGCTCGGTACCGTGCGCAGTGTCTAGAGCATGTTCTGAAACTTCAGTACATGCTCTAGAAGCGCGAGCGACAGTCAGAGAGCGAGGAGAGCGATTCTCCCGACTCGTGTAATCTCCTTCGTCCTGGTGTCGCCGTCATGGCGTCGGGTTCCACACGCCCCTTAGGGTTAGGGGTTATTCCTAGGGCTAGGATTAGGGTTAGGGTTAGGGGTTAGGGTTAGG